>OX328129.1:48815692-50133192 GCA_946811695.1 Gonocerus acuteangulatus
AGAGAGAGAGAGAGAGAGAGAGAGAGAGAGAGAGAGAGAGAGAGAGAGAGAAATATATATAGAGGGATATATATATATCTATTATTATTTTTATTTTTATTTTATTTGCTATACAGGAGTTCTCCTTAGCAAAGGAGTTGGCTTACATATTTATTTAGTTAGTCCTATTTTTAGTAATTTTAACTTTTATAACTGCTTAACTGTTATAGTATATATTTGTTTTGACTAATATGAACAAACTATAATATAAATTACATAAATAAAATCCTTCCGCTTATGATTAAAATAAATATAGTCATAATATTATAACATAAATCAAATGTTAATTAACTGAAAAGTGAATTATTAAAAGAACAAAAAAAAAAATAAATAAATAAATAAAAAAGCAAAGAATAAAAAATAAGATAAAAAATATATATATATATCTTGTATCCGATTCCAAAAGTCTCAATGATCATGGTAAATACTTTTTAGAAAAGCAAATATAATGACTTCCTGTGTTTGGCTTGGGCCAGTAAAAAAGTAGCAATTCATTCCGTTCTGCACCACTTTATTATTATGTTTATGTTTAGAAATGTTTGCTACCAATAGATAACCCAATCAAGGGAAGTTAATGTACTACTACAAATAAATAAATACAATAATCTTTTGTTTTGTTAGTACAATGGACGTGAACCCTGTTGAAGACGACGAAGAAGACGAATCAGACCGTGAAGAAAGTTCTTTCTTTCTAGGCTTTGATAATACTTCGGATTCATATGTAAGTCTAATTAATTTATTTTTCAAATATATTTCACTGAATCTAGAAATAATCATTATTTGGGATATGATATTATCAAATATTAATGTGTTGATGGACTATTAACTCGGGCTGCCCGAGACTGCAGGTTGGGTGTGTTTAGTACAAGAGGACCAGACCATTCTATTTAATCCTCCCTCCCATGGTAAGCTTCAGTTCTATTTCCAGGACTGAAGGGGTTAAAATTGAGATATTTTAAGCTAGCCTCCCTGGTTTCTACTTGTTAGCATTATTGAGTCATTCAACCTCAAAAAAATGTATCTTTTGTAGATTATCGAAAATCCGTGTATTCTTGGCAACTCCGTGTGGTATAGTGGCAAGCACCAAGGCTTCTCATTCGGGTTAGAGTCCCGTCTGCAGCAGGTTGAGTTTATAGACCCTAGTGAAAGAATTCCCTGTTCCACCATGAATGTCTAGGAAAAGTGACAATCTACAGATAGCTTGGCACTATGGCCTAAATGCAGGCATCTTGCAGTGTGATCCATGTTGTCATTCATATGTGGGGAGAAATGTTTTTTTTTCCTGTCTAATTGCACTTTGGGTTCTTTGAGGAGTTATTTCATGATGGCAAAATTCAATCTACATTTTGGAATAAAACACACATTTCTGTAAATATATTAGATGGAGTTAGAAGACATAAATTAGACATGACTTTATTTTAGCAAAATATTGGGTCTCCATTGAAAACTGCTTGTAGAAGGCTTAGAGACAAATTTTAGCTACCCTCAGAAATACTTCTAAAATCCCTCAGGTCAGATAAAAAATAAATAAAAAAATAATAAAAATAAATTGGTAACTTATGTTATTCACAATATGTTATTACCGGAGACCCGGTAGCCGTGAGGGTTAAGGCATGAGCACTTAACACTCCGTGCCAAAGATCGTGGGTTCGATTCCCTCTAGGGGCGGTGGCTTTTCTTTCAAAAAAAGAAAAGGCATCACCCCTATCCTGGCTAGAAAAGGGTGGTAACCTATAGATAACCCGTCCTAAAATTCGTGGTTAGTAAAAATTGTACATTAAAATTTAAATAAATAAATTATGTTATTCAGGGTGCTGAAGAATCTATAAATTATAGATAGATTCCCATTTCTCTGTTTGTGGTGCAAAACACCCAGGTTGTACATTCATTAAGACTAGCACAAAAGTGATGAAAAAAATCAATGTTTTATTACAATTAATTTTTTGTCTCAAGAATGAGATACCAATATCAGTCTTCAAAGGGATTCTTTAAATTTTATTAATGAGGTTCGGGGAAACCCCAATAAACTGGAATTACTAAATCATTTTCTGTAATAAACAGTCAAAATATCCTATTCAGTTTTTTTTTATTGCCAGCGTGCATAATTTATAAATAGCAAAATGTTTGAGTTTTTGGTAATTGTAAAAACATGATATGAACATTTTTTTTTAGAAGTTAAAAGAATTAGAGAATCTCCGAAGAAGAATATTGACTGCGAAAGCCTCTCGACGTGAAAACAGGTAATCTAAATTTTAGAAATAACATCTTTATTAACTTAAAACAAATAATTTATTTATTGTTAAATTATTAAATAGGATATAAATACTATTTATTAATTATATAACATAATAAATTAGAGGGAAGGATGATATGAAAAAATAAGAAAAACAAATGAGTACTATATTACAGGTTGGAAGAAGTAAGGATGTATATATACTGTGTGACTTGAGCAGTAGAATGCGTGGATTTGGCACATTCTTACGAATGCTATTTTGATTTGAAGAGTCAATAAATCTCTGCAAAATGTAAAGATAGGGTTCCCACCAACAGGGAACTGTCAGGAATTTAATTATGAAGAAAGTCAGATAAATTCAAAATTTCATTTTTAGCGCAGTTCCTCCCTCCCTTCATAGGGAGGAACCCCGCTTATAAGGTTGATCTCATGAAACAATCCGGAATGACCGACTAGAAAATTTTGCGTTTCAGAACCCCTAGAGACCGAAAATGACGGTGGTTCAAATTTGTGTATATATATATATATGTGTGTGAGTGTATATATATTTGTCTGTTCGCGGCATAGCTCAGAGAGTAATGGTCCGATTTTGATGAAATTTGGTACAAAAATCTTTCGTCTAATTTGAAAGGTCAAGTTTGTTAACCAGCAGAATCCGCCCAATGGAAGATGGCGTTTGGGGCAAAATTCGTGCAAAAAAAATTGTAACGCTTACGTTTTTGAGTTCATAAGCTTGTAAGCTTATGAACTCAAAAAAGCGCTAATGGCCTAGTTGTGGAAGCGCCGTAAAAAAAGAAGAAAAAAAAAATAAGCTTGTAAGTACTCTTTTTATAGGCTTCTTGGGCTAGGAAAACGAATGAAACCATTTTCAAGGCGATAGCTTTAACCGTTTTCGAGAAAATTGGAAAAATAGTTTTTGAATACCGTTTTTGGTTTGGGTACTTAGAATCATGGGATTCAGTTGAAACATTTTCTGCATGTTCTACTTTCATTAAAACTAATATGTTGAAATTTTTGTTATGTTTGGAGTTAAGGAAGGGTTAGAATAAAATATTTTATTAACAGACATAAAAAGTTTTGGTAACTTTGTATACTTTCCTTAATATCTCGAAAAAGGTTGAGAATCTTGGTAAACGAAAGATTACCTTTAGAAAGCTTACTAAAATCTCGAAAACCGTTGACAATCTTGGGAAGCGGAAGGTTACCATTCGAAAGCTTACTAAATGCTCTCAAAAAGGTTCTGTAGAAAGTTTTAATTAGGCGATGTCAATCGGAGAAATAAGTGCTTAAAACTTTAAAGTAATTGATTTTGTTCATTCAAACGGTTCTTTTTGTCTGTTTTATTCCTTGTTTTTGGTTTTTGTACTTACAATCATGGGATTCAGTTGAAATTTTTTTTGCATGTTTGAATTTCATCAAAACTAAAATGTTAAACTTTTGGTTACGTTTGGAGTTAAGGAAGGGTTAGAATAAAATATTTTATGAAAAGACATGAAAAGTTTTGGGAACTTTGTATACTTTCATTAATATCTTGAACACGGTTGGGAAATTTTGATCAGTGGATAGAAACTATTTGGAAGCTTTCTAAATTCTCTACAAAAAAGATTCAGAAACAATTTTTGATTAGGTGATGTCAATCGAAGAAATAAGTGATTAAAACTTCAAATACGTCTGTTTAGTTCTTAAGAACGGGTTTTTGTCGTTCTTTTTGTAATTTTTGTCTCTTTCCTTTAGTTTTTTATTGCTTTTTATTTTTGTAATTTCTTATGTTAGGAATACGTATTTGTGTGTAAGACAGGATAGGTAAAATGAGACCATTTTTCTGTTGCAAGAAATAATGAAAAGGTTTGGGAACTTTGTATACTTTCGTCAGTATCTCGAAAACGGTTGACAATCTTGGGAAGCAAAAGGTTACCATTCGAAAGCTTACTAAATGCTCTACAAAAACGGTTCTGAAGAAAGTTTTAATTAGGCGATGTCAATCGGAGAAATGAGTGCTTAAAACTTTAAAGTAATTGATTTAGTTTATTCGACAATAAAACAGATTAAGTAAAATAAGAAGATCAATTTATTGTTAGAAATGTAGCGTTCAAAGAGAGAGATCCCAAGGCTTTCCAAATGCCTCTGAGTGGAGGCCTTTCTGGCCTACTTATGGGTTGGCCGACCCATACAGGTAAGATCATAAATCAAGACCTTTCAAGACTGGTGGAACCAAAATAATAACTGATTCTATTTTAATATTTCCAAATTAGACTAGGGATAAGAACGGAATCGCACTAAGATGATACAGTTCCTGCGAGTCGAGCTTTTTTTTTTTTTTTTAAGTTATTTGTTTTAAGGTGGGAACAGAAAAAAAGGAGAAAAATTGCTTGCATTGTATGTATATATAATTCTTCTTCTCTTTCTCTCACTCTCTTATTTGTATTGTTTTGGTCTCTGTTGGACAACATGTTGGAAGGCTGGGAGGGTTGTACGAAGAATCTTAAAAACATGGTCTTTGCCATATTTTTAAGGCTCTAACTTGTGATCTGGTGGGTTATTTTCCCAGCATTATCTGACATACCTGTATTTTTACCAATTATGGTAATAGTCTCTAGTCAATAAATAAATAAAAACTCTCCTTAGTTAAGGTTTGTATAATTCTGATTAATATAATATTTGCATATCGCTTAGATTTGAAAATATTCACTTCATAACCGTGTCATTATGAATTTCAAGTTTAATTAGCATGCTCAACTCGGTCTTTTAATTTTGTATATCTTTTTTTAAACTCCTGTAAGCTACCATATTGAGTTAGTGTGTGTTTATTAACTCACATAATTATCTAAAACCAATTTCTTTTATTATTTATTATGTACACCCTAACACCGAATCCCTCGATTATTATCAATTATTACTATCTGGGAGGTCAGGGAATTCCATTTCCAAAACTCGGTGGGAACCCAGTAAAGAGTACTTCTAAATGAACATTTATCTGACTTTCAGTCATTAGAATACTTGGATACACGGAGCACTTATTGAAGCAGACCCAGTGTTGGTTATAACTAAACTAATGTTATATTTTTAGTTTTAGTTTTAGTTTAGTTTTAGATTTGTATAATTATTAATCATATGGACTCCGTTTTTAGTAATGCAATTAGTTTAGTTTAGTAAAAGAGACCTAAATTTGTGATTTTAGTTTAGTTACCTAATTTAGTTTATCAAAGAACATATGTTTTCAAATTACGAGAAAAAGCCAACATTTCTTATTCTTAAGCAAGTTCTATTAGTTTTAATAATTTACTTAATTATCGAAATAACATATGATTTATATTAATTCATGTTATTTTAGTAAAACTAAACTAAACTAAACTAAACTAAATTTTTAGTTTAGTTTTTAGTCAATTCCCAAAGATTTAGTTTTAGTTTTAGTTTAGTTAAAATCCATTAATTAGTAAAATTTTAGTTTTAGTTTTTTTTTTAGGTTGCAATTTTTAGTCTAGTTTTAGTTTATTCCAAAAAGTGAATTTAGTTTTAGTTTTTAGTTTTGCCCAACATTGAGCAGACCTTTATTACTGAGCATGAAAGCTGAACAAAATCAATACTCATAACTGAATTAAATGTCTACGATAAAGTAAATCATTGCTTATGTTTAAACAGGAACTAAGAGCTTCTTGTCCTATGTTGGGTGTTATGCAATTTCCAACAATGCATTACAAAAATAAACAAATGTAAGAACATTTCGATGGGTAATTACGTCGTATTGTGTAATTGAATTCTGTGTGCCTGTCTGTAATTTGCTGTAATTTATGCTCATTATTTATTGTTAATCATTTAAAGCGTTTTTAGAAAATTATTGTAATACCTGATATCATTAATCATGATGGGTAAAGAGCCAGTAAACTTAGAAGATGCGGTTAGAAGACTGTCTATGCCTCTTACTCTTGTGTGCGGAAGGGAAAGTGCTCCAGCTACGTGTAAAAAATATTGTTAGGACTTTTTTTTTAACGGACCACTACTTCCATGCCATTAGCTCCGAAATATTGTTAGGAAAACTAAATGTGTGACAAAACGCCTACCAAGGTTTCACAATTGTAATAATTCAAAAACAAAATGCTTTTAATTATTCTGAATTAACCATCCAAGAGATACAAAAGTTCCATCAAATAAGGGTTTCTGATGAGTGATAAACTTATATCCTAATCGGTTAAGAAAATGTATTGCAAACTCTAACATATTCTCTACAAAAATTATGTAACACAACAATTTATCTCACAGTTCATTAAGTTATGTTGTTTTACATGCAGGAATTATGAGGATAAAAACAATCATTAAAATACAAAACAACTATTAAGTATTGAAAGAATATTTTTCTTTTTTCTTTTTTTTTTGGGTGCATCGACTACTAGTGGTGTCATGAGCATCTTGAAAGAATATTATGCAGGATATTGAAACAAAAACTGCTCTAACAGATCACATAATATAAAGCCATCATAAATATAGCCTATGACAGTAATCTCTGCAACACAGACAAAGGGAAAGTAGAAAAACATTAACTGACCTGGATTTGGGAAATACAGCATATTAAAGCAATCGCTATCGTTATTTCGAATGGGATGAGTCAGAAAAAAATGACCGTTTTCTTTGCATCGTAATACCTCTCCTATTTACATTCGGGAGCTAAGAATTGTGATAAGAAGTTGATGTTTGATCCCGCCTGAATGGTAACCACTATGCCCAGCATGCCCTCTATCCGAGCTCAGTAATTCTATAGCTCACTTTTGTTCACATACCACTACTGAATTATCATAATTTTGCTTTATTTTTGGAAACGGAAGTTTTCAGCGACTGAAGCCATTCATTTAGTGGTTGAATTTGAGGATGAAGACTCTTTGAATGAAAGGACAGTGGGAAAGTTGTTCCAAAAATTTAATGAAGGTTATTTGAGCCTTGAAAAGAAATCTGTATCAGGGGGTGTTTCAGTAATCTACCAGAACACTCTGCGCACTGCTATTGAAGCCGTTCCTATGAAAAACAATTCTAAGAGGTTCTATTCAATACAACTGAAGAGAATTTACGATGTTTTGGTTACGCAGTACCCAGTTTTAGTCAACAGAAAGAAAGTCTTGTTCCAACAAGATAATGCCAGACTCCACATTTCTCGCCTTATGAAACAAAAACTAGCTGATCTGGATGGAATCGAGCTTCTCCCTCGCCAGGCATATAGTCCAGACTTAGCTCCATCAGACTTCCACCTGTTCAGATCATTGGCTCATTTCCTTCGTGGAAAAACATTCAACAACTTGAATGAAGTTGAAAATGGCATTCGTGAGTTCTTCGATTCTAAACCCAAAGAGTGGTACTGTCAAGGATCTCTACAGCTGGCTTCCGAAAGGCGTCCAACCATACTAAGCAATGGTATATATTTTGATTATTAATAACCTTGTAAGTAGAAGAAAAATAAACTTTGATTTTTACCGATAAAACGGTCATTTTTTTCGACTCACCCCATTAATACTGGGCTGATACCAAAGGATTTAGGGTAATTTCTTGCTTTATCAGATGAACTTCATAAGAATATTTAAAACTCAGTAATTCTTAGTTTGTATAGTTTTTTACTGATAAAAAATAATATTATGTAGTGATAAGATATATCTTGGATTACTCTGTAATGTCCATTGCATTTCTAAATGTTATGGTATGTGATGAATTTTTTAATTGCTGTTAAATTATAAATACACTGTAAACAAAAATATTGTTCATTATATTACTTATTTCAGATTATTTTTTTCTCTTCAACTTAAATACTTAATAAATTGTATTGTATTTTCAGGAAACCTATAGGAGGAAGGCAAAGTACAAGAGCATCACGTGTAAGTTAATTTTATCATATTTGTAGAAAGAATGAGAAATCTACTTTGTAACCATTGATTTTCGGTAATATTTACAAAAAATATTCCTGATGATTATGCTGAGCAGTTTGAAGTTTTTTGATTACAGTTTATAACATCTTTCCTATAGGAAGGGAGAAAACACTCTTATCCATCTACCCAATGACGCAATCCAGAAGTACTGACAGGCAATTTCAATGTTTCATAATCCCTAGGTTATAATATACTGTGGAACATGGATAATTCGAAATCATGGTTAATTCGAATATTTCTCTCGGCCCCTAGAATTTAGGGCATAAACAATGTAAAAAAATTGTGGATAATTCGAATAAAATTTTGGATAATTCGAATTTTTTACGAGTCTTGACCTCCAATGGGAAGTGTTCGATCTTACATCTTGTGTAAATATTCAGCCCTTGGGTAAGAAGGATAGTAAGATACGGATGTAGGGGTTCCGGGACAAGAAGCGCGGCGGTCTTCTAGTCTAGTTCTTGGACTCTAAGAGTTCTGCAAAGTGGTGGGTCGCGCTTCCTCCCTTCCAGGGGTTGTAGTTACATACACCATCCTGTCGTGTTATCCTAGAATTCCCTTCCATCTTCATTTCTTATTCAGTTATAAGTCATTCAGTGCCTAGATCTGTTGTATTGTTTGTGCCTTGAATTTCTGGTGCACATTGCAGTTCTGTGAGTTGTTGATTTAAGATGTCCAAGCCTCGAAGTTATAAAACTTTAACGTTGTCAGAGAAAATAGCTGCAATTAAAGAAGTTGAAAAAGGAAGAAAGAAAAAATCTGAAATTACCAAGAAATTCTTCCTAACACAATATCAACTTACCTGAAAAATAAAGAAAAAATTCTTGCCCGTGAAAGTGACTTTTTTCAAAACAATAGACTTTTTATTTTTTGGGTTTTTTTTTTTTTTTTCTTTTTATCAACAAATCAGTAAATAAATAAAAATACATTTTTAAACAAAAAACATTTCACTTATTTTTAAACCAAGGAAATCCTAAAATTCTTGATTAAAATACTCAAAACTTTCATTTCAGATTTAAAAAAACAAAACTACTTTATTTTAAGAGTTTCTTAATAACTTTTACTCTTAAAACTTTTAAATATATATCTATATTTTTTTTTTTAACAGTTAAATTTGAACTTTTTCTAGCCCTGTTGATTTCTTATTATAAATGTTTTAATTAGAAGATTAATCTTGAGGCTATTTTTTTTTTCGTTTTTAACGGCGCATCTACTATTTGGCTATTAGCGCCGCCTTGAGGCTATTATCATCTTTTTACAACGTGATTCCTTGAGAATTTTTCGATACCTGATTCTTGGATAATTTCATCAAGGTACTTAATTTAATGAACCCTTTTAATTTTTTTGTATTTTGTGTTTTAAGATATCAAGGCAGTTTTAAGGTTTGTTCTGTATTCCGTTTTCTTAAATTAAAACTAGACCCACTCTCTCCGCAATTTCTTGTCAGATCTCTATTTTATTTTATTTTATTTTTATTTATTTATTTATTTTTTGGCAGTCACAGCGTCTTGAGCTAAAATCACAAGATTATCAGTGACAGCTTAACAGACAACTACGACAACAAATATTTGTTCTACCTAACTTGATATGTTGATCCGTATTATTTTCAACTTTTTATTTATTATTTATGCCATTCATAAATTACTTTTACCTTCCATTCCGGATCAATCAATATATATATATATATATATATATATATATATATATATATATATATATATATATATATATATATATATATATATATATTTTTTTTTTTAATTATTTATATACATATACATAAGGTAGAGAGGAAATATCCTGAAAATAATATGTTGAAGAGTTTTAAAGATATATAAAAAAGTAATACAAAAATATTGTTATTAATAATTTGTTATTTGTTATAGAACAAGCTTGAGTTAGCCTCTAAACGTGCTGAACTGGAGAACTTGTTGAATGCATTAAACACGCAGTAAGTTCTCAATATTTGAAATTTTTCTTTGTTTGTCCTTTACTTAAGCGAAAAATTAATTCTAACATATTTATAACTTATGTTAAATTAAAAAAAAAAAATTGTTTTTTTAACTGAAAAAAAAAAACCGTTATTATAATGTGTATTTTTTCCAGGGAGGAACATTTAAAACAACTAGACGAAGAAATTGAGGTAATGTTGAAGAAATCTTGAATATTTGAAGAATTTTAAATAAACTAATTTTTTAAAAACTATTTGAATGTTTTATTGTAGAGCAAGGAGTTTTAGAAAAGACAGTACTGCGAAAATGTAATAATAGAAATTAATACTAAGAATGAGGCGAATGCTATGTAGCGCATAATGTTTTTACATCACAATCAAAATGAAGTGGTTGTTTATAATATTTAATGATAGTTTCATTATTTTATGATCTAATTATAGGAGTTCTTAATAGTCCAAGTGCTAACAGCAAAAATTGATGGGATCGAACACCCGGCTGGAGTCAATATATTTTAGGCAATATCTTCGATATTGAACTTTTCAAGTCAATAACAGATCTGCTTCTCTTGCTGACCTAGCCCGAGATGTTTGGAAATGGCAGCCAGAAAAGCCTCTATTATTTTTATTTATCAGGGAATGAATGAACACTCGTCTCACACTTTGTACATAGCTTAACATTTATTTAAGGATAGCGGAAAAATTACTCTTAAGAGATTGTCAAGCAAGAGCGCTGGAAAAGTAGGTCGGCAATTGATGTTTAGCACTCATCTGAAAACTTACATATGCAATCTTTACCTGTTAAATAAAGTAAAATTCAAAAGCCAGACATTTTACTGGATCTAACGCATATCAAGGTGATTGCAAAGACCTTGGCACTCGCTATATATTTCGGCAATCTGGTACTAATTACTCATGTGCCCCCCCCCCCCCCATCGTTGCTAAACTATCTAGTGAGAGCCTTGATCTTTTCAATCATCTTGCAGTGCCTTAGATCCAATCGAGACGTTTGACTTCTGGAATTTACTTTATTTAATAGATAAAGATTACTTATAGAAATTTTCATACGGGTGCCAAACATCAATTTTCTTACCTACTTTTTCAGCACTCTTGCTTCTGAGGGAAAATCTCTAGGATTAATTTTTCTGCTATCCTTACATAAATGTTAAGCTATATATACATTTTGAGACGGGTGTTCATTCATTCCCCGGCAATTACCCTTTTCGATACGATGTAGGCAAGGGAGAGTAATATCCTTGAAGTCGAGGTGTCTCCACTACCTACTCCCTCCATACGCGGACCAAACTCTCTCTCCTGGAGAGGCCGTACACACCCGTATTTTTATTTAGACATTAATTTCAAGCCTTTTGACAAATGTTTCCAGTCTTTAAACCATCCATGTTAGGTAGTTCAACGAAAGTATGCAATTCTTGTGTTATTAGAGTGATGAATTAGTTTCTGAACTTGTATTTTATCAATTTCTGTTTGTTTTTAGGTGTAGCAATGCAAATTGTTTTTTTTTTTTTTTTAATTATTATAATAAGCTATTCCTTTATTATTTACAGTGTAACTAAAAAAAGTTCTTGCAATCAAGAGATACATCTGTGGCGAGAATACTCGGGCGTCGCCTCTGAGGCACAGCATTCACCCGCGAGTATTCTCGGGCAAATTATCGAGGGTGCCATTTCCAAACGTCTGAGATCAGAGGTGCGATTTTTATGTACAGCAAATAAATTTTCCTAAAAAAAAAAAAAAAACTGAATCCAGCCGTGTGTTTGATCGGACGACTTTTCGCTGCAAGATCTTGGACTATATGGAGAATGTGTAACACATCATAGTGTTTGCAGGTGCTTCAAGCATACACTTCATAAAGTGGTTGGAAATCACTTTATAACATCTAGATTGTCCTCCAAAAGTCTTATTTTGTTTTGGAAGTTTTGCAATGGGAGAGTGGCCCTTCATTAAGAGAAGACTTCCCAGCTTGTTCAAAGATTTGACTAAAATGTATAATACATAACAATAAAGTATATTGAGAAATGTTTTTTTTTTTTTTTTTTTTTTTTTTTTTTTTTTTTTTTTTTTTTTTTTTTTTTTTTTTTTTATTGCAAAAGAGATTATTATTTACTAATTAATGGTACAAGGTACTGAATGTTAGTACGCAAGTAATGCAGAAATGTTCAAATTTCCAAATTATTCGGAGCCATTTGGTTTTAGCACTTTCCTCTGAAGGACACGCCAGAGTTTTTGTTGCTGCAAAATCGGTCCATTTAGAGGTGGGGGGGGGGTTACTCTGGAGCCAAAGTAGTTGTTATATTTCTACAAAACTTGGTATTTGTTGTGGTTATCTAAAGAGAAAAATGTGTTGTAAAAATAAACTAAATCGGTTTATTAGGAGGAGAGGTTTACTCCGGATCCAAATTACTATTTTCCTCATACCGGTCATGATTTCTGTTGTATTATTACGAAACACGGTTATGTCATGGGTATCTAATAAGAAGTTTTGTAAAAATGAACTTAATCAGTCGATTGGAAGGGGGGGATTTACTTTGTACTATGCTTAAATAGAATTTTCCCACTAAACGTAGGTTGGCAAAGCTCCCGCTAGGAGTGCCTCCGCTTTGATATGACTTTATATCGATAGAGTTCTAACTTCTACCACCGGGAGCGCTGTATCCTGTTCCTGCGTTATTACTGTATCCCATTTTATTATTCATCAAAATCAATTGACGAAAATGTGAGGTATTTGTGTATATATATTTATTTATTAAGTAGTGTAGTACCATGCATTCACTAAACTCTGGAAGAAAATTAATTAAAAAAATAATAATTGAAACCGTTGCTCATTACAAATGTAAAAGAGCAGAACTATTCATGTTTTTATTTTATTTATATATGTTACTTTAAGCAAATTATTCAGAAATGCACTCAACAGTACCCAAATCCTGAGGAAAGTGCTTAGTTATGCAGCTCCTGTGTGACAGACCTTCCTTTTAATCCAGAAGGAACTCATATAACTACAAATCTTCAGTTTTCTTAAAAAAAATAGATCCTCCTGTTTTATGCTTGCCAATTAGCCGAGTTAATTCTTCAAATGGAGGTAATACTTCAGAAAGGCAGGATAGCGTTATATTTATCTGTTGCCAGGCGATATTGTCAGCTTTAGAGCTAGTCCTTTTTGCTTGGGAGAGAATAATTTAATTGAAACTAACTAATAAATATTCTGATTAAATAGATATTCCACTTGCACTGTTTGCTGAGATTGTTTAACAAGCGCACTACAAGATTTTATTTTCTTAAATCATTGTCTAGTGATTGAGATTGGTACACAGCCATCAAAACACAAAGCAATAATGCACCCAGAAAATGTTCCCCTAATTTAGAAACAATTAACATGCCTATTGATTTAAAAAGTATGAATATTTTATCCAAACAAACCTTGAGTGATAAAAAGTTATTGAAGTAATTCGAGATATATTTAAATGATCTCCCAAGCAAGTTATTAATATCAGTTTGGAGGTACAGTTGCCGTTAGTATTAAGGCTTGTGCACTCTGTGCCTAAGGTCGATGGTTTGATTCTCACTAAGGGAGATTGCCTTTCTTTTGAAAAAAGAAAAGGCATCATCCTGTCTAGAAAAGGGTGGTAATCCATAGAAACCCCGTCTCAAAAATCTTTTCAATGTATAATTAGGTGTTAAAACTTAAAAAAATAAATAATATATTTTTCATGCATTTTTTATGTAAAAGAAACTTTTTTGAGAAATCAAAATTTACGACTTTCAATGAGCACTGTAGGAACTTTTCCAGAATTAAATATCAGTACAATTCATAACGTATATTTTTATTTGAAATGGTTTTATTATACATTATTTGTGACAAGATAATAAACTGTTAGTATATCTATAGGTCTATATAAAAAGCTACTTACTACTTTATCCTACAAAGGACCAAAGGAGGCAGTTCAAGCATCTTGCAGACCAGTACAAAGAGAAAGCAATATATTTGTGTCATCGGCCATATTTTAATTGGAAGTTGATACACCATAAAAAATAAATGTTTTTTGAGGTTATCAACAAGGAACCGACACATCAGAGTTTGTGATACTGCTATGGATTAATGAAGATTAAATAACTAAAAATCTGTTGGTCTATATAAATATATATATATATATATGTATATATGTATATATATATATATATATATATATATATATATATATATATATATATATATTTAACTTGTCTAAATTTAGAATATATTTTATTTATTTTATTATTCTGTCGTACTGAAAAGCTAAATTGAATCCCTAATGTAGAAGATTTGCTTGGGACTAACAAAACACAATAATAACATTCCTATAGGTGGTATTAAAACAATTAAATTCAATAAATCCAAAAGAAACAATGGAAGAGAATATGTATGAAACAATGTATATGTTTAAAAGCTTTTTTTTTTTTTTTGTTTAATACTTGTTTACTTAATGCCCCTACAACTAAGTAGGACAATAATTAATTTTGTTCACTTGAAATTTTAAAATGTTTGAAATTAAATTACACTTTATATAATAAGAAAGAATAATAGGATTCCTATAAGTAAAAGCAAAAACATTGTAAAAAGACAATTTTACATAATAATACAAACTATGCCATTTTTTGTCCCCCTATTGAGGCAGTTTAGTCAAAAACGGAGTCTTTTGGATCTGTTAGAGAGGAAAAGATTGATTATTAGGATTTGTATTGCAATAAAAAGATAGGAATTCAAATTTTCCAAAATATTTTATACTGAGATTGTTGGTCTTATTTTTAAGGGCTCGACTGAAACAAAGAAAATGCTTTTACTCTTTGAATGTTCGAAGATTTTGCTGCTCTCACTAAGTCCAAATAGCCTGATAGTCGTTTTGTGTAGTAATTTTGATGAAGGCCTAAGCTAAAAGCGATAAACTGCTTGAACAAGCTTAAAAATGCTAAAATTCAAGCTTAAATCACACCTTTTCTCATTCTCAAGTAATTGACGCAGCTCCTACGAGCCCGACTTTTTTAGGATTAGGTGTTAACCAGTTCTTGCAAAAGGCAGAGCGATATGCTGAAACAATGAACTAAGCAATGGTGGTGTGGTCCTTTAGTTCACCAATTTTGATTGGCAGTCCGCTTATAACAATTTTACTATTATCATATCAAATTATATAAAGCTATATATTATTGAATAAAAAAAAAAAAAAAAAAAAAAAAAAAAAAAAAAAAAAAAAAAAAAAAAAAAAAAAAAAAAGATCAGAATAATTAGAATGACTGCAGATTAAAGTTATATTTAGCCCTATTAAAGAATGAGATGAAGATAGGTAGCCATTGAGATGATAAGATGTCAAGGGGCGGTTGAGATTTGCTAAGAGAAAAACGTCAGATCTTCAAGAAAATAGCTATATTGCGGACGTTTTGGCTGCCTTCTTCAGCTCAACAAATGATAATGAGGATAACATAACGATAACATTTAAGTGACCATGTTTCAGTGTTGAGCCAATTTTGTTACAAATGGAAACCCCTCCAACACTCAACCAGAGTCACCTAAATGTTATCGTGGTCATCCTCCCTAGTCATTTTTAGTGCTGAAGAATGTAGCCAAAACGTCCGCAATATAGATTTTTCTTGAAGATCTGGCATTTTTCTCTTAGCCGAATCCTAACCATTCCTTGACTTCTATTAAAGAATAGTTCAGTGCACATCAGGCTATTCATAAAAAAAAAAAAAAAAAAAAAAAGTTAATTTGGAAAATTTATTGAATATTTTAGGAAAGCAAAATTGAGCCTTTATAGCATCATCAAGTGAAATTTCTATAGTGATCCACTGTAGTTTGAAAGCAATACCTAAAAAAAGGGGTGTTTGTTTAGAAAAAACGTTAACACATTAACTGCCACAGTATTTTTCAGGACTTCGATGCTGGATGTGTTGGTGGTCTTAGTCGAACACAAGAATTTGTGACCTAGGTAATAACACAGCAAAGTATGAGTTTTTGTCATAGCTCAGAAGATAGAGCAATTAAGGAAATTTGGCAGTAGCACAAACAGAAGGAGGCACTCAGTGTGGTAAACATCTATACTTCTTCATCAGAACAAAAGAGGAGAAATATATTTATAATTTAAATGAGCTAGTTTGGAGTAGTAATTATTTTCATTGAAAAGGTAAAAATTAGCTTTGAACCTAGAGAAATTAATTTTAACGGAACGTTACTCAAAAAATATTCTTAAAAGTAAACCAATGTTAATGAAATTGAAATACCTATTCGACAAAATTAAAAAAAAAAAAAAAATAATACAAAGCTTTAAAATATTAATAAGAATCACATAATTCCAAAACCATAGAAGCCTAGACCTAAAGAGATAAGGAAAGATAAAAATATAGCCATAGTCCATAAAGGCCGAATGTGAAAAAAAAAATTACAGAAAACCCCTTAGGTCATTGCTGATAGTTATTAAACTAGAGAAAATTTAGACTTTTATTACATTGTTGATTCAAGACCATAGTGAAAAGTAGAAAAAAAAAAATGGAAGTGCCTTTAGACTAAAAAAATATTATACCCGAGAATCAATTAAAAAATAGCTTTTTGGAGGCCAGGGAAACATTCTACTCTGAATGAGTTACCGTCAGCTTCTAAAAATAACCAAATTATTATTTCAATCTTAATATAAATATTTTAAACGTTTTTATTGTAAATCACCTTAAGGTAGTTAATTTGGTTATCAAAACAATGCCTAATAAATCATCCATAGTTATTTACGTAGGAAAAACCTGTATTACATGCCAATAGTGGTTTGCTGGTTTTATTGGAGTAAAAAATACTTTTAAAAAAAAAATCAATGGCGAGTGGAAATTTTTCAATCTTATTATGATAAGATTATCTTGAACTTCTGAAATCTCTGACTGTACTCCTCAGTTTTTTCAAAGATCACTAAGTTGCATTCAGGGCCGCCACATCTCAGAGCCAGGCCCGGGACCAGATCACGGGCCCCCACTTCTCAGAGCCAGAATGAAAATTCTAGTACTTTGCTATAGGAATTTGGGCATTTTAAAATTATTTTCATCTTGAGTTTTGTGCAACATGGGAATAAAAGCCGACAATCGGTGCTGCAAAGGTCAATGTTAGTACTTTTTTTCCAATGAGCGAGGATTGGCCTGGGCCCGGGACAACTGTACTCGGTTGTCCCCCCCATGTGGCATCCCTGGTTGCATTATACTTATCCAGTAAGTTGTTTATCAGGACCTTATATAAAGCAGAAGAAGAATGCTGTTTTATCTTGCATATATTTATCTCTATCATGTCTAATTAGAGGGTACGGATCCCTTCCCTCTCCCTGGAGTACTAGGGTAAGCTAGAAGGGTTCTGGAAAGAATTTTATCCATGCCTGTGTCCATTGAAGGTCTTAATGGGACTTCGTGTTAATGACCCCCCAGTATGGGGTCGGTTGTTGGCCTCAACCGGTGGCTCTCAACTTGCCTAGTCCATCGTTCTAGGGGCATGGCGTGCATCGACTTCTACAGCAGTCTACAGTAAGGGAAGGGTTAACATTTATTATACCTCTATAATAAGCATTACAGTATACGCTGACAGTGACCTAATTTTGAATTCTATGTTTTAGACAAATTTACTTGCGAGGTAGGATTCAAACTCAGAATCCACACTTTATTAAGGATATCTACTCTGGTCCTTATTTGACAATAAGAATGTCTGGCTTCAGATAAATATGAAGGGTCCTGAGGAAAAGGGGGACTTGTCCTTATTTTCACAATTTTCAGGATTTAAGAAACAAAGTTCACTAACTTATAAATTCTTAAATGAGGGATTCAGGAGAAAAAATAATAAGTTATAATTATTAAGTTACTTATTAGTTATTCCCATTCAATATGGAAAATAAAACATGCAAAAATATTAGTGGGAATAAATCCTTCTTCCCTTGTATTTATTCTTCTTCCTCTAATGGTACATTGTCAATATATTCATCATGACTTCTGACTTTTGAATAGTGATTTTTAAGTTATAATAAATTCTCTTGCTTGCGGGAACTTCAAATACTGTTTTAAATGTCATAAATCTTTATATTTGTCTTTTTGATATGCAGCTTTCCTTCGTAGTTTCTTTAGTGGGCCCTGCATTGGTGTTTCTTTTTCGGAGGGTTCAGAGTCACTTTTGTACTGTGGAATGGACCAATGAAACCAGTTTTATGATAATGAATTGTGGGTGTTACAAATTTTAAGCATTCTGATTGGGTGTTTTCATATGCGGTATTGATGAGCATAGAATACACTTAGATAATAGTAGTAGAAGTCCATTTATTGTTCACAATCACCTACAATATATGGTACCGGTCTTATTCTGCAGGATCACAAAATTTCTCTCCAGTATGCTGGGGTCTCTTTATTGTTAACCAGACTCATATTCTGATCACATTCAAAGTAAGATTTTTATTTTTTTTTATTTTTTAAAGGGGGTGAATAAACAACCTGCCAATTCTTAGAAAAGTACAAACTACTAGTTTTCTCCTGCAAGTGTGTCCGCACATTGCTTATCTTTAATTCTGGGCTTGAACCTTTTGTCCCCTCATCATCTCTCCAAGGATCGTCTTTCCCTAGAACTCTTGAATTTTTTAGGCGCATAACACTGGGTAGGAATTTTTCCCCCTGGGGATGTAAAGGCTTTGAAACTAACAACAATCAGCTGCGAGGTCTTGATGTTATCTCATTTTTGACAAAACATAGACAATTAATATTTTTCCCCTGGGCTCTTCATATGTCACTGTCCTGTCTTAGCTTGGGCTTCAATAGATGAATTAATTTGCTGTACTGCGATATGTAGCTTAATTTTCAACGCACTCACACTTAAAGTGGATTATGAGTCAAAATCATAGCTTTGGTCTGTTAATTTTTCAATGAAAAAATTAAAATTTGAAAATTTCTATCCCCATTTATAATCTTTATAGCATTAAAAGCTTTATTTTACTCTTTTTTTGGTATATTCTTTTCAAATGAATTATCTGGTCTCATTGTCATGAAAAACACTTTGTGCTCATTAGATCATTGCATTTGTTTTATTTGACTTTTCACAGATCTAAATCCCTGCAATGGTGTCAAAATTTAATATAATTTGGTAGTTATAAATAAATAATTTGGAACCTAATTTTGAGCACACTTTTTAGCATGTTTCCTCCATCCCTTCATAGGAATGGAACCCACTTATGAGGTCGACCTCATGACGCAATCCAGAAGTGCAGACTAGAAGTATTACCTTTCAGAACCATATATATATATACACATACACACATTTGTGTGTTTGGTCTCTCACAATATTTTGTCTAATTTAAAAGGTCAAGTTTGTTAACCTTTTCGATGCGACATGGGCTAGCTGCCTATTCCCTCCACAGGCGGACCAAACTCCCTCTCCTAGTGCGGTCGTACGCACCCGTATTTTTATTTTTTTACTTAGGGCTCGTTACTAATCATCATTTTCATGTTTATCTTACGTAAGCAACAACGTGTATCACTTGAAACAATTTATTAACTACAATTTAGGTTTGCAGCAAACCTACAATAACCATTTAAATCTTACTTTTCTTTCCTATATTTCTCGCTCTACTTCATTCCGGAACCACTGCTTCTTTTTAAACATGATTTTTAAATGTAGCAATGAATTTTTTTATTATTTATTATTATAATAAGCTACTCCTTTATTATTTACAATTTTACAAAAAAAATGCCCGAAGAACATTTTTACCGTTCACACGCCTCGCAGACGCATGTTACTTAAAACATTCAAAATTTGTATGTTATCTGTTAAGGGTTAAATCAGAAATTATCCCCGATTCCTGCTAGCGCACTCTGTACATGCCCAAGGCTAAATAGGGCTCGCAATCAAGAAATACAGCTATGGCGTCGCCTCCGAGGAACATCTTACTCTGGTGAGTATTCTCGGGCGTCGCATCGAATGGGTTAATCTGCAGAATCCACCTACTGGAACTCTGGTTTATAGTTTATTGTTGCGGTTACAGCTTTTTGTTTATTGTCTTCCAAGTGCTTTTTATACAGTTTCTATCGTAGGAAAATGAATGAAACTATTTTCAATGTGATATCTGTTTTTTAGTAGATAAAAATAGTTTCTCTACTTAATATTAGATTTGTGTACAGAATAGTTGGATTCAGTTGAATGTTTTCTACATGTTTGAAATTCATCTAATCTAAGATATATATATATATATATATATATATATATATATATATATATATATATATATATATATATATATATATATATATATAACCTTGTTCGAGATATAAATATATTTTGAGTACTTCCTGAAAACAAATTATAACCAATATATATATATATATAGAACCGTGTTTGCGGAAAATTTATTACCTGAGCATTTTAATAGTTGCCTTTTAATTTCACTATTTCCCAAAAAAGTTTCGAGGCATTAAAGAATATTTATTTTTGTTAGTATTTTTTTTTTTTAACTGTAAATATAAATGCTGTAGTTCTAATTTGTGAGTGAGTGTACACACACACACACACACATATATATATATATATATATATATATATATATATATATATATATATATATATATATATTGGTTATAATTTGTTTTCAGGAAGTACTCAAAATATTTTTTTATCTCGAACACGGTTGAGAAGTCATTCGAAAGCTCTGGGAAAATTTCTCACTGCACCCTGGATGTTGGCGCTAATGGTCTAGATTTAGATGCGTTGTAAAAAGAAAAAAGGAAAAAAAAAACCAAAAAAAAAAAACGGTCTTGACACAATTTTTGATGAGGCGATTTCATTTTGAGAAATCTTTATAAATTATTGGTCTTGGTACTTCGGTCTGTTCTTTGTTTTGTTTTCCTCAGTTTTTTTATTGCTTTTTTTCATCTAGAGTTAACACATTGATTCAGATGCAATTTTGTATTGCCTTGAAAATACAGTAGCAGTAATTTCCACTTCTGTGTTAGTTCGCTACTGTCAGTTTCCTTCGAGATGTTGTACAAGTTGGTGTTGATATTTTTGACTATACATATAATATACATATACATATAGTTTATTTATTTTTTAAGCTTTCCAAATGCCATTAGGAATAAGTACAGAAATGCACGAAGATGACGCAGTTCCTGCAAGCCAGTCTTTATTCCTCTGCCTATTATTTATTTTAAAGAAAGACAATGTTTTACTAAGCAAAGGGAATGAATATTATGTTAATCTTTCTTGTAAATCAATCTTGAATTTTTTTTTTTTTTTTTTTTTTTTTCCAGTGGCCTTCAGACAATTCATCAGAGAGTGATTTAGATGATTTTTTTATGGAAGAGGATTTGAATGTTCCTGAGGAAAAATTGACACTCTCCGAAATTGCAGAAAGTAAGTTATTATGCGTAATTTCATACAGTTATCTGCGGAAACTTAATTTCTAGTATCCGTTATAATTTTATGCATGGGATGATTGTTTAGGTTTCCCTTAAACAGTAAAATAAAATAAAAAAAGTCTGTCATATAGGAGCTGCATTCCTAAGCAAGATGGTTAGTTTACGCTGCATTACTGGGGAATGTACTTAAAATAACCTATTTAAAAACAAAATAACCATTTATTTATTTTTTTCTATCGATTGACACTGTCACTTTCTGCTAGAAGAGACCACTTCAGCCTTACACATCTCGCTTTTCTTTGAGATTTTTCAGCAAGTACTTAAATTGTTATTACCTTAAGATATTCAAAAGAATTAACAAATAAAATAAAAAAACACAAAATAGTTGTTTGGGAGCCAAATATGAAGAGATTCTTTTTAAACTTTTCAAAACACCATAAATAAGGCTTTGATGGAAAAATGCTGTGATGATATAATACCCGTGTTTTGGACTTTAGCAAATACATGAAATGTGATGATTGCTTCAGACACTTGACATATTTACATGACTTTCACTGTTTTTACATTTTATAAAGTAAAAAAAAATGCCATTTAATGTGTTTTTGCATACTATATTTAGTGACACTAACCATCTTGGCTCTTTTAATAACATCTCATTAAAATAAACAAATACATTTTCAGGTTCTAAATGGTGCTATAAAATTCATCGGAATATACAAGACAAAGTTCCACTAAAAATTATAAAAAGATTTGTGAATCCTAAAAACAAGACAATAACAATCGATGATGTATTGGCACTCTTTGATTTAAGTTATTATGATTGAAGCAATATTTAATTGTGTGGTGCCTTGAAGAAGGCTGAGGAAGCTTGAATTTCTAAGATTAATGTGCTATGAATTGAAAGTATTTTAGTTTGTTAAAAGTTATCCTCAGTGTACAGTTGTTCCTTAGTGGACATTAAACTAAAAAGCTTTCTTCAACTAAATGTTAAAAGCATTTTTGTTATATTAATATTATATATGCATTAGAGTACAAAATTACTACAATCTAAAGATTATTTTAATCATTGAAAAACAAGGAACTCACATAGCAGACAAAAAAGCTTTTTTGTATTTTTATTTATGTCCCAAGTACAGTAGACTCTCCTTTATCCATCGCTCTCTCTAAACCAGTGGCCCGAATGATTGACAGGTCTCGGAATTCATTGGAGCTAGACCAACTAGAGGGTTCCTAGAAAACCTATTTTTCCTAGCTAGCCAAACATTTGTTCAGTGGTATTTCATTGAATAGAACTCAAATAAGGCATGTATGTTTCATTTTAGAGGCAGGAACTTGTGTTTCTACTAAGGCTTTGGCACCTTATTTCTGGAGCTAGTCTAGTTCGAACATTTATCGAGAGTGTAGTGTAAGTTTTATTTTATTTTTATTTTTTAATTTGCTCTGTGGCCAAAAAAAGGAAGAAGGTAGCTCTCTCAATCCAGCAGAGTTAAGAGCAGCTCCCTGTTAAAAATTGTATTTATTATTATAACCTGAAATAATAAGGTTTTCCAAAACATAAGTGAGCGTTTCTTACTAAATTCTCTAATCCAGCATTTTCTCTAATCCGACTACTGTATTATTAATTTTTTTTTTAATATTCCCTTAATAAGCCAACTTACTTTGTATCATAAAACAAGCATTTAGAAAGAGGAATATATATTTCTCTCGTAAATTGATCTCTTCCAAATATATTGTTCTCTTCTTTTATTAAAGGCCTTATAGGTCAAATAATTGTTGTAAACTTCATTTATACCATTTTATTTTATATTTGTCGGCTAGTTTCTGGCACTTGGTCTCTCTTCACAAGAAAACTTTTCTGAAATTATTTTTTTACCATTTCTATTTTTAAATATTTAACTACTCATTAGTATAATTTTCTTTTAAATTACCTTATAAATAGGAGTAGTCGTTTAAATGAATAAGTCCAAAACTAACAAAAAATAAAAGTTTTTTAAAATCTTAAAGCAAAATCACCAGCCATGGCTAGTCTCTTATAAAAGAGAATAGGGCAACACCGATAAGAAAGTATTAAGATGTGTGCATAAAATGTCAAGTTTAAAACAATGGTTTGACCTGTAAGGCCTTTAATAAAATAAGAGTTGTGTGTGTGTATGTATGTATATATATATGTGTGTGTGTGTATATATATATATATATATATATATATATATATATATATATATATATATATATGATCGTGTGTGTTTTTATAAGATTATATATAAGATAATTATTATTATTATATATAAGATAATTGTAATTTTTAGTTTATTTGTTGAAACGAAGAATCTCTTTATAAAATTGTTTAATCTTATTACCCGATGATAGTTTGAACTGTTATAAGTTAAGTCACTATGAATGGAAGTATATTTTTATTATGTACTATGCTTTCATCATGTTATGATAGTGGAAGGTTTATCTCTTCTGAAGTTGTGCCTTGTAGTCACATTATTAGAACCAAAGATATCTTGTACATATGTAATTGTTATAAAATGTGGTCAATTTAATTTTGGGATTTTATTCTCAAAAGAGAAGCTGTGATCTTGAATTTTTTTTTTTTTTTTTTTTTTTTTTTTTTTTTTTTTTTTTTTTTTTTTTTATTAGTTTTTAGTATTAGTGTTTTCTTTTTGAGCATGATGTGTAGAAATACATTATTGAATTTAGGAATGTTATTAAAATAATAATAATTAAATAGTATGAGGAATGATCTCATAAAATTTAATTATTTTATAGTTTTTATTTTAATATATTTTTTTTATGGACTAAATAATTTAGGAAAAGTAAGCTGAGGTTTACCTGTATATAAATGTTTCAACCTGTTTTATATTTTAATACAATCCTAGTTTTGTGACTAATCTTTCGTCGATACAGTAAAGTATTTATTTTACAGTTAAGTACACTAATGTAATTAGGTATGGAATAATAAAAAATTAAGAAAGAAATTGATGTAAAGGGCTAACGAATGGAATACATGGAATATTATGCAATAAGATATTAGAAAAAAGCACTATTACCTTTGACTGCTAAACCTGAGGCGTTCAGCCTTGACCTACTAAACTAATGACCTTCAAGTAAAGTAAAATTTTTGAAACATTGAATTCGATTACGTAAAAGAATATTTAACACAGTGGTGTTGTTCTTTGTTGTACCAATGTTTGCCGGGAACCCATCTCATATTTGTCAGGTATAACAAAGAACATCATCGTTGGAGAAAGTAGCCAATTTCAACGTCAATGGTTTCAATTGTTTATGACATTTTAAGACAAACTGTCCTGTTAACATGTATCATGTATCGCTTCAACACTTTTTAGCAGAACTGTTGCTCTCCAGTTCACAGTAGCGTATGATAAGACTGAAAATCATTATGTCCCGATCAAGAACAAGGCAAATTATATTCTGGCTCCTAAGATAATTTTTAACATACATTCCTCTTAATTTGTTTTATTTATATTTATGCGTGTAATACAATGATTGCAGTAGCAGGAATAAATAGTATATATCTTTTTAGGACCTTGGAAGAGAAAGGGCAAATCTGGAAAATCAAATATTTTATTTTATTTTCTAAGTTAGAAAGATGAAGGTTACATGACGCTTTGCCTTGTTTCTCTGGTTTGCCTTTAGTTCTCTCACAGTTTCTAATTAAAGTGAATATCACCATAATCGAATCCCGAAATCCCGGGTCAGAAACTCCCCTCCTAGATTTTTGTTATCCATAAATCACTTGTAAAAATTATGATTAAAATACAGAATTTCAATTGCACACTTTTCAAATCAGGTTTATGAATCAGCATTCCATGGAGTAAACTTTCACCTTTGCTATCCTGAAGCACTTCTAGAACTTAGCCTTCGATTTCCCAACGGCCAGAATTTGTGATTCACCCTTCCTCTTCCAAGGTTTTGATTTCTATTACTACACGTTTTTTTATTATAAGTTATATTAATATTTTTTTTTTTGTTATACTGATTATGTAACTTACAATCAGGATTTATGGTAAACATATATTTCAAGTATGACTATCTATCAGCGAGGTTTACACACCTAAATTTGTTTGAAACGCATTAATCAACAAATTAATTTATTATTTGCTTTTTATAAAACTAAACAGATCAGTACAGGTCGACTAATTAATTGTTGTATCACCTTGTAGTATGAAACAATAAATAATATTTATAAATACTCATCACAGACAAATAGCTATGCAGTTGATCGACCAAAATATTACAGCTACTAACTGCTGTTAAGTTTTAAGGTTTTATGTCCAAATGTAACTTGTTACTTATTTATTTTAGTATTATTCTTTTGTATATCAAATGAAATTTCTTGATTTGGTGTTTGCTCAAGTAATAACAAAACACTGTTAAATTAGGCCTTTAATTTAGAATGGTTTACGATAAGTTGGGAGTTTTTTTGTAAAATTGGCTGATCCTTCTCTCCAAAAGAATGTCATCATAATAATTTTCTCTGTTCAGATGTGCAATGATCTTAAGTTTACTATTTTCAAATATTTAATATTTAAAAAAAAAAAAAATATTGTTGATGACCAGACAAAGGATTGGAAGTTATTAAAACATGGTCTTGGCAAAGGTTTTGGACAAATTCAGACCTGCTTAGTGTTTATCCTTTTATTTGTGACTATGTAATTGCTTTTATATTTTTCCACTCTAAATTATGTTGGTAATTAATTTAAATAATATACTATAAACTTATGCCAGCATAAAATAACTGATATATATTATATGATTATACCTGAGGTTTTTTTTATCTTTTTTTATATATAGCATTTCCAAGTCTATTTGAACCTTTTCCAAGGCAACTGTAACCTTTTACAAATCAAATTCCACCCTTTCCAAGTCATCAGCAACCCTTTCCAATTAAAATGTAACCCTTTCCAAATGAGTTGAAACCCTTTCCAAAACAAATGTAACACTTTACAACTCAATTGTCACCCTTTTTATTTCAATTGTAACCGTTTCCATTTCTATTGTCACCCTTGAAAATGTTTGAAAATTCCAGGGACCAAAAGTGTTATCACAATTTTGTAAAAATTCTTTTTTTACATTAAGTCAGAATTCTATCTATAAAAATTGTTTTAAAGTAGTTATTTAAAAATTTCATTTCAATTTCTATAGGCTAGAATTTATTTATAAAAATTCTCTTGACATTTTAAATAAAAGTTTTGTGAATAAAAATTATTTTAAGATTTTGATCTAAAAATTTTTACGTATGAGAATTAAGTATGAGTAGGTATTGATTTTTAAAAATTGAAAATAAATATAAATTTTTTTTTACACGGTTTGTTTCTGATAAAAATCATTGATTTTCGAAAATAGTACTAATTTCATTCGTTTACGCCTTTCTGCCAATAATAGTTTTCAAAATAAAAATATTGTCATGATTTATCCCGTTGCGTTCCGAGACCCTAAATTCGCCCATTCCCCATTACAATAAATTTTCAAAACATTTTCATGGGTGACAATTGAAATAGAAAGGGTGACAATTGAGTTGTAAAGAGTTACATTTGTTATGGAAAGGGTTTCAACTGATTTGGAAAGGGTTACATTTGAATTAGAAAAGATTACAGTTGACTTGGAAAAGGTTCAAATGGAAATGCTATAGATTGACAGTGGTGTGAGCCAAAACGTCTCAACGAAAAATAAAATAATATTTTAAGATCTATAAACTAGCATAAGTTATAGCCTCAACCATTAAACATAATATATAAAATTAAGTAACATACATTATTGGAATTATGAATGGTTGCAGTAATATGAGTACAGATGTAATAACATTTTCAGAAATATTGCCCATTCCATTGTTTTAATTTTTCATTCAATCCTTTAAAAAAATAATCAATATTTTAGTTTTGTAAGGATTAGATATATATATATTTATTTAAAGAAAGACTTCTATATTAAACAATATATTTTATTGCAACTCTAAAGCTCCCAAATATTTATGTTTTTTCTGTACCCAACCCCTCTCCAAACATTCTTTTTTGACAATATTACCAAGGGAAGAATTACAAATTTCAATCATGGATAAGGATCGGTCAATGTCCTGCCAACCTGTGATATTACAGTTCGGGAGCTCATTGTTTTTAAACTTTTTTTCTGATTTATTTTTGTACTCTTTTTTTATTGTTGTTATAATGACTTTGTGGTTTATGTTCTTTCATATTTATAGAATAGAAATTGCCGTCAATAGTAATTTTTTTACTGCCAAATGACTGAGTTAACTCTTATTTAATTTTGTAGATAAATATATACTATACATATCTAATTTATTAATGTTTTTATTTGTGTGTGAAATTCAGCCCGTGCGGCAGGAATGATTTTTGTTTGTCTATTTGTTAGCATCCTTTTTTAACCATCCTGTGTAAAGAGAAAGAAAACACTTTTTTTAAAAGATAATTTACCTCAGTAGTAACTAAAACTTTGTTTTGTTTTTTTTAACTCTATTTTGAAACATCCTTATAGTGCCATATATTTTGTAAATAAATAATTACAATTGAAATTGTTATATTTTTAGACAGGCAATGAATTTTGTATTATTAACAAAATAAATATTTTATACTCATTTTCTTTATTATTATAAGCTATTCTCCTAGTAAATGGAAAATATTAAGTAATAAACTCAATCAACTTTTCTTTGGGTTCTTCTCATTGCTTGCTTTAATTATTTCCAAGAAGGCTTCTTTTTGTTTTTTCATTGCTATGATGTACCTTCCTACATGTCTACTTTGTGTTTGAATTTGTCTTTAAAATATTGGATGATATTATGTTTGCATTTTTAGGTTGTTCTAAATTTTGTCCGAAGGTGTTGGGTTCTTAAGTGAGTTTAAATAATTTATCATCCTTTCAATCTATTTTACGGGGGTCTGTTAGAATGTCCAAATAATTTCATTCGCCTTTTCTAAAGTGTTTTTTTTTTTTAGTGCGTTTAACAGTAAAATGAGCATTTTAATAGTAATAGTGTTTTTTCTAGAGCACTTAAAATCATTTTATGTTTTCAAAAAAGATCAAAACTTACCAATAACTACTTCTATTTCTTTACTTATGGAACTAGAGATATGAAAAGAAAAACACAACGATGAGACAGTTTCTGTGAGTCGGACTATTGTTATATAAAAACATAGTAA
Source organism: Gonocerus acuteangulatus (assembly GCA_946811695.1). Classification (NCBI taxonomy): domain Eukaryota; kingdom Metazoa; phylum Arthropoda; class Insecta; order Hemiptera; family Coreidae; genus Gonocerus; species Gonocerus acuteangulatus. The sequence continues at coordinate 48,844,388 of OX328129.1, forward strand.
GAGAATCAGTTTCTATAAAGATTCAGACTCTTTGTTGTGCATTGGTTTGTATTTTGTTTATTTATTTACTTTTCTGTTGCATTTAATATTGTTTCTCAAGATTTAATTTTTTATACAAGCCTTGTTACTTTTTGCAAACCTATTTGAACCAGTGTCTTCTAACAAAAGTTGAGAAGTTGGTAATTTATTTTATTTTTTGGTCCTTTAGACATTTGCAAAAGAAGCCAACAGACATGGATGTCTTCTAAAACATTGCACTATATCCTCCACTCTCTGCAATACTGAATCTTCTTTCACAATTGGCTTGCTAAGTATTACTGGAGGCGTAGATGACTTGCGTAAACTGTTTTCTAGTATATGATAGGCATCTGTCAATTTATTAACTATGAATCTAGAATCTGTTTCTTCCAAGTGACTCTCTGACACTGTTTTCAACTCTACGGAGAAGTCAGCCATCCTCTCTCTAACCCGAAATGGCTCTTTTAAAACAGCACATTTCACTTCTTCGATAAGATTCTTTATTCTTAGGACATTTGTTCTAAATAAATTTATTTTCATAATGTCTTTGCACGACTTGAATATATCAATGTCATATGAAGAAGGATCTCTGATTAACTCTTCAATTTCTTCATGTTCGACCTCCAATTCTTCAGTGGTATCTTTTATGGGTAAATTGTAAGAAGAGTTTTTAGTCTTCTTTCTTTCCCATGCCTGAAAAATTTAATGTTTTGCTAGAATTTTCTTTGGTTTGTTACATTTACGGTACACTAGCTGACTAACCATGCTTTGTAATGGCAGATAAATAGTTATTTTATTGCGTTAAATAATGTATCATCAAAATTAACGCTACAACATAATTTTGTTTAGTTTATTATAGCACGGTTCCCGTCATATTTATTTATTTAATTTATAGAGTTCTGCAACTGAGGCAAAAAACTCTTTCAACGCCAGTCGTCAACTTTAAAAGTGAAATATGTATATGTATATGTATGTGTGTGTGTGTGTGTGTGTGTGTGTGTGTGTATATATATATATATATATATATATATATATATATATATATATATGTATATATATATATATAAAGAAGAAAAAAACTTGAAAAAGGAAGAAAAATTAAGAGAATAAAAACAAAGAAAATAACATACAAAAAAAGTAAATCAAATAATCAATCGGACAAAATTTAATAAATTACATTTTTGAGTATAATGAAGAGTTTTTTAAATGTTTGAGTGCATTGATGTGTGGGCTACCTTCTGTCAGTATGTCGCGTAAGTTGTAGGGTATGGTCAGGTAATTGCGCTATCTGCAGTTCATAAGTATATGTTTAACACTCAGAGTCTCGTTACACAATTTGCAAGTTGGTCTCTCCTTTCTGTCTAGTAGGTACGAATGGGTAAGTAAGGTTTGCCCAATACGAAGCCTGGATAGGATGACTTCGTCCCGATGGGAGAAGTGTTCATTTGTCCAGGCTATCGGAAGTGTTCATTTGTTCCCTTCATACTCTAAGTTATTCAACAATTTATAAGTAATCAAAGTATAATGTTTCTTGACGCTGGACCAATATAAAAAAACAGGTAACCTATAGATTACCCTTATCTTTTGGTTACCAGTAACAGGAGTTTAACCAGTACAGGCTAAAATTTGTTGGCAATAATGAATGTACTTTAATATTTAAAAATTTATGTTTCCAAGATGTCATTTGGCTCATTATATTGGCGAGCATTACCAAGAAGTTTTCTGACTGGAGATGCTGTTGGGTGAGGAGGCTGTGTAAGGGTTAGGGATATTATTTCCTCGGATGGACCATCACCAGGTAAATCACTATGAGGGACAAAATCACAGTTTATTTCTAGTAATTCAAGGTCTGCCATCATAGTTGAAATGAACCGTAAATAAAAATAATATTATGAAATAGATTCAGTATAGTAACAGCTGATCTGTTATTGCCCTAGCAACGTGCCTAGGCGTGCCTGCTCTCTTTAAAACCAACTAAAAATTTAAATCCCCCTAAAAATACTTAACAATTTGAATATTAAAAAAATCTTTCTTAGCGAGTGTTAACGTCCACTCTAAAGGGAGTGTCCATGCAAAATTTTAAATCTTTCTGTCCAGTGGTTTTTGCTAGGCGATGATAGGTCAATGAGTGAGTGGTATTTGACGCATATATAGTAGATTTATCTTCTTTATTGAAATTTACCTGTTGTTCCTAATAATTGAACCTTATGATCTTAACAAAATGATTTATTATATTTAGTCCTTTTGGATCTCCTTGTGGGTTTAAGTCTCTCAAAGCAGGGATTATTATTCTGCAATTTATTTATTTAAATTTTAACATCCACTAATATATAACACATGACCCCTAAAGAGATGGCAGGAAGTCCATAAAACATATATGATTTGTTTAATAAAGTGATATAAAAACTAGGTAGTTACCTATATTATTCTCTTTTCACAGATTGTGAAATATTGCAAAAGAAAACACTTCTTTCTGTAAATTTGTCAGTATCAAAGAAAAAGAAGAAATATAAGAATTTTAGTGTAATAGGAATAGGAGGCCCGGTGGCTGTGAGTGGTAAGACGTATGCACTCCGTGCCTAAGGTTGTGGGTTCGATTCCCACTTGGGATGGTGGCTTTTCTTTCAGAAAAAGAGAAGGCATGAGCCCTATCCTGACTAGAAATGGATGGTAACCTTTAGATAACCCGTCCTAAAATTCTGCATCAATAATAAATGGACCATAAAATTTAAATTTTAAAATTCTATAAAAAATAACAAATTACCGTTTGAACAATTTTTTCATGAAACTGTTTTAACATTGTAAAGCTGAGGAAAAAGTTACACAAGCCAGGTGTCCCTTTGTAACCAAAAACAACCAATTTTTCATACTGCTCTACAATGTTTTGCACAAATGAATCGGATAGGTTTATTATTGTAAGCAAATCAGCTTTCTTCTTTTTTTCAACTAGTAACATTTTTTCATAATTCGCCAATTCTTTTTTTACTTTATTTAATTCATATTTAAATTCATTTCTTGTAGCATATATTTTTTCTTTCCATAGATTGCTGAGGTGTTCAATTAGACTTTCAATGGCCCCTTCTTGAAATAACGGCTGACTACCTTCATTATTAGAACTAGCCATTTCCAGCATATTTATAATTTTCATGTCTGTGAACATTTCACTCCAACTCAACGAGTAAGCACTAGAAGAAAACAAAATTGAAAAAAATTAGCTTTAAATGAGCTATTGTTATGTGACAGTGTTTTAAAATAATAACAGAAATTATGTTAGCCTGTTGACTCCCAGTTTTTTCAGGATTTTGATATAGAATGAATTCGTAGTCTGAGCCGAGCGCAACAATTGGTCTCTTAGGTAATAAAATATTGAGCTATGAGTTTTATCCTAATCTAAATTCAGACGCAATTAATGAACAGCATAAATTCAGAGTTATCTCTTGACTAATCAATAACTAATATAACTACGTATGAGGGCTCCAGAAGTCAAGGGATCTAAGTGACAGTTTTGAAAAAAAAATGAGTTAGATAGAGGAATGGGTTGTGAGCACCGTAATCTTGTGGTTGGTACAGAAATCCAAGTGATTTTCTTGACACTTGCTGCCACCTAGCTTTTGCTCTCTTGAGTATTGTCACTTTTGTAAATATTAAGTCCAGAAGGAAACTAAGGGGTCAATGTGCGGATTTTACAATTATTTTGCATATTAATCATAAACTGGATGATGTACCTATTATGTATTATTGATAATAAACAGCTAAGGACCTGAGCATTTCTCGAGTATGATCAGAACTGTAAAAATCTAATTTTGGGTATTACCAAATATGTTCATATTTGACTCTATTTTCCTCAAAACATTGAATTTGTTACTTAGAACCCTTGACTTCTGGGGTCCTCATATAACTGATGATTTCCTGCACCATGCACTATTGTTCGAACTCACCCCAGATGACGGTATTCAATAGTTCGTTTTCATTAAAAGCCTATGTTTTAAGTCAAAGATACTCAAAATTTCAAATGCTTACCATTAGCCACAGTTAAGCCCGTAGAAAAAAACTTTCATTAGACAAACTAAGAAACAAACATTTCTGCTCGACGAAATGTACAGCCAAAACCTTTATTTTATATTTATAGGTATACACTTTGAATTTGAAATCCATTATAAAACTTACTTTATTTTTTTTTGGTAATAATCGCCAACATTTTTTAGTTGCCAATTCACTTGGAATTCATAAGCTTTATTGAGATAATTCTCCTTTTGTTTTTGAACTTCGGAAATTTCTTCTTCCAATAATTCTTTTGTTTTGCCCATAAAATTGATTCTCTCCTTCATGACAGCTGCTTTTGTGTATTCTCTTTCATCAGGTAGCCTGTTCTAAGAAACGAATCACAATGTTTATTGCTCTAGATTTAATTATTATTATTATTTTTCTATTTGGTTGCCTCGACTGCTTTGGTCATTGGCACTATTATTATTATTTTAATTTTAACATATATTAACTTTTTGGACAAGTATCTAAATGTTACCACCCTTCTCAAACAAGGAGCCGATGCCTTTTCTTTTCTCAAAAGAAACTCCACCAATTCTAAGAGTTGAATTAAACTCATGACCCTGTACACATAGTATTGACGCCGTAACATTAGATTTATTGTGATAACTAAATCATTAGACTACTTTTCTAAACCCCACAGAGTGAACAGATAATTAAAAATATTAAAATAAATAAATGTGTAGATTCTAATGGCCCCTGAAGAGATAACATGGAGGCCATGAAAAACGTTCGGTGATTTGTTTAGTAAAATGCTACCAAAAAAACAAAAATGAAATTCTGATATGACCACACAACACACTAAAGAGATAGTGTGGTTAGTGCTATGCTCCGGTCGCCTGATTTTCTCCTTTTCAAATTAATTAAAGACTGGGTGGGTCTAGGGATGGGACGGTTAGGGAGTCCGAATTTAACCCTTGAGGAAAGACACTAGAAGATAAAATCTTTAGTGCGATCGAGTCTCAAATCCTCCGGCATATGTGTTCAGTGCTCTACAGCTAGCCCCCAAACTAATTAATAATTATTTATAAATCTAAACTAAATTTTCGATTAAAAATTTTAGTTTGGTCAAAAATAAGAAATCATATGAAAACCTTGATTGTTAGAACAAAATTGCTAAACTCATTCCAGAATATACTTGAGTCAGTGTAAACTCAAGACTAAAATTATGCATTTTCTACATACATACAAGCATTTCTTGCAAGATCAGAGCCTTCTTCGCTTTCAGGCGTTCGTTGAAGTACAACTTTTCTTTGACTCGAGTTTCTTCATGGTCCATTAAGAGCACCATTCTCATCCGAGCAGTTAGCTTTTTTGTAAGTTTTATTAGAGATTTTGTTATTTTTTTTCTTGCTAGATATTCATACTCCGAAAAATGCCTTGATCCTTCAACAAAAAAAAAGACATGATCTTGGAATAACATATTTTTTTTTTCATTTTTTAGTTATTCTTTAGACGATGAAGTTTGATTTAATTAGAAAAAAAAATTGAATATCTTTTCCATTCTTCATATTATCAAGAAGTATTTATATTGAACATGTATAGGTTTTTGACATATTTTTACCTATGTGAAGATGAAATCCGATCATCCAGCTAACAAGAAATATCATAAGAATGATTGGAACTTTTTTAGATAGAATGCATTTATTAAAAGTTAAAAGAAAATCATGAATTATCATAGTCTGGTTTCTTTTTAATTAATACAATTTTCAAACAGCAAAATAGTCTAAAATGTTAGCATTTCTAAAATACACCAAAAAGTATTTGGACTTAGGGTTAATTTAGAATTTTAATGATTCTTGATCATTCTCTTTCTAACTGAAAACAAGCCAGTCAGACAGGAGCTCCATAACTAAGAACATTCATCAAAATGGTGGCCAGTTTATGCCTCATCGATAAGAACTTTGCTTATACTAACCAATACCAATTTAAAATTAAAGATAAATAGATTTATTAAAGATAAATAGTCTTGCTCTGTTATATTTAAAGCATAAAATATTTCAAATATATTTATACTTAAAAAAGTCACTGGGGTAGTGGTTTTTCTTTCGGAAAGATGAAAGCCTTCACCTTTATCCTAGGAAGAACAGGGTGGTAACCTGCTGATAGCTAATCCCAAAAATTCTCAGTTATTAATAAATGGTAGTTAAACCATTAAATTAAAAATATTTTATGTATTTTAAAAATCCGTTTCAATTGGTTAAAAAAACTTTTTAACTAGGAGTAAATCCTGACTCTGATTTTTCTCATCAGTTGAGCATAATATGTACCAAATTTTGTAGCAAGGAAGTACAAATAACGGTCAGCGTGAGCGAATTAATAATTTGTTTTTTTAGTAAACCCCCTCCTAATATACCGATTTTGATGCTTAGCAAACTTGTTCAATCATTTGTTGTGATTTACTTGTATGGGAAACAAATTAATTGCTTTCTAAAGTTTACACTGGTATTTGCATGAATCAAAAGTAAGAAACAACTGTTTCGGCCTATGAAGAGTCGTTTATATATTTTAATTTCTTTCACAAGACCCTTTTGAATGTACTCACTCATTGTTCCAATAACTTCTTCTTGATGCTTCCTGCCTTGCTCTGAAAGGCTTGGCCTTTTTGAAAATATTTCTGCTAATTTTTTACCATCGAGATAGAGCTTTGAAAACTCTTCTTTGTTAAACTAAAATTGTAAATAATAATTAGTTAATCGTAAAATATATATTAAACGTTTACTCACGATACAGGTAAAAATCATCTTGAGAACTATAGGTAATTTTAAGTATGCTTATTAATGCAAAAATGAAATTGGATGTTTAAGAGTTTTTTATAGACATAATATATTTGCATAAGCAACCTTTGGCATTCTTGATCTGAAGAAAACTAAAATTTGTATTGACATAGTTAAATTTTTAAAACCATTGCACAAACTAAAATTATTATTATTCTCTTTTGTAAATACGTGATGATTTTTCTAAAATTGTAGATGATTATGAGGGTTTGCTTAAATTTTATTTTAAATAAATACTCATTATTACCATTGTGTTAGCCAAAATTGCAAATTATTAGAATATAGTTACACATCTAAAATTGCTTCAATATATATGTTTTTAATATCATGTTCTTAAAACAAAAGATTGCTTTATACAGGTTCGAAAAGTATGTAAATTGGAATGAGCAATAACTGTTACAGACTTTATCACAGCATATTAAGTATAAAATGTTAAAACGAAAGAAAAACACTTTATTAAAATAACATACTTCCTGTCTTATTAATTTTGGATCTGCAAAGCCAAGAGTATTCCTCATGACATCATATAATCTAAATGACAGACGTTTGTTTCCTATTGGTCTGTCGTCTATTCTTCTTTGTTGCTCCATTCTTTTGTTTATCCATGCTTCTAGTCATAGAAAAAAATATTACTAATAATATCCTTAAATAAAAAAGCACATTTAATTAATCACTGTATATTACAAAGTGGTGGTATATATTGTGTTTTGAACTTTAAAAGAATGAAATTCTGTGAGCAAAAATATTAATTGTATTTTTAACTGTTAGAAAGGAAAGTCTTACATTTCTATTCACATGGCTTAATCAATTCACTTTTTATAGACAGGTGACAAAAACAAATAAATAAATAACATATTGATAAATCTTTCAATGAATTTCAACACTCCCCCTCATTGAATAGATATTTAACACACAAAAATGAACAAAATTAACACATTAGTCCAATCAGGTTGATTAAGATTTTCACTCTTGGTTTGGGAAGTGCCTTCGTAAATAGGTCTGCCAACTGATCTTCTAAAGAGATTGATTTTATCTGTATAATCTCTTCTTAGACCACTTCTCGAACAAAAAAAATGTTTGATACGAATGTGCTTTGTACAACGATGAAACTCTGGGTTCTTGGCAATCTTAATGGCAGCTTCGTTGTCAACAAAAAGCGTGGGAACACTCCTTAAATCTTTAGGAAGCAACTCTTCAAACATCCTTCGTAGCCAAATCATTTCCCGAGCAGCTTCACTGGCAGCCATCAATTCTGCCTCGGTTGTGGAAATAGCCACACAGGTTTGCCTTGAACTCATCCATGAAATTGGGCCTCCAGCAAAACCACATTGCTTCATTATAAGTTTAAGGAATCTGTAAATGTTCATTCATAACTATTGTTGCATATTCCTTAAGTCTAACTGGTGGTTTCAAATTCTTCTGATTTCTTAATGTCATTCCTGGGTTCCCTTCAACGGATTTTTCCTCAACATCATCAAAACCATAAAAAACTTCATCTGGCTCTTCAAAAGTCTCTTGAGTTCCTTCACATTTTGTTTTGCTGTGAGGAATTTCTTTTGTTTGGTTTTCAGCTGGTGGGGTAATAATTGTAGAAGACATAAGAGGAACTTCATTAAAGATCACGTCCCTGGACCGAATGAGCGTTCCTCTATCAGGAATCCAGATTCTGTAACCTCCATAGTCATATCCAACTAGAATTCCTTTTGTTGCTTTGCGATCCATTTTTCTTTGTTTTTGTTTAGGTGCATGAACAAAGCGTTCACAACCAATAATTCTTAAGTTTTTAATATAGGGTTTTTTAGCAAACCATAATTCATAAGGTGTTTTATCTTTGTCACCACTGTTGCCTGTCCGATTTAGAATGTAAACTGCACTATTAGTTAGTTCTGCCCATAAACTTTGTGGAAGGTTGTCACAAGAATGCAGCATGGATCTTGCAGCTTCGACAACAGTACGATTGTCTCTCTCTATAAATCCATTCATTTCTGGGCTATATGGTGCAGTTAATAATTGTTCAATACCATATTTATTGAAAATTGACTTTATTATTTTATTGTCAAACTCACCACCATTGTCAGATATAAAATGTTTAATTTTGTGTCCTGATCGTGATACTTCTTTTATTAATTCTTTAAATTTTTGGCTAACTTCAGACTTCTCTTTAATATAGTAGATAAACCTGTAACGGCTAAAATCATCTTTAAACAAAACGTAATAACGATAGCCTGAAAAAGATCTCTCAAATGGCCCACAAACATCTCCGTGAATAATTTCACCAGGAACTGAAGCTCTTGTTTTTGTGCCAAATTTCAATCTATGAGACTTCCCATATTGACATCCCTCACAAATGCTTGTGTCCAAGGGTAATCTCATGTTTAGCTCTCTTACAATAACCTTTCTAACATGTTGTTTGTTCTGATGAGCCAAACGCTCATGGAAAAGTTGTAAAAGGTTTGGATTAGTATTAGTAAAATGAATGCTACTGGTGGCGCAATTGGTATTTATCCTGTAAATTCCTCCATATCTGTAGCGGTGACCAATTAAGACTGTCCTTCCATTAACATCAAGTTTACATTTTTCGGGGGTGGAAGAAAATCTACTATAAGGATTTTTGTCATGGGCGGCAAGTACAGAAAATAAGTTTTTATGCATGCTGGGAACATACCATACGTTAAATAAACTTATAGTACCTGATGTACGTCCAACTGACACATTTAAAACAACATCTCCAAAACCAATGGCTGGAACTTCTTCACCATTAGCTGTGGTTACTGCACGAAACTCTGAAAATTTGTTCATTGAGACAAACATATCCTCATTATTACAAATGTGATTAGTAGCTCCATTGTCAATAAACCAATTAACTTTATCTTGTTCGACTGAGAAAACTTCATAATTAAATATAGAAAGCACATTATTATTTACTCTAGGTTGGGAAGTTGATTCTGAAGGAGGACGTGGTCGCCCATCCTTTTTCCACTTAATACAATTTCTAACTATATGTCCTTCCTTTTTGCAGTAATGACACGTAAATGAAGGCTTCCTTTTTTCTTTGTGTCTCTTATTGACAGCTAAGACCTCCCCTTCGTTATTAGATGGTACAGGAGAATTCATTTTTAAAGCCCTTTCATGAGCGCATAATTGAGTAGTTAAATTTTCAACAGTGCGATCCCCTTTGGCCATCAATCTCCAGCTTGATTTAAATGCAAAATAATTCGAAGGCAGGGTGTCTAGAATTTTACATACTAATAAAATATCAGGTAAATTTGAGGTTTCATCGCCTTCACTCATCTCTCGATTTAAGTTATTCCAAATATTTTTCAATTTAGATAAATGACTGGCCATATCATCATCATTATTATACGAGTATGTAAAAAATTGCATGGATCAATCAAAGGACTTATCCTCCTCAATACCTTCATATAGTCTATGTAATTCTAGCCATACATCCCTAGCAGAATTTAATCTCATCACTTTAGTGAGAGTTTCCTCTGACATATTAGTTGTTAAATAAAGAAGAGCTTTAGTATCAGCAGTTCTAAAATTCTGTAACTCCTTATCATAATCTGATACCTGTTTATCAGAAGCACCTGCTGCTGGCCTGTCTGGAGCAATCAATTTTCCTTGAACCACATCTTCTCCTCCAGGAAAACTCCTCAGAAGGATAAGCATTTTAAACTTCCAAGTTGCCCAATTAACTTTCCCTACTAAATGTCCAATATTAATCCTTAAACTCTCCATGGTTTCGAAAAACTTCGACAATAACTCACAGAACAAAAAAGTTCACTTTTAGCGCGTTTTTAAGCTACTGTGCCCATAATCTATTGTGTTTTGAACTTTAAAAGAATGAAATTCTGTGAGCAAAAATATTAATTGTATTTTTCACTGTTAGAAAGGAAAGTATTACATTTCTATTCATATGGCTTAATCAATTCACTTTTTATAGACAGGTGACAAAAACAAATAAATAAATAACATATTGATAAATCTTTCAATGAATTTCAACAGTATATACCATCGGTTAATATATATTAAATCATTAACTTCATGATATATCTCTCTAGCGTTGCCCCCCCCCTCCCCACCAACAGCAAGCTGATGGACCCTTCAAGGGAAGACTCGCATCGTAAAAGTGTACTCCACCATCAACACTTACAATTATTTGTGGAATTTGGAATAGAACGTGAACTGGCGCGAGCCAGCAATTTTGATTTGTAAATTTTCTTTGGGGGTAGGAAAAAAAAAAAAATATATATATATATAGGTATATATATTATACTACTTGAGAGAGCCGCGCTGCCCAGACATTGTATATTTTGTTGCCGGTATGTTGGTAGTATTGTATACGTTGAATTCATTTCAATAAATATTATTTGACTGTTCTTAATGTGTAATAATACTTTAGAAAAAATATTTGCCAGGTAGGGATTTGAACCAAATACCTTTGCTCTCTGTGTAGAAAAGCGTCAAGCAAATAGGCGTTTAGGCCTCATATATTTTGAAAATTAAGTCATTTAATAATTTATGTCATAGTAGGTGTGTCTACTTTAGAGCCTTATATGAAAATAACCTTGTCTGGCTTCAGATAAATAAAATGATTTGCCATCTATCTTTAGCTGCTCCATTAGATGACTTGACTTGGCATGCTATGATATGAACCCCGAAGACCGGTAGTCGATTTTAAAATTCTAAGTACCTACTTGGTTAAAAAAAATACTCATACACTTAATTTATTGGCCGTAAATATTTTTATTAATTTTGCTAAATCAAAATATCAGCAGATAGTTATAACAGACAGCATTTGACATTGATTTTATAAAGCGAAGAAATTATTCTTACACCTAATTAACGAAGAAAAAGATGCTACAAACACATCTTCAGTACTTAGTTGGATTCCCTTTCTGATTTATAACAGCTTGAAGTCTCTAGGGTATTGATTCTATGGGTTCATTATTCTCCAGAGAGTCTATTTCTGTCCAAGCTTTCTGAATGTTATAAATTAAATCTTTCCGTGAAGAACATGAACATTTTGATCTTTTTAACTTGACTAATGCCCATAAACGCTCTAAGAGGTTACGATCTGGTGAATGAGGCGGTTTGTAGCATTTGGCGAACATTGCACAATAGCCATTCGGTTTTTTCCCGGTATGCTTGAGGTCATTCATGGGCGTATATAGAAAATAATTTCGGAGGGGGCTGGGAAAATTTCGGGGGGGGGGGGGGGGCTGAGACCATTTCTGGTGTATGGAATACTAACAATTTAGATCTTGGAAGAGTTTTAGCCAACATAAACGCTATTGCACCCAAAATAGAATATTTTTGATGAACTAAAGGATCTTATTTAATTTATTTTTAAGGGTTTTTTAGCTTTTTTACCGATCAGATCAAAATTTCGGGGAGGGCTGCAGCCTATTATACTACTATTATATACTGCTCGGTAATCAAATAACCGTCGATTTATGAAGTTTTGCCGACTCCACTGGCGCTCATGCAACCTCAAGCCATGACTTTACCCCTGTCTTGCTTCTCAGTAGGTTGGAGATGTTTGTTTCGAAAGCTCTGTTCGAGGAATCCATTAACATTGAACTTCCTATCTTCCGGACACAACACATTTTTCCAAAAATGAAAACGGTTCCTTCTCATGATCCCAGGAAAACTTTATTCTTTTTTGTCGATTATTAAAATTTATAAAAAGTATTTTTTAAACGGTAAATGTCAAGGAGCGTGGTCTCCACGCCGATCCTTTTGAAACTTTGCACTATAACGTATTTTGATGCACTAAACACGAATCCGTTAAAAAAAAAAGCTCGCTTTTCACTAGGAAAGAAGTTATGAAACACTAAAGTTCACTGTTATGGAGGTTATAAAAGACGGGGTAACGGCGAATTTGTAAACACGCGCATGCGCAATAGTCCTTAATGGCGAAGTGTAATTGAAATTTAGACTCACCTTATGGTAGCTGACTTGGTCGTAAATTGTCGCTTTTGGGCATACGTGCTATGCGTTTCCGCTCGCTCCGCTCGCTCAAGAAAATATCAAAACCCCTAGCCAATCCAACTCGCTAAAATTAATAGAATTCTATTAATTTTAGCGAGTTGGATTGACTAGGGGTTTTGATATCTTCTTGAGCGAGCGGAAACGCATAGCACGTATGCCCAAAAGCGACAATTTACGCAATCATATTAATGCTATTTAATTTTAACACCTCCCCACATTTATCACATTTCTTTTCATTACTTATTACATTATTGTTAATTAAAAAATTGATTAAATCTATTCTATTGTGAATTAAAACAATAAATTCATGCAGCTTCATTATAAAGACCACTCGAACTATTCTAAGTAATTAAATGGCGCAAATTAGAACGCATGAATCATAAAGGCATTAGCGAATTATGAAGGGATTTCTGTTATATAATATTTGTCAACAGCAAAAAAAAATTTTAAAGAATGGTTTATTATTTAAAAAAAATATTTTTGAAATAAATAAGTGGTGATAAATTGAAATAATTGATGGTAAATTTCAATTAGACATCCTTATTACGAACTTTTCCATACCCGCGCATGCGCATGTTGACAAACATAGTAGGTTACATTACCTTTTAGAACCCGCACTACAGTGAACTTAAATGTTTCATAACTTCTTTCCTAGTGAAAAGCGAGCTTTTTTTTTAACGGATTCGTGTTTAGTGCATCAAAATACGTTATAGTGCAAAGTTTCAAAAGGATCGGCGTGGAGACCACGCTCCTTGACATTTACCTTTTAAACTTCTCTACAGCTATATCCTGCTTCATTTAGCCAGTATCTGTCCAAATTTTTCAAAAATTTCTATTTTTGTTATGAATAGAATTGAGTGAGTTTCTACTTTCTTTTCTTTTGCGACAAAATAATGTGAAACTATTATCTGCAGTTATTGTTGGTTAAAAAAATAATATGAAATATTTTTGACTAATAAATTAGGCGTATGTACTTACGTATTAGCTTCAGCTCAGGTTAGAGATGTGGGTGTCGTTCAGAGATCTGGATCATCAGCGCAGGTCCATGACTGATTAACATTTCTATTGGCCTATTCCTATGGGCAATTCTATTGGCCCTCGTAACCGTCTTGTTTACTTTCTGCTTTCAATGCAATTCATTTGTAGATTTGTGTTTTTACGCGATTTCTTTTCATTGTTTGTTGTTTGAGTTCTTAGTGTTGTTTGTGTCTTTTGTGCTATTCGCTTTCCTGCTAGGAAAATGTGTTTTGGGGATTTACCTACAACTGAAAAAGATGCTATATTGCTTATCGGCCCATTTCCAGCATATTACCGATATTATATCCACCGAAAAACCAGTGATATATATTGTCAACGAGTTGGATTGCCTACTTCAATCAATCGATCAATATTTATTTGAACCAATACAAATAGTATTATTTACAAATGGTTAAGGGAGGAAAAAGAAAATAAAAATATATATACATTAACAAATTAAATACTAACAAAAAAAAATAGGAATAAACTGACATTATAAAAAGAACATGAACAATAGGTAAACAGAACATGGTAGGTAAACGGAACATGAGGTAAACAGAACATGAATTAGAAAATAACAAATTATTGCAAATGAAAGAAATCTTGATAACATCTTGGCTTTAGACGTGTTGCAATCCTTTCTCCTAGCTGAAAGTAGGCGGCTCCTTCTATTGTTGGGAGTTTTCCGTAGTGCCTTTGGGTGAGTTTTTCAATGTGCTCTGCGGAGTGGACAACCCCGAGCTCTCTGTGGATTTGTGTGTTTCTTATGAAAGGAGGTGCATTTAAAATAATTCGAAGAATTTTATTTTGAAATGTTTGAAGTCTTCGTCTGTTTGTGTTACTGGTACTGTACCAAACTGGGCATGCTTAAGTTAGTAATGGAAGTAATAGAGTTTTGTATAGTAGAACTGCGCATTTGTGTCTGAGTGGTGTTTTCTTGTTTAAAAGTGGGTATAGTAGTTTTAGTCGTGTGTGAGCCAATTGAAGTTTTTAGTTAATGTGAAGTCTCCAGGTGAGTCTAGTGTCGAAGTGTACGCCAAGGTAGCGCGCACTTTGGTCCCTAGGAGTCCAAGGAACTCGGGTCTGTCCAATCCGCAAGCAAGGAGAAGTCCTGTGAAGTGCCTCAGTGCTTCAGTGAGTTGGATTGACTAGAGTTTCGATATAACCGTGAGCTAGCGGAAACGCACAGCACTTATGCCGTTAACATAAGTATTAAGCGTTTCCTCAAGGTTATATCGAAAAACTCTAGTCAACCCAAATCGTTGATATTAATTAACGCGTTGGCTGATGATACAGATCTCTGACCTGGTGTTGATCCAGATTTCTGACCCGATGATAATCCTGATCTCTGAGACCCGGTTCTTTATCTTGTGTTGACGCTAATACGTAAGTACCGAATAATGTTTTTACTCATAATATATGAAAATTGTATATATTGTTATTAGTTGTCTATTTACGCAAAGCCGAAAGCACTACGATATTTCTATAAGATAGTATTTTTCTGTCAGATTTCCAAATCTGACCAATTTGAACTAGTATTTTTAAAGTGACAACCCAACTGAAAATGTGGCACTCTTGCCTATGCAGGGGCATAAGACAGGAAAGGTGACATGAGTACCCTCTGGTGTATAAGCTCTGAGGCTTGGCACATACAGTTTTGATAGTTGATAAAGGGATATTTTCCTTGTCTTTCATAGTCATAACTGAAAAACACCGATTTTTGAGTTGTTTCACTTTAGAAATACTATTGCGATTTGTTATGAGAGTAGACCACGAAGCTACATGAATTTTAAAAAATGTAGCATATGACGTCATAAGCAGGGGGTCCTTTCTATATGAATGTAGGAAACACGTTAGAATGAAGTGCTCTTGAAATATATATATATATATATATATATATATATATATATATATATATATAAAATCAGTCCCGTAACAGGCCACGAGGGCCCTGGGGGGCAGATACTATAGAAGTATCTGATTCATGACCAACGGCACACTTGGGAGATAGTATGGTCAGTACTATGCTCCGGCCGCCTGATTTTCCCCTTGACTTCTTCGACTGCTAGAGTCATTAGCACTCAAGGTACCCATTATTAAATTAATTAAAGGCTGGGTTGGCCTAGGGACGGTCAGGGAGGCCGAATTCAACCCATGAACAAAGACAATAGAAGAAAAAATCTTTAGTGCTTGCTCGGGATTTGAACTCAAGTCCTCCAACTTATTAGTCCAGTGCTCTACCACTGAGCTAACCTCGCCCCCCCCCCTTGAAATATATAGTCAAGGTTAATTGATAGCTAATCACTGAATAAGGTTAATGTAAACACATTGTGAAATTATTGATTCATTTAGTTAAACCTACTTGGATCCTTTCCCATTATTCTCTTGTCATGTAAAGGAATGTCATATATCCCTTGTGGCATTTTGTCTTATTACCTAGTTCGCACAAATATTTTTTACCAAGTATTACATAGTGGGATGGACTAAAACAAATAACGTTTATCTTATCATGTGTTATAAATAAATAAATAAATAATTTGGCGAAATTAAAAATTTCATTTCTATCCAATGGTTTTTACTAGCTTTTCCTACCTCTATGATTAGACAGAAAAGTGAATGAAAGAGTATGCACGCTAGTAATTACCTGGCCAAGTAAAAATCACACTCCCAGGAACTGCATTATCTTAGCATGTTCCCAAAACTTTTTTTTTTATCAGTGGTGTCATAAAAGCTTGGAAGAGATCATATTTTGTGAAAAAATATAAACATCTTCTTGATTGACATCTTCTAGAAAAGTGAGCTTTATTTAATTTTTAACGTCCTTTATTATTGACAACTAATTTTAGGACGGGTTCTCTATTGGTTATCACCCTTTTCTAGCCAGGATAGGGCTGATGCCTTTTCTAAAAGTGAGCTTGTCCACCATGGGCGTATATAGGAAATAATTTCGGAGAGGGCGGGGAAAATTTCGGGGGGGGGGCTGAGACCATTTCCGGTGTATGGACTACTAACTATTTAGATCTTGGAAGAGTTTTAGCCAACTAAAACGCCATTACACCCAAAATAGAATATTTTTGATGAACTAAAGGATCTTATTTAATTTATTTTTAAGGGTTTTTTAGCTTTTTTACCGATCAGATCAAAATTTCGGGGAGGGCTGCAGCCCCCCCTTATATACGCCAGAGTTGGGCAAACGTTAGCGCGCGCTAAAAGCTGATACCTCTCCGCTAATTTAGCGAAACTGTAGAAAGCCAGCGCTAATAATTAGCGGTTAGCGACGGCAGTGCGCTAACCGCTAATCTATTTATGAAATATCATAATTGCTAATAGCTTAAGCTATAGTTACAACATTTTGTCACCTCAAAGTTCACTTCCGGTCTGCTCTGAGCAACCTCTCTCCTGTTCCACTTCCGCTTCAATCTACAGGGCAACTTTTGGCCACTTCCGGGTTCTCAAAATGGCTTCCGGGTCACCAAACTTACTCCTGGACAGTTTCCGGATGAATCTGGACAACTTCGGACCACTTCCGGTTGCTTACAATTACTTCCGGGTCACCTCCGGTCTATCATGAGTGCCTGGAAGGCCCTGGGGTACTTCCGGAAACGACCCAGGGATGAATATAGGCCCGGAAGTAACCTAGATTAAGGAGTATCAGAGTGCCATTGTCTGTGAGTGACCGGAAGTGAGCCAGATCGAACAGGAGTTACCCAGTGATAGGCATGAGTCGACCGGAAGTAACCGAAATTGACATTCATGTGATCGGAAATCCTGTAGATTGAAGCGGAAGTGGAACAGGATAGAGGTTGCTCAGAGCAGACCGGAAGTGAACTTTGAGGTGACAAAATGTTGTAACTATAGCTTAAGCTATTAGCAATTACGATATTTCATAATTAGATTAGCGCTGGCTTTCTACAGTTTCGCTAAATTAGCGGAGAGGTATCAGCTTTTAGTGTGCGCTAACGTTTGCCCAACTCTGATATACGCCCATGTTGTCCACATCATGTACCATACAGAAAACTTACAATAGTGGAAATTACTTACCTTCCCTCCTCGACTTCCGTTTCGTTACCACGGATGTGATTACGATTATATACGTAATTACAAGAATGATTACGATTACACTTGTATTCACATCTTTGATTATAATTACACCCGTAGCCAACGGCCATAGCCATGTTGAATGCACCAGTATCCTTAGATCACCATCAAGGCGTGGCCAGTACCCGAATGGGTGACCCACCACGTGTTGTTGGTATTATAAAAGGGTGGATACCTGTAGATAGCCCAATAATTGATTCGCCGTTTAAACGACAAAAAAATTACTCTCGTAATCACATGTTTCTGTACTTACGGCTATAATCACAACATGGGCGTATACAGGGTGTCCCACATTGACATGTCATAATTTTAAGGGTTTATTCTGCACCTCATTTGTAGTTTAGGGACGCAGAAATGAGCGTCCTATCTCAACATGTAGCTTAGATGTTGAGATAAAATAGACAAACTTTTGTCTATTTTCAAAACTATTGGGTTTTCTTATGAAAAACAGTGTTTTCCGGATTTCTGGTCTATGTATCGTAAATGACGACCACATTTTTAGAATCTACATTAAATTTCCAATAAGAAACACCCATTATTGAAATGTTGTCATGTAAATTAGGAGCTACACTAAGAGCCATATAGATGTGAACTATTGTTATTAGGGTTTTCTTAACACATTCAATATTTTCTTAATCAGCTATTTGTAGACTTAGAGGTTTGCCTCTGCCTCAAAAGTTGCCGTATTTAATAAGCTTTAAAATGGTACCCTGTTGTTTCAAAAACAAAAATTATTTAAGTCTATTATTTCTGATTTCTAAGTCAAAACCAATACATTTGCTTTAGTGTGAAGAAGCCATTACGAACACATTATTTAATTTCAGGCGAATATGGTGATGTCCCATCCTTCCAACATTAGGTGCACACACTTTTTGCTCTGATTAAGGATTAGGGGACACCTTGGAAAGAGTGAAATATGACAGAAGAACATACCACATAATAATATGTGGTAGTTTTATTGCCTGTAAATATGACGACCAGTGGTGGCTGGCAAGTGTGCTCAACAAAAATGAGGAGATGTATGAAATATAATTTAATATACGAAGTGTCCCTATTACAAATTTCATTTTTCAAAAAATGTTTTGAAAATTCTTACATCATTTTTTTTTGCCTACAAATGATGTTGGTTTTATTATGGGATGGCAATGGGATCATTAAAACAAAAAAAGAAGAAAAAAAAAAAAAACATTTATAAACAGTCATATCCATTTTGGTGCTATTGTGATAATACATTTAAACTGTGTAATTTGTTGAGTACACATGCCAGCCATCACTGGTTGTCATATTCGCAGGCAATAAAACCACCACATATTTTTTCATTGAAGGCTACTGGATATGAGTCTAAATCAGTTAAAATTATGTTGTAAAATGTTCCCGTTCCCATCCCATAATGAAACTAACAGCATATGTAGCCAATGAACTGAAGATTCAAATATATTCAGAATTTTAAAAGTACAGTTTTTCAAAAACCGTTTTGTACAGATTTTCAAAACATTTTTTGAAAAATGAAATTTGTAATAATTGAGACATGTTGTATATTAAATTTTATTTCATCCACCTCCTCATTTTTGTTGAGTACACATGACAGCCACCACTGGTCTTCATATTCACAGGCAATAAAACTACCACATATTTTTTCATTAAAGGCTACTGGATCTGTGTCTAAATCAGTTAGGTACCAGTTCAACTTCACTTTTATTGAAGTTCGAGTAAAGTTTAAAGTTGGGTCTTAATTTTTGTCTTAGTTAAAGGAATGAAAGGGTGCAATTTCTGGGTTCCGGTAATTTGTGTTTTTTCCCCCCAAATCTCCCCTTTAATTTTAGTTCTGTTTGAAAAAAATTCAAATTTTGATCAGAGATGCTTATTGCTGAATTTACAATACAAATATCCATCACTCACCATATTTTTACCAACTACACAGTGACAATAATAAAGTCAAAATTATGTTATAATATGATCCCATTCCCATCCCATAATGAAACTAACAGCATATGTAGTCAATGAACTGAAGATTCAAATATATTTTTTTCAGAATTTTAAAAGTACAGTTTTTCAAAAACCGTTGCGTACAATGTTTCGAATTTTTTTTTGAAAATTAAAATTTGTAATAAGTTGGTCTTGTTGTATATCAAATTAAAGTCCATTTAATTAGCTAAACAATGAGACTATGCTGACTGTTCTAGCTAAAATAGAACTCAATCTACCAAGCAATTAACATTTCCCAGGTGACCAAAAAAAGGCGGTTTTTCAATATTTGAAAATTAATACTAAAAAAATGGAAACAGATAAAAAATTGTTTTTGGTTATTTTGTGTTAGAGTAACCAACCTACCAAATTTTATCAAAATCCAAGGTCGGGTTGTGACCCTTGTTGATTTGACATGGAATGACCCGGAAGTCAATGTTATTTGTTTTCAAAACATAGGTAAGCCAAGCTCAAGTTATAACTATTTTATGAACAAACCTATTCGTAAATAATGTCAGTGATATTTAAAATTGAAATCAGTGTGTAAGCTCAAATCTTTTTAAGACTTATACTGGTCAATAGGATTTATAGTCTCTGCAATTAATATACATAATACATACTCATTTTCTTAAAACTGTATAACAGGGACTTAGTCTAGTTGTGCTCTGAACCCTCCCTATGATACTTTGTCATCTGTTGGTATTAAGGTAATTACTGGTAAGAATCCGGAATAGTATCCTGTTTTATAAAAATAAAAGACGTTGGTATTACTGTTGAAATTACAGAAAATTTTAATTTATTTATATTATTATTTGTATTGTTCATTTATTGTGCAGTGGGTTCTTTTTTGTGTTTATATATATATTGGTATGTATAAATTTTAACAGGGTCATTTCCGATGCCTAGTAAGTAAAATTGATGATGATTCTAAAACATTTTTAAATAAAAGTTCTTTCATGAGCGCAATCTAAAGAATTTTTCTTCTAGCTTCTTCGCTTTGGGGTTGAATTCGGCCTCCCTCACCGTCCCTAGGCCAACCCAGCCTTTAATAAAATTATCAATGGGTACCTTGGGTACTAATGACTCTAGCAGTCGAAGCAGACGAGGGGAAAATCAGGCGGCCGGAGCATAGTACTTACCACACTATCTCCCTAGTGTGCTGTATGGTCATGAATCAGATACCTCTATAGTAGCTGCCCCTCAGGTGTTATGGGACTGATTTTTTTTTTTTTTTATGAGTGAAAAATCAATAAATTCCTTCGGAATATGCTAATGTGTCACCGAAATTTGTCCAGGTAATTTAATAAATTTAATTATCAAATAAATTACTGTTTTTATTTTCCATGAAAATCAGAAATTACTTAATTGCCCTCTCTACAGAAGTGAGTAGGTATTTGTATAATTATGAACTACATTTATTAATAATAATTTCATTTATTGGTATTAGTCAATTTACTGGTATGGTGAACTAAACTTTTATGCCTTCTCAACCCATAAGATGTTGCATGAGCAAAATCACATTTTGAACATTTAAATGGTTCTCCTGTAGAATGTTTTGCTTTTACATGATTAATCAAGTGAGATGCGTATGCTGTTTTGTAGTCACATTCATTGCAGGCATGTGGTTTCTCTTTTTTATGGACAACTGCAATATGCTTCTTTATTAAATTTGTTTGGTTTGCTCTATAGATACAGTGTGGACAACTGTAAGGTTTTTCTTTCTTGTGCTCTTTGTCCACGTGTAATTGTAAATTTCCGAATTCCAATGTACTGAAATTACACATTTTGCAATTATGAACTTTTTCGTGGATAGTCTTTATGTGTTTGGTCAACCTGTTGCGAACATGTGCTGTGTAGTCACATTTTGGGCAAGAATATAAATTCCCTACATAATGTGTTGCTATCTCGTGTTTCTTTAAGTTCTTCTTACTTGATGCAACATAATCACACTTTTGACATTTTTGAGGCCTCTGCTCATGCTTGGCTTTTATATGACCTTTTATGGCTTTAGAACAACCTGTTTTATACTCACATTGAGGACATTGATAGCGTTTTTGTTTAAAGTGTATGTTTAATATGTGATTTTTAATTGTAAAACGAGAAAATGAATCATAAGAACAATGGGAACATTTGAATGGTTTCTCTTTCATGTGAACTGCAGACACATGTGTTTTTATGTGGCAATGAAAACTCGATCTATAATCACACATTGGACATTCATATGGTTTTATTTTTTCGTGAACTGTCTCCTTATGTTTTTTAAGTCTATACTTCGAACTACTTTGATATTTACAAATGTCACAGTGATGGACTTTTTCCTTTTTATGATTTTTTAAATGATCCCTCAAGGCCGGATTGTCCCCAAAAGCCTTGTTGCAAATCTCGCACACAAAAGGCTTTGAGATAGAGTGATAAGCTGCTACATGTCTTTTAAAGCGAATCATGATCGGAGTTTTGTAGTCACACTCACTACAGCAATGCCATTCCTTTTGTGTATGAAAATCTTTTATGTGATGCCTTAAACTAGGTATACTTGGAGCTGTATGATCACACTCAGGACATTTGTATGGTTTTCCTACAGTGTGATTAGTTGAAACGTGGCTTTGCAATTTTGTAAAAGCGGAAGCAGTGTATTCACAATGAGGACATTTAAATTCACTTTCATTATTCTGCCTCTTTTTCTTCTGTTCTGAATTTGATTGTTCAGTGTTGGGAGTTTTCTTGCGTATCTGTCGAGGTTTTGGATTTGAATGAATTGCTGCAATGTGGTGCTTCAAACGTGTTTTACATCCTGCTCTATATTCACAATGTGGGCAAGCAAAATTTTTAATTTTATCGTGTATATTATGTATATGATTTTTTATTCCATAGCGATTTGCTGTTTTGAAATCACATAAAGGACATTTAAAAGGTTTTGCTTTTTTGTGATGCTGGTTTATATGAGTTTCCAATGTCGAGGGTTCCTGATATCCTTTACCACAGGTAGTACATACATGTGGCTTCCAATCAGAATGCTTGAACATCATGTGTTTTTTTATATTAGCTGCAGAGGTTGTCTTATATTCGCACGACTTACAGCTGAACGGTTTATCCGTTAAATGTTGCTTAACAATGTGCTGTCGAAGTGTTTGTCGAACAGCTGCTGAATACTCGGGACAATGATAGCATTTGTAGATCTTCTCAGTTCCATGCTTAGCTTTAATGTGGTTAAGCAACGCATACTTAAAAGTCGAAGCATGTGTACAGTGGGGACAGGAATATGGCCTAAGTGAACTATGTCTTCTTTTTATATGATCTTGTAAAATTTCTTTTACCATAGTATTGTAGGGACAATGTGAACACTGAAATGGCTGGTCTAACGAATGCGATTTTTTGATGTGTTCATCTAATTCATTTTGTTGGTAGGTTTTATATTTACAGAGTTGGCAAGTCAAGGTTTTTGGTAATGTCCCAGTTTCAATTATTTTATATCGTCTTAAGCCATTTTTAATAAAATAAGCCTTGCAATTTTCCTTGGAAGCTTCTTGTTTTGATTCAATTTGTGCCTCCAGCTTCTCCGAGCAATTATTTTTTTCAATGTGTGTTTTCAAAACAATGAATTCTCTTGATATAAATCCACAATGATAACATCTGTACTCGGGTAAACCAACGCCTGGAAAATGTCAAGAAAATAAATGTTATTAATTCTTATTGGTTAATTATAAGAACATTTTTGATTACATGCTAACATTTAACTACCAGTGTTGAAATATTGACAAAGTTACTCAAAATAGTTCTTAAAAAGTAGAAAATCATTTGTGTTATTTTCTTTGATAGTATACTCCCAGAAAGTCGTACATTTCAAAAGTGCCTCTATGCAGCTTTCATCAAAAAAATTTAATTTTTATTTGCTTTCTATTATTTCATATTTTTAAATAACAGAGGCGGTCGGCATTAATAGCCAAATTGTTGATACACCATTAAACAAAGAAAAAAAAAACAAAACAGAAGTAGCCTTGATCCTGGTTAGTAAAGGATGATAACCCATAGATAACCTTGCTAAAAAACTTTGTTAAAATGGTTAATTATAAATGGATGTTAACATCTAAATAAATAAAAATTAAATAACAGAGGTTTAATTTTTTTAGTTGTTCAAAGTTTAAAGAGTACTTTATGATCTATTACCTAAGTTAACACATTCATAAATCCCTCTAGATTAACAAAAAAAAATTATCTTTTGGAATTATGAATGTAATCGGACAGTGGGTCTTTTGACAAATTGAATTGACAACTTTAATTTTATTTTATGACATTCTGCTACTTTTATTTTATTGAGCATTTCGAGGCAAACTTTCTTCTTTGGACATTATAGACTTTAAAAATGTATTTGATTTGAATTATAGTTTGCTTACGGCTTTGGGAAACTTCATTTTCACTTTCTGCACTCTTGCTACTAGTACCTATTAAAGTAGGAAGATTTTCTTGAGCAACACGATCTGTAAACCATTCACAAGAAATAAATTAATAAGTAACAAGAATTAAAGAGGTGAAGTCAGCTCAGGGGCAGAGCACTCTAATGTTCTGGAAGACGTGAGTTCAAAACTCAATCGCACACTAAAGATAGTATCTTCTAGTGTTGTCGTTCGAGGGTTGAATTTGGGATCCCAGATTGTCCCTAGGCTCACCCAGCCTTTAATTAATTAATGAGTATCTGCAAAGGGAAAAATCAGGCAGCCGGAGCATAGTACTGGCCAGACTATCTCCCTAGTGTGCTGTATGGTCAAGAATCAGATACTTCTACTGTATCTGCTCCTTTGGGCCCTTGTGGCCTGTTACAGGATTGATTTTTTTTTTTATATGCTACTGGATTGTGTGTGTGGGGGGGGGGAAGACTGCAGGAAGGTGGAAGGGGGCATCTCCATAATATAGCAGTATATTTTTTTTTTTTTAATTTGGGGAAGAGGAAGTATTAAAGAAAAAATATTTAATTAAAATTTCTTTGACTTTTTGTACATTTTTTTTCCCCAGCACATCGACTTTTAGGCCATCAGTGCTAAGATAACTTCTCATTACCACCCTTTCTTAATATCCGTGGTGCAGAAGTGCAATCTTCTCAACCTGCCCTGAAATGAGAAAACTCCCTGCTGCAGGCAGGACTCGACCCCATCTCCCGCCTAAGAATCCAAGGTGTTAGTCACTAAATCACAGAGAGACCCTATTTTGGTAATTACTTATAAAACAGTCAAGAACTTGATGAGTAGAAGGTGACCATTAATTGTTTTTTTATTTTTTTTTTCAACACACTCTGTATTAGTTGGGCATGATATTTACAAAATTTTGTTTCAAGGAAGTAAGAAAACAACTGGTACAGGAAAATTAATAATTTGGTTCCAAAGTAACTTCATCATGTGGGGATTAGTCGTTTGAGGAGATTTGCTGCTGACCGGGGAGAATGGAAGAAGCTGCCCTTCGCGGACTCTAGTGCCCGTCAGTAAGTAAGTTCTAAAGTAAACCCCAGTCCTAATGAACAGATTTAGTTCATTTTTACTACACATATTTCTTTTTAAATGAGCAAGATGTATGCTGAACTTAGTTGCAATGTAATACAAATTTCATTTGTTAGTGACATATTAATATTGTGTGTCTGTAGTAATCCTATTCCTTCAGATGGGCTTCTTTTACAGGTTAACAAACTGTTTTTTTTAACTGACCAAATTTTTACCATTACCAAGTCCTGCATTAAGTACTCTGGTACTATCATTCGAGTTAGTTATTTTTGTGTGGTTATGGGACACAACAAACATTTTTACCTGTACAATGTACTATAAAAAATTATGAACACTTTTTTTTTTCCAAAACAATACATACCATCATTAAGTGAAAATGGATCTTTCTGAGAAATGCCCAAATCCTCTTTCCGTTCAATATGAGTGTTAATGTAATCATCAATTTCTTCTTTTGGTCCAACTACACCTATAAAAATCCACATCAAAAAATTGTTAAAATCACGTGATGCTATAGAATTCAATTTTAAGAAATTTAAATTTAAAAAAAGAAGGAGCAACGATTTTATTAATTATTATTATTATTTTTACCACCTTTTTGTTTATAAATTTATAGCTGACGTTTTATGTTTTACACACACACACACGCACACGCGCACGCGCGTATATATATATATATATATATATTGTAATGATATATTACATTCTCGAAAATATTTTTAAATTCAAATAACCATCGATATTTTGAAAAGCCCGCGCAAATCACAAACCATATATACAATTAACATCGTATTATATACGATCAAAATTAATAATATTTTTGGAGTATACTGGTGTACAATATATACATATTAAATGTACATTCAGGTGAAAATAAATTAGTTATTTGAAGTTGCAAAAATATAATTATTACTTTCATATATAAGCCGGCAAAAGTGCGGAAGTTAGAAAAAAAAGGATGCTAACTTTCCCGATAGCATGGCTGGCATCAGTCTATTCCCAGCAGTCATGGAGTGAAGAGCTATAGCTATCCTCCGAGGAGTACAGAGTCAAGTCAGTCTATAGTTATCCTCCGAGGAGTACGGAGTCAAGTCTATTCCTAGCATTTGTCGAGTGCGGAGCTAGAGTCTATCGCTAGCCACAGAGAATACAGAGTGCAGTTTATTGTTATTTATCATAGAAGACAACAAAATCCAGAATTTCAAGATATCCATTCTATGCACGAGACCTGGTAAGAAAGCGTATCACCTTGAAGAAGGAATTACTGAAGCACAGTATATTGAAGCTTTATTGGAAGTAAGTTAATTCAGAAGTAAAATTATTTTTTTGTAATTGTTAATTCTTTTATTGTTATTTGTATGTATTTTAATATTGTTTTGTATTTCGGAATTGTCTAAAAATAAATATTATATTATTCATTCACTCGGAACTTCTATCCCTGAGATTAAATCAGTTTAATATAATAAAACTTATTAAAGTAATACAATTTTTTCATTCTTTTTATAAAAATAAAATCTTAACAATATATATTCTTTTTCCTTTCTTTTTAATGTTTCAAAATTTGGATTTTTAGATTTTTTAATTTCTTTGCACCCTACGTGTTTATAGAGCAAATCGCCCTGTTGCGGGCTCTGAAATAAAATAAATAATAAAGATTATTATTTTTACATTTATATATACTTATTTACCTAAAATCCACTAATTATTTCTCTAAAATTACTTCCCTTTTATCACTTCTTACATGAAATATATGGTCAATTTTTAATTGATCAAATCCCAGCCTCGCGAGTTAATTATTTTATAAACATTTCAAAATAAAATCATTGATGATGTAGACCATCCTCAGCATTATACAGTAGTTTGATAAATTTAAATTCCAGTAGGGGCATCTACAAGGTAGTTCGACTCAGTGGTAGAAGCACTCGACTCATGTTATGGAGCACCTGAGTGCGAAACTCGGGTGGTATTGAGAAATTTCATCTTCCAATGTCATTGCTTGAGGGTTCAAGACCATCCGTAGGCTCACTCAGCCTCTAAAGGGTACCTAAAAAAGAGCACATAAGATTGCCGAAGCATAGTATTGTCAGGCAGCCACCTCTTAGATACCTCTGCAGTATCTACTCACTCCTCTGGGGCCTCATGATTTTTAGAGACTTCTATTATGAACCTCATATGACAATAATATTGTATGGACTCAAATAACTGTGTCACTTATTGAAGCTTTTCTAGATTGAAATCACAGCCTGGCGAGTTAATTTTTATGGAAGATAAACATTTGAAAATGTTACTTATAGGTCATATATATATATATATATATATATATATATATTTTTGTTTTAAATTGCATCGCTGGGTATCACATGTATGTATGGAACGGCTTCTTTCTCCAGCGGTGTCGCTCCTCTCTCCATCGCAATATTTTGTCAGGTTCATCTCCGACTTCTTCAGGCTGCTATGTGTCGTCCTCGGTGGTTATCAAGGGAATGAAAAATATTAAATTGGAGGAAAAGGATATATTACTGAGTTTTGATGTGGAATCTCTTTTTACCAGTCTTCCAGCACAGGGTTCCATCAACATTATTAAGAAAAACAAATTTCTGGAAGGCAAGATGATTGAACTAGCTGAGCTTGTGCTGACTTCGTGCTACTTCCAATACAGAGGAGTCCTGTACCAGCAGAAGGATGGCGTGGCCATGGGCAGCCCCCTCTCACCAGTTGTGGCCGATATTTTCATGGAGGACTTTGAAAGGCGGTTAATGGAGAAGACCGAACACAAACCGAAGCTCTGGCTAAGATATGTGGATGATGTTCTCGCAATTTGGCAGCATGGGGAAGAGGAACTTAAAAAATTCCTCTTGCTAATGAACAACTTGCACCCAGCTATCAAGTTCACCGTCGAGGAGGAGAAGGACGGAAGATTGCCTTTCTTAGACCTCATGATCATTAGAGGAAACAATGGTGAGCTGGAGCACACCGTTTATAGGAAGCCCACGGCCACAGGGAGATATTTACACTCAGACTCACACCACCACCGGGGACATAAAATGAGTGTAGTCAGGACACTCGCACATAGAGCTGTTAGCTTGTGCAGTAACTGGACACTCCTGAGGATGGAATTCGAGCAGATGACCAAGGACCTTGTCAGCAATGGTTACAATCAAAAATTAATTTCGCGAACCATCAAGGATGTGGAACGCCGACACAAGGAGGAAAACAGCCGGACAGACACAAAACAAAGAACCAGAATCTCCTTGCCGTACGTCAGCGGTGTCAGTGAGAGGCTGGGCAGACTCTTCAGAAAAGAGGAGATAGATGTCGCCTTCAAGCCTCTCAACAAGATAGGGGATTGCCTCGGGAAGAGTAAAGATAAGCAGCGGTTACAAGACCAGGGTGTCTACCTTCTACCGTGCGACTGTGGGAAGGTGTATGTAGGTCAAACAGGTAAGAAGGTGGCCACCCGGATCGGACAACACGCTGCTGACTACAGGCTGGGGCGCACCAAAACTTCTGCGGTGGCAACACACGGAGAAGAGTGCCCCAGGCAAGTATTATTCGACCGAGCCAAGACCCTAGCCAAGGAAACCAGCTTGACAAGGAGACTAATTAGAGAAGCCATCGAAATACATAAGCATCCGGTAAACTTCAATAGGGAAGATGGCCTCATCCTACCGGACATTTGGCGGCCCATCCTTAAGAAGATAGAGGAGAAAACAGGGACTCAAGACGACCAGCACCCCACACGGACCACTGACGAACTACAGACGACGGATGAACGACGAAGACAGCCCTCGAGCCCTATTGGCCCACGGACCCCCTACACCATTGGCCCGCATAGTCTACGAAGCAGGGCTATAAAGGAGGGAAAATCCGGGAAAAATTTCATTCCCTTGATAACCACCGAGGACGACACATAGCAGCCTGAAGAAGTCGGAGATGAACCCGACGAAATATTGCGATGGAGAGAGGAGCGACACCGCTGGAGAAAGAAGCCGTTCCATACATACATATATATATATATATATATATATATATATATATATATATACGCACACACATATATATATACATATATATATATATATATATATATATACATATTTATTGTGTTGTATATAGAAATCATTATTCAGTGTTATTTTTTAAGCTTACCATCATTAGGTGACAATGGGTCTTCCAATGAAATGCTCCCATCCTCTTTCCTCTCAATATGAGGGTTAATATTTTCATCCATATCTTCATTTGATCTAATTCCACCTATAGACATCCAAACTGAAATTAATAATGAACAGGAATCCAAGATTCTGTGTTGGAAAATTATATCATAGGTTCGATTCCTACTATGGGCGGTGATTTTTTTTTTTTTTTTTTTTTTTCCGAAAAAAGAAAAGGTATCAACTCTATCCTGGCTATAAATACCTGTAGATAGCTCGCCCCAAAAATCCATGTTATGCATAAGTGGACATTAAAATTTAAATAAATATTTATATAGTAGGTGGAATCAATGACAATTTGAAGAAAGTTTTAAAAACACTCATTAATCGAACCTCAATAGCTACATTTCTTTGGAAAGTACTAAAATAGACAGATTAGAGAAATCATTTAGTTTGTTTTGTTTTTTGTTTATTTTAAAAAATTTGAGAGAGATTCTGAAATATTTTAGAAATGGACTTAGAAATTCTGCTCATTTTGCACACAAATCTATTTTTTTATTTTTAACATTATTTAAAAAAAAATTAGTGATTACCCATTACTTACGGAAATTAACATTTTCTTGAACTTCATGATTTTTATTAATTAGAAAGTCATCAACAAATATAATGTCAGCATCCCTTTGAAAATCTAAAAATAAGATAAACAAATAATTGTGCAATTTGAAAAATATCAATAATTTATAATTTTATTGTAAAAATAAGTAGCTATATAAATATAAATAATTATTATTATTTTATGTTTAATGCAGAAAGAGCTTTATATGTAAATAGAAATATTCTATACCCATATGACATGGTTCTCCATTTGAAAATATTAAACCCTTGTCATTTAAACTTTATTTGAGACCTGATAACACTAAATTTGACATGAAAAATGTTTGGATTTTGATTCTGCCAAAATGAATAGGTTCTTACTCTCAGCAAAAGGCACAGATTAAGCATTACTGACTGGGATTACACCCTAAAAGAGCTATGTAACATTTAACTAGAGGCAAAAACTGGTGATACTTTTAGGTAGTTCTTTGGGTATATTAATGCTGAAAACTTGAGGAAAGATTTTATTATTTATTAACAAAAATCAAATGCTTTCAAACAAAGAATTTGGTAAAAAAAAGTAACACTCAGGAAAAGGAGAGTAAGTTTTCTATGCCAAAAACTAAGGATTTTTAAAAGACGAATCATTAGAAGGATATACGTTGCAGTAAAGATTGATGGAAAAAGGAAAATAAAGATTAACGCTGAAATCGAACCATACTGAAAAATCATGACATTGTTAATTTTATAAAAGCAGAATGGCTGCAATGGGTGGGTAACATTGTGAAAATGAAGGAAGTAAGGTTGCAGAAGAAGATGCAGGCCAATGCAATCGTAGGAAAAAAGAGAAAAGTAGGTAGGCCAAAAAGCCTTTGGAAAGATGAAGCAGCAAGGGATGCTGCTAAGCTGTGCAGCAAAAATTGGAGGAACACTGCCATGAACGGAGAAGGCCAAGGGGCACACGTAGATCCTGGGAGTAAGTACTATAATTTGCTCGTACTAGATAATGAAATGTTATAATAAAATTAAGCATTAAAATGTAAATATTAAAAATTAAATAAAACTATAAACAAATAAGTGAACATGCAATATTTGTATAGATGTTTGGCAGGTCAAATTTTAATTACCGTTTGAAGAATCATTATAGGATGAAGTAGCTCTTTTTATTTCAGTTCTTCCAGGTGAGCTTTCTTCTCTAACTGAAAATTAATGAAAAAAAAAAAATAATATTAATATCTAACATTAATTCAAGATGCTGGGTTCAAAATATATCCATATTTCTAAAAAATAGTATTTTTACTCTCTGAGATAATTTTTTTTTTTACTGAGCATTACTGATTTCCAAATTTTCTAAACATAAGTAATGAATTAAGGAATTTTTTCAGTAAACTCATCACTGAAGGAAGTAAACCCACCTCAAGCTGGTTTGAACAGTATCTTGGTGATTGTGTCAGCGTGGCTTTCAGACCACCAATGGTGAGGCCTCCTCAAAGTACATTGTTTATTACTTGGTATATTTTTTGTTTGTTTGTTTTGTTTAATTATGATAGGTAAAAAATATATTATCACTGGGTTCAGAGGTTTTGAAATACTATTTAGGAGATAAAATAAACAATTTTGTGTCATAAACAAAATGATTTGCTCCTATTCTCAAATCATACCTCCATTGACTGAAGATGTGTTTTCCTGTGAAATGCTTGCATGCTCTCTCCTATTGCCACGTGGTTTACTATCATCAAGTTCTACTATTTCGATTTCACCTATAAACATCCATATTGGAAATGTTACCAAAAGTAATTGGAATTATGTAATCCAATGGTAGGAAATCAAAATTAAAAAGCTTATTAATCATTATAATGTTTATATTTATATAAATAAAAATGTAAATGTACAATAATTTCTAAATTTGAGAGAAGGGTCATTTAATTATTTATTCTAACAATAACTTGGATCTACAGCCATATTTATTAATCGATGGCCTAGAATGAAAACCTCTTATCTCAAAAATAAAAATAATCAACTTTTATATCTAATTAGATGGATATTACGGTTACTGAGAAGCCCGCAAGGTTTGCTTCTTCGTCGATATAATCCAGGACGCATAAGAATGAATTTCTTTGACTCTCAAGGATTGACAAATAGAATCTTATCCATCTAATAACGTATAAAAGTTATTAAAGTTTTTTCTTAGATACAAGGTTTTCATTCTAGGCCATCGTAATATGGGCCTCTTGAGATTAAATTGATCATTAAAATTCATGTTGTATATTATTTAATTTTAGTTTTGAAATTTCTAAATATCAAACTTTTATTTTAATATAATCATTTATTATAATAAAATACACTGATTTTTGGCTCAATCATAATATAAAACAATATAGTACTTACTCTTTTCCCGACTTAAATAATGTTGATCTTCGCTATCACTTACTATAATAATTTCATCATCAATGGTTACATTGCTGAGTTTTGGTTCAGTTTTTATTTCTGAAATAATGATCTTACTTTCAAAAGTCACATCAAAACAATTTGTTGCACAATAAATTATATTTTTGTTATTGGTCTCAAATCATATAATTACTTTACGTAATATCTGCGCTATTTTGTTTTCCAAAATGCACAGTGAGCTAGTTTAATTTAAAGCCTGGGTAAGCCCTCGATTTAGACTCAGGTCCTCCGTACTGTACCACTGATCCAAACTTAGTCTCCATGTTTAAATTGAACTCATAATATTAACTGTAACTATTTTACAATTTGAACAACTAAAAATAACTATTACTGGTGCTAATGACCTTGGCAGTAGAAGCACTTATAATCTAAAAAAAAAAAAAAAAATTATTACTCATTACTTACGGGAAAGACTTCTTTCTTGAACTTCATTTCTATTAATTAGAAAGTCAGCTACAAAAATGATGTCATCATTCCTTCGGAGATCTAAAAATAATATTCCAATTAAAAAGATTACCAAAATTCATAATTTTATTACTTCTATTTAAATTTTACCTGTATTACATCTACCGATTTTAGAAGGTTTTCCTTAAAAAAACAAGTTAATATGTAATTTAAATACACACACACACACACACACAAACATATATATATATATATATATATAGGGGAAGGTGTTGTACCTCTGACCATATTGTACCTTTGACCACCGAGGCTGTGGCGGCATGTAGCAACATTTTATAAATTTTGGTGTAATTAGTGTTTAGCTCCTTCACTACAGGGCTTGTGTATTGTGTGTAAAATTTATAGTAGCATTCACGTGTAATGAGAATTTTTTTATAGCCGGTGATATATGTAATTTTTACAGACACTTTCACTTGTGATAAAAATAATCTAGTCATAAACTTGTTTATATGTAAATATTTGTTGAGTAGAAATATCGAATTCGTAGTCACTTCATCATGAATGGAGCTGTTAGTTAATCTGGAAATTCTATTGTGCTATTTTAATAAACTTCTGGCGTGAAGATTTTTCGTTTAAGCGCGCCTCCCTCCTGGTTCCATAGGAAGGAAACCCGCTAATGACGTCAACCTTATGACGCAATCCGCATGTGCCGATTAGAAAATTTCATATTCCAGAATCCATAGTATAAGAAAATAACGATGGTTCAAATTTTTGTGTGTCATTGTTTGTTCATGTATGTATGTGTGTCTGTCTGTGTGTGCATATATATATATATATATATATATATATATATATATATATATAGGGGAAGGTGTTGTACCTCTGACCATATTGTACCTCTGACCACCGCGGCTGTGGCGGCATGTTGCAACATTTTATAAATTTTGGTGTAATTAGTGTTTAGCTCCTTCACTAGAGGGCTTGTGTAACCTACTTTGGATTATTCAAGTCAAAGAGGATTCTTGCAAAAAATACTTATCCATTTCTATAAAAAAATGTAAGTTATTTATTGATGACGTTTTGCCTCATAATATTTTTTGTAGTATTTCTTTTTAGATGGAAATCATTTGACAAAGTAGCTATTACCATAAGAAACATGGTGTAGCTTCTGAAATTGATTTATCTTACCCTAAAATTTTTAGCATGCATTTTAATTTGCACTACCAGTGTGTTGTACCTCTGACCACGACTAGTTGTTGTTCCTTTGACCAGGTCAAAGGTACAACACACCCGAGTAATTTTTTCACAATTCAACTTTTATGTTCTTCTGCTACAAATTTTTAAAAAATAATTCATATTGGTTGCTTCAATTGTTCAAAGAATTTAAAAAATAATAAATGAAATAAGTTCAAACTGACTTTATCAATCCTCAGTGTAGCAGTTCAAAACTATCGCCCCTTATCGTTCCACTTGAGTTGTAAGGCCTCATCGAAACGCAGAGGCAAAGAAAATTTCAAATAGGGGCCGGGAAACCTCGTATCCTGACAGATAGTCCTGAAAAGCTAATTATTGAAGGTGAAAAAAACAAAAACGAAAGCACCACCCTAAACGTAAGACACCACATACAAATAAACCCCTTCCTAAAAAAGTGGTAAATAAAAAGAAAATTATTCTAATGACAGTTCAGATTCTGATACGGACATAGAAATTTCTTCAGGAAAAAGTGACGTTGATCTGTCTGATAAATGTCATGAGTTAATTCGATGACCAGCAACAATTTGAAAAATATGATTTGGAAAAAGAAAATTTTATACCTGTTAAAAATAAAAGTAAAAAGACTATTACATATTTAGTCACAGAGATCTGTGGTATTAAATGTACAATGTTTAAGAGCCAATATTTAAAAAAGCAAACTTTAAGTGACAAGTTTACGAGAGAAGATGAAAATTTGTATGATATTGATGTTGAAGAGATTGTGGCTAAACTTCCATACCCTACTATTGCTAGTGGATCTGCTTGACAGTTAAAACTTTTATCGATTTAAGTGGATTTTTCAGCATATTAAGCATAACATAATATCAATAACAGCTTTTTTATTATGCTTACATCCTTGTCCTGTATTTATTAAACTTACAATTAATTACAATATTACTGAATACAATTTTTTTTTCTGCACTGCTGTGTTGTTTTTACGTGGTCAGAGGTACAGCATCCCATGGTCAAAGGTACAACAACATGTTGTACCTTTGACCACTGTACGATTATTTTTAAAAAAATTAATAAAAAATATTTAATGTAAAGCTAGAACCTTGAAAAAATTAAATATGATAAGCAATAGAATACTAATTACATTGAAATAAAAAAAAAATAAATTTAGCCTTTATAGTCAAGCTAAAAAAAATTAAATTTTGCAAAGTGGTCAAAGGTACAACACCTTATATATATATATATATATATATATATATATATATATATACACCCCTATATATATATATATATATATATATATATATATATATATATATATATACATACACATACATATTCTGTGCTAAGGCAAATAAATGTGGATGCTTAAAGTATCTGACTAGAGCCAGGATGCTTAAAGAATCTGAGTATCAGGCTTATTAGGTTAGGAGCATAAAGATATTTTAAGATTGATTAAATCTAGAGGAATTGGCTGGGTCATACTGAGTAAATTCTGGTTGAAAGAGTGGCCAAAAAGTTCTTTATGAAGCTTTTCATGGAAAGAAAAAGAGAGAATGCCTGGGCTGGATTAAGGATGTAGAAAGCTATGGACACAGATGGATCCAGATGTTATGCATTGTTGAACTGTGAAGCCTGATAATGAAAAAGGAAACAAAACATTCCTTTAACAGCCACAAGGGCCCATAGGGGCAGATACTGCAGAGGTATCTGATCCTTGACCATAGGGCACACTAGGGAGATAGTGTGGTCAGTACTATGATCTGGCCACCTGATTTCCCCCTTTGCGGGCACCCTCTAATAAATTAATTGTAGGCTGGGTAGGTCTAGGGACAGTCAAGGTGGCCGAATCCAACACATGAACGAAGGCACTAGAAGATAATAATCTGAAGTGTGCTTGGGATTTGAACTCAGGTCCACCAACATATTAATCTATTGGTCTACCACTGAGCTAACCTTGCCCCATAATATATGCTTATTGATCTGAAAAGGTGCAGATAATTCATGCCTTCCATTGTTATGGATAAACTATTTAATGTTGGGATGCATAAAATTTGTGAGAATTAAATGCACTACCTACCGGAAGAAATATTGCTATCCAATTCACTATTTTCGGGAGGCAACCCTCCTTGTTTTACAGCCCGAAGGACACCTACAAAAAAATTGATAATTGTAGTATTAATTAGTGAGCGCATTACTAGAAATTATTATTAATATTTTTCAATGTTATATTAGGAAAGACATCTTCATCTATTAACACAGGTCCGACGCATATCAGAGTAAGGATGTCTCGACGAGTGCCAGGAATTGTTTAAATCTTATGTTTATAGGTACTTTATTTTTTAAGTTTAAAACACAAAAATAAAATAAAAGAGCAGTTCGAGAGATTTAAGATTTTTGAGTGATTAATATTTATGTCCATTTTATACATAAGGTTTAACAACCACAGCTTAAAAGGAAAGTCATCATTAAACTTTTTTAGTGAAACAATTTACTTACTTGATAATGATGGGTGTGTCCCAAGACCATCGTCCCCTAAGTGAACTGATTTCTCTTGTTCAGACTGTTTAGTGTTTCTTTTATTAAAACTGAAGTTTTTCCTTTTGGCTGGAAATAAAATGCACATGATTATCTATTCAAAGTAAATATTTGACTCATGAAAGAACTTCATTGAAAAATGTGTACATTTTTTATATCCTTTATATACTCTCCTAATTAACTTATAGAAAACTAACAAAAAATTAGAAAATAAGATGAAAAATGATTCTCCATACATACCTTTTGTTTTGAGATTTTCATGTTGTAAAAATTCAGTTCCTTTATTAGATTCCTTATAAGTAACCGCTGCAAATGGAAACAACAGACCTAATTTTAATGAATAAACTCTAGATTTGATGTAAATATGAGATAAAATTCTTGAGTTTCATGTGTTTTAAAGCCACCTGCTACAGGTGAGACTTGGACCACGGGGAGACCCACCATGGTCCTCTATTATTCATTTGAATTTAAAGTCTATAAAAAAAATATGATATTTAGACTGTGTTATTTTGAATGTGAAACACACCTGCTGTTATATTATGGATGTATGGAAAAGTTCACTCCTGCCTGCTGGTTTGTGTACATAGATAACTCATATAAAAAAGTTGTTATTAATAGGGACATTAAAATTAGAGAAATAATAATAAAGAAGACATTCAAATAAACATTGTTGATAGTGGTTCATGATGATTTTATTTTATCCGGTTAATTTTCTGGATGAAACAGTTTGGATTTGTTTTTGTTTTTTTAATATTGAATCAAAACTCATTTTGTGTACCAAAAATGCTAATGCCAGCAATGAATCTTAAGAGTTATAATATTTATATTTACAGTATAATTAGAAATAAAGTAATTAAAAACCACATTACTCTAAAAGAAACAAATAATAGAACTCTTACCTGTATATTCAATACCCTCAGACTCAATTTTAAGTATTGGCTTGCAGTCTGGTTCATTTTGGCTACATTCAGTTCTTTTAGAAGTACCTGAAACTGTAGTTAAGATAAATAATTATTTATTTATTTTATTAATTTTAATTAATCAATATTAATAATTAATATAATATAATTTTTAATGTTGTTCTGTAATTTCTTTAAGTTGCAGCGGTGCCCTCTGACTGCTAAGTTTTATTTGATGCAACATTGGAGTGGCTTGGGATAGGCTGCTGTACTACACTGCAGCCGGATATAATAACATTTTAGCCATTCTGTGTGTGGGCTCCCTACCTAAGCAGAGACCATGTGGACCCTACTCAGTTGTGCTGCAGTGCTTGTACCTGGTATGTTTGCCCCATTCAATTACTGCTAAAGTGGTGACCCCAATGCGCCAAAGTCGTGAAGCTTCAGATGACGAGTGTGATCCCGAGGGGGACAAACATTCTTTCTGTCCCTACTCATCATGTGACGCAACGTGTGGGTGACCCTAAATAGACCGGCAGACAATTTTACACTGCCAAATATGCTCCACATATACATCATAATACCTTCATTAAGCACAATGCACCTTTCGCCAAGCACCACGCAATGTTCAGCAAGCCTCACCTAACACATAACAAAACCTACGTCAATCAAACTATGGCAACTGAAAATGCCCCGCCACAAAGTGTTATTATTTTCCTTTGATGGTGATTTTATCTACTTTTTTATGCCAATGAAAGTCAGTTTTAACTTATTATAAGAGTGTTACACCTCCAGCTTACTTCTACTGATGGCTAACTAAGCACATAATAACTGATGAATGTGCTTAAACTAACTAATACAAAATATAATAAGTTTACCTTCTTTTTCATTTTAATCATGGAACACGTTTTTATTAAAGGGATAAACTAACAAAAAGTTTCTAAAATTTTTTTTTCTGTTACATCAGTGAGTAGTGACCATGTGGGACATCTATATGGTGGTGTGGTGTTGAGCCCTATTTGTTGCCATTTACATTACGCCAGGTTCCAGCATCAGTGGTCTGGAAAACTTGTTTATTGAATCTGGTGACCTATTCACCAAAAGCAGAAGAAGAGATATTCAATGTTGTCATGAAAAGAGAATACCAAACCACCCATATAATTTTGACTGGGGTGATCTCAAGAAACCTGGAAATAGGTGATGTGCTAATTTCATGAAGGAAATATTTGGACAGCTGAGCACGAATCCAGCTCTATCGACTACTCATGATGCATCCTCTATCAATTTGATTTGTTTACCATATCAAAATGATAGATTCAAAGAATTTAGCGAGCTACTTCAGATACCACAGACCTGTAGATGGATGGATTTTGCTTATTTTTAACAATTTATTTTTCTCTTTAGTTGAGCACGATATATAGCATGTTTTTTGTAGCATAAAAAAATTTAAGAGCATATTATAATTTGGCTCCGGAGAAACCCTCCCTTCAAGATGGAGTGATTTTTCTGGCTAACGAACTTGTTAAATTGTTTGTTTTGGGAATGCTATATGCCAAGTTTGACAGCAAAAGAAATTGTGCCTCTATCATGTTAACAAAAAAAAAGAAAAAAAAGTCTCATAAACCACTACCCTACTGGTCGACTACTTTACTAGTGAGCCAATCTCACCCCCCCCCCCCCCTCCATCTTAACAAAAATATAAATTTTAACAGAGTCAATTTTCATTATCTAGAAGGTAAGGACAATGAAAATTTGTAGGCATTTTTTGGAAAGTGATCAAAAATTGAGTTGTTAAAATAAGGCCTTCATATCATAGGATGTCCAATGTTAGTATTGTATTTATTCAAATTTTGAAATGATAATAACTTTAGGAAGATGTGAAACTTGAATATTCATATTATTACAAAACATTACATCAGCTATCACTTAGCATCAAGGAATCACAGAAAAAGTTTGTAAGCTTAGTGCATTTACCACTCGAGGATTATTTTTATAGATGATAAAATTCAACGTGTTGTGATGGGCCACTATTAATGAATAGCATACTTCAACAATTAATACCAAAATCTCTTCTTATCAACAATATAATCAAATTAAAAAATATATATATGTTACCACTTCTAGCAGTCTGCGTTTTATTTTCAGAGTTGAAATCAAATGGATGTTCTCTTCTGAACCACTCCAGTACCTCTGGAAATAAATTTACATAAACTGTTAATGTAGCAAATTTATCGAAATTGTTATTCATAGTGCCAATGAGAATGTATTTATACCCGGGTGGTACCTGCTGAAATAAAAGTTTACTTACCGGACTGTATATAATTTTCATTGTTTGTTTTTTAAAGTTACACTGACGTAAATAATTTTCAATATTATTTGACTACCCTTAATTGAAAAATAAACAATGATTATAACATTTAACAAAATCAAAGACACCATTTGGAACTGCAGAAATAACCATTACCAAAAACCACTCTCATACCATTAAATTACATTATTACATGAGCATCTATACAGCCTATGTACACTCCATGTTCTTAGCAGTAAACTAAAACTACGTAACACTGCAATTTTTTTATCTCTATAGCCAATGTCTGTGAAATAGGGTTTTATTTTTTGAGGTTGTCTTTTTTTTACTCCCATCTGAGAGTAGTTCAGTCATGTTGTCTGATAAATCATAGTGCTCTCCCCTTAGACATTCAGTAAAGAAGTATTTTATGTAAAATGGAGTGTTATCTTTACATAACACTCCATTTTACAGGGTCATCCTTCTCGTCATGAGATGTAAGTTTGTCAACGGTGAACGGTCTAAACTCATGTGGCATAAGGCAAGTTCTGTTCTTCTATTCTGCATATCCTCGAAGTCCATTCATTGACTTTCTGTTTAATTTCTCCAGTTTGTTGACTTTTGTCGCGTGCCAAGATCTCTGCCACTTTTTCAGTAATTGCCGTCTTGGCTTCAGTCTGCATACCTTGGTAAGTTATATTGTGTATGTCTTGGTGGTGTTAACTCAGTTGTAATATTGTCATTTTTGTTGACGATTGTATTTGTTTTCTATTCCTTCGTTTCCTGGGACCCAACAAATTAGTGAATCATTATATCATTATCACATCATCATAGCATGTAATCATTATATATTGTGATTTATATTTTGTTCTGTATATTGTCGAAAGTTAGTGAAATGGCATGCAGATGCAGTTGGGATGAATAGATTCCAGACAAAATTTAGATATTGAAGCCAGGAGATTGGAAGAATGAAGGCAAATAATAAAAGTCCGATTCGCAGGAACTGCGTCACCTTAGCGCGGTTCCGTTCTTATCTTTAGTGTTTATGAAGGCATAGAATAGAAACAGTTATTACTTTGTTTAGATCAATAGCGAAACACCTATCCCAATGAAGTCTCAAACTAACCAGTCTTGAAAGGTCTTGATTTACAATCTTAACTGTATGGGTCAGCTATCCCATAAGTTGGGCAGAAAGGCCTCCGCACAGAGGCATTTGGAAAGCCTTGGGATCTCTCTCTTTGAACGCTACATTTTTAACAATAAATTGATCTTCTTATTTTACTTAATCTGTTTTACTGTCAAATACATTATACGACTATAAGCAATTTAAAAATAACAAGGAATAAAATAGACAAGAACCATTCGAATAAACGAAATCAATTACTTTAAAGTTTTAAGCATTTATTTCTCCGATTGACATCGCCTAATTAAAACTTTCTTTAGAACCTTTTTTGTAGAGCATTTAGTAAGCTTTCAAATGGTAACTTTCTGCTTCCCAAGATTGTCAACGGTTTTCGAGATACTAACGAAAGTATACAAAGTTACCAAAACTTTTCTTGTCTGTTAATAAAATATTTTATTCTAACCCTTTCTTTACTCCAAACATAACCAAAATTTCAACATATTAGTGTTGATGAAATTCGAACATGCAGAAAAGGTTTCAACTGAATCCCATAATTCTAAGTACCAAAATCAAAGACAAAAAGAACAGTTCGAATAAGCGAAATCAATTACTTTAAAGGTTTAAGGACTTATTTCTCCGATTGACATCGCCTAATCAAAACTTTCATTAGAACCATTTTTGTAGAGCATTTAGTAAGCTTTCTAATGGCAATCTTACGTTTCACAAGATTCTCAACCTTTTTCGAAATATTAAGGAAAGTATACAAAGTTACCAAAATGTTTTATGTCTGTTAATAAAATATTTTATTCTAACCCTTCCGTAACTCCAAAAGTAACAAAAATTTCAACATATTAGTTTTAATGAAAGTAGAACATGCAGAAAATGTTTCAACTGAATCCCTTGATTCTAAGTACCCAAACCAAAAACGGTATTCAAAAACTATTTTTCCAATTTTCTCGAAAACGGTTAAAGCTATCGCCTTGAAAATGATTTCATTCGTTTCCCTAGCCCAAGAAGCATATAAAACGAGTACCTACAAGCTTGTGTACTAAAAACGTAAGCGTTACAATTTTTTTTGCGCGAATTTCGCCCCAAACGCCATCTTCCAGTGGGCGGATTCTGCTGGTTAACGAACTTGACCTTTCAAATTGGAAGACTGATTTTTGTACCAAATTTCATCACAATCGGACCATTAGGGAAGCCAGAAATGAGCGAACAGACAAATATATATATATATATGTATATATATTGTAATGATATATTACATTCTCAAAAATATTTTTAAATTCAAATAACCATCGATATTTTGAAAAGCCCGCGCAAATCACAAACCATATATACAAATAACATCGTATTATGTACATTTTAAATTAATAATATTTTTGGACAATACTGGTGTACAATATATCCATATTAAATGTACATTCAGATGGTAATAAATTAATTATTTGAAGTTACGAAAAACATAATTATTATCTCTATATATGAACGAACATAATGCGGAAGTTTAGAAATAAAGGACGCCAAACTTTCCCGCTCGAACGAAGCGTCACTCTATTCTCAGCAGTGGTCGAATGCGGAGCTCTCCTCCAAGGAATACGGAGTGTATTGAGGTTTTGTTGGAAGCGGATTGATTTAGAGGTAAAAATTGTTTTTTTTGTAGTTGTTGATTCTTTTATTATTATTTGTATGTATTTTAATATTGTTTTGTATTTCGGAATTGTCTAAGAATCAATATTATATTCTTCATTCACTCGGAACTTTTATCCCTGAGATTAATTTAAATTCATATAATAAAACTTACTCAAGTAATTAAAAACATTTTTCATTCTTTTTATAAAAAATTAATCATAACATTTCATGGCGACCCAACGTGGCGCAATCATTTTATAAAAAGTCCGTCACGCAGGAGCTGCATAACTAAGCACTTTCCTCAGAATTTGG
Source organism: Gonocerus acuteangulatus (assembly GCA_946811695.1). Taxonomy (NCBI): domain Eukaryota; kingdom Metazoa; phylum Arthropoda; class Insecta; order Hemiptera; family Coreidae; genus Gonocerus; species Gonocerus acuteangulatus. The sequence continues at coordinate 48,887,382 of OX328129.1, forward strand.
GTAGTGTAGACTGCTTTCCAGAACAATTTGCTTAAAATATCCTACATAAATAAAATAAAAACGCGAATAGTTCTCATTTTGTAATGAGTAACTGATCAATTATTAATCTGCTTCCAGAGTTATGTTTACACATGGTACCTACTACACTACGTAATAAATACAAAAATCCTCATATTATCGTATTTTGATCTAACGCAGGATGTATCCTGTTCCTGCGTTAGATCACAGTCACTCTAGTGGTAGAAAGCGCTCTTGCGGCGGCTTTGTGAACCTACGTCTGCCGGCTTTTCTATTCAAATATATTACAAATTAAACCCCCGCTTTCCGATTGACCGATTCAGCTCATTTTTACAACACTTCTTTCTAATGAGTTACCCACGACGTATACCGCGTTTCGTTACAATACAGCAGAAATTACGACCGGTATGAGTATATTAGGAATTTGGGTCCGGAGTAAACCCCCCCTTCTAATGAACCGATTTAGTTTATTTTTACAACACACATTTACCTCTGGATTAGCACTACGAATACCGAGTTTCGTCGAAATATACCAAAAATCACGGCTGGTAGTGGCGAATTGGTATTGTGGGTCCGGAGTAAACCCCCCCTTCTAATGAACCGATTTAGTTCATTTTTATATCTCACTTTTCTCTCTATATTACCATTACGAATACCAAGTTTCGTTGAAATATAACAAATATTATGGCTGACATAGTCAAATAAGTGTTTTGGGTTCGGGGTAAACCCCCCCTTCCGGTGGGCCGACTTTAGTGGTTAACGAACTCGTTCAATCGTTTGCTAATTGAATGCTATATACCAAGTTTCGTGACGAAAAAACAAAAACTCTGGCCGCTATCGTGTTAACAGACACATATATATATATATGCATATATATATATATATATATATATATATATATATATATATATATATAGATATATATAAATTTTAACGGGGGTCATTTTCGGTGTCTACTAGGTAGGATCGATAAAGATTTGAAGAAATTTTTCGAAAATTCCGTCATGAGTCCAACCTCAATAGCTACTTTCCTTCGGAGGAAAGTGCTAAAAATAAAATCTTAACATTTAATGGCGCCCAACGTAGACGGCCGAGTGATTTGAAATTAAAAACGTTAAATAAATATCTTAATAACAAGAAATTTTAAATAAAATAATAAAAGTAAATAATGGATGATGCAATTGAAAATCGATTATATAGAAATGGCCGCAGCTCGTTCCAGGATCTGCTACGCGTCACTAGGATATCATATTAGATAACGGGAATTGAATTCAGGAAATGGATGAGATACATCCGCGTTTTTAGGAAAATATATGTTGGTATCAGAATTGAATAACAAAATGGAGGAAAATACAATAAAAAATGAGAAAAGCAATGACAATTTAAGTAAAAATAATGAGATGCATCCTCAAAGCCTAGAACATTTGATGAGGCTATTATTAGAACAAAATAAAAAATTGGAAATTAAAATTGACGCAAATAGGATCGAAGTAAGTAAAAATAATAAAAAATTGGACGATTTATGTAATGCTTTAAATAATATGGGTAAAAATCAGAATGAAGAGACGATAGAGTTGGAAAAATCGAATAATAACCTTTTTAATAAAAATAATATAAGTAGTGAAGAGGTCATTGAGATAAATGAAAATAATAATGAAAATTTAGTTAAAAATGCCGAAAATGACGATACATTAATACATAATGACGATTTGGATGAAACAATAAAGGACAATTTAGATAGTAGTGATGGTAGTAATGACCAGATATTTGAAGATGATAAAATGTTGATTAAAAATAAAAATGACTGTAATTGTTTAATAAATGAAGATGATACAATTAAAAAAAAAATATTAACTGAAGTAAATAATGATAATGAGGGTACAAATGAAATAATTAATAAAAAGATAATTAATGATAATTTCAGAAGTATAATAAGGACAGAAGTTATAAATAAGATTGTGAAACAAAATAGCATTAAAAAATTAACTGATGACTACAAATTTATTATAAACATAAGAGGCTATAATACACGAAATGAAAATATTCCAAAGGAGCTGAATAAAAATGTTAATAAAGATAATCATTTAAAGATTTTGAATGCCAAATGTGAAAATAAAATAAAAACTCTTTATTAATATAAAAGACAACATAAAGTTACGAAAAACATAATTATTATCTCTATATATGAACGAACATAATGCGGAAGTTTAGAAATAAAGGACGCCAAACTTTCCCGCTCGAACGAAGCGTCACTCTATTCTCAGCAGTGGTCGAATGCGGAGCTCTCCTCCAAGGAATAAGGAGTGTATTGAGGTTTTGTTGGAAGCGGATTGATTTAGAGGTAAAAATTGTTTTTTTTTGTAGTTGTTGATTCTTTTATTATTATTTGTATGTATTTTAATATTGTTTTGTATTTCGGAATTGTCTAAGAATCAATATTATATTCTTCATTCACTCGGAACTTTTATCCCTGAGATTAATTTAAATTCATATAATAAAACTTACTCAAGTAATTAAAAACATTTTTCATTCATTTTTAAAATAATTAATCATAACATTTCATGGCGACCCAACGTGGCGAAATCATTTTATAAAAAATAAAATCTTAACAATATATATATATATATATAAATAAATATATACATATATATATATATATATATATATATATATACAAATTTGAACCACCGTTATTTTCGGTTTCTAGGGGTTCTGAAACACGATTTTCTAGTCGGAACTTCCGGATTGTTTCATTGTATCAACCTTATAAGCGGGGTTCCTCCCTATGGGGGAGGGAGGAACCGCGCTAAAAATATGAGAGAACTGTGCTTCATCAAAAGAGCTCACCAAAAGTCAAAGCTTTACACCGAAGGTTAGAGGCTCAGACTTGTAAAGTTAGGAAATTATTTAGTAGTTGACTATAAAAGACTATCAAACTCATCTTAGTTATCAAAAATATTCTTGGTCATCACATTTTTAAAATAATTTATTTAAAAGTTATTCAAACATTTTAAGAAACTTTAAGTTTGTGATTTGTCAGAATTTCCAAAGGAATTTAAATATAGTTCTGTTTTGCAAAATTGAATTCATATTATTATTGATTACATATTTTTATACCAAGTGTTGCTAAATAAGTAAATCAAATTTAAGAAAGGTATTATTACAATAAAATATTATTTTCTTAATTCCTTTGTTGGTGTTTTAAGTCTTCTCCATTAGTTTAACATTAGAATAAACTGGTGGCAATTAATAAGTACATGAATATTTATCATTCAAGAGCAAAAAAGCTATTATAAATAATATAAAAAATTGAAGAATTTACCTTTTAGACTAATGTGCCCTTCCATTACTCAGCGATGACGAAAGATATTATTAAATAAATACGTCATTTGATGCTGAATAATAATAAACAAACAAAAAATTGTCTTTCTTAGCAAGACAGGCAGAGTTATCTGACATATATTATTAGCTAAAGCTTATCAATTGCCTGTTAACTAATGTCAGATAAGGATATCATATGAGGGACAAGTGGTTTGGAGGCAATAGTCAACTTTCCAGAAAATGTTTATTATGTATAATAGTTTTTACATTCAACATAGAACATTTATAAAATCAATAAAAGATTTGTTGAAAACATTACGGTAGTTAAAGCAATTTTATTAAATTAGGTATGATCCCACAAAAATCACTATTATTCTTGAATGAATTTTTTTTTCTTTTCCTTTTTTTTTTTTAATTTAAAGGTTTCCAGGCAGGGAGCTGGATTCACCTCTATTTATTTTTACTCATCCCGCATCAAGAAAAACTTTCCCACTTTCATTTTTTTTTATACACTCATTGAAATTACAGCACTGACAACTTTTACCATATTCATGATGAAAAATCCAACCTGGGGGAGAAGAAACAAGAGTGGAGAAAGCTATTCCTATATGAATTATCTTATTGATAAAGCCTTGTGTAGAAGAGGGAACTTATAGACTTGAAGGTATTCAAAAATATATTACTATGGCGATGGAAGGGGTTTTAGAGAAAACTCTCCCCATCGGGATAAAGCAGAAGGCGTGCCCGAGTGAGGAAGAAAATATTCTGCAAATGTGTTAAGGAGTCTGTATAAAAATAAAATATTTAAAAAAATAAACTAATTCGTGAAAATTGTTTTGGAAGTATTTGTCAAAAGCATTAAAAAAAGTCAGTAGTTTGTTTGAATTATATTAATTCACCTGGATTGAAATTATTTTCTTTTTGCTGCTCAGATTTTTTAAATTTTGTTTATTTATTTCTTTTCCGTTGTAATTATTTAAAAAAATGTATCCTTTAATACTGCCATAATTAAGTTAGTCATTTGGTGTACTTTCTACTTTGGGATAATTATAACTTTAGGTTGATATTTTAGCTTTTATAAAAACTTTCTTTGTTAGAAATAAATTGTCTTTATTACAAAAGGATTCAATTCGGTTATTCTCCTTACAAATAAACTTATAAATATTTAAATATTCTGTTATAATTAGTTTATTATTCTAAACACTACATCTAATAAATTTATCAAGGTATTTTGGAAAATTAATTCTAAAAATAATGGCATATTTTTCCCATTAATTTTTCTAAAAAGACTAATTTATTGTACAATAAAAAATAATAAAAATAAACTATAATATAAGAACTGTACAAATTTTGTAAATACATTTTTAGTTGAAAAGGCCAAAAATCTGAATAATTGTTATTTATGGGCAATTAGTGCCCCCTCTTGGATTTTTGTAAAACTTCACATACTGCTTCATTTCAAACTAAAAAAGAACAAAAACATGAAAAAAATGTCCAACAGTATTTTCCCTAGTTTACTAGGTGTTACAGGTCCTCAAAACTAGCCATTTTGCAACATATTTCAGTTTCTGAACGAAATCGGGATGTAAAATCTTATCAGAACTGCCAATGGCACAAATGAGCTGAGCCAGTATAAAAAAAAAAAATCATTAATTTCCTCAAACAAAACTGATAAAGCACATAAATAATGACTTTGCACATATCTTGCAAAGCAATAAATGACTTTAATGTCGGTAAAAATTTGTGAGTTAAAAAACTGCTCTGCTGCTGAGATGCAAGTAGAGAAGAACAATAATGCATTTTAGAAAATGATATTTTCAATCATTTAATTCTTTTTATATCTGATAATAATAATATAACCTTGCTTAACCCTTTAGAATACGGTGGAGTTAAAGCGGACTCACTGGACCGAGTACTAGTGGTGCCAACTGTGCTTGCTGAACCGACTATTTTTTGACCTGCAATTGGGTTCTTTTCTTTAATTATGCATAGTTCCCGATCATCCATTTTGATCCGGACTTTGTAGAGGCACAGGCAGAAATTTTTTTTTTTTACATTTTAAATTTTTTGGGGGGATTTAGAAAAAAAAGTTGGGAAAAGATTAGCAATACTTCGGCTTGTCATAAGAACCACTAACAGATGGCTCTAGAAACGCTGGAGAATCTGAGCTACTATATATAGTAGCTCACGGTCCGGGTAGCCCACCTGTCACTGAGCTACTAAGTTTAAGTTTATTTATCACTTTGAAGCTGAAAATATGCTGTGGATGAATTATGGTGCAACCATTTAAAATGTGTACTCTTTGAAACCACCTTAGCAACTATGTATGAAGTTACATCACAGAAGCAAAATAGAAGTATTTATTATGATTTGGTAAATGGAGAAATTATTGATTTGTAAATTTATTTATTTTGATTTTTTTTTTTTTTGCAGATTAATTAAGTTTCTTCATATGAAAAGAATCTTTCACCTGGGCTGTGCTCTTACTTTTAAAATTTCAATATCAACATTTTTAAAACTAAATTTACTAACATCCTAGTGGATCTCCCTGTGGTTTAGTGGCTAATGCCTTGGATTTCCCTGTGGGTTCCAGAGGAATACTAACAATCTAGAACTTGGCATAGTTTCGACTAAAATGCTATAACAAAAAAAAAAAAAAAAAAAAAAAAGAAATTATTTTTTCTAAACAAATTGATCTTATTTAATTTTTTTTAAGGTTTTTATGAAAAATGTTTACTGATTAAATCAAAATATACGCCCATGGTAACTAGTAGATAGTCTGGCGCGCTAATAGCACCCTTAAAAAAAAAAAAAAAAAAAAAAAAAAAAAAAAAAAAAAAAAAAAAAAAAAAAAAAACTACACAGAGTTTCTATATGAAACATATTTAGGGGACTTTTTTGTGAAGCAAATTTAAAACTTATGGCGGAGCTTTATGATAGATGCAGACAAATCTTTAGGTTTGCACACATTTTCTGCATGAATTATAATGTGAAAGTATTGTAACATCCTTTTAGTAGAATTATAGATTTATAATAATAGTTTGAATTTTTTATTTACATTCATGATAAATAGTGACCTCGCAATTAATTTAGTTTTTTAAAAGAAGGTACATACATATATTGCTGCAAGAAAAACTTGCCTATTCACAAACTTTGTAAATTAGAAAGTTTTTCACTACTGTAGGGGTACATTGTTCAGAGATTTGGAGAATGGACATTTTTATCTTGGAAGCACAGATAAAGAAAGCAGTTAGGACTAAATGAAAGATAATGTGTGTAAAATGAACGAATTATTCTAAAATCTGGTGATTAAGAGGATTACTTGTACTTTTTTTTTTTTTATTCATTTACTCTACTGCCTTTATAGATCGTTAATAAAAATAACAATTAAATATTCTATATAGTACAGGAGTGGACTTGTATGATAAGAGATTCTGAGTGAGTCCCCTTATTAAAGACTCTATTGTTGATTAAGTGTCGGTTGGTTTTGAGTTCTAAGGAAGAAGGCTTTCAACTTCAATTGTCGACAAGTTTAGAGTCTTTAATTTCAATTGTGTTAAATAGAAAATGGGTATTAATAATAAACTTTTGCCCATAAAGGTGCATTATTTCCTGAGGAATGCAGGTTGGTTACAAAAATAAATATTGTTTTTTTTTTTTTTAAATTAATATATTCATGTATTACGTTAGTTTTAATCAAGATAAAATTAGTTTACTGAATGAAAACATTATTGTAATAAATTTGTCATTCAGTGAACATTTGATATTTGATTTTTTAACTCTTCATAATTAATATCATGATTATTAGTTTAATTCATAAAGCATAAAGAAAAAAATGACAAATATTTTATGTTATGTATTTAAAATGTAGATAAAATATAAAATAAATAAATACAAATTCTAATAAGCATGTCAGTTGTACCTCCAAAAAAAGTTTTCTTCAACATAAAATTGTTTAATGATATGTATTAACTATAAGATATATAATAATAGACTGCTGAGGACAAGAACACTTACACTTATCAACTAACCTTTCATTACTTAGACACAATATTTAACCATTTACATTTACGTACTATACATATATACTATTATATTTAACCAAAATACAATTCCCCTTTTTAAAGAATTCCATTAAAATTTGTTTTTTTATTACTACTTTTTTATAAAATTCCATTTATTTTGTCAGTGTTCTTTTATGATTATTATTATTAATTCATTGTTATTTATTATTTTTTATGGAAATTCCATAAACATTTTAATATAGACCTTCAAATATGAAAATTTCCTTTGCTGCAGTCAAGCATTACCATATAATGCTAATAATCATAATAAAAGGCAAGAGGCAACTGATGTGTGTAGTTACAGGACTTCAATACCCTCCCCATGCCAAGTAACTGTACACAATCCACTAAACACACACTGTACACTATACACTTACACTGACAAAAGGACTCTTACACAATACACCCCTGGCGTCACTTTATCTGGGTGCAAAACCTTTTAGTAGTTATGCTCTTAAAGTGGTAAAAGAACAACAATTAGTCTTACACGAATGAGGAGTGAGGTTTGCTTTGGTAGGAATTAATAGTCAACTCTTGAGATTGGAAGCAGTCTGAACAGTGTACTGATGCCACACAAGCCCGTAATATCTTAGATATTGTCTATCACGTACTGACTTGAGCTTGGAGGAGATTTCTCGCACATGCCAGACACAGGTCTAGAAATAAACAAAATGTATTAAATGGAATGGTGACTTGCTTATTTCAATCATGCCTAGTTACCAAAAGCGGATTTGAAAATAGCACACTGTCCAGATGGATGCAGCGCGAATTTTTCAATGTATATTATTTATACTATTATTTGATTTGGTTGAATATAAATTCCCTTATATAAATTGAAACCCCAGGAAACTGAGAATATATTAATGGAAATTTATTTCTATTAATATCGCTCCTGACCTTTCCAATATTACCCTTAATGACCTCCTTGACCAAACCCTCCCCATGTTCCCCGACGATATTATTTTCCTTAAAAAATACGATGACGACCTCTTCAATGAGGTATATATATGTAGTATATATAATATATATATATTATATATATATATTATATATATATATATATATATATATATATATAATATATATAGTATATAGTTAAACAAGTAGGACATATTTAATACTAATATATACACATATCTATCTAAATATACCTAACATATATATATATATATATATATATGTTAGGTATATTTAGATAGATATGTGTATATATTAGTATTAAATATGTCCTACTTGTTTTTACAAGTAGGACATTTTAATACTAGCCTGATGAAGGCTTGAAGCTCAAGCCGAAACATCGGCACAATAAAACCATTTTTATGATAAAATGTAGTTTTATTAAGTAGCAGTGACCGAACCCTGACAATCCCTACCTTGCATCATCTACGGTCAACGATCTCCTCTCAAAGAAATTTATTTCTGTTTGCTCTCCAACTGGCTCAAAAATGGTCCAATTTTAGTGAAATTTGATACAAAAATAATTTGTGTAATTTCAATTACTACCAGAATCCATCCACCGGAACATGTTTATTTGGGTAAAATTTGTGTGAAAAAAATCGTAATTCATAAAGTTTTGGTCTTACTATGCTCCCTGGTACACATTTTACAAGCAATTGGGTGAGGGAACCTAATGAAACCATTTACAAGCCATATCTATAACCTTTGTCAAGAAAAATGGAAAGAAACAAGATTTTTCTTGGGATATTTGGGCTTATTCCTATACATTTACAAACTGTTTGGGAAATTGTGCTAAATGTAAAAGATCTCATTCCGAGAAATTGGTGCTTAAATGGAGTATTTTTCTCTTACAATACTGTCAGTGCTGTAGCACCTAAGATCTTGCTTCGCTTCAGATTTCATTTTACACTTTTACTTGTGTTTAAATTTTTAACAAAAAATTAAGACAATATTAATTATTTCCTGCCTAAGCTTTCGAAATGACACTAGGGATGAGAGCAAAAACGTGCTCAGATGATACAGTTCCTGTGAGCCAGACTTTTATTTTAAATAACTACTCTTAATGAGCGATTGAATTTTGGAGGCTAATGAATCACTTTATCCATTTAAATTAAATTAATGTTTCAGGAAACGCACCTATCTTGCCGTTCATTCCAATAATAGCCAAGGACTTGGGATATTCATCTGTGGCGATCGGATGGACCTCTACTGCAGCACCTATTTTAACAATATTTATTAAGCCATTCTTGGGTTCACTAGCTGATAAGTTTTCGATCCATAAATTTATGTTTTTGTTCTTTATATTTGTACAAGCTGTATTAGTTTTTAGTTTCCAATGGTCACCTTCCCTCCCATCTGATAATTCCATAGATATGATCTGTGAAGAAAACATCTACTTGACTGCATGTTCTGAAAAATTGAAAGAGAAGTGTTATTCAGACAGAGTTCTTCAAAGTCTAAATTCAACATGTAAGGTAACTTATTAATAAATTCATTTATTATATATTTTTTATTCATGTAGCTTACCTGTTGATATATGATATTCTGCCATTCTTTTATTTAGTTAAAAAATATTTACTTATTTACTATATAGTGTAGTTAATACCTCAATTATACAGAACTAAAATGACTCTTTTCCAGCTACACTTACAATGGAGGAACAATGTTTCTGAGATAAAAACAAACCAGAACTCAAATTTCAGATCAGAGAAATCAATTGTGCTTTTTAATTATCAAATGGAAGATATTTCTGTTCGACTAGAAGATGCTACCATCAAGGTAAAAATAATCTTTTAATTAAAAAACGAAGACAAAATAACATAAATGAATTGTAGAATGTTCAATATGCTATTAACTTCCTAACCTGCCATGTTTCGTTACAGTTTGCCATGGTAAGTTCTTTATTGTTTATCTTAATGGATATAATATATAATTCATTCTTGCTTTGCACAGAGTGATGACTTAAAAATAACTTATTATATGATGAGGAAGGATACATTAATTATATAAATATAAGCAAAATTATTGTCCTATTTCAATGTATATTGTGGAGGAGAGGTGACCATAAGAGCCTGATCCTCACTGGAGCTGGTGGCTTTCTTTAGAAAAAAAGGAAGGCATCACCCTAACTTAGCTAGAGCAAGGGTATTAACCTTTAGATATTAGTTATTATAGCCTGTTCAGATAGACGGAAATTCCGCATGCTTGAAAGATTGAGGGAAATATTCCCGACGGCTCCACCATTTGCAAACTCCCATTTCAAGGAACAACATGATACGTGAAACATTATAAAAACGGACTATGTCTCGTTTAAGGCTTGGGAAGGCTTTGAGAGGTCAGACAAAGGAGATAGTGTCTAATATTTATCAATACTGAGCCAAAGCTAATTCTAAAAACATTTAAACCTCCTTGTGATTAGGTTATAACAGAGAGAATTTTAACCCCCAATTCCTTGCAAGGGGAATATAGACCACACCTTTTTCTCTCCAACTAAACCATCTATTTGAATAGGCTATAGATAAATTGTTTTTAGCCTTAGCTTTGGCTAATAATTGGTAAATATGAAATACTATATCTCGTGCCTGACCTCTCAAAGCCTTCCCTAATCCTAAACAAGACATAATCAGTTTTTAATGAGTTTAAAGTAGCGCATTGTTCATTGTAATGGAATATTTACCTCAGAATTTCGCACATGCGAGATTAGAACTATTCCATCTTATTGAAGGGCTATAACAAAGGGGCATTAAACAGTTAAAATTAATTTTTAATGTTATACATTTTACTTAATTCTGCTAATAAAATTTGTAGTCAAATACTTGTTCTTTGTTAATATTGTTCCTTATACAGATACCTACTTTAAAATTCTGGTTCCTGGTTGGTAGAAAATAATCTTTTTCTTCTATACTAGCATCAAGTAAACATTTGAGATCATATTAACCTAAATGTTCATCGCTTTCATAAAATAAAGAAGTACAGAAATAAAATTTGATTATCCAGACCAAAAGTTACTTAGCTTTCACTTTAGATGAATAAATGTTTTTGTTTACGAGGCATACACCTTTCCATTGAAATAAAAGTATTTATTTCAGGAAACTTGCATTTCAATAAAAGTAGACAGTATTCCGACAGACTGGCCTTCAATATGTCCAAATACAGAGACTATTTCAGCACAACTCCATTGCAACGACCACATTTTAAGAGAACTCATAGAGAAGCCAACGATGAATGAGAGTCAAGAGATGATATCACCTCAATATTGGATAATATCTAGTTTGATTGTGACTATCCGGATTTTACAAAGTGTACTCGTGAGCTTTGGAGACACGCTGTGTTTCAGCCTTCTTGGTAATAAAATACTTTATATAACCTAGTTTTATGATTATACAAAAAAAAAATACATCTCTTTATTGTAAACATTTTTTTTTGAGACTGGTAGTTTTACTAACCTTTTCTGTCTGGCTAAGGATAAATTCCTTTGCTTTTGCCAAATGTATTTTTATCATAGCAAGGAAACTACAGATATAACAATATTATTATTTTTTCTATAATTTTCTGCATTGACAAACAAGGCCACTTGCAAATCTATTTGTTACTATACTTTCTAAATAGCTATGTTGAAATAGAAATTTCTTTCAATGAGGAAATTGCTGAACAAAGGTATATGAACCTTCACCTCTAAAGTCCTAAGTACCACGAGTCCATTGCCCTCAGCACTGAGCCACCATAAGGTCCTTAACACTATATTAAATTTATCTGAAATATATCCAGTGTACATCCAATTTCAGTATAAAAATAATTGTTAAGCTTTTACAAAAAAAAGAAAAAATAATAAAATAAATAAAAATAACAGGCTAAATTCAACCCCACCAACAGAGCTAAGATGGCTTTTGAGGTTAGAGAAAGTATGGGACACCAATGGTGTCACACCATATTTTCTCTAACCTCAAAAACCTTCCATATAATCGGATTTTCAAAGAATCAAAAAATGTAAACTAAATTTAGTATATGATTTTTTTGGGGAATTTGAAAAATTCAGTCTGGTGGAGAGATTTTTGGAAATCACAAGATTCATGAAAATTCGGTAGCCTTGATCTCTTCTAATAACAATTCAGAATATTTCAGGAATTCTTTAAGTTGAAGCAATGTTTTCTTTAAAAAAGAATGTTTCAAATTATTATTCAAACAGTTTTTAATTATGTTCATACACTTTTTTTTCATCATTTTTAATTTGTTTGCTTTTATGAGTTTTTCTTCTTTTTCCTGTATCTTCATATTTCATTCTGTGAATTTACAGTATTAAGTTAATGTCCATAGCCTTATATAATCTATTCTGTAATTATATATTTAAAAAAAAAATATATTCTTGTTTTTACAAAAACAAAATACGTTTAGTCTCCTGATAAGGATGGAAAACATAACTAAAAAACTCCCATGATAGAGCATTACTTCAACGTAAAAAACAAAAAAATGAAAAAAAAAAAAACCTAAGATGAATCATAAGTGAAATGGCTCTTGAATAGTTTATTTTACCTTAAATTATCCTAAAATATTCTCCCTAATTTTTAATTTTCAAAAAAATAAAAAAATGTCAGTCAAAAAATTGAACTTTCTGCTCAACATTTTTGTTTATTACAGGAGACAAGCCAGAAAACTATGGGATGCAAAGAATGTGGGGTGCTGTTGGCTGGGGCACATTCTCATTAATAGCTGGTATTATCGTGGACTATATGAGCCGAGGAAAATCTCAAAAAGATTTTTCTGTTTCATACTATTGGTGTCTTTCTATTTTTCTTCTAGATCTGCTCAATGCTACATTTATTAAAGTAAAGCGATAAACCAAATTTTATGGTGTATAAAAATAGCTATTGTTATCACAGCTAACTTCTGAGATCTCTTAAGTCTGGTTTCTACACTCAGTAGTAGAAATCCTAGAATATATTACTCATTATTAATTCTTAATTAAATGTTTCAATTCACCATACATATTCGTGTTTGTTATTGCAAGGGACCAAATAAAAAAAATCAATTTCCAAGGCAGACTCCTTTATTTTCCTGACATGTCTTGTGCGTTATATCACAACTTGCAGGGATCTATCTTTTGAATGTGTTCTCGACTCCAATCCCAGCAGCAAATAGTTTGCAATTGAAGCTGTGAACCCTTTCACAAAATAACTCTGAAGAGGTGAGAGATAATGCATAAAAATATTGTTAAAATAAAGGAGGATGTTGGGAAAATCAACATTATTCATTTGAACCCTCCCAAAAAGCAGCACAGAATATATTATATTTACATTTTGAGAAAACTTAATCCCAAAGCTCATCCCTGTAAGTTTCAGATATGGCTGGAATATATCAATATCCATTCTCGGATATTTAATTGTAGTAATTACTTTATCCTCGTTCTTTTTTTAAAATATTTCTTGAAATTCAAAATTAAAAACCTTTCCATGAATAAATAAGTTAAATTTTAATTCTTTATTTACCATTAAGTTGCTCTAAAATACTGCTTGGTTTATGTATAACATTCAGTAATTTTGTTTATTAATTTGATTTTTATGTTTATAGAAACCTCAACATAAATCTAAGAGAATTGTGAAGGATGTCAAAAAATTGTTTCGAAGCAATAAAAATATTATTTTCTTAGTTTGGTGCATTATTAACGGAATATATGTTTCATTTATATGGTATTACCTTTTCTGGTACGTTCATAGGAATACTTTTTCTATTTATGGACTAAATAATTATATTTTTTCTGATAAATTATGATGAAATAAATAATTAGGTTTATTGAAGATTTGGCATCAGAAAATGGGTGTAATTCAAGTAGTGAATGGGTTAAAACATTGGAAGGTCTTGTACTTACTCTTCACTGTTATTTGGGAGAAATACCTTTCTTTTTTATGTCAAGTAAGTAGAAAATATATATACTTGACTGTAACCATCCCATCATATTTTTAGCAATTTTTTCACAAAGATTTGTATAGGTAAAATACTACAAAAAATTGGCTTCTCAAATGCGATGTCACTTGTTCTATTTACCTTTGGAGGAAGATTCATACTATATTCTTGCCTTACGGACCCCTGGTGGATTTTGCCTATTGAACCCCTGAATGGTGTGACATTTGGCATATTTTACGCTACAATGACTACGTATGCAAGCAAAATTTCTCCTCCAGGAACCGAGGCAACAGTCCAAAACTTGGTAGGAGCAGTTTTTGAAGGAGCAGGTAATTTACTTTTGAAATATATAGACAGATTCAATTTTGTTTATTCACTAATCACTCAACTACTATGTTAAGGCGTGAATGTTCCATGACAAGTGTTTTGGGTTCTATTCCCTCTAGGGATGTTGAATTTTTTTATTTAAATTTTAATGTATCGTCCCTACCATGTCAAACTATCGAATATAAGAAAAATCTTGTTTTTCAGATTCAAAACTTTGCTCTTGGATTGTAGATGATACGGCTTTGTAACAACCCTAACCCCTTTAGAATAGCCTTCATTGCCTTAAATAAAGTATCGAATAAGACCATTTTTCAATATATTACTTTGTCAATGGATAGAATATGAGAGTTCTCTAGTTTGCTCCGATTTGCATATTCGATACTTTGTTCATTGTTGATAAACAATTCATCTTGGGAATTTGAGCATTGACACATGATTTTTGCTATGCCATTGATATGGAAAGTACTAATTCTCGGAAGATAAATGTTGTGACAGTTTACTATAATAGCTACTAATGAACAGGGTGTCTACTGCACGAAATCACAAAATTGAAAATAGGGCACGAAAAATTCATGAATTTTGAAATCACGCCATGAAATATAAGTTTTACCAGAGTCTAACGTAATACCGGGACTTTTTCGCAATCATAACTGTCGCTGTTTGTTTTCTTATGGTGATGCAATTCTATCTCCCCCCCCCCCTTCCTCTATTAGATTCCTTTGTTGTAGCATTGACATATCAATTAAACATTATTTACATATATTTTTATTTCTTTTCATTCACATTATGAGTTTTTCATGTAGACATAAATGTTGAGATTGTGTACGCTTTAATTTACTAATTTATATATAATAAATATTTAGTTAGTAATATTTTTAGAAATTCTGCTACCATTGTTCAATATATATTAGGCGCTAATTAGCGCGGTTCCTCCCTCCCCCATAGGGAGGAACCCCGCTTATAAGGTTGATACAATGAAACAATCCGGAAGTGCCGACTAGAAAATTTCGCGTTTCAGAACCCCTAGAGACCGAAAATAACGGAGGTTAAAATTTGTATATATATATATATATATATATATATATATATATATATATATATATATATTTGTCTGTTCGCGGTGTAGCTCAGAGAGCAATGGTCCGATTTTGATGAAATTTGGTACAAAAATCCATCGTCCAATTTGAAAGGTCAAGTTCGTTAACCAGCAAAATCCGCCCACTGGAAGATGACGTTTGGGGCGAAATTCGCGCAAAAAAAATCGTAACGCTTATGTTTTTGAGTTCATAAGCTTGTAAGTGCTCTTTTTATAGGCTTCTTGGGCTAGGAAAACGAATGAAACCATTTTCAAGGAGATAGCTTTAACCGTTTTCGAGAAAATTGGAAAAATAGTTTTTGAATACCGTTTTTGGTTTGGGTACTTAGAATCACTTGATTGGATTCAGTTGAAACATTATCTGCATGTTCTACTTTCATTAAAACTAATATGTTGAAAGTTTTGTTACATTTGGAGTTAATGAAGGGTTAGAATAAAATATTTTATTAACAGACAAAAAAAGTTTTGGTAACTTTGTATACTTTCGTTAGTATCTCGAAAACCGTTGACAATCTTGTGAAGCGGAAGATTTACCATTCGAAAGCTTACTAAATGCTCTACAAAAAAGGTTCTGAAGAAAGTTTTAATTAGGCGATGTCAATCGGAGAAATAAGTGCTTAAAACTTTAAATTAATTCATTTCGTTTATTCAAACGGTTCTTTTTGTCTGTTTTATTCCTTGTTGTTTTTTAATTGATTATAGTTGGATAATGTATTTGACAATAAAACTGGTTAAGTAAAATAACAAAAACAATTTATTGTTAGAAATATAGATTTCCAAGATTCCAAGACCTTGTAACTAGCGGGACCTAGTGTTAGCCGACCCTTCCAGGTAAGATCGTATATCATGACCTTTCCAAACTTTTCAAGACTTTACTACACACAGGAATGGCGTTAGTGACCTAAGGGGTCACATAAGGGTTGACACGCCATTATAATAATTAATTAAAAAAAAAAAAAAGACTGGTGGAACCAAAATAATAACTGCTTCTATTTTAATCCTTCCAAAGTAGACTAGGGATATGAACGGAACCCCGCTAAGATGATGCAGTTCCTGCGAGACGGACTTTATTTTATAGAAATTCTAAAATTTTTATTATCATCGTTTCTTAACTTTTAAAATTAATGCAAACTATCCTCTTTAACATACGATTTACATGTTATCAGCTTTATTAATTGTTCTAAATGTATGTTAATTTGAAAGTTTATAGATATCCCAGTAATCCGTATAATGTTACAAATGATTTTTAGCTTAAAGTTAAGGCTTTTTCTTATTAAGTGAAATTATTTTCTTTTTAGCACTTTCCTCCGAAGGAAAGTAGCTATTGAGGTTGGACTCATGACGGAATTTTTGAAAAATGTCTTCAAATCTTTATCGATCCTACCTAGTAGACACCGAAAATGACCCCCGTTAAAATTTATATATATATATATATATATATATATATATATATATATATATATATATATATATATATATATATATATATATATGCATATATATATATATATATATGCATATATATATATATATATATATATATATATATATATATATATGCATATATATATATATATATATATATATATATATATATATATGTATATATATATATATATATATATATATATATATATATATATATATACACACACGTGTGTCTGTTAACACGATAGCGGCCAGAGTTTTTGTTTTTTCGTCACGAAACTTGGTATGTAGCATTCAATTAGCAAACGATTGAACGAGTTCGTTAACCACCAAAGTCGGTCCACCGGAAGGGGGGGTTTACCCCGAACCCAAAACACTAATTTGACTATGTCAGCCGTAATATTTGTTATATTTCAACGAAACTTCGTATTTGTAGTGGTAATGTAGAGAGAAAAGTGAGATATAAAAATGAACTAAATTGGTTCATTAGAAGGGGGGGTTTACTCCGGACCCACAATACCAATTCGCCAATACCAGCCGTGATTTTTGGTATATTTCGACGAAACTCGGTATTCATAGTGGTAATCCACAGGTAAATATTTGTTGTAAAAATAAACTAAATCAGTTCATCAGGAGGGGGGGGGGTTTACTCCGGACCCACAATACCAATTCGCCACTACCAGCCGTGATTTTTAGTATATTTCGACGAAACTCGGTATTCGTAATGGTAATCTACAGGTAAATATGTGTTGTAAAAATAAACTAAATCGGTTCATTAGAAGGGGGGGTTTACTCCGGACCCAAATTCCTAATATACTCATACCGGTCGTAATTTCTGCTGTATTGTAACGAAACGCGGTATACGTCCTGGGTAACTCATGAGAAAGAAGTGTTGTAAAAATGAGCGGAATCGGTCAATCGGAAAGCGGGGGTTTAATTTGTTATTTATTTCAATAGAAAAGCCCGCCAGACGTAGGTTCACAAAGCCGCCGCAAGGAGCGCTTTCTACCACTAGAGTGACTGTATCCTGTTCCTGCGTTAGATCAAAATACGATAATATGAGGTTTTTTGTATTTATTACTTAGTGTAATAGGTACCATGTGTAAACATAACTCTGGAAGCAAATTAATAATTGATCAGTTACTCATTACAAATTTAAAAGAGAACTATTCATGTTTTTATTTTATTTATGTAGGATATTTTAAGCAAATTGTTCTGGAAAGCAGTCTACACTACCCAAATTCTGAGGAAAGTGCTTAGTTATGCAGCTCCTGCGCGACGGACTTTCTTTTAATGGTCATGAAACTTGCATTTCGATGACGCAGTTTCAATGAAACTTGCTGATGAATGACGCATTATTTTGATTTGTTTAAACAGACAGAACTTATCTCTGCTTATATTATTTACACAGGAACTTCAGCAGGAGCATTACTTGGAGGATATTTATTTAAAGTTCTTGGTTCATCAAAAACATTCTTTGTGGTTGGCCTGAGCGCAGTGTTCTTTGGTGTTCTTCATATCATTTTCCAATACATATTCAAGTCTGAAGATAATTTTGTACTTAAGGAAGGTATTTGTATTTCTAACCAAGTAGTTTTTTTAGCTAATATTTTGATTATAATGTAGATCATAGTAGGTTATGTAATATGAAATTATATAATCTACTATTTTCTAAGGATAGTGTCTAATAATATGAAATAGTTTCTAAAAAAAACCTGTAACACCAGAACTTTAGATATTCTGACTTATACTATAATTTGTTAAAACATTAATATTCTACCATCCAATTGTGTAAATATAGCTAAAAAAAAATCTCCTGGAGGGCGCCAGCAATCAGCTTCTGGCTTGAACATTAATCTCATGACGCCTCAAAAACATTTAATTTGTTGAAACAAAAGTTACTCAGTTTTAGGAGAACAACAGGTTTTGTCATCTCAAAAGTTTATAAATGCCTTTTTAGAAGCCCATTTACAATGACTCTTTTGAAAGTATGGTCTTAAAAGTTTACTCCTGGCCCAAAAGGCTCAGAAGTAGTTTAAAAACACCCTTAAAATGATTGTTTCTATATGGCTGTTAACAGTTTGGTAACTCGATGCAGTACAAGTTCACTAATCTGAACAGAGGTACTCACCAAGAAACAATAAATAAATTATGTAATTAAACATTTAATATAATAATAATAATAAATCATAATGTTACTCCAATACTCTGCAACTTCCTAAGCAGTCTGACGAGGCTAGACCATGCTGCTCTATCAGCAGTCAGCTATCTCCTCCCAGTTCATGCCTCGTCTTGGAAAGTCTCCTGCACTCTTTGCTCCCTAGTTTTTCTTGGTCTTCCACTCCATCTTCTTACTCCTACTCTGGACTCATATGACTGTGTGGCTATCCAGTCTCCCAGCATTCGAAGCGAGTGGCCTCAATAATACTACATAAAATAAATGAATAAAATTGAACTACAGTTTGATGGTTGATATCTAAATTTCGTATTTCAATAACTGAAGGGGTGGCCCTGAATTTTTCCTGGTACTCCTCTGTCTCTAGAAATACATGTCCCAAATAATAATAAAATAATTCAGTTCAGTAACATTTTACATTAATGCCTGGAAAAAAAAGGGCTATTAGGCTGCTTGTTGGCTTTATCGGGTAATAAAATGTCCTAGGATACCTTCCATCAAGAAGGTTCCAGATAAATTAAAAATATTATAGTTTTATTGTTCTTAAAAAGTAGCTAATTGTGTGTTTTTTATTTATTTTTAGCAAATGTTACATCAGAACAAAAGACTACTGGGATGGATAAGAAAAGAAGCATTATAGCAAGAAATCTAGAACATGAACCTATTTACTTTCATTTTCTCCTACCAGCGCATGAGGAAAAACATATTAGCTCACTCCAGCCGTGGGCGTTAAATGAAAAATAGCCAATGCTTTTACATTCCTAAAAGAGCAGTGACTTTTAGAAAAAAAATGTGTCAATATAATATGCTCAATAATTAGAAAAAGATAAATGCTGATGCTTTCTAACTTTTTTTCGGAGCTTTCATTCTGGCAGGTAACAGTAGAATGATTTAATACATTTGTTTCCAAATACCAAGAAATATGAAAGTGAAATATCAAGAGTTTATATTCTATGCTTTCCAAATCGCTCCTGATACAAGCATAATGTGGAAATACATTTAGATGGCACAGTTCCTGATAGTCGGACTTTTTTCAGTGGACATTAGCAGTTTATTGTGCATTAGAACTGAATACATTTTGAACATAAAAAAAACTTCCTTTCCAAATTTAGCCTGTTCTGCAAGAAACACTTTATTTTAATTTTAGAATATATACAATTAGAAAATATAAAAAGTGAATCATAATAAT
The DNA here is from genome assembly GCA_946811695.1 of Gonocerus acuteangulatus. Lineage (NCBI taxonomy): Eukaryota > Metazoa > Arthropoda > Insecta > Hemiptera > Coreidae > Gonocerus > Gonocerus acuteangulatus. Next base: position 48,907,856 of record OX328129.1, read on the forward strand.
AACATTTTTGTAATATTTTATATGTCTGAATATCAAAAAGAAAATGAAAAATGTTTGTATATACCTTTTTCTGGGTGGAACCTAATTGAAACTATTTTAATAAATAAATTATTGAAATTAAGTAATTTGTGTTGTTTTTTGTTAAATCTTGTTTAGACATACCTTAGTGCAATTAATTTAGCAACATTATGAAGTGGGATAGAGCCATTCTCATTCTAGATCCCTATTATAGTTTGTAATAGAGATACAGCATTTGAATATTTGCTTAGGCGATATAATAATTTGAACAATGATATTGCGAAGGCTATTTCTGCTAGTATTGCCTTACATTAAATTTTGGCGAAACATTTTTGTCTTGACAAAGACCTAAGGAAGAAGACCTTGAGAGGTAGTTGTCGGTTAACAAGTCTTGTACCTCTATTTCTACGGGAAGTAGAACATGGGAATAAATAGGAAGCTTCTGCCTATAAAGGGGCATTATTTCCTGAACAATGCAGGTCAGGATGAATGATTTATTTTATTTAAAAGTACATTTGTATTTTATTCATAATAAATTTCTGTTTTAATTAATCTAACTATACATTTAAAATATATTCTAATTAATTAGTTTATCCAAACACATTTTACCAACATTTTATTTAAAGTTAATAATAGTTCGGTAATTTTATTAGTTCATAAGATGAATCTGTCACTATTTGGAACAATTATTTATTTTAGAAAACATTCCTGATTTTTCCAAATTATTATTATTATTATTATTAAGTGATTTGGTTCCAAATTATGATTTTCGAATCACAATTAATTGACTCTTTACACAAATATGCAGAAGGTCAAAAAAACTTCACTATACTCTCCCACTGCATTTAAATCTTCCCTAGACGTTTCGTACCTTTTTGGTGCCTCTTCGGGGAAATGTATTATAAATAATCAAACTAATTGCCTCAACTTGAGGAAGAGAACCGTCCATTAGCAGGGCCACATCGAGACTGAAATTTAAAAATCTTGACATGGAAGGTTTTCCTCCTCAAGTTGAGGCTATCAGCTCGAGTGTTTATAACACATTTCACTGAAGAGAGACCAAAAGGATGTGAAGCATGTAGGAAAGACAAAGTGTAATGAAATTGTACTGTGAAGTTTTTTTGACCTTCTGCCTATAACGAGAATTTCTAGATTTTCAAATATTTTGTTTTGAAATAAAAATTTGAAAATTAAATCGTTGACCGTGCATATTGGACTGTGTTATACAGTGGCTTAGTAAACTTAAATCCGAGTAGGTGGACCTACACTCAGCCTTATAAGAGTGTAAAATGTTTAGGCTTCAGAGAAATATGAAGCTACGTTTTCTATTTGAAGCATTACCTCCATTAGATGACGTAAGCTATCATGCTGTGATATGAAGCCCAGTTGCCTATTTGATCTGAACATAAAATAAGAGGATCTAGTTTAAAATCCCCCCCCCCCCCCAAAAAAAAATTGACAGAACTGAAAAACAACTATCTTTTTCTGTTTTAAAATAAACACGTATAGCAATATTAGAATTCTTTAATATGCTTTTTCTTATGAATTAATTTGAATATATTTTAACGGTAGAATCAAATTTAAAAAAGTTTGAAGTTTAATTTGTCGAACTAATCAGTGTCTCTTTCCTTGACTGTTCATTTTTCTGGCCTTGCAAAGTTAACTTTGTATTTTCTTGAATCCTTATCGTTACGTCTTTATTCTTCTTTATTGGTGGCTTCGTTCTCCAGAGGTGTCCTTGGTCGAGTGCATGATATTTTGTCAGGATTCTGGGAGAAGTGAAATTGTTATCCTGCTGAATTATCATGCACTCAAACATGTACACTGTTGTTAAAACAAGCCATGAGTCAGAAAAATATTAACTCTTTATTCAAAAGATTTATCAAAGTTTTTATAAAGGCAGCCCTTTCCCAGGATTTGAAATCTATATTAATATTTGTCAACAAATTATAAAAAAATCATTATTTTTGATCAATGAATTTGAAAATCAAAACAAGTCTAGGCTTCAAAAGAACATCAAATTTGTCAAAACTCTACAATTTTTCAATTAAAAATAATGATTAATTCTTGACAAAACAAAAAAGTTGCCCAAAAAATAAAAATCTAGTTGCATTAAAATAAAATGTTTCCATATTATAGGAACATAGCAAATGTAATGCATTGTAGAAAGTATGTTTGTTTCTCATTATGTGCGAATGTAAAAAATGGAATTTTAAATAAAAGTAAACAAAAATGTACTATGAGTCTTTTATTTGTCACCTAAATAAATAAATGTGCCCTTTTCAATTTGTTTTTATTTATATCTCTCGCTCTTTGCTCTTCTTAAATCCAAATGTTCAGTAAACCTTATCCCCAATTTTATGAAAAACTCAGGAAACAGGTGATTAATGATTTCCTCCTCTTTTTTTTTTTTTTTTTTTTTTTTTTTTTTTTTTTTTTTTTTTTTTTTTTTTTTTTTTTTTTTTTTTTTTTGAAAGTAAATGTTGTCATTCAACATTTTTATTTCTGATTTTAAAAAATATTACTCTTGATTGATCATGATTATTGAACAAGAATATTTTTCTCTGAAATAATGATCAACTTATTTTTTTCAGCTGTTGATCTAAAATAAAAATCACCAGCAACAATTTTTGATCAGATTTGATTTTTATTTGTTTATTTTTAATTATAAATTTCAATTTGTCCTTCTTTTCTTGATTTATAGACAACAACATATTCAGCCATTGGCCATAGCCGCATTGAGTAAACCGGTTTCAGTTGATCACCAAAGTTAAGCATCGTTGGGCCCGTTACCTAAATGGGTGAACGTCCACCTGCTGTTGGCATTATAAAAGGGTGGCAACCTGTAGATAGCCCAGCTATTGATACTCTTGAAAAAAAAAATAACATTCATTTTTCAAAATTGAATTATCTTTTAGGAACTGTGCCTGTCTTCCCTTTCATTCCAATAATAGCTAAGGACCTAGGATTTTCATCTGTAGGAGTTGGCTGGACTTCTACTGCAGCACCAATTTTAACAATAATTATTAAACCGTTAATGGGAACATTTGCTGATAAGTATTCATGCCAGAAGTTAATGCTTTTATTCCTCATACTTTTCCATGCTCTGGCAATTTTTACTTTTCAATGGTCGCCTGCTGTGCCAACCAGTAATTCAGTTGAGCTCTCTTGTAATGAAGGAATCAACTTGACTACCTGCTCTGGAAAACTGAAAGAGAAATGTTATTCAAATAGAGTTCTTCAAAGTCTTAATACAACATGCAAGGTAACTGTATTTAAAAAAATTTACTTTTTCAAGTCATTATAAAACAAAAAATTCCTTGAGATGTATATTGTAATATATGCATTTCAGGCAAATCAAAACTTATACTTAAACTTGTTTAAAATGTTTTGTACTGTTTCAGCTACAAATAGAATGGAGGGAGAATATTTCTGAGTCCCTTTCACACCAGAATCCAAATTTCGGAAAAAAGAAATTATTGCCTGACACTTTTAGTTTTCATCGAACAGAAATTCCTGTTCAACTGACAAATGGTACCATTGAGGTAAAACATATTATAATTTTATATAATAACTTTAACAAAGAACAGGAATAAGTTGTGCTGACAATTTACTTATCAATTTATTTTCTTAGTGCCTCCTTATGGCTACTGTAATTTCTGATTTTTTTTGTTCGCTTGAAATTGCAAGTTATTCCAACCAAATTAATTTTATTGAAAATGGCAGAACTGAAAGTTTTAGGCGATTAAATTTTCTATTAGCAAGACGTTGTTGCAAATAGGTCTTATCATTTTATTTGTAAATCGATTTTCAAACTCCCTTCCTTCTTCACTGATTCAATGAAATTTCCAGGTTCTAAAACGCTCAGTCAGTCCAATGATTCTGTCATTTTCGACATAATACCTGCGTAGACCAACCCTTTTATCCTTTGATGTATCTCTCATGCCTCATTTCTGTCTGATTAGCTGTGAAAATGAGCTGTAAAATAGTCCAACTTCTACCAAATAGTCCCTTTTTTGTACATTAGAGAAATCTTCTACTAGTTTAAAAAATCCAATATTTTGTTTTAAAAGATATTTTAAAACATGAGCTGTTGAAAGATTCTTTAAAAACATACTGCCCAACACTGTTCTCCATAGCACACATTGATGCTCCACTGATAATGGAAGTCTATTTCCACTATTAAATGTGGAGTATCTCGACCGCTCAATTATAAAAGGTGTAGGTAGAAAATGTGGATTTGTCACTCAGGGGCGCAACTCAAAAGATTATGAGTTACCCAAATATGCCCAATGATAAAACCTTGTGTATCTTATCGTGGCCACTTGACTGTGGTATTCTCTTAATGCGGCCTTCATTTTGTGCTCATGTAATATTCGGCATCACAGCACCAGAAAAATTAGGTTCAATGGTACAATGTCTGACACTGTAATGTAGATATCCTGTAGCATTCTTTCTTTAGCAAATAAAAAACAATAATGCCAGTTGGCTTGTTCTTTAACACCAGAGGTTACTACAATGACTTCATCTCTCAGATACATTGATATAACTTGAAATAATGCAACAACTACTTTGGACTTTTATGTTTTAATCTATTTATAAATTGTAAATAATTTATACCATTAAAATTAAATATTTATTCCAGGATGACTGTGTTTCAATAAAGGCAGAAATCCTCTCAACAAATGAGTCTTCATTCTGTGAAGAAAGTGGAACAATTTCCGCTGAGCTTTTATGTAATGATGAAGTCCTCAGGGATCTTATCAAAAAGCCAATGCTGGCTGAGAGCCAAGAAATGTTTACTTCTCAATATTGGACCCTTTTCACTTTTATAATATTGATAAGAGTTTCAGGAAGTGTGCTAATGAGTTTTGGAGATACATTGTGTTTCAACCTACTTGGTAATTTTTATTTTTTTATGGCACACCGACATCCAAGGTGCAGCCGGGATTTTCTCTATGTGTCCTGACATGAGAAAAATCCCTGCTGCCGCACAGTGGTCCAGATGGCATGTTTAGCGTGAAATAATTAAATCACTTAAGGATAAAGACATAAAGCAACATTTGTCCCGGTTATTATTATCATTATTCATGACGTTAGCGGGAATGAATAATGATAAGAATTTGTAAGGTTTGTAAGAAGTGATTTATATTGAATATTCACATTAATATTATTTCACTATTGAATTATTGTCATTTTTATTGTCCACATTCTCATTATAAGACAGACAATAAACAATATTTTTACTATTAAATTATATTTTTACTATTCATAATTACTGCTGTACTTTTTTATTACTTAGAATTATCAATTTCCTCAAAGTTTTACTAATACTTTACTATTTAATTATATTATTAATTAAATAATATAGTTTATTAATTATTATTATTATTTATTATACTTATTTACTATTAAATTATTTTTAATTATTAAATTTACAGATTTAGTAGAACTTGGATAATTCGAACCCCTAGGGACCGATAAAAAAGTTCGAATTATCCAAAATTCGAGTTAAGAAAGTTTTTGAAAATAAAGAGCTAAAAAATCGAATTCCATATTTTAACATTTTTTAATTAAAAAAAATACATTTTATTTAAAGAAAAACAACATTTCATGAATTGATGATTATGTACATTAGTAATAAATAATTTATCAAAAAAGTAAAAATAAATGTCTATTGTTTTGAAAAAAAGTCATTTTCATGGCCAAGAATTTTTTCTTTATTTTTCAGGTAAGTTGGTAAAGTGTTAGGAGGAATTTCAAAGTCCTTGGCAATTTCAGATTTTTTCTTTATTCCTTTTTCAACTTCTTTAACCGCAGCTATTTTCTCTGATAACGTTAAAGTTTTATAACTTCTAGGCTTTGACATCTTAAATACACAACTCACAGAACTGCACTGTACACAAGAAATTCAAGGCACAAACAATACAACAGATCTAGGCGCTGACTGACTTATAACTGAATAAGAAATGAAGATCAGAGGGACGGTGGGAGGGATTTCTAGGATAAAACAACAGGATGGTGTATGTAACTACAACCCCTGGAAGGGAGGAAGCGCGACCCACCACTTTGCAGAACTCCTAGAGTCCAAGAACTAGACTATGAGACCGCCGCGCTTCTTGTCCCAGAACCCCTACAGCCGTATCTTACGTGCCTTTTTACCCGAGGGGAGAAAATTTTCACAAGATTTAAGATCGCCCGCCTCTCTCTCCTCTTCCGATTGGAGGTACAGACTCGTAAAAAAATCGAATTATCCAAAATTTTATTCGAATTAACCACGATTTTTTTACATTTTTTATGCCATAAATTCTAGCGACCGAGAGCAATATTTGAATTAAAGACGATTTCGAATTATTGAAGTTCGAATTATCCATGTTCCACTGTATTTTTTGATTCTTTTTATCACGTGTATAATGTGTGTAATTTGCGGTAACACAATTTCTATCTTTTATTTAATTTTTACACAGGACGTCCACATCTTTTTATGGTGATCGAAATGCCAAGAGCATGTTTTGGAGCATTCAAAAATCGTTAGCTCACTTTAACGAAAATATTTAAGACCCCACTTTTGAGAACATAAACCAGAAAGACTTCTGGTTACATTGTGATAGGTTTTTACGTCATTCTGTTGATATAAAATATTTCAATTTTTTCACTGTGTTGGGATTCGAACCCACCATCTCCCGCATGAGAGTCTGTGGGTTTAGCCATGGGGGGCCATGGTTTAGTAAATTTCAAGTAAATCAATCCTAATTCAGCTGATTAAAATTTAATATTTTTACATATAGAATATTCATCTGATGGTACCTAGCCTTTGTTTTGATTCTATTTTTGTGCATTTCTTCTCTACGTCTAGTGAGAAAACCTGCATATGATGTCAACTCAATGAAAGGGACTGGAGGTATTACATTACAAAAAGTGATACATCTTCAATTTTTGTAATTTTAACGGCAAATTATGAAAGGAACTGTGAAAAATTATTAATGCAGTGACAAAATCTTTACTATGTCAAATTATTACTCTAGTGACAATACATATACGTATATATATATATATATATATATATATATATATATATATATATATATATATTCTTATTTGTAAATATTTCCTACACAAAAAAGTTCAGTCTTAAATTGTGTTAGGACCAACTCAGTTTGAGATAACAGTACTTTAAGTTTTGAAAGTGTGTTTTTTTTCTCTATGCTGAGCTTTCCTAATCATACAAGATATATCCATTATATGTAAACAAGCTAAGATGGCCCAGTTTTGTATATGATGTGTTTCAATTTAAAATTAAGCCATAAAACTTACTTCAAATAATTTGTGACAACTCTTGTTTTAGGTGATAAGCCAGAAGATTATGGCATTCAAAGAATGTGGGGTGCAATTGGCTGGGGGAGTTTCTCGATAATTGCTGGTATTATTATAGACTTTATGAGTAGTGGGAAAGCTGAAAAAGATTACACTATGTCATTCTATTTGTCTCTTGGCATTCTAACTCTGAATTTGATCGTTATTACTCCTATTAAAGTAAGTTAATACAAAAATATTTTTAGAGTAACCTTTTCAAAGAGATGTTTATTTCTGTAGGCAATCATTAATCTTTAAGGTATTTATGAACCTCGCAATTAAATTGAGTTACTAGCAAAACTATTTTGAGGATTGCCCACAGAGGAGGGATTCTGGAAGTGCAGAGAATTTCATGACTTCTGTGGATTTCACACCTGATCCTGTTTTATTTTTAGTTTTGCTTAAATTGAATTTTTTTTTAATACACTTTTGTGACAACGGGCATTAGGGTGTCTCTTATATGGGTGAAAACATTTTTTTTTTAGATATTAAAACGCATTCCCTCTAATTCTTTTTAAACTACTAAGACTTACTCGTACACAAAATTTTATGTCTCTACATCAACATTAACCCGTGCCGACCGAGCTGTGAAAATTTTCAAAATCACTGTTTTTAACCCCTTTCGTTATATAGCAAAATTAAATGAAATATTTCTATTTTATAAAAATTATAATAAAAAAGAAAGTTAGTAAAGAGATACTTATTTATTAAAAGAACATAATATTACTGATTATATGGCAAATTTACTTTTGAGAGTCCCATTTTTACAGTCTGGTTACAGATTTCTGTGCTCTTGCACGCAGCCTAGAAAATATTATTTTTGCTCTTTCTTTTCAGTGATCAAACTATGAAAATCTTGCATACGTTTTACAGCTCTTTCAGCTATATCATTGACTGCTCTTAAAGAAAGAACCTTCCTTTTTGTCTCTTCCCATGTAGAAATGGGGTTCTGAAGGAACTTCTCATCAATTTTTAATCGAGAAAATAATTTTGTGCTCTTAACAAACTCAAAATCACTTAATGATTTTCCTGAGACAATAAATAGGGTAATATTATTATTACATCAGTGAAAACCGTCTAAGAAATAAAACCATGTATTCCCACTTACCACCCAAATATTGAGACATATCTTCTTCATTCGATGGAATGTATCTCTTCGCAGAATCATACAAACTCTCTTTTTGTAAGTTCATTACAATGTTTCCCTTGTTTTTTTCATCAACTTCATCATCTAAGAGTAATAAAAGGACAATTTCTTCTGACAAATACCAAAGACGTTGACAAACTTGCTGAGGCCTGTTTTCGAGATCTCTTATTCAACAGTTTCATATTTTTTAAGCCATTTTAGAAAGCACAAATTTTGATTTGGTGTGTTCACCAAGGGACTACATCCAAGCCATGGTTTCACATATACAACCGCAATGAATAAACAAACGTCTTGTAGTGATCGCTTATCGTTGGTGTTGATTTTGAACTGGGATTGGAAGAAACAGTTTTTCAAAGCGTAAATAGCTCTAGCTATCCACCTTGCTTGATTCATTGCTCCAGAAGGTCTGATTTCATTTAGTTTTTCCTTGTCTCCTCCTAAGAAAATGATATATATTTAAATCAGTTCCCGATAATCGTCACGTATCATCAATTTTTGCAGTTCTTGATTATAAAATGTCAAAAATTCTTCTATTGTTGTATTATTAAAATGTTGGGTAGCGATATCGTTCTATGTTTGAATAGCAGCTGGATAAATAGATTTCCAGGTGTCTCTAAACGTTTTGAGCGTCGGGATATCTGGACTACTTGTGGTTTGGTCGATTTTTGTACCGAACACACATTCCAATACAAATTCGAAAACGTGCTGGCGGCATGCAACTTGGTATAATCTCCTGTCTAATTTTTGTTCTAGAAGAATACTAGCTCTTTTTAATCGACTTGTATTGGACGCAGTGGTATCACAGCACATTATTTATACTTTGGTTCTATTCATAAAATACGTTTAACACAGCATTAGCTTGCTCTTGACTGGAAGAGCTTCCCAGTTTGGGCACAGCCAAAATGTATTCCTTTTCTCCAAATGAAATAACATTTAGCAGGCGTTCTTCTTTACAACATCTCTCAGTGAATGGTCACTGTTTCGGGGTATAAATTTTTATCTACACCTGCTAAACATCCTGGACGCATAGGTTCTCTTAATTTTCTAAAAAAAAATGTATCTTCCTCTATTTTCATCCATTCAAAGAATTAGCGAGTACTATAGCGAATAAATTGTCTAAAATATTTTGATGGTCCTCCTCACAGTGCAATTTTTGGAATTTTTTTGCAACTCTCTCCAAGCATGGTGAAGATCCACAACTTGTTTTACTCAGTTTGGTATAGCTCTGGTAGGGATTCTAGCTTTTTCCTAGAATATAATACACTCTCGAACAAAGAGATTTGCGTTTTCTCTAACAGTCAATTTAACTTCGCGACTTTTTAAAAAAAGTACTTCCAAAACCTGACGGTTAGATGGTAACTATGCAGCTGTTATTTGATGTTTCACGGAACCAACTCAGAAAAAATTGTTTTTTATTGCTTCCTAATTCAACTATCATCTTCTAAATGTAAATCAATATGTGTTAATGATGAGAATAAAAGAGAACAACTGATAAATACGGCAACTGCACACAGCTACTACCCACCACAACGGTATGGACATGTCTATGCAACTCGGCACGGGTTATCCTACTCCAAATAAGGTAAACATTTATTTTCGCGTGTTTTAGGAGTAAATGAACAAAACTAAGACCTATGCGTTAAAAAAACAAAACTTTGAAAAAATAAAGGACACCCTAACGGGCATGCATGCTCCGTGTCCTGATAGCAACTTTCCTGACAAGGCCATTTCTTTGCTTCGGGACTGAAAGCACCAGAAAAATGGTGGAAAAATTAAGAGATAGTATTTCCCCTTAAGCAGTTCTGGTCAAATGAATTTAATAGAGAAATTTTAAGGTTTCAAAATTACAAATAGGCAGAATTTCTGAGCTGGCGGCAGAACTCAATAATAATAATTAGAGTGGGTGAATTGCACAGTTTCAGCGTTTTTTTAACCCTCCCAACCCTCATCTGACTCAACTCTATACCTTAACTAAATACCTTAAAGGTTTTAAGGTCAATATGTAATATTTGAAGAAATATGACCATGACTCACTAATAAATGTTAGCCTAAATAATAATAATTTCCAATTAAATTTTGTATTGTTATTTAACATATCCGAGACTGACAATAGAGATGTTATACTATTTACTGACTCATTAAGCGCACTTCAAGCACTTACAGACAGATACACAATCCATCCACTACTAATGAAAGTTCTTAATAAGTCACAGACTCTGAACAGAAACATTACTATGTACTAGCCATAAAGACCTTGGGAAAAGCACCATAGCAGATTATTACGCCAAAAATGTGGTAAGACAAATAACTTGTGACTTTCAACTAATAACAGAAAAAGACTTGACGAAAACTATAAAATCAACAATATTGGAACAGAGGAACTACTCATGGTCGCAACTAACTAACAATAAACTGAGAATAATTAAAAATACAGTTGAGGAATGGCCATCCAGTCACCGAGAAAACAGACGTGAAGAAATAGTTCTGGCTCGACTACGAATTGGACATACTCGACTAACACACGAATACTTAATGACAAGACGTAACAGACCAATATGTGACTTATGCAACTGCGAACTTACAGTCAAACATTTACTGACAGACTGCTGCAGAAGAAACAGTATTAATCTGCCATATGATATGCAAGAACTCTTAGGCAATGATAGCCAGAATATAAACACTGTACTGACATACTTCGGAAACACAGGACTGTACGAACTTATGTAATGACTTTCAGCACTGTAGTCTTAAGAACGTTACGCTTCCACGAATATTAATTGATATTTACCCATACCCACTACCTTAACACATACACTTACATATATAAGCGTGCTGATTTCCTAGCAAGACGATTCAGAAGAACGTTGTGTTATCGCCAAAAAGCGGAACACTTAATAAATAAATAAGTTCTTATTTTTCTCTGTAGTTTCCTGTATTTACATCTTTCTAAATACCTGTTCAAGAAAAGTATCCCTATCAGGTTTAAGCTTAGGTTTAAGCTTTATTGCTATGAGTGTGTTATCTATAAGGAATTTGTAAGTAAAAATATTTAATATTGTAAATTATTATTTATGTTTATTTAATTTGTTAGGAGAGCCCAAAGAAAAAGTCCAAAAACATTGTGAAGGAAGTGAAGCAATTGTTTCGAAATGTGAAAAACATTATTTTTTTAGCGTGGTGTATCATTTGTGGAGTGTACGTAGCATTTGTATGGTATTATCTTTTCTGGTACGTACAACTTCATACAATTTTCTAAAAGATAGTTTTACATTTATTAATGTATTAATATCATAAAAATTATCAGGTTCATTGAAGATTTAGCAGCAGCTGGTGGTTGTAAAGCGAATAATGGCTGGATAAAAACATTAGAAGGCCTTGTACTTACTATTCACTGTTATGCTGGTGAAATCCCATTCTTTTTTATGTCTGGTAATTTTGTTTCTTATACAATTGATTGAATAATCATAATATTAATCTTTGTTTTTAAGAAATGCTTTATTTTGTAGGCAGAATATTGCAAAAAATTGGCCACAAAAATGCAATGACTCTTGTACTTTTTACTTTTGGGGTAAGATTTTTACTTTACTCTTCCCTCAGTGATCCCTGGTGGATCCTGCCGATAGAATCACTGAATGGTGTGACTTTTGGGATATTTTATGCTACAATGACTACTTATGCCAGCACAATCTCCCCTCCTGGGACGGAGGCAACAATCCAAAATCTAGTCGGAGCAGTTTTTGAAGGAGCAGGTAATTTACTTTTGAAATAGGTAACAGGCCCTATTCAACATTTTGAAAAAATAAAGCCTCTACATAAATTAAACACACGTTTTGCTGTACGTAGCATAGAATCAGCTTATTTCATGAAATCGCCAATGGCCATAGCCATGTTGAATGCACCGGTTCCCATAGATCACCGAAATGGGTGCTGTTGGCATTATAAAAGGGTGGCAACCTGTAGATAGCCCGGCGTTGATAGCCAAATTGTTGATACACCGTTAAACACACACACACACCCACACACACACACACACACACACAACACAAACACACACACAAATTCATGAAATCTTTTGCTTCAGAAAAAAAAAAAAATGATTAGATCCAAAGTTATCAAGAAGTCAAGGAATGGTTGGGATTCGACTAAGAGAAAAGATAAGATTTTCAAAAGAAGCTATGTTTTGAACATTTCGGCATGGTCTTTGGCAGCCTTCTTCAGCTAAAAAATAAATGTATACAATTACAAATGAGAATAATCACAATAGTAAGATTTTACATCATGACAATAGGTTATAAAACAATTTTTTAATTGCAAATTAAGTAAACAAAGGTTTTTTTATGAACAAGGTGATCAGCAGTTTTATATAGAACCTAGAGCAAGCAGAAAAAACATTAACGGAGGCTACAAGTAAGATAGTGGTATTTCACTTATCCTGATACCTTCTTATTGGGAATATTTTTTATTGATATCATGTAATTAACTTGCAATTCTTAATTACGGAATGTTCCTTTTTTTGCTTAGGAATTTCTACTGGATCATTACTTGGAGGATATTTATTTAAAGCACTGGGGTCTTCAAAAACATTCTTTTTTATTGGTTTAAGCGCAGTTTTATTTGGAATATTTCATGTAATATTCCAAAATATCTTCAAAAATGAAGATACTGTATATTACACAGGAGGTAGGTTTCTTTTGTAATCAAATATTTTTGAAGTAATAAAATTTTCAATAATTACACAGGTCTACAAAAATAATCTTTCTGAAATTTGATTTGATGATTTTGGTCAATCTCTATGCTCCTTGGCGTGCTGAAGCCGAACATGAGGTCAGTCCCTCTCTATCACGTAAGGAAATTGTTCAATCTCAAGTAAGGGCAGAGGTACTATTATTAAAAGAAAACAGAATTGGCGAATAAGAGTTTTCATTTATTTCCATGATCTTTTAGTTATTTCAATGTTGTTTACTGTACAAAATACATAAATGTGTAGAAATAACAGCTTCAGAATTAACAGTGGCATATTTAGTTATTATTTTTATGAAAACGTATTTTTTTCTCTTGAAAATTTCTCCGTGTTCGTTTCCGGCTGTAGGACTCTTCAGATGATTCAAGCTGCAGCATCCAACAATAGTCAGCCATCATGTTTACGTTCCATTTGCCCTGATACCTACGTTCCATTTCCTGGATGTCCTGATGGAACCTTTCCCCTTGTTCTTCACCTACTTCCCCTAAGTTTTCCGGAAAATAGTCCACATGCGAATGTAAGAAGTGAACCTTCAAACTCATGTTGCAACCTTGTAATTGAAATGCCTTCAACATGCGTTCCACGATACTTCTGTAGTTGGGATCCTTCACGTTACCAAGGAACTTCTCAACAACATCTTTAAAAGAATTCCAAGCTTCCTTCTCCTTCTCATTCATGGTCTGAGTGAAATGTGGATCTGTGAAAAGTTTCCGAATATCTGGGCCTACAAAGATCCCCTCTTTTAGCTTTGCATCACTTAATCGTGGGAACTTGGAGCATAAGTACTTAAAACATTCACCTTCTTTATTGAGAGACTTTACGAATTGTTTTATCAGCCCTAGCTTTATGTGTAGAGGAGGTAGCAGGATTTTGTCAGAAGGAACCAAACTTCTCCTAATTACATTTTTTTGGCCTGGCGACAGAGCTCCTCGTGATGGCCAGTCTTTGTTGTTCCAATGGGAATTTCTGTCTCGGCTATCCCATAAACATAAAAAACAAGGGAACTTGGTGTACCCTGATTGCTGACCTAAGAGCATAGTAAGTACTTTCAAGTCTCCACATATCAACCAGTTATGCTCATTATAATGAATTCGTTCGAGAACTAATGACAAATTTTCGTATGTTTCTTTTAAATGTACCGAATGGCCAACTGGAACTGAAGCATAAGTATTGCCATTGTGCAACAAAACAGCCTTTAGACTTCGCTTTGATGAGCCTATGAATAGATGCCAATGAATCGGGTCATATTGTATACCAAATTGACCCATCAGACCAAGAATGTCTTTGCAATAAATAAGATTCTCATCCAGAGCAAAGTAAGGAACAAAAACTGCTTCACGGTGTCGATACCATGAAAAAGAAGTGCCTGGCTGTAATAAATTTTTGTTTTTAAGACGGGAGCCAAGTAACTGAGCTGCATCTTTTGGAAGTCCAAGATCTCTCACTAAGTCGTTCAACTCCTGTTGAGAAATAAGCTGAGGTTCATCTTCTGAACTGCTTGCTTTGAACTCACTGTGTACTTCATCGCTCTCCGACATACAGTCTTCTCTATTAGCTTCCCTATCTATACTGCCCAAGTCACGAGGGGGCTGAGGAACTGTCAATCCAGGACCCTGTGGTACCGGACGACTAGCAGATTCCACATTAGGGTAGTTAATGAGCTTATGATTTTTGGAATTATAGCCTTGAACATGACAATTACAAAAGTAACAGTCATTAACGTGGTTTTTTTTCTCCCTCCACATCGTTGGGATAGCAAATCCGAAAGATTTTAACTCTCCTTTGTACCATAAGCGAAGTTTTTCTACGCAGCTATGGCATACTTTGTGAGGAGCCCACACTTTATCTTGATCTCCTATTCTCAAGCCAAAATATGCATAATATACATTTTTGACAAAACCTGTTATATTTCGTTGGTATTTCTTAACTGTGTACTCACCACAGATAAAACAGAAGTAGTCTGGACTGGTAACACAACGACGATGAGACATTTTGTCTAAATGCACTTTCAAACCTTAAAATACGTTCTTAATCACTTTGACACAACTAAGAGACCTCAGTGAATGTGTTCACTTCAGTTGATACTACTGAACTGAGAGAATGAACAAAAATTTAGCTCCAAGTTCCTGATACAACAGGTTCAATCTCGTTTAGCTTCAGACGGTGACATCTGACACCAAACAAGTACGTTCCTGTCTGAACAGGTCGTGCCTAGACACCCTCAGGCCTACAACATCTACTGAGGGAGTCATTGCCTACACCACCTAGTGAAAGATGTCTGTTTATAAAAAGAGAAATCATTTGGAAAAAAAAACCCTACTTCTTACCAAATTTATGTGCATAGCAGGTATATTATGTTCTATGGATTTGAAAAAAATCTGTACGTGATAGAGAAAAACGGACTTCATTCTCGGCCTCAGCACACCGAGAAACACAGAGATTAGCCAAAATCATCAAATCAAATTTTTGGTTGTAGACCTGTGTTATTATAGTTTAAGGATGATTTTAGTGCCCTTTTTAAGGCCAGTAAATAAATCCTTGAGTAGGTGTTTAGGAAGTGATGAAGATAGGAAGCATCTGACCAAAATAACGATTCACTTGAATTTATTAAAAAAAAAAAAAAAAAAAACCTGAGGGGCAGGTATCTGATTCATGACGCTACAGCTCACTAGGGAGATAGTTTGGTGAGTATTATGCTCCGGCTGCCTGATTTTCACCTTTGCTGCTTCGACTACTAGGGTCATTAGCACTAAGGTACCTATTGGTAAATTAATTAATTCTGGGTCGGTCAGGGAGGCCAAATTCAACCCATGAATAAAGACACTAGAAGTTAAAAAATCCTTAGTGCTTCCTCGGGATTTGAGCTCAGGTCCTCCAACATAGTGAACTTTAGACATATTTTAGAATGTGTATATTACTACGGGAATCCATTTACAGACAAAAAAAAATTGGTTTAACACAGGGTGTCAACGATTTAAATCATGATTAAAATCATTTGATTTTTTTAAAAAAATCATTGATTTAAATCAATTGATTTCATAAAAAAAAACATTGTTTTAAACCAATTGATTTTATTAAAAAAAAAATATTATTATATATTTTTTGTTAACTTTAGTTTATTTTTTTAACTTAAATCTAACTAGTTCTGCCTTTTTTTCAGCCATTTCAACATTTCGTCTTTATTGTAACCCTAGGGCCTACCCTCACTTGACCATTCTTATCTATTCAAAGTCTGTTTCTTTTATGACACTTTCTTTGTTTTTAATTCTGCATCTGTACCTTTAAGTTTAAGATTAAAGAGATAGGCAGGTAGTGGGCAAAGTGAATGCTTTAAATTGGTGGAAGTCTTCGTCGGCCTTAAAATATTGTATTTCCTCAAAAGAACTGTTAATAATAGAGCAGCTTATGACAGGAAAGGCAACTTCTGCAGGGGTTGAAAGAATGTTTTTAACCCTTGGTTTTGTTCACAGTCAAATGAGAAATTACCTAATTAGTTGTGAAAAGGCTGACACACTAGCGTTTTTGTTCAAAGCTTTAAATAAATAATATTAGTGTTGTTATACGTGATTAATAGGGAATGGATGTTCATGTAAAATAAAATTCAAAATGTGTATTTATATATTTAACTATTTATAATAAAATATGTAATAAAAAATTGAAAATATTTAGTAAACAAATACCTTAAAAACTATAAAATATTGAAAAGAAAATCATAAATAATAAGTAGGAACTCTGTTATTATTAATGGAAAGAACAAAACAGGGTGTCAACGATTTAAATCAGTGATTTAAATCAATTGATTTTATAAAAAAAAAAAAACATTGATTTAAACCAATTGATTTTATTAAAAAAAATATTATTATATATTTTTTTTTAACTTAAATCTAACTAGTTCAGCCATTTTTCAGCCATTTCAACATTTCGTTTTTATTTATGTCCCTAGGGCCTACCCTCACTTGACCGTTCTTATCTATTCAAAGTCTGTGTCTTTTATGGCCCTTTCTTTCTTTTTTAATTCTGCATTATATACATAATAATAAATAATATTACTGTTGTTATACGTGATTAATAGGGAACGGATGTTCATGCAAAATAAAATTCAAAATATGAACATATATATTTAACTCGGGTTTCCGAGATATAAGTGAAAACCGAAAAATGGGACTTTCTAAACCCCCCTCCCCCCGGCACAAAGGCTACGGGCGGGGACTTTTGATATGTTCACCTATCCAGCCCAAGCAAAGTTTCAAAGTTAAAAATTTTGTTCCAAAAATTTCAATCTATAACTGTTCGTTGCCTGGTCTGTAAAGTCACTGGTTTGTATTTGAAGGCTACAATCAACTGCTCTGAAGAGTGGGATTCAGCTCAACTGTTAATCGTTTGCCACTATGGATATCCCCAATAATGTTTATTCCAAGTATCTCCTTCTAAACCCTGGATTTCCTCTATTACTCTCGTATGATTCTAATGCTATCCACTAACAACATGCCATTTGTACCTAGTATTGACATAGTACATATACAGCCACCTTCTTGGAATTAGAAAAGAGGCAGTCACCTAGACTCAATGGGTAAAGTTTTATTTTCTTTCTCGGTTTTCCTTTATTTCTTCAATTATAAAATAAGAATATTAAAATATGTAGCATACATTTATGCAGAATATGTAAAAATATGGAGTTTAGACAAAATATGTAAAATAAAAAACTGTTTAAATACTTTAAAATCACTTAAAACGTGCCGAATTACATCAATACTTACGATTTACGAATCAGAAAAAAATATGTAAATACAATAACATCCATTCCATAGTGATTAATATTTCTGTAAAGCTTTATTTTTAAAATCTTTGTTTTAAAATTTGAAAATTAAGCCATTATATATACCAGGGTCAAAATTATCCTATATTTTAAGACCAGAGTTTCTGTACATATAAATTTAATGTCTTTAATTGCCAAAAATTACTGATTTTCGTCAATTTAAGACTTTAAATTTACAGAAATTCCGGTCTCAAAATATAAAAAAACTTCAGCCCCTGTATACGTGATCCGTCAATTCTACTATTCTCCCAAAATTATCCACTTAAGACAAAATACTTTAGAATAGTTATTTCATTATTTGCATTGTAACTAAACAAATATTTTAGTTACAGGTTTATATAATGAACAAAACAAGGTAATAACCTGCTCGTTATATAGACTAGATACATTTATTATACTGATTTCTGTTTTAAATCCGGTTTTAGTAGAAAAATCCAATTTAAATAAAAAAATCCGATTTAAATAAAAAAAAATCTGATTTAAATCAAATAAATCTGATTTTTTTGATTTTTTTTTAAAAAATCATGATTTTTTTACACCCTGGTTTAACAACGTATTTAAGAGCAAAATTTGGAGAACAATGAGCCACTAGATTCAGTATTTTGGTGTATACTGTATTCTTTCCTAGGATAGTAGCTATGATAAAACTATTTTTTTATTGGTAAAGGCTTGCACAACCCTAGCAACTGGGAAAGTTGCGTGAATATTTTTGATGTGAAGGGGGCTTTAATTGCCAAACCTCCCAGTTATTGTTGGGCTCTAATTGCAGTCCTCCCAGTTTATTTTATTTCTTTATAAACAAATATATAATATTTATTTGTAATCAAAATACCTAATACCTTTTATTTCTTCTTTTTTTCAGCAAATACTAATTCAGATGAAAAGAACACTTGATCAGGCTGAGAATTTTATATGAAGAAATTTATAATTGTTATTTATTTATCGAAAACCAAAGGTTTATGACTGAACTCATAACCCTTTGGCCTCTGTTATCATTAAATGGGCCGGTGCAGAATATTTATAAATTCAATTACAAGGGAAAAATCTAATTAAATATTTGGAGGTGTTATGAATTGTATAGCAAAAGAAAAAAAAAATCTGTTGTCAACAATTAGTCAATTATTATTATTGCGTCAACAAGATTATTAATTTTCCTTAAAATTATTCTAAAGAGTTCTTACAAATTTTACTCAAAATGAAATTATTAAGAAAAGAAGTGGGAATAAAAGAAAAATCTTTTATTAAAAAAATACTCTTCTTATATCAATGTTTTTATTTAAACATTTTAGACTAGCTGAATTTTCATCTTTCAAATACATATTTAAACATAATGAAATATAGAAATAGTTCTCTATTTCTAAATCTTATATACATCAAATTATTTTTATTTACAAAATGTAATTACAAAGCATATATACAAGTATAATACAATTAATTACTATAAATTACATATTTACAGTCTAGACATATAAGCTATCAATCAACAATTGGGGTTGGTAGGCATGGTCAAGTACTAACATTTATAGTGGAAGTTTCATGACCACTTTGTTTCCTCCTGATCCTCTATCATTTTGTAAGTTATGAAATTATATTTAAATATTAGAATTTCATTATAAAATATGGCAGTGATGTATGAAAATGTACATTATTTATTGAAGTCAATGATAGTTTGTGGACAAATTATTTTTATCAAACAGGAATATGAAGAAATGGCCACAACTTCCATAGGTTTATTAGAGGGTCAACTTTAAGAGAACTGTCTTTCACTAAAACTACCACTGGAGACAAAAGTTGTACCAGTAACAAAAATACTACCCAGTGAAGAAACCTTGAGCAGCATATTTATGTGTATAAACTGTTAACTGTTGTAATATTCTCTGTACAAATATTTCATAATTGTGTCACTGAAGATGGATGTATTCCTCTGAAATTTGACTCTTAAAAAAATAATAAAACCTGTGGAGGTTTGACCATCCAACCATTTCCTAAAGTGGATTATCAGCACAATTTAAAAGCATATTTAATATTTTAAATATTTATAAAATTCTCATGCCTACATTGTTGCCATGTTTAAGTTTCTGGTCTGCACACAGCTGAAGTTAGCAGAAAGTCCTCATCCCAATGATTGCATAAAATTAATTCTTGAGAACATTAACTTATTGTAGATGGAGATAGTTAGCCGCTGTAGAGATACGAAGACAGGTATAGTTGGGATTCGGCTAGGAGAAAAACGTCAGACTTTCAAAAAGAAATCTGTATTTTGGACGTTTCGACTGCAACAATGGCAGCCTTCTTCAGCACTAGAGAATGCCTAGGGGGGAGGGAGGAAGACCTCGAGGACAACTTAGGTAACCATGGTTAGAAGTACTTCTAACCATGGTTACCTAAGTTGTCCTCGAGGTCTTCCTCCCTCCCCCCTAGGCATTCTCTAGTGCTGAAGAAGGCTGCCATTGTTGCAGTCGAAACGTCCAAAATACAGATTTCTTTTTGAAAGTCTGACGTTTTTCTCCTAGCCGAATCCCAACTATACCTGTCTTCGCATTAACTTATTGGTTCCACATTTAGACAGTTGAACAAATCAATAGGACAAATAGTTGATAGATTGTATACTCATTTTTACCTTCAGGACTTTTTGACTAAAACGAATAAAGTCAGTCAGAAAAAAAAAAATCATATTATTTATGAACTCCCTGGGGAAGATTGTAATGAAGTTACATCATCTTGAATAAAACAATAGTAAGGATAACAGGCTATTAAAAAGGTAGAATTTCTCCTACAATGCTTACAAATTTGTCATCATTGTTTAAATTTATATCTCTCAACTAGAATCCTTCACATATTCTAAGTTGGTTCTTAAGTCAATACAATTTTGGTCTTCTGTGCTGTTTTACTGCAGCCTAAAAAAAATATCCGACTATATTGTTTATTGTGTGACTATAAAGGGAGTTTATTTAATAGACATTTATAACACAGTTGTTTATTGTCGTACGATGAATTCTTTATTAAGTATAAATCCTCAGTTTATGTACTTAAGAGGCATGCGTTTCAAGGCATTTGAAGTACTTAATATAAGTATTGATGTTTTTTTGCTGGGTATTAAAAAACATTTTTGCAGAAAATTATCTGTTATTTCTTTCGTCTTTTTCTGGAAGATCGACACTTTGACTATCTTCGACATATTTCTTCCCCTCTTTGCTGTGCCATATTCCATAAGAGAAATATACCAATAATCCTGAAATAAAAATAAAAATTAATTAGGTTATGTTGTGATGTCAAATGTTTTTGAGTATTATACCGCCTAATAATAGTCTTACCAAGGATGAGCCATATGAGGAATCGAATCCATGTCATCCTATTTAACTTAAGCATAAGATAAATGTTAATAAATATTGAGACTGCAGGTAGAAGTGGAACTGGTTTTACCTGTAAAACAAATTTCAAAATACAAAGTGGAAGAAAAATGTAGAACTAATAACCTTGGATTTTTCCTGACAAAAAAAAATCTTAACTCTTTTCATAAATAACACATTTTATCGTAATGTATGATAAGTACAATCATTGTCCTGTTTAAATGGTTTTAAATTATTTTGTTGCTTAAGTGGCATACATATAATGCTCAAGCTATTTATTTTGATATAAAAATATTATTATAGACATTTTTATATCTAAATTAATGTATGGTATGAATTTATTACCTTGAAGGTGAGTTCAGCTTTTGATTTTGGCTGCCGAGCTATTACCACAAGGGCAGTAATCATTGCTAAAGCTAGAAATACTGTGCATGTAATTAAAATAGGTTCAGAAGCCATTAGTTGGTCAGCTCCAAATGCGAAGATTGATCCAAGAAGAACTGATACCAATACTGTTAAATAAAATAAAAAATATATATGAGGAAAGGAGCAAAAGCTATTATACTATAAAAATATACTGTACATCCTCAACAATTTCATCAGATTAAATGTTCTACTATGGCCAACACATTCATTCAAAAGAATGTTTTAGACATGATAGCCCTGAAATATTGTATTTTTTTTTAACAAGAACATGGATCTCCCCATATTCCAGAGACTAGCAAACTGGATTCTTATGCAGGAAATATTAGTCACCCTTGAGGCTGGTTGACTTTTTAGGGATAGGTTTGGTGAAAAAAATCCCTGCTCCACCATGAGTAGTAATAAAAGGTGGCATCTTTATCATTGGTTAGCTAATGACCTAGAAGTAGATGCGTTGTAAAAAAATCTATTCTAGTCATCTTTATTTATTGCAAAGAGAAAATACAGGTACATTTGAATGTCCCCCCACAAAAGGCAAGCCATCACGAAATTTAAGACAATAACAACTTTTTCTTTTAATCGGTTTTCAAATATGACAGAAATAAGTGTATTTCCAGAGATTTTCTATACAATGATTCTCAAAAATAAGTCTGTACCCCAGAGGTAAAGGACGCCTTGTCTATTTCTTAATTAAATTGACTTAACAACATGTTCTTAATATAGATTTTTTGAACCATATAATAGCACAAGGCCCTATGTCCTGTTCCCATAAATAACAAAGATAAGAGTGAAAAATAAAATCATGACTTGGTTTTGTTTAACTATGACCAATTCTTCCAATTACCTATCAATGCCAATAACAATGTGAAAAATTGTCTTTAAACTGTTTCTATAAGCAAAGAAAAAACAAATTTTAACAGTTCAAAGTTAAGGAAAATTGTCTCTCCTGAACAATTACAACAAAGGTGACCTTTACCTCTGGTGTACAGAAATGTAAATGTAAATTATAGTAAAACTGGAATAACACACTGAATGGATGGGTTGTTCATTTTTTGTTGTATTGTGTTCTCATTTCTATTTACGATATCTATTAAAAAAAAAAAAAAACGAATACTTCATTCAATATGACATTATTATTTTTTTCTCTATTAAAACCCTCGGTTATCATTATCACGGCCTGAAACAATATCAATTTTGGTTAAAACCTCTCTTCTGAAAACGTAGATTGGGGGGGGGGGTCGTTTTACACGAAAAACCTTTCAAATATCACGATACAGTCTCTTCAAAAATTAATTCAATACAATTTTTAATATCATTTGCTTATTCAAATATTTTTTTACTTGAAAATTTCTCACTACTGCATATATATATATCGATATTTCCCATTTACTAACGTTCAAGAGAGATTTTCATGCAATATGAGTGATATCTGTGTAGGGTAACACTGCTTAATGGCGGAGAAAAAGTTTCTGGTCGCTCCTCTGATTGTGAGTGTTAAACTTTCAAAGTGGAAGACTACTAGTCAGGTGAGTAAGTTTATGATTCTAATTACCGAGATATTTATTAAACAATTAAGTTTGAAAGGATTTTAAAAATGAGCTTCAGTTTTCCAATAAAGGCCTAGCACATTCGGAAGTTGGGCGTCTTTGTTGCAGCAGCCCAGACACAATGTTGCGCAACAGGGCATCAGAGAATCCCGTTTGGATGGCATTTAGAAACTTGTATCACGTAGACCCGCAATACATTCCTGATACGAGAGAAATATTGCGGGTCTGAATCACAAGGGCATATATAGGAAGTAATTTCGGGGTGGGGGCTGGGAGAATTTGGGGAGTATGGAATACTAACAATCTACAACTTGGAATTGTTAACCAACCAAAACGCTATTAAACCCCCAAAAGTACTATTTTTTCTGACCTAAGTGATATTGTTTATAGTTAATACATAGCTTGTTATACAAGCCTTCTTCAGGGCTATGGAGAAGGCTTGTATATCAAGCCGAAACGTTGGCATTGTTAAGTACATTTTAACCATAAAATGTAGTTTTTATTGAACCAAAAAAGACCGAAACCACGATGATCAACACCTTCTAATTTATTTTTAAGATTTTTATACAAATTTTTTACGGATTAAATCAACATTTCGGGGGAGGGGGTCACAGCCCCCTCAGTCTCCTCTTATATACACCCATGTTGAATCACAATTTTGAGTCCAAGTGTGAACTAGAACTATCAGATAAGAGTAAACAAGTCTGCAAATTTTTAATTCTCATCCCTGGGGATGACCTTTTATTACTACAGAGCAATCATTGTCCTGCAGTAATGAAAAATGTCCTTAATGATACATGATTATATTATGACATATGGTATATGATACAATATAATTTGGTTGAAGACAGATTTTGGTTTTAGTGACCAACATTTCTCAAGAAGGAATGTTTCAGGAGACTAAGTTAATTTTTATTGTTAACTATTTGATAGACCTTCTATGTGATTTACTTAAAAAATAAGTAATGCGGTATAGTATTGATTGTTTAATTATTTTTATAATAATAACATTGGGCCTAATTTTGCTAAAAATATTTTTTCAACAATAGATAATAACCCATTTTTTTAAACTAAAATTTTAAAACTACTCAACAAAATTTATGAAAATGTGATTTGAACTTAGATCTGTCTAGGAAATCATAACAAAGATCGATTGGACATGAAGTTTTTAAGATTTTTCGTGATTGTTTCAAGTATTTGTTACTAAGGGGTGGAGAGGGGGGAATTATTGAGCTTTCGTTGAGCATTACACTTACACATTAACATACACACACACACAAATGCACACGTATGCAAGCACTATTACTATTTAAAAATATAACTCACAGACTGTATATGTCCCACATTTTGCAGTCCAGCTAGTTAATTCATTTGGCTCATCGTAGGGCACGTTAAATATTTTTTTCAAGGAGCCATTATATTCTGTTTTCATTTTTAAAGCATACATCGTCTCCATTTCTTTGTCTTCATATCTGCAATGTTTATTTAAGTGTTATGTTACTCTTACATCTTTTAGAAGAAGTTCTCGGTTAAAGTTCGAAAAGAAGGACAAAATTTGCACAAAAATTAAGACTTATTTAAACCTTTAAATCAAAAGTTTACATAAATCAGAAAATAAATAAATTCCAAGCTGAAACAAAAAGAAGTCTCATTTGCATCTATATTTGACCAATGTATTTTTTAAATGAATATTACAAAGACTTCAAACTGAAATGCATTCTTTTTAGGGAAGCTTTTATTTCTTTAAATATTTAATACTACTTTCTTTTTGTCTCTAAATTTTTTAATATGAACAAAATAGATTTTATTTGGATTGTCTTTAGGACAAAAATTATTCAACAGTTAAATCTTCTTTATTTTGTATAATTTATATTTGGGATAATACTTTTACTCTTAATTAACTTAGCTGTGTGCTAATGGCCTCGGTAGCCGATGAACAAAAGTTAAAAAAAAAAAAAAAAAAACTTACCTGAGAAGTAAAACACAAATGGCTACCATTGTGTATGCCATTAATGTTCCAAGTGAGGTCATATCAATCAGTTGTTCTGTGCTGAATATCACGGACAAGCACCCTGAAAATATATTATATAATAAATAAACATTATGAAGATAGTGGAAGGGTATATTCAGAAGAGATGGGTAGAATTAAAAAGATGGTTAAAATTTTCCTAATTTTATATCCAATTTTATTGCAAAGTTCCGGACTTCATCTTCCTTCATCAGGCATAATGCTGTAATTTGACATTTTTTTAAATATTAGTTATGAATTATTATAAAATGGACTATGTTATGTTGAAATATAATTACACTGTGAAATTATTAATAAGTGAACATAATCAAATATTGTATTTGAACATTAGATAATGAAGGTATGATTTGATATTAATAGTATCTAATGTTCAAATAAAATATTTGATTAAGTTTAATAATTAGTTATTTCAACATAACATAGTCCATTTTATGATAATTCATAACTAATATTACATAAAATATTTAAAATTACATAATTATTCCTGAAGAAAGACAATGAAGTCTGAAACGTTGCAATAAAAGTGGATATTAAATTGGGAAGGCGGCGCTAATGGCCAAGATGTAGATGCGCCGTTAAAAAAAAAAAAAATAATAAAAATAAATAAATTGGGAAGGTACTACTCTTCTTTTTAATGCTGCTCATCTCGTATAATATAATAGTTCCGTAGTATCAATTTTGTTTAGTCTTCTATGTGTTGGTATTTTGATTAATAATTTTTTTAATATATTTTTTTACAATAAGACCTAACAACAATGAGTAGAATTTTACCATAGGATTTTGTCATAATTTTGGAAGAGTAATTAACTATTTTTTAAGCCAACGAATAATACACAAGAAGGCATAAGTTGTCAATGACCTAATTTATCGTATAGTAGTTAATGTAAATTTAAACCCGAGTACGATTCCTACTCTTAACATTTATATGAAAAGTTATTTACTCGCCATGTTGAGATATGAAGCCCAGTAGTCTGATTGGGAAAGCAAATGAGGATAAAATGGGAGGATCTGGGTTCAAATGCCAGCCTGAGTAGTTCTTTCTTTTATAAACAAAGATTGGATAAGTAATTTGCCTACCTGTCAATATTCCTGTTGCAAGAGTAGCGTGGACTGGAGTTTTTGTAAGTCTATTGATTTTAGACAAAGACTTGAAGAGTAGGCCATCATCAGCAATTGCATATACTATTCTTGCCATACCGAATGTAGAAGACAATGTGCTAAAAACAAAATTACAAATAAATAATTTGATTTAAAAAATGTTTTTATGAAAAAATTCCCATTAGAAGTATTTAAAGTTGATGTACACAAATATTAGACTGAGCTCTGCTTCTGGAGGACCAGAATTCAAAACTCGGGCTTGAACTGAAGATTATGACTTCTAGTATTGTTGCTCGAGTGTCAGAATCAAGCACCCAGCATTCAATTGATATGTGAAAAGGGGAAAATCACGCTGTCATCGCCTAAAACTAACCACATTATCTTTCCTAGTGTGCCATAAGGTCGAGAATCAAACACCTCTACTGTAGCTGCCCCTGTGGGCCTTGCGGCCTCTTAGGGACCTGATTTAAGTGCACAAATAAAATAATTAATATTTATTAAAAAAAATAAATAAACACAATCATTGCTCATTAGCTGATCGGTATGATTGCATGTGGCCTAATCGTTTTTTAAGGCAATCTTGCAAAAATTACTACAATAAATCAAAGTAATCATTACAATACTAATATATGTAACATTAACCTTATTTTTATGTAAAACCCGCCATCATGCATTACGCGGGCCCCGTTGTAAAACATGACTCGCCTGGCGGGTTGTGAGCATTGTGCGTATGTCAGGATTTCTATCATGAAATAAATTTGTAGGGCAGTATTTGTGGTAGACATGTCAACAATGAAATTTTATTACGTCCTCCCATTTAATTTAAATGTAAATAAAAGGTTATTTTTTTCCTTCTCCTAAACTAATTATTAATAGTTTTAAAATATTAAAAATATACATATAGACTATATCTAAAAATAATTTTTTAAATTTAATATTATTTTTTTATATATATATAGGTATATAAATTTTACTTGCCTAGATACTAATTAAATACTTACAGCTACGAACTAAATATATATTTACTATTTTTATGTGGGAATATGTTGAAACAATACTAACACCAATCCGGGCTAGAAAAATTGTCTCACAAAAACCCACACTAGTGACAGAGTCTGTCAACTCCCAAGGAGGCCCCAGAGTAAACTAAAACTACCCAGGTGTCCTGGGAGAGTTATGTACCGAAGAAGTCAAGCCATGCGGGTCACGGACCTGATGGGAAAGGACGGGTGTACCCGAAAGACGGCAATGAAGGACAACACCTTCATTGACGGGTCCTCGGCAATGAAGGTGTTAAAGGCTTTTATATGAGCCTATTTATATATTATATAAATGAGTCTTAAATAGACTGTTTTGTCTATTGTAAGTGTTTTGTTTTTCTAAATTAAGTCAATTACTCAATTCAGGAAGTCCTGAGTATTGTTGCTAATCTAAAGTTGAACTTGAGTCAACCCTTGGTCTAGTGGCTAACGATTTGGATTCTCTTGCGGGAGATGTGGATTCGAGTCCCACCTGCAGCAGGGATGTTTCTCGTTTCCCGTTTTTGCCCGGTGAGAAAATTCCCTGCTGCACCATGGATGTTTAGGAAGGGTTAGATGATGCAGGAACTGCATCATCTTAGTGCGGTTCCGTTCTTATCCCTAGACCCATTTAGAATGATTAAAATAGAAGCTGTTATTATTTTGGGTCCACATTTCTAGAAAGGTCTTATTTACGATCTTACCTGGATGGGTCGGCCAACCCTCCCTAGGAAGGACCCCGCTAGGCAGCTGAAAAGCTATATCTTGGAAATCCATATCTCTAATATTAAATTGTTTTTCTTATTTTTCTTAACCTGATTTATTGTCAAATACATTATCCAACTATAACCAATTAAAAAATAACAAGGAATAAAAACAGACAAAAAGAACAGTTTGAATAAGCGAAATTAATTACTTTAAAGTTTTAAGCACTTATATCTCCGATTGACATCGCCTAATCAAAACTTTCATCAGAAACCTTTTTTGTAGAGCATTTAGTAAGCTTTCTAATGGTATTCTTCTGTTTACCAAGATTCTCAACTTTTTTCGAGATATTAAGGAAAGTATACAAAGTTACCAAAACTTTTTATGTCTGTTAATAAAATATTTTATTCTAACCCTTCCTTAACTCCAAACGTAACCAAAATTTCAACATATTAGTTTTAATGAAAGTAGAACATGCAGAAAATGTTTCAACTGAATCCCATGATTCTAAGTACCTAAACCAAAAACGGTATTCAAAAAACATTTTTCCAATTTTCTCGAAAACGGTTAAAGCTATCGCCTTGAAAATGGTTTCATTCGTTTTCCTAGTCCAAGAAGCCTATAAAACGAGTACTTACAAGCTTATGAACTCAAAAACATAAGCGTTACGATTTTTTTTGCGCGAATTTCGCCCCAAACGCCATCTTCCAGTAGGCGGATTCTGCTGGTTAAGGAACTTGACCTTTCAAATTGGACGACGGATTTTTGTACCAAATTTCATCACAATCGGACCATTAGGGAAGCCAGAAATGAGCGAACAGACAAATATATATATATATATATATATATATATATATATATATATATATATATATATATACAAATTTGAACCACTGTTATTTTCGGTCTCTAGGGGTTCTGAAACGCGAAATTTTCTACTCGGCACTTCCGGATTGTTTCATGCGATCAACCTTATAAGCGGGGTTCCTCCCTATGAAGGGAGGGAGAAACCGCGCTAAAAGTAAATATTTCTAAGATTTTTTCTGATGAACTTAGTAGCCTGAAGTATTCTGAACTTATTGAATAATCTTTTGGATACAGAAAATCAGACAAAATAGTTGGAATGAATAGAAAAATAAATATACAACTTGTAAGTAAAAAACAGGCAGAAATGAGTTTAGTATATACATAAAGACAATAAATTTCAACCAATCTTATTTTTAAACTATGAAAATACGGTAGTTGGAAAGTAAACAGCATGTAGAAAGTAGTAAGTAAACAGTACAAAAAACTAATCAGTAGAAAAAAGGAACATTTTTCATATAGTGAGAAAAAAAAATCTCACTATATGAAAAATGTTCATATCACTATATGAAAAATGTTCCTTTTTTCTACTGATTAGTTTTTTGTACTGTTTACTTACTACTTTCTACATGCTGTTTACTTTCCAACTACCGTATTTTCATTGTTTAAAAATAAGATTGGTTAAAATTTATTGTCTTTATGTATATACTACACTCATTTCTGCCTGATTTTTACTTACAAGTTGTATATTTATTTTTCTACTTATAAGTTGTATTTTTTAGTTGAAGAAGGCTGCCAATGTGCAGCCGAAACGTCCAAATACAGATCTCTTCCTGAACGTCTGACGTTTTTCTCCTAGCCGAATCCCAACTATACCTTGTCTTCGTTGGAATGAATAGTGTTGAGAAGTGTAATTTTACCTTTAAAGAAAATTTTTTCATATTTCTTTTTTTTGGGGGGGGGGAATTATTTTTGTTTCATGTTAATGGAATGGATTAAGAAAATGTTAATTTCAATAACTTGCGATTACGTTCAGGGTTTATTATGGTTGTATTTGAAGGGAAGGATTTCTGCTTCAAGTCTGTCAAGGAGAATTACTAAGGGGGTTCACCTTGACTTTCACATTCATGGTAGAAAAATAAATCACTTTCATTTATGACTTTTTTATTATCTAAGGCAGTCTATTTTTATCTTGTAGTGTAGTGAATTTCAGATCAAGCAGATAATAGTAAGCATTTTCTCATAAGGTTGCATTTTATGAGAAAACAGGAAATTAAAGTCAGTTATTAAGTGAGGAAGAATGACTAGAACATCCGCAATTTGTGTCATTTTCAAGGGAACGTGGTTGCTCATAAGGATCTTTAAAAAAAAAAAAAAAAAAATAAATAAATAAAAAATAAAATAAAATAATCAATTGATGAGTAGGATTTATTCAAAGAAACGTCATTGACAGACATGAAAAAGACAATAGGTTGGGCCACTATTCAAGAGGAAATATATTTTAAAGAGAAAAAAAGGGCTATTTGAACAATATTAAGTTTAATAAGACATTAGGGAGGGGTTTCATCCTTCCCATCTTTTTTTTTTTATTTCTTTCATGAGTGCAAGCTTAATAGTTATATTCCTTCAAAAAGTGCTAATATATATATGAGCGTGAGATAAATTAAATGGCATAGCACTTGACTAATGTTCAAGGAGGACCTAAGTTAAAAATGTGGATGCACACTAAAGATTTTATCTTCTGGTCTTTTGCTGTTCGATGATTGGATTCAAAGGCCTATGCTGTCCTTCGAGGAAGATCAGCTGGCTGGATTGTAGAACTGAGCACACTATCTCCCTAGAGTGTTGTATAGCTAGGATTCACATACCATGACAGTATCTCCCCATATAGAATAGACATGAGAATTAAATATGGAAAAAGAGACAAAAGTATTATCAATTACCTAGTAATAAGGTTGAGGCGTAAATTTCGATAAGATTACTTCAGACGGAGAAAATGGAGCTCAAAATTTTGGAAATGTTGCTTTTGTTCAATTGAAGGCGAATTAATTTTTTGAGTTTACATTCTAAGTTTTCAATCATACCAGGGGTAGGAATTATATGGAAATATTTTCTTATTAGAAGTTTATCTGTGATTTTTTTCTGATTAGGTCAACTGTTAAAAAGTTTTAAAACCGCAATTGTTAAATTATTTTCTTAATAATATACAGTTTGATTAAATACTTCATCCAAGTTCTATTAATTTAGTATTTTCCAATCACCCAATTGACTTACGCGCTATAGTATTGTCTGAACAAATATCATTTCTCCTACTCAATTGGTTACTGACTACTACTGAATGATATAGTCAATTGGATCCAATTGAAAATCTCAATTAGGTATTAATGGCACAACCTTTTCACAGATAGTGTCAGATTTCCTTTGAACCTTTCATTATCAGAAGTACAGTAATCGGAATATACAGTTCTTGAAGAATTACAGGTAATCAAGTCCAATTAGATGATTAAATAGTGATGCTCAAAATAAATAGAGGGGAATCTCGAACAGATTTAAATTGTTCAAATATCAATAATATGATAGCCCCAATTTCGGGGTTTTCCTAGAGCCATATTGTGGGGAAAACCTCGACATTTTCAGACTAGACAGTTTTTCTAAAATTCCATTAAAACAAAGCATCTAGGTAATCGAAAAGTTTACAATTACCAAACATTTATATCATGAAATTTTGCGTCTATTGAGTAGCAAACCGTTGTTTCCACGTTTGCGCTAATGATAGCGCAAAAATATGAATTTACACAAAAGCATAAACAAATTGTTTTTTTTTCTTCGTAACTTTTCTTTAAAACCTCTCGGTTGAATTGAAACGGTTTAGATCTTAATCGACGCAGAGTTTAATGGTTTGAATGGTTGGTAAGTATACACTTTTCTATTAAATGCTTTGTTATAAAGGTATTTTAGAAACCCCGTGAAAAGTCCGATAATTTTCTCCCCATTCAGGCGCTATCTCAACTCAGAAATTGCAGCAAACATCATAATATTGATATCTGATGCCCATTTGAACAAATAAATGGGCATCAAATATCAATTCTTGACAGTATTGTTTTTGATAATTAACTTAAAAATGAAACTGCTCAAAAATTTTACTGGCGACCTTTTTCTCAATCGGTTAAGACCGAGCAGCTAGCGCACTTTTATGTGTTTGTCATGAGCGTATTGCCTTTAAAAAGTGAATTGTTACTGTTTGGAAAGTGTATGTATCTTTTAGTACCTTTAGTGCTTCGGTTAATGCAGCAATCAGCAAATCTCATCGGGATATTCTGGAAAAGTTATTATTATTATTTAGGCTCTTTATATTGATTTCATTGTTGGGAGCTAGATGGTGTAGGTCCATCATCATGTAGTGAAACGAAACGACCAACCTTCAATGTTTATAATTTTTTTTTGCATAGTTCCAGAGTGCTTTCGAGACATGATATCATCCTCAGTGCCTTTAGGGAGCGCCTGTGCACTCTTGTGGCTGCAGAGACAAGGGAAAACAGGACTGAGAAGGGACCCAGTCCAGACCCGTCACCGCAAATAGAACCGAACTCAGGAAGGTGCGTAATTCCTATGGAAATATTTTCAAAAATTCTTACGAGGGAGTGTAACCTCGATAGCTACATTCCTTTGAAAAGTGTTAAAAACGAAAGAGAGGGAAAACTAGGGATTTTATAGAAAACTCATTGCGAGTTTTCATTGAGTATTTAGTAATAATTGGAAATATTAAACACTTACATATATTGGCTAAACTAAATTCATTTTATGTACTAGATACTTAAAAATATATCTTACCATCCTGTGACAGCAGCCATAGCTCCAATAGTGACGACATATTTCACGTTATTCAAGCCTAGATGTTCCAATATGTATGGATAGGGCGATCCGCTACGCAAGTTCTAAAATTAACATACTAAATAACTCTCCATACTGTATTGTCGAAGTAAATAGCAATGTTGAAATCAGTTACTTTACCTCGTCGAAATACTGCCACATGAGCGTGAAAGTAGCAGATATGGATCCATAAACTGCTACTGCCAGGGTAATACTAATTATTAATGCAAGGGGAATCGTCCTCTGAGGATTTCTGGCTTCTCCGCCTGAAACGTATCTCATATATAAATTTGTATTCAATTAATTTGTAAATATTTAGTTAACACTACAATTTTTAGCAGAACATAGTGGTTTTTAGCACATTTTCTTCCAGTGAAGTTCATTGGGTATTGAAACGATTTCGGAAGGGGAGATCTAAAGCAAAAAGTCTGACTCGCAGGAACTACGTTATCTTAGCGCGGTTCCGTTTTTATCCCTAGTCCCATTTGGTAAGATTAAAATAGAAACAGTTATTATTTTGGTTCGACTTTTCTTGAAATGGGTTTATGGCTTTACCTGGCCGGGTCAGCAATACCCCAGAATCCACTTCTTCAGTACTTATTTCACACCTTTCAATGCATTGAAAAATATCACATTTTATTGTGGTCTTCTACTATAGTACTAATTCTATAAATGGGTCAATGCAATTTACAAAAAAGTAAATAAATAGAAAAAAAGTAAAGAAATAGAAAATATTCAAAAGGCGTCTTCGAATCTCTCTCTTGGGAAGCAAAATTTCTAAGAATACTTTTTTTTTCTTATTTTATTTATTCTGTTTTTTTTTTTTTTTTTTTTTTTTTTTTTTTTTTTTTTTTTTTTTTTTTTTTTTTTTGGTGCATCTACTGCTGTGTGTGGTCATTAGCACCCTTATTCTGTATTATTGTCAAATACAT
Organism: Gonocerus acuteangulatus; assembly: GCA_946811695.1. Lineage (NCBI taxonomy): Eukaryota > Metazoa > Arthropoda > Insecta > Hemiptera > Coreidae > Gonocerus > Gonocerus acuteangulatus. The sequence goes on from OX328129.1 coordinate 48,941,708, forward strand.
TATCCTACTATAAGCATTAAAAAATAACAAGAAATAAAATCAGACAAAAAGAACCGTTCGAATAAACGAAATCAATTATTTCAAAGTTTTAAGCACTTATTTCTCCGATTGTCATTGCCTAATCAAAACCTTCCTTACAGGATCTTTTTTGTAGAGCATTTAGTAAGCTTTCGAATGGCAACATTCCGCTTACCATGATTCCCAACCGTTTTCGAGATATTAAGGAAACTATCGGCCAATTCGGTGCTAATGACCATAGCAGTAGATGCACCGTTAAAAAAAAAAAAAAAAAAAAAAAAAAAAAAAAAAAAAAAAAAATTAAGGAAACTATACGAAGTTCCCTTTTAATAAAATACTTTACTCTAACCCTTCCTTAACTCCATACAAGTATTCAATTTTCAATATTAGTTTTAATGAAATTTGAACATGCAGAAAATGTTTCAACTGAATCCCATGATTCTAAGGACCCAAACCAAAAACATTATTCAACAACTATTTTCCCAATTTTCTCGAAAACGGTTAAAGCTATCGCCTTAAATATGGTTTCATTCGTTTTTCTAGGCCAAGGAACCTATAAGACAAGTATTTAGAAGCATATGAAGTAAGCGTAACGAATTGTTTCGCGCGAATGTCGCTCCGAAAACCATGTTCCGGTGGATGGATTTTGCTGGTTACGAACTTGACCTTTCAAATTAGATAAAAGATTTTTGAACCAAATTTCGTCAAAATCGGACCATTATTCACTGAGCTAGAGCGCACCCAGATAAATATATATATACACAAATTTGAACCACCGTTATTTTCGTTCTCTAGGGGTTCTGAAACATAAAATTTTCTAGTCTCCGGATTGCTTCATGACGTCAGCCCATAATCGGGGTTAATCCTTTGGAGGGAGGAACCACGCTAAAAGTCCGACTTGGAGAGACCATAGAGTTTTCCCACATAATGTTTGTACCTCGTGTGGTTTGGAAATTTATGTATAGAAACTGTTAATATTTTACTTTTTGTACTGTTAAAGTTGCTGTTGTTGTTAGAACATTAAATTTACAAAGCCCGTTTTACTGTTAAGAAAATTCATATACTTGTTGGATTGAAATTACCAAGAAAATTAATTTTTTTTTTATCGACTTCCGGAGGTTCTGAGATGATGCGTTGTTAATGATAAATCGCAGAAATACTGAGAAAAACCATTAATTGATGAAACCAATTATTTCAAAACTTCAAACTTTTTTCACGTGTATTTCACATTCATTAGAACAACGGTATCTTAATATTGGTTACTAGTAGGGGAACTTTAACAAAGAAAAAGTACGACTCAGGAACTTCTCAGCGCGTTTTCTTTTTTATCCCTAGTGTGTTTGTGAGTTATATTAGTTTATAAAGAGACTGTCCAAATTATTATTAGTCACACTTTTATGAGGCATAACGTCAATAATTAAATCTCAGAATAATACCGAAACGCTTTATTTTTCCTCAATATGTGTCACGATCTTGTGGCCTCATCAGGAGGTAAAAACCCATTGAGCTACACTCCACCGACTCCGCCTGAGTCAAGACTAATAAATCCAACATGGTGGGCAGGTATAACAGCTGATTATATATCGAAGCTACGAAGCAAATATACGTCAAATCGATTGTTGATTTCATTTTATTTCCCCACCAATAAATGCCAAGTAATTGTCATACACCTGTATTTTCATTAAATACTCCTTTTCTACATTTTGTAAAGTGTATATTTTCTTTCATTTCCCGCTTGGTCGTGTGTTTTCCTTGCCTGTTATTTTGAAATAAGAAAAATCAAATTTTTGGTAATTTTCTAATGTGCGGTTTTTAGTCTGAAGAGGCACCTGAAGAGATTGAAACAAGTAGAGCGACATCACATAACAACTTTTTTTTTTTTTTTAAATTATTGATCTTCTGCTATACATAAGTGTATTGAATGATATAAAAGGCACAACATAAAAAAAAATAAAATAAATATATTAGGGTTTGTTTGAGTAAAGTGTAAGTAATACCTGTTGTTGCTACCGTGTCGAATCCTGTGTAAGCATAGAAGCATGTCGCAGCTCCTTCCATGACACTCGAGAACCCGTAAGGCATAAAGCCGCCCTTTCCAGCATTGGGATGACTACCCGGCGAGATGTTCCAGTTCCCGATGTTCATATTCATCAGGCCGACGACCACGAGCACGCAGATGGTTGCGATGTTGATCACCACGAAGGTGTTGTTGATTAATGTCGACTCTCTCACTCCGACGCTTACGATACCTGATACGGTCAAATAATTAATTGATTAATTAATTAAAAAAGAAATAGATAAATTAATAACTAGCTGACGGATTTGGGTTTAAAGAAAATTTAAGAACCTTTTTCTCGATATGGATCAGTCTTATCGCTTGTACTGGCAGAACATTTAAAAAAAATGTATTCTGAAATAAGTTCTTTTAATTAAATTGCTCATAAAACAATTATGGATTTTTTTTTTCATTAAAAGTCCTTTTGAAACATTGAAACCAGAACAATGGGAAAAGTTGTTGAAAATTAAGTAAACAAGATAGTATGTATAATTTAAAAAAAAAAAAAAAAAAAAAAAAAAACACAAAACAAAACAAAAAACGACTTTAATAACTGAATATTGATTAAAAAAAATTACCAGAGAATACCACCATGATGACAAAGGAAAGGAAGTCAGGATAGCTGGAGAGAAATTCAACTTTCATTGGAAAATTTTCGGTTTCGAATCTCGCTATTGCTCCAGAGAAAATTGAGTCGACGTAACTGCTCATTCCTCTCACTAAACACGCAGTTCCTGAAAATATAAAAGAAATATTGTGATAAAATGAATGAATAAAATTATTAAGATTAAAATAGGTCATTATCGCAATATTTTAGTGTTTCCTCCCTCCTTATGAGGAGCAAACCCGCTTATGACGTCGATTTTATGACCATCGAAAATCCCGACTTGTTGATGGGAAATGTTGACGTTTCGCAACCTCCATTCCGACAACAGAATCCGTCGTTCTACTCTATTTATTATATAATCGGTCACTCAAATTCATTATTGTAGTAGAAAGTTTATTTCAATAAATAAATAAAATAAATTGGGCTACTCGATTATATTGAGTTACAAGGCACATAATCAATTCGTAAACAGGATTTATATGAAGGCCGGAAAGTTTCTTTATAATATAGAAGATGTTTGCATTAGAGAAGAGGGAATAGACGGTAAAGAAGATGAAGAGATCTTAGAAAAAATTAATTGATAGAATTTAATTGAAATTATAGTTTAATGTATGTAAAGAACGGACGATAAGCACTCAGTAGCCATAAATATGATTCAATATATTCATAGGCGGCTTTAGACAAACATTTCTGGGGGGGGGGCTAATTTAGTATGGGCTTACCGCTGTGCCTGGGGGTGTAGAATGAAATTTTTATAACCAGGCACCTGGAAATCATTAAGGAAGACATTAATTAGAATTTAGTACCATTAATTTGCCTAAACAATTTATTTTTCTAACTTAACCAAAAAAGATTGTGAATTTTCATTTTGGGCCCTCCCCTTTAGCCGCCACTGAATATATTCAACTAAAATGGACACAGCTAGTGCGTTCAGGTTGTCTTCTGATACTCATAGCCCGCTTAGTTAGATGGAATAATTCGCATGAACGACATTCTGAGAGAAATATTCATGACGGTTCTGCCATTTACATTTCCATTACAAGCTACTTTAAACTCAATAATAATTATAAAAAAGTCCGTCACGCAGGAGCTGCATAACTAAGCACTTTCCTCAGAATTTGGGTTGTGTAGACTGGTTTCCAGAACAATTTGCTTAAAATATCCTACATAAATAAAATAAAAACATGAATAGTTCTGTTTTAATTTTGTAATGAGTAACTGTTCAATTATTAATTTGCTTCCAGAGTTATGTTTACACATGGTACCTACTACACTACTTAATAAATACAAAAAACTTCATATTCTCGTCTTTTTATGTGACGCAGGAACAGGATACAGTCACTCTAGTGGGAGATAGCGGTCCTTGCGGCGGCCTTGCGAACCTACGTCTAGCGGGCTATTCTATTGAAATATATTACAAAGTAAACCCCCCTTTCCGATTGACCACTTTAGCTCATTTTTACAACACTTCTTTCCCATGAGTTACCCACGACGTATACCGCGTTTCGTTACAATACAGCAGAAATTACGACCGGTATGAGTATACTAGTAATTTAGGTTCGGAGTAAACCCCCCCCCCCTCCTAATGAACCGATTTAGTTTATTTTTACAACACATTTGTACCTGTAGATTACCACTACAAATGCCGAGTTTCGTCGAAATATAACCAAATTCACGGCTGGTAGTGGCGAATTGGTATTGTGGGCCCGAAGTAAACCCCCCCTTCTAATGAACCGATTTAGTTTATTTTTACATCTCACTTTTCTCTCTAGATTACCACTACGAATACCAAGTTTCGTCGAAATATAATAAAAATCACGGCTGGAAGTGGCATATTGATATTGTGGGTCCGAAGTAAACCCCCTCCTTCTAATGAACCGATTTAGTTCATTTTTACATCTCACTTTTCTCTCTAGAGGACCACTACGAATACCAAGTTTCGTTGAAATATAACAAATATTACGGCTGGCATGGTCAAATTAGTGTTTTGGGTTCGGGGTAAACCCCCCCTTCCGGTGGACCGATTTTGGTGGTTAACGAACTCGTTGAATTGTTTGCTAATTTAATGCTATATACCAAGTTTCGTGACGAAAAAACAAAAACTCTGGCCGCTATCGTGTTAACAGACACACACACACACACACACATATATATATATATATATATATATATATATATATATATATATATTGTGAGGAAAAGCATGAGAAAGGAAGGACACCAGTCTCTTCGAGGGCATGGGTTCGAATCCCACCGCTGCCAACAAATGTGATGGAGATTCGGGGGCTGAGAATGAAAGGCAGCTTGTATGTAGTAGCGTGCATTGGTAGGTTAACTGGCCTGGACGGGATGATAGAGAAGAGTGGAGTGTCGAGGTGTGGAGTCTGGTAGAGAATGAATGAGAGTGGAGAGTGAGACTGAGACTGAGAGTGAGCTATGATTTAGCCTTGCCTAAATAGGCAGGTAGGATTGGGGAATCGTGGGAATCATAGAGCAATGCAGGGGTCTAGCTGCTGATGGTCAATATTGCTGACTGGTGTCTGGGTTCCTTCCTTTCTCATGCTTTTCCTCACAATATATATATATATATATATATATATATATATATATATATATATATATATATATATATATGTATATAGATATATATAAATTTTAACGGGGGTCATTTTCGGTGTCTACTAGGTAGGATCGATAAACATTTGAAGAAATTTTTCAAAAATTCTGTCATGAGTGCAACCTCAATAGCTACTTTCCTTCGGAGGAAAGTGCTAAAAAGTGATTATGTCTTGTTTCGGACTAGGGAAGGCTTTGAGAGGTCAGGCAAGGGAGATAGTGTATAATATTTATCAATACTTAGCCAAAGCTAAGGCTAAAAACAGTTTAAGCTACAGCCTGTTCAAATAGATGGTTTAGTTGGAGGGAAAAGAGCGTGGCCTATATTCCCCGTGCAAGAAATCGGTGATAAAAATTCTTAGGTTTGGATAAGTGTTAATAAATATTTCCTTTGTCTGACCTTTGAAAGCCTTCCCCAGTCTTAAATGAGACATGATCAGTTTTTATAATGTTTCACGTATCGTTTTGTTTCATGAAATGGGAGTTTGCAAATGGTGGAACCGTCGGGAACATTTCCCTCATAATTTCGCGCAAGCGGAATTGAACTTTTCCGCCTATTTAAACAGGCTATAGTCCTTCTAGAAAGGTGGCTGTGTTATTCACAATTTACTTTTGAACCAAGTCACAGTACCTTCACAATATATCTTCTCTTCCAATGTTAATCTTGAAACTTCTTCTGGAAGTAAGCTGTACATTCTGAATACATTTTTTCTTCTTCGATTTATTTTATAAACCTTGCATTCTTGCGATCTAGGATACATGCCGTTTCTTCATTTTTAGGGAATGCAATGGTGTGCTCCTTGGTCATCTACCCAATACTCTCTTCGAAATATTTATTCTCTCTCTCTCTCTCTCTCTCTCTCTCTCTCTCTCTCTCTCTATATATATATATATATATATATATATATATATATATCGGACTGTTTCGCTCCGTTTTATTATTTTGTTTTCTTTGGGATTCGGTAACACTACCCAGCGGCGTGATATTTCAATGGATCCCTCTCGAGTATATAGAGCGTGTGGCCGGGTAATATATTTCTCTTATATAAGTGTAAATTTCCTTTAAAAAATCTGTTAAACACACAAATTTCTGGAGCATTTCAGCTGCAGAATATCATGCGTAAAGTTTTAACTTTCTCGATTTTCTTCTAGTGTGATAGTTCATTACTTTTCTCGCGAAATTCTTACTTGATTTAAATAAAGTGACTAAAATGAGACGGCCAACAAAAGTATGCATAAAAAAAATGAGTAATTCCCTGTTCTCAAGAATTTAAGAAATTCGATAAACAAAGGAATTGAGTGGGTTATATCTATTAACAGTCAACACTGTTGCTGTCTGTTAATAGACGCTTTAGGGAAATTCTAGCCTAATAAAAGCTCTTTTCTTGGAAATATCAGTGCAACTGGTATTAAAATATATCAATTTTTAAAACTGATAATCGATTAATAAATATAATAATTTTACAGTAAATAATATATAATAAATGTCAAAAACCAAATGATGGCTGGCCATTTTTTATTAAGTGTTTATTTTTTCTTACGTACCTAATTTAGTGTCAATGAAATGACAATGTGCTTCTGACCTATTTATGAGCCATCAGATGGTTTCATGTGCTTTTTTTCAGCTGTATTTTTATTTAGATATTCTTGTGAGAATCTCTCTCTTTTTTTTTTTTTTTTTTTTTTTTTTTTTTTTTTTTTTTTAAATGTATATATTTTTTTCTTATTGAGTGCTTAGGACTGAACTTGCGAGTGATTGGAAATAATGTTTTATGTTACATTTTTAAAAAATTTTGAGAAAATGAATGAGGGATTATCTCGCTCTAAACGGAAGCCCGACATGGTAAAAACGCTAACGCGATGCAACTCTGTTTTAATATAGAAAATATCAAGTCCTCTGATTATAATATTATGGCAAGAATTCATTATTTTATGCGGGACCTGAAGAATTTTAATTTCCTTTATATAACCAAATTATATTGTGCGCGGCCCTCTCCATACTTAATTCAGTGTTTGTTGGCTCATTTGTTTGTTCTTATGTAATGTTTGTGCCTACATAATCCCCCGTCAATTGAAGAACAATGTAATTAAACCAAGATAAAAGAAATAATATCCTCAATATGTATCTTTCATCAACTGTCTGCTGCCATTAATATTTTTTTTAAGGCGTTAATAGTTTTTCTTTTACGATTTTAATACGTGGACCTCTTTGATTGTTTTTATTTATTATTTTCGGACAGATAAGGTAGTACAGTAAGATAAGTTAGCACAGCCCAAACTCTTCAACTCTTTAAAAAACGTTCGATAGCAGGCTTCATCTTGGCAAGTTTCCACATTGGGATGCTTGAAATAGGAAATCGCAATGTATATCTCTGTTTTGTTTTTTAAATTATATAGAAATTTATATGTCTACAATTATCAGTAACTTGAGAGCTAAATACAACAAAAGTTTGAAGAGAGCATAAAACAAAATTTAGCAAATTTGTATACAGAATTAAGGACTATACATTATTTACAGCAGTGCTATTTACACAATAGTTACTATATTTACATAATATAACACTCAAACAACTAACATTATTTATTGGGTCATGAAGTATGGTCGTCCATTACTGCCTTATTAAAATTAATTGATATTGTTATAAAAAATAAAAAAAATTCTTAAAAGGTTATTAATTATTTTTCACGAGAGATCAAAACCTTTCAATAAATGCTTCTATTTATTTACTAGTGGCACAAGGAATATGGAAAACGCCCTAAGTGCTGTTAAGCTAAATTCACCATGTGGATTGAAACAATGGGAAAGATACTTAACACGAACCTGAAGGTGATGGTGCGTTCAAGAAAATTAGAATATCTACAAAGTACCATTGATTGAGAAAAAATTGCTCAATTTGGTCCTTTTGTATTTATTTTCTCTGAAAAGACAACCTTCTATGTTATATTCATAAAATTGTATTAATATATTTCGATAATTTTATTATTTAATAACGACTGCCGCTAGTGGAAAGAAAAATATGTGTGATGGCTTGTACCGGAATTTTATATTCATTTATAATATTTATTCACCAATAACCACTGAGACTGGTAGTGAATAATAAAATTTAGAATTTATTTGGACACTGTAATATGATTTTAATGTTCTTTCACAGAAAACACTAATTTAACTATAATCGTCGGCTGTGAAGAATGGCACACTAAAAGTTAAAGAGTTTCCTTAATAACTTAAAGATAAAAAAAAAAAAAAATAAAACCCTCTAAAAGCTATAAATATAAATTACCTTGAATATAAATCTTCTTTTAGGTAATCATAAAACTAACTAGTAATATTAATGATAGGTATATGTAATACATATGTCATGTATACATATTATGTATACATGACTGCTATAACAAACGAATGAACGAGTTAATTAAACGAGAATTTTTTTCTAAATTATATTAGCCAGCTGATTGGGTGATTGCTCAGGACACAAATTAATAATATGCCCCTAACTTATAGGATCAAAGTCTGACTCGCAGGAACTGCGACATCTTAGCGCCTTTTTGTTCTTATCTCTAGTGTCATTCAGTAACCAGAGAATAGAAACAAAGATATTTAATATGTTTCGACTTAATCTTTCAAATGAGTTGTTCTTTGTTTGCTTGTGTCTAAGGGCAAAAAAACTGCAGGGTTATCATAGCCGAATGAAACATGTAACCAGATGAAAAATTAAATCTCAAAGCAAAGCAAGATCTTAGGTGGCACTATGGAAAAATGACAGTATCCTTAGCAGAAATGACTCCATTTATTCACAGATTCCTCCCATTGAGATGCTTTTAAGGACGAAGGAAAAAATCTTGATTTTGTCTTCAAACATAACTGAAAAACTGATTTAATAAACACAATACATAACCAGATCAGCCATACAAAGAGATATAGAAAAATACAATATAAATGAGTCGCATATTTTAATAGATGCTTTATCAAAAATCGCATAAGAACTGTGTTTGTAGGAAATTGAAAGCTTTTGCATAGATTTACTACGATTGCCTAGCCGGCTTCGAAATATATTTTCCTGGAGAAGGGTCCGTTTTCCCAGATATGGCATTTGAAATGGCTTCATTAGATTTTAAACGTCCAATTATTAACGCAAAAAACTAAGCGTTACGATGTTTTCTCGCGAATTTTGCCCAGAAAACAATGTCCCGGTGGACGGATTCTGCAGACTAACGAACTTGATATTTCACAACACGCAGCGTATTCTGCTACCCAATTTCAACAAAATCGGGCCATTTTTTAGCCAGGTACAGGGGGGACAAATTTGAAGTAGCGCCATTTTCGTAATATACGGGATATGAGACGTGAGATTTTCTAGTAGGTACTCCTGGATTGCGTCATGAGGTCAACCTTATAAGCAGGGTTCCTCATTATGGGGGGAGGGAGGAAACGCGCTAAAATTACAGCCTTAACCTAAAGCACATTATGAGGAAATTAATGAGTTGTTTCTGGGCAAACGGGTTTTAGGTAAATCACCGATCGAATGTCATAGAAATGTTGGTATGCCACATACACACATATAAACGCTTGTCCCTCATATCCATCTACAAAATTTAATCTTCTCGCCCTTATCTTGCTATAACGACTTTTATCTTTAGGTGTTTGAACATGGCAATAAATGTAACAATGGCAATAAGAAAAATAACAAACGCAGTTTAATCTACTGACGAGATTAGTATTAATCGTTCTTAATTGTTATCATATTTTGAAAAAAGATGGCTAGTATTGTTAGGAAATAGATTAAAATTAGCACTTTTTCTAATATATTTTATTTCCTTATTTATATCTCATTTCTTTAAGAATTCTAATTTTAGTTTTTCATTTATTCATATCTGTATTTTAGATTTAATACAACCTCAGACAGGTGGTGGTAGTGTACACTGGATTAATGAATAATTTGCTTGAAATAATCTATATAAATACAATCTAAACATTAACAGCTTTGATCTTTTATATTTGTAACGAGCAGAAGTAAACCCCCAATTCAAATGCACCGAATACGATTTTTGAACGTATGCGCCTTATTTTTGGGCATTATGTTTACTGGGTTTATTTTAAGGAAGTGAAAATAACGGCCGGAACGGGCAAATTCATATCTTTTTATCCCTCTTCATAATGGAATGATTAACTTTATTGTTGAAACGAATCTTTATCATAAGATACTCACAACGTTTACCGAATTTCGGTAGAATATAGCAAAAACTACGGCCGGTATGAACAAATTAGCTATTTGGTTTCGGCACCCTTTTACACGAGCCTATTTAGTTTATTTTTACAATACATCTTTCTCTTTAGATACCCACGATGTAAAGAGCTAGATAAATGCACAAATAAATCCAGCAAAATGAATAAATAATTATTTAATAATAATATCAAATTCTACAAACTAGGTGTGGACATCCAGCTACCGTGACAACAGCCGTGGACAAAATTGTACTTCCTCGACCCAGAAGCAGCTACAGATGAGTAACAGACTAATATCTTATGACAGGACTTAACAAACCAACTTGTGGAATATGCTATAGAGACTTCGCCCTCTATCGCTCACTCTAGGAAAACTCTATTACCAATATGATTCTTATTTTCTCAGCTTTAATGAAATACTCATTCCACCGTTAAATAAACTTAAAAAACAAAAGTGAGCTAAACAGTGACAAAAACCCGTTTAAAATAACAAAACTAAAACTTTCGTATTTTTAAGCACTTACTTCTCCGACTGATATTGCCCCATCGAAATTTTCTTCAGAATCTTTTTTTGTAGAGAATTTAGTAAGGTTTTGAATGGTTATATCGTACTTCCCACTGTTTTGAAGATATTAAGGGGGGAAAATGGTGCTAATACCTACCGATAGCTGCTATATTCCTTCTCTAATTGCACTCGAGATAAGAACGGAACTGCGCTAAGATGATGCAGTTCCTGCGGGTTGGACTTTTTTTTCAGACAAATTAATGTATTATGTTTATATTATAATATAAATATTATATTTGTAAGGAGAGCAAGTCACTTTAATTGCGGTGTAAAATATTGTCGCTAGCTAAATCTAAGTATTATATAAGCTCATAAGGAAAAAATGGTGCTAATGGCTCATTTTCGATGTATCATAAAAGAAATAAAAAAAAAAAAAATATAAGGACAATATACGAAGATTCCGAACCATTTCATGTCTGTTAATAAAATATTTTATTCTAATCCCAATAACGCTACACTTACACACAAATAAATTTTTTTTAGGTATCTATTTAATACGAATAAAATAAGGTTATAATGAGCGATCCGCTGTGGCATACACCAAGTACTACCACCGTGTGGAATGCAACTAGTATAGACCGGTACGTCAGTACCACTGTGGTATGTAAAGAGCGGCTGTTCTGATACTGCCAAAATTAGAAATCCTACATTCCTAAAGTTGTTTGGAGACTTATCTTTATGACTCTAGAAAGGGACTTACAGATGACGAGGGTACACTGGGGAGCTACCTGGGGACAGGGAAAATTCCCCCCACCCTAAGCCTCCTAGCTCCTCACCTTCGAATTCGTATGATTTTGTTCAATGAATTTAAACAAAAAAATTAATAAATAGATAAAAACTGATGAAAATAGGGAATACCAAAAACAATTCTAAAGAACGAAATCAACACCAGTACAGTAATCTAGATATTCATAGGGCATCTTCGAATTCCAAGATGCCGTTGAAACAAAATATTGTTTCTATTTATACGTATCCTGTTTTATTGAATAATACATTTGACTACTATAAGCAATCACAAAAATTAAGAGCAGTGAAAAAAACTGTAGGAAACACACAAAAAGATTCGTTCAAATGAACGAAATTACCTATGTTTTAAGCACTTATTTCTCCAAATATGACCATCCCATCGCAAATGTCTCAAAACATTTTTTGTAGAGAATTTAGTAACCTTTCGAAGGGTAATCTTTTGCTTGCCAAGATGCCGAACCGTTTACGTGATATTAATGAAAATATACGAAGTTCCCAAAACTTTTCATGACTAAAAATGAAATATTTTATTTTAATCCTTCCTTTACTCCAAACGTAACCAAATTTTCAACATATTAGTTTTGATAAAATTCAAACATGCAGAAAATGTTTCACCTGAATCCCATGATTCTAAGTACCAAAATCAAAGACAAAAAGAACAGTTCGAATAAACGAAATCAATTACTTTAAAGTTTTAAGCACTTATTTCTTCGATTGACATCGCCTAATCAAAACTTTCATTAGAACCTTTTTTGTAGAGCACTTAGTACGCTTTCTAATGGTATTCTTCCATTCCCCACATTCTCAACCTTTTTCGAGATATTAAGGAAAGTGGGTGCTAATGACCTTAGCAGTAGATGCACCTAAACAAAACAAAAAAAAAAAAAAAAAAAAAAAAAAATTAAGGAAAGTATACAAAGTTACCAAAACGTTTTATGTCTGTTAATAAAATATTTTATTCTAACCCTTCCTTAACTCCAAACGTAACCAAAAGTTTAACATGTTAGTTTTGATGAAATTCGAACATGCAAAAAATGTTTCAACTGAATCCCATGGTTCTAAGTACCCAAACCAAAAACGGTATTCAAAAACTATTTTTCCAATTTTCTCGAAAACGGTTAAAGCTATCGCCTTGAAAATGGTTTCATTCGTTTTCCTAGCCCAAGAAGCCTATAAAACGAGTACTTACAAGCTTATGAACTCAAAAACTTAAGCGTTACGATTTTTTTTGCGCGAATTTCGCCCTAAACGCCATCTCCAGTGGGCGGATTCTGCTGGTTAACGAACTTGACCTTTCAAATTGGACGAAGGATTTTTGTACCAAATTTCATCAAAATCGGATCATTCGTCTTCTATCTAGAGAGCGAACAGACAAATATATATATATATATATATATATATATATATATATAAATATATATATATATATATATATATATATAAATATATATATATATATATATATATATACAAATTTGAACCACCGTTATTTTCGGTCTCTAGGGGTTCTGAAACGCGAAATTTTCTAGTCGGCACTTCGGGATTGTTTCATTGTATCAACCCTATAAGCGGGGTTCCTCCCTATGGGGGAGGGAGGAACCGCGCTAAAACAAACAACAAATAATAATGTCGACAACTAATAACTTACCTATGACAAATTCTAAGCACAGATTCCATCCAAGAATAAAGGCGACGAATTCTCCTACTGTGATGTAGCAATAGGCATAAGCAGAACCCGTGCAAGGTGTCCGCCCTGCGAATTCTGCATAACAGAGAGCTGAAACAAAAATTAGAAATTTAATCACTACGAAAAAAATAATTAAAAAATTATTACGATGATGAACTATTGACTCAAATAATAATATTAATTGGATCGTATTAAACAGAACCAATACCTATTTCTTGAAAAACAATGTTGGTATCTTTCAGATATTTGGTGCTTCAGAGATATTATTCTAAATAGAAATATTTAAAATTTTATATTTAAAAGAAATTAAATAATTTAGAAAAACCCTGTAATACTAAAACGTCTTCTCTTTCCATGTTCTGAAGACGTTATTTCGCGAGGAGACGGTCCCTCCAAGTCTTGACGAGTTATCTTGCGAATCAGTGCCGGCCCCTCTTTGCTTTGGACGAAATAACTCGCAACCAACTTTTATTAGTTTCTCAGGAATTCTCTTCCAGAAGGCTGAGACAGTCCTATGATCCCTTTTGAAACCTACTACTTGTATTTTGTTGTGTTCTTCTCTCCCTACCACCAATTTTTTACGACGCTTCTTGCTGCCTCTAGGCCGTTATGGTGCAGTAGGGTATGGGAAAACTCGACCATCTAAAGGTGGTGCTCGAACCCGCATCTCCCGCATGAGAATCAAAGTCGTTAGCCAAAGGACCACGAGGGACTGATCCTGGGCAAATATTTGACATTCTATTCTCAGAATTCGAGTCGTTCTTAGCTCCTGTTGACTCCCCAGCGCTTAGTTCTCCACGGAAGGGTTTAGGGTTGTTATATCAAACCTGTTGCTTGCTCTCTTTACGATTAACGGAATCCAACTATTATCTTTAATTATTTTTCCAGTGCTCGGACTACCTAATGCCGGCGAACTGATATTGGCCTAATCTTTCTAATAGCCCGTGTACGCCTTAGGCTGGATTCAAGCCAGTATCTCTTTAATCTGTGACAATTCCATACTTTAATCATCCTTTAAATGGTTATTATTATCAATGTTCATTCTAAGTTTTATCGTAGACGGGGAAACCTCAATTCAGGCTTAAATATTACGAAAATATTTAACTTTCTTAATCCTATTAGTCTAGGGTAATACTTGTTTCTTAAGAGAGGGCATACTAATGTTTGCTGGAATATCTTTGGAACAATTCAATAATTAATATTTACGTTAATCGGAAAACTTTAAAATGTTTTTGATGTATGAAAAAAGGATAAAAAAAAAATCAATCCTAACCTGGCTAGAACATGGAGGTAATATATTTATTACCCGTTCCAAAAATGTGTGTCACATATGCGTGAAAGTTAAAATTTAAACAACTTATTTTTTTCTAGAGTAAACCGAAATTTCAGATGGACCGATTTTGCCCTTTTTTTCGACCCAACCCAATATTCGTTGGGTATGACCTCTGGCAAGTTTAGTGTCAAGGAAGTAGAAATAACGTCCGATAATTGCAAATTAATCATTCGATCCCACATTTCTAATGGAACGATTTAATTTCAAGCACATTTTTGCTTTAGAAAGGCATTCTTCAGTACAGTTTACTTGCATTATAACTACAATTTCGACCGTTGGAGGCTTATTAATAATTTGTTTTTGGAGTAACCCCCCCCCCGTTCAGATGGAACAATTTTGCTGGTTAACGAACTCAACCAATAGTTTGTCAAGGAAATGCTGCCTGGGGAAAAACAAAACTTGTGGCCTAGAAGAAGAAAAAAGTGATAAAATTAGAAAAGAAAAACAAAGACTTAAAAATAAAATTAGAAAGCATTAAAAAAATCTGTAGGTGAAGAAAGGAACCTAACATTAGAATTACCATGAAGAGGAGAGAAAAGATTGCCCCTAGTCCCATTTAGGCAATTCAAATGTTGATGAGGCCGAGAGCCATGCTGTCTGAATAGACAACAGGAATTAACCTAGAATGAAGTCTTGGTATCGCACAAGGACAATGGGATTCATTAATGACTCCTGAAACCATTCAGTTTGTAAATGCGTAGAAATAATAAAGCAATAAGACGTATTAAGCAATAAAAAGTCCGATTCTCGAGAACTGCGTCATCTTAACGCGATTCCAATCATATTGTTCGTTAAAAATATAAAATTAAAACTCAAAGAGATGGAAGAATTTTGGCACCACCACAGGGAACTGTTAGAATCCCAAACGGAAATTACTCAATCCTCTCTCTCAACGTTCGCTCTTGGAAAAACTATGACCAATACGTTTCTCATTTTCTTACCTTGTTTTACTAAAATACTCATTTTACTGTCAAATGCAATTAAAAAACAAACAAATAAAAAGTTAGATAAACAGAGACAACAGAACTTTCGATTTTTCGAAGTTTCAGCACTTATTTCTAACTTCTAAGTTTCTAGCACCAACTGCAAGATCAATGACACTTCAATTCGCAAAAGGAATTGCCTTTCCTGTTTCATACCTTTGAGTACTCAGCTTAAGAATGCCTAAGTGACCCTTCCAGCAGCAGGGGCGCGTTAAGACTGGTCATAGCCTGAATGAATTCAATATGGCTGAAATAAGTCAGCTGATCGATAATCGCTATGACATATGTTTAGAATTAATTCTAAAGTTTACGCTCGGCGAAATAAGATTCCGATCGACAATGAGAATTTTCAGGGACAAGTGTTAAATTTTTGGGAGTCCTTTACCTTAAAACTAGCTAATAATAGATATCCAGAACAAAGGCAAGGCCATTTCACATAAAACCAATATAGACAAAAACAAACATTTTCAAATTTGTCTATCTATATTTAATTCAAGTAGAACATTATCAATCAAGAATCACTCTAAAGGCGCCTCGGAAATGATGAAATACTGAGTCATACTACCTAAAAGACTCTTGGTCAGTTAATTATATAAAAAAAAAAAAAAAAAAAAAAAAAAAAAAAAAAAAAAAAAAAATTATGAGCTATTTTATTTGCTCGGTACAAAAGGTTTTCATCTTAATCTTTTATATCTGACCTAAAGGGGATCTACTTTTTGGTTTCCTTGATTTTTGTCTTTATTTTTAATGAATGAAAAAAAAAAACAAAAAAAAATAAGGTAATGTATATCCAAGTTATAGAACATGTCGAATATAGGAAGTTATGTGTTTCTTGCCCAAGATCTGACCCACAGAAACTGCGTCATTTTAGCGTGTTTACATAAACTTCCAAAACATGAAGCCTATTAAAGCAAAATCGTACATCCTTAATTTTATTAATGAAAATGACACTGAACGACCCAGGTTTTTCCTTTTAGACAAAGTATTTTTGCGCCTGCTTTTATCACAATAGTACAATTTTTATAGACAGTAGGTATATATATATATATATATATATATATATATATATATATATATATATATATATAGTTATGGAAAGTTATCGTTTATAACGTTCGCATTTCTGGTCAACACATGCGAATTGCGAAATCTAGACGTTACTATATGTTTTTTTTTCTCCTCGCAGGGAAATAGGAAACACGTTAAACGTATATAATTAAATATATCTTTTTTTCTATCTTGAAGCCTCGAAAGATGAACATCTATTTGACAAGAAACGGTCTTCTCACATTAAAAAACACGGAGAACTTCCTGTCGTACCTTCAAACATATCTTATCTAATATATAAAATGAATCGCTAAATGTGTTGGTAAGCGCAAATCTCGACAACAACAGAACCGATTTCGCTAATCCTTTTTTTATAATATTCCTTAAAGTACGAGGATGGTTCTTACGGAGCGAAAAAGTAAAAAAAAAATGCCTGAAAAAGTCTAAAAACAACATTTTTCGGGTCTTTTAAACTTCCTTAACGCAAATTAATTTTTAAATAAAAACATATGTTCTGAATTATAATATTTTTTAACAGTTAACGTATTAGGTTATTTGTGTATAAGCAAAAAAAAAAAAATTAAATAAATAAGAACAAGTAAAGACTAGTTGACAATAGAATCACATGTTAATAATGCAATTTAAATTAATTTATATTTGCGCTAACGAAGTAAAAAATACTTCACTTTTCAATATTTCCATACAAAAGATTCGTAATAATACATAAAGGTCAATTTGAACTTTAATACCATACCATAAAGTGTTAGTGGAGGGGTTCTGGGAAGGCAAAACAATTGAGTAACATTAGTATCGAATAAATATTATTGTCAAATTTTGTACGATGGTAAAAATACTCAAAAACAAATTGTGTATGGTAAAATGTAAATTGTCTGTGGTAAAATGTCACTTGAAATTTAAACATCTCTATGCTGTGCATCTATAATATTACTAAATCTAAAAGCCGCAAATTTCTATAAAATTACTAAAGTGTCGTGTGTTTGTGACTTACTAAATATGCCTCCGATAAGGCGGCGGAAAAATTTAGGCAGAACAACCCGAAATTTAAAGAATAAAAAAAATAATTAATTATCAATCTAATTGTACTGCCGAGGAACGTGAAAATCGCAATGAACGTGAAAGAATTCGGCTAACGCGACATTCGACTAATAATGGTACAAGTTTGAATCGAGCTGCTGTGAATTGATTAATTTGGTTGCTATTGGACCTATGAACTCAGTTTGACTATAAACAAATCTCAGGGCAGTCATTAAGTGTTTGTGGTATTCATCTAGAAAACCCATGTTTCTCGCATGGTCAATTGTATGTTGCCTGTTCCCGTGTTGGAAAACCATCTGCTCTGTTTATTTACGCGTCAGGTAATGAAACAAAAAATATCGTGTACCATTAAGTACTACAATAAAAATGAAACTAAATTTAGAATAAGTAAGAATAAAATAAAATATAATAAGTAGGTATCATAATAAGAAATCTGCTATTGTAATTTTGATTGTGATTGGTTAGTGACTTTTTTTTTAACTGCGCATCGACAAATCTTTGTCATTAGCGCCGACATCCAGTGTGCAGCGAGGAATTTTCTCAACGAGCCGTGGGATGAGAAAATGTCTGCCGCCGGTGGGGATCGAACCCACCATCTCCCGCTTATGAATTTAAGGCGCTAGCCACTAGACCACGGGAGACCCCTTTTGTGACTATTAAAAGAATTTTAAGTGTTTTATAATTTTTATTTTTTGACAAAATAATTGTCAACTTATTAAGTTTTTTTCATTCTTTTTTTTTATCTTAGATACTAGCTGCCCGGGTGTCCCAAATATTAAAATAAGTAAAAAAAAAAAAGAAAGGAAATTTAAGAATTGACTGTTAGGCGGTACGAAGTTCGCCGGGTCAGCTAGTTATATTCTATAATTTGAAATGTATAACAATTTTGAGAATTCTTTTATATATATAGGAAGCTTGTGTTGTCACTACTATGCTCCGGGCGCCTGATTTCCCTTCTGCAGGTACCCATTATTAAATTAATTAAATGCTGAGTGGGCCTAGGAATGGCCTGGGACCCCGAATCCAACGCCGTCACCAGAACATAAAATTGTTAGTGTAGGAGGAGTGCTCTAACTCTCGCTAACCTCGCCCCCATATTATATATATATATATATATATATATATATATATATATATATATATATGAAATTATATATAAATGTGTGTATAATTATTAAATAATTATATACATTTTATATAACGATGCTAAATATCTAAATCAATAGATGAAGATGGTTGATTTATTATTAGCAGTGTGTTGAGTTATTATTAGTAATTTATTTTTTTTAATGTCCAAATAACAACAGTTAGTGTGAAAACTGTTAGTATCTTTAATAGTAAACATTTTCTGTAACACATATCTCGGATTTATGTCAGTTAAAGTAGGCCGGAATTCAAGGAATCCATAGGGGAGAGAAAGTTTTGGTGTGGGCTAAAAAACTGAGAGGGAACAGCATAGCCCGTCTCTAGCAACAGGTGACCAATTTGTTAATAATAAAGAATATTAGAATTATTTAAGGCTATAAAGTTACACTGTAAAAAATATATAAATAAATTTATAGGAGGGTCATACTTTATGATATGGATCCCATCCACGGGGGTTGGTTACGTTATTAGCCGAAAAAAGTGAAATTGATTTATATGTTACATCTTTTACAATTATATATATATATATATATATATATTTTTTTTTTTTTATTTATTGATTATAGGTTCTTCTACTGCCAAGGTCATTAGCACCTTACAATTATATTAAAACTCCTTTGCTTTGCGTAGCCTTATGTATCTAGCGTAATGCATTTTTTAAAATAAGTAATTTAGATAAGTTATGTGAATAAATAGAAACGTTTCTTAAAAAATACATTAACATTATTACAAAACATGTATTATATGTAAATTTATAAAAAAAAAAATAAAA
The DNA here is from genome assembly GCA_946811695.1 of Gonocerus acuteangulatus. Lineage (NCBI taxonomy): Eukaryota > Metazoa > Arthropoda > Insecta > Hemiptera > Coreidae > Gonocerus > Gonocerus acuteangulatus. Next base: position 48,961,565 of record OX328129.1, read on the forward strand.
AAAAATAACAGAACTTACATTATAATAATAATTTACTTTTATTCTTATTATAATCATTTTTGCACTTCAAAATTAAATAGTATCAAAATTTCATAGTGGAAAAACAGAGTTAAAAAGCACATTTCTATGATTTCTTCACCAACTTTATTAATTTTTTTTTGGAGGCCGTGTGTGCACTCCCGTACTAACGATACGGTTGGATTCTCTTTCACAAAAAGAAAAGGCATGAGGCCTATCATGGCTATAAAAGGGTGGTAACCTACAGAAATCCAGTCCCAAAAATGGTTGACATGTATAAGTGGACGTTAAAATTTAAAGTAATAATATTTTTCACTGTACATTATTTGTGGTCTCAATATCAACTCTTTAATGGCCACTTGGACCACTTAGGTGTTAGTAATAAGCCATAAAATATAAAGTGGATGAAAAGTAATGAAATTTTACCACATTTTCTATTGACCACGTTCCTTAAATCTTTAAATAGGTTTTTAATAAATAAACCCGTCCTAAAATTCGTAGTTAATAATATTGGACGTTACAAATTTAAATAAAATAATAAATAATGAATTATATCGTCCTTACAAATGCAAAGTATCGAATGTGAAAATCACCACTTTTCAGAGTGGAAAAGCGTTTATACATAACTTTTTTTTGGACAGACAAGTATTCGGCAGATTTGACCTTTTGACAGTGGAATACTTTCCCTTTCATAGAGTGAACTAAGATTCAAGAGTTTGCCGTACTAAGTCCAGCAGAAATTAGTAAAGATTGAAAATGAAAGATGCATTTTTTCACATTCGATACTTTGTATTTGTATCGACGATATGTATAACTACAAATATATTCTTTTTTGTGTAGGTAGAAGATCAAGGAATAAAATTAACATACTCGTCAATTTATTAAAAATGGCTCTACATGCTTCACAACATCGTATGCCTCTTTAGGAGCGTAAAAACTAATTACAGCCTCTCCTTTTAGGCCCTGAAGAAGCATTTGATATTTGCAAAACATGTAGAGCCATTTTTAATTAATTGGCGATTATGTTAATTTGGGATTTTATTTATTGAATTTCTGCATACACAAAAAGCATTGTTGAGATTTTGGGTCGCCATTTATTTTAGTAAAAATTTATTATTTTTATTATATACACGAATATTACTATTTTTGCTAATTCAAAAGCTTACCTGATAGAGTGCAGGCGAACCCTGCAAAGACGAATGAGAGTATCATAGCCGGCCCCACCTTGTTGGCCAGATCCCCAGCCATGATGTACACACCCATACCGAGCATCGAACCCAGTCCTAGGAACACCAAGTCATAGAGATGCAGTACCCTTTTCAGGCCGATGTCTTCTTCGTAGACGAACTCTTTCTTTCGGCCAAGGGCGTGCAGGAATTTACCCTTAAAAATAAAAATCAGTTGTTAATCAAATGAAAATTGAACCATACTTATTCTCTCTAAGTAATTGGATTATTTAATTAATTGGGGCTCTTGTTGCTCAAGAATGATCTATCACGTGAGGTGGTGGTCGGGGCCACATTGTGGTCTCAGCCATATTTTTAAAGCTCGCCGTAGAGTGACCAGAAATGAGCAGGGAGTTCTGATATGGACCAAGTCCCAGAGCACTCATCTCCAGGGCGGATAGATGGTTCCTTCTCCGTGGATTCTGCCGCCATCTCCCGGCTTGAGGCCTAATGTGCTTATAGTGTGAGATATAACTTGTCACTTGGCTGTGGACGGGTAGGGGAAGGTGGAAACGCCTCTAGCCAATGACGGCCTTCCTGGGTTGCTAATACTCAATCGCACTGTAGAGTTTTAGGGCTTGGGTGGTTGTCCACAACACAAAACTGATTAATATCTTTACGAACAAACAGATGAAAAGTACTCAATGGGCACCAAAAAAACACTAATGTGGACTCCTTTTTGAAAGCTAAAAAAGCAAATATTTAAAGAAATTATATAAAAAATGTAAGATATTCAATAATTTTGCCACCTCCGTATGAAATGATAAAAATGTAGGAATTTCAGCATTAAAGAAAGTATTATTTATCAATCAATGAATGACGTGAGAATTTTAATCAAGATTAAAAATAAAAAACGACAAATTAGTATTGACAAATAAATTAAATTAATTGCTTTATTAATACATGAATGCTAGCTATCTCGGTTATTTACTCAGCTGACAGAACCGCTTAAAAAAAATGCGACTGCAGTAGCGTGCCTTCTTAGTGCGTCTAAGAAAAAGATAAATATGTGTTGGTAAGTCTAGCCGACACATATTTACCTTCTTATCTACCCAAGAGATGCACTATAGCAAAATTTCAAGGTGCATATAACACTTCATGAAACGTGCTCTTGGGCTACTACAGAAACAGCTCTCTTGTCAAAGTCGAGGAGTACCAGAACTTTTTAGAACCGTTTTATCAGATTAGCTTTACTGCTTAATTCCCTGTTCTGGGAACTAAATATAAGATGTAGATGAGAAGACACATTTTTTTACGTTTATCCCAGATGAGCCATGCACCCTGTACGGAGAAGATAAAGAAGACACTGAAATTCACACCATTCTCAAACAAACCGTCCCGGAAGAGAAAAGAAAAAATCTTTTTAAAACTCTCTTTATTAGTCGGTAGGACGAAGCAAACTGTTGAAAATCTGCTTTACAATATGGATAAAAAAAGTGGTTAATTCTGTTTACACTTTCTTAAATAATAGTCAAAATCTGAGTAACAAATGTAAACGGAAATAAAGTAAATGCCTGACTATTTTTGAAAAAATATTATGAATTTATAATATTTTCTGTTAATTCTATGTATTGTTTAAGGTGTTCCAACTGCAGTGGAAGTATTGATTATTTTTTGGTCGTATAGACAATTTTAAACGGTATTATGCAAAATAATGTTAGTAAACATTGTTTAATACTAACTATTGGCTGGTTGCTAAATATAGTATTGCTAAATAGTTTCGTCCGGCCTGAGGATACATTATGGAGTCGGGAGCAACCCCCGAGAAGGACGTAGTTATTCAATAAAGAAATCAACCAGTGGAATCTTCCGACCTTAGATTTCTAATCTTCTCTAGGCCTTCTTCTATCCTCGAGCAAAGCAGGACAGGAAAAGTCCGACACGCAGGAGTTGCGACACGAACGTTTCCGTAGCGTTGGTACCCCTAGTGACATTTAGAATGTTTGGAATAGGCACGGCTAATATATTTTTAGGATATTTTGTGAAAAACGTAAACTCCAATTTCGAAGGAAAGCAAGATATGAGGCGCCACAATGTAAAGAAGACTGGGAGTATTCAACTATTAGCGGAAATTACTCACTCCTAGAATTCCGCACATTACCGTAAAATGGGGTTATATTAGTTCAGTTTGGAGAAATTGGTACAAACCTATACTGCATATATATACTCATATATTTTTCTAAGACCGAACAGACAAATATATAGTTATATATTTGTATTTTCGCACTCCTTGGGAAATGTTCGGGGGGCGAGGTTATCTCAGTGGTAGAGCACTGGGTTTATATGCTGGAGGACCTGAATTCAAATCCCGAGCAAGCACTAAAGATGTTTTAATCTTCTAGTGTTTTCGTCCATGGGTTGGATTTGGCGGTGCTAATGACCCTAGCAGACAAAGCAGCAAGGGGAAAGTCAGGCGGCCGGAGCATAGCACTGACCACACAATCTCCCCTAGTGTGCCGTATGGTCATGAATCAGATACCTTTATAGTATCTGTCCCTCAGGGCCCTCTTGGTCTGTTACGGGACTTTTTTTTGGAGGGGGGAGGGAAATTCGACCTTGATACTTTTGGTATCAGTTAAACGAAAATATTTTAGCCATATCCTTTTGTTACAATTTGAGCACACTGTACTATTAATTTTTTCATTTTATTTCATTTTGCCTCTATCCTTTAGGATCATTGGCAGTTGTCAATTAAAGGTAAAATAAGAAATAGTTGATAATTAAATAATAATGAAGGAAGGGGTCTCCCGTAGTCTAGTGGCTAGCGCGCTGGATTCATAAGCGGGAGATGGTGGGTTCGATTCCCACCTCCGGCAGGGATTTTCTCATCTCAAGGCTCGCTGGGAAAATTCCTCGCTGCACCCTGGATGTCGGCGCTAATGACCAAGAAGTAGATGCGCCGTAAAAAAAAAAAAAAAAAAAAAAAAAAAAAAAAAAAAAAAAAAAAAAAAAAAAAAATAATGAAGGAAGATTAAAGTAAAATGATCATGGAATAAATTATAATAGCAATTATGATAATAATAAAATATCAATCATTTAGAATAATAATTATAATAAATAACTCAAATATGATAAAAAATATGGAGAAAAAAAGAATATATCTGATAATAATTTAACGAATGTTAGTTTAAAAAATAATTAAAGAAAAAAAAATGAAGTTATAATTTTGAATACAAGTCGGTCTGTCTTAAAAATTTGAAAAGTTTTTTTATGGCCTCTTCATTATCTCCAAGAATTTCTTCAATAGAAGATCCGATACCCAGCGATTTACTTATGGTAGAGTAGTTCCTGCATGAGATTAATAGATGTTCTACCGTCAGAAACTCTCCTACATGACAGCTGCATGAAGGTGGATACAGATCGATAAGAAGGTATTCATGGCTAAGTAGGCAGTGACCGATCCTTAGTCTGCACAGAACAACTTCTTCTCTTCTTGAAGACCGTTCGCTTGTGTGCCACAGTTTCGGTATTAACTTAATTTTTCTGAGCCCTTTCTCGTCTTTTTCAAGCCACTGCTTGGTCCAGAGCCTGCGTTGTGTTTCTTTTATTAAATATTTCCAGTCAGAGAACATTATTTTATTATCTATTTCAGCATTGACGTTGCTTGATGATGCGAGTTTGCCGACTTCCTCATTCCCCTGAATATCGCTGCGCGATGGAACCCACATGAATGATATCACCTGTCTTGCCTTCTTTGCTTTCCATAGTAAATCTTTGCAAGAGCGGATGAGACCTTCAGTGGGCTCCTTTTCTTGTAGTGCTGTTAGAACGCTTAATGAGTCTGATATAATCAGAGCTTTGGGAATTTGGTTTGTAGAAATAAACCTTATCGCCTCATGGATAGCGACTGCTTCAGCACTAAACGAGCTGCAGTCTTCACGCAGAGCAGTAATTTTTTTAGTTGTTCTTGTTATGAAAGCAGATCGTGCTCCATTTGACGACTTGGATCCATCGTTGTACATTAGTTCATGACCAAAATAGTTTGTGAGGTGTGCCAAAAACTCAGTGAATATGGTATTTGGTGGGTTCTTTTTTTTGTTTACCTTTGTCATTATCTTGTCGATAAATATTTTCTCTGTGTCCCATGGAGGTTATTTTTTGTACATTTGTTTCTCAAATCTTTGATGTGCTCGATCCAGTTTAACTTCTTGTCGAACGTCAAACCCAAGAACTTCATTTTGTCTACATAACCGATCGGCTGATCAAATATAGATAATGGTGGATTGTAGTGACAAACTTTTCTGCAGAAATGTAAAGCTCTGTTCTTCGTAGTTGAGAACAAGAAACCTTTTTGACGAGTCCATCTTTCAAATCGGTATATTGTTTCTTGTAACCTTCATTTTATAAATTCCAATGATGAGGATCTCACAAAAATGACTAGGTCATCGGCGTATAATGTATATCCGACAGGTCGACTTATTAATTCTGATACAGAATTTATTGCTATCAGGAAGAGAGTTATACTAAGTGTTGACCCTTGGGGTATTCCATTTTCTTGAGTGAATCTCGCAGAAAGTCGATTTTCTACTCGAACTTGGAATGTTCGATTTGACAAAAATTCTTTCAAGAAGGACCAGATTCTGCCTTTAATATTCCATTTAAGAAGAGTTTTTAGAATCAGGTACCTCCACACTCGGTCGTATGCCTTTTCGATGTCCATGAAAACTGCTATTAGATGTTCATTTTTTGAAAATGCCAAGTTTATTTCATTTTCAAGGGTTAATAAATAGTCCAAAGTTGAATGCTCTTTTCTGAAGCCACACTGATTGGCACATATCAACCCGCGTTTTTCAAGGAGTTAGGAAAGCCTTCTATTTATGATCTTTTCTAAAATTTTAGAAGTGCAATTTATAAGGGAAATAGGGAATTTATAAGGAAATAACTGTACTATTGTAACCCCATTTTACGGTACTTTTTGTAGGCCACAAAACTAATTGAAGAAATGTAATCACTCCAACGTTATTTAAACTAATCTTTATCAACGTTATCAACCTGCTATATTACATTTTTGATCTCCGTCCGATCGATATTCCAATAAAAAATGTTGTCTGAATCTTTTGTTTTTTTGATTATTTATTTGTTAAGAGTTTCGCAACTTTTGGCGATTTACTTCATAGTGATTTATCATCTAGTAATATTACAAGTCGTGTATAAATATGCATTTTACAAACTGTGTATATAAATACATTGTACAATTCATAATGCAATATAATGAAAAATAATAGAAATCGTGATGTTATATATCAGTACATATTACGAATCATGAAATACTATATCAATCAATTTTATCTATATATATGAAAATCACGTGTCTGTCTGTTTGCCTGTTTATCTGTTTGTCTGTTTGTTCCTTATACAAATCCGTTTGACCGATTTTGACCAAACTTGGCACAAAGGTAGGCCTGGATATGGGAAATATCCTAGGCTAGGTCAAAATAGTCATATTTCAAAAGTTGGTCAAAAGGTCAAACGTTTTGTTCAAGAAAAATTGACTACACTGAACCATTCAGATTCTCAAGGCCATTTTGAATCGACAGCCATTTTGAATAATGTCTCAAATTTATTTGTTCATGTTCTTAATAATTAGAACAACTTGACCTCATTGATGACTTTATATCATTATATAATCATGTAATGCAGTTTATTTCAATTTTATATCAACAGTCACTGTCTAACTAAGGAGCATAGGCAGAAAGTAGGTGTAGCATGGCACACTGGGTAACAGCTAGTAAATCATAAAAAACGGGGAAAAAAGGGCGAGGGCTTACATCGGAGAAGAAGATGTGTATTTTTGAATATAAGTTAATTGTCTAATTGTCTTTTTGTGAAATGTCTCTTTACTTGATAATTGCTGTTTACGTGGTGCTTGATAAACCAATTTAAATAATAAATTTAATTCTTATACTTTTGCCCTACTTTAAATTTTCATAAAATTTCAACATTTTGTCTGTTAGTCTCGAAGGATCCATTCTTTTGATGTATCAGCTGAATTTTATTCTTAGATTTTTTATTCTTTTGAGTGTAAATCATTGTATTCTTCTATTGCCCTCTTACTTTGAAGGGTGCAAATTTGTTGTTAAATATGAATTTGTCGTAATATTTATCTAATAATATTAAATTATTTTATTTTTTATGTTTTAGTACGTAGCATAAAGGCATTCTGGCTCGATTTCTGTGTTGATATTTCTGAGGTTTGGATTTCTCATTCTTATTATAAATGTTTTGTGTAATTCTTGGGTAATTTAAATGAAGTTTTCAATATGTTCGTATTTTATATTTAACGATTTTTGTGGACAGTTTTAAAACTAGTCATGTATTCCGTTTTCTGAACCAAAATCTGTACACTTACTTTGACAACAATACGACAATGGCCGATGCGCACTAAGCAAAGGTAAAATCTAATCTAGACCAACTTTCTTGGCCATTTTTTCTAGGTTCTCACATACTAAACATTATATAATATAAATTATAAAAATTATGAATTTTAACAGGGGGCTATATACGAGGTCGTACCTAACTCGTAGGTAGGATTGATAAAGCTTTGAATAAATATTTCAAAAATTCTTTCATGAGTACAACCTTAATAGGTACATTCCTTCGGAATATTTACAATAATTTTTTTGAATTAAACAATTTAATTTTTTCGAAAGACAAGACACACTTGTGGGAATCGATCCCACCACTCTAGCCACAGACTATTCACGCGTTAACACTCAGTAATAAACATCACTAACAAGAAATTGAGAAACTCTGCGCCATAATAACAATAACATTTCTCTTCGTGTCATTGTACTAGAAAACTCGAAGGGGAATGATCGGCCGGAGTCCAAGGAGCAAATCTAGTTCTGACACAGCGTTTCTTTAAATGGAACGTGTAATTGATAGTGTTTCATCGTGTCCGGACCGTCTTGGGCTGTGAACCGAGGTCGAACAAATGAGATCAAGTTTAACAATAAGCAGACTGTACGTAGAAAATTGATGTAATTTTGACAATAGCTATTTTTGATTTTCTGAATTGAAATAAGTATATCCAATAACCACTCTGAAATACGTCATCGTTCGCTACAATATAGAACAATTGTGGTTTTACCGCGGTACTTCTTATGGGAAAACCCCGATGAAAGGATCCCGAAGTGTCCACCTTTCATAATCTATGTGTCGCGAAATTATACTTCGTTCAAAAATATATTTATGATTAGATATTGATTTTTAGATAAATCAGTGATCCTGAAGGACTTATGGAAAGAATTTGAAGTTAATTTTTGGTATCTTAATAAAACTACATTTTTTGAAACAAAATACGTTTCAAGGTAGGGATTGTCGGGGTTCGGTCACTGCTAGCAGTGATAGCAGTGACCGAACCCCGACAATCCCTACCTTGCATCATCTATGGTCAACGATCTCCTCTCAACAAAATACGTTTCATTTTTGCCGACGTTTCGCGTTGAAATTCAAGCCTTCATCGGGGCTGTAAAACAAGGAAGATAGAGTTAATACTAATTTATAAACAGATAAAATGAAAAGAAAAAAATTATACATGACGGTGACGAATGCTACATATGGAATCTAAGTAACAAACTCAATGTTTTGAGGTAAACGGAGTCAAAAGTTGAACATAGCAAACACTAGATTTTTTCCAGTTCCCTTCATACCAGACAAATCCTCGGGTCCTCAGCTGTTTATTATCGATGATACATAATAGGTACATCATCCGGTTTATGTTTAATATGCAAAAGCATTGGATTATCCGCACATAGACCCTTTGATTTCCTTCTGAACTAAACAATACGAAAGTAACAATACTCAAGAGAAAACAAGCTAGGTTGAAGCAACTATCAAGAAAATCACTTGGATCTCTTTACCATCGACAAGATTACGATGTTCAAAACCCATTCCTCTATCTAACTAATTTTTTTTTTTAAATGTCACTTAGACCCCTTCACTTTTGGGGCTCTCAAATCAAAGGTAGATTAATAGAGATTTAAAACTAAGAATGTGGATAACATAGGAATTGATTATATATTTATTAAGATACCAAGACTGATCTTCTCCCAATCAAGTTAATTTTGATTGATACGAAGTACTTTTAGAAAGGGTCTTTTTTCATCCGAGCGAAATACATTTTTGAAAAAGAGAGAGAGTTTTAAAACTTTTTGAATTATAGATAGGAATTCTGCTGATCCAAGAGTAAACTTACACTTAGTTAATTTGACTTACCCAAAGTGTTGTTTGTCTTGTTCTTTGAATGTTGAATTGCCTCAAAAGCAGTCTCTTTCGCTCTTCAGCCCATTCATATTGATAGTTTGTTGAACGTTGCTCTTGAAATTGTGATGTAACACCGTCGTTGGCAGATTCATCTGATGTTAGTGAACATATGGACGAGGATCGTACTGTACTATTCAATCTGATCAACTCAATTCTTTTACTAATTGATTCTTTGGTTCTTAACATCGTTTTCTTCAATATTATTGTTTCTTATTAACGATTGTCTCACTTGCTTCTTGCTCTTTGTAATGTGTTAATATTTGTGAGTTTAATCCGTTAGTCCAACTAAGTGGCAGTGTTTCTAAATCTGTTTCTCCAATTTTCTAATATATTCTAATTCTTCAAGTCCTCATTTATTTTGAATATAAATATTTATATAATTTAAATATAATTTATATAATTTAAATTTAATTTATATAATTTATATAATAACTGTCAATATAAATATCACTGTTAATGTTTCGGACGAATTATCAAATTCTTCACAAAATAACGCGAATTAAATCATATGTTTCCCTAATTAAATGAAAACATATGACTAGCATAAATATAATTTACTGTGTTTGAAACATTAAATAATTCATGGACGGAATCAGTTGTCAGGGCAGCAACCGTCTGCTTCGCTGGTTCAGACCGTACTGAGGACTAATAGCCACGCTGGACGGGAAAAGTGATCTGCCCAAGAATCAGAACGGGGAAAAGAAAAGACGAAAGAGAAAATTGCAGGTAATTTGCTCCACCAAGACAATATTGGATTACTGGGAATCATTACCATAGACTGATTGACACAAGGAGGGGAATTCCCAAACCTACCTATGTTTTCCTTGTCTACACCATTATTTTTTTTGTTTAAATAAGGCATTTATTTTAAAGACAATGCACTTTACATCCTCATAAATGGATTTTTATTGCCTATTACAAAAATTTAAAGCGAAATATATTAGACAATAAGAATTTCAATATTGCTCTACTACTAGCTAAACTTTATACATATATATATATATATATATATATATATATATATATATATATATATATGTGTATGTATATATACATAAAACAACATATAACATTAACTCATTTCATTCCCCGTAGTTCTGCTTTATTTTTTCCCCATGAAATTCCAGCCTTCGGTCTTTTCATGGTTATAACATCTCAGATAAATTTGTTACATTATTTTTATTTTATTAAATCCTTTTTTTTATTTTTACAAAAGTTCAGTAATTTTATTTATTTTGTTACTCTATGTGTATTAAATATTATTACTTTAGCACATTCTGTTAATGCACTCATGAATGAACATTTCATCATAAATCGAACGTACTACTAGATAACGGAAGTGACCGCGTTAAAATCGCGCGTGTGTGTATATATATGTTACCGGCAAAGTATATAATCCAGGCATTCTATAGAATGCCTGAGTGGTGTAGCCAAAGTGTAGAATGTACATCGTATTACACACATTGCCTAGGCATTCTATAGAATGCCTGAGTGGTGTAGCCAAAGTGTAGAATGTACATCGTATTACACACATTGCCTAGGCATTCTATAGAATGCCTGAGTGGTGTAGCCAAAGTGTATAATGTACATCATATTACACACATTGCCTAGGCATTCTATAGAATGCCTGAGTGGTGTAGCCAAAGTGTAGAATGTACATCGTATTACACACATTGCCTAGGCATTCTATAGAATGCCTGTTGCTTATTTGCAATGTATGAAATTACAAAGGTTTTGAGAATACTACATACACTTTACTTAGATACTTGAAAGAAATGACAACAGGTAGAATTTGAGTGTTCAGAATCAATGCAAATCACTAAAATAAAGGTTCCTCAGCACCGATTTTCTTCAAAGTTTGCACTATAATGTATTTTGATGCACTAAAAACGAATCCGTTAAAAAAAAAAGTTGCTCTCAACTAGGAAAGAAGTTATTAAGCACTAAAGTTCACTGTTATGGAGGCTATAAAATACGGCGTAAACAGCATATTTGTAAAGATGCGCATGGACAATAATCCTTAATGAAGAAGTATAATTGAAATTGAGACTCACCTGTCGTAGCTGACCTGTCGAAAGCTGTCGCTTTTGGGCATACGTGCTATGCGTTTCCGCTCGCTACAATCGCTCAAGAAGATATCAAAACCCTAGTCAATCCAACTCGCCGAAATTAATAGACTTCTATTAATTTCGGCGAGTTGGATTGACTAGGGTTTTGATATCTTCTTGAGCGAGCGTAGCGAGCGGAAACGCATAGCACGTATGCCCAAAAGTCGTCCTAGACATATTTCTAATTCTCCTAGACATCAACAGACGCGATGTTCATGGATATAATCCGCAATCGGACCGCCGGCAGTTACTCCTACAAGCTACAAATCCTGTATTTCATACTTTGCCTAAAGCACAGTAGGCATTCTTATAGAATGCCTAGGCAAAGTATGAAATTAGCTTTATTTCATACATTGCCGGCTGGATTTAGGCATTCTATAGAATGCCTGATTATATACTTTGCCGGTAACATATACACACACACGTTTTTTTCTTGAAGTCGCCGCTCCTCGTTTTATCTTTTTTTTGCCAAGAACCTTGATATTCCTAAAGAAAAAAAAAATTTGTTTTTGTTAACCAGAAAAATTGGCCCATATTAATTCGTCCATACTGTCTGTAATTTGTGCTTCCTTGCAACGAAACGCGACACCCAACAAGTTAGAAAAGTGTATCGTGAAAATAAGCTAAATTTTTCCATCTGGATCGGATTATAACCCGGACCCAAATTATTAACATACCCTAACTGTCGAAATGATTGTTATGTATTAGCGAAATACGTTATAAATCGAGTGTAAACGATGAGTTTGTGTTATTGTTTTTTTTTTTTAAATGAAAACCAAATTAGTTACTCAACTCCAAAATAAATTTAAAAAAATAATAATTGAGTCGGCTCGTTACAAATATAAAATAAGAAAACTATTTATACTTATTTTGTATTTATTGATTTTTTTTTTTTTTTTTTTTTTTTTTTTTTTTTTTTTTTTTTTTTTTTTTTTTACGGCGCATCTACATCTAGGTCATTAGCGCCGACATCCAGGGTGCAGCGAGGAATTTTACCAGCGAGCCGTGGGATGATAAAATTCCTGCCGGAGGTTGGGAATCGAACCCACCATCTCCCGCTTATGAATCCAAGGCGCTAGCCATTAGACCACGGGAGACCCCATTGATTTTATTTTAAGCATAAACAAAATACCTTCCAGAGGAATGTACTCAGTTATGTAGCTCCTGTGTGGCGGACTTTTCTACGTTACTGCAAATGGTATTGCACAAATCTGCGAAAGAATATTCCGTCAACTACATCAAGCATCAGCTACAGCCAAAACAAAGCCACGAACAACTTTCCCCCCTGACCCGGGTATTCTCGTATCTTTTTTAACACCGGTCTATCTACAGGTAGCCAGCCTATTATAATGCCAACGGCACGTGGTCGGTCACCCATTCAGGTACTGACCACGCCCGACGTTGCTTAACTTCGGTGATCAAAGGGCACCGGTGCATTCAACGTGGCAATGAGCGTTGGCTATTCTCGCGTTTAACCAAAAGTCGTTAAAGAAATATTGGCAAGAATTAATCATTTAGAATTCGATTATAAATCATGTTATTGCAAGACTTCCCAGCAGCTCTATCTAATGCGGAATTGTCTGTGCATTTAGTCACGTAATTTGTAGTAACATCAACAATATAGTTGCACGATCTCTCTCATAAGAATCACGTCGCCATTCAAGATCAAAATCATAATCTTTGTGCGATTCCATAAGGTTCTTTACCGTTTTACGTATATCGTTTTACTGATAAAATCTTCTTTCTGCTAAAAGCCATTACAAAGACACCAAGTAATAAAAAACTGAGGAAAGCAGACAGAAATCCCATAAAAAATTACTTGACATCCGTTTTTGCAGGGAATTTACTAAGCTTTCGAATATTTACATTCCACCCAACGCGATTTCATTGCCGTTTTGTAGATATTTTAAAAAAATATACCAAAATCCCAAAACTTCTCTTGTATGTTAAATCCCCCCCCCAAATATTTCATTAACTCCCAAAGTAACCAAAATTTTAATATGTTAGTATAGATGAATGTCTTAACATCTGGAACAATGTTCGTCCGAATTAATCGTTTCGTAATACCCAAAACGAAAATTAGTTATTATAATTTGTTTTATCCACTATTCTCGAAAACGGTTACAGATATCGCCACAAAAATTCTTTAATTAATTTCCCTACGTTAGGACCAATGAAATGTGTACCATATTGTGAAACATATATGCTACTGTTTGTTTCGTGCGAATTTCCCCAAAAAAGCTATGTTCCGGTGGGGTTTTTTATTTCTCGTTACCGGACTATTTTTTGTCATTTTTACGGCAGACAAACAAATATAGATATATATATAGGGGAAGGTGTTGTACCTTTGACCACTTTTCAAAATTGAATTTTTTTTAGCTTAAATATTAAGGCTAAATTATTATTTTTTTTTATTTCATTGTAATTAGTATTCTATTGCTTATCATATTTAATTTTTTCAAGGCTCTAGCTTTACATTTAATATTTTTTTAAAAATAATCGTACAGTGGTCCAAGGTGCAACATGTAGTTGTACCTTTGACCATGGGGTGTTGTACCTCTGACCACCTAAAAACAACACAGCAGTGCAGAAAAAAAATTGTATTGAGTAATACTGTAATTAATTGTAAGTTTAATAAATACAGGACATGGATGTAAGCATAATAAAATAGCTATTATTGATATTATTTTATGCTTAATGTGCTGAAAAACCCAGTTCAATCGATAAACGTTTTAACTGTCAAGCAGATCCACTAGCAATACTAGGGTTTGGAAGTTTAGCCACAATGTCTTCAACATCAATATTATACAAATATTCACCTTCTCTCGTAAACTTGTCACTAAAAGTTTTTTTTTTTTTTTTCGAATATTGGATCTTAAACATTGGACATTTAATACCACAGATCTCTAAGACTGAATATTTAATAGTCTTTTTAAATTTATCAGACAGATCAACGTCACTTTCTCCTGAAAAAATTTCTTTGTCAGTATCAGAATCTGAACTGTCATTAGAATAATTTTCTCATTATTTGCCACTTTTTTAGGAAGGGGTTTATTTGTATGTGGGTTCTTACGTTGAGGGTGGTGCTTTCGTTTTTTTTCACTCTCAATAATTAGCTTTTCAGGAATATCTGTCAGGATACGAGGTTTCCCTTTAGGCCGGCCCCTATTTGACATTTTCCTTGCCTGCGCTTTTCGATGAGGTCTTACAACTTCAATAACAACAATAAGGGGCGATAGGTTCGAACTGCTACACTGAGGATTGATAAAGTCAGTTTGAACTTATTTCATTTATTATTTTTTAAATTCTTTGAACAATTGAAGCAACCAATATTAATTAGTTATTAAAAATATGTAGCAGAAGAACATAAAAGTTGAATTATGAAAAAATTACTCAGGTGTGTTGCCAGGTACCTTTGACCTGGTCAAAGGAACAACAACTAGTCGTGGTCAGAGGTACCACACCCTGGTAGTGAAAATTAAAAAGCATGCTAAAAATTTTAGGGTTAAGATAAATCAATTTCAGAAGCTACACCATGTTTCTTATAGCTACTTTGTCAAACGATTTCCATCTTAAAAGACAAAATACAAAAAATATTATGAGGCAAAACGTCATCAATAAATAACTTACATTTTTTGATAGAAATGGATAAGTAATTTTTGCAAGAATCCTCTTTGACTTGAATAATCCAAAGTAGGTTACACAAGCCCTCTAGTGAAGGAGCTAAACACTAATTACACCAAAATTTATAAAATGTTGCAACATGCCGCCACAGCCGCGGTGGTCAAAGGTACAATATGGTCAGAGGTACAACACCTTCCCATATATATATATATATATATATATATATATATATATATATATATATATATATATATATATGCACACACAGACAGACACACATACATACATGAACAAACAATGACACACAAAAATTTGAACCATCGTTATTTTCTTATACTATGGATTCTGGAATATGAAATTTTCTAATCGGCACATGCGGGTTGCTTTATAAGGTTGACGTCATTAGCGGGTTTCCTTCCTATGGAACCAGGAGGGAGGCGCGCTTAAACGAAAAATCTTCACGCCAGAAGTTTATTAAAATAGCACAATAGAATTTCCAGATTAACTAACAGCTCCATTCATGATGAAGTGACTACGAATTCGATATTTCTACTCAACAAATATTTACATATAAACAAGTTTATGACTAGATTATTTTTATCACAAGTGAAAGTGTCTGTAAAAATTACATATATCACCGGCTATAAAAAAATTCTCATTACACGTGATTGCTACTATAAATTTTATTTGGAAATTTTTAGTTCAAATAATTCAAGATAAGCCTAAATCTGTTTAGGTTTCTTTCCAACTCTTGACTACAGTTTTAATTTCATGCACATTTTTTATTAATTTCTTACTTAATTATTGGCATGTAACAGTTATATATATATATATATATATATATATATATATATATATATATATATATATGTTGTTGAGTTCCGTGATTTTAACACACCGACATTGCTAATTAACCGATTTGTCCTTTCTTCTGTATGTAAATTATATATACGATTTTGTTTGAAAGAAGAGGCAAGATAAAAAAAACAAAAAAAACACGGAAGGTTCGAAAACATTCCACTAATGTTTCATAAAACCACGCAGACGATTTATCGGTATAGATGTGAACCCCCCATGAACAAATTTATTTAATCACTGAGAAAATTACGGATATTCACTACCATCGACCGCAATATTTTTACGTTAGCTCTTATTACTAATATGTAATTATACTACAGTTTTGTATTGCTTTAGGCTAGATTATGTTTTTTTTTTAGCATGTTTTTTTTTCTGGAAAACCTTTTTTTTAGCCTTACACTGCTACGTCTATTAAGCATCTGTTAATGACATGAAATATCGGGAATTTTAAGCATAAGGTTTAATATACATTCGGTCATTAAGCGCTTAAAGTCATAATATAATAACATAAATCCTGCCATTAAGCGCTTAATGAATACAGTGGAGCAATAAAACGGCGAATGGCAATTATTTCTATGTAGGTCTTATTAAAAATGTAACGAATCATTGAGAGAGAGTCTATTAAATTAATAAAATTTCAACAAAAAATATGTCAATAAAAAAATAAACGCTCACCAAACTCCCGACTATCCACAGTGACTTGAAAATAGTTATCAATATTACTGCGTTCGATAATTTCTATCTTCGACAATTACAATCTTTACCTTCCATAATTCTATCTTCGGTCATTATAATCTACATCTGGAGGCCCGGTGGCCGTTATTGTTGAGGCGTGAGCACTTAACACTTCGTACCAAAGGTCGTGGGTTCGATTCCCACTATGGGGTGGTGGCTTCTCTTTAGAAAAAAGAAAAGGCATCAGCCCTATCTTGGCTAGAAAAGGGTGGTAACCTATAGATAACCCGTCCCAAAATTCTTAGTTAATAATAATGGACGTTAAAATTTAAATTTAAATAAATAATCTACATCTTCAACTACTGCAGAAGTTGCCTTTAATAAATATCCCATATTCCTAGTATTATAATAACTGAATAGGATATTTTTTTATTCAAAATATTAAAATATTTGTAGTAATTTTAGTACAACTAAAGATGTTTAGTTCAAATTATACAAAGCAGACTTGGATATTAACTCTCTGCACACAGATCGCGGCTTACTTCATCTTTTAATGAACCGATTTAGTTTATATTTTCAAAACAATTTCTCTTTAGCTGCTCGCACTTTTACCGAGTTCTATTGCAATTAAACAAACATTACGGCCGAAACGATTAGTATTTCGAGTCCGGAGTACCCCCTCCCCCATCCAAGTAGACCGATTTTCGTGGTTAATGAACTCCTTTAATCGTTTGCTTAAAGAATACAATATACCAAGTTTCGAGGTGAAAAAAGAAAACCTCTTTCGGATATCGTGTTAACACACACACACGCACACGCACACGCACACGCACACGCACGCGCACGCACGCACGCACACACACACACACACACACACACACAAACACAAAAACACACACACACACACAACCACACACACACACACACACACACACACACACACACACACACACACACACACACACACACACACACACACACACACACACACACACACACACACACACACACACACATATATATACACACGTATCTATATAATATATATTGGGTTTTCTGGAAAATAATGCAGGATTTTGGTATTAAAATAAAATAATAAAAGTATTGCTCTTCGCTTTAGATGGGGAGCATTATCTATCAATAAATAAATAAAAGTATTTTATAACTTTCTTTAATCAAAATAGTCTCCCATACTCTCAATACATTTCTTCCAACGTGTTGGTAACTTTTTAATGTCTGAATAGAATTCAGTATTCTTAGAATTTATGAAGTCAATAAATATTTTATATGTTTGATCCTTAAATATTTTATGTTGTAAGTAGTGGTTCAGGCGTCTAAAAAAATGTTAGTCAGCGGATGTGGCTAGAAAAGGGTGATTTTTGTTTCGACAAAGAAGTGCAGCACAAACTTCATATCGCAGATTTTTGGCGGTCGTTTAATGCGTCTGGAACCCAACCTACGGGCTTTTTCACTTTTTCAATCGCCTTGAGGTGGCCATGGATGGTCGAATTGATAACTAAGTTTATTTGCAAGTTATTCTGGGGTTTTCTTCCATCGATGTTCGCAGAACATCGTCATCAAGAGAGGAAGGCCTTCCGCGACCTTCTTTATCTACAAGGCTGAAGTCTCCATCCCGAAATTTTTTAAACCACTTTTGAAGAGTGTACTTATAAACACAACACACGCCCCTGACATGGTTGATGTTTCTAGCCGCCTGGGCTCCGCTTCGGTAGAGTTCAAACTCATATAAGAAAATCGCACGAAATTAAAAACATTGTAGGAAAGACTAAATTATTTTCAAGTAGCAAAATGCGACAGATAAACATTCCTACGAAAAGTGCTAAAAACCCCCACTCACAGATACTGCTAATGCGTCATCTTAGCGCATTTCTGTTCTTATCCTCGGGCCATTGAAGCTTATAATAGAAATAACTAATACTTTGATCCAATCAATTTAATAAGTTGAGATTTCGAGAAAAAAATAAATAAAGAAAAGCGAGAGTTAAGCGTCACAAAGCAAAGGAAACCGGCAGTACGCAACTATAAATGGAAATTATTTGACGCGCCTTCTTGAATTCCACTATTCTAAAGAACTTTCCCCTTAAAAGTCGCATTTTATTGAAAAAGTTGCAGTTAAAAAAAACAACGAACAATTAAACTGTCACAAACAGAGACAAAAACTGTTCGAAAAAACGAAACCAACACTTTCGAATATTATGCACAGATTTCTCCGAAGGGGGACGCTCTATCACTAATTGCATTAAGAAGATATTACAAAAAAATTATACGAATAAAAACTGCTGTACAAAACATGTCAAGATCTATTCAACCGATTTTATCAAAATTTAATAATAAATATGATGTTTAACAGCTAATATAAACATCTAGGATGAACTAGCGACCGTCTTCAACCTGCCACGCATTGATGATTAGACAGGGTGGAAACCTGTAGATAGCCCGGCACTAATGATCTTCATAGAGCACCTCCATAATGTTCTTCCGTGATATGATTTAAAAAGCTCCGAACATAGAATCATAAATAATATTTTTGTTTTAAAGGTGATGAACTGAAAGTATTTTTGAACATTGATAAACTCATTACACAGTTAAAAAAAAAAATAATTAATGGGGACACTAAGATGCAGACGCGCCATAAAAAAAAAAAACACTAATAACACTCCAGAAGTTAATGAATAAGTGATTGTAGATTTCTCAGGAACAGACAAGTTTTAAGTATGACTTAACTACTAAAAACGACTAAACCTACTTTACATCGCCTTCTACTGAAAAGACCGAAAAAATGCACTTCGCCATAGATGCGGTGCGATAAATAAATAAATAAATAAATAAGTATGACTAATATGTATATTAATGAGACTAACACCGAGTATATCCGAGTTATAGCGGCTTTATACGAATGATTCTCTCTCCTGCTTGTTTTCCGACTCTAAAACAAAAAAAGTCCGACTCGCAGGAACGGCGCCATCTTAGCGCGGTTCCATTCATATTCCTAGTGTCATTTTGTAGACTTAGAATAGAAACGGTTATTACGTTTTTTTTTAATATTTCATTAAATTTGTCAACACCCACAGGTTACTAGCCAACTTACACAGAAGCGGAAATTCCTCAACCTAAAGCAAGACTCTCAAAGTCAATTAAAAATAAAAACACGCTTCTCAATTACTTGTCATGTTTTATTGAAAAAAATGCAATCAAAATAGCAGCAAACAATTAAAAACTAGGGCAAACCGAGAAGAAAAAAAAATAATTAAAAGCTAAGGTAAACAGAGACAAAAAAAAAGAAAAGAGGAATAGACACAGATATTAGTTTGTTTTGATCTTTCGTGAAAAATTATAAATATCTTTTCCATTTTCTTATCTTGTTTTACTAGAATATTCGTTTTACAGTTTTTTTTTTTGTGCATCGGCTGCTCAGGCCATTATCAGTTTACTGGTAAATGCAAAAAAAAACAACAAAAAACAAAAAAAAAAAAAACAATTAAAAAGTGAGGTAAATAGAGAAAAAAAATATTCACAAGTCGTCATCGAATCTCTTTCTCGTGGAAAGCTATATTTCAAACAATAAATTTCTTTTCTTATTTTACTTATTATGTTTTATTGTCAAATACATTCTCCTACTATAAGCAATTAAAAAGTAATAATAAATAAAAACAGACAAAAACACCCGTTCGAATAAAAGAAATCAATTACTTCAAAGTTTTAGGCACTTATTTCTCCGATTGACATCGCCTAATCAGACCTTTCCTTAGAATCGTTTTTGTAGAGCATTTAGTATGCTTTCGAATGGTAACCATCTGTATACCACGATTCCCAACCGTTTTCGAGATATTAAGGAAAATATACAGAGTTACCAAAACTTTTTATGTCTGTTAATAAAATATTTTATTCTAACCCTTCCTTAACTCCAAACGCAACCAAAATTTCAACATATTAGTTTGAATGATAGTAAAACATGCAAAAAATGTTTCAACTGAATCCCATGATTCTAAGTACCCAAACCAAAAACGGTATTCAAAAAGTATTTTCCAATTTTCTCAAAAACGGTTAAAGCTATCGCCTTGAAAATGGTTTCATTCGTTTTACTAGCCAAAGAAGCCTATAAAACGAGTACTTACAAGCTTATGAACTCAAAAACGTAAGCGTTACGATTTTTTCTTTGCGCGAATTTCGCCCCAAACGCCATCTTCCAGTGGGCGGATTTTGCTGGTTAACGAACTTGACCTTTCAAATTGGACGACAGATTTTTGTACCAAATTTCATCAAAATCGGACCATCAGGGAAGCCAGAAATCCGCGAACAGACAAATATATATATATATATATAAATATATATATATATATATATATATATATATATATATATATATATAAATATATACATATATATATATATACAAATTTTAACCACCGTTATTTTCGGTCTCTAGGGGTTCTGAAACGCGAAATTTTCTAGTCGGCACTTCCGGATTGTTTCATTGTATCAACCTTATAAGCGGGGTTCCTCCCTATGGGGGAGGGAGGAACCGCGCTAAAACGTAAGCGTTACGATTTGTTTTGCGCGAATTTCGCCCCAAACGCCATCTTCCAGTGGGCGGATTTTGCTGGTTAACGAACTTGACCTTTCAAATTGGACGGATTTTTGTACCAAATTTCATCAAAATCGGACCATTAGGGAAGCCAGAAATGAGCGAACAGACAAATATATATATATATATATATATATATATATATATATATATATATATATAATATACAAGTTTGAGCCACCGTCATTTTCGGTCTCTAGGGGTTCTGAAACGCAAAATTTTCTAGTCGGCACTTCCGGATTTTTTCATGAGATCAAACTCATAAGCGGGGTTCCTCCCTATGAAGGGAGGGAGGAACCGCACTAAAAAAACAAGTTATATTGCGAATAGTATCAATGTTTAATTTCTCCTCTACATATTCCTTTTCATACATTCATCGGTCGGATTGCAAACGGTGGACAACCGATCATTTTAAAAATCTCTTCTGATGGCAGATGGATACCTGAGGCGTGGTCAAGCTTAGACTTATCGTCATATGAGTACTACACAAATGAAATTAGGAGATTGAAATATTCTTATAATTAAATATTAACAAAATTGTATATACAGGAGCAAAAACTGGCACACTGATTATTGTCTGTTCAGTCTGGAAACCCCAGTAAATCTGTGTACTTTTATAAATGTATAGTAAGAATTAGATGTGTTTGGTCATTTAAATACTTACTATTTAATATATGTGCCAATGCGCGGTGGCCTTGAGTGCTGAGGCGTATGCACACCGTGCCTAATGTCACGGGTCCCACTAGGGGTGATGGCTTTTCTTTCAAAAAAGGAAAAGGCATCATCCCTATACTGACTAGAAGAGGTTGGTATCCTATAGATAACCCGTTTCAATAATAAATAGACGATAACATTTAAAAAAGTCCGACTCGCAGGAACTGCGTCATCTTAGTGCGGTTACATCTCGAAGAAATGGAATAGATTAGCATCACAAATCACAGGAAACTGACAGTAGTCAACTTACCCAGAAGCGGATACTTCTTAATCTGTATAAATTAATACAATTATGTACTGAAAACGTACTTACTCTTTGGCTACTGCTGAGAAGGCTCTATTCTAAACAACCAAAAATTCCTTGTCATTTTAAGTATTTTAAGTCTTGTTTTACTAGCAAATGCGTTTTACCATTATAATCAACTGTAAATATGTGCTTCATGGCGAATTAAATTCCATTCTGTCGTGGGTTAAATCTTTCTATAAAATAAGAAATAACGGTAACTTCAGTTTGAAGCTATGAGGAAGGTTATATACATGGAGAATTCAAAACAACCTACGTCATCATGATTAGCCACTGCCATCTTGATTACCACAGCCACTCCAAACTTATTATGAATACCTTAGACCGTTTCTTAGCTTATTTTACTACAATACTAATTTTACTGATAAATGCAATTTAAAAGTAGAAACAACCAATTAAAAAGTGAGATAAAGAAAGAGAAAAACCATTTAAAAATAACAAACCAAACACTTCGCGCAAAAAAAATCGTAATGCTTACGTTCTTAAGTTTATATGCTTGCAGGTACTTGTTTTACAGGTTTCTTAACATAAGAAAACGAATGAAACCATTTATAAGGCGATATCTGTAACCGTCCCTGAGAAAAGTGGAATAAATGTTTTTGTAGGTCCTTGTTTTTTTGTGAGTACTTAGAATCGCGGGATTCAATTGAAATATTTTCTACATCTTGGAAATTAGTCCCAACAAAGATGTTTAAATTTTGGTTATATTTGGCGTTAAGGAATTATGCGAAAAAAAAAAATATTTTATTAATAGACATGAAAAGTTTTCGGATCTTCATACATTTTTCGTAAATATCTCAATAACGGTTGGAAATCGTGCTAAGTGGAGGGTGACCATTCGAATGCTTACTAAATTCTCTACAAAAAAGGTTCTAAAGCAATATTCGATGGGGCAACGTCAATCAGAGATATAAGCGCTTAAAACTTAAAAAGTGTTTGTTTTGAAAGGGGTTTTCTCTTTGTTTATCTCACTTGTTCAATTGGTTTTTTCTTGTTTTAAATTGCATTTATCAGTAAAATTAATATTGTAGTAAAATAAGCTAAGAATCGGTGAAAGGTATTGGTAATAATAAGTTTGGAGTGGCTGTGGTAATCAAGATGGCAGTCGCTAATCATGACGACGTAGTTTGTTTTGAATTCTATCTATATAACCTTCCTCATAGCCTCCAACAGAAGTTATCGTTATTTCTGATCTTATAGAAAGATTTAACCCACGGCAGAATGGAATTTTATTCACCATGAAGCACATATTGAAAGTTGATTATAACAGTAAAACGAAATTGCTAGTAAACTAAGATACTTAAAATGACAACGAATTTTTGGTTGTTTAGAATAGAGCCTTCTCAGCAGTAGTCGAAGAGTAAGTACGTTTTCAGTACATAATTGTATTGACTTACACAGATTAAGAATTATCCGCTTCTGTGTAAGTTGGCTACTGTCTGTTTCCTGTGATTTGTGATGCTAATCTATTCCATTTCTTCCAGATGTACGTAACCGCGCTAAGATGACGCAGTTCCTGCGAGTCGGACTTTTTCTTACCCTGTCAGGCATTGAAGACCCAGTTTCTATATCTACCAATAGCTATTCCGAGCCTTATCTCCTCTGTCGTATTAATACTGAAGGGGTTATTTAAGTGAACTTAGTCTGTTTCTACTCTGCATTAGCCAGATTACTAGCAAAAAGGGGTCTCCCGTGGTCTGTGGCTAGCGCGCTGGATTCATAAGCGGGAGATGGTGGGTTCGATTCCCACCTCCGGCAGGAATTTTCTCATCTCAGGGCTTGCTGGGAAAATTCCGATAATGACCTAGATGTAGATGCGCCTGTCATGGGACCAATCTCAATAGCCTCGTCGGAATTCGCTAATAGAAACAAAAATATAGTAGAACTGAAGTTTCGCGTCCTCAAACCAAATTTTGTAAAAAAAAAAAAAAAAAAAAAAAAAAAAAAAAAAAAAAAAAAAAAAAAAAAAATATTACTAGCAAAAACGGAAACTTCACTGACAATCGGCAAACGAGCTAAAAAATATTAACTGTGTCCGGTATTTTTTTTTTGTTGCTGAGTGCATATAAGTGATGAATGGATAGAGTAAAATGACATTCACTCTTTTTTATCTCATTAAGTCCAAAAATTGCTTGGAAAACAATTAAGACTATAAATAGGGAATCTAAACGGGTTTTCGACAGACAGGATGTGAAAACAGTAGAATTGTTTTGCATTTTGACGTGTTACCTTGAATCCCGTAAGTAGATTAGCCGAACTCTCTCCTCTCTTCATCCTATTGACGAAAGTAGAACTCCTTTCCTGCAAAGGGAGGATGATCCTCTTGCGGTTGTTGGTTACGCTCATCCTCGGAATCCCAACAAAGGTTCCGGACGGGCTTTGCAAAAGGCACGAAGTACTAAAGAAGTGAACGTGCTACCGCTTCGAGTTGCTGACACTGACTGACTACACCAGCCGGCGATTGAGTCGTGTGTGAGGTCTCGCTGTCATCGGCTACCGTGGAAGGGGAATACACACTTTCATATGCTTTTTTTTCGGGTCTTCCTCTTTCTTATCGGGTTTCGTGGGTAATTGAGGTTTTTTTTGTAAGTCATCAGCTTGTGAGGTAATTGCGCACAGACTCTTTATGTGTGTTTTATCCTCTAACGAGATCCTCATCACAAGGAGCATCCAGTCTATACCAAAATGTTCTGGATTGTAAGGAAGATTGCAATCATTAATTAAGGTTGCAAATTTAACATAATTTTAAGAAATCAAACAACCGTAAGGATTGATAAAACGTCAGATTTTCAGAAAAATCTATATTGAACGTTTCAGCATGCTCTTTGGCAGCCTTCTTCAGCACTAAATGCCCAGGTGGTGGAGGAAGACCACGATACCTTTTAGGTGACCATGGAAAACCGTTTGCACACACTTATCCAGTGTCACCTAAAATTTATCGCGGTCTTCCCCTCTCACATAGGCATTTAGTCCTGAAACAGCATGCCGAAACGTTCAATGTTGATGTTTCTGAAAGTCTTACGTTTCCTCGTAGCCAAATCCTAACCATTCAATGAATTTTTATCACCTCAACGGCTGACTATTTTCATGTCATTATAAAATAATGTTTACATTTTTCACATATCCATCGATTCTATCCACTAAGATCAAGAAAATGGTCTTGGTACTAAAAGTGCTATTTGAGATTTCTCAGATAGGCGTTTTATTAAGAAATGCTTAATCTGATCGTTCATACTATGCCCATTATTTGGCGGTGACTTCCATACGGCTGTACCTTTAAATGTGTGGCTCTAAGTAAAAAATTTCACCTATTCATATAACCATCCGAGTAGAATATCCAAACAGATGGTCCAAAGCAGACTAAGATATCTTGGGTATTGACCGATTTTAAAGCGCTAAGTTTAATTTTTTGCGAGTTTGGCTCCTTCACCTGCCTCATATTCAGGAGAACCTTAGCTCCCTACTTTGACGCTAGATTTGAACAGAAAGATATTATAATTTATTTTCTAGTGTCACTGTTCAAGGGTAGAAATCGGGGCCCCAGACCGCTCAGAATTTAATGGATACCTTCGGAGGGCACTGATCACAAAATCTCTCTAGTGTTCAATAATTCAATAATCTGATACCGGCAACATTTCTGCCCCTCTGTTACAGGATTGTATTTTAATTAAAACATTACTTTGTGAAGCTTTAACTAAAGGTGTTAGAGAACATACAATGCACGATTTCAATTCATCTTCTCATTATTTTTCTGGGGAAAAGCTCGGTCTTCGAGAAATAATATTGCTCCTTTCAAATTCAAGTTAAATGCTTTTGAGGCTCTAATTGAATCAATTTATTAGACTTCTTATATTCAATTTTATTTTAATATAATGTATGCTCTTATAAGGCCTTAATGTCCTTGTAACCTTGTTCAACATTCTCATCCAAGGCTACTCAGCCACCTTCTCCAAAGTTTGCGTACGGGTGATGCACGAGTGTAACGGTAGTGACGTCAGCAGTCACGTGACTGGACTTTTTTTTCGGCACTAAATAAAATCCTAATTTGGCAGGAATCGATTATCAAACATTGCGTTTATTAGAGCTAAGATTGTTAAACAAACATTGTTAATGTCCAATTTATTACAAGAAATGAATAGCTGTGTTTTATTTAACTTCTAAATTACATTTCCATAATCAAAATGATTTTCCTTAACAGAAACATAAGGGGGACTTATGACAGTCTCTTGTGCCGCTACATCTATATTTAAATACGTACATTTATAAAGTTTTAACGAAATGTTTGAAAAGTTTTATCTTAGGTTTAACCTGAATAAATTCATTTTTATCTCTCATAAAGTGTATGTTTCGAGATCCGTACATCATGTAAAACGGACCGTTTATCTAAAACGAAAACCATGTTTATGTTTTGTTTATTTTTTGTCGATTAGGCACAGTTTAAAATGGACGAAATAATTAAAATTTCAATTGTTTCGATAAATATGAAGTGTGCGTATTTTCTGGCTCACACTAAGAGCATTCTGGGCCTCGATAGCACCTATTGTTATGTATTCTTATGAGAATGTGTGAGATGTGGGCCATCCTAACAAAGAGCTACTTCAGAGGAGGTACACTTCAATCTTCAGGGCCACCTCTAAAGGGCTAGAATAATTGTTCAGTGATTATTGTGGAATAATGAAAAACATTTATTTTACGATTAAAAAAAAAATAACAAAGGAACCTAATCTAGGAGTCGAGTAACCTATTTCCCAATTGAGTATTGCTGTAATAGCGGAATTTTATATGTTATAATATATTAACTTAAATATTTTATATACTCATCTGATAATACAAATCAAGTTGAGGAATATCCCTTCAGAATTCTCATGTAACACTGTTACTTCAATTCAACGTTTCGGACTACTTGTCCATCTTCAGAAATGCGTGCCCCATCAATAAATACAGTCAAATTTAACATTTCATAATAAAATAAATTGGTTCCTTATAGGAATCATTTTATTTTATCATGACATGTTTTTGACTGTACTTATTGATTCGTCGACTTAAAAAATATTAATAATCTATTTAAACAAAAAATTGAAAGATGTTTACCCAATTCCTTGAATAATACGTTCTTCGTCATTATGAGATAAATAGGTAGTTAAATTCTGTCTTAATTCTGTAGTATTATTATACGTAATCGTAAACAGATTATTTTCTTGTTCCTTTATTATTAATATCTCCGTTACATTATTAAAATCCGCTCAAGTGATTGACGATGCATTGGTATTTCCAAATCTATGATGTCAATGAATGGATTAAACAGGTATATATTTTTCTATTTTTACACATTTTTGCATTGAAAGCATAAAAAAAGTCAGACTCGCAGGAACTGCATCATCTTAGCGCGGTTCCGTTCTTATCCCTAGTCTCATTTGGAATGATTAGAATAGAAACAGTTATTATTTTGGTTCCACATTTGTTGAAAGGTCTTGATTTATGATGTTACCTGGATGGGTCGGCCAACCCTAGAAAGGCCCCCGCTAGGCAGTCGAAAAGCTATATCTTGGAAATCCATATTTCTAACATTAAATTGTTTTTCTTATTTTACTTAACCTGTTTTATTTTCAAGTACATTATCCAACTATAAGCAATGAAAAAATAACAAGGAATAAAAACAGACAAAAAGAACAGTTCGAATAAGCGAAATCAATTACTTTAAAGTTTTAAGCACTTATTTCTCTGATTGACATGGCCTAATCAAAACTTTCTTCACAACCGGATTTGATATTTCATCAAAAAATCGGACCATATTCGAGCTGTTAGGGCCGCGAACAGACAAATATATATATATATATATATATATATATATATATATATATATTTATAAAAATTTGAACCACCGTTGTATATTAATGAGACTAACACCGAGTATGTCCGAGTTATAGCGGCTTTATACGAATGATTCTCTCTCCTGCTGGTTTTCCGACTCTAAGACAAAAAAGTCCGTCTCGCAGGACTGCATCATCTTAGCGCGGTTCCGTTCATATCCCTAGTCTAATTTGGAAAGATTAAAATAGAAGCAGTTGTTATTTTGGTTCCACCAGTCTTTTTTTTTTAATTAATTATTATAATGGCGTGTCAACCCTTAAGGTCACTAACGCCATTCCTGTGAGTAGTAAAGTCTTGAAAGGTGACATACATGATTTACAATCTTACCTGGAAGGGTCCGCTACACTAGAAACAGACCCGCTAGTGACAAGGTCTTGGAATCTTGGAAATCTATATTTCTAACAATAAATTGTTTTTGTTATTTTACTTAACCAGTTTTATTGTCAAATACATTATCCAACTATAAGCAATTAAAAAATAACAAGAAATAAAACAGACAAAAAGAACCATTGGAATAGACTAAATCAATTAATTTAAAGCTTTAAGCACTTTTTTCTCCGATTTACATTGCCTGATTAAAACTTTCTTCAGAACCTTTTTTGTAGAGCATTTAGTAAGCTTCCGAATGGTAATCTTCCGCTTCACAAGATTGTCAACGGTTTTCGAGATACTAACGAAATTATACAAAGTTACCGAAACTTTTTTTGTCTGTTAATAAAATATTTCTAACCCTTCCTTTACTCTAAACGTAACAAAAATTTCAACATATTAGTGTTGATGAAACTCCAACATGCAGAAAATGTTTCAACTGTATCCCATAATTCTAAGTACCAAAATCAAAGACAAAGAACCCTCCCTAGGAAGGACGCTAGGCAGTTGAAAAGCTATATATCTTGGAAATCCATATTTCTAACATTAAATTGTTTTTCTTATTTTACTTAACCTGTTTTATTTTCAAGTACATTATCCAACTATAAGCAATGAAAAAATAACAAGGAATAAAAACAGACAAAAAGAACAGTTCGAATAAGCGAAATCAATTACTTTAAAGTTTTAAGCACTTATTTCTCTGATTGACATGGCCTAATCAAAACTTTCTTCACAACCGGATTTGATATTTCATCAAAAAATCGGACCATATTCGAGCTGTTAGGGCCGCGAACAGACAAATATATATATATATATATATATATATATATATATATATATATATATATATATATATATAAATTTGAACCACCGTTATTTTCGTTCTCTAGGGGTTCTGAAACGCAAAATTTTCTAGTCGGCACTTCCGGATTGCGTCATGTGATCAACTTAATAAGCGGGGTTCCTCCCTATCGGGGAGGGAGGAACCGCGCTAAAAGTCCGACTCGCAGGAACTGCGTCATCTTAGCGCGGTTCCCGAGTGCCAATAGTAAAGGAATAATACCTAATTTCATTAAAATCTGCCCATTTCTTAGCCAGCTAGAGAGAGAACAGAAATACCAAATGAGATGAAGATAGTTAGCCGTTGAGGTGACGGGAAGTCAAAGGATGGTTGGGACTCGGCTAGGAGAAAACAAAACCTCAGATCCTCAAGCCAAACTATATATTGGACGTTTAGGCTGCACTTTGGAAGAGCAGGTAAAGAAGGGCGGGCATGTCATAAATCAAACAACATCTACCTTTCCAGCAAATGGAAACCTGCTATATCTTACTCCTGGGGTAATTTGCTATCCAAGAGCTTATCGCCATAGATGCGAAACCCTTAATATAAAATAAAATAAATAATCTGCTATCGTTTTCTTCAAAAAATGTTATAATAGAGTAATATGTGTAATGAGTAATATGTTATAATAGAGTAAAATGTTTAATGAGTTCTATTGAATACATATTTTCCAATTTCCATTAATAGTTAGTTATAATTTTAACTACTGGACTTTTTAATCTAAGGAGATAATCGGATAATACTTGTCTAACTGCTAAATCCGTATTACGGAGATATGTCATGGTTTTTTAGAGCTCATTAAGTATTCGTTGGTAATGAGTCTGCGGCCTATTACTAGTCACGCAATCGCTATTTCTTGTCTACGTAAATCACTGCATCTGTGTAATTATGAGTTGTATTTATCGCAGTTTTTTTGTCAATCTTATTTGTCCATCCCAGTTGCCGTTTGTTTTAGCACTTTCCTCCGAAGGAAAGTAGCTATTGAGGTTGCACTCATGACAAAAAATTCGTCCAACACAAAAAAAATTACTACGAAATTCTAATCATTAAGTGAGTTCTATTACTTTAAATTTATTATTTTAATGCCTTTATAAAGTAATTGAATTTGATTTTTTTCTTCAAACGTTCTTAAATCCAAAACTAAGTGGAGTAAAAATAGTTTAGGAAATGTTTATTAAGTTTTACTGAAGCGTAGATCACGTTGATAATAAACTTTTCTGAAAAACAAAAGTGTGTTTTGCTCTATTCCTATTAACATTTTAGGCATTTAAAGGTGCTTTTTGGAAAGTAAATTTAATCCTCTACAACGTTTATATCAACTACTTTTTTCATTACGGGCATACTTTCTACGTTATTGGCAGAAACGTGACGAAAAACAAGGATTTTATCGGTTTTTGGCAATTTGTTACTCATTGGTACACTTTAGCGAAAAAAATATAAAAATATAAATATAAAATCGACATAAAATTCAATTCTCTACAATAATTTGTCATAAAAATAACCATTTTCCATTGGAGATTCCAGAGTTAGGGTCTCTGGAGAAGAACTGGAGAAAGTTCAGGGGTCGTACATTTGGTCCAATGAAAGTTCATTCGACCACGTTAAGACCCACCAAGTTTCGTTTTTAAATTTCAAAAATTGTGGGAAAAAAGGGGGGTGTCAATCGAGTTTTGAACACCCTGCACACACACACATATATATATATATATATATATATATATATATATATATATATATATATATATATATATGTGTGTGTGTCTGTTAACACGATAGCGGCCAGAGGTTTTGTTTTTTCGTCACGAAACTTGGTATACAGCGTTCAATAAACAAACGATTGAACGAGTTCGTAAACCACCAAAGTCGGTCCAACGGAAGTGGGAGGGGGGGGACCCAAAACACTTATTTGACCATGCCAGCCGCAGTTTTTGATATATTTCAACGAAGGTTGGTATTCGTAGTGGTAATCTACAGAGAAAAATGTGATGTAAAAATAAACGAAATCGGTCCATTAGAAGGGGGGGGGGTTACTCCGGACCCACATTACCAATTTGCCACTACCAGCCGTAATTTTTGTTGTATTTCGACGAAACTCGGTATTCGTAGTGGTAATCTACAGAGAAAAATGTGTTGTAAAAATAAACTAAATCAGTTTATTAGAAGGGGGGGGGGTTTACTCCGGACCCAAATTACTAATATACTCATACCGGTCGTAATTCTTGCAGTATTGTAATGAAACTCTGTATACGTCGTGGGTAATTCATAAGAACGAAGTGTTGTAAAATGAGCTTAATCGGTCTATCGGAAAGGGGGGTTTACTTTGTACTATATTTCAATAGAATTAGCCCGCCAGACGTAGGTTCTCAAAGCCGCTGCGAGGAGCGCTTTCTACCACTTGGTGTAAGTTCCCCTACAGTCCTGTATCCTCTTCCTGCGTCAGTTCAATAGACGAAAACATGAAGTTTTCGTGTATTTATTATGTTCGTGTTTTTATTTTATTTATATAGGATATTTTAAGAAAACTATTCAGGAATGCAATCTACACTACCCAAATTCTGAGGAAAGTGCATAGTTATGCAGCTCCTGCGTGACGGAATTTTATAACCTTCCTTCTACCACCTTCAATATTCTTCCTAGTACTACTTTCAATATCCTTCGTGATAGCACCTTCTATATCCTTCCTAATACCACCTTCAATATCCTTCAAAATATCACCTTAACAAAAATACGATTTTATTTGTGAATAAATTTGTACTCAAAAATTATAATCTGAATACATTTGTATTATTATATTTTAATGTGACTTTGAATAAAAGTGTATTTGAAAAGTGTATTTAATATACATGAATACAAATAAATTGATATTCATACTTATATCAATAAGAATTTATTCATATTCGTATTTACAAATAAGTGTAGTACGAATAATTTCGTATTTTTATTTATAAAAAAAAAAGATTCCCAACTCTGTTTTGTAGTGAAAGACGTGAACACAAAGAGTCAGTGAAAATGAAGTACGAGCGTTGTGTTCAGCGACAATTTTAATGCAATAAATATGGGGAAAAAATAAAGATTTTGTAAATAAATTGCGTGAAAGAATTGGAAAAGGTGTTGAGTCCGAATCAAAAAAATAGTTCAGTCAAATTATTTTCCCACTTCAAGGAGACTAGCTATTGTATAACGAAACGTTTCCTCTTTTTGTTATGTAAAGTTTTTGTATGAGTAAATTACTCTATGTTTGCGTTTAGAATCTACTCCCGTTCCACTATTTACTCAATTTCTCATTCCGATAACTTTCGTGAACAGTAATAAATCATTTAGTGGATATGAATTAAATTTTTTAAACCTCTCTATAATTGTTAATACATTTTTTAATAAATTTTTTAAACCTCTCTATAATACCAAAGACGCCGTAAATGAATGCATGCTAAAAAATGTTTGTTTTTAAAACTTACTCCCTGATACCT
Organism: Gonocerus acuteangulatus; assembly: GCA_946811695.1. Classification (NCBI taxonomy): domain Eukaryota; kingdom Metazoa; phylum Arthropoda; class Insecta; order Hemiptera; family Coreidae; genus Gonocerus; species Gonocerus acuteangulatus. The sequence continues at coordinate 48,994,511 of OX328129.1, forward strand.
TGTCAATTAAGTTGCTAGGCTCCATGTCACAAAAATTTATCTAATAGAGCCAAAGCTTCATACAGACTGCAGAATATCACATTTATCTGAAACCTGGCATAGTCGGTTCATCTTGCAGAATTTATACATTAAACTATCAAATAATACACAGGACGGTGTACGCTACACACACACATATATATAAAAAAACGTTCTATATATATATATATATATATATATATATATATATATATATATTTACGCTAACCTTTATAGAGAGTTCATGGCGAGGAGTGGACTTCCTAACACGTGGTGCCCCTGAAGAGATGCGACCAAGGCACGAAACATATCGGGTTTGAATAACAAATAAAGTGGTTGGAAGAAATGGTTACTGCTTTACCGACCCCTAGGTTCAAAATATTTGAAAAAAGAATTAAATATATTTTCGCTCATCTGCAAGAATAAGTATTATTCATTTATTTATCTAGGCATTTATGTATATTAATTTTAATTGAAGGTCCTGTGGATGTGAGTGCTAAGGCGTGAATACACCGTGCCTAAGGCCGTGTGTTCGATCGTCACTAGAGGTAATGGCTATTATTTCGAAAAACGAAAATTCATCATCCTACCCTAGTTAGAATAGGGTGGCAATCTGTAGAATCCCCGTCCCAAAAATCTTTGTCATATATAAGATTATATATAAATTTAAATATACAAATAAGCATAACAGATGTCATTTTGAGTACCTAGTAGTTAATATAGGTACTTAAATGTTTAAAATAAAGAAACAAATGAATATAAAATTTGGCAGTGAAAGGAGAAGGTAAACTCAATCAACAAGCAGAGGAGATTTAATTGCATACTTAGACAATTATGTAAATAATGAGGGATTGCTTAAAAATTATTTAAAAGAAAAATATAAGTTATTTTTGATTTTCTATTTTATTGAACTATTCGCATTTTAGGCGATAGAAGCTTTACATATGACGGTTTTACAGATGAATGATGATCGACTTTGCGATGTTATTTAGATGATTTACATATTAGTAGTGCTATTTTGATAATTACCATATTTACTATGATTTACAAATTTACGATGTTAACAATTCTGCACGAACAAAAGAAAAAAATATAAAAAAACTGGGGAAAATAAGCAAATAAACAATACAATAGAATGAAAATTTAAAAAATCAGAAGGCTGGGTAATTAGTCGTGAAGGATACACTCAGAAATTATTAGTTTTTTTTTTGTACGGCGCATCTGCATGTAGGCCATCTATTGTTGCCATTTGGCCAACCTTTGAATTTCTGCCTTCCTAAAAATCCATTGTGCAGAAGAGAATCTTTTCAACGGACGCTAAAATGAGACTGGACCTGCTGCATGTGGGGCTCTAACTTTCATCTGCCGCATGAGAATCCGAAGCTGGACCACGGGGAGGCCCTAATTGTATTTAGAGAATATCATATAGTCTGATTTGTTACAAAAATTGTAATGTGTTTTCATTATATTGGCTACCGTCTCTCAGCCAAGTTGTCGGGCATGTCCAAGTCCAGTATGCCTGCATTCAGTTAGTATTAGAAAATATTTATTTATTGTTTATAGCTGTTACCCAGTGTGCCATGCTACACCTACTTTATATTATATTTTCTGCATCTAGAAAAAAAAAATGTAAACCAAATAAGTAATATTAAAATCTAATAACGCAAATCTGTAACTTTTTGGGTTCAAAGTTTCGAACCCATGATCTCCGAACTATGGGTCCTAGACTATGTGAACCTAGCCTATGACACTCTCTGGATCAAGACTTACCAGTGTGCCAAGTTTGGTCAAAATCGGTAGAACGGTGTGGATTTTTATAAGGAACAAACATACAGACAGACAGCTGGTAGACATTTTTGACCTGTCCTACGAGACTTCCCGTATCAAGACCTACCAGTATTCCAAGTTTGGTCAAAATCGGTCAAACGGTGTGGATTTGTATAAGGAACAAACAGACAAACGGACAAACAGATAGACACGTGATTTATATATATATAGATTTGAGGTCCGCAAGAGTGGCGGTATTAGTAAATACGCATGTCCTGTTTCTCCATAAGGTCTTATTCGACAAAGAACGATTTCTTCACTTCTTTTGCCCCTTATGTTTGAAGGCCATCCACGCATTGTGCTTCTAATTTGCCTTAGTTTGTTGTCTTTATTGTCATAAAAAAAACTTAATGATATCCCCTTCATAAAATGTAATTATACTGTTTTCGGTAAATCAATAATCCTGAAAATTATAGGAAATACCCGAAATGACTTTTCAATGTAATTGCTTACACTGCCTTCGTCACGTCGTTTTATCTTGAGGAATTACAGAATTTAGAAGAGAATTCTAAGCAGTGTTAATCTTGTTCATTACATAAGCTGGGTCTTCTTAGGTGACGGAATGTTTGTTACTGAAACACGCACGAACGGTTAAACGGATCTGAGGTGATGTAATTTGGCACGTGGATCGTCCTGGGTTAGTGCGTGGAGTTGTTAGGATTTTTTTTTCTTTTAATTTTCGATTTATTATTATTAAGTACGTTTCGAATTAGTCAATGTGTTTTTATGCCCAATGTCATTAAAATCCGGCCTTTTTGAAGGTGGCGGACCGTGAACAGGCAAAAATGATGTATGGTGTGATCTTTTTCATCGTTCACATCTATAAGGCACAAAATTAACGAAAAATAAAAACTTAAATCTCTCTAAAATGTTATTGTTGCTCTACTTGTTTCAAGCCTTTTCTTTCAACTCGGATTATAATCCGAGGTGAAAGACCTTAGATTTGACTCAGCCAGATTCGCAGGAAGGCTAGCCCATTATTTCTTTATAATTGTTAATAGTTATAAGCTCCTGAAGAGGCACCACATAGGGCGTGAAATATACAGAGCAATAAAAACACTTTTGGTTTTGTTTTTTTTTTAATTGGTATGATAGAAACATCTGTCTGGTCTGTATGTCTCTCTCTCTCTCTCTCTCTCTCTATATATATATATATATATATATATATATATATATATATATATATATATATATATATGTCAGCAAACGCTATTTTCAAGACCCATGAACTTCGGCATTCCTTGTTCGGATATCGAGTCGACCTCTTCCTTTCTATAAGATAAAGGGTACTCGGTATTTAACTACGTTTGATATCGAAAGAAGAAATAATAGTAGAATTAGCATAGGAAAATCGTAAATATTGACGGAGATTTTCAAGCATGTGACGTGGTTGTGTCAATATTTTATGCTAAACATGGTTGAGAATTTACATGTTATGGAAATTCGAGCACATGGTGTAAAAAAAATAAGTTTCGTTTATCAAATCACTATTTTATTTATTTCAATTTCTTAATTTTTCTATTATATGGAAATTGTTATTTATTGTCCAGTAAATTAAAAATATATGTTATTTAAATATTTTATTTCGGTTTTCTTATTCACCTCTTTGTTCCTATTTTATATGATGTGTGTATTTTATTTTCAGTTTAATCAAATTTCGTTCCTTATATATGCTCTTTAGATTTGTGAAGTCAAACGTATATTTCATTTGTATAGCATGGTTATCATGAGCCGTTTTATTATCATGTTCATCAACATGTTTTAACGTTTCGTTTAATTATTTTTTTAAGCTACTGCAATGATTCTCCTATATAAAAGTTTTTAAGAGTATTTACAATTAATTGTATATATATTATACTGAATAAGAGATCAAATATAATATATATAAAATTAATTTTAAATACTGTAACAAATTTTGTATAGGAAAATCACCGCCATGGTCTACTACCATATATATATATATATATATATATATATATATATAGCTTATGTATATGGTTAGTTTAAGCACATTCTTCAGCAATTTGACTACATAGGCAACTTACTGACTAATCTGCTAAGTTATGCTGTTATGAAACATGGATATTTCTCATCAGTACTTCCGGATAACATAGGGTCGTGGAAACGCTAATTACTGTTGAATAATAAGCACCTATAGGAAGGAAAATTTAAACATTCATGTGATTGTAATAATGAGATTATATTTCTACTCGGATGAAATAATGGAAATATTTAATCAAACTATTAATTTATTTTATTTCGCGATCTCTATTGACTCTGGGGGAGTTTCTGCTCCCTTTAAGGTTGTTAAAAAATTCCAAGGATGAGAATCATAACTGAATCCAATGAGAGTCCTTATCTTAGGTTATTATTGATAAACAATATACAATGTACATAGAGATAACAACAATATTTAGTCTTTGGTTTGAGTTGGTTTCCAATTGAAGTCACAGATAGTATGCTAGTTATGCTAAACATTTAAACAGCGGAGTTATTGAAATATGGCAGTGGGCATGATGAAGTACAACAAACTAAGATAAATTAAACAAACATTCGGAGAAAGGTCCTCAAGCTAAATGCAGACTAGAAAAAAATAAGTTGTCTTATGCCGCTTACGAATAGGTCATTCACTGCTCACACTTACATCTCATGACGGGGACAGGTATGTCTCCTGCGACAAAACTGTCACCGGTGAACATGACTGACCTACTCTCCGATGGGAACCAATGTATAGGGAAGATTTACGATTACTTGAAAAATAAAAATCTATTTGTCAGAATTTAAGGCCTTTACAGGTGAGGAGGAGGAAAAACTTTATTGTACAAAAAGTTTGGTTGCCCAACTAAATTGGGTTGCTCCGTACACAACATGTTGATCAACCTTGTAGGTATTTTAAATTCAAAAAAATAAATAAATAACTAAAAATATGAATTAAGTAAAAAACATTATATGAATTAAGTAAATAAATGAGAATATAGTGATGAAAGTATTAATAAAAATCAACAAAACGAAAAAAAAGGCGATATTATATAAAATACTACTGATAAATATACCAAAAAGTTAAATAATAATTAAATTAAAAAAAAAAAAAAATAAAACAAAAAAAAATTAGAATTTTTCAGCCATATATGTGGCTTTGAATAATAGCAAGCGAGTCTATGAGAATAGATTCTGCTATTCTTCCTAGTATGTTCTCGCTGATTCCTATTTCCTGGAAGAATAAAGCAGTTTCCTTGGGAATGGTGCCTCGGGAGCCGAACCATAGACCTTTCACGGAGAATTCTCGGCTTCCATATGTCTCTCGGAATTTTTCTCTATAAAATGAGATGCACTTCTCATAGATGGCCTGCTTCTCTTTGTTCACAATTTCATTTTGATTTTCATTGTTGCCTTCATAGCGAATTGTTGGGTCTAAGATTAGAGCCGTTTTGTTTTTTCGTTGAAAGGCAACGATGTCAGCATATCTTGTGGAGCCTTCATCGTCGATGCTATATACCTCCTCGAAGCAGTCATATCCATTATCATTCAAAAGCTCCATGAGTGTATGCTTCACGTTGTGATGGCGACGTGTAACCAAAAGCATATTGTGGTCGCAACTTCCCAGCACATGTGCTGGCGTTTCTTTCTCTTTGCCGCATCTGCGACAAAGGAGACCAACATCCCTTGGTTCACTGCTAATGCCAGGAACTCCACGAAGTGGCGCATAATTAATGTTAAGTTTTAAGGCATTTATCCATTCGGAGCCCGATAACACTTCTTTATTTTAAATGAACTTATTTGCCTTGGGACAGTCTTCGAATTGTCTGACCCCAATGCCCTGCCACTTCGAGTTAGCCCATTCATCGAAGGAATTTTCTCTTAACGTCAGCCTCAGAAATTTTATATTATATTATATTTATAATATAATATAAAATTATAACCTTTATAAATCCTAATATTTGTAATATAGACCAGTGAGATTTATATATTCAAATACAGTAAACTTACTTTAATCCGGCATCTTCGGGACTTGAAGCATACTAGATTATCAAATATTCCGGATTATCGGATGCAAGTAGAAAAATGGATAGATGTGAAAATTAAACGAAAGGTAGGCTACAAGAGTATTAAATATATTATGTAAAATGACTAAAAAAAATGCACACTGTTAGAATTATACTGCCTCAGTCGAAAGCTATAAACAGAACTGGCAACAAGTGACGTATTTGATCACAGAGAGGGGTTCCGGGAATTTGTTTACGACCCCGTCGGGCAGCATAGGGTTGTTGGGGTGGGGATTTCACGGAATTGATGCATAAGAACAGATGAGGCACACTTTTCATGTTTGTCCTTGATACCCCTGCCGTGCCGGATTATCAAGCGTGCCGGACCATAGGATGCCGAATTAGAGGAAGTTTACTGTACAATTGAAACGCACCAATGAACACATGACTACATTAAATTAATAACTATAAACTTCGGAGACCGGGTGGCCGTAAGTGCTAAGACGTATGCACTCCATGCCTAAGTGTTCGATTCCCACTAGGGGTGGTGACTTTTCTTTGGGAAAAAGAAAATGCTTCAGCCCTATCCTGGCTAGAAAAGCGTTGTAACCTATAGATAACCCGTCCTAAAATTCGTTGTCAATAATAAATGGACGTTAAAATTTAAATAATACATAAACATAAACAGCACAGTTACGCTGCACAACATTTCAATTTGTTATTACGATTTTTGTTCATATAAATGTTTTATCGCCTTTTAGCGATAAGTAATAAACGAATAAAAATTTAAACAAATCAATATTTACAAGTAGAGATTTTTTTACCTGTAAGTTCGGATGAGAGTCCTTCCCCTTGATGGATAGGCCGAGAAAGTAGTAGAGTACCAGAGTTGGGCAAACGTTAGCGTGCGCTAAAAGCTGATACCTCTCCGCTAATTTAGCGAAACTGTAGAAAGCCAGCGCTAATAATTAGCGGTTAGCGGCGGCAGTGCGCTAACCGCTAATCTATTTATGAAATATCGTAATTGCTAATAGCTTAAGCTATAGTTACAAGTTGTAACGATATTTCATAAATAGATTAGCGGTTAGCGCACTGCCGCCGCTAACCGCTAATAATTAGCGCTGGCTTTCTACAGTTTCGCTAAATTATCGGAGAGGTATCAGCTTTTAGCGCGCGCTAACGTTTGCCCAACTCTGTAGAGTACGACGTTACAGAGGTTTGAAAAGTCCATTTTATTCTCATTACTAATTCTACATAAAATATCTATTGTTACAATATGAATAAATGAGCACGATGATAGGAAATAGTCAACATATGAGAATATATCCTTGTTTAATATTTGATATCCGCCAGAATTCTGGTGTATGTGTTGTATATGTGTATGTGTGTTAAAATGATTGTGGAAAAAAAGTCTGTTTTTTCGCCGGACACAGAGGCGTCGACATATGAAAAATATTGGGGGCTCTCACCCGGGGTCTTGCCCGAGGAAATTGTCTCAACTGATGAAAAATAGTGAGTTTTAAAGTTTTTAAAGCATTTTAGAGTCATATGACCAACATGTGAATCCCGAAAACTGGACTCTCGATAACTCAAAACTCCGGGAAACTCGACAAGCCTGACACATTTTTTAACGTTGAAAAAAAGAACAAAACATAAACACGCACGGAATTTTCGTAAAAAGCTAATTTAATTGACAGTAATAATTATGCTTATAAACTTTTACAGAGGAGTGAATATAAAACTCCATATATAAAACTAATTATTTTCTTCTAAAATTAATAATTTCCTGAAATTATTAGACTGGGGATCCCCCAACCTAATTTTTAGGGGGCACATGCCCCATTGAGTCGACGCCTATTGCCACGAAACTTGGTTTGTAGCAGTCCTGTATCAAACGACCGGACGAGTTCGTTCACAATTAAATCCGTTAATCCGGAAACATTTATTAATATGCCCCTAACGTTAGAAAGGTTTTTTATATTTGTAAGAAGCTCAGCAAACATCGTACTAAACTAAAACGAATGATATATTGCAGAAAAAAAACGGTCTGAATTTGGGGTTTACATTTTTTTTTTTTTTTTTTTTTTTTTTTTTTTTTTTTTTTTTTTTTAACGGCGCATCTACATCTTGGCCATTAGCGCCGGGCTATCTACAGGTTGCCACCCTTTTCTAATGCCAACAGCACGTGGTCGGTCACCCATTCAGGTACTGACCACGCCCGACGTTGCTTAACTTCGGTGATCTACGGGAACCGGTGCACTCAACGTGGCTATGGCCGTTGGCCCTTGGGGTTTAAATAAACTAATAACTGAGCCAGCTGTTTATTCGAAAGATTAAAAAAAAAAAAAAAATTAGTTTATGTTGCATTTATATAGATTTATAAATAAATATTTATATAGGTTATTTTGGGGCAAGGTTGCCTGAGTGTGGAGCACTCGGCTAATATGCTGGAGGACCTTTGCTCAAAACCTGGTCGTGCACTAAAGATTTTATTTTCTAGTATCGTCGTTCGAAGGTTGGATTAGGAACCTCCCTAGGACCTAATTAATCATCCTTTAATTAATTTATTAATAGGAACCTGCTAAGGGAAAATGTAGCACCATAGTACTGATCACGCTATCTCCTTAGTGTGCAGTGTGGTCAAGAATCAGATATCTCTACATTACACTGTTCTGCAAAAAAAAAACTGAGTTCAGGTGTCCGAATCTGAACTCAGAAAAATTCTATCACCCCCTGATTTTGAGAGAAAAGAGGAGAAACTTGGAAAAAATGAAAAATTGTATTTGAAAATTATTGTCTTTATTATAACAGATTTTTTTTTTCTTTTTCAACGGTAAAATATAATTAATTGAATCCTGCATGCTATCAGGTATAATACTAGATATGACACAACTCAAAAAATATACACACATCGTCAATGAGTATTTTTTTTTCTTTTGTACTCTTCCTCCTCTGTCTCCCGCTGCAGTGTCCAGCAGTAATCCGCCAGCATCTTCTCATTCCATTTGCCAGTATATCTTTTTTCCATTCTGGATATGTCTTGGTGGAATCGTTCTCCATGTTCGTCCGAAACTGCACCCAAATTTGGGGCGAAAAAGTCTAGGTGACTATGCAGGAAATGTATTTTTAAGGACATATTGCATCCCAATGTTTTATATGAAGTAAGCAGTTCTTGGACTATTTTTCGGTAGTCTCTAGATTTTTCGTTTCCCAAAAACTTAGCACATACCTCTCGAAAAGTAATCCAAGCATTTTTCTCAGTAGTATTTAACTTTGCTTCAAAAGTGAGGTCCTTGAGTAGATGTCGAATTTGGGGTCCTACGAAAATTCCCTCCTTTATCTTAGCATCGCTGAGATGCGGAAATTTTTGTTTTAAGTACATGAAACCTTCTCCTTCCTTGTCCATCGCTTTTACGAAGTTTTTTTTTAAGGATTTGAATGAAAAGGATACCACCATAAAAGAGAAAGGAAGGTCATTCCCCTAAAGATCCAGGTAGAGACCAAATCCCTGCCTCAAGATCAAAAACTGAAAAAACACTTTTAGCCATATTTCTTCAACCACTTGTAATATTCCCATCAAATTTTTTTTCGTTCAAATATACTTCATTGCGCTCAAAATCATCGGGCTTTTGAATTTTTTTCACTATGTTTTAATGCCAAAAAAAGTCGTCAAATTTACAAAAAACTCACGTTTTTGGATAAAAAAAACTAGAATTTCTCAAGAAACTGCACATTTGAAAACAGTAAGAAAGCATGTTTTGGTTTGAAGGAGGATTTTCGTGCAGAATAGTGTTATCTGCCCCTCTGGGTCTTTGTTGCATTTTCTTGTTATAGTTTATTTAAATAAAAAGCAGGGCAAACATAAAACCCTGGGAATTTGCTGAGGTTACTCCCAAGAGCTCAAGCTTTGTGTGGAGAGCTGTATCCAAGGCTGTCATGCAAGTCACAATAGATCCATAATGATCGCAGTGATGAAAGGCTAAAGCGGCTTTGTATTACATTGTTTTGTATTTTAGAGCAGAGAGATAAATTTGAGCTAGTTAGCGTTTTGTAGAACATATCTAAAGGAAGGAAATCTAGATTTTTATCGATAAGACTTCGCAGTGTTTTCCTCATTTTTCAAAAAGGATTCAACCAAACGAGGAAAAGTTGCTAACCTGATATTGCGTCATGGAAACCGTGGTCACGTTTGTACTGTGCTTCACTTTGTTCTTCTTACCTTTTTCCTTGTGTGGTTTCCCATTTCCGTCACACCAACTGTGAAAATATCACTTATCCCTTATTGCGTAAACCTAGGAGTAATTGCCTAAAGATCTCCAAGAAACTTTACCAGATTATAATAAAATATTTAAAGCCTTAAAATATCTTCAAGTTGGCGGTTTCAACCTTAAAATTGCAAGAGTTAGAAATTTGGAGGGCTTAATATAGTCATAGTCCACCATATTATTCTCTAAGGAAAAGGTTTTGTTGAGAATGAAGGAAAACTACTCCTGGATTCGCCCTAGGAGAGGGAACAGGAGTGCTATCCATAACCTTTGAACACATGTGAACCACTAGACAACACACAACAAATAATTTATCTATTTTTTAAACAATATTTTAGGTAAAATTGAAGTTTAGCGTCCTCAAAACTCATTTCTTTAACATTTTTCACAACAACGTATTTTAATGCACTAAACACGAATACGTTAGAAAAAAATCGCTTTCAACTAGGAAAGAAGTTATTAAGCACTACAGTTTACTGTTAGGAAGGTTATAAAAGTAGGCGTAAACAGCGAATTTGTAAACATGCGCATGCGCAGATATGAAACATTGGGAAACAGAGAACTCTCATTTGAAATGTTCATAAACCATTTATTCAAAAATATTGTCAATTTTAAGGGCATTCTCACCCGTCGTCACCTGTCGCTTATGGGCAGACGTGCTATGCGTTTCCGCTCGCTACAGAAGATATCAAAACCCTAGTCAATCCAACTCGCTGAAAATAATAGAATTCTATTAATTTTAGCGAGTTGGATTGACTAGGGTTTTGATATCTTCTTGAGCGAGCGTAGCGACGAGAATAATAAATTGTGGACGAGAATAATAAATTCGTGCAACTTCATTGCTAGTTTTTTATAAAATAAAAGTATGTTGACAATCAAAGTTCAGCAGGCGCGAATTAGAACGAACTAATAATTATGAAGGCATTTGCTAATTATTAAGGGATTTCTGTTATATAATACTTTTCATGAATGAAACAAGAAATGTGAAGAATGTTTCATTATTTAAAAAAATGGTTGTGAATAAATAACTGCTGGTGAATTTAAATAATTGATGGTAAATTTCAATTAGACTTCTCTATTACGGACTTTTCCATATGCGCGCATGCGCATGTTGACAAATTTAGTTATTTACATTAGCTCTCATAACCCGCATAACAGTGAACTTTAGTGCTTAATAACTTCTTTCCTAGTTGAAAGCGAGCTTTTTTTTTTTTTTTTTTTTTTTTTTTTTTTTTTTTTTTTTTTTTTTTTTTTTTTTTTTTTTTTTTTTTTTTAACGGATTCGTGCTTCAAAATAAGTTCTTGTACAAAATTTGAAAGAAATCGGTTTTGAGGACGTGAAAGTTCTACTGTATTTTTGTTTCTATTAGCGAATTCCAACGAGGCTATTGAGATTGGTCCCATGACAAAGAATAAAAAAAGTCATCGTAGCGCGTTTCTGTTCGTATCCATAGTCTCGTTTGGGAAGCTTCGAAATGTTAATGACCTGAAGTGTAAAATGTAAAATTGAATTCAAGGCAAAGCAAGATCTTAGGCGCCAAACAGTAAGCTGACAGTATCCTAAGCGGCAATTTCTCCATTTAAGCACGGATTTATTCAAATGAAATCGCTTTACAAATTGCATAAGAATCGTTTTTGTAGGAAATTATTTAAATTTTAACGTCCATTTATTATTAACTACCAATTTTAGGACGGGTTATCAATAGATTACCGCCCTTTTCTAGCCAATATAGGGGTGATGCCTTCTCTTTTTTCGAAAGAAAAGCCACCACCTCTAGTGTGAACCGAACTCACGACCTTAGGCACGGAATGTTGTGTTCACGCCTAAACGCTCACGGCCACCGGGCCTCCTGTAGGAAATTAAATAAGCCTTACATTATACGCTTTACATTTACTACGATTTCTTAACGAGTTTCGAGATATTGTCCCTACCATGTCAAACTATCGAATATGAAAAATCCCGTTCAATTTCGAGACTTTTCTCTTGGATTGTGGACGATACGGCTTGTCGCAAATTGTCAGAACTCTAACACCTTTAGAATAGCCGGAAATACCTTAAATAAAGTATCGAATAAGACCATTTTCAATATATTACTTCGTCAATTTTTCGAAAATTTCGTCCGCTAGTGTGCTCCGATTTTCATATTCGATAGTTTGACACAGTAAGGACGGATTTATATACAAATAAATCCAGGGCCGCCACATGGGGGGGACAGCCGGGTACTCGCTAATTGGGAAAAATGTTTAGGTTATGAGCTTGTAAAAAGAATGGGGTTTAGAAATTTTGGTGGGCGTAGCCTATATATATTTGAATTGGATCTATATTTTTTTTTAATGTACATAAACGACAAAACAAGTGCAGTCCTAGAATAGTATATTTCATTAGTAGTCGTAATAAAACTACAAGTACCGAAAGTGACCTTTGCTGCACCGATTGTCGGCTTTTATTCTCATTTCGCTCAAAACTCAAGATGAAAATAATTTTAAAATGGCCAAAGTCCTATAGCAAAGTACTAGAATTTTCAGTCTGGCCCTGAGAACTGGGGGCGGCCTCTGAGAAGTGGGGGCCCGGCTCTGAGAAGTAGAGGCCCGTGATCTGGTCCTGGGCCCGGCTCTGAGATGTGGCGGCCCTGAATAAATCCGAAAATCCCAAGAAAAATGTAGTTTGTTCCTTTTTCCTCGATAACGGTTACAGACATGGCCTTAGAAGTGTTTTCATTGGATTCTCCAACTCTTAACTTCTTACAAAACGTGTACCTGAAAGACTAGTAACGCAACGTGAGCGTTACGATGTTTTTCGCTTGAATGTCGCTCAAAAAAATGCTTCGGTAGACGGATTCTGCTGCTTAACGAACTTGATGTTTCAAATCACACAAAGTATTTTTGTACCAAATTTCATTTAAATTGGTCAATTTTTGAACTACTTAGAGAGCAAGCAGACAAATATATATATATATATATATATATATATATATACACATACAAATTTTATCCACCATTATTTTCGTGATGGGTTCTGAAATTTTCAAATCGGCACTTCCGGATTGCGTCGTGAGGTCCACCTTATAAGCGGGGTTCCTCCCTATGGAGAGAGGGTGGAAGCGCGCTAAAATGAAAAATGTCTTCAAATCTATATCGATCCTATCTATTACTTATAACGAAATATACCAACTCTACAGTGTTTATAGCGAAATATTCTCGCGAAAATTGACCCTGAGTCTCAGTTGTACTTATACCTTGCTCTTTTAGGAAGAATTGGACGCGGAGAAATGGAATCCGGCAAATTGAAAACAGCACGCCACGATCGTCTCTCCAGACTGAACCTTTTCATTATACAATTCAAGAACTACCAAAATAAACAATGCAGTTCACTGGAAAACCTTGCAAGTGTTTCCGATCATGTAATTATAATTGTTAGGGTGGGTTTACACTTGATAGTTATTGCAGGATATTTATATCAGACAGAAATTGCGACTAATGAAAACCATGTAAAATGTATGTCTACAATAAATTCTACATGTTAGAATTTATTGTAGACATAAATTTTACGTGGTTTTCATCAGTCGCAATTTCTCTCTGATATAAATATTCTGCAATAACTATCAAGTGTAAACCCACCCTTATTGTGACATTCTATAATTTATAATTCCTTATAAATTTTGAAATGTTTATTAAACGAAGTTTAGCCTGTCGTTGCTTAGGGAGAATAAAGGGGTGCGCTGTGGCATAACGTTCTTACACCACACAGTGGAAAAACGTCCGACTCGCAGAAACAGCCTCATTTTAGCGCGTTCTCAATACGTTCTTATTCCTAGTGTTCTTTGAATAGAATCGGTCAAAACCTCGGGTATAAATCACCTACCACAATGACGTCTCAAATAAAGCGAGATTTTATCCATCGCTTTCCATAAAAAACTGACAGTGAACATTATTCCCTCCACCCTCTTGAGTTTTTATTCTTCTTTTTATACTTAGGAAAATAAACTGAAATCTCAAAACTGCTCATTTTTTTCCTAATACTTCCTGAAGAGCAAACGATACCAACATTATTGTCATACCTTGGATGAATTTCAACTGTGGACACTTTTTCAACTGAATTCACCATTTTGGAACTAAGACGAAAATTCCAGATATTTGTTCTTTTCCAGTTTTTCTGAAAAAAGGTTGTAGATATGGCATTTAAAATAGTTCCATTCCACTCCCCACGTCGAATAACTAAAGTGTTTAAAATAAAAGTAAAAGTTTACTTTGAACCTTATTGACGCAAATTTGTTAGTGCTATGATTTTTTTGTCCATTCTAATAACCCTGATAACATTGTTCCGAGAGGTCTTCCATGGTCTAGTGGTTAGCGTCTTAGATTCATAAGCGGGAGATGGTGGGTTCGATCCCCACCTGCGGCATGAATTTTCTCATCTCAGGGCACCCTGGGTGTCGGCACTGAAGACCCAGATTTGTCGATGCGCCGTTAAAAAAAAAAAAAAAAAAAAAAAAAAAAACATTGTTCCGATAGGCAGGTTCAACTGTTAAAGGAGCTTGATCTTTCGTTTCAAATGTTACTTCAGTGATCTATGGCTTCTGAAACCTGATATTTTCTAGGCACTTCCATTGGGTCATTCCTTGAAAGTGAGAGAAAGAAAAGCCTATGCAAGCACGGCACTGCTTTGTCTATCTAGGTTGAGGAATCATTACTTCGAAAAAGGCTAAAAAACATATTTAATTTTGTTTGATCCAGAAGAAATGATTTGAAATCAATTGTTTGAAAGGGACTGAAAGAAAAGAATTGATTGATAAAGGTTTTGGCGAGGCATTAGATATTGTATAATATCTGGTGTTTGAATGCTTGGAAATAATTTACCAAAAATAATGAAACAGTAATATAATGTAAGAACATTGAACTTGTACAAGGTCCTTAGAAGTAAAATAATCTCTTGTAAACCAATTCCTTCATTGAGGAAAGGGGGAGAGAAAAACTCAATCAAAATATCAGTAATTTAAAATGCTTAAAGTACAATAAAAAATAATTTAAAGCATGATGATTATTGAATTTAGAAATTAATAAAAATATAACTCTTACCTGAATAAACATTGTTTTTATTTATTACAGCACAAAGGTGAAATTATAAAAACATTGGAGCTTCTATAAAATTATTTATCTAAACCATCGAACTAATATTTGAACAAAGATCAGGATAAAACGTTTTTTTTTTGTTTTTTTTTTGACTTTTCGAATAATTAAACTTGCATATATATTAGGTATCTTCTAATAATGAGATTTATGTACATCGATACATGGTTTGCTTTAGTTAACTGAGGAATACTTTCGATGTCAGATAGAGATTATAGATTGTGTACCTCTCCTATTTCCTTGATAATCATTCACTTTCCAGATAAAGAATTCCTTAAAATGATAGTTTCACGTATGAAGTACTTTGATAAACACGCCAGGTGTTATCAGACCAGATAAAGCAGTACAATGGAATACCTAATAGCGTTTTCTAGTTTAAAGTGTTTATTTAATTTATACTGAGCAACCACTTAAATTTGAAATAATCAAATGACTTACTTAAAGTATTTATATATACAATTATTTTGATTAATTACATCAAAGATAATGTTCATTTTAAATAACCTTGAATAAAGAATTCAAGGATATAAAATGAAAATGATCTTTCCATTAAAAGATATCATATGTTGAGTCACTAAAATATAAAAGACAGATTGATGATATAGGAAAAAATATTAGAAGAAATATCAAGGAATTAATAAATTTAAATGTCTTCTCTATTCCTCGAAAACCTAACATTTTAAGCATAGAAGTCAATACAAGCCCCAACGATCATCATGAAAAATTGAGAGAAAAAAAAAAAGTTGAGATATTAAGGAAAGTATACAAAGTTGCCAAAACTTTTCATGTCTGTTATTAAAATATTTTATTCTAACCCTTCCTTAACTCCAAACGTAAACAAAATTTCAACCTATTAGTTTTGATGAAATTTGAACATGCAGAAAATGTTTCAACTGAATCCCATGATTCTAAGTACCCAAACCAAAAGCGTTATTCAACAACTATTTTTCCAATTTTCTCGACAACGGTTAAAGCTATCGCCTTAAAAATAGTTTCATTCATTTTTCTAGGCCAAGAAGCCTATAAAACAAGTACTTGCAAGCATATGAAGTAAGCGGAACGATTTTTTTTGCGCGACATTCGCTCCAAAAAATATGTTCTTGTGGGCGGATTCTGCTGGTTAACGAACTTGATCTTTCAAATTAGACGAAAGATTTTTGTACCAAATTTCATCAAAATCGGTCCATTATTCGCTGACGTATGCCGCGAACAGACAAATGTATATATATATGTATACCACCATCATTTTCGGTCTCTAGGGGTTCTGAAACGCAAAATTTTCTAGTCGGCATTTCCGGATTGCGTCTTGAGATCAACCTTATAAGCAGGGTTCCTCCTTATGGAGGGACCGCGCTAAAAGGTTTGGGGGGGGGGGGAAGACAAGACCTGTTCATCTTGCAATTCCTGATACAAACTGGATGAGATGCTTCAGTAATTTTCATGCAAAAACATTCTGCCCAGCATGTTTGGTATGATACAGAATGCTTGGACAGAGATGCATGTTTGATGCTCTGCAAGATGTACTCCTTTAGCTGCACGGATGGAAGATTTAATTACTTTGACAATGATGACAAACTTTCATCTTAAATTAATAGTTTTTTGTTCTACTTTATTTTTGATGTTCATTTTGTTTATTTTTTTAGGGTCTCGTTATAGTCAAGTGGTTGGAGTCTCATGACAGGTAGACTTTTTTCAGCACTGGGCTCACTGAATAAATGAGATGGTCCATGAGAATTCATAAAGGGTGGCAACCTGTATATAGACCACCAATAATAATGTATAATAGAAACTGATGCCATGTAAATACTTTTTTTGTTCTTTTTATTGTATAACTTTTGATAGTATTGTAGCTTTTATAACGCCTTAGATTCTCATGTGGGAGTCGGGGGTTTGAGTCCCTTAAGCAGCAAGAATTTTTCTCATCTCAGGGCCCTTTGAGAAGTTTCCTTGCTGCACCATGGATGTCGGCGCTAATGGCCTAGTTGTCGGTCTCATTAAAAAGTATAGGTATTGTTATCAATACCATGCATATATGCATTTTCAATAATAAGAAACAGAGAATTAAAATAGATAACTTAAAATTTCATTTTTTTAAAACTTAAATTTGAATGAAAAAAAAAATTAAGCTAAAATTGCTAGATGGTTAAAAATATTCATCATTCCCACACAAACAGCATAAAAAAATATCTTGCTATTCAAAGCATTAGAATAGGGAGGGATAAATATGAACCTCTTGCCTTTGTTGTGTACTCTCAATAAATAAATAAATAAATATGAACCTCAAGGGAACATTGTTATATACCAAAGTATTGCTTAGCTCTGTAGTTAACAGAGTTGGGCATAATGCTATTTATAAATATGAGTATGAAATTACTCGTACTTCACTTAGTTTAAATATGAATATAAATAAATTTGTATTCATAAGGATGATTAGAAATTTATTTGTATTCATTAGTATAAATACAAATGCAATTGTATTCACAAATTTGACTTTAAAAAAAAATCAATTCAGATACAGAATAGTAAATATTCAACTAAAAAAAAAAAAAGAAGTGAATAAAAAAAACATTAAAATCTATGAATATAAATGCATTCCCATTATAATTTTCTAAAATAGATTTATTCACAAAGAAATTCACAAAATAAGTTGGTTATTAAATAAATAAATAAAAATAAATTTGTAGACAATTTTGTTTACCTATTACAATTTAAACCAAATGTGAGTCTTTATGGGTAGCGAAGAAGTGAAAAAAGTGAGTTCTTTATCGCATACAAAATAAACAAATATTGCTTGTTTTAAATATGTATAAATTGGGTTTGCCCATATTCTTCGTACATGCTAAACAAATTAAAACAAAAAAAGAAGTGTATTTTTCTTACTTTTTACACCTCCTTCTATCCATAAAGACTAACATTTGGTTTATATATTATTAGGTACACAAAATTGACTTCAAGTTTATTATAATTTGTCGTAAATATTGAAAAATTGACAACTTATTTTGAGAATTCCTTTGAGAATATATTTACATTCACAGATAATAAAAAAAATATATATACATTTGCATTCATAGATTTCAATTATAGCTATAGTTTTTTTTTTTTTTTTTTTTTTTTTAATTTATTTGATTTTGTGTGAATATTCATCAGTGTTAAATGTGTATGAAGCAATGCCTCAAATATACTGAGTGCAATTTTAGGATACAATAAGGGAAAAATTAACAAGTAATCAAGCTAAGGAAACATAAAGCATTAATAAAAGCAATTTAAGAATAAGTCACTTTCCATATGGTATTCATTCCATCGATTCAATAGATCTGACACTGTCTTTTGTTAACCCTTGGTTTTTGTTAGATGTATAATCTAGCAATAGTTAAAGTAAAATTAATTAATTAATTTTGGGCAACACTGTTTGTCCTAATCCTTAAGTATTCCAAATCAAAAGTGTGTTCATATTTTATAGCACAATGAGCCAAGAAAAATAAATATATTTACATTTAAAGTGAAAAGTGAATTAATACTTATAAGCATAACAGTAAAATTCAAGAGCTCAAAAAATATTGGAGTACTAAAAACTAGTAACCCTGGTCTAGTAATAAAGAGAACAAAGACAACTTGCGAAAGCCTAATGAAGATACAGATTTTTGTTAGATGCAGGACAGAAACCACAAAAGACGTAAAAATATCAATTAATTTATTATCACATTTTGAAACAAATGTAACATAATTTACAAAATGGCTTTTGTCTTTTAAATAATTAGAGATAAAAGATATACTACAATGAATTGATGACATACATATTAGTATTTGGCCCCTTAGTGGGCAAGGCAGCAAACTAATTAAAAAATATCATCTAGTTGAGGAATAACACAATCACAATTAGTAGGCTGAGACCTACTTTAATTAAATATTTAATATAAATAAGTACATAATAAAATAATATCTAAATATGTCACGAATTATACACAACTATTAGTTCACAATAATTTACAAGTACATTTTTACAATTACAGCCCATCCTTTATACATCTTGAGCAATATTTCTAATCATTCAATTCCATTCCTAGTAAAATGTAATATTTTTGATTAGAAACTTTTCAAGAAGGGAGATAAATAAGTGAAATTCAAATTTAATATACAATAGTAAAAAGGATATAAGAAAGAAAGAATATAAGAAGCTTCTCAAAATATCAGGTACAATTCCCTAATCATCAATTTACTTGCTATTTACAAAATTTCGATTCTAATTTATTTCTTCACTTTTAATGGCAGTAATTTATTATAATTATATAATTGTAACACCCTAATAAAATTCACCAGCCTTTTGCTTGCCTTTCAACGGCGAGGGGATGACGAAAACTGAAACACAGACAGATATTTTTAATAATCAGCTAATAAAACATAACAGTTTAAATCGTTATTACCAATTGAAATTATTTACTATAAATAGCAATTAATTTATCATATTACCACTGAAACCTAAGAGTTAACTGAAGAATACAAGTGATATAAGAAAATGTTAACCTTAACACTCACATCCATCAGGCCATTAATAATAATAGCATTATTTTTTAAAATTTATATATATTTTTTTTTTGTTTTTTTTTACGCAGGTAATTCCTGATGCTGGTGGGACTCGAACCTACCACTACTCGAACCTACTATCCCACGGGAGACCCAATATTAGCAATATTAATAGTAATTAATTTGTTATATGAGCAAAAATGAATAAACTTATTTTATGAGTGAACAATCTTTTACTATGTTTGTACTGTTTATTCTTGAATCGACTCTTGTATCAATGAACAATGAAGTTGTTCTTGAATAAATAAATAAAGCACTCAAAATTTCAGTAGTGCTCCTTAGAATTGTTCTGCCTCTTGTGAAATACACAGTGTTTGGACTATCTTATGCTAGATTGTCACCGTATTTCAAAAAGTATCCTAATCAATATTTTTAAATTAATTTTAACTAATACAGGGTGTCTGGTGGCAAATTTATATTTTTAAATATGATTATTTCAGTAAGTAATAAACGGTGTGGAGGGAGGGTGGTGCCGTTGGAATTATCTATTGTGTGGATTTCTCAGTCATGATGTCGCAGTGGTCGAGTGAGCATCGTGCGTTATCTGTGGAGACATCTTTTAAGAGTAATGATTCTTACGTAATTGCTCGTCGACAATTTTGTTCAGAGTTCGGTATTCCTTATCCACGCATGAGATAATTGGACCATTTTTTCGAAAATTCTCGAGGCCAGGCGACGAATGTCAACAGTGAAAATTATCAACTCATGATTACGGAATTCTTTTTGCCAAACCTGCGTGCTCATCCATCGTACTCTTCACACACGTGGTTTCGACAGGATCGGGCGACTGTTTCAACAGGATGGGGTGACTGCACACACAGCCAGAGCTTCGATGAATTTGCTTCGAGAAAATTTCCCCCCAAAACTGATCAGTCGCTTTGAGGACATCCCATGGCCACCGAGGTCGCCCGATCTAACTCCCATGGATTTTTTTTTTATGGGGCTACCTCAAAGAGAGGGTTTATAATGACAATCTCTAATCTCTTGTGACTTTAAAGGAAAATATTCGTCGAGAAATCAGCTAAATTGAACCAAGTTTACTGCAGCGTGTGGCGCAGAACACAAGGCTCCGTTGTGAACAGCGTGTTCAACTCAACGGAAAGCATCTGAATGGCATGCTCTTTAAAAAATAAAATCCGCATTTTCATTCTATCGTTCAATGCTCGTAGTTATAGTCCGAGAGCTGGCAACGCACTTTTCATGAAGTGTTTTATGCACCTTGAAATTTTTTTATAATATACCTCTTAGGTAGAAAAGAAGGTATGTATGTGTTTCCTGGACATACCTAGGAACACCAGGTACTGCGCATAGGGGAAAGGTGCAAAACAATATTTCCGAAAAATAGAGTTTTAATCAGAAGCCAACTATCTTTAATGTAAAATTAAGACAATTTTACAATGATTAATAAATATGGCAGGCACTTTTAAGGGTTATAACACGTAAAAAAAAAAAAAAAAACTTAATTGTTTTTATTCTCATATTAAATGAGAGTTTTATTCGCGCTGCCATTTAAACCGGAACAGCTGTACAAGATCATATGAGCAAGAACCAATGAGAGCGCAGAGAATAACCACAACTGCGCGGTGCTGTCATTCACTCTTACGGTTACGTGCAGTGTATTGCAGTCTATCATATTCAACATTTATTTTTATGTTTCCTGATAATTATACCCCACAAAAGTGTCTGCCCTTTTGTAATTATTTTCAAATATGTTTACTGAAGACGCTGTTTAAATCGCAGCGTGAATAAAGCACTTCATTTAATATTAAAAATAAAAACTAGGTACTTAGTTTTTTTTATTATTATCATTTTAACCTCCTTAAAAGTGCCTGCCTTATTTATTATTAATTTGAAAATTGCCTTAATTTGCCATTTTTTTCATTAATAATAGTTGGCTTCTGAATAAAACTCTATTTTTGGGCAATATTGTTTTGCACCTTTCCTCTATGCGCAGTATCTGGTGTTCCAAGGTATGTCCAGGAAACACATACTTACCTTCTTATCTACCCAAGAGGTACACTATAGCAAAATTTCAGGGTGCATAAAACACTTCATGAAAAGTGCATTGCCAGCTCTCCGACTATAACGCAATTCATTACAAGAACTTGGATTAGTAGAATCCTTAAGTCCTTACAAAGGCTGTAAACATAAACTGCGTCAAATTAGTAGAAGTTGACTGAGACGTTCCTGTACATCAGGTATGGGCAACCTATGACATGTTGTGGGCCTAACTTTTTATATTTTATGTAACATATTTACCTTCTTATCTACCTAAGAGGTACATTATAGCAAAATTTCAGGGTGCATAAAACACTTCATGAAAAGTGCGTTGCCAGCTCTCGGTCTATTAAACTTTGTGCCAATTATTACGTTTTTTATTAAGGTTTGAAAATATAAATCTGCTACCAGACACCCTGTACTTAAAAAGATTTTTTTTAAAACGTTCTCTTGCAAGTCTTTTATTCATCTGAACTCTTCTCAGACTATGATCATGTATTTATTAAAGATTTAGGCTTAAATTTTGAACCTGATAAATTCTAAAAGTTTCTTCTTTAGAGAGAAATTTCTGATTTTTCCATATCATAATGTAAGTATCTCAAATTTTCACCCTTGTCACATTTATTTTGTTAATTAAAGTATCCTTACTTATGGACACCAAAAACAGCACTATTGACATTTGCTAATGATTAAATCAGATATATTAAGACTTTTATCTTTCAAAATAATATAAAAACACCTAGGGAGAAATTCAATTTTCCAACAGATCCCTTCATTTTAAATTCTCGATACTTGAACTTTTTTTAAAATTTTTTTTATTATTTTTTTTTTTTTTTAATTTATTTATTATTTTTTTTTTTTGTTTCTCGTCGTAATAACCCATAGGTACAATTTTTAATATATGAGACCAATGAAAAATGTCCCTGCTCCACTTTCCTTTTGGCTTACATCATGCAATCTCCTGTAGTCTGGGAAATCCTTTCCTCAACTGAGAAAACTTTGATTCATGAATTTTAATACATTCCTAAGTATGTTTTTGGTCTGAGAGTGAAGGAGGTTGGAGTGAGAATTGTGCCACTGAGCATCTCTCTACCCACCAGCAAAATCAACTTCAACACACTCTACCACTTCTCCACAATCCCAGCTCCACTACGGCAGCTACACATTTCCGGCTACTTGTGACTTTTATTTCTTAAACTCTATAAACTCCAGTCTCATCAGCACAGTTGCCCAGCTCATCAGCTATTAGTCCTGCTGAAGGAACAACAAATTAATCATTGTAAACTTTCATAGACCTTGAAAAAGAAGGTTGTTCAGAATGTTTCTTAAGTTCGTTTGAATTCGTAAATTTCATTCAAATACATTACCACCTAGTTGTACATTGCTATCGAACAAAATCTTTGAGACACTGATGAATTACCAGATTGTTAAGAGAGGTTACATCAATTAAGCATGATGAAAGCATAAACATAAAAGCATTAAGGAATTAAGATGGCATTAGTCGAAAAAAAACTTGGATGTATAAAAGATAAATTAGTAAATAATTTTTTTTTTAAATATATGCCTTAAAGAAGCAAAACTATACTAGAATGAACCTCCAAAGGTGGGTCTTAAAGATGAATTACACTTTTAAAGAACATGCAACTGGATCAGGCTGTATTACTGAGCACCAATCATGCGCCTTCTTGTATGGGAATTAAAATTATGTTAAAGTTAATTTATTATAATTGTAATTAAAAACAATGTTGTCGGTTCAGCCAAAATTCTTGATTCTTCAACATTTTTTGATGTATAGATTAGTTACTCGGATTATTGAGATTATGATCCAACTTGGATGGAACTTTTTTTTTTAAATTAAATCAAATCTTAGAGCATTGTTATTTGAAGGAAATAGATGGACCTAACACAATAAGGTTTGGTAAAAACATAAAAAGAAAATCATTGAGAGGAGATCGTTGACCGTAGATGATGCAAGGTAGGGATTGTCGGGGTTCGGTCACTGCTACTTAATAAAACTACATTTTATCATAAAAATGGTTTTATTGTGCCGACGTTTCGGCTTGAACTTCAAGCCTAATTCAGGGCGATGGGAAGATAGAGAATTATTCCTCACAAATGCGGGATCATTTCTGCGGGATCATTTCAGAAATGATCCCGCATTTGTGAGGAATAGTTCTCTATCTTCCCATCGCCCTAATGAAGGCTTGAAGTTCAAGCCGAAACGTCGGCACAATAAAACCATTTTTATGATAAAATGTAGTTTTATTAAGTAGCAGTGACCGAACCCCGACAATCCCTACCTTGTATAAAAAGAAAATGTTTTTTTTTGGTTAAAAAATGCCTCTAAATGTGTGTTGAAAACAAACATGTTTTACATGCAATTATGCATCTTTCTTTTCTAAAAAATAAATATGTGAAAAATGTTTATATATTGATTTTAAAATAATTTTCAGATCAAAATCATAGCATGGAGCTATGAAAATAAAAACAGTAAAGCAACTCTAGATGGACTACAAAAATATATAAACAAAATTAGGCAATAATTAATTCATAATTGAACAAACCTTCACACAAATACATGTTTTCGTGAAATTAGAAGATGTGGGGACTCAGTTACCACAGAAAATAGGACGACTGAGCCAACCTGAAATAGACGATAATTGGCTTAAATTAATAACTTCTTCTTTCACATAATACTAAGTTTGTGCTTTCTTATGTTTATCATTTCAGGTATTCTTTGTTAATGGGCAGTAAAAGGGTTTTGCCAAGAATTGATATTATTTGAGGAAAGTGGGAAGAAAATTTCTATTTGAAGGATCTGAGAACATATGTAGGTCAGTATGTTTCTACGATTTGGAAATTTCTGTTCAATGCAGGTTTATTATTTCTATTGTTTTCTATCTCTCGATTAACGAATCTAATTTTATTGCAGTATCCTAGACAAAAAATAATATCTAAATTCCCTATAGACGTACATTATTACAGAGAAGATTTAACCCTACTTGGAGACCCAGAAGCTTGCTTTGAAAGCCAAGAAACTTCACCATCACCAAAGACAGAATCCATGAGTAATAGATTTGATAAATTTCCAAATATGGGGGGGAGACTATTATAAGACCTCTTTTCTAGAGAATTCAATCAGTATATTTAGAACTTAATCTTAAATATGTAGTTTTATTTTATGTATTTTTTTTTTAACTGGTTCTAAGAAATATTGAGTTTTAAATGTTTTTAATCAGGAAAACAATTCACATAAGTAAATTGATGTTAGGAGAAGAGTTTTTTTGAATTTTGTCAGAAATAACAACATCAAAAAAACTGCTATTATAACTAAAATCATGGTTCATCTTCTAAACAAAACAAATTTTGTTATTTATTACACACTATCATAAAAATATGAATAGTTAATTGGATATTGAGTGATTTGCCTTTTGGCAGATTCAATCTCTAGCCTTTGATCCAGGACCGACATGTGTCCTTCCGAGGACTACTAAAGGAAGAAAGTAGTCTTCAAGTACTCCATTGGCTCTTGCCTTATTCAGAGAAAACATCATCATTTTGCACAGAATGTATTACAAATTCAAGAAAATATCTAAGGAATGTTGAGACAGTCTTCTCCTTTAGTTAAGGATCTCTTCTATTAAGATAGAACTACAAAATCAACAACAGAATTATCATAACTAAAGGGATAAAGGAATTTTTAGGTGTTAATTCTGCCTAGAAGTTAAAAGTGTCAACGATGACAATTTATTTTCCTACAATCTTAACTTCACTTTAACTACGTCTAGATAGGCAAAGCTCAACTGAATGTTTGGTTATTGAAAATGGGGCTGAGTCCTTGAAAAAAGGTGTCGAAAATAAGTGTGGAAAGTTTGGATATTTGTTTTCGTTATTTTTAACATCGATTTCCACTGCCCAGCATTTTCTGCATTGGGTCTAGGACCAAGGTTGGGCTGAAAAGGGACCACTGCACTTTGGACAATCGTTTTTCTCATTGTTAACTAAATCTTGATCAGACTATAAGAATTTAGTTTACAACCCTTAACCATTCATATTTATATGGCTCCCTGAGTTGGTTTAATTAACAAAAAATACGAGTTAGTATGTGAATATATGCATGCTTTGCCCACCACCTAAAGCCTTGAAGTGCACCTCTGGAAAGGCTGCCTGCCTCCTTGAGCTTGAGGATCTATACTAGACGCTGCACTCGATGCGGAGTCTTGCCTTCTGAATGGTAATGCTGGTCGATGCAGTGGATAGTTCCACGGAGATTTGGGTACGTCCATTTCAAATCCTGCATTCGATCTCCCTTGTTCTTCTGTTTCTTCCTTTTTAGATGAGAGTCTCCTGCCAGTATTCACAATACAAAACATTAGAAAAAAAAAAAAATGAGAAACATAAAAATATTGTACTTTACTGCAACACAGTAGATCATACTCGCGTTCAATGATCACTATCACATTTATGAGACTTGGATTATAGTTAAAAAATTTCTAATAACCTCATATTAAACAAATCTTAATTGCAAGCATGCAATAACTTCAGTTTATATATATAGAGAAACACACACACAGACAATTATATTGGTTCTCAAATGAAAGAGCAGGCCAAAATGTTATTTTATCCTGTAACAATATTACTAATTAGAGTGGCTGAAATATGAAACCGAACAAAGACAAGTGTAAAACGATAGGATAGGGGTTAAATTGCCAGCTGGGTGAATTATTTTTTCTTAAAAAATAATATTTGAAAATTTGAATTTATTGGCTATTGTAAATAAGAATTAATCAGTAAAATTTTTAGGTTTTAATGATAACAGACTACATGTTCGAGTGACATAATACGAGAAGGAAGTCTAATCAACTTGAGAGATCACAAAAGCCAATCTTCAATAACTTTCATTAACGAAGAAGTAATAAATCATTTAGAACCAACTAGAAATATTTAATCAGTAAATTACAGACAAATGATAAATTCTAGAGGGCTGTTATAGTCCGTTTTTAAAGAGTTATTGAAGTAAGATTGATCTGCCTTTTAAACTGTTTGACAAAGCAAAGAAAACATTCAAAATTGAATTGTTGATTTATACATTCAGAGGTAAGTTGTAATTTACATCTTTAAATTGGTTAAAAATCAAATTAGTATATGATTTAAGGATAAAAGTGAAGTTTCAAGGCCTCAAAACCGATTTCTTTCAAATTTTGTACAATAACGTATTTTGATGCACTAAACACGAATACGTTAAAAAAATCCTTCGCATTTAACTAGGAAAGAAGTTATTAAGCACTGAAGTTCACTGTTATGCGGGCTATGAGTGCTAATGTAAACAACTAAATTTGTGACGACTTTAAGGCATAAATGACGACTTTAAGGCATACATGCTATGGGCTTCCGCTCGCTCAAGAAGATAACAAAACCCCAGTCAATCCAACTCGCTAAAATTAATAGAATTCTATTAATTTCAGTGAATTGGATTGACTGGGGTTTTGTTATCTTCTTGAGCGAACATAGCAAGCGGAAACGCATAGCACGTATGCCCTTAAGCGACAGGTGATGACGGGTGAGGATGCCCTTAAAATTAACAATATTTTTGAATGAATGGTTTATGAACATTTCAAATGAGAGTTGTGTTTCCCAATGTTACATATCTGCACATGCGCGTATTTACAAATACGCTGTTGACGCCTAGTTTTATAGCCTTCCTAACAGTGAACTTTAGTGCTTAATAACTAATTTCCTAGTTAAATGCGAAGGTTTTTTTTTAACGTATTCGTGTTTAGTGCATCAAAATACATTTTTGTGAAAAGTGTTAAAGAAATTGGTTTTGAGGGCGTGAAACTTCACTTTTACCGATAATGTTATTTTAACATTCCATTTGTAATTACATACATTTCTTGGGACAAAAAACTTTATAAACTGTTGTTTCTGTAGTATAACTTACTAGAGTGAAGCTTTTTAATTTTTCAAAATAATTGCACTTCTGGCAATCGAGACAAGGAGTGTTCACAACACTCAGGATCATAAGGCCTCCTAAATATACATTTTAGAAAATAAATATGTAGGCTGAAAATGCCCTAATGTTGATAGAAACCAAATAATACATACATAAATAGGATTTTTGTTGAGCACTGTTTAAAAACAAATAAAGTAGCTATTCCACCTTAAACCATTCTTTGAACTCATCATTAGACAATGTAAGAATTATAAAAATCTTATGCATAAACAATTTTTTTAGTATTGTAATTTTCTGACCTGAGTATTCTCCTCCCAAGGCCTGGGGGTTCCTCGAGCCCCTTACCAGCCCTCCTCTTTGTATGGCTCTCCTCGATTATAACATGCCTGTCATAAGGTGTGTCATAATCAACTTCGAGGATTGTACTAAACCTATTGGGGTAGATGAAATCCATGGCTAAAATCACAAGACCTGTGAACACACTCAGAGCACCTAAAACAAAGATTGATTTTCATTCTCATGAAAATATAAGTAATATCAATAATAATATTATTTGAATAAAATATATATTCAACAATGCTGCCAAGATATAGGCACATGGCCTACACACACAAAGTGTACTACACAACCTATTAGAGCCAATTTTTACCCTCTCATAACTTTGAACCAGTTAAAGATAAACTTATGAAATTTTACACAGGAATTAAAAGATGTGAGTAAAATTGGAAAGTTTTACACTTCTACATTGAAGCTTTTCTGAGATATAGACAATGGAAAATCGGAATTTATAAGACTCACTCACTCACTCATCAAAAGTAGTATGCACTTCCCGAAAAGCTAGAAACTTGAAATTTTGCAGGATGATAGACATTAAGGTGTTATTAAAGGCAAAAATTGAAAAAGCCTGATAAGTTGTGTTTGACTCCGCTCCCAGGACAAACAACAAGTTTGCTGTTCCTTCAGAAGCCCATCATTCCTTCCGAAACCCATCATGTGGGGTATCAAATGAATCGTCTCAGTAAGGAGAACCTATATTTGATGTTTTAAGAAACATTTAGATGCATCTTAACATTTTTATGTACATGCCTAGATGTTCCTACATAGATTAGGCGATGGCGACATTAGTTAGACTTCAAAGACTTAGTTAGACCCCCTCAAATGTCATTTGGGAAGTAAATAAAAAAACATTTCTTATAATAAACTGTACTTTCGCCATGACCGTAATTACTCATCTTTAACATTCCCATTCGTACCTACTAGACAGAAAGGACAGGCCAATTTGCAGATTTTGTAATGAGACTCTGACCGTTAAACACATACTTATGAACTGTAGGCAATAGTTTTTGCCTTTGTCAAAGTTATTAATTTTCCCCTTACTTTATTTTATTTCTTTTTATTATAATTTATTTTGAACGATAACGTCAAAAGAGTTTTTAGCCTATGTTGCGGAACTCTATAAATGAAATAAATAAATAACATCCCCAAAGATTAAAAATGAATTCTTGACAAATTACTAATATTTTCCTCTGAAATATAACCAAATTTCCGGTCACGTGACTGATGAAATCACTTCTAATACATTTTTGTGACTCTTTTCTTTTTTTTATTTTGCGATCTGCCTCACAATTTTGTCATTTATATATGATTTATATCTACGTAATTTTATGGGTATTGGATATACTTTCCATAATTTCTTATTCGTGTTATGTTTTCTTACCTGAGAGAACAATTAGCCAGAAACACCAGCCAAACTTGAACGAGAGATGCCTTTCTTCGAACCTTATGTAGAGTGGGCTCGAAGGGAGGAGGCAATGATAGGTAAATGCTGCACTGAGCATCAGTCCGCCTGTAATAGCCATGGCACCAGCTCCATATCGCGGTACCACTAAGAGGAGGAGGTTCGACAGCAACCAGCAGGCAAAGGCTGCCCTGTAAACAAAGAACAATTTATTAAATATCATAAATAATCAACATACAACAAACAAAAAACCATTGATTGCCATCTACAGAAGGTAGTGTGACTACTGAAAGTAAATTTTTAGAAATAAACCAAATTATCACAGAAAATAATTTCTTCTTTCTTCCTCTAGTTGACTTATGTGAAAATTGTGTCTATTGACTTACACTGCGAAACAAAGATCTCAATAACAATGTATGCATGTAATCGAAAAGTTTTATATGTTTCTTTGTAAATGTTTTTATTACATACATGTTAATATATGGACTACCTTCAGTGAGGAAGTCATATATGTGTTCGTGTGGAATGTCCAAGTCATCTTTGTCCTTGAAGTCTGTGAGTATGTGTTTAATTGTTAATGGCATATTACAAACACTTCGTGCAGCATCTTCTCGTCCTGCAATGTAAGGGAAAAGCCTTATTCTAAGCCTCATAACCTCTTCTCTTGTTGTTCGATTACTTGATGGCCAGGCATTCAGGTTTCCCTTTATTTGACGTAATATCGTCAATACAAATGCAAAGTAACGAATGTAAAAAAAATGTATCTTTCATTTTCAATCTTTACTAATTTCTGCTGGACTTATGTACGGCAAATTCTTGAATCTTAGCTCACTCTATTAAAGGGAATGTATTCCACTATCAAAAGGTCAAATCTGCCGAATATTAGCCTGCCCAAAAAAAAGTTATGAAAAAATGCTTTTCCACTCTGAAAAGTGGTAATTTTGCGACAATATGTTGCTTTTTGCGTGTGTCCTTGTATTTTCCTGCCTGTTTTTTTATACAGGTGCCCAGGGCCTCCAAGAAGAATTTCGGGCCCCTTAACTCCCCCCCATTAACTTGGTAATTATGGGCCCTTGTCCAAATAATATCACTGGCCCCTTAACCCCCCCCCCTCCATTGACATTACCAAAAACTAGTAATGGAATTATTAAAAACTGACATTTGTCTGAAAACAAAACAAAATATATTAGTTATTGAACGGAGTGGAAAATGACAGCTGTATCACTTTGTTATTTCAAGTTATAATTCAAGTGAAAAACTGATGCGCGGGCCCCTAACCAATTTATGATCAAAAGTAATATGGATTCCAGTTAGGAAGCAAGTTCAAGCATGATTTACTCAATTAAGCGGTATGCAGTCTCACTTTTCGAACTTAATGACTAATTATTCGTTCCGATAGGTTATCTGACTATTTTTTTAGCGCTTTCCAGAGGGGTTTTAGCAATTTCCTAATGAGATTTGAAACTTTGAGTATTTTTCTTCTGTACAGTTAAAATCTTAGCCTTGTCTTATCCACCCTTCTTTAAGAGCTTGGATCTTTGACCTGTTGATAGTATTGATTCTTCGAATGCAATTAAATTGTTACGTATATATACATTGGATTAGAGGACGTTTTCAAAATGTCTTTTTATCTGTTCGTTCATTATACAAATCCACAACGTTTGACCAAACTTGGCACACAGGTAGGTCTTATCCGGGAAGTCTCGTAGGCTAGGCCAAAAAATCTACCAACTATCTGTCTGTGTGTTTGTTCCTTATACAAATCCACACCGTTTGACCGATTTTGGCCAAACTTGGCATACAGGTACATCTTGATTCGGGGAGTGCTGTAAGCTAAGTCAAAAACGTCTACCAGCTGTCTGTCTATGTGTTGTCCCCTACACAAATCTACACCATTTGACCGATTTTGACCAAACTTGGCACACAGGTATATCTTGATCCAGGGAGTGTCGTAGGATAAGTCAAAAACGTCTATCAGTTTTTTGTCTGTCTGCTTGTCCCTTATACAAATCCACACCGTTTGACCAAACTTGGCACACACGTAGGTCTTGATCCAGGGAGTGTCATAGGCTAGGTTAAAATCGTCTAGGACTAACAGTTCCGAGGTCACAGATTCAAAACTGGTAACTGTTACATATGTTATATATGCCAGCTGTTCTAATTATTGAGAGGCTTGTTAAGTTAGTTAATAAACACAGATCAAGCAGTGAGGTTATCTTTATTATTATACATGGTGGCAGCGGTTTTAAAATGTTTACAAACTTTATAAGAGCACCATCAGCATTCATCCCAGGAGCGGATTTAGCTGTAGCATGGAGAAACTGGGAGCAGCAGTTCATTCTCTTCATGGAAGCTTCAGATTTATCTGAGGCACCCATTGCAAAGCAGAGAGCAGTTTTTCTAAGTACTATAGGTGAATATGGACTTAAAATTTATAACACTTTTAAATTTAAGGAAAAAGATGACAAATTAACAGTGAAAATAATACTCAATAAATTTAATGATCATTTTAACCCCTTTGATAATGAAACATTCAATAGATATAAATTCTTTTCCTATGAGCAATCAGAAAACCAGTCATTTAATGATTTCTTAATTGAACTGAGAAGCAGAGCAATGCTTTGCAACTTTGGTAATCTCCATGACTCCTTGATTAGAGATAGAATCATCACAGGAACATGTGATGATAGGTTAAGGCAAAAGTTACTGAGTAGCAGAAATTTAGATTTATCGACATGCATTAACATATGCCAAATAGAAGAATTAACTATGAAGCAAGTACAGGTTATGAACAGCTGTAAAGTAAACACAGCTGTTGTTGATAAGTCTTTGGTAATGGAAAATAAATTAGAAATTGATGGATTGAGAAAACCAAACAAAACATGTAGCAATTGTCTTGGGATTCATCCGCCAAGGGCATGTCCTGCTTATGGACAGCGATGCAAGGCATGTCAGAAATTCAACCACTATGCAAGGGCTTGTAGAAGCAAGAAGATAACAGTGGTTGAGGAATACAATAACAATGAGCCTTATCAATCGGAGGTTACAGGAATAGAAGGTAATAAATGGTCAATCGATACATTATATGCAGGCTCGGTTGAAGTGAACACACTAGGTAATATCGAAACAGCTGTTCCTGAGTGGATACAGCCTTTAAAAATACAAAATATACAAATTCCTTTTAAAATTGATACTGGCAGTGCTGCCAACATCTTGCCATACCATATATTTCTAAAATTAGAATCAAAACCAGAAGTAAAGAGAACTAAAAATAGTTTAATAAGCTATACAAAACATAAATTAAAAATCAATGGGACCTGCCTCTTGGAGTGCTCATCAAGAAAACTTAAAAAAGAAATATTATTTTATTTAATCGATGATGAGTGCCAACCTATTCTTGGCTTGCAATCGTCAGTAGATTTAAATCTTATTAAAAGAATAGATACACTGAACGATTCACCTTCGTCCAAAATCTCGAATGCTCATGACATTGTGAAACTTTATAGTGACCTCTTCGAGGGAGTGGGTTGCCAGAAAGAACCTTATCATATCCGCCTTCGACCTGGAGCTTGTCCAGTCATTGCTAGAACTAGAAGAATCCCTTTAGCACTCCAGGATAAAGTCAAAGATACCTTAAATCTCATGGAATCTTTGGGCATTATCGAGAGGGTCCACGAACCTACAGATTGGGTCCATCCTATTGTTGTGGTAGAGAAACCAGACAAATCAGTTAGAATCTGCATGGATCCTAGAGCTCTTAACAAACACATCATGAGGGAGTACAATGAGATCCCAACTGTCGACGATACACTTTCACAGCTTCATGGGGCCAGATATTTCACTCTGATTGATGTATCTAGTGCCTTCCACACAATACCTTTAGATGAAGCCAGCTCAAAACTATGCACGGTTGCTACACCTTTTGGCAGATTCCGTTTCAAGAGGTTACCCTTCGGGATCAGTTCCGCATCCGAGGTGTTTCAGCGTTACATGAACACAGTGATTGAAGGGCTCACCGGGGTAATAGCATATGTAGACGACACATTGATATTCGGAAGGACATTACAGGAGCATAATCAGAGACTGGAAGCATTTTTCGAAAAAGCTCGCATTCATAATATAAGATTCAACAAAAACAAACTCCAATTAGCACAGACAAAGGTTAAATTTCTTGGACATATTATATCAAATAATGGAATAGAGCCAGATGAAAACAAGATTTCAGCTATTCTGAAAATGAAAAAACCTATATCGAAGAAAGAATTGCAAACGTTTCTCGGCATGGTTAACTATTTACATAAATTTATTCCAAATTTAGCTAATAAATCATCAATATTGAGAGATCTTTTGAAAAAAGATACACATTGGACTTGGGAGAAAGAAGGACCTCAACAAAAATGCTTCGAATCTCTGAAGAATACTCTAGTGAACTATCCAGTTTTGTCACTTTTTGATCCATCAAAAGAGGTTACGGTAGCAACGGATGCAAGCCACTACGGTCTTGGTGGAGTTCTGTTGCAAGATAGACATCCAGTATCATACTGTTCCATGTCACTCAACTCTGCTCAACAACGTTATTCACAGATAGAGAAAGAACTTCTAGCTATAGTCGCAGCCTGTGAGCGATTCCACTTTTATCTTTATGGCAGAGACATAACAGTGCTGACGGATCATAAGCCACTGCTAGGGATCATCAACAAACCTTTGGATAGTCTTTCTCCTAGGCTGCAAAGGATGGTCATCAAACTTCTGAGGTATAGAATAACTCTCAAATATATTCCCGGAAAAGAAATGACAATTCCAGACACCTTATCAAGAGCTCCTGAGCAAACCGAATTTGAAACTGAATACTTGGACCACTGCAAGATTGACTCAGTTCTTGTGGCATCAGAAGAAGATTTGGAAACTTTCCTGAAAGAAACAGAGCAGGATGAAGAACTGAAGATTCTCAAGCACTACGTCAAGAACGGTTGGCCAGAACACAAGAATTCAGTCAAGATAGAAGTGAGACCTTATTACCAGCACAAGGCAGAAATTACTGAGCAGGATGGATTGCTATTTTTCGGAAGAAGGCTGGTAATTCCTAAAACTCTAAGACGAAAATTACTACATGAGTTACACGAATGCCACCAAGGCATAAACAGCTGTACTCGTCGTGCTCAAGAATCTGTCTACTGGCCAGGGCTGCTTGATCACCTGCAAGATGTCATCCAGAGGTGCTTTCAGTGCCAGCAGTTTGGGAAAGCTAATACTTCCGAACCACTCATTCCTCATGAAATTCCTTCGAGACCCTGGATGAAAATTGGCATAGACTTGCTTTCTGTAAATTCTAAAGACTACATTATCGTTGTGGATTACTTTTCAAAATTTGTACAGCTTCAAAAGTTACCACAAAAGAATGCATATCATGTAATATCCGCTCTAGAATCAATATTTTCATCCCATGGTTTGCCTTCAGAGATTTTTTCAGACAATGGTCCACCTTTTGATTCTGCAAGTTTCAGAGAGTTTCTCAAGAAATGGGGTATTTCTTTGAAGACATCAAGCCCGCATTATCCCCGTTCGAATGGAATGGCTGAAAGACACGTTCAGACAATCAAGAATCTCATCAAGAAAGCTAGTTCTGAAACTGATTTATTCTACATCGTCCTTAGTTACAATGCAACTCCGAAGGCAGACCAGCCATCACCAGCAGAGGTCCTAATGAAGAGGAAATTGAGGACGAAACTTCCTGCACATGAGGACGATTTAAAGTCAGGTGTACCTGGCATTCGAAGGATCCTTCATCAGAATCAGAAGAAACAGATATATTATCATAATAGAGGAAAGAAGAAGCTATCAGAGCTTAAGACTGGACAGTCGGTCTGGATGAGAGGAGATCTGGGGAAGAAAGGTCTGAAGTGGATAGAAGGGAGGATTACTAAGAAACTCCCTGAACCAAGGTCCTATCTGGTGAAGACTCCTGATGGAGGTGTTTATAGGCGAAATAGGATTCACCTTAAAGTGAAAAGAGATTAAGCCAATTTTTATTATTATTTAATTTAGTTAAGTTCCCCATCTAAATTGTTAATAAAAAGGGGACATGTTACATATGTTATATATGCCAGCTGTTCTAATTATTGAGAGGCTTGTTAAGTTAGTTAATAAACACAGATCAAGCAGTGAGGTTATCTTTATTATTATACAGTAACCCGAACAGTTATAGATTTGTGTTATTAGATTTTAATATTATTTAATTGGTTTCTAATTTATTTGGGCTTTTATAGATGCAAGAAGTAGGTGTAGCATGGCAATACAGGTAACAGCTAGTCATAAAATAAAAAGTATAGGCAAATTAAAAATAAACTAAATCGGTCTATTAGGAGGTAGGGTTTACTCTGGACCCAAAGTATTTATATCTCCATACCGTCCCTAATGTTTGTTATATTGCGAGTAAACTCGGGATATGTTGTAAAAATAAACAGAATAGGTTCATTATAGGGGAGGGGGTCCTCCGGAACCAAATCATTAATTTGCCAGTACCGACCGTTATTCGTGCTTTCTTACAATAAAACTAAGCAGACAAGAAGCCCCATCTATGAGGAACGTTAAAAGAAAAAAAAAATCGTTTTTTTTTTCATTAAAAGTTGGAGTTTACTCTGTATTATTTTCAAATTGAATTAAGCTACCATACCATGGGCATATATAAGGGGGGGGGGGTGGCTGAGGGGGGGGGGGTGGCTGAGGGGGCTGCACCCCCCCCCCCCCGAAATCGGTAACAATGTGTCATAAAAACCTTAAAAATAAATTAAATAAGATCACATAGTTACGAAAAAAAATTTGTTTTGGGTGTAATAGTGTTTTAATTGGCTAACTATTCCAAGTTCTAGATTGTTAGGATTCCAAATGCTCTCAGCCCCCCCCCAAATTCTCTCAACCCCCCCCCCCCCCCCCGAAATTCTCTCAGCCCCCCCCCCCGAAATTCTCTCAGCCCCCCCCCCCCCCCCGAAATTCTCTCAGCCCCTCCCGAAATTATTTTCTCTGTACGCCCATGTACCATACTTAGTATCGTGGTTGTTATGGAGGCCGCCAAAGGTACTATAGTCTCGTTAAATTAGCTATGAAAAGAGTGTTATTCAATAAAATATATTTAATATTGATTAAGATATTATCCACCGAAGAATGCCCCTATCACATATATACATAAATATACGTTTGCACAGCCTTCGTTTATAAAGTACCGCGGATTTGAATGACTATATTTCCTTCAGGAAAGACGGAACGATTAAATTACCAAGGAAATACCAAATATTTCGTGACCCCTGCTCACGAACCCGCTGAAAATCCTCCGCTATTCTCCGACCAAATTGTCAGTATTGACCTTGGCTTATCGTCGAGCAGATCGTTTCTTATGCAGCAAGGATTAATTTATTATTTTCTATTATAATTTTATGGGATTGCGACCTTTCGTTAGTCGCCGGTGGCAAAAACATGATTGAACAAGAAAATTATGACAACTCTTTAAAAGTTAATTTGAATGGTTTTAAAAGGACGTCATAAACTTCACTCTCATTTAAACGTTAAACGCTAAAAATGTCTAACGTGACAGAAAAGCCAATTGGTTGAATGCCAAGCATTCTCGTTACCAATTTACGGTTGACATTTCTATTGGGAGGTTTCGAAACATGACCTTTTTATGTTTATTAGTCATTAAGTTGAGCCATTTTCCTACCTGCATAATCCCATTAGAATTATTTTGCATAAAACGATTGTTGCGAAAGATTATTTTCCGATAAATGGTTTTGAATAATTAAATACTCATTAACGTTTTTGTAGATTCTGAATATATTTGGTACTGTAATTTGCACGTAATAAGACATTCTTGTAGAAAATATCGTTTAATATCAAGGACTTGAAGAGGTGGTTAAAGAGAAAGTATACAGTAATACTGAAAATATTTCCTACAGTAATTAAAACTCAATCAATGAATTATACGTTTTAATTAAAAAGAAATGAAACAACATTTTATTCGAGAAACACTACAAACTCTCGTGAACATTACATCTAAAAAGTTTAAATTTGGGGCACGCTGTATATATATATATATATATATATATATATATATATATATATAAACATAAGGGAAAGGGGGGGGGGGTCAATTGAACCATTAGACTTAAAAAAATGAATCTTCCTCTTAGAATTAGATTCTAATATACGAGCATTAAACCCCGATATGCTCAAAAGTTGGAATCCTTGAGATAAATAAATGTTGAAAAACTCAGATGTTTTTATTTTTAGGTACCTATGCAAACTTTTTTTTTCGACTGGTGAAAATTTTTTAATACAATCGTAAAATTCCAATTGTAATAGTTTCTTTAAGATTATTAACTCTGTAAGTATCCTTAGACCAATTTCATTCTTACATACCTTATGGAAGGGTTTGGGGGACATTCGTTTGTTATATCCACTGCAAGGGCCAATACTAAGAGCCTTTATGTTTGCCACCTTTGCTAAATAGCCATGTACAAGTAGTGAACCTTTTCAACGATTCCATTTTGGGTGAAACGCACCTCTAGGATTCCAATTCCAAACCTGTATCCACTGTAACTCTTCAAGAGGAAACATTTCAATCGTTTGGCCATTCCGGCCCCTATTGAAGATTTTACATTATTCAATAAGACAAGTTCTGTACCCGACGCAACACTTGTCTAAAAATGAACAGGATATGTACAGGGGGTCACAAAAATAATGGTCATCCGTTGGACAGATGATTCTCCAATGCGAGATCGGAAAAAATAACCCCCATATTGACCCCCGCAAAATCGACCTTGAAATGTTATTCAAGGTAATTTTTTTTTATTGCATACTTCGAATCTACGAGTCATGAGAAAGAAAAAAGTCAACGGCACCATAGGTCAGAAATGACTCTTTATGGCCAAAATGACCATTAACAACCTTACGTGATCCAATTGATAAACGGCGGCCGATTTTGATAATTTTATGTTTTATGTTTTCTGCTAATATCTCATTACGCAAATATACCTCGCTTGGATTTTTAAAAAAGCATCTTCTAGTATAACATATTATAAGTATTGAAAAATAGCCTCTCTGCAGCAATCATTGGAGGACCATAACTCTTATTTAACAATTGTCAGGAATGCCTTCATGAGATTATTCTCGAAGCTCGCACACTGTAACGTCCAATGGACAAATATATATATATATATATATATATATATATATATATATATATATATATATATATATATATGTGTGTGTGTGTGTGTATATATGTGGCCGTTGTTAATGACCATTTTGACCATTAAGAGTCATTTCTAACCTATGGTGCCGTTGCCTTATTTCTTTTAAAAATATGCAAAAAAAAAAAAAAAAAAAAAAAAAAAAATTGACCTTGAATAACATTTCAAGGTCAATTTTGCCGGGGTCAATATGGGGGTGATTTTTTCCGATCTCGCATTGGAGAATCCTCTGGCCAACGGATGACCATTATTTTTGTGACACCCTGTACTAGAGGTGTATATAGGGTAAAAGGGGGAGGGGGTTGCAGCCACCTCATCCCCCCATTATATACGTCCATGATAAGTACAATATGCGGCATGTCAAATAATAGAAATCACACCTTCTGTTCAGTGGAATTCGACTTCCTTAAAAAAAAATTCTTACCGCACCCGGTTAAAATTCACTATTGGCGCCGAATTAATCAACCCTGAACGAGTCCTCCTTTACCATCTCTCATTCCAACATACCAAATCCTCAATACCGCCAGAAGTTTGATAAATAGAATCCTCGCCTTATCATATGCCAAATTTCACCCTTCCAACAAATCCCTACTTCTAATAAATTCTTTTAAACCCTCCAAATAGTAAACTATAAAAACGTATATACCACTTTACAAGACCTAATCAACAACGAAAACGTATATACCACTTTACAAGTCCTAATCAACAACGAAAACGTATACACCACTTTACAAGACCTAACCAACAACGAAAACGTATATACCACTTTACAAGACCTACTCAAAAACGAAAACGTTGGCAAAAATAAAACCCATCTTGTTATAAATAATGTAGTTATTTTATGATGCCAACACCGAACCCTGACTAAATCTACCTTAACAATAATTGAGGTTTGCGTATATCGATAACTTTCAAAAAGGGTTAAGTCCATTTTGTCATCAAATTAATTTCTTTTCTAAAAACGTCTTTTTTTCCTCACAGAAAAAACTTTTTATTTTTTGGAAATTCAATAAATCTCATCAAAAATACGGAAATGATTGTTAGTGTGGCTTAGTAAATAATAATGTCCTAAAGAAATTACACTAGCATAGACGTTTTTTTTTGTCCCATGAATAGTTTACGATTCGGATATATCATTTTTTGGAAGTCGAACCTCATTTTAGCGCGGTTCCTCCCTCCCCCATAGGGAGGAACCCCGCTTATAGGGTTGATACAATGAAACAATCCGGAAGTGCCGACTAGAAAATTTCGCGTTTCAGAACCCCTAGAGACCGAAAATAACGTTGGTTCAAATTTGTATATATATATATATATATATATATGTATATATATATATATATATATATATATATATATATATGTATATATATATATATGTATATATTTATTTATATATATATATATATATTTGTCTGT
This sequence comes from Gonocerus acuteangulatus, assembly GCA_946811695.1. Classification (NCBI taxonomy): domain Eukaryota; kingdom Metazoa; phylum Arthropoda; class Insecta; order Hemiptera; family Coreidae; genus Gonocerus; species Gonocerus acuteangulatus. The sequence goes on from OX328129.1 coordinate 49,034,658, forward strand.
TCGCTCTCTAGATAGAAGACGAATGGTCCGATTTTGATGAAATTTGGTACAAAAATCCTTCGTCCAATTTGAAAGGTCAAGTTCGTTAACCAGCAAAATCCGCCTACTGGAAGATGGCGTTTGGGGCGAAATTCGCGCAAAAAAAATCGTAACGCTTACGTTTTTGAGTTCATAAGCTCCTAAGTACTCGTTTTATATGATTCCTGGGCTAGGAAAACGAATGAAACCATTTTCAACGCGATAGCTTTAACCGTTTTCGAGAAAATTGGAAAAATATTTTTTGAATACCGTTTTTGGTTTGGGTACTTAGAATCATGGGATTCAGTTGAAACATTTTCTGCATGTTCTACATTCATCAAAACTAATATGTTGAAATTTTGGTTACGTTTGGAGTTAAGGAAGGGTTAGAATAAAATATTTTATTAACAGACATAAAAAGTTTTAGTAACTTTGTTTACTTTTAATAATATCTCGAAAAAGGTTGAAAATCTTGGTAAACGGAAGAATACCATTAGAAAGCTTATTAAATGCTCTAAAAAAAAAGGTTCTAATGAAAGTTTTGATTAGGTGATGTCAATCGGAGAAATAAGTGCTTAAAACATTAAAGTAATTGATTTTGCTTATTCGAACTGTTCTTTTTGTCTGTTTTTATTCCTTGTTATTTTTTAATTACTTATAGTTGGATAATGTATTTTACAATAAAACAGATTAGGCAAAATAAGAAAAACAATTCATTGTTAGAAATATAGCTTGCCAAGAGAAAAAGATTCGTTGACGTCTTTTGAATATTTTCAATTGCCTTTATGCTGTTGGTTTTTTTATTTTATTTTTTAATTGATGTTATCTGTAGAATTATTACTACTGTAAAAGAACACAGGAATGTGTGAAAATATTTGATATTTTCCAATTCATTGAAACGTATGAAATGAAATATCGGTAGAAGAGGATTCTAGGGTCTTGCGGACCTGACTCCAGGTATAGCCATAAAACCCTTTGAACAAAGGCCGAGGAAAATATTATCTGTTTCTATTCTATGCTTTTCAAATGAGAATAGGGATATGAACAGGAACCGGGGTCTCCCGTGGTCTAATGCCTAGCGCCAGAGATGGTGGGTTCGATTCCCAACCTCCGGCAGGAATTTTATCATCCCACGGCTCGCTGGTGAAATTCCTCGCTACACCCTGGATGTCGGCGCTAATGACCTAGATGTAGATGTGCCGTAAAAAAAAAAAAAAAAAAAACTGGAACCGCGCTAAGATGACGCAGTTCCTGCGAGTCGGACTTTTTAATGTAAAATCGAAAAATCACGTTTTTTTCACAAGAAATTATTATTCATGTCAGAGACTTTTCCAAGGCATCAAAAGATTTTTAATAAACATTTCCTAGCCACAGGAGACCTATCGCTTATGAAATTTAGTGCTCTTGTGGAATTCTTGTTGGAATGGTTGTATAAGACAAAATTGCATATTGAGGATATATAATTAGTCTGTTAATCAGCTATTATAGAAACCTTTTATGAATGGAGGAAAACGTTTTGAAATCGTGCTAATCGCAGACCTTGATAAAACAAGCAGTTTAAGTGTTCTTCTGAAAAAAAGTAATATTCTCAAAGTCTTAGAAAATATAATTTCTTCATAAGTTACTCTTTTGAAAATCGCAGCCCAATGAAAAGAAAAAAAAAAATCTAAATTGGGTAAAATTACAGAAATATCAAGTTACTCATAATAATCTTGTGGCAAGGTTGGCCATAAAATCCGATCACTTTTCAATAATTAGAAGTGATAAATAACATTTTACTGTTAGAAATTTGTTCATTTTATATTTAAAGAACTAGAATTTTACTGGAGATTCATAAACAGAGTATTTACGCCATATTATAATGTAATCTTAGCCCTTGGATGCCCAAGGTGTATCCAGTCACACCCTTTCCTCCCTTTTGGAGTTAAAAAAACGAAAAGCAGTACAAAAAATAATTGTTATATTATTTGTTCTGAAGATATTCCCGCAAAAATTAGCTTCCCTCCTCTCAATATCCTCTCAAATATAGATGCGCCCCGGTCGATATGAAATATTGCTCTATTTTACATACCACAGAAAGACAGCCGTGTAGTATCCTGCATGCCTGTAGTTCCCACCCCAGGTGAACCCTTCTTGTCCAAGGGTGAAGTATTCGGCTACTCGAAGTATAGGGAAAGGCAGGCCTCGTTCCAAACCCGCCCGGTAGCTGGCACCCATCTCTCCAGAACCTCGCCATGTGAATCTCTCGTTGAAGTCGATTTCAGAGTTATTATCACCTGAAAATTAGGCATATATTAGTTGAAAGATGTATTTTTCATCATCTTGAACAATTTGATTTAGGTTTCGTCAAAATGAAGAAAACCCGAAAAATGAAATCGGGGGCGAGGTTAGATCAGTGGTAGAGCACTGGACTAATAAGTTGGAGGATCTGAGTTCTAATCCCGAGCAAGCACTAAAGATTTTTTCTTCTAGGGTCTTCGTTCGTGCGTTGAATTCGGCCTCCCTGAACGTCTCTAGGCTAACCCAGCCTTTAATTAATTTTATAATGGGTACCTTGTAGTGTTAATGACTGGCAGTCGAAGCAGCCAAGGAGAAAATCAGGCGGTCGAAGAATAGTACTGACCACAGTATCTCTCTTGTGTGCCGTATGGTCATGAATCAGACACCTCTATAGTATCTGACCCTCAGAGCCCTCATGGCCTGTTACGGGACTGTTCAATCAATACCGGAGTGAAATCAATATTGCGACTTAATCACATCAACAGGATTCTAGCACGTTATTTTTGGTGAGATTTTGAAAGCTTGAAATTGGAACTGTTAATTGTTTTGTTAAAAATAGGTGGGTTATTAGAATTAAACAGGCTGAATAATGTTTTGCTAGCAAGGCAATTTGTTTCTAACCACTGTATAGCCGCTACACGAATTATTATCGGTGTAGGCACTTATTATGATCAAATATTCTTAAGAAAAGCAGTTGACTCACTATGTTTTTGAAGTCCTGGGACAGAAAAGAAAAATAATGAATGGATATATTGACAAATAGGGGTTCGCCGTAAGAACGGAGGAGTGAAAAAGGTCAAAACCTCCAGTTGATTATTATCTAGGAGAGTTGTTGACTTCTTCCTGATAACGAGGTAGATTAATAGGTTTCTTCTTTGATTTTTAACCTAATCAGACATTAATTGAGGTACGGATGAAAATATAAACTATAATTGATCAGTATTGTCGTGCACTTAAGCAGGCGTTGTTGAACTGTTTGAAGAAAATATAGTCAATAGCAGATTACGTTCATGAATGCAGTAATAAATCAAGACTTTTAAAATTGTTTAATTACGTTATTTAATATTCTATGAGTCATCAGCAAGCATTGAAGGCTAAATATTAATCATTAAATAAAAGCCTCTGTTAAGGAAACGAGTGGCAGGTCACTAATTGTTCGATATACACTCGCAGGATATTTATTTCACTTACCCACACATTTTACTCTCCTTTGGTTCCTCGTCTGGGAAATATGTTTCAAATAAAACAGCTACAGCCTCAATTTGAAGAGGAGAACCTTGCAGTAGTAGGGCCATGTCTAGACTCTCCTCTTAGTTGAGCTGAATTTGACGAGGAGAACCTTGCAGTAGTAGGGCCATGTCTAGACTCTCCTCTTAGTTGAGCTGAATTTGACGAGGAGAACCTTGCAGTAGTAGGGCCATGTCTAGACTCTCCTCTTAGTTGAGCTGAATTTGACGAGGAGAACCTTGCAGTAGTAGGGCCATGTCTAGACTCTACTCTTAGTTGAGCTGAATTATAATTTGCTAAATTTTATCGAAGGGTCAGTTAGTGATTAACACCTTGATGGCGGCTGTGGAAGGGTGTTTGACAGTGACGCCTCATTCTAAATGGCGGGTGTAGAAGAATCTTCGACACCTGATAGTCATCCCTCAATTCAGTCTGTTTGTCTCTAGGTATTTATTGAACTTTATTTCGGAGTAAACCCCAACTTCTATTTGGCTGTTTTTGTTCCCCATTAAACATCTACCGATATACACGAAGTTTCGTTAGGAGTACAAATAACGTTCCGCAAGGAAACAAAAACAAAAAAAAAAAAAAAAAAAAAATCCGACTCCACAAGAGAAATAACTACTAAACGGTTTGAGATATCAACATTTTTCATAGGGGCAAAGTAGTAGATCTCGTCGAGATCTATAAAATGGAAGGGTTTCCTCTTTACCCATATTTTGCATTATATTTTTAAAATGTACTAACAAAACAAGGAAGAACCATGGAAGCGGCGTTTCGATGCGTCGAGTAGTCCTCTGTAAAAATACGTTTTCATTCGTATGTATTCCTCATCTGAAATTCCAAAAAAAGGCTTGACTTTATTTAAATAGTATTTTGTTGGCAATTCAGCATAGGAGAATGTGTTCAGCACTCGACAAAACGATTTCCATTAGTATAAACTAACAAAGAAAATACATAAAAATTGGAGCTTTAGGCATAAGAGTTGCCAAAATTACAGACCACAAATGATTTTTTTGATGCAATAAATACAATTTTTAATGCTGAGCACATTCTCCTAATCTGAATTAGCCATTCCTTAACAAAAACACTATTTAAATAAGTTCCTTTTTTTTTGGAATTTCAGATGAGGTATACATGCAAATGAAAACGTATTTTTACAGAGAACTACTTGACGCATCGAAAACCCGTTTGCACGGTTCTTCTCTGTTTTGTTAGTAAATTTTAAAAATATAATGCAAAATAAGGGTAAAGAAGAAACCCTTTCCTTCAAAGGTCTATTTGAGCCCTTAGAAATGTTATTTTCTCATTTCCAATGGCACCATTTTATAGATCTCGACGAGATCTACAACTTTGCCCCTATGAAAAATGTTGATATCTCAAACCGTTTAATAGTTATTTCGCTTATGGCCCGCTTATCTGGGCCGCCCTGTATATAAACTCTCTAATGGTTCTGTTTCGAGCAACAATATTTCCTTACCTTCTTTTTCAATTATACGCATTTAAAAAAATAAAATGAAATAAAATTAAAAAATTGAAGTAAATAGAGAATAAAATCTTCTAAAGAACGAAACCAACAGCAGTGCAATAATAGAAAATACTCACAAGGCATCTTCTAATGCCGCTCGGAAAGCTCTATTACTAACAAAAAATACTACAAGCGTTTACTAAAATAATAAAAAAAAAAAACAAAAAAAACAAAATCAGTCCCGTAACAGGCCACAAGGGCCCTGAGGGGCAGATACTATAGAGGTATCTGATTAATGACCACTCGGCACACTAGGGAGATAGTTTGGTCAGTAATATCCTCCGGCCGCCAGATTTTCCCCATGGTTGCTTCGACTGCTAGAGACATTAGCACCCAAGGTACCCATATTAAATAAATTAAAGGCTGGGTTGGCCTAGGGACGGTCAGGGAGGCCGGATTCAACCCATGAACGAAGACACTAAAAAAAATCTTTTTAGCGCTTGCTCGGGATTTGAACTCAGGTCCTCCAACTTATTAGTTCAGTGCTCTACCACTGAGCTGACCTTGCCCCCTTACTAAAATAATAAACAATAAAAAACTAAGGGAAACACGAAAAGGGCCGTTCGAATAAATGAAACCAATAACTTCGAAATTTTAAGCAGGTATTTTCAGTTATTTCTCCGAATGTGACTGACCCATCGAAGATTACTTAAGACACGGTTTTGTTGTGCATTTATAGTACTTTCTAATGGTTCCTGTCGATTTATCATCCGGTTTAGAGATATTTAAGAAAATATATAGGAAATCCTAAAACTGCTCATGACTCTTAATACAATTATTTTTTTGGAATACTAGAAATGATGGCCACTATGGATTAATTACTAATTTGTATTCTGGAGTAAATGCCGCTTCCAGATAGACCGACTTTGCTGCTAAACGAACTTGCCCAATAATACAATTTCGTAGCAAAATAACTAAAACTGTGGCCGCTAGCAACTTGATATACGTTTTCACATATTAGTTTAAGTCTAGTACGAAATTGGTGGTAATCAGTAGTAAAATATTTTGATTTGTTAATATTCAGATTTTGTATAAACTCGTTGACGATCTTGTTTTATGTGTAAAGGAACAGGAAGTGGATAAGCTTTAATTGGTTGATTTGTTTTATCTTTTTTTTTGAAAAAGCAAAAAAATGAATCGTAAGTACTACTATGCATCAACATATTACAATGTGCACTTTAAGCAAGCTACCACTAAACAGGCCCTTCAAGATAAGTGTGTTCAGATAAAGCTTACAGCTAAGAAATGTATGCCTTCCAAGGCTGCTAAATTCAAAGATTATATACTATCAGGAGTTTGCAACACATCACGAACATGAGATCAGACGGGAACCACTCTTCTTAAAGATGGAGAGCGAGGAAAATAAAAATAAGGCGCTAAATACTGGATGCGCAGGGGGAATGACGAATGCGCTGCCAAAGAGGACACGGAGGATCGTAAAATGCGAGGGTTTTCAGGTGCAGTTCATTGAACCTCACCTGTATGAGAAGATAAGTTTGGGCTGGTGGCGTTATGTACTCCTGAATACGATTTTTCATTTTTACAAACAAATTGTTTTAGTTTGTTTCACCCTCAAAATAGGAGGAAATTCCGATTACACTTATGACGTTGGCCAGATGACGCAATCCGGAAGTGATGACGAGAAATTGCGACACTTCTAGAGGGCCGGTCTCCCCGTGGTCTAGTGACTAACGCCTTAGATTTTCATGTGGGAGATGGGGTTCGAGTCCTTCCGGCGGCAGGAATTTTTCTCATCTCAGGGCCCGTTGAGAAAAATAATTTGTTATGTCCTTGTCGCACCATGAATGTCGGCGATAACGGCCCAGTAGTCGGAGCGCCGTAAAAAGAAAAAAAATCCAGAGGGCCTAAGGGGTCTTTTGAGAAATAAAAAAACCCTTCTATACATTTTGCGTATCATTTGGTGGGAATTGCCCACAATTCATAATGGCCATGAGAGCCACAGCTGTAAGTAATCAAGATTTGTATATATCAAGAAGTATATATGAATAATAGGAATCGAACCCACGACCTTTGGCAAAGTGTTAAGTGCTCACGCCTTTACACTCACGTTCACCGGGCCTCCTTAGATGTATTTAAATATAAGACATGTGTATATTTTTTTTTCTAAATTATTGTAGAAATGAGATGTGTCCTACATTTCAGAGCGTCCGATAAAATTATTTATACACCGAGGAAAATAATAAATTTGATCCTAGAAAACCTTGGCTCCAATGAAATTTTATATAAATAAAATCCTAGAACTAAATAAATATATGAAATCCTAAGGTAATAATTCACGTTTCTTGGCTCTATAATGCCAAGTTATAATCCTCCCACTGTGTTCTAATGAAGTGTATTTACATTTGTATGTGTTCGTTTGCTTCAATACACCCACAGAAAGTCTTGAGGCTTTTCGCATTCCTTTAACTTCATGTGACATTCTGACGTTGGGAATAATAAATGCGAAAATGTAGAAGCAATAGTAAAATATAGTTTTCTCAAGAAGTGGTTCTGTGAAAATATAAAAGATATATGACATTGGAGATTTTACTTTCTAATTGAAATCTGTAGATTTTTTTTAGTGATTTTCTTAATGAAGAAGTAGGTGAGTAATTTTCTTAATTTTTTTTTTTTTTTTTTTTTTTTTTTTTTTTTTTTTTTTTTTTTTTTTTTTTACGGCGCATCTACTTCTAGGTCATTAGCGCCGACATCCAGGGTGCAGCGAGGAATTTTCCCAGCGAGCCTTGAGATGAGAAAATTCCTGCCGGAGGTGGGAATCGAACCCACCATCTCCCGCTTATGAATCCAGCGCGCTAGCCACTAGACTACGGGAGACCCCTAATTTTCTTAATATTTGTATTTTTATTCGGACTTTTTTCCTCCCAGTTCTAGGCTGTTTTCTAATTTTCGTATTTATGGTCTATTTTAGTTAATGTCTGAGGAATGTTGGAGTTTCTGCAAATAGGTCTTTATTTTCTCTTCAGTATTTATTAATGGGTCCAGCTGTAGAAGGGTGGATAATACGAGTATTACTTCGTTTTGTCGAGAGAAAAATTATTTTTTTCTTCTTCTTGTTATTCTTTTCCTTTGGCTTTTATCATATTTTTAATTTCCTTTTGTTGTTTCAGTCGGTTAGTATCAAGTCCACAGCTGTTCTCGTGTCGATGCCTAAGTAACATCGTGGGCGTAAATAGGAAATATTTTTAGGGGGCGAGGGCTGGCAACGCCGGGGGATTTGGGGGTATGGAATTCTAACAACCTCGAACTTAGCGAGCTAAAAACCTATCCCCCCCCCAAATACTTTTTTTTTTGCACTAAGTGATCCTATTTAATTTATTTTTGAAGTTTTTATGATCGTTTATCGACTAAATCCCCCTTCCCTCTTACGCCCATTGGTTACGTTATAATTTGTAAAGACAAATCAATTAAAATCTTGGATAAAGAAACTATAGCAACAATAGAAAAAATGCGAAAATAACTCAATCCCCTACCTAAAAATGACTAAAATACATTGTACAATTTTTTATATAAATGGAATTACTGGTGCAGATGCTTCCTCTACAGCGATAGTTTTTTTTCATTCAACGTGATATTTCATTGCAGGCCCTTCCGGTCTCTTCAGACCAGCGTCCGTGGTGTTTTTTTTTTTAATGGTTTTTAGTGTAAACCTATTAACGATTTGTAGAAGCCGAGTAGAGCTCTAGCAATATATCGTGGATTTGTAATATAAGACAAAGGTGAACTCATAAAACTGTATCTACCACACGGCGCTATTAATAAACGAGGCGAACGATCAAATAAAAATATCAATTGGCTTGTTCGCCTAGGGCGCGCCTTATATCTTTCTAGTTCGAGGAACGTTAAATTCTAAAAATTTGTTAGATAAATGGATGTGTGCTATTAACGTTCTGTTATATCAGTTCTCATCATGAATACGGTTCAATGCGATGAAAGCTACCTGTGAAATTCGGCAGTATAAATGATCATTTCTTCTAGAATGTATTATTTTATCAATGCCAATGCCAATATAAAATAAATAAAGTTTGCTGCCCAAATGTTTTGCGGTGCTATAAACACAGCATCAATCTTTCGAAAATTCATTTCAGTTAGTTAAATTGGTTTTTGTATTAATTTGAAAAAATAAATTTTGTTGACAAGTTTTTATTAATTTTATTATTAAGCGAATTGTGATAACATTTTAAATGCAAAGAATTATAATGAGACGTTTGACCAAATTTGGAGAAATGATTTTCGAAAGATTAAGCAGCTGGTTAGCTGCCGTATATATGATTGTGGAGTATCCCCAAGGAATACATTAAAATTGATTCGGCTAGGATAGTTAGTTCCTTGGGATCCACGCCTAGATCTTGTAAGAAGTGTTTCTTCGGTTTTGGAATCGTCCCTCTTGCTCCAAACCAAAGGCCATGAACTAAATATATATATTCTTCGCTCGAATTTGTCTTTTTCTTGATACAATTCTTTACATTTGGTATAAATTCCTTTATTTTCTGCATTAATTTTATCCGCTTCCTGTTCGTCTGTAGTGTCGCTAATGTAAGCTTCTTTTAATTTTTCCTTAAAGGCAATTATGTCGGCATGCGTCATCATCAACACCATAAACCTCTTCAAGGCATATAAATCTTAAATATATACAATAATAAATAGTATTTAAAGTTATAAATCTGGCACGAGGTACTACAGGATTTCGTATTAAAAAAATAACTTAAAAAAGCCACCACCACTAGCGGGAATCAAACCCAAGACCTTAGGCACGGAGTGTTAAGTGTTCACGCCTTAACACTCACGGCCATCGGGCCTCCGTCATTATTTTAAATAATATATTTAGAATCAGATCAAAAGGTATGAAAGTTTGGTTATGTTTATAAAATATCTTATACAATCTTTTCAACACAGGAGGCTTTTGGTCTTTTGGTACTTCGAATGGTTTCTGTAAGTATCGACGTAATGCTCAACTTTCATCCTTTAGCTTTTCAAGGGTTGCCATTTTAAAAAAATTGCAGTTTTTTATTCACATTGTTTCATAGCAATTACACGCGATAAGAGAAGAGGTCGACGGATTTTTGTGATAAAATCCATCAATTATATTTTCTTCACTTCAGTTACGTCATAAGCTGTCGAAGAAAAAAAAAATATATAAGAATAATAACGAAGGGTTCGTTAACCAGCAAATCGGTCCTTCTGAAGGGCGGGGGTACTCTGGTACTCTGGGTATGGTAATGGAAATTCCTATTATGCTCTAACGGTCGAAATGTTAGAGAAATTGCAACGGATTTCGGCATAAGTTGTGCGAATATAAAAAATATAGGCTGTCACATAGAAGCTGCTTTACTAATGGTCTATGATCCCGATATACCACGACCTTCATCGAGCTGATTAATGGATGAAAATTATTCTAGATCAAATTAATTATGTCAATAAAGATACTGCAAATGGGTTGCCTAAAAAAAATCAGTCCAGAATATGATTTATTTTTTTTTTTTTAAATTGCATCGGGTTGATTAATAGACAAATTCCTTGCCAATCGAAAGTATGAAGCCTCTAAAATATGCAAATGATAGGTTGCCTATTTTTTTCCTGTCACAACCATGGGTTGTCGGGTGTAAACAGGTAACTCGAAATGAGTAACTTGCATCGGTCTGATTAATGAATTAAAGTTAGGTTAAAATAAAGATCATTTCATTACGAACACGGTGGTATAGGGTAGTCTGCGAAAAATCACTTCTGAATTCCGGTTGTCGAGCTTTAAAGAGTGAAATATTGCTGCGAGGGAATACGTGTGACAGCGAGGTACGTAATAGTCATATATATATATATATATATATAGGGTGTCCAGCATTGAGGTGTCATAACTTTAGGGGTTTATTCTGCACTTCATTTGTAGTTAATTGGCACAAAAATGAGCGTTCTATCTGAAAATGTAGTAGAGCTACACAAGCGTTTGTGTGAAACACCCGTTATTGAAATATTACCATGTAAATTAAAAGCTATATTAAAAGGTATATAGATGAGAATGTTTAATATTAGTGTTTTATTAAATTATTCAATATTTTTTAATTGGCTATTATTAGACTTAGAGGTTTGCATCCGCCTCAAAAGATGTATTATTTATTAAGCTTCAAAATGGTACCTCGTAGTTTGAGAAAAAGTTCTATTTCAATCAATCAGAAAAATCTTGTTTGAAATAGAACTTTTTCTCAAACTACGAGGTACCATTTTGAAGCTTAATAAATAATACATCTTTTGAGGCGGATGCAAACCTCTAAGTCTAATAATAGCCAATTAAAAAATATTGAATAATTTAATAAAACACTAATATTAAACATTCTCATCTATATACCTTTTAATATAGCTTTTAATTTACATGGTAATATTTCAATAACGGGTGTTTCACACAAACGCTTGTGTAGCTCTACTACATTTTCAGATAGAACGCTCATTTTTGTGCCAATTAACTACAAATGAAGTGCAGAATAAACCCCTAAAGTTATGACACCTCAATGCTGGACACCCTATATATATATATATATATATATATATATATATATATATATATATATATATATATATATATATATATATGACTATTACGTACCTCGCTGTCACACGTATTCCCTCGCAGCAATATTTCACTCTTTAAAGCTCGACAACCGGAATTCAGGACTTATTTTTCGCAGAGAACCCTATACCACCGTGCTCGTAAAGAAATGATCTTTATTTTAACCTAACTTCAATTCATTAATTAGACCGATTTCGAGTTGCCTGTTTACACCCGACAACCCATGGTTGTGACAGGATAAAAATATGCAACCTATCGTTTGCATATTCTATAGGCTTCATACTTTCGATTGGCATTGAATTTGTCTATTTGTCAACCCGATGCAATTAAAAAAAAAAAAAAAATTAAATTAATAATATTCTGGACTGATTTATTTAGGCAACCCATTTGCAGTATCTTTATTGACATAATTAATTTGATATAAAATAATTTTTATCCATTAATCAGCTCGATGAAGGTCGTGGTATATCGGGATCTTAGACCATAAGGAAATTGCTCAGAAAGGAGGATACTGCACGCTGCATTGGAATGGAAATATCTACATACACTAGTATGATTTTTCTAGTTTTCATAGTACCTACTTAATTTACCGTAGTTTAAAATTCAATATAACCAGTGTCATTGTGAAAAACCAAACGTATCTTGCAGGATCGTCTTTATCTATTCCATGATGTAATCAGTACCTAGTTTTTTTTTTTTTGGGGGGGGGGTTAACTTAATCATTCAACCATAAGTTAACCCTCAAAAGGGTTAACTTATGGTTGAATGAAAGTAAAAAGTAATATTCCGTGCATTAGATAAATTAGGACGGAGCCACATAAAAAAGGGAAGTGTAAATATTTGGCTGATTTTTGACTATTTTCTATTTAAACTGCTATGAAAAGAATAATACAATTATTTTGACCTTGCAGAATTTTCGAAGTAAATTATTCGCTCAAAACGTGCAAAAATATAACTACTTGTGAAAATAAGCCTTGACAAGATGATCACAAGGTCGATAAACAGGTGGTCATTTCCAATAAACGAACAAGATGGTCAGCTATTTTTATCAATTTTTCAATTTTCAACTTGTTAGGGATGAAAATCATGCTTTAGTTGTGAGGTATAAGATCCATGACCTTAGATCTCTATCTGAATGGACGAAACATGTAAAATATAATCTCCATGTATCCTTGACAGGTAGATATTATATTGTGTGTTTTTCTTTCTCTATAAATAGGTAATGTTTTATGTATCTTCCACTTTATATATCCCAATATTTGAACTTATAGATTTATTATTTTTGCCCCCCCCCCCCCCCCCCAAGAAAACATAAACAAGGTTTAATAGACTGAAGACAACTACACACAAATATGAATAAATCAAATACAAAAACTATTGTATAATACTAAGTTCTACAAGAGCTTTGGACAGCCTATTACTACTAATATCCCTAGAATTACGGAAGTTATATGACACTCGCTTATACTCTCAAGATAAAATTGAGATATATGGTTTTTAGAAAAAAAAGAGTTCTTGAATTTTGAACTAACACCCATTGAAGAAAATTGATGATATTTTTTATAACGTATTGTTACACTGTAACAAAAGAATATATGATATTTTATTCTAATAAACGAGAAATTTATGCAATACTAGTCGATTTGAAATAGAATTATAATATGAATCTAATAATTTTACAATTTTAATTACCATAGAGAACAATTCTATTTTTTTTTTTAGAAGTATGGTTGCCAAACTAAGTTGTGTAGCTTGAAACACCTTTACTTATAGTATATCAACGTTTACTTTAGGTATTCCAAGAAGAAATAAATAAATAAAATATAATAAATATATATTAATTAAATTGGTGAAATTATTTATACAAATTCTTAAAAAATAGTACTGATTATTGAAATAGACATACCAATATGTTAAAGAATAAATAAATATATAAAATAAAATAAAGAGCTTTTTTCAGCCATATGTTATGTTTCTGAATGATGGGGAGTGAGTAAAAGAATTGATTCCTATTTTGTCTTCGCTGATTCCCATTTTCTGAAAGAATGCAGCAGACTTCTTAGAAATGGTGCCTCGGAATCCGGACCACAATTTTTTTTCTGTATTAAGTTCATAATTAATGTTCTGAGTTAGAATAGAGAGAAGTTATGTCACAGTGAAAAGGGATTCAATATAATCAATCATATCATTGAAAAAATCAATCATAATACAAAATGACGATGGAAGATTCTTGCACCAGCGTTTTTCTTCTTGCTTTGCGTTAAATGTTGCATCCATTCGCAATAGAAGGATGTTGATGACCATGTTAATGACATTGCTTATTCATTAAGGAACATAAGCAACACCAAATGTAATTCCAATAAAATATATTGGCTAATCGAGTAACCATGAGCTTGGTGTCTTAAACATTTCTTAATTTATTTCAAGAATTATTTTTCATTCATTTATTTGTTGTTTTTCCGCTTCATGACAATGTACACCTTACATTATGTGTGCACTAAGAATATTATGTGTGAATTTATACATTGTATAAGTGGATATATATTTATTGTATATTTCATTTATTTACTTACTTATATTTTTCGGTACAAACAGATTCATATATTACTAAGCAAGGGGAAAATTAAAATGTTGTAGGGTACCGTCATTTGGGGTGAGTTCGGACACATTTTCGAGGTTTTCTCGTAATAACAAAAGACAGAATTTTTATAAAAATCTGGAAAAATTAATGTATGAATCCTTAACCTTCCTCTATCGAATAGTATATTTTGTTTTTTAATATCTCAGAAATTTTTAATTTCTTTTATTGCTAAAGTGTGTCCGAACTTACCCCTACGGGTGGGGGGAGTTCGGTCACCCTTTAATTTCTGTAAAAATCTAAACTTAAACTATAGTTGGAGTGAGCTCGGTCATAATTTACGATATTCTGAAGGGGAATAGTTTCTATAATATTTTTTAGATTAACAAAATATTCTTTAACTTTTTTCTTATCAACTTCTGCTCTACACCTTTTGATGCTTTGTGCAATGCGTTCCATTAATGGCTGATTCCTTTTCATAAAGCCGTCAAACCATTCCAGTCCGGGATTGTTGTCTTAAAATCTTGCGATTTTTTCCTGACCTATCCAAATATGTTTTAACGATTTGGGGAATATCTTAATCGAGTTAATGGAAAATCACATTCAGCTGCAGGAAAATTCTCTTTGGTATTTTTTTTTCTTCTTTACTAAATTTAGTTTAGCCACCACTTTTTTATGGTGTGCATTCCTCTAAAGTTATTATTTAAAGACGATTTTCGCTGAACAACAAAATACATAAATCGATCAGCTATCTCTCTCAAAGTCTCCTTCTTGGTTTTGACATCGTCAATCACATTTTTCAAAGCCTCTTTGGAATAAATACTGTTTTCCTTTAGGCCAAGAGGACGCAGGTATAATTGATGCATGTCCGAATTTACCCCCCGGTATGCGAGATTTTTACTTAAACGAGAAAAAAAAGTTTTTGAACAAAAAAAAAATATATATTTATTTATGCATCTTAAAAATTAAAGTTTAATTACTTACACAGAGGTTTGTTTCTAGCATTTCGAAAATCATGGAAATTACAACACACATTAAGATATTCGTTACTCACTTCAAAGTGTTCTCACGGCGATTTCGGCTTAAGTATATAGGAAAATGGAATATCTTTCCTATTTGTCAAGCAAATTATGACCCTAATGAAAAAGTTCGCTCAAGGTCACGTGATTTCCTGCGCCATGCACTATTGTCCGAACTCGTACTACCTGTCCGAACTCACTCCAAATGACGGTATCTGTACTGCTTATGTTTAGTTTTAGTAAATGTATGTAGTAAATTTGTGTGATGTAAGTAAATTCATGTGTTGACAGTAAATTCTGAGTAGAATCCTCAATTACAGATATATCTACTTTTCTGATTTATAAAAAGGCGAAAATATATTTAAAATTTTATAAAAATAAATAATAATATGTAATTAAATAATTAAGGATCGTCATCAGTAGTGTCATAGTCCGTGAAATATGTTTGTATTTTTTTAATATGTCTATATTTCGTCTATATGTTGTCTCCTATCTGATAGTTGCTGTCTAGTAGGTACGAATGGGTAAGTAAGGTGTGTCCAATACGAAGCCTGGATAGGATGACTTCGTCCCGGCGTGAGAAGTGTTCATTTTCCAGGCTTTCGTTGTTTTTTTTTATTTCCTTCAACTTGTAGTCGGTTTTTAGCCACTTACTTTCCCACTCGTACAGTATGTTAGTTTGTAATGTTTTGTATAAGTCTGATGAAGTCACAGTTTTCAAGTCAAGCGTAGGTCTTTTCGTCGCTAGTTTCGCTTGTAGGTCTACAGCTGTACTGAGTTTAATTCCTCATGTCGTTTTTAAAATTAAAATAAACCATTTTTAAGAATATGAAGTTATATTTGCATTAAACACGAAAAACGCTTCTAGAAATTTTATTTTAGTTCTTAAGAAAAAGAAAAAAAGGTAATTTTTGTCTACCAATGTTATTAGGCGTCAGTCTTTATAAGAATTCATTGTTATGTCCACCTCCAGCTGGATTCGAAACACCATTTCTTCACTGGGAATTACTCACCGAAGGCCCCTCTTGAATATTATGCGAACACATGCGATTGGTGTTCCTTTCTTCATACAATAGCCTAATATTTACGAAGTAATTCACAATTAGTCTTATTCATTAGTCATATTCATTAGTAATCTTCGTCAATATTTCCTAAAATACATTCCCTTTTTGCATCTAAGCTTTTTTTTGAGGGACTTTTATCTATTTTAATTAAGGTGAAGAGTTCTTTCCCTTAATAATAGCCTATATTTTTCAAAAAAGAAATGGGCCATTTGCAGCTAATGATTATAATATTTTTTCACTTATTTAATGTTAGATGGAATTTATTATTTTCAATCAATCAAATTTTTTATGATGTAAAATTTCCTCATTTTTCTTTGTCTGTTTTTTTTTTTCTTTTAATTCATTTACATTTAGAACGACGATGGTTGAAAACGTCCTTCAAATAAATACTTGTCTTTAGAGCAGTCCTTTCGAGACTGAAGTGCCAAGCATGTGATAAGAGTTAAGGAATGCTGTTGATTTTGAAGGAGGGCAAAAGGCGCCTTTTTCAAGTGAAAGGTTCAAATAAGCGCGACAAATGAAATGTATGCTTAAAAAATGTGAATGTTTTATTTCAATGTGAAACAGCTTGGGCCTTTTTGATTAAAATTACAAAATTAACTTCCATTGTTGTTTATATAATTTTTATAAAATGATTAAGATGACGATTGGGCTGAGGAATATTCGGCCCATCAAATCATGGGTATGTAGAAATCATGAAATATAAGGGGAAAACAGGCAAAGTAATTGGAAACAAATATACAATACTTCTGTCCTACCTCTGAGAGTGATGTTGATGTGAGCAAGGCCTATGTAAGCACCCAGCTCTCCGGAGACGAACTCCTTCGAAAAAGCACTGTAGGAACTGTGGATTTTCGTCCTGGCTACGTGCCAGCTTGAGCCCATTTTACACACTGAAAAAGAAAAACGGGGTTACTTACAGTTATATTGTTAATTATTGCAAAGTTCATTATTATATTAATTAATTACCATTGATAATAAATTAACAAAGACCTCTCGTACGTCTATGAGGCTGGAAATGGAAGGCGTACGGCCATATGTGGGGTATTAGTTTTAAAACTAATGATGGCGTAGGATGTGCTGTACTATGTAAAGCCAGAACACAAATGTTACTCCCCCCGAATATAAGTTCTATATAAACAACTGAATTACTTGCAATAAGTAAAGCAGTTTATAGTATCATTGAATGTAACAGTAATTTGGTGATATATAATGATTATTTATCTCCTCTCCTTTCCTTCTGATTATTCCCGAAAGGCGTTCATTTCAGACCTCATTATGTGAATAGATATACATTAGAAAAGACACCGATGCTACTCTCTGGTGGATTCCTAGACACAATTGTATAAATGGGAGCGATAAAGCGGATTTAGCAGCAAAACAAGCTATTAAAGAACGCAATCCTTACTCGTATATCCTGCCGTCAGATACTATAGTACATCTAAAATATATCTGATCTTCTCAAAGTGGCAATACGTATGGTTTCAAAATATAGAAAACAAAGTACGGGAGATCCACTACTTCGGCATGGAAAACCTCATCCCAAGATATTTTAATTAACTTTAGTTTAGTTATTATCAGGGATATATTATTTACAACAATTTATTTTATATTTCTTGGGTAATGGTTTTTTTTTCTATATTTGCTTTTGATATTTTGTCTAGTTAGTAGTTACACAAATCTCAATAGGCCCCAATGACCCGTGTAGTTGAATTGCCCTAAAAAAAAAAATGATGATGACAGTGACAAGTTTTGTTCTTTTGGCTGGAAAATCGAGAACTATCTAGAAAATAACAAATAACTGGAGAAGCTTATTAAACTGGAATATCAGTCCCCTAGGAATTGTGCTTTTGCTTAAACCAGTTCAGCCCAACATAGCATTGTAGGACCTATCCAGCAAATTTTATGAAACTTCCCCGTCCAGGTCAACATAGCATTGTAGGACCTATCCAGCAAATTTGCCGATACCACCCACTCCAGGCCAACATAGCATTGTAGGACCTATCCAGCAAATTTTCTGAAACCTCCCAGTCCAGTCCAACATAGCATTGTAGGACCTATCCAGCAAATTTACTGATACCTCCTAGTCCAAGCCAACATAGCATTGTAGGACCTATCCAACAAATTTCCTGATACCTCCCAGTCCAGTCCAACATAGCATTGTAGGACCTACCCAGTAATTTTTCTGATACCTCCCAGTCCAGGTCAACATAGCATTGTAGGACCTATCCAGCTTTGCTGATACCTCCTAGTCCAGGCCAACATAGCATTGTAGGACCTATCCAGCAAATTCTCGAAACCTCCCAGTCCAGGTCAACATAGCATTGTTGGACCTATCCAGCAAATTTTCTGAAAACTCCCAGTCCAGTCTAAAATAGCATTGTAGGACCTATCCAGCAAATTTTCTGAAAACTCCCAGTCCAGTCCAACATAGCATTGTAGGACCTATCCAGCAAAGGTTTTGAAGCTTCCCAGTCCAGGCCAACATAGCATTGTAGGACCTATCCAGCAAATTTTCTGAAACTTCCCAGTCTAGGTCAACATAGCATTGTAGGACCTATCCAGCAAAGATTTTGAAGCTTCCCAGTCCAGGCCAACATAGCATTGTAGGACATATCCAGCAAATTTTCTGAAACTTCCCAGTCTAGGTCAACATAGCATTGTAGGACCTATCCAGCAAAGTTTCTGAAGCTTCCCAGTCCAGGCCAACATAGCATTGTAGGACCTATCCAGCAAATTTTCTGAAACTTCCCAGTCTAGGTCAACATAAAGTAAATAATATTTTGGACATGGGCCGTTTTGGAAACGGATAACTCAATTATTAACTCTATGTCTTCCAAGGTTTCCAGAGGACTCTAAGGATAAGAACGTGACAGAAACGAGCGATGATGACACAGTTCCTGTGGGTCGGATTTTTTTATTTATACAGTGAAAAATAATAAAATCCTTCCGAGGCCAGATACACTGGTACTAAATACAGCAAAGATAATGAAGACTACTACTTGGAATCTATGCTTAGAGTATAGCGGCAGAATCGTGATCAGCACAGCTACATATCAGATCCGCTCTGTTAATCCAGGGGGTAGGTTGTATTATACCTTACCCTACCATAAGCATGTCTGCTCAATTAGATATACTTTCTAGGGGCTCGCAACCATCAGAAATCTCAAACATATTTGTTATAGACTAAAGAAAATGCGCCAAGGCTTTCATAATTGCTATGTATAAATACCATCAATTTTCAATAAATGGCAAGTGAAAACATTCAGCATATGAACTAATTTACCTGAGATGGAGTCTATTGGGTAGCATATATTTTTTTAAATTAAAAATTAATGTTTTTTTTTTTTTTTTTTTTCTAATCTGTGCACTACATGATTAGTAGGATACGGTATTTGGATGGATCTAATCATTATTGACACTTCCTAAGCTATTTCAACTCTTTATTATTATTATTATTATTACTCTCACTGTTTAACTGCTATTAAGGTAGCTGGTCACAGGCCCATAGTCTCTTAAGCCTCCTGGGAAGGTCTTTAGGAAGGGTCCGAGTGGAAAAGGATTGACCTTAAGGAAGGATTTGGGTGGGAATGAAACGTTAGGAATCGAGATTTTGCGAGATATTTTTTTAAGAGACCATTTAGGTCGTTAAGAAGAGTTTTTTTGGGAGGCATAACACGGTGCATTGGCTATTCTACTAAGAAATCTGGAGCATATTCATTTATTTGTTTATTGTTGGACCGCAATGGAGGCTATTAGTAAATTATTTAGTCTATATGGAAACGACAGCTTTGAACAAAATGGTGGCAATACTAATAAATAAATTTTAACAGAAGGAAAATAATTATAATTAGGAAAATTGGCAAAGGCCAACGGCCATAGCCACGTTGAATGCACCGGTTCCCGTAGATCACCGAAGTTAAGCAACGTCGGGTGTGGTCAGAACCTGAATGGGTGACCGACCACGTGCTGTTGGTATTATAAAAGGGTGGCAACATGTAGATAGCCCGGTGGTTGATACGCCATTAAAGACGAAAGAGAGAAAAAAATGGCAAATACAAGGGTTGCATATAATACACTAAATCTATGTATTTATTAATATTTCTATTGTAACATGGAGTGTGAGTATTCTTTTTCTTTTCTGCTTTCATGATGGGTATACGTTGGAGCCTCTGGTCCTTTTATCATTATTTCCGTCGCAATTATGATAAAAGATTATATGATAATTTCTCCTAATCTTATATCTACCTAAGAATTCTGGACATAAGAGAGGATAATGTATTGTTTCGGTTCTGCCTGCGTATGTGTTCATTTATTTATTATGATGCTCCGTATCTAAAGCGAAGAGCATTTAATTTCCTGTATTAAGCTGATGCAGGTGTTGAACTTAACGATGTCACTCCAAAACAGTTGTTGCTACATACAATGATATAAGTATGTATAGTATAGTGAACTGCCAATGACACATGGGTAGAGGCAGTATATAGAAAATAAATAAAATAAAAAAGTATGTATAGTATGTATGTATGAGGTATAGATAGTGAAGGAAACAAAAATTAAATAGAAATATGTATAAAGAAAAATAATTAAACAAAATTAGAATGAATGAGGTGTTTATTTAATTAATAGAGTGAATTAGATTTCATTATTATTGCAAAAAAGTCCGACTCGCAGGAACTGCAGCATCTTAGCGCGGTTCCGTTCATGTCCCTAGTGCCATTTGATAAGCTTAGAAAAGAAATAAACTTATTTTTTTTATATATCTCGTGAAAATTGTCAAAATCCTCTCGAACATCTCGAATAAAAGTGATATTAAGGCGTCAGGGACACCGACAGTAGCTAACTTTTACACAGAAGCGGAAATTACAGAATCTGGCTCTCATTCTAAAGCAAAGGTCTATAAACCAATACAAAATATGCCTAATAAAGCCTTTCTAGTGGATACAGAAGCATGGGCGTATATGAGGGGGGGGCTGAGGGGGCTGCAGCCCCTCCCGAAATGTTGAATTGATGATAAAAACTTCTCGTAAAACCCTTAAAAATAAATTAAATAAGATCACTTAGTTCATAAAACATATTTTATTTTACGCGTAATAGCGTTTTAGTTGCCTAAAACTATTCCAAGCTCTAAATATTTAGTATTCCATACCCTGGAAATGGTCTCAGCCCCACCCCGAAATTGTTTTTATATACGCCCATGTACAGAAGGATCAAGAAGAAGTACACAAGATTGAGAAGAATACCCTGCCTAATATAGCCTATATAGAATAATATGTCGAATAAAACCTATCTTGTTAATACACAAGGACAAATAAAAGTCTTGACGAATAACAAATCAAGAAAAAAAACTTTATTTAACAAAATAAAACAAAGTTTAGTTGCCCAACTAAAATAGAATAATATACCTAATTAAGTCTATGGAGTAGACACAAATGGACCAAAAACAAGTCTTGTGGAATATTGTTTTTTTTTTCTAATTAAATACTTTTTATCAATATTTAGTATATAACCTTTGTTGAAAACTATTGATTGCTAATTGATGAATCGGTTTACAACTAAGTAGTCTTTATGAATATTTAGTATATAACCTATGTTTGGATCTGTGTTTTTGGGGTGCTCTCCGCCTAGGCTTTGTATTTGTGTCGGCAGATACCTGGGGTATATTTACAGCTCTTTAGGATTAACTCTTAGCAGGTAAATTTCCTGCGGACCTTCTGCTTCCACGGGCATTGAACCGCCTCATTCGCTCATAGTATCTAACCGTTGTGAAGTTTATTTTTTGGATTTAGGACTTAATATACATATGTAGAAGCCGTTCGTGGTGGTAGAAAATCTTAAAAGTATTTCAAGTGAAATATTGTCACTAATTTTACGTATCCTGTTTTATAGCCAAATAGATTTATATTCTATAATCAATAAGAAAAACCTACTAACAATAAAAAAACTATGGGTAACAGATGAAAATAGGGAATACCAAGAATAATTCTAAAGAACGAAATCAACACCAGTACTGTAATCTAGATATTCATACGGCATCTTCGAATTCTAACAAACAAAATATTGATTCTAATTATACGTATCCTGTTTTATTGACAAATACATTTGACTACTATAAGCAATTAAAAACACTAGGGAATATGCCAAAGAACTCGGAATAGGAGCCTCGACAGTTTCAAGACATTTGAAGGAAATCGACAAATCCAAACTGACATTTCATACGGTACAGCCTGATATATTTTTAACAATGAATTGCTTTTCTTATTTTAATTAATCTGTTTTATTGTCAAATACATTATCCTACTATAACCAATGAAAAAACAACAAGGAATAAAAACAAACAAGAAGAACCGTTCGAATAAACGAAATCAATTACTTCAAAGTTCAAGCACTTATTTCTCCGATTGACATAGCCTAATCAAAAATTGTTTCAGAATCTTTTTTGTAGAACATTTAGTAAGCTTTCGCATGGTAACCCTCCGTTTACCAATATTCCTAACCGTCTTCGAGATATCAGGGAATGTATACGAAGTTCCCAAAACATTTCATGTCTGTTAATAAAATATTTTATTCTAATCCTTCCTTAGCTCCAAACGTAACCGAAATTTTAACATATTAGTGTTGATGAAATTCAAACATGCAGAAAATGTTTCAACTGAATCCCATAATTTTAAGTATCAAAATCAAAGACAAAAAGAACAGTTCGAATAAGTGAAATCAATTACTTTAAAGTTTGAAGCACTTATTTCTCCGATTGACATCGCCTAATCAAAACTTTCATTAGAACCTTTTTTGTAGAGCATTTAGTAAGCTTTACAATGGTATTCTTCGTTTCCCAAGATTCTTAACCTTTTTCGAGATATTAAGGAAAATATACAAAGTTACCAAAACTTTTTTATGTCTGTTAATAAAATATTTTATTCTAACCCTTCCTTAACTCCAAACGCAATTAAAATTTCAACATATTAGTTTTAATGAAAGTAGAAGATGCAGTAAATGTTTCAACTGAATCCCATGATTCTAAGTACCCAAACCAAAAACGGCATTCAAAAATTATTTGTTCAGTTTTCTCGAAAACGGTTAAAGCTATCGCCTTGAAAATGGTTTCATTCGTTTTCCTAGCCCAAGAAGCCTATAAAACGAGTACTTACAAGCTTATGAACTCAAAAACGTAAGCGTTACGATTTTTTTTGCGCGAATTTCGCCCCAAACGCCATCTTCCAGTGGGCGGATTTTGCTGGTTAACGAACTTGACCTTTCAAATTGGACGACAGATTTTTGTACCAAATTTCATCAAAATCGGACCATCAGGGAAGCCAGAAATGAGCGAACAGACAAATATATATATATATATATATATATATATATATATATATATATATATAAATATATACATATATATATATATATATATATATAAATATATACATATATATATATATATATATATATACAAATTTGAACCACCGTTGTTTTCGGTCTCTAGGGGTTCTGAAACGCGAAATTTTCTTGTCGGCACTTCCGGATTGTTTCATTGTATCAACCTTATAAGCGGGGTTCCTCCCTATGGGGGAGGGAGGAACCGCGCTAAAAGGTGAAATGGATTCTTATGGTTTTGTGTTCAATTAGTTTGTCCTTTAAAACATTACTTAATTGTAAGATTCTAAATGGACTTGAAAAATCCTTATAATAGATTCTTATCAGAGAAGTGCTATGCTTTATGAATCAAGCTGAGGCGTTGTGTTGCTAAATTCTTCATGTCTCCCTTCAGAAACGAATTCTAAAAAACTACACAACAAAAATAATCTCCACTGAAATCCTGGTTGGCCAACCAAGAAAACCCTAAATGGCCAAAGAGCAACGAAAACAAGCATGAGAATTGTGCCACTATCTAATCATACCTCCTTGTATTGTCATGCCTCAATGATTCGGACCTTCACTCCCTTGATTTTTACGAACCTCCTTGCTCTCTTAGGCTTCGCGCTCGCTATTTCTTCCTTGGAATCTAATTGCCTCATTTTGTTTTCCTCTCCGCGCCCTCCATCTCGAGGAAAGCAATTTTCCAGCTGACCTCCGTTTTGGAGGTTAGTTATTTTTCGAGCTCGTGTTAGCATATTATATTTGAATTTTGGAGCCATAAATTTCGTAATTGCGAGCTATATCCGGTCACAACCATCTTCCATGAAAACCTGTGTGATGGAAGTTTTCATGCAGCTGCATTACTAAGCTCATTCCTCAGAAAGGAGGTATTGTGCGCTGTATTCCTGAATGATTAGCTCAAAATAACCTATATCAATTTCAAACAAAGAAGAATAGATTCAGTCCTTTGTATTTGTGTGCACAAATTTATTAAGTAGTGCACACTACTTAATAAATACCGAAAACCTTCTCATTTCTGTTTATTGAACTTGATTAATATTAAAAGCGCCCGTGTGTAAAAATAAAATATCCCACAATTAGCAAAACAACGACCGGATACAGCACCCCTGTTGGTAGAAGTAACAACCAATGCCAATGTTTGGCGGCTTAATTCAATTTGATAAAGAGTCTAACGAACTCACCTAATTTATTTTTTTGAACATCACTTTCTCTTAAGGTACCTACGACGTATACCGAGTTACGTTACAAAACAAAAATCACGACGGTATGAACAAATTAATAATTTGGGTCCTGATTTATTTATTTATTTTACGAGCTTCGCAACGACGGCGACTTGCTCTTTTTGGGCCCTGATAAAACCCCCTTCCAGATGGACCACTTCAGTTTATTTTTACAAGACGTCTTTCTCCTTAGATGCCCACAACGTTTACAGGGTTTCGTTGCAATATAGAAAAAAAAAATTCTCATGCGGAAGATGGGTGTTCGAATTCCGCCTGCAGCAAGGAATTCTCATTTCAGGGCCCTTTGAGGAAAATCCCTGCTGCATTCTAGTATGGGGTAAATAAGTAATTTGGCTCTGGAGTAAACATGAAATTTTTCAAACCCTCTTTCATAAGTGCAACCTTCAATAGCTACATTCCTTTCCGAAAGTGCAAAAAGAAAAGGCTTCGGCCCTGGCTATAAAATGGTAGTAACTATTAGAAAACCCTTCTTAAAAATGTGTCAAATATAAATAGAATTTACAATTGAAATAATTAAATAGGTAATTATTAGGAGGCCCGGTTGGCCGTGAGTGTTAAGGCGTGGGCACCAAACATTCCGTGCGAAGGGTCGTGGGTTTGATTCCCATTAGGGATGATGGCTTTTCTTTAGAAAAAAAGAAAGAAAAGGCATCAACCCTATCCTGACTAGAAAAGGGTGGCAATCTATAGATAACCCTAATTAAAATTCTGAGGTAATTATAATGGACGGTAAAATTTAAATAAACAAATACTATTCGTGTTTATTTTGTACGCGTATACGTTATTTTAAGCAAATTAGACATTAGTGCAAAGTGACGGACTTGACCGGAATGGAGCTATTAAAGTTGCACTAATGAAAGAATTTTCATACCATGTAGCTTGTGAATAAAAGATTATATATTTATTTCTGAATATAGAAGGACTCACCCATTATAGCATTTCCAACAAAAAGGCTGAGTGTTACAGTCGTAAATGTCGTAAGTTTCTGAAACAGAAATAAATAAAAAAAATTAAAAAATATATTTATATTTATTTTTTGAACCTATGGGGTGTAAGCAAAATTGAGAAGTGTAAGTCCTTTGAAAGTAGAGAAATTAAAATCGAAATGTGCAATTAAAAACTTAAAACATAGATCATAAATAAACTGTATATAAGAAGTAAAGGATTCAGCTAAGAGAAAATCGTCAGATCTTCAAGAAAAATCTATATTCCGGACGTTTAAAGTATAGATTTTTCTTGAAGATCGGATTTTTCTTTTTCTCCTAGCCGAATCCCAACTACTCCTTGACTTCGTATCACCTCAAAGGCTACCATCATCTCTCCATAAACTCTACATGTTCTGGAATATGAGAAAAAATGTAAAGCACAAAGAACAACTATAAAATTCAAAATTAAAACAGTATAAAAGTAAATAAATGTAGCACTTTTTGCATTTCTTTGTACATAAATCTTCTTTTTTTTTTAAATACTATTCATATAACTTTCTATTCTAATCTTATAAAATCATAAAACTACAGGCCCTTTGGTCGTGGTGAGTGTTAAGGCGTATGAACTATTTGCTTAGGGGCGTGGGTTCGATTCCCACTAGGGCTGGTGACTCTTCTTTCGAAAGAAGAGGCTTCAGGCCCTTCATGCCTAGAAAAGGGTGGTAACCTATAGATAACCCGTCCTAAAATTCTTTGTTTATAATAAATGGACGTTGAAATTTGAATAAATAGGCCACACAACATATGGAAACGCACTAATTACGCATTATACGATTTAGATTATGCAGGTTCTACCATTGTTTTTTTTAGCATAAATAAGCTTTAGCAATGACCAAACTGAAAAAAAACGTTACAAAAAATTGTCCACTCGCGTTCGCGCATGCGCGGTGGTCATTTACGAAAAAGAAAACTGTATATTATACAGTACTTGACAAAGGTTTATCGGGTGGACCTAAAGCATATTTATGTACCTGAATTTGAGCAGAAGACTAAACGAAATTGATTTTTCCTATCTTTATTTTTTAAAGAGTACACGAGTATACTAAAGAATGTCCTTGGCTGGAATGTATATTGGCTTTATAGTTGCTTTGACGATTACTTGTTTCATTTCCTCTGCTTTCTCCGGAGCTATAAAACGGCCTCGAGCACTGGCAGGAAGATAATCCGACCATGATCTTCAAGGATGATCTAACATGCCCTAGACCTCGCCGGTACAGAACCCGCTTTATTAGCATCCCTCATTAGCATATAGCCATTGTCTATCCTAGGTATAAGTGGATCTCCACCGATGGTAGGATGTCGCCTTCTCTTGGACAGCTCGTGCTTTCGGAGGAGTCACGATGCTTCCTTGGCATTTCACACAATGAATACAATTCTTGGGCTATTGTTCCCCCTTCAGGGCTTCTTCGGGTTCCGTTTATTCAATCTAGTAGTTAGAAAGAAAATTCAGTCTAATAGTATTTCTTTGTCTAAGGAATGGGAAGAGCAACAGAAGCTGCAGAACTAAACCATTCTTCAATAAAGTGGGTACTGTACGCCGCATTCCTCAAAATCTTCTTAAAATAACGTATATAAATATAAAAAACGCATCACTAGTATTACTCTTTTATATTGGTAATGAAAAACTAACTCAATTTTTTTTTTTTTTTTTTTTTTTTTTTTTTTTTTTTTTTTTTTTTTTTTTTTTTTTTTTTTTTTTTTTTTTACAAAACATCCACACTTCATTAGTTGGACATGATATTTACCAAATTTTGTTGCAAGGAAGTTAAACCACCTTGAGTGGTTCTGGAGAAAACCCCCCAGGTCTAATTGAATAATTTCGTTTATTTTCACAAGCAAACTTCCTCACTAGATGAGCAGGACGTATGCCGAGGTTCGTTGCAATAAATCAAAAATGTCGACAATTAGTGGGTCGTACTTTGTTGGCGGAGTAAACCTCATGAAATGGACAGATGGTTGGCGAACTCGTTCAAGCGTGTGTTCTATACCGAAACTTCTTTTTTGGCGAAAAAACAACAACAAAAAACAAACACTGTAACAACTTTCGTGTTAATAGAGACGTTTATGATCAGGTAGGATCGATGAAGATTGCAAGACAATTTTCTTTCGTAAGTTCAACCTCCAAAGTCCTGTGATGAGATTTAACAAACTCAAATTAGTTTGTTTGATTGAAAGGTTTGGGACGAAAATTTGATTGTCGCCTAGGGTCTGCAGTATGATGACTATTGTACTAACAAGGGGAGTATACAGCGATGGGGTCACCGATCTGGACCAATTTTTTTCTGGTGATTCTACATCGAAAAATAGTCGACCCGGGTCCGAGCGTTCCCTCCAATGCGCCTTAGGAGCCGAGAAATAAAATAAAATAGGTTGAAAGTGCTTTATTTTTTATATGGAGTTGAGAAAATGATATCGACATGATTCTTTCACCAATTTATTTGTTTTATTGAGTAGATTAAAAGAAAAATATAATCGTTAAACAATAATTTATATTTCGTCAAGTATATTCAAAAATATGCTTACGTTTTCAAGTAAATTAGTACCCCAAAAAAACATAAATGTGAAATAGAGGCCAAGTTCCTGCCGCCACAAAGAAACACTCCCTTCCTCAAAAATATCCCCTCCTAAACCCCCCCCCCCCAAAACGCCAACCATTCTACACTCCAAAAAATTAGTATGAGTTGGTGCATTAAATGTACCATATTTTCAACCAAAAATATTTGCCAATACAAGAGATGATACAAGAAAGAAATGTCCAAGTTCATTACTTGGAAGACCTCATAGTTACTTACTAAGAATAGTAAAGACACTTCAACTGACCTTTAAAAACAACAATAAAAATA
Source organism: Gonocerus acuteangulatus (assembly GCA_946811695.1). Classification (NCBI taxonomy): domain Eukaryota; kingdom Metazoa; phylum Arthropoda; class Insecta; order Hemiptera; family Coreidae; genus Gonocerus; species Gonocerus acuteangulatus. The sequence goes on from OX328129.1 coordinate 49,063,396, forward strand.
CTTATATCCAGTTACTATAATATCACTTTCCTCAACCAGGTAGGTATATTCTTAAACTTGGCAATGTTTTTTTTGTGCCGAAATTATCTTTAGAGAAAAACTAAACATTGCCAAGTTTAAGAATATACCTGGTTGAGGAAAGTGATATTATAGTAACTGGATATAAGTATTTTTATTGTTGTTTTTAAAGGTCAGTTGAAGTGTCTTTACTGTTTTTAGTAAGTAACTATGAGGTCTTCCAAGTAATGAACTTGGACATTTCTTTCTTGTATCATCTCTTGTATTGGCAAATATTTTTGGTTGAAAATATGTTACATTTAATGCACCAACTCATACTACTTTTTTGGAGTGTAGAATGGTTGGCGTTTGGGGGGGGGGTTTAGGAGGGGATATTTTTGAGGAAGGGAGTGCTTCTTTGTGGGGGCAGGAACTTGGCCTCTATTTCACATTTATGTTTTTTTGGGGATCTCATTACTCCTAAGGCGCATTGGAGGGAACGCTCGGACCCGTGTCGACTATTTTTCGATGTAGAATCACCAGAAAAAAATTGGTCCAGATCGGTGACCCCATCGCTGTATACTCCCCTTGTAAGTGCCCAATTATCGATGCCATTTGAACTAGTGAGCTGTCGAAATATAACCAAACGTACTGGTAATACTAAAATCTTTATTTTATTTATGGCGAATCTTCCCTTTCTTATATTTACTTTCATTTTTTTGTAGTTATGTTTTTTATTTCTTTTTTATCATTTTTTAATGTTTTCTTTTGAAACTGTGGCAGCTAGCGAGATGTAAACACTAACCTGGCCAGTGTAACCTCCTCCTGATATCAACCATACACGCCCACCGTCAGTGTTGCCAAAGTGTAAAGATAAGAGACAAATTAATAATTTTACAGGGGGTACACTGCAAAGCAACCCTGCGTCACAAGACCTGTGAAAACCAGTGTGTTAATGGCGTCTACCTGTGCATGTGCTCTCGTGGTGTTCCAAGTTTTTTTATCAGACATTATTTATTCATTTATTATTATTACCTCGAAGAACGTTTTATTTTTGTTATCAGTTTTTATAATTTCTCCTTATTATTATCTTTTAATTTCGTCTGTGCAGAGTTAACTTATTTATTTTATCGAAGCATTATAGTGACTTTTATTTTACAAGTTTTATTATTTTATTATCCCGCTACCAGTACACTAAAGTGGTGACCCCGATTACGAATACGGAAAATGAGCGAAACCAACTTCGAAAAGGATGAAATTCCGACGAAAACCGAGGAAGTCGGCGCTTGCGGATTAGGACCAAATATACGAATCCCAGTCTTTTGGAAGGCAGACCCGGAACTTTGGTTCTGTCAGGCTGAAGCCGTCTTCACCACATCCAAGGTAACAAGTTCCAGAATTAAATTTCAATTAGTTATTGCCAACTTGGACTTTGAAATTTTGAAAGAAGTGGCAGATATAGTTAAAGTCCCACCTGCTGAACCATATGAAGCCCTTAAAACCAGACTCCTGCGCATCTATGCAGAATCAGAGAATCTTCGGATTAGGCGGCTACTAGAAGAGAAGCGCCTATCCGAGGGTGAGCGGCCTTCCCAACTCCTAAATGAGTTAAAACGATTTGCTGGCATCTCTGTACCCTCAGACCTCTTGCGTAATATGTGGCTAAGGGCTCTACCCGACCGAATGCAGGCCACGCTGGCAGTTACAAACGAGACTTCAGTGAATAAACTGGCTGAGATCGCCGACCGTATAGCAGAAGTATACGAGCCCAGCATCCACGAAGTACGCCCACAGAGCACTCATCCCTCACCATCCCAATTATCACAGCTTGAGGATATGGTCCGACAGTTAAGTCTCGAAGTTAGAGAGCTGAAAACCCAGTTGACACGAGGGCGAAGAGGCCAATCATACTCACGACGGCGGAGCCGGTCAAACAGCAGGAATCGTAAGTGGTGTTATTTTCACGAAACCTTCCGGGAAAAAGCACGGAAATGCAGACAGCCCTGTGACTGGAAGAAGACCACTCCGGCTCAGGAAAACTGTTAGCAGCGGCCGAGAGGGCGGACTCTGTCGCTGACACTCATCAACGCCGACTATTTATGAAGGAGATAAACACGGGAGAGAGATATTTAGTGGACACAGGTGCATGCATATCTGTCTTCCCCGCCAGGTCACGGGATCGGAGGTATCCAACAAACTTCCCTTTGTACGCAGCCAACGGTACAACTATCAAGACTTATGGACACTTATGGACTTAAGTCAAGAAGACGCTGAATGTTGGACTCCGACGACCACTCCCATGGACCTTCATCTTGGCAGACATCAGTAGTCCCTTTATCGGCGCGGACTTTCTCTTTCATCACCATATACTCGTTGATCTCAGAGGTCGTCAGCTACTCGATGCGAAGACTGGACTCACCTCCAAAGGAACCATCGCCTGCTCCAAAATACCCACTGTATATTCAGTGCCCACTGGTGAGTGGTATTATGACCTCCTAAGGAAGTACCCCTCTGTAACTCGTCCTACTACAGTCCTACAGAAACCGAAGCACTTCATCGAAACAAAGGGACCACCGGTCACAGCCAAAGCTCGACGCCTTCCACCAGAGCGTTACAAAGCTGCGAGGGAGGAATTTCTCAAGATGGTAGACGAGGGAATCTGCAGACCATCTAACAGCCCATATGCAAGCCCATTGCATATTGTTGTGAAGAAGGACGGCAAAATGCGATTTTGCGGGGACTATCGCAGATTGAACGAGCAGACTGTTCCTGACAGATACAGCGTTCCAAACGTACAGACTCTCAACACCAATCTCAGCGGTAATGTCTTTTTCAGCAAGCTGGATCTGAACAGAGCATATTACCAAGTACCTGTAGCGGAAGAAGACATTAAGAAGACTGCAGTAATAAACACCCTTCGGTCTTTTTGAGTTCCTGGTAATGTGCTTTGGCCTTCGCAACGCTGCCCAGACATTTCAGCGGCTCATGGACAGCATTCTGGCACTCCCGTATGTCTTCGTATACCTAGATGACATATTGGTATCATCCACTGCCAAGGATGAGCACCACGTTCACCTGGACTATGTCTTCCGAATCTTGAGCGAGCACGGTTTGACCATCAACCCATCAAAATCAGAGTTCTGCAAGACGCAGATTGAATTCTTGGGATTTCTCGTGAATTCACAAGGTATCAAGCCCGTACCAGCAAAGGTCAACCAAATCATGGACTTCCCTCGACCCAGCAACAAAGGACAACTCCGTCATTTCTTAGGTATGTTAAATTTTTATAGACGGTTCATACCTAATGCAGCGGAACACCAGCATACTCTCCATGCACTTGTTGGCAACTGCAAGAAAAGTGACTCGACAACAATGGAATGGTCTGAGGAGGCGGATGCTGCATTTCAACGGTGTCAGCAAGACATAAAATCGGCTCTCACATTGACCCACCCATCCGAGGATGCTGAACTCACTCTGGCATGTGATGCGTCGAACACAGCGATTGGAGCAGTTCTCCAGCAACGGGAAGGATCGGGATGGAAACCCCTTGGCTTCTTCTCCAAGACTCTCACGAATGCCGAACAACGTTATTCTGCCTACGACAGAGAGCTGATCGCCATACACCGAGCAATCCGTCACTTCAGGCCCTCAATCGAAGGTCGCAACTTCGCTTTCCTCACGGACCACAAACCCCTGACCCACATGTTCCGGCAACGCCAAGAAACGGCTACACCCATGAGGATCCGGCTTGTAAACTTCATCAGCCAGTTTACAACCGATGTCCGCCATGTGTCAGGTAGTGATAATGTGGTCGCTGACACACTGTCGAGGATGGAGCAGATGACACTCCCAGACGAAATGGAAAAAATTGCTGCGGAACAGCAAAACGACCCCAACATTGCTGAGCTCCTTCGGAATCCGGCTCTGTCACTCAAATGGATGGGCGTTCCATACTCACCGAAACCACTGCTCTGTGAGACAAGCACTTCAAGAGTGCGTCCGTACCTGCCCGTATCATTGAGACAAGCCATGTTCCAGCAACTTCACAACCTCAGCCACCCCGGCATACGTGGGTCAAGGCGACTCCTGTCCCAACGCTTCTTCTGGCCCAATATGAACGTGGACATTGCCACATGGGCACGCGGGTGTGTGGCTTGCCAGGGGAGTAAAGTACAGCGCCATACCGTCGCACCTCCAGGAGTCTTTGCCCCAGTTGCTCGTTTCGAGCACATCCACATAGACATTATTGGTCCACTTCCAACATCAGACTGCAAACGATACTGTCTAACTATGGTGGATAGGTTCACTCGATGGCCCGAGGCTGAGCCAGTTGAAGACATTAGTGCGGATACAATAGTCAGAGCACTTTACAGGACTTGGATTTGTCGCTACGGTGTCCCAGCCAAAATAACAACGGGCCAAGGGCGGCAATTTGAGAGTGAACTCTTCCGCAAGCTGACACAGATTCTAGGGGTGAAGCGCTGTAGGACAACCTCATACCACCCGCAAAGTAATGGCTGCATTGAACGATGGCACAGGACGCTAAAAACTGCCCTCACAGCTCACCTTATCAACGCATCAAGGTGGACTGATCTGCTACCTACAGTACTTCTTGGCCTGAGAGCAGCAGTGCGCGAAGATAACGCTAGCAGTGCAGCAGACCTTGTTTTTGGGCAGCCTCTACGTTTACCCGGTGAACTGCTGGCAAGCAACGAGCGACCAGAGGACCCTGAGGAGTTCCTGCGAAGGCTGAGGGACCACATGAAGGACTTACGACCAGCGCCTCATCGTTCCAGCAGTAGCCAAACGTTTGTCCCTAAGGATCTCAGGAACTGCAGTCATGTCTTTCTGCGAGATGATGCAGTGCGACAGACGCTCACACCACCATACTCAGGTTCCCATCCCGTACTGGACCGACAGCCGAAGACCTTCAAGATCCAGCTCCCGTCAGGACCCAGGACGGTCTCAGTTGACCGCCTGAAACCAGCCTACACCATCCAGGAGCCACCAGCACAGCAGACCACTGGACACCCTCAGACAACACTGCCCTCCTCCGACCAATCTACAACCAGTAAATCAGCCGCCACACAAGCAGAACCACTTCATCGGACTTGTCGAGGAAGACTCATCCGACCTCCTGTCCGCTTCCATGACTCTGTCATTGGGGGGAGGTGATGTGGCAGCTAGCGAGATGGAAACACTAACCTGGCCAGTGTAACCTCCTCCTGATATCAACCATACACGCCCACCGTCAGTGTTGCCAAAGTGTAAAGATAAGAGACAAATTAGTAATTTTACAGGGGGTACACTGCAAAGCAACCCTGCGTCGCAAGACCTGTGAAAACCAGTATGTTAATGGCGTCTACCTGTGCATGTGCTCTCGTGGTGTTCCAAGTTTTTTTATCAGACATTATTTATTCATTTATTATTATTACCTCGAAGAACGTTTTATTTTTGTTATCAGTTTTTATAATTTCTCCTTATTATTATCTTTTAATTTCGTCTGTGCAGAGTTAACTTATTTATTTTATCGAAGCATTATAGTGACTTTTATTTTACAAGTTTTATTATTTTATTATCCCGCTACCAGTACACTAAAAAACCATTATTTTTAAGATTTTCTTTCCCCCCCCCCTTTTTGCCTTTGTATATATACACATCCTCACATATGGATGCATATATATTGCATAAGCATCTTCAGATTCCCCATGTATCAGAGAAATTTGGACATTCAAGGTAACTTATGGGAGTGGTCAATGATTTTGGGCTAACTCATGAACATTTTTCGCGTCTTACATATTTACGCATTCTAAGATTTATAAACTTTAGTTATGTTTGGAAAACAGAAAGTATTAAGAGCAAGAACATAAAGACACAGACAATGTTCATAATAGTCATGAGCAGGGATAAGCATAATATGGAAATTCGGTCCTATACGGAAGTTCCAGGATGTCTAATTTAATTTTTTTTTAGCGTGTTTCTTCCCTCCCTCCATAGGGAGGAAACCCGGTTATGAGGTTGACCCATGACGCAATCCGGAAGTGCCGAAGAAACGTTCACGTTTCAGAACCCATAGATCACGAAAAATAGCTGGTTCAAATTTGTACGTATATATGTATTCGTGCTGTAGCTGACTCTAAAATAGGTTCGATTTTTAAGAAATTTGGTTCAAAAATCTTTTGTTTGATTTGAAAGCTCTAGTTCGTTAAGCAGAAGACTCCGTCCACCAGAAAATGTTTTTTTTGGGGGGGAGGGAATTTGCGAGAAAAAGATCGTAGTGCTTACTTTTTGCGTTAGTGGGCTTTCAGGTAATTTAATGTGGGGAATCTAATGAAATCCTCTCCAAGGCCTTATCTATGACAATTGTTGAGGAAAATGGAAATGAACTTTTCTTGGGAATTTGGCATGAAATTCTATATATCTCGAAACAAGTTGGGGAATAGTAGTAAATATAAAAATCTATAAGCTTATTAACCTTCCAACAAATAAGGTTCTTATACGTTTTTGATAGAGCGATCTCATTCGGAGAAATACGTCCTTAAATAGGGTAATTTACGCTTAGTTTCCTCTTGTGGTGTTTAACATCTTCCTTTTCTTTAAGATGTTATTTTATAATTTTAAATGTGCTGACATTTTTTAAGAAAAGTAAAGACATTAAGCTATTTCTATTCTGAGCTTTACAAATTACATTCGGGATAATAACGGAAACGCGCTAAGATTAAGCAGTTCCTGCGAATTGGATTGTTTCCTAGGACACCATGCGCCATACGAGATATAAGTAAGCACAAATAGATAACGCTGCTTGTATTATTAAAGCTAGGTATGAAAGCTGGAAACTTCAGTCGTGAGCAGGCCAACGAATTTAGGTCCTTCCATTCTGTATCGGCATATTTATAATGGGCAGCTAGATTAGAGATAATGAGAGGGGGAAGCGAAAATAAGTGAGTTGATTTACACCGTGAGTCCGTTCGCCCGACGAACACTTCACGCTTCGGCGGGCTTCGGGGATAAAAGCGGCGGACTTAATCGGACTTTATAGCCCTTGGCAGTGGATATAGTCGTGAGCTAACTCCGTTCGGTCCTTCCACAGCTTCGTTCTGTCATTAGGAACCGAAATAAATACAAACTCTGCTTTCACTCCTTCCAATGATCCTTGATCGAAATGATTCCAGAGAGAAGTTCTACTCACAGGGACTGTCATCTTAGCGAATTTCCTCATAATGCTTATCCCTTGATATGATTTAAATAGAAAACTTTATAATTTGCTTTCAAAGTTCTTTCTTTGTTACTAGAAACGTAAATTTATAAACTGATATTAACCCCTTAGCTCTCGACTAGTGGTAGAGCGCTCTACTAATATGCTGGAGCACTTTTTTTTTTCTTTTTTTTTTTTTTTAACCTTTATTGATAATTACAACAATATATATATATATATATATATATATATATATATATATATATATATATTGTTGATATACATATTTCCAGTAATTTCGCTGGTTTTCGAAGAGTAACATTGTGAGGCATGATGTTGGAATATGTACAATTGCATAGCCCACTAAAGCAATCAAATTTGAGCATTGCAGATGGCATGTTATAACAAATTGTCTCTAGCCCACTGCCGCTTCAGTCTTCTCTGAGAATTCTGTGGATTTTGGATCGAGGATAGAGAGCTTATCAAAGAATTTGGCCACTGATTGGATAACGGGAATATTGAAGTCATTATACAGGGTTAGGTTCGAGACGTAGTGAGGAGCTTGGATATTTTTCGAAGGATTTTGGATTTCATTGTTTGTTTTCTGTAGGAATTGGAAGGTTTAGTGGAACCCCATAGTTCTAGTCAATAGGTCCATATTGGTCGGTATTGCATAAAAGTCGTTCGTTAGTCAATGAAAGTTTCGAGCGTTTGTCCAATAAGTGTGATGAAAAGTCTAATACGTCTGTTGGGTTCCTATCTTGTCTGTGTTGTGCTGGAGCACCTGAGTTCAAAATCTTCATTTGTCTGCGTTCGAGTACCTGTAAAGGGGAAGGTTAGGCGGCCGGAGCACTGTACTGACTACACTATCTCCTTTGTGTGCAGTATAGCGAAGAATCAGATACCACAAATGTTTCGTGCAATAATGGCAATGCTACCTGTATCGGCTGCAGGTTCGGAATTATAGTATTCGTTTCACAGTTAGTTTAAGAAGTAAAATAATTAAATAAATATTACATATTATATAAATATTAGTTCCCATAAATTCAAAACATTTGGAAAAAGTATCAATTAAACAAGCAGTATAGATTTTTCAAATGTCTCAAGATCCCCTTGACAAGGGATTCATTTGATTCCCCAGGTTAAACAAAAAAAAAAAAAAAAAAAACAAAAAAAAAACACTGCTTGCAGAAAATGGTATTCTGCTAGGCCAACTAATTTGACTTTTTAAGCTACACTATTTTTGTATCAAAATCGAAATATTTTTGAGAGAGCACAAAAAGACATATGAATTAATTATAAATTTGAACCAACGGAAGTTTCACGTTCTATAGGTTTTGAAACGTAGACATTGCTTGTCGGAGTTTCCTCTCCATTGGGAAGGTGAAAACGCCCTAAAACATTGGCGAAGGAATATTTAACCTAATACTGTCTACATTTACAAATATTGAGTTGTTGGTTCAAAACAATTATTTCTCAGAAAAAGATGGAGGCTTGCCAAATGTTTCTTATTTATTGGGTTCAGCTCAATACCAATTTCTGGAAACCTAGAAATCTAAAGACATGAAGCGTGTTGTGAAACCACACTGTGTGCTTTTATAATAGCAGTTGGCGCATGTGGAGGTAATGGGTTTATAAAGATCAATTGCCACAGAGGCATTAGAAGCAAGTCCGCCATTACCAAAAAATCTAATAGGAGTCCTGCAGGATGGAGTTGCACAAGGAAAGCATGTTGACCCAATAGCTTTTTGTCTATGAGCTGCTGCAATGCCACCATGATGGCACCCGCATTTAGCTTTCTCATTACCATCATACAGAATGGATGGACTTGGTGATAATGAATCAACGAATAATTTGCATACTTCTATGGGCACCTTTTTAAAATGAACTTTACCAAAGGACGAAAACCCTGGATTTTTCAAACTCTCTCCTCGCAACAGGTCTTATGTACATATATATTTTATCATTAAATTCTGAAAATTAAAATGAATTCTGTATTTTTATTAAGACTTCAGTTTTGTAATTGGCAAAATTCCATGCCAAAAATGAAAAACATTATATCGTCGATACAAATGCAAAGTATCGAATGTGATAAGTGGTTTGGCCCCTTATGGATGACGTTATACATATTTTATCTTATGATATATTTTAATTAGACTTAATGCACATTCGTTAGTTTGATTTTCTGTAATCAATAATTATTATTCTTTCATTTTCGAGATTTTGCCACAACGTAAACCAGTTCAACAGCAATCAGTATAGATTGAAAATGCAAAATGCGTCTTTTCTTATTCCATACTTTGCTTTTGTATCGACGATCTATACGTATCAGATTGGTCAATATGTTTGTAGACATTATTGGGAGATTTCATTATTATTATTATAATTAATTTGATGCAATGCTTCTTTGCGCGGCGATTTGCATTTTCTTCACAAGTGTTCGATGTAAAATTGGTAGGAATGGGAAATTTTAGCAATAGTCTATTTTTTTTTATCGCAAATAAATATGAAAAAAAACATTTTGAAGGGTGTATAGGTAGCTTTTAAATTCTTTGCTGTCGAAAGACTCTAGTATTGGTGCAAAGACACTAGAAAAACAGACTCTAGTAAAACATTGTATCGGAGAGAAAGGCATTAAATAACAGGCATGAAAAGTTTTGAGATTCTTATATTTTCTAAAATATCTCGAAAATCGGACTATTCGGAAGCATGCTAAATTCTCTATAAAAAAGTTTCCGATGCAATTTTGATGAGGGAATGTTAATCGTAGAAATAAGTGTTTAAAACCTCGAAAGTATTAGTTTTGCTCTTTTGAGAGGCGTTTAATTCAAGATCATTCAACAGTAAAATGAGTATTTCAATAAAACAGGATAAAAAAATTAGAAACGTATTGTTAATAGTGTCTTCCAAGAACGAACTTTGAAAAGGGGTGGGGAGTAATTTCCGCTTAAGATACTGTTAGTTTCCTATTGTGGCGCCCTAAATCTTATTTATTTTTGAGATTTCATTGTATGCTTTTCACGATAGATTAAAACGCATCACTAAATTGTATTCCTTTACTAATGGCACCAGGCACATGGCCAAAAAGCGCTAAAATGACGTAGTTCCTGCGAGTCGGACATTTTTTCTCTTGCAATAATTACACTTTTTGATAAAAACTTAATTATTTTAATCTGTCAAAGGTTTCAAATGGCTAAATGCCGCAAAAAGTGAATGGATCCATAGCGAGCTCAATAATGAATATAAAAAAGTAAATAAGTTGGTAGAGGTAGAAAAAAAAAAAAATGAAAACGTTCCAGGACACTAGTCCCATAAGAATACAGGTATTTTTATTTTGATAGAATCAGGTTAAGACAATTTTAAATATAAAATTAAATTACTACAGCTTGAATAGTAACATGAGTATGGGTTGTGTGCAACTTGGAGGGATAAGAATTGGTGGAAGATTTGGGATTTAAAGGTTTCTAGGCTGGTAGGATGAGGGGCAGATATAGCGACGGCACGGGTGACAGATTATTTTTTGAATAAAGATGTAGGAAAAGGATGAGAAGGAATACAGAGATCGGAAGGACGAGAGTGGGTGTTACGGGAGTGAACATTAAGAGGATTTGAATTAAAGGAATCGAAAGATGTAATTTTTCTTTAAAATGCAATTTTAAAGGGAGTCTATTCTTGGATGGTATCTGCTGGGGTTAATTAAATTGTCTGTATATTGGTCAGAAGGTCCCAACAAAGAATAAATAAATAATAGGCGTGTTCATAAAATAATAAATATATTCCTCTTGAATCAATAAAATAATAAAATTAAACTTCAATAAATAAATAAAATTACGACTGTCAATAAACAAATGAAATAAATAATTGTTCATAAATAAAGTGTTCATAAATTAGAAGAGACTAGTAGAGAATGACGTCACTTAGTCTGATGAGTAGATCTCCATGCGGAGAGATGGTAGGCGGGAACTTGGATCTCGCTGGTACTGCTTGTACCGAGTAGGTAACTTGGGGTTATCGCAAGCTGCCTTAAATCTAGTAAAATGTTCAGTACTTGCGAATAAATCCTAGTGTACAGAGATGTTGGGCCGGTTTTGGTGGATCTCTCGGAGCAGGCAGCAGGATACAAATTGCTAGGAGAACGACACTTGGCTTAATCTGCTGAGATGCCGAATCCTCCGGTTATCTGCTCACTATCTGGATACTAACTCCTTAACTAACGGTAAAAATTATTCCCGCGGGAAAGCTCCATTAAAACTTGAGTGCAGCGGGCTTTTCTCCCGCGGAAAAATATAATTTAAAACAAGCTCCGCTACATATCTATTTTTTATTTATTTTTTTTATTATTTTTTTATTTTTTTTTTTTTACGGCGCATCGACAAATCTTGGCTATTAGTGCCGGCCTCCAGGATGCAGCCAGGAATTTTATCAGCGAGCCCTGAGATGAGAAAATTCCTGCCGCCAGTGGGGATCGAAGCCACCATCTCCCGCTTATGAATCCAGCGCGCTAGCCACTAGACCACGGGAGACCCCTGGTATCTATTATTATTCCGATAACTTTTTCAAAAATTATCCTGTGAGTAATTTTAATTCCTTGATTCCTTTGAAACGTGCAAAAAGCAATTCATTATTATATTATAAAGCTGGGTTGATAAATTTTAACAATTCCATCGGAATTCACTAAAATTATCATTACGGAATTAGTGTCATAGGAGATGTATTTTTATGTCTTTCAAGTCTTGAAGAGATAACTTTCTCATTTCAAAGGAAATGCCAAGTGGCGTTTGCAGGTATTTCTTCATACCCTAATGGGAGTTGTACATTTCTCATTAGCATACTAGTTTATTTATTGATTGATTCCTATTTATCCTGGAATATATACATATTTTTTTCCACCTTCGCACTCAATAAAAAACGTTTTATAATATACAGCAACGCATTTTCTGAGGGAAACGACGGGAAAAAATTACCTCCAGACGGCAAGAGCTAATGGTAGACTTGAATGTGTCTTATTTATCAAAGTCTCCCTAATCCCAGAGCTGCTTTAGATATCAGATTGGCAATGTCCCAGCAAAATCTTAATCAACTCTTATTGATACTGATTAGAATTCATTTTCCTGTCACTCCGGTTTTAAAAGATTTTTTTTAATCATTTTATAAAAACGAGTGTTATATTAACCTTAATTCTTATTTATAAATAGGAGAGAATAAATTAATTTTTGTATCAAAACAATTTCCATTCAATGATCGATGATTCGGATGTCTCATTCTTAATTCCTTTCGAAATGCTGAGGATAATTTGCATTTTTAACGTAAGCAATATAATTAGTAGAACGTTCGTTTAATTTTCAAGTTCCGTCCAAACAATATTTATGGTTATTTAGATTGCACTCATTAAATAATTTCTGAATAATCTCTCAATTCTTCAATCATCCTACTATCCAGGCTACATCAAGTTTGCGTGTTGGTCATTCAAGGATTTTTGTGCCATCTGGAACGAATTGGTAATGTAAAAACCTGAATTACTTTTGCAAAAACGAAACATGGAGTTTGGAGGCCCGGTGGCAGTGAGCATTTAACACTCCGTGCCCGGGGTCATGGGTTCGATTCCCACTAGGGTTGTTGGCTTTTCTTTCGAAAAAAGAAAAGGCATTCATTCAGCCCTATTCTGGCTTGAAAAAGGTGGAAACCTATAGATAGCCCGTCCTAAAATTCCGTGTTAATTATAATGGACGTTTTATAAATATTTTTAAAAAATATTAAAATGTTTCCCCTCCATGAGTCACGATAAAAATCGATTCTTTAAATTTTTCTGTGTTACGCATACATATTCTGCTAAAGGCATCTCTTCGCGTGAAGGGTATTTTTGTTACTAGCACGGCTTATATCCGCGCCATATTTTTCTGTTTGTGCTCTACTTACTTGGTAAGACTTAGTTGAACTTCTGCTCAAGAATGCTTTGTCTAAAACGGAAGGGCAGGTTCATAAACCAACAGAATCCTTTTCTTTGAATATTAACCATTTTCAGTAAATTCCCGAGACAACAATCGGTGCAAGTCTAGTATTTTAACTATTAGGATGGAATGTAACAAGTTTCAAGTCGATATCTTTAACTTTTGTCGAGAAAACATGAAACAACTGGAACTGTAGAGAAGGATGCCTAAAATGACCGGGGACTTGACAGTTTTTCTTCCCGTTTCACCACATTGATGCGAACTAATATTTGAAAAAACGTATTAAGAAAATTCTCTATTTTAACATGCATGTACAATTTTGGATTTTTCATATATTTTGTGAAATATCCTGAAAACGGTTGAGTAATCGCGGTGTATCCATTAAATAATCTATGAACGTGCAGAGTGACCTTATTGTTTTCTCAATTTTAATATTTGTTCCTTAAATTATTTTTTATACACTTAAATTCTACTTTCGCATCCACACCTTCAGGGACAACTTCAAGACAGAAAACAGATGAAGTGGAATACAGAATGCTAATATACAAAGATAGACGATTGTTAGGTGGGAAAGTCATAAAATCGCATACAAAGCAATGCATAAATAATTCTCTCAAGTATGTTTATGTATTCTAGAAAACATAATTTCCCTATCGAAAGTACAGAGACAAACCTATTTGATCGTTCAAATAAATAAAATCTGACAGGTATCAAAATATTCAAAACCTTGCTGATGGTTAGGCCGTGAAATGAAATCAGAATCTTGCGTGGGTTATCATTGCTTTCTGACCTCTCAATGGTGGATATATTCTTTAATAAGGTTTTATAAATGCAGATGGAATGAAATCGAATAAAAAATGTTTTTCGTTTGGACAGTACAGTACAGATTTTCTCCTTGTCAATTCTGGATACTCAATGATTTTCTAAACAGAGAAGTGTTTCAGTTTACTGTGCTATGCTTACAAATGGTTCTATTTTATTTAACAGCTTTATTGATTAGATTAAGTATCAGATTTCAAACTAAAATATTACCACATTATATATTCTTATTTTATAAATGACTAATTTTGTCAACATTTATGTACTGTCTCGTCACAGTTTTCAATGCCTTCAAGTGCACAAGTGATTTCATCAAGTCAAACTATCGACATATTGGGAATTTCTCCGATTTCATTTTCCACATAATTATGGATTCCACCTACCAAACATTGAATATGAGCCCCATTTCAAATATGTGTAAACACTCACAAATATATGCAAGTATGCAGTGACAGACACACTCACACATATAACTTATTCCGTAACTATCTGTAATTTGGTCGTACTTAAAAGTTAGGATAGTATTTATCTCGATTAATGAACTCAATTTTTATTATTGCAAATTAAATATTTATTATGCGACAACAGTATGTCGGGTCTTAGATTCTCATGGGGGCTCGAGTCCCCGCCGCGGCAGGACTTTTTCTCATCCCAGGGCCCATCCTCTTTCTCAACGTTCGCTCCAGGAAAACACTATTACCAATATTTTTCTCATTTTCATACCTTGCAGTCCAGGCAACGAATGCTTGAAACAGCTATAGGTGGAAATTTTTGGAACACAATTTTTGACTTCGTAACTTTGTTTAGGCTGGATAGGAGGTGAACATAACAAAAGTCCTCACCCGTAGCATTTGTGCCGGGGGGGAGTGGGGGTTTAGAAGGTCCCATTTTTCGGGTTTTCACTTATATCTCGGAAACCCTGCGTCCTATCGACATGACTATTCTATAACAAATAAAGGCTGATTAAATTTCCTACAAGTTCTATTCTATAAAGTTTTTCAAGATATCTTTAGTTTTCGAAATATCCGCCCTTGGAAGTCTGTCATATTGGGGAAAAACACCTTTGCCGCATATTTTTTCCCCGTTTTGACCGGATCACTCTTCAACGATGAACCCAAAAAATAAACGGTCATAGGGTTGTAGAGTATTGTATTCCTTTCAATAATATATATTACTTTGCTATTTTATGTACACTTATCATGATTTTCTAACCGTTTTCAAGATATTTAAGAAATTATACAAAGATTCCGAAACTTTTCATGCCTATGGTAAAAAATTTTATTTTCGAATACTTCCTTAACTTTAGGTGTAACCAAAATTTAAATATCTTAGTTTAGATGATTTTCATACATGTGGAAAATATTTCAATTGAATCAAAGGATTCTAAGTACCTACTTAAAGTGCAAATTAGGTTGGAAAACTAGTTGTATCGATTCTTCTCGCAATCGGTTACAGACCTATCCTAAAATAAGTACCTATTGTTTATAAATGGAGGTTAAAATTTAAATAAATTATTTAAATGTTACACTTAAAGTGTATCATTATTTTTATTTTTATTCCTTATTGCTTATTTTTTCTTATTACTTGGTTATTTATTATTTTCTGGATAACTCAGAAGAAAAAACTGATTATAATTATAAAACTAGTGAAGTTCTAAATGGGCGTATGCTAACTGAGAGGTTATGATGAATTATACCAGAACTCCATACATCTACTGGGCCATTTGTTAAGGAAAAGGTTTTATTTATTTTTTTAATACTTCAATTAAAAGGAAGAAAAAGAACTCATATAAACCTTTCATGAAGATAATTTATATTGTGTTTTCCGTTATTAGATAATGGAATTCATGAAAAAAGTGTCTAATCATGATTCAATCATAAGCATTCATGAAGCAATTAACTTCTTTTGCCATGATTAGGGTTTAACGTAAATTGAGGACTAATTTAATTGCGTTAATAAAAACACCATTCGTCTATAAGGGAAAGTTTGTTTCAGCACTTAAAAGTAGAAACGACCCTAAAACTATTCTACTAATTGTATAAACATTCGAATTTAATATATATATATATATATATATATATATATATATATATATATATATATATAATATAAGTGTGTGTGTGTGTTAAAGAAAAAAGTGAAGAATTTTCTTTTGGTGTCTCCTAATAAATATAAATTTTAACTCCCTAGATTCATTTTATTTATTGATTTGGTTTATATTGTTTCAATTGCCTGGCGATAATCATTTAGAGTAAATATGTCAATAAAATAGCCAAAAAGTTTAAATTACACATTGAATTTGATATCATTGCACTGTTTGCAGTAACAAACCATAGATTTATTTAATACACAGTTTCTTTTTCTATCCTACATTCCTGGCTGCACCCTGGACGTGGGCGCTAATGGCCACGATTTGCCGATTGCGACGTAAAAAAAACAAAAAAAAAAAAAAAACAAAAAAAAAAAAAAAAAAAAAAAAAAAAAAAAACGCATCTCTAGGTCAATCTAAAAATAAACAGATTTTTTTAAAAAAGAAAAATAATGACGGGAAATAGACTTCTCTTATGAAGTAGGTCGTTTTCCTTTAAAACCTTTTAATATTACATTATACGTGTTAGTTTTTTTTTCTGATGGTTTCAAATCATCATATAACTTGAAGCCTCGGTACAAAATAATCAATCACGAACCAATATCATATAGTAATTCCTAATTCATCTTATGTTAATATATTTACTAATTATAAGATAGTGACCCTATTTTTCCAATATATTCATCTGTGGCATCTATGTTCATACTTCTAAACACGCATTCTTTAGTTTTCGTGTCTCATTAATTTAATTAATAAATTAATTAATTAATTTTATGTAATTAATCATATTTTTTCCAATAAACATAGTCTATTATTTTTTTAATTCTTTTAACCATAGAGGAAATCGCATAAAAACCGTGTCGTTAACTGAATAATTCAATGAAAAATAATCAATTAAGGCATATAAATACTAATAGTAATTGGACGCCTTTAAACGGACAGGAACCAAGTGCCATCTGTTCATTCTTTAGAGAATTGGGTTTAAAGTTTTTTGTGAGTCTAAAATTCCTTTATTATCTCAAATGTTTCATACATTTTCTGTTATTAAAATAATCTGTTGTTTTGGTAATGGGTTTTTATTTTTATAGTTATTGATAAAAATGGTGCTTGATTCCTTTCTATTTATTACAGCATACTGGATACAACATTTCACTTTTTTTTGGTATTTTTCCTTGCTTTAATGACAACATTATATTTTAACCATTTTTTTATTACAATATAAATTATCTAATTCTCTACAAGACAGCACCAAAAACTCAATTTCGTTAAAAATGGCGCTTGGTTCCTTTTCGTTTAAAGGCGTTCGATTATTGTTCACAATTAAAAGTGTTTTAATAAAAATAATACTAACCTCTTTCCTGACTCCGGGAAAGATGATGAGGAAGGCTACATAAAGGGTGACGAATACGAAGCAAACTACAAGGGAGGGAACGTCGCAAGTCACTGAAGTCCTATTTGGAACCGAATAGAGTATTGGTCCTGTGGGCTCTCCATTCCACCAGCCCATAGCTTAGGATCTGGAAATAAAACAGAAAGTAGCATTAAATAAGGCAGAAATCACACTTGAAATAATAGCAGAAGGATGAAATAACCTTAAATAAGTGTAGAAGGCTGGAATAAGGGATATTTGTGATAATGGCCTCAGCAGCCAATGCACAAAAATTAATAAAAAAAATGGATATGAAGAAAAAAACTACTGGTATTTTTATTATGCGCGAACGCGAGTGGACACTTTTTTGTAACGCTTTTTGGTAACGTTTTATTACAACGTTAGGTTTGAAAAACCTATAGTTACTTCTATAGAAATTCCTTTAAATAATGCTGGATGGAAGAATATATTTTAATAATGTAAGAACGTAGAAATTACTGTAGATAAGAGTAGAAGAATGAAGAACTTTAAATGAGAGTACAACGAAGAAATAACGGCAGATGGAAGAAATAACAATAAATAAAGAAGAAGGAAGGATTAACCTTAAATAGGTTTATAAGAAATAAATGACTTTAAATGAGAAAATGTGAAGTGGTTATGTGGTTAACAATATAATGGGGTTATATAAGGTGTGGGGTAGATAAAGTTAGTAACATCTAGATAACCCGTCCTAATAATCTGTGTTATTAATGAAGGGATAAAATAACTAATGTTGTCTTAATTTATTTTATAACTTATTATTTTATTTTAAAAATGTATTAACATGTTGGGGCCCAGCGTCATGGCATATGTGCCAGCAGATAGCTTGGTTTTCGTTTGATCCCGCTACTCCAGGCCTTGTTCTACTATACGCTTCTTATTTTATTTTGGACCTCATTACTTACGTATTCCCGGTTAGGTTTGTGTGTCTGGTATCGTATGATACTGAATCCGCCCGAAAACTTCCTTCATCGTGGCGTATTTGAAATTTTACTAAATTGTAATTAATCCACTAAAACTACTTCATTTTAAAAGTTTCTTCACTTATTTTTTTTTTCTTTTTTTTTTCAATGTTTGCCAAAATAACTATACAAAAAGAAGACTTGGGTCCTGGTGGAAATTCTTTTCGAAGCCATCGGTCCTGAAAGTGTTAACGTGAAATTGATAAAAATAGTGTTATAAAAGCTCAGACATATATTTATTTATGAACGTTTTTATTTACCTAGATAAAAAAAGACAATATCGAATGCGTTTAGCGGTTCATCTTTTGTGTAAAATCTGCATATACTAATCCAAGTAAGACAGAAGTCTGTTAGTTGATATGTGGTTATCTGTATCGAATGATATTAAAATACATTAAATATATCAAATTATATCCATTTAGTTTTCTATTCGCCTGTAAATATTTTTTGATGTAACTTTTATAGTAAAGTACTTGTAATTGCCAGCAATTAATGACACTAAGCGTGGTAAAGCGTGGAGACTAAAGGCTTATCATGAAGGCGAATACTCCTTGAGACGTCAGAGGAGTGGCTTTGTGTTTACGGCATGTCTCAGTTAAATACGGTCCGATCACGATTGGAGTAAGGTATACTCTATCTTAGGGGTCGTAAAGAAGCCGCCTGGGGTGAAGCACGATCAGGCATAAACTACAAAGAGATATTTCTTTTCATTCTACAGTGAAGTCTTCAGCTTTGTTAGCTCTTTGGAATGCTCCCTGGATTAATTGCTGAGAAAGTTAAATCAAAAACCTTGGAATCATAGAGGTATTCAGCTTAGAATTTGGCAATTGGAGAATGTTTAAAAGATTAAAAAGTCATAAGTTCTGAATTTTTTTTAAAACAGACTTCATAAATTCAGCAATTTATGGAATCATAACGCAGCAAACGTCAATGTAAAACAATTGAATTTGACAGTGGGATCCCGAAAAGAGAATGGGTTTTGATAGGAGTGCAATCGAACATTCCAATATCCTGGTATGTGTTCAATGTGGCTGATTTGGCTGTTTACACAAAACCTAAACAAAAACGTACGAAGTCAGAGCTGGATAATGCATTTTATGGATTGTACTTATTCCAATATCTAAAATCATAGCAACGCAAAATATAATTTACACACAATGCCGATTTCATTGGCAGCTATCAGATTGCTCAACAGATTTTGCTAGTATGCGTATTAAAGGAATGCGTAAGGAAGGAGTGGTTTTTTTTTTCGGTTGCTCAGTATCCAAAATCAGTGCATCGCAAAATATATCACCAAAGCTGTGAACCATTCGTCCACTATTCCTTGATTAAGTTTTCGCAATACTCCATTTTTGCAGTCAGCATTATTGCACAAAAGCTCGGCCCTGAGAAGACAATTCACAAGACCGTCGCATCGTATTATAAATGAGTTTCGTTACAAAACTGACCTTTTCCATCACATTTGCTTTATGCTTTGAGTCTTTCTTGGTGTTAGTTTACATTAATGTAGTTTTGTTTTTATTTCAATTTCAAACCATTCATGAGAAATAGGAGAATATTCTAGGTTTTTTATGAATTCCAGCCTTTGGGGTACACTAAGAGCCGTTTTGGCGTAGAAAATGGAATGAAATCAATCGTTTTGAGCGGAATAATTATTATATCATTTAAAAAAAATAATACTTTATCAACAGATAATCAGCACTTTTGTAATGTTTTGTTAAATATCTTGAAAATTGGCTCGGAGTTTGAAATTTCGCCAGTGTCTTTCGCTACTGAATAAAGTAGATCTTTAGTGTACTTCATGGTCTCCTCGTGGTAGGGTGGATAGCTTATCAGATATATACATAAGGAGATGAGAGTTCGAGTTCCGTCTGAAGCACGTTGAGTTCTTTCATTTAAGGAGTGGTTAAAAATATTCCCTGCTCCACTACAGATGTTTGTGAAGGGTGGCAACCGTTAGATAGCCCGGCACTAATAGCCTATATGTCGAATGTCCGCAAAAAGAATAAAAAAACTGTAGAAAACTATGGAACTGTGGATTACTTAGGCTAGGCTAATCTCCCCATGGACTGAATACTCATGACCCGCTCTCGGAAGTATCTCAACGAGCGTAATCACATATCCGTCGCCATTTTATGATTCTTTGGGATTACTCGTGACTAATCTATCTCTAGAACTATCAAAAAGAGAACTGGGTATTACCCATATTAGATTGCTCAGTTATTTACTTGACTTTTGAACACGCTTTCGTCATAAGGGGTAAACTAACAAAAAGTCTCTCAAAAAACTGTTTAGTGAGCATAACCGTGCTCCAGCATCAGTGATGTAGTAAATTTCATCGAATTGAATCTGATAACCAATAGAACAAACGCAGAACAGTTTTTCAAACTTGTCGGGACAATAAAATAATACACCATCGTTACGAATATTGTTGACTACTTGAATATTAATTTGGATCTCAAGAAAGCTGAAAATCAGAGGTTTGCACTTTTCATGGAGGAAACCAGCGGACTATAGCTGAATAAATATCAAATTCTTACGTGGCGCATCTTGCATCGATTTGGTTTCCGCAAGCCTTATCGAAACCTATGTCGTTAGTTACTCCAAACGATTGTATTTAACAAATTAAATTAGTTACTTAATAAAACATGTAATTATGACAAATTTGTACAGCCAATTACTTATTCCTGTTACTTAAATCAAAATACATATTAAAAGACAAATTCCACGTTTCTCAATTTTAGCCTATAGGCTCAATGTTTTTTCTTCTCAAATATGGGCTGGGTGAAAAATACCTTCTTAACCATAGATGGTTAATGGTCCAGGTGCAGATGCGCAGTAAAAAAAATAAAGTGGCGAATTCAGTGATCCAAATACTTAAAGTATTGTACTTTTGCAATATTAATTCTCTTTTTGGTTATAACAATCTCTCTTATAGCTGCATATTTCATTATTCTCAAGGTTCAATTTCTGAGTTTTTCTTTTTAATTAACATTTACAATCGTTGAAGAATATTTGAAATTAATCGAGAAGATAGAGCTTTCCTTCTTCATGGCCTTGGGGTTTATTCAGGGCCAAGAGATTCAGTTGCCCTTTTTTCTTTCAATTATTTCTAATAAGGTCCTTTGAAAGCTATAAAAACAAATATGATTTCCGGCCAATTTTGTCCTAAGAGCAGCAGTAAAAGTTCAAGGTTACTGGAGAGGTAGAACAGCTTGAGAAACTAAGTTTGGTTACGCTCCAATAACGATGCTTTTACTTTCAGGTCAATTAAGCAATGAACAGTAGATACTGCAGTCTGGTCACCTCGGCTGTGTAAGATCAACAGCCAACTTTACGACATAAAGTTCTGATCTTGCCAGCTTTATCAATTTCATTGTTTTTGGAGGGTCCTTGAAATTAAATCGTTACATTCACAGTTTTTCAAATGCATAATCCCTGAAGAAAAGTGACAGAAGAAGTCAAAGAAGAATGAATATTGGACGGAAGCCGATCCAGGAATAGTATATTTGTTCAGCATATCGATAGTTAAATGTTTTTCAACAAAGGCTAGTTTAAAGTACTTGTGTAATGGCACTATCCAGTAATTTCGTATATGCGTAACTAGGCCTTCGAATTATTCATTTACGGCGAGATTAGGTATATAAGTATAATTAAGTAAAATCAGCCGATAAGGCATAGAGATATACATTGGAAGAAAAATTAATTAAATTAAATTATTAGGCCTCGTATGAACTTTCTCCTTCTTTTTTTTTTCTCAATGGTGCATCTTCTAGGATATTAGCCCCGGGCTATGAACCTAATATTTGTTATATTCACACAAAACTCTCTATACCACACTCAAAACTATTGGTAGAAGTGTATTTAGATATCGTCGCTACAAATGCAAAGTATCGAATGTGAAAATCACCACTTTTCAGAGTGGAAAAGCATTTATTCATAACTTTTTTTTTGGGCAGGCTAATATTCGGCAGATTTGACCTTTTGATAGTGTAATACTTTCCCTTTAATAGAGTGATCTAAGATTCTAGAATTTGCCGTACGTAAGTCCAGCAGAAATTAGTAAAGAATGACAATGAAAGGTGCATTTTTTCACATTCGTTACTTTGCATTTGTATCGACGATAACTGCAATAAAGGTCGATGAAAAGTAGATGTTTACTTAAAAAATCACACTTCATAATTGAATTAGCTGAGAAAACTAATATAATTGTGAAACCCTTACTATAGTCCTTGTAGTCCACTGTCTTCCTAAGGAATTTGCTCTGTTGAAGCATGTTCTGAGCGTAGGACTTGTACAATAATGTTATTAATTTTCATGGTTCATAATTTATTAATACCTTATGCTCTAAATGAATTACAATCAGCAAGTAGACTCGGTTAAAAGCAATTATTATCACAGGAAAACAAAACGTCTTAAAAGTAAAGTAATTTACTAGAGAGAAACAATATTATTGCGAAATATTAAGTTATCTATCCTTCACCTATATTTTCTAGTTTCGGCGAGGTGAAAGAGGGAAATAAATGCCAAATGAAAGCCACAAAACACTATTAATGAAAAGATATGTGAAATAAAGCGATGCATTAGAGAACTTGTTCGGAAATACATTTCACGATTCCGTATGCTTTAAACGTCCCTATTTGAAATTATGGACTTTGTTACTTTAGATTTTAACATCATTAACCTGTCATTAACCTGAAATGAGCGTCCATTTGAAGAAATTTAATAGCATTAAGGAATTTTTAGTACAAGAGGCTTAATGACTTACAGTTTACGTTGGAATATCCGAGAGATCATTAAGAATGTTACTTGTAATTATTAAAATCCTATTAATATTTATAATATTTTCAAAACTCATCCTGAATTATTTATATTTCACTTTTTAATGATTTATACTTTTTCCTTACTTTGATTTTTATAAACTTCTACAATTTGCTTTGTTAGACTCCAAGGACTTGTTTTTTTCATGTGCACATAGAATTTTTATATTTCTTTTTTTTTATGTCTGATTGTATGTCATTGTTTTATTCTGTGCGCCCTTATTATTTCGAAATCTGTAAGTTTTTTGTTCAGTATTATTGGTCTATTCGCTTTTTTGAATTTTATCTGAATCATTTTTTAATTTGGGAAATAACGATTCAGCTGCATAGAGGCATGCTTGGTTTTGCTTGCTTAGGAGTTGTCTTATATGAATAAGTTTTAAAATTAAAAGTTACGATAAATGGTTTAAATTGCCTGGTTGAATGAAAGTGAACATATATCCAACAAATTTTAATTTTTTGTATTGTATTTTACGACTCTTTGTAATATGATAAGTGATATGATTTTTGGACAGTTCACTAAGATATAAGAGGGCTTCGATAAAGTATCAGGTCATCCCATAATGCCGGGTTTTAATGGCGTGCTATAAGTTATAGGAACCAATGATACACGTTCAATCTAAAATGTATTTACCATCTTGTTCCAAATTTTGAATACCATTTCTGAAAAAATAAAATAAAAAATGTTGTTTTGAATTAAAGAAAGCTAACACAACGTTTTACACTTCATCAACTGAATTCATATTCCTGTAACTTAATGAATTTTGGAGACTGCAGAAAAGGTTTAGAAAAGTTGAAGCAGCGTTATCTCTTTTATCGAATTCCCAAAGCATAACATGGCCTAAGTGGTGTTTAAGGGGATCTATTTTAAATGAAATTTCAAAACAGAATAAATAAGTTTCACAAACCAAAGCATAATAAATAGAAGTGTATGCTATAATAAACAAAATTAAATTGAAAATGAGGGGTTAAAAGAGATATTATGTTACTTATGTTCATCTACATAAGTAACATAATATCTCTTTTAAGCACCTAGTTATTATTTTTCCTATAAATACAGCTTACCGAAAGGAAAATGTACTGAAATAAGTGACAAAGGCGTCGAGAGGAAAAATGACTCTGGAGTATTGCGTGTTAGTATGCGTCAAGTATTGAAGGCTTTCACTTAAAATAATTCAAATTACAATTACATTTATGTAATTTCTATAAGACTTTTACGATCGAAATAATTTAAAAACATTAATACTCTATAAATATTTCTAAACTAAATCAAACATAACTACGACAATTTATAAAGCAAATTATATAAAACAAACCATTACATAAATGATAATTTGTTTCACAGAAATCATGGGAATTGTAAATGGCATATAATATATAGACTGGTGAAACAGGAAATAGAGACTAAACAAGATGAGGACGATAGAAGGCAATTGTTTTAAAAGAAAAGGAATTTTTAGAATTGATATTATAGTCTAAAGAATATAAGGAAAAAGAGTGAATGGATGATAAGCACTCAGTGACCATAGAAGTGATTGGCAATAATGCAGAGTCTGTCCACTAATATAGATTCAGCTAGTAATGGTAGGTGGTCTGTGGACACTCCAAGTCCTTCGAGGAAGGTTACTGTGGTCCCTCTTGATCCGAACCACAGTCCCTTCACAATATACCCCCCCCCCCCCCAGTCCCTTTCAAATATTTTAGCAAAAATACGCTTGAGTGATGACTAACCTGGAAACAAACGTCACAAAAAAGGGTCCGCTGGCGTTCGCGCATGCGCGGTGGGCATGTACGAAAAAGAAGACTGTATATTATAGAGGCTAAGGCTCTAAACGAAATTAATCTTCTTTTCGGCATCTACTTTTTCGGCCTCTATGGTATCAAATAATAATAATATCCTTTTTTTCTCTAACTTTATGAGACTATCTTTTTTAAGAAAATTAGTTATGGTTTTCATAAATATGGAGAAGACTATTTTATTATTTTTTTGTTTGTTTGTTGAAAGGCGTATCAACTATTGGAATATTAACGCCAGGATATCTACAGGATGCCACCCTTTTATAATGCCAACAACACGTGGTCGCCGGACGTTGCTTAACTTCGGTGATCAATGGAACCGGTGTATTCAACGCGTCTAAGGCCGTTGGCACCATTTTATTATAATGCGTGTTTTATAATCCCTTCATACCACCACCGATCTTATTTTATGTAAATAAGCCTGACGAATGAAGGCTAATTCCCAGATGTTCTCAGAAGAAATCCAGTTACTACGGTTGCCTGTCTCCGGAGTATAATAATTGAAGGAAGTAAAGTATAAATTAATATTACCTTTCCGCATCTGAGCTAAGTACATTTTATACAATTTTCCTGAAGTAGTGGGAATAATAAGCTCCCGAGTCTAACCTCCATTTCTGTCCAATCCATTCTACTCCCAAGGCTGAGAGGCTATCATGATACAATGATAACTAACACACTCACATACGTTTCTAGAAGGTAATTCGTTACGCATTAAGCATCGCAAGTAAATTGGAGTAATATCAATCATTCTGTCGACGTGTGGTTTCAGATACAAATGTCAGATATTACATATATTTTTTTCCATTTCTCTAGACTGCATTCCATATGCAAGGGTATATAACTAATACCCGAAGCTGGCATTCCAAGTACTTCAACATAAACCAGCAGGTAGGTCATCGGGGGTCGAGATTGTAACTAACTTTATCTCGGTTCAATGATCAAAAGGATTTATTTGAGATCAGATACTACAAAGAACCCCTTATCTACTGTCAGAAAACTGACACCTTATCTGTATTATTTAAATCAACATTCATTTTATATGGTGCTACTGAAACCATAAGCAGAATTAAAATTAATGGGTAGGTGTCTTTGAGTCTCACTACAAACACTATCAAGCGTATAGAATGGTTGATTTTATCATATATGAGTTATTTCAATATTACCATGTTCAATCAACAAGTGGAATGCTAAACAATCCTAAAGAAACATTCTAGTTGTTCAAAGTTTTCTCGCAAACGATCCAGAAACGTCCCTCAACTATTAAAGTATTCATTATTATGTTGATGATCAGAGGGAATAACTTGGTGAGGGCAAAAATCTCAACTTTCAAGAGCAGATAATGTTCAGAGAAAAAAACGCTATTTTGCGAGATGCTCTCCAAGTATCTTTAACCCCCAGAAATACCTATATATTTTTTAAAATGGATAGTATGGGTTCTGGTTGACAGGTATTCTACAGGTACCGGATTCTTGATCGTAAAGCACACTAGGTAGATATGGTCAGTGCTATGCTTTGGCTGCCAGATGTTCCACCTTTGTTGGGATCTGTAGTGCATAAGCGAGCTTTGAACTATAGCGAGTCTTTCAATATATGAGTCTAATGCTGTAAAACTTGAGCAAGGAACACTACATCTGCTACATTACCTTTAAGTTCCCGAAATGTAAAACTTCTAACAAATAAGGTTCGCTTGTACGTGTCGCAAACTTTCTCCTCATTGAAGGTGCTTTCAGTGCTAATAATGCCGTATCTCTTTACGGGGACTCATTAGTTCCATTATTAATAATCCAACGTAATGAAGCATTGGCATCGCATTCAAGCGGCATCCACCTGCTCGTTCTCTCTCCTTGTACCGTTTTAAAAATGTAAGTGACTTGATTCTTTACTCTGTTTTTCATTGTCTCATTTCATGTGATTTAGTTTTTTTTTTTTTTTTTGCAAATTCCTACAAGGTCATAAGTACGCACATCGATCTTCTGAAGGCAACGCAAAGTAAAATAGGGGTTTATCAAACCAATAAAGTGAATTTATACAACCACTGTTAATACCCAAGTTATCCAAAACTATCACTGTCTTACATTTTAGGAAATGGGATATGAATTCAGTTCTTCACTTCGGTCCTTTGCTAATTAGGATACCGAGAATAAAAAGGTACGTCTAGGGGAGTAAAGTCGTCTGGCTTCAACTGAATATAACTGTATGATATGAATGCCCATCTTCCAAAACCAGCTATAATCAACCTGCAGACTGCCGGCCTTTTCAGGTTGGGCCGTCTGGTGTTTATTTTAACAACTAACATAACACTACCGCGCCGCGGTGTGCAGTTTCATTTTTGATACGGCAATCTGCCTTAATATAAGACGTTTTATTCCGTTATTTACAACAGACCAGTGATTGTGTAACGGTAACACTTTATTTTATTAATTTCGTAAATACGGCAAATCAAGTGTTTAGATTTGCAAAGTCCTTGTTAGTTCCATGTCGAAGGTGCGAGACCGCAGGAATCCTTTCCTTCCGCAGGAATTTTTTTATGAGTTCATGGCAACAAAAGCAAAATATCATGTCCGTGGCTTAATCATAAAACTCCCCGATAACTAAGGCATCATATGAATTTCCTGATATTCATAGTAAGGATATTAAACCACATACCGATGTTGAAATTGGAAAATAATGATTTGTTGGATCATTAAATATAATTTTTGATAAAATCAGCAACATAAAACAAATACTATAAGATATAAAAAAAACTGAAGCTCTGCCATCGACCTGTATATGGCGTTTTGAAGAAATTTCCATATGTATTGAGGATAATCGGATCATGTTAATCCGAAAGGAACCAAGCAACAGTATCAACGTTCAGAAAAAATTATTCTGTAAGTTACAATATCACACAGATTCAGTTAATTAATATTTTTCAATTATTTTGTCGACAAAATATACAATATTCCACTAACTATTTTCATGGTGTTTCTATTTAGAATATAATTTCTGACAACTAAATAATAATAATAAATAATAGATAGCTGAAAGGAAATAACATTTAATTTTCAAAATAAGGCGCTTGGTTCCTTTCCGATTAACATGGTCCTATTTAATAACTACCCAGAGAAACTGTAAGTTGTTTAGCTTGACTTTGATTCCAGCAAGTACATTTCAGCACCATCCCAATGCTTAGTATTTTTTAGATATTGTTCAGAAAGCAACTCAATCTTCGAAGACTTTTTGAAATACCATCCAAAGAGAATTCAAACCGGAGGCACAGATTCACCTTGATTCTATTGTGTCGAAAACTAATAACAATATTTTTCATTAAATACCAGCGAAATAACTGAGACACGGAAGATTTAAAAGTCTTTCGGAACAAATGGAAAGTGAGTATAACGACGTTATTTATGTATCCAGTAATAAAAGCTAACAATTTGAGGGTGAACGGAAGTTAACCTGAGTGCATGGCCTTAGCATTCAATAGCCACGCCATAATGGGACGATCTGCTTTCACTCCTTTTGTACCTACAAACCCCGTCACTTAGGGGTTCATTCACTCTCTACACTCGGAAGTTTTTATCATTCAACTCATTCTTCTTAAGAGAATGATCGCTTAATATTACCACGCTCAATAAGGATACATTCAAACTGCACTATTTACCTGAGGATTCATTCACAATTTAAGTACTATTCGAAGGTAATACATCAGCAATAAAGCGTATTCTGACTCTTAATACAAATCTCTAATTACTGAACTAGGATAATAAACTTGTCTTGCATTTTATTCTATCCCAGTAATTTAAGATTTGTTTTGAAAGTACAAACTGTCCGAATCTGCTTTAATGATGCTCTGATTGCGGATGTTAATTTGCGCCCGAAAAAGTCCCTAATGGTCAACACAAAAATGCAGTTTTTCTAATTGAAAATTGCTTTTTATATAGTTCTACAAACATTTCATTGAGAGGAGAAATTTTTATGAAGACTTGTACATCAGTGCATGATGTAGTTCAAAAAACCAGCATAATAGATGACTAAGGTGCTAATGACCCAAGCAGTCGAAGCACCCCCCCCCCCCAAAAAAAAAGCAATAGATGACTAAGGTGCTAATGACCCAAGCAGTCGAAGCACCCCCCCCCCAAAAAAAAGCAATAGATGACTAATTGTTGTGTTTCTTTCCTCGTTAATATGTTATCAATTTTCTCATTCAAGGTATTTTTCTAGAATGGTTCCCATGTCCTACTCAGGTGAACTATCGTCCGAATATACACTTCAACATGGATTAAAAGGAGAATTTAATCGTGGATCAGCAGAAATGAAGTATTTTTGTTCAAAATATCGTCGTTATGTTCGAAATTTCGAAGAAAGTGTATATATATGGAGCTAGAGCTTTCATAGAACTCTATAGTTGAAACGTGCACACTATGGAACTTAAGATTTGTGATATCGGATCAAAGTCAGTTACATTATGGGAAGGAGAAAAAAAGGTTGTAAGGTTTGAATATAGAACAAGCCGAACTTTTAGTGTTACAAATAATTGCACAAGCTTAGCTGTCACCCCAGGCTGCTCTAGTCATGTGACGTGATCCGGTAGGAGGCGTCGGACACGACTCGATTCTAATCTTTAAGGTGGGATCTCCCGCGCTCAAAACCTCAAAAGCCCCTTGAAAAGCCTGATGAAACTGTTGGGAAACACTATTTCGGGGGCTGGGTCCTTCGAGGGGAAACAATTATATATCCCCAGCCCTTGACTTTATGAGCCGTACTGCAATCAGTCCTTAAAACCTCTAACCGCAGGGTTCAACCTTCAAGGACACTAGTTTTTGCTAGTGATCCTAGTTTTTGGGAGCAATTGTTCTCAATAACCAAATATCAGATGCTTTCATGACCACTAATATTAGATATAGCGTCCAATAGAAAGATAGTAAACCACAAATTACAAGACAATAAATTATTTATCCAATCCCATTTCTAATAGATAAGTAGGTCTTTTATAGCTCTTTTAGTTTGCCTATATAGAGGCAAACAATCTTAAGACGTCTACCCTATCCTTATGTAATGAAGAGAAATGTAGACGTTCCATCACTTAAAAAAAAAAAAAAAATCAGTCCTGTAACGGACTGCATGGGCCCAGAGCGGCAGATACTTTATTGGTATCTAATTCTTTACCGTAGGGCACTCTAGGGAAATAGTGTGGTCATTATTAACCTATAGGCGCCTGATTTTCCTCTCTGCGGGTACCCATTATTAAATTAATTAAGGCTGGGTGGTCCTAGGGACTGTAATCCTCGAATCTTTAGTCAGCGCCCAAATTTTGAAATGAGGCCCTCTAGCATATTAGTCGATTACTTTATCGCTGAGCTAACTTCATACCCCCCCCCCCCTCCACCGCCCATAGGAAAAAAACAGTACTTCCAATTGGGAAAGAATTGGAATTTTGACCTTGAGTAGAAAAAGATTTATCTCGAGCTGAACCAATTCGTAGGG
This sequence comes from Gonocerus acuteangulatus, assembly GCA_946811695.1. Lineage (NCBI taxonomy): Eukaryota > Metazoa > Arthropoda > Insecta > Hemiptera > Coreidae > Gonocerus > Gonocerus acuteangulatus. The sequence continues at coordinate 49,093,897 of OX328129.1, forward strand.
CAGAAACAAAAAGATAGAATAATAATTGTTCTTAGGGGATATATTTGAATGGCTAACCAAGAGTAAAACACCCCGAGACCTAAAATTATGATCTGCCCATTTCTGCGGAAATATACGAATGGGAACAAGGATCTTTCCTATCAAGGTCGAAGACAAAAGCTCAAACGGAAGGTCAGGGCATAAATTGTATGATGTTTTCTCTGAATTATTTGAAGAAAGAGAGTTACCACGAGGCCAGTAACTACTACTCAATAGTACAAGTTCCGAACGAATGGGCTTTAAGAACACCAAAGAACATATATTAATTGAATAGAATAATCAATCGGATCATAATATTATTGATCAAATGCACTGTAATATTACAAATATAAATATTTTGCATAAGCCTTATTGGAGAAGTATATCTATTCATTGGGAAACGTATTCCATCGACAGCCGTAGGATTTTTGCAAATAAGGTTTCACCACAAACCTGTTTTCTGGATGGGAAAAATCCCACTCGCTGGGAATCATCTGCTGCAGGAAATGAAAACCTAAACACCAGAAAGAGAAAAAGGAATCTTTTTTTTTTTTTCTAGTGAAGCTTTCCACTTATTTAACTTAAATAGTAAAATATTATATATATATATATATATATATATATATATATATATATATATATATAATAATAATAATAAGAGAATTCTCTACTTAGTGTTAAGTATTATATATATTTTTTTTATGAATCTCCCCGTTTCAGGGTCACAACATTTACATCACCCGTTACTAATGTTCTTACAAGCAGAGGAAGGAGGATCGCAATACTTATTAGAAACGAAATAATGGGACAGAAGCCAATCTATAATTGAATATTTACAAATACGACTACGTCTAAATTCTACTATGTCTTATCTAGCAGCAGATCTTTTGGGTTATCTAGGTACCATTTCTAGGTTTGGTTTAGGCTAGGTGCAGACTAGAGCTTCACATTCGCCTTTCTTGTACCTCCAGGTTCATTTCATGTCAAATCTAGCTAAGTAGGCCTAATGATCAAGAGATTTAAGGTGTCAACCCTCCATGCCTAGGGTTGTAGGTTCGATTCCCTCTTGTGCAGTGGCCTTCAAAAAATAAAAAAAAAAAACCTTACATATTTACATTACCTATTTCCGGGTATAATGCATTACGTATTTGTTTGTACACTTTGTGTTTACCTGTTAAGCATTTACATTTGAGTAAAATGGAAGAGCTTATCGTATTTGCTGTAGTGCTCCATTAAATAAATAAAAAAAGATATTTAGCAACGCTCAATTATATTGTCGGGTGTACGGTAAATTAACAAATCTGAAAAAATTACTTTTTTGACAATTTCACGAAGTAATCCTTATTTCTTCCTGGATAAATTAACAATTTCATTTTCTGTTAATAAACATCTTTAAGAATTTCAAAATTAAAAAATTAGCGAATCATGAGATTAGATATTTTGCGATTTGTTTCATTCTCACTTAATAGCGTGTAAAAGTAGCGAATTATTAAAAACCCGTGGAGCCAGGCACCGAAATTCACATAACGTAACAAATTAAATTTACATTTCCCTCAAATTCTGGGCCTTTTAAATTTGAGAAATAATTAACTGCTTCTACTAATGGGAAAAGTAATTATAGAAACAAATTTATAAGCCTTTTAAGATTTTACAAGTTCCGTTTGCGTCCTTAGCCGATATTTTCCTTTTGTTTCATTAGCCTGAGTGCAATAAAAAGTAGCCACAAACGAGAGAGGTCAAGAAGTTCATAAAAACATGAGTGGTTTGCAAGGAAACGTACTCAGCCTGTGCAATACAATGCCAAATACTACGAGGACAAAGGGGTGAGGCGTATCTCTTGTGCAACTCAAGTCTGAGTGAGTACCTTCAGAGAGCTATAACGCTTTGAAATGAGGTGTCATCAAATATTTAACGACGGCCCTAGCAGGTTCTTGAGAGCTTTATGGTACGTGGTGCCCATTTAGAAAAAGAAATGCCATGAAGAACAATGCCTTCTCTGAAAATTCTCCTGTAAAGCATGTGAAATTGAATTACCGACCATGCCGGTATATAATAGGCCACAAAGTGCAGATACTGAGAGGTACTTGATTCTTGGCCATACGGCGCACTAGGGAGATTTTGTGGTCAGTACTATTCTCCCGTCGCCTGATTTTTCCCTTTACAGGTACCCATTAATAAATTAATTAAATACTATATATTTATTTATAAAGTAATAGGCCTAATTAACGCCTCCCCGTGGTCCAATGGCTAACGCCTTGGATTCTCATATGATGGATGACGGTTCGAGTCCTGCCTACGGCAGGTTGAGTTTTTTTTCATTTCAGGGCCACCATTGATTGAAAAATTTCCTGCTCCACCATGGATGTTTAGGCAGGGTGGCAAGCTATAGATAGCTCGGGGCTAAGGGCCGAGGTCAGACGTCGATGCGCCGTAAAAAAAAAACGAAAAAAATTGAATAAGAAACTTCAGACTTAGTAAATGAGAAAAAATAATACACCAAGACAATAACTGAGACAAAGATTATACTGACATACAAAAAAAAATAAGAAGATTCAAATTCGTAGAGCATAGTAAAATAAAATATCCTGCCAGAATAACAAAACAAATTGTGGAGTTTTAAAAGGCAAAAGTAGGAATAATTAAGTGGATTGCGAAAGTAAAAGAATATTTAAAATTTATATTTTGTATTGTATCATTACTTATTTTTTTATATTTAATATTTATTTATTTGACGCGATGACTAATTTGGTTAAGTTCATTTTGTCATCAAATTAATTTCGTTTATAAATTTTTTTTCCCTCACAGGAAAAATGTTTCTTTGGAAAATTCATTTCATCTCATCAAAAATAAGGAAATAAATGTTAGTGTAGCCTCGTAAGTAGTAATTTCGTAAAAGAATTATACTCGCTTAGAAGTTATTTGTGTCCCTTGAATAGATAGTTTTACGATTTGGACATATCCTTTTTGGAATGTCGACGCCTCATTTAACACTTATCACGAAAAAAGACAGTTCAGGTAAGACAGATTGAAAGAGAAAATCCGTTAAAGGGATTTTAGAAGAAGGAGTGGAGCAGCTTAGCCTGAGCCAGAAAAAGTCCCAAAAGAGCCCAAACCTAATTGTAGTTGGTATAAGAACTGGCCATCTATGATTGGTTAGCTTTTCCATGCCTCCTGGAATAACATCCAGCCTTTCAACATCTGAAAGGCGAGGCACTCCTCTAAGAATCACCGGTCCCGAGCCAGTGTACCAAGGTCTTAGACAACAATAGTTTTTTACTCATTAGGATTAAGAATAAAAGCGCTGAAGAAAAAAAAATCAGCAATATTAGCCGGGGATTGATATGTGCCTGATTTGTATGTGAGAAGGACGTATATCTAGTGTAGTAGATCTACTGCAGAAAAATAAAAGTCATACATTTTTTCTGCCCAGGAATGCACGATACATAAGAAAATCATATACACAAATCATAATACTAGGTATTCCATTAAATCTAATATTTCAGACAATGGGGCCCAATTGCCATTATCCATTTTGATTAACTTGGAGGTTATTAACGTTGGTAACAATGAAACAAGGAAGCCAAATGGTGATGGCCCTTTAAATTTCAAGGAATTAAAACCAAAAATAATTAGCTTAAGTATTCACATATTGACAGGACTTAGGTACTGTTTAGAAATCGATGCCCATTAATAGGTTTGGCATCTGAGACAAATAGGTTTACAAACGACACTATGCGAATCGATAAATTATCCATTCGAAGCGCGGCGTGAAAGCGACTTCACAACTTCTGAATCAATGACTACCTCTTTGGGTAATAATGGAGGGCCGTAGCCGCGCCATTTGACAGCTGGAGGCCCGCCAATGCCGGGCATAAAGCCGTCACAACCAGAAATAAACTCTCTTATTAATGCCAAGTCTCACTTTACTAGTCCTTACCCATTAACTACATACCCCTTGGCATAAATTAATGTATGCTCCCAATCTATTCCATGTAAAAACAGACATTAAAATTACTTTGGTTAACTCATTAAATATATCTCTTATTGGAAATATGGACGGTCTTATGAGTTCTCTTCCTTTAGAATCGCTCTTGAAGTTGTTTATTTCGGTCGTTTTGCCGCAATGGAGGAAGCAGAACATAAATTGACGCAAAAGAAATATAGTAGGTTTTTAGAGCCACTGAGTTAGGCTACACCATTCCTCTATTTAGTGGAGAGTAATTTCAAAAAATTTACGTTTGGAGGAGTATATATCCTGTGTCCAAAACGTGGGTAAAATCAATAATTAAGTGCTAGACAATAAATTCTTACTCTTTTATTATTTTAAACAAATAATGTTGCTTAATAATAATACTTTGTTTTAATATCCAAAAACATCTTACTCTTTCTACACATTAAAAAAGATTTACTGGAGTTTTCGGCCAGAACAGATAATAATCAGACTGTCCGTTTTTTTGCTGCATGAGACAATACATCGACGATTCTGTTGATTCTTTTCTGTATTTTGTATATATATATATATATATATATATATATATATATATATATATATGCACAAAATACAGAAAAGAATCAACAGAATAGTCGATGTATTGTATATATATATATATATATATATATATATATATATATATATATATATATATATATATATATATATATACATACACTAAATACAGAAAAGAATCAACAGAATCGTCAATGTATTGTGTATATATATGACTATATATATATATATATATATATATATATATATATATATATATATATATATATATACATACACAAAATACAGAAAAGAATCAACAGAATCGTCGATGTATTGTCTCATGCAGCAAAAAAACGGACAGTCTGATTATTATCTGTTCTGGCCGAAAACTCCAGTAAATCTTTTTTAATGTGAAGAAAGAGTAAGATGTTTTAGGATATTAAAACAAAGTATTATTATTAAGCAACATTATTTGTTTAAAATAATAAAAGAGTAAGAATTTATTGTCTAGCACTTAATTATTGATTTTACCCACGTTTTGGGCACAGGATGGCTTCTTAAAATGTAGAATTCCCCCCCCCCCTTGTACGGGAAGGGTCCTAACTCTGTCAGGTATTGAAGACCCAGCTTCGAGCCCAATTCCGAACCTTATCTCCTCTGCCCTATTAATACTGAAGGGATTATGTCATTGAACCAAGTCCGTTCCTACTATGGACTAGCCAAATTACTGACAAAGAAAAACATTTAAAAATAACCTCTCTATCCACAAACCGTAACGACTTAATAAATGTTAACATATAATATGTAATAACTAGCTTACCTAAATGCTCTATGATATAACCCAACAAGCGGAATAAATTCTTAAAGTTATAGTATTTAGATGAAGTCCACTAGGATCAACGGGCTCGTTTTTACCTCATCAGCAACTATTTACTATTTTTTTTTTTTTTTTTTTTTTTAACGGCGCATCTACATCTTGGCCATTAGCGCCGGGCTATCTACAGGTTGCCACCCTTTTCTAATGCCAACAGCACGTGGTCGGTCACCCATTCAGGTACTGAACACGCCCGACGTTGCTTAACTTCGGTGATCTATGGGAACCGGTGCATTCAACGTGGCTATGGCCGTTGGCACTATTTACTATTATTTTTTTTTGGAAAGCACATAATGGTGAAAATCCTGAAGAAACGAAGTAGCATGCCTAGGAGTTCCATTTTTAATTGGAAGAATGTTCTAGATTTTTTCTATAAATTACTTGTCTACGGCCTGGGAACTCTGTCTATATCAAGATCAAACGAGAAATCCCTCATAGACCATGAAAAAATGGTTCTGCACTGCATTTATGGTAGTATCATAAAGAGGAAAGTCTGGCGGACGAAGGACTCGACAGCGAAAACTGGCAGAAACTGGCATTAGAGGTATAGGAATGATAAGTGGAGCGTATGAAGGGTGTAAGTATAACATACTTTGGATATTCAAGTAATCTCACATTTTTAGGTTTTCATCAATGTAGACTTCTGCAGTAATACAGAAATTGTACACAAAATGCAATTATGAGCGTAATATAATGTAATTATGAGCGTACCATAGAAGTTCAAACTAATCACTTTGAGGAAACAGGTTCAATGAATATATAATGTCTTACATAATGATAGCAGCAATGCTAGATGATCCATAATTTTTGTTGGTTTCAAATGTTATATATGTCTTGAAAGGGAACAACATGTTACAATACTTTCGGATAGCAGAGCTTCGATAATTTCTCGAGGGAATGTTAAATATTTTGGTCTGGATCAAGGAAGTTTAAAGTGAAGTGTGCCTTGCGAAAATGAACACTAATAAACAGATCCTGGCTCCCAAATCGCCAAAAGACAGTAAAATCCTTTTGACCAAAGAAAACTGGACTATAATATGATTGCCCCTTCGGAAGAGCTTCAGGATTATAAAAATAAACCAAGAGAGGTAGCAAACTTGTATCCTTGAGCGGTGCCGTATTTAAAGTTACATTTACATTTCAAATAGCCAGTATCAGAGTCACGCTGGCCGCCCTGATCACGTATCCTGCAAGGCTGCTGGTTCGTGGGAGCATGCGGCCTTCGGCTTCCTATACCTCAGCCGCTTGCCTCCTACTGTTCAAAGAACTAGACGAAGGTCGGAAGATAAAGCATCAATTCCTTACGTACGAAATGAAATCCCGGGCTTAGCAGAGGATACTCTGAATTAATTTCAGTGTGAATCTGAATTGTCCACTCGACCAATTATGAAATTCTTTATCCAGGTTTTACACTCAAACTTGAAAATTATGGACCATAAAAAGAAATTATGAAAGACCTTAACATGAGTTAATTTAAGGTGCCAGAAGATGAACATAAACAGTTTAGAAACGTCCCAAATATAACTTAATGTTTCAAACAATTTGTGGAAGCAACTTCTGCCAATTACTTAGAGAATCCATTGATCCTTCCCCATACTTAAATAACACCTGAATAAAAATTACATCTGTAGTTTCATTAAAATATTGGAAAAATAAGATTACTTCAATTGTATAAATTAAAGATAGCCAGTCATCTTTATAATCATATTCGCTCAAATAAGTTTTTGTTTTTCAAATATGTGTAACGTTGTTTCTTTATTAGCTCCCTACAAAGAGTCGCTCATGTTGTCAAGAAAACCATATTAAATAATTTGTCATGTTACAAATATTAAAAAAATTATATTATTCGAACTTTGCAAAACTAGTATCTTAAACATGAAAGGATTAAGTCGCTTAAGAAATTGGAGTTATTATTTTATATAAATGAAAACGTATTTCCATAATTCCCGCTTAATCGAATTAATGTTAATTCCAGTAGTACCATTTTATTTATTTATTGTGTTTCGTATTTTGTACGATAAACACACTGAGTTAAGTCAGTTGTACCATTTACATTACAAAATGAAAAGAGATAAGGTTATTAAGATTGCCAAGTAGATTTTATAAAATTATTTTTAGCTGATGGGGAACATTAACTTCCAGAGGAATTAAATGCTAGGATTCCAGCTGTTTGAAAGTGGGATCTACGAATTCCTGAATGCTTGTCAGGAATGTCACCAATGTGTGTGAAATTTCTCACCGAAGATCTCAAGATAATGCGACGAATAGAAGGAACGAAGCAAAAGGTCGTGAAGTCTTAGGGTTTTTACACCGTGTGAAAAATATCCCAGTCTTCGATAATATTACGTTTTTACACTATGTAATTTTTAAGTAGTAACTGTTATCTAACTTTAATATACTGGAATGACGAAGCAATGGAGGGTGATGTAGAAAACAGATAAACTTCCATCGCATATAGAGTCCATAATGGAGGAGTTGCGTAAATTAACACTTTTTAATCCAAAAGCGCCATTTTCTCCGGCTAATCCGGGGCATGGTGGATGAGGGAATTTTATTATGAAATGAATGAGCTCAACCTCATGGAGGCGGTATTAGAAACCAACATCCAAGGTGGAAGTCACTACGACTCACCGACGAGGAGGACCCATGAAATATTTTTGTTGGACATGAAATAGGTTTTCGAATGGTGATCTTGGACTTAAGATTATTTAACAATCGTTTTCATTCAACAATGTTTCGTAGGGTTAGTGGCTATCCCCTCAGATCCTCATGTGGGAGTTGGTAGGATCGAGTTCCACCGGCGGCAGGAATTTTCTCATCGCTGCAAAGTATGGATATCGGCGCTGATGGCCGAAATATCGGTGCGCCGTAAGAAAAAAAATGTTGTCTCATGTCTGACAATATTATCATTTTGTCTTTGTAAAAATATCCACTCAATCCACAGTTTCTACTTCTTTCCAATCTTCTCGAAAACGATTTTATATACACATAAATACTCATTTTTTTAGAACACTCGTTTTCATCCAAATAACAAGAATGAAAATACACTGATTTGTACTTCAAATCTTAAAGAGCTCATTACAAGAAAGAGTAAAATCGCCGTAGTGGAAGCTTTGAAATAAACTTTTAAAAATAGAATTTCGCTTTAACGGCCATTCCTATGGCGAAGAGTCATTTCCTGGCCTAATTGCTATCCTATTGAAACTCAAAATGATGTTTCAAAATAAATGAAAATAAGCTTCATATTTTCTCTTTTGTATCTACCTAGCTGTAATAATGTAGGATCAGCCAAGTGGAAATATTTGTTTTAAAATAATTAATTAAGCTGGTAATAGTAAGTTTAAAAGAGTGAAAGTTTTATATTTTCGATTTATTTTGGAGTGCTACAGATTACTGAAATTAAATAAATTATATGTATGTATTATTACGTGTATAGATATTTATTTAACAAGGATTCGTGTTTAAGTAATTTTAAAGATTTGAAGACATTTTTCAAAATTCGTTCATGAAATTTTAGTGAGCTGAGAAGAAATACAGACGTTTGGTTTGGAAAAAAAAACTTAGGATATGGAATATACTGCACATATGCGTTTTGCCCGACGTGAATGGACGTTTTCGCAGCCTGCCCGAGGGCCCGTCATGTTTCGAGCTGAGCATAAATCACCACTTCATCAGTATGCCTTGAGGCGGAGCTAGGAGTTTTTCTTAGCTCTCTGGGACCTTCTACACCTTCTTGGAATTGCAAAGGATAAGGAGGAATTCGGAAAATGTCTACGCTCTGGTCCCATTAGAAGATCGACGTATTTTGAACTATTTTATTTTAATTTATTTAATGTTTGCTTAGAAATGGTAATTACACCCTTTTCAACATTTGTAACAAGATATTTTCTTTTTTTTTTTTTTACGCCGTATCAACAAATTGGGCCATAAACGCCGGGCTATATACAGGTAGCCATCATTTTATAATGCCAACGGCACGTGGTCGGTCAGCCATTCTGTTTTTAACTAGCCACGCCTGATGTTGTTTAACTTCGGTGATCAACGGGAACCGGTGCACTCAACGTGGCTAGGGCCGTTGGCTAACAAGATTCTTTAATTTAACAGTTTATTTAAATACCGCAATGCTGAGGGTTTTCATTGTTTTAAATAATTTACTTATCAAATAATAAGTAATTCCCTTCTTATAATAAAACATATATATATATATATATATATATATATATATATATATATATATTGAGTTTGGTTGGCAGGAAGCAAACAATACTTTCAGAAATTAATAATTTGATTCTGGATTAAATCTGCATTAGTAATTGACTGCTTTTGCTTATTTTCGCAAAACATTTTCTCATTGGTTGTTCAAGGTATAGACCGAGTTTTGTAGCACGGAAGAAAAAAGTACATCAACTACGAGGAAGTACAACGACACAATTTTATTAAGTAAGAATAATATCTCTATTTTTAGTCCTTGTGCAAAATAAATACCGTATTTTATTATCAAGAAGTATAAATTACTGCCGATACGAGCAAATTACTAATTTGGTTCCCTTGGTAATAATATACCGATTGTTTACTTATATTTACAATAATCTCATTAGAGAAAAAAATTAGTTCCATCCGTGGCATACTAATCAGTTAGTATGGACTATTCGGTTTTAGATAGAACCCAACGCTTAATGGACCGATTATGCTGGTTAATGAACTCATCTAATCACATGTAATAAGAATATTGAATGCCTTGTTTCAAGGAGAAAAAACATTTGCGCCTATGATAAGGGTGTTTTTTTTAAATTATTATAATCTGATTTTTCATCATGGAGGAGTTTTAAAATTCCGATCTTTCTCATGCTGTAGTTTGGAATGCAAGAGTTGCAGGACGATTTGGGTCAAACAGTACTTCGAATGATCGTGTAGAGAAGACTCGAGGTCCCTGGTCACGATGGCTGACAGCCAAGGCACTTGCATTTTAAATAAAAATAGTAAACTATTTTTGCAAATGGATGATATCTTAAAATTCTAAGACACCAGATATCTGCGTTGGGGCTGACTGCAATACTTAAGAATTCAATAAGTACTTAATCCCGATGAAACTAATTATTTTTTTCATTTTATTTTAGCTTTTGAATTCAATCAAAAGCTAAAATAAAATTTAGCTCAGAACGGAAATAGACCAATATGAGATATCGGGTATGCACTTTGGTTCAGAGGCACGGATGAGAAGCAGTTAGCTGTTCTCTGACGGATCTCGATAAAAACGCTTCTCGTACATTAATTGAGAAGAGATAGTCGACCGTTGAGCTATAGAAGGCGTGGATGATCGAGGTTCAATCATGTGATTGAATAAAAACTACTAATGGCCTAGATGCAGGAGTTACAAAAACAAAAACAGAATTATAAAAGAACAATGATTATATTTTTTAAGTACATCCAAAATAAATTATATCGTTTTCTAGATTGTCAATCATTGAGTATACACATTAAAAAGTCTGACTCGCAGGAACTGCATCATCTTAGCGCGGTTACGTACATCTCGAAGAAATGGAATAGATTAGCATCACAAATCACAGGAAACCGACAGTAGCCAACTTACACAGAAGTGGATAATTCTTAATCTGTATAAGTCAATACAATTATGTACTCAGAACGTACTTACTCTTTGACTACTGCTGAGAAGGCTCTATTCTAAACAACCAAAAATTCGTTGTTTTCACCCTACTACAATATTAAAACATTGAATCCACTTTTCTCAAAAACGGTTACAGATATCGACTTAAAAATGGTTTCATTCGTTTTCCTATGTTAAGAAACCTATAAAACAAGTACCTGCAAGCATATAAACTCATAGACGTAAGCGTTACGATTTTATTTGCGCGAATTTCGCCCCAAACACTATCTTCCTTTCAAATTAGAAGACAGATTTTTGTACCAAATTTCATCAAAATCGGGCCATTTTTGACCTTGCTAGAGCGTTAACAGACAAGCATATATATATATATATATATATATATATATATATATATATATATATATATATATATATATATATATATATATATATATATAGATTTTAGATTTTAGAAAACAAGGTGCCCGGCTAACCGAGGAACCGCACCGAGGTCTACAAGACCTATATATATACATATATATATATATATATATATATATATATATATATATATATTGGGTCTGAAACATGAAAGTTTCTAGTCGGCACTTCCGGATTGCGTCGTGAGGTCAACCTCATAAGCGGGTTCTCCCTATGGAGATAGGGAGTAACCGCGCTAAAACCATCCTGTATTATTATTAGTAATATACTTTTTATGGATTATAAGAAGAACTTACGATTCAATATTTTTTTTTTTTAATTCCGGCATTATTGATCATCTATCAGCGACTCGCATACTACCGGCGGTAAGCGTAGCACAGTTTGGAAAACGTTGTTGTATACTACGGTAGACTACACGTGCCTAGGCTACAGTAGCCTACCATGAAGACGATGAGTGCTGGAACTAGGAGAGCGTATCGGAGCCGCGATGTCACGCCCAGCTGCTGTTTGAGGCGCGGCCTTCGCTGAGTGTCAAGGCTGTAAGATGCTGTTGGGGTTTGTCCTCGCTGGAGGACCGGAAAGATCTTCCAGAATTAGTTCCGTCGTATTATCAGCCGTGGATATCAACAAGTGGATTAAAAGCGATGGAATGGTTTCTGGGACCGGTGATTCTTAACTCTTTTCCGTTCAATGCGGTAGATGTTCCGCGAGTTAGGTTTGAATGACGATTCCAAGGCATAAGTAATAGAGTAAGAAACCTTAGTTTTTAACGTTAGCAGTTATTGGTATTCACTCGTGAGTTCTGTTTGACAATTTCCTTTATTAGTAAAAAAAGATCATTACACGTGAGTTCAGAATTCCTCTCACATGAAAAACTCGTTATTAAATGAACGAACACAAACGAAAATTGTAAAATAAACATTAAAGATACCGGAATTGGTGAAATACGCGGAAGGTCACATTAAATTAGCATTTAATTTGTTTTTTTATTCTTTTCCCAACTTGTTTCTACGTGTTTAGGTGCCTCTTCAAGGGAATATGTTATAAGTACATAAGTTTACAGGCTCCACATAAGGACGGATTCTTCCACCAATCCCTATTGGTGGAAGAATCCGTCCTTACCACGTTGAGGCCCTTGGCCACGTTGAGGCTCCACCCTACTGCCCGAAACGTGGCCCAAATGGTGAAAACGTCTTGTCCTCAAGTTGCCTAGGTATAAATAACATAATCCCCGAAGAAGCACTAAAAAAATATATGAAACATTTTAGAATAAATTAAATCAACAATAAAAGTGTAATTTGATATGGTATTCACTATTCGCCTATTTTACAAATTCCTGGCTAAAGTCTACCAAAATTTACTTAACGAAAATAAAAAGTAATCTGAAAGAGAACAGGAGTGGGAACATTTTAAACATAAAAAACCTCAGTTAAACAAATAGAGGTACAATAAGATGATAAAAAAAAAGAGATAAACAGGAAAATTTAACCAGTACTTTTGGAATAGTAACACAGATTTAAAAAAAAATATACAGGACAAAATAAAAAGAAACACTCTGGTACACACGAACCTGTAATCGACTTTAAACAATGTGGAACAGAACTTCCAACACGTAAAAGTCCGACTCGCAGGAACTGCATCATCTTAGCGCGGTTCCTTTCTTATCCCTAGTCTAATTTGGAAAGATTAAAATATTTATTTATTCGGCGCTAATGGCCAAGATTTGTCGATGCGCCGTAAAAAAAATAAAATAAAAATAAAAAAAATTTATTTATTGATAAGGCTTCGCAACTTTGGCGAATCGCCTTAAGATTAAAATAGAAGCAGTTATTATTTTGGTTCCACCAGTCTTGAAAGGTCTTGATTTACGATCTTACCTGGAAGGATCGGTCAACACTTGAAAGGGTCCCGCTAGTTACAAGGTCTTGGAATCTAGGAAATCTATATTTCTAACAATAAATTGTTTTGTTATTTTACTTACCTAGTTTTATTGTAAAATACATTATCCAACTATAAGCAACTAAGAAATAACAAGGAATAAAAACAGACAAAAAAAAAACGTTCGAATAAACGAAATCAATTACTTTAATGGTTCAAGCACTTATTTCTCCGATTGACATCGCCTAATTAAAACTTTCGTCAGAACATTTTTTGTAGAGCATTTAGTAAGCTTTCGAATGGTAACCTTTCGCTTCCCAAGATTTTCAACCGTTTTCGAGATATTAATGAAAGTATACGAAGTTCCCAAAATTTTCATTATTTCTAGCAACAGAAAATTGGTCTCATTTTTCCGGTCACTCATGATTCTAATAAATTAACTGTGAAGGGTGATTACACAATTATTCCTGTTGAGGCTTTAAAGCTTCAATTTAAAAAACATATTAACCCAAAGGAATTATAGATTGGCCTAAAAACAAAAAACGATATAGAGGTTATATCAACAGAGTTTTTAAATATATGCAAAGACCTGTTGATCAATAAAATAAAAATAAAAAATAGAGTTCTCTGTAAAAGGTTTAATGAGTTTTATTAAATACATATTTTCCAATTTAGTTATAATTTTAACTATTGGAATTATTATCCAAAGATTCATATAATTACTCAACAATAGATTCTAATTTGAAGCACAGCTTTTTTCGATATCTACCTGTTCGAATTGTTTTTCTTATTTTAATTAATCTATTTTATTGTCAAATACATTATCCAACTATAAACAATGAAAAAATAGGAATAAAAACAGACAAAAAACCGTTCGAATAAACGAAATCAATTACTTTAATGGTTTAAGCACTTATTTCTCCGATTGACATCGCCTAATTAAAACTTTCGTCAGAACATTTTTTGTAGAGCATTTAGTAAGCTTTCGAATGGTAACCTTTCGCTTCCCAAGATTTTCAACCGTTTTCGAGATATTAATGAAAGTATACGAAGTTCCCAAAATTTTCATTATTTCTAGCAACAGAAAATTGGTCTCATTTTTCCTATCCTGTTTTACAAACAAATACATTTTCCTAACATAATAAATTACAAAAATAAAAAGCAATAAAAAACCAAGGGAAAGAGACAAAAATTACAAAAAGAACGACAAAAACCCGTTCATAAGAACAAAACAGACGTATTTGAAGTTTTAAGCACTTATTTCTCCGATTGACATAACCTAATCAAAAATAGTTTTAGAATCATTTTTGTAGAGAATTTAGTAAGCTTTCAAATAGTTTCTATCCACTTACCACCATTTCCCAACCGTGTTCGAGATATTAATGAAAGTATACGAAGTTCCCAAAACTTTTCATGTCTGTTCATAAAATATTTTATTCTAACCCTTCCTTAACTCCAAACGTAACATAACTTTCAACATATTAGTTTTAATGAAAGTAGAACATGCAGATAATGTTTCAACTGAATCCCGTGATTCTAAGTACCCAAACCAAAAACTGTATTCAAAAACTATTTTTCCAATTTTCTCGAAAACGGTTAAAGCTATCGCCTTGAAAATGGTTTCATTCGTTTTCCTAGCCCAAGAAGCCTATAAAAAGAGTACTTACAAGCTTATGAACTCAAAAACGTAAGCGTTACGATTTTTTCTGCGCGAATTTCGCCCCAACCGCCATCTTCCAGTGGGCGGATTTTGCTGGTTAACGAACTTGACCTTTCAAATTGGACGACGGATTTTTGTACCAAATTTCATCAAAATCGGACCATCAGGGAAGCCAGAAATGAGCGAACAGACAAATATATATATATATATATATATATATATATATATTTATATATATAAATAAATATATACATATATATATATATATATATATACAAATTTGAACCACCGTTATTTTCGGTCTCTAGGGGTTCTGAAACGCGAAATTTTCTTGTCGGCACGTCGGGATTGTTTCATTGTATCAACCTTATAAGATTATAATCTTGTCGCAAAAAGTGATGACGAAGGAATTGCTGATTACATGGTGATGATGGGATAGGCAAGGCACTTTAGATTGATGACTTTTCTCAAAGAATGTTACAATGGATTGTAATGAGTTGATGATACTACAATATTACACGAATACTATAAATGGAAGGACATTCATCATTCTTTCTGAGGACAATCAATCTTATCCAAAAAAGACCACCAGCATACCTGTGAAGAATAGGCATGCTTGAATTCGCCATTGAGCGCGTTTCCTCCCTAGAAAATTTGGGAAGTCGTATTTGGGCGGTTCAAATATATCACAAACACCAAACGTAACAAAACATTTTATGCTTTAGTTTGGATGAATGTCAAACGTTTCGAAAAAATTACAACTATTTTACGAATAACAATCTGCCACCTTGAAATATTCAAAACGAACATTCTAAAAACATCTTAAGTTTTTCTTTCTACCTGAATATAGTTTTTTCACTTTTCTCAAAAACTGTGATAGATATCTCTCTATAAAGGATTTTTTTTTATTTCTCAGGTCAAAGTAACTATATAAAAAGTACCTAGAAGTATAAAAACGGAAAATCGCAGGCGCTACTATTTTTGTTGGGGTGAATTTCGCCGAAAAAAACAGTGTTCCGATAAAGCCATATCAGGCGGAGAAATCGGCGCTCTTAAGTCGGAAGTGTTACTTTCATTCCTTTGAGCGGTTTAGCGTATATTTTTTCTTCAGTTTTAGCGCGGTTCCTCCCTCCCCCATAGGGAGGAACCCCGCTTATAGGGTTGATACAATGAAACAATCCGGAAGTGCCGACTAGAAAATTTCGCGTTTCAGAACCCCTAGAGACCGAAAATAACGGTGGTTCAAATTTGTATATATATATATATGTATATATTTATTTATTTATATATATATATATATATATATATATATATATATATTTGTCTGTTCGCTCTCTAGCTAGAAGACGAATGGTCCGATTTTGATGAAATTTGGTACAAAAATCCTTCGTCCAATTTGAAAGGTCAAGTTCGTTATCCAGCAAAATCCGCCTACTGGAAGATGGCGTTTGGGGCGAAATTCGCGCAAAAAAAATCGTAACGCTTACGTTTTTGAGTTCATAAGCTTCTAAGTACTCGTTTTATATGATTTCTGGGCTAGGAAAACGAATGAAACCATTTTCAAGGCGATAGCTTTAACCGTTTTCGAGAAAATTGGAAAAATATTTTTTGAATACCGTTTTTGGTTTGGGTACTTAGAATCATGGGATTCAGTTGAAACATTTTCTGCATGTTCTACTTTCATCAAAACTAATATGTTGAAATTTTGGTTACGTTTGGAGTTAAGGAAGGGTTAGAATAAAATATTTTATTAACAGACTTAAAACGTTTTGGTAACTTTGTATATTTTCCTTAATATCTCGAAAAAGGTTGAGAATCTTGGTAAACGGAAGAATACCATTAGAAAGCTTACTAAATGCTCTACAAAAAAGGTTCTGATGAAAGTTTTGATTAGGCGATGTAAATCGGAGAAATAAGTGCTTAAAACATTAAAGTAATTGATTTTGCTTATTCGAACTGTTCTTTTTGTCTGTTTTTATTCCTTGTTATTTTTTAATTGCTTATAGTTGGATAATGTATTTTACAATAAAACAGATTAAGCAAAATAAGAAAAACAATTCATTGTTAGAAACATAGCTTGCCAAGAGAAAAAGATTCGATGACGTCTTTTGAATATTTTCAATTGCCTTTATGCTGTTGGTTTTTTTATTTTATTTTTTAATTGATTTTATCTGTAGAATTATTACTATAGTAAAAGAACACAGGAATGTGTGAAAATATTTGATATTTTCCAATTCATTGAAACATATGAAATGAAGTATCGGTAGAAGAGGATTCTAGGGTCTTGCGGACCTGACCCCAGGTATAGCCAGCCATAAAACCCTTTGAACAAAGGCCGAGGAAAATATTATCTGTTTCTATTCTATGCTTTTCAAATGAGAATAGGGATATGAAGGGCTAGCGCCTTGGATTCATAAGCGGGAGATGTGGGTTCGATTCCCAACCTCCGGCAGGAATTTTATCATCCCACGGCTCGCTGGTGAAATTCCTCGCTACACCCTGGATGTCGGCGCTAATGACCTAGATGTAGATGTGCCGTAAAAAAAAACAAAAAAACAAAAAAAAAAAAAAAAAAAAACTGGAACCGCGCTAAGATGACGCAGTTCCTGCGAGTCGGACTTTTTTAAGTGCATTTAATTAAAATGAATATTTCAGAAAAAAAAAACAACTTAAATAAATAAGAAACATGTTTGTATCAGAGATTTCCTTAAGAATGAACAAAAAGGAAGAGTGATTAATTTCCGCTTCAATTGGGGTGCTTTAAATTAAGGCGCTTGAAATATCGCTATTCTTGGACATGTCATTGAAGTCGGTCTTTCGATTGTTCACGAATTATGGTTTTTTTTTTTTTTTTTTTTTTTTTTTTTTTTTTTTTTTTTTTTTTTTTTATTGTTTAAAGAAATATCACAATCTACATATTCAATTGCATCATGTAATTTGATACAGGTTACTTTTTCACGCCTCAGGTGTCCCCAGTTGTCAACCGAATACCTTCCTAGGAAGGATTCTAGGATGACCTGGAGTTACCTTACGCCATCCAACCACACCCTGCGACTAGCAGGGAGGATTGGAGGCGGGTGAGACGTGGGCTGTGTTATCTTGAGGAGAGAAAATATCCACCGATATCACTCTCAATTTATACAATTATAATTTCATTGATCACTCCACAAATGATTGTTTTTGTTCACTCCACGACACTTCACTGACTAAGTAAGTCTCGGGGCCACTTCCTGTTAAGGCGTCTTGGTGGAGAGGAAGGATGGTTGGTGCTGGATAAGGATTGGGCTACAGGATTAGGATGATTGATTAATTTGCAATGGAAAGATGAGAAGCGGCTAGGGATTACATCTTGGACAAAAGGGATATTCACGAATTATTAAAACAAATTTTTAACTTGTGGAGATGTAATGATTGGACAAGCGACCACTGGTGGACCAATGAGAAGCATCCGGGCCAGCCAATAGGAACGAGCGCTTGGCCGAGCACTCCCGACTTTGACCGACAAGACTCTTCACCAAAAGTGCCAGTGATCACGAAACAGTTTGGAAGATGCTCATGGAGGATAAGAGCGCCACATTCCATACATTTGCCCCGAAAAACAAGAAGCGGGATAAGAGATATATCCTCCATGGGTTTGACATAGACCACCCGCTTCCCGAAATAACAGCGGAGCTGACTGAGAGACTTCCAGGATTTAAAAAGGCATCCAGGCTAACCAGGAACATGGAGGACGGGACTAAGACTGAGCTTAGTCAAATCCTTGTAATAACGGGGCCCGAGGTCACCCTGCAGAAGCTTCAGGAGCTCCGTCACCTTGACCATGTAGGGTTCAAGGTGACCGCATTTAGGACAGGGGGTGGCCCTGTCGAATGCTTCCACTGCCAGGCGTTTGGGCACACAGCGCTCTACTGCGGATACCCAGGGAAGTGTGGCTGGTGCGGCGATTCTCATTGGACCCACATGTGCCCGAGGACGGCGAAACCAAAATGTCAGCAGTGCGGGGAGGGCCATACCACATCCTACAGACTGTGCCCCAAGCGCTTGGAACTTGCCAAGAAGGCCAGCGCAAAGAGGATGGAGACACCCCACTCAAGAGGAGCCCAATCTGATGCCTGAGCCCACAAGACGACCTCCAGCGTCGCGAGTCAGCAGCGGAATCTCGTACTCCATGATGTCCGGCGGAGCACCACCACCACCACTACTGACCTCACCTCCAGCAACAGAGACACCCGGAATTCCAGTTCAAACCACGCAGCAGCCGCAGGGGATGAGCATGGACGCGATGTTCAAGCTCGTCATGGGTCTTATGGAGACGGTGACGAAGCTGATGACCAAGGTCGACAGGCTGGTTGACCTGGTGATGCCCTCGAAATGATCGGGCACATCGTGGTCAATTACAACATCCGCAGCCTTCGACCTATGATGGCTGAGCTGGAACATCTTCTCCAGACTTATTCCCCAGCAGTGGTGGCCATTACGGACTCCCAGCTGCGCCCCCTAGATCGGCCTTTCTTCGGAGGATATACCTCGTACAGGTGTGACGGCCTGCCTGGAACATCCGGAGGAGCGCTGCTGCTCGTAAGAAGAGACCTGCCATCCAGACTCCTCGAGCAGCAGCCCACCAGTAACACTGGGACCCAGGCAGTGTCCGTCACGGTCCGCCTAAGGAGACGTTACACTTTCACGTGTGTCTACCGAAGGCCCCGAGCACCCCTGGCGGCGACCAAGGCACTTATCACAGCTGCATTGCAGGAGCCACACCACATCATTGTCGGGGACCTGAATGCCCGACACCCAGTCTGGCATTGCTCCTCGGCAAACGAGCTGGGGCAGTACATAGTGAGGACGAGCCTCGGAGTTCTTCATCCGGGGATCCACACATTTAGACATGATGCGAACCCCGATTGGACGTCGACCCTGGATCTCCTCCTCACTAAGGATCTGTATGCAGTAACGCGATGCCGTGCCCTGGACTATGGTCCTTCATACCACCGCCCGGTCCTGTACGAGATTGAAGGGGACCCGCCAACAGCGCTGCCTACGAAGTACCTACTTCACAAGGCAGACTGGAAAGGATACCAAGAGGACATCCTCTCCGACCTGCCTCCAATTGGGACCTATGGAGCTGCTGCCGACCTCGACGAAGCCGTCTCAAGCTTCACCGAAGTCATCCAGTCCGCCGCCGACCGAAGGATTCCTAAGTTTGTCCCGAAGCCCATCCACCAGCGAAGGCCACCTGCCCACATTACCAGGCTGATCGGGATGCGGAACAATCTCAAGAACATCTGGGCGCGGACAAAGGACGGCACCCTGAGGGCCCCTATCAATGCCATGACCCGGCAAATTGCGCGGCTGTCTGCGCAATGGAAAACGGCCCTCTGGCACGAGCAGCTCCGGCGGACCCACGAGGACACCAGGCAGTTCTGGCGGCTCCTTCGCTGCACGGTCACCAAGCGACAAGACATCC
Organism: Gonocerus acuteangulatus; assembly: GCA_946811695.1. Taxonomy (NCBI): domain Eukaryota; kingdom Metazoa; phylum Arthropoda; class Insecta; order Hemiptera; family Coreidae; genus Gonocerus; species Gonocerus acuteangulatus. The sequence goes on from OX328129.1 coordinate 49,114,329, forward strand.
TCCTCTCCGACGGCGATCACCTCCTGTCACCGGCTGAGCAAGCTGAAGCCCTTGCCTATTACTACGAGGAGAACGACCGCCGGAGAACCGAGAAGTCGCTGAGGCTTGATGGTGACTCCCAAGACCTCCCCAGGACCCCGTTGCACTTCACCTACAGGCAACTGGAATCGGCGCTGAGGCGAACAAAGGGAAACAAGTCCTCCGGATTGGACGGTGTACCCTACGTGATGCTGAAGATGCTCCCTAGGAAAGCTAAGGCCTACCTACTGAACGTCTTCAACGCTGCCTACCGCACTGGACACTTCCCCGAGACATGGAAGCACGCCGTGGTGGTCCCTCTTCGCTAACCTAAGAAGCCAGGAGACAAGCCCGAGCACTACCGGCCGATAAGCCTGCTGAGCTACATGAGCAAGATCTTCGAAAAGTTGATCCTTTCTCATGTGTTAAAGCACTGCACGGAGGCGTACGTGATCCCCCCGGAACAGACTGGCTTTCGGCCCGGGCTCTCCTGTGACCACCACGTCGCCAAGCTCCAGAACACCGTGTCCGCCGAGCTCAGCAAGAACAGAGCGACGGCTTTTATCTCCCTGGACTGCACACAGGCGTTCGACTGCGTATCCCACCAACTGCTTCTGCATCAGCTGCGGTGCTACGGATTCCCGGCACAACTCTTCAAGATTCTTGAGAGCTACTTGTCAGGAAGAACGTTCTCCGTCAGGATTGGTGGTGATGTATCCAGCAGTCGACCGACTACGTGTGGAGTCCCCCAGGGATCGGTGTTGGGTCCAGTACTGTTCACCATCTACACCGCCCATATCGTGAGGATGCAGTTCCCTCATGTCGCCTTAGCTGCCTACGCTGACGACATTGGCGTCTATTCCTCCAGCTTCAACGCCGGAGTAGCCCTTAAGAGGGCCCAGTCCGCCTGCGAAACCATCGTAGACGCACTTGGAGAGGCAGGAATAGACGTCAATCCGTCCAAGACGGATGCCGTGGTATGCTCCTTCCAGGCGAACAAGGGATGCAAACCCCGAGGGGCCCTGCCCTCGCATTTCGAGGTCAGGGGCCAGCGGAACAAGCTGTCCACCAAGATCAACTACTTGGGAGTATACATACACCGGCATCTGTCAGTGACGGCCCATGTCAACAGCCGCCTGAAGGAAGCCCGCCAGAAGACGTTCCGCCTGAATCATCTCTTGAGATCGGCCCAGCTGTCGCTTCGGCTGAAGCTGCAGATCTACAAGGCGATCATCAGGCCGACTCTTCTGCTTGGGGCGCCCGCCCTGAGGTACATGTACCCTTCCACGCTCAGGCGGCTGCAGTGTTTCCAGAACGGGGTCCTACTTCGGGCCGTGCAGCACACTACCCTCCGAAGGAAGAAGCCATCCCTCCTCCACGATGAGCTGATGCTGCCCTCGGTTCAAAACTTCATACGGAGGCGCCATATTAAGTTCTATGACAGCCTCCGGTACTGTGTGAACCCCCTCTTCAGGGACTTGACACCACCTCCTCTGCCTCAGAGGTGGCAGGGCAGCACCAGACGACTCCTGGATCTCTGCGAAGACGCTGCGTAGTAGCAGCTGTATGTAAATATTGTACATATTAGTTTTAAGTTAGATTTAAGTTACATCCTAGTATAGTCCCTCCCTATACAACTTTGTGTCCCCCTAGATTTAGTATTTTAGACTAAGTAGGCTTAAGTCCCCCGATTGTAAATACATCCCCCTTCTAGTAAGTAAGCGTAGAATAAGGTGTAGCTCTAAGTCCAGCTCCAGGTTCCAACCCGTTGGGCCTGGAGCTCTCTATGTACATTTAATAAATTTGGGAGGGTGGGGAAAAAAACAAAAAAAAAAAACCCAGAACTCATTCCGATCCAGCGCTCCCTCCAGGACACTTCAGCTCTCTCAAGACCAGACTCCAGCCAGCCATGCACTCAGGACCAAGCAACCGGCGTTCCAGCAACCATCCAGCCACGCACTCAGGATCAAGGACCTAGCTACCTGCTCGAGCTCTCTCTCTGGACAAAGTACGAAGCCGCCGTCTCGATGTACCCAATGGTCAAGCCAGCTTCCAGTCATTACACTCCCGACTCCTACTTCCCCCAACTCTAATCAATACCTGGTTTATTCATTTACTTCCTTACCCCTCTCACTCCTACTTGGAGGAACGGCTACGGCTCAGTACCGAACACCTTCTCCCCGACTCAGTGGAACAGCTCAGGCCAAGTACCTAGTTGGTATCCCCCAGGTTCAAGGAAGCGCCCTTAACCGGGACACAGTACTTACCTGGTTACCTTCTCCCGACACATCCTTCCTACCCTTCCTAGCTTACCTTTAGTAGCGACACCCATCCGCTACAAACTGTTTCGATTAATAGCTTTCGAAATGAAACAAGGGATAAGAACGGAAACGCGCTAAAATGAAGATATGGAGTTGCACATGGCAAGTTACTATTTCCTGTAGAATTCATATTGTATATAAACAAATTTATCAGATATTCAACTTTGTTTCTTCTTACTTCGTTTGTTTTAGAGACCCCCTGAGGAAGACGCGATAAAGTATTAATTACAAGACTAAGACCTAGGCATAACTATTTAACGTAATTTTATCTCATGAAAAAAATAAGATATTTCCATTTTCCTGTCATGCAAAAGGCAACTAACAATCAAAAACATACTTAGCGTACATTTGAACTATTGTGCCAAACAGCTTATAAATTGTAATCGTCCTAAAACATCACTCTAAAATAATACTGCATCACAGTATGTAACCCAACTTATTGCATGCATGAGCAAATATCTTACATCCAAGCATTGTTCGCAAGAGAATTTAGACAGACATCGAGAAAAATGAACACCGAGCAACGAGCATTAAAACGCAACGCAATTGTTTATGAAAGCGTGTATTGGTTTATGATGTATGTGAATTGATGAGACAGGCTCAGAACCCAAAATAAATTCCTCGCGTTGAAATCAAGCTAATTACATAATGATTTTTATCTAGTAGAAATAAGTCTACTTATTGTACTTTATGATAATATTTATAATTATTTATCTTATACTGTACTATAAACATTTAATTTCCTAGTTTAATTGCCTTAAAGATTCTTTTTAGGTAGTTTTTTTTTCAGTTATATAATTTACCTACAGGATTCTGGATATTTTTGGAACCAAGTATTAGATATACTCTAAGACCAGATTTTTTGGACCATTTCTTATCAGAAAACCTAATAGATATATATTTTATTGTCTATATGTCGTCTATATGTTATATTATCAGGAAGGGTAGAGATATTTAGACCAAGTGTCTTCTGTTCTTTTATTTCTATTTATTTGTCTAAAGAGCTCTGCAGCAGATAAAAGTCATTTACTCGCACATAAATTATTCCTGAATAATAAAATGTTAATTAAATAACTAAAATTCTTCATGTTCATTTTAATAGACTTGTATTTTGTCGCTTTAAATGTCTCTGCAGTTAATTTTCTTTGTGTTACTCAAGTCTTCTTCAGATCTTCCTGTGAAAAATCCAATTACTAGAATACTTTTTATCCAGAAATATTAAATATACGTCCGTACAAACAATAATATTAAACGGTCGTAAATATTGATTAAATGAGTTATAAGAATACGTTAAAAGATGATCTTCAAGATATGCATAATTGCCAAATGGGTCAAGGTAGGTTTTTCCTCAGCTGCTTATGAAACTATGTCTTTTAAAAAATAATTTTGTATTTTTAATTGCTCCTTTTTAATCTTAACCGCCTCCTTGAGAAAAAGGATGCAATTAGTGTTCATATCTTTGTAGAAAAATCTTTTGTTCTTCTAAACAATGCCCTTTAATAAACGATAAAGTTTTCCGAGAAGGCCGTTATGAAATTCTTTTAAGATATCTTTTTGGCAATGAATTGCCGCCCACAACAATTAGTGTGCTGTACATTATGAAAGCGGAGATGTGAAGATATCGGAGAAGGTCGAACCTGTTTACTACTGAGAAAACTACTTATACTTTTACTTATGTTACTATCCCATTCAGCTTTAGATAAGAACTATACACGTCGTGCTTCTTCCCGTGTCATTATGGACGTTCACGAAAATTGAATAGAGGGATTTAAATGCGTTTATTGATCATTATTGTTTGTTTGTTTAAAAAAAGTTTATTTCAAATATTCAAATACTTAATCTTCCCTCTCCTTACTGAGTCTCAGTTCTATTATTTAACTGAAGAAGAAATTTACAGAGCAGTGTCCTATGTCCAGTAACAGGCTTTTAATACAATTCAAGGGCGTAAATAGGAAATAATTTTGGCGATGGGGCTGGGAGCATTTGGAGTTAGCCCTAAATAGTTTTAGCTGGCTACTATTACACCCAAAATCAATTATTTGTTCTGAACAAAGTGATCTTGTTTAATTTATTTTTAAGGTTTTTATGACATTACAGATCAAATATAAATGAGCTGCAGTCCCCTCAGCCCCCCCCTGTCCCCCCCAATTTCGTAGGTAATTGTAAGTAATCGTGAAATCGATCCATATCGAAGATAGATCCATATCGTAGATCGATCTTCTGATCCTAGAAGAGCAATCTGAACTCGCCATTTTTTGTGGATTGATCTTTTTATTTCGAATATGAATCGATTTAAAAGATCCCCTTCGCGCATCCTGCTTTTCGACAATGTGTTTTCTACAGTGGTCTCGTCATTGAGAAGAAACTGCTACGTTTATTCCATTTCTCCGCTTATTAGCTGTTCCCCCTTCTGGTCAAAGAAAGCAATTGTTGGATCATTGCTACTAATTCGACATGGAAAACAACATCTAAAGACAATAGGGGACACAAAGTGGTTCTGTCGGGATTATGAATTGTACTGACTTATCTACGGGTGAATGCACGGGTCGCAGCGAAGATTTTTCTATTAAACATGTATTCACATTCCGTTCAGTTTACGAAGCCAAACGTAGTCAAACGGTCATTCATGGTCGTTTGACAATATGTGTTGTAAAAGTAAACTAAATCGGTTCATTAGGAGGGGGGGTTTACTCCGGACCCAAATTACTAATATACTCACACCGGTCGTAATTTCTGCTGTATTGTTGCAACGAAACGCGGTATACGTCGTGGGTAACTCATGAGAAAGAAGTGTTGTAAAAATGAGCTGAATCGGTCAATCGAAAAGGGGGGGGTTTACTTTGTAATATATTTCAATAGAAAAGCCCGCCAGACGTAGGTTCACAAAGCCGCCGCAAGGAGCACTTTCTACCACTAGAGGGACTACATTCTGTTCCTGCGTTAGATCAAAATACGATAATATGAGGTTTTTTGTATTTATTACGTAGTGTAGTAGGTACCATGTGTAAACATAACTCTGGAAGCAAATTAATAATTGATCAGTTACTCATTACAAAATTAAAAGAGATCTATTCATGTTTTTATTTTATTTATGTAGGATATATTAAGCAAATTGTTCTGGAAAGCAGTCAACACTACCCAAATTCTGAGGAAAGTGCTTAGTTATGCAGCTCCTGCGTGACGGACTTTTTTTTGAAATATAATTGAAATTCAACTTTTTTTAAATTTAATTTTATTTTATCCTCTATTTCCTATACATTTTTTTTAAACATTTTGCTTAGCTGTTGAATTCAAGAAATTGAAATAGGCAACAAAGACTAGCGGGGTTGAATTGCCTTTAAAAAAATAAAACTTGTGGTAGCGAAACCATTTGTTTAAATGGATTAATTGATTAGTCGTAGAGATTTTGGAAATAAGAATTTTTCTTAATTGTTTGCACTTCATCATTAAAAATGCTATTTTTCTTAATGCTCCTTAAATCCTGAAAGTATTAACTGTGTTTACATTCGTAATTTGTCTTTATTAAGGGTTGGTTCTGCTAAACAAACTTGAGCAACAATAAAAAAAAAACAAGAGCATTTACGACACATTACTCTTTTCTATTTTAAATATGGACTAAATCTAGCGGAAATTCTTAATAAGATTCGCGCGTTGTTCGGTGAGTTCAGTTGCTGGCAGTACAGTTGTACAATCAGGGGTGATTTCCACGATTCACATGTTAATATCCTGTCTCGTCAGATGTGTAGTAGCCGATAATGTCCAATTCTTGAGCGTTTTCCATTGTAACTAAACTAAAGTTAGTCAAAGCAATAGTAAAAATATTTAATAATGATGTTTTTCTAATATGTATACACATGTGTTTATTTTTTTTTGGGGGGGGGAGGTCTAGGTATCCGTCAAAAGGTTAATACATTTCAGGTGGCTTTGCTTTGTGTGTACTGTGGAACATCTTATTTTGTCTTTAAGTGATACTGGTTTAGTAGTTGCTTTTAATAACTAAGCCTTTTCTCCGGAAAATACACGATTTTCGGTAAAATCGTCTAGGACTCACAGTTCGGAGATCACGACTCCGAAACTGTAAACCCGAAAAGTTACAGAAAAGTGAATTGTCAGAAATCGTCACATTTGAAAAATGAGATATTCAACAAGGAGCGTAACGGAACATCACTCAATGATCTGTGGCATATTGTCAGTTGTTTGACAAGTGACATACTCCATGCACAGGACAGAACCTTATTATGTATTCAATTTTACAAAGGCTTTATTTTATTTATATAGATGTATCGATATACCAATTTTAAGTTATTTAAAATGTCAAAAGTGGTCACCAACACAAATCACATCCACCATAGGTTGAGTTATCAAATTGAAAGTATAGAATTAACCACATTATCTCTCTAGTGTGTTTTAAGATGAATAAAATGATTTCTGTTAGGATATATTACCTCGGAGGATTGGAGACTATAATGGAATTGTGTATTATCAGAATGTTAAATACCTTGTAATTTCTTTCACATTAAAGAGGATATATCGATCCTTCTGGAAATCGAACCCTCATCCTTGAGGAATCGATTAATAGCAATGATTAAATGCAAATCTTTTCAGCGTATTCCTTGCCCCATTCCGCGCGTTTCCGCTTAGAGATATTGTGTAAGGTTCCAAGATTTTTCTTGTCATCATAACATTGTATAGTTACGTCCTAAATTTTTAGCAAACAAAAACAAATTTCGATAACCGCACAGTTTATGTTACGATAATTATGATTTTTAAATATTTTCCAATGACCCTTTTAGCGCGGTTCCTCCCGCGTAGGTTGGGAGAACCCGCTTATGAGGTTGACTTCACGACGCAATTCGGATGTGCCGACTAGACATTTTCTCATTTCAGACCCCATAGATCACGAAAATATAGGTGATTCAAATTTGTATATGTATATGTATATGTATATGTATGTGTATATATATATATATATATATATATATATATATATATATATATATATATATATATATATATTTCGCATATATGCGAACAAAAAATTTTATTAATAGATATAAAAAGTTTTCGGATCTTCGTACATTTTTCGTAAATATCTCAAAAACGGATAGTAAATCGTGGTAAGTGGAAGGTGACCATTCGAATGCTTGTTAAATTCTCTACGGCGCTAATGACCTAGATGTAGATGCGCCATAAAAAAAAAAATAAATAAATAAAAAATAAATAAAAAAAAAAAAAAAAAAAAGGTTCTGAAGCATTATTCTATGGGGCAATGTAAATCAGAGATATAAACGCATAAAACTGAAAAAGTTATTGTTTTTTTCCTTTGAACCTGTTTTTGTCTTTGTTTAACTCACTTTTTAATTGGTTGTTTTTGTTTTAAATTGCATTTATCAGTACAATTAGTATTTTAGTCAAATAAGCCAAGAGACTATAAAAGGTATTGGTAATAAGTTTGGAGTGGCTGTGGTAATCAAGATGGCTGTGGCTAATCATAGGAACACGATGATGGCGTATACATAGGTTTTTTTTTTTTAATTCTTCTATCTGTATAACCGTCCTCATACTGCAACAACTGAATTTATCATTATTTCTTATTTTATAGAAAGATTTAACCGACGAGAGAATGGACTTTTATTTTCCCATGAAGCACATATTTACTGTTGATTATAACAGTAAAATGAATTTGCTAGTAAAAAAGAAACTTAAAATGACAACGAATTTTCGGTTGTTTCGAATAGAGCCTTCTGAGCAGTAGTACGTTTTCAGTACATAATTATCGGAACCGCGCTAAGATAAGGATAAGAGCGTAAAAACCATATGTATTTTATAAATAACCATAACGTTTTAGTAAAATGTCCGTAAAAGTCACTATTTTTAGTAAAGGTTCAGTCAATTGATATGTGCTTACACAAACTCATATATATTTATACACATTTGTCTGTTAGCACCCTACTATGAAGTAAAATTGTCGTAATTTGGCACCAAATTCTTGCACAATTTATTTTTAATCATGCATAAATATTTCGTTGAAATATTAACCATCTAGGCACAAGTAATTATTTGTATATACTACTTTATTGAATATTTCTGGTTCTACATGTTTCGCATGACTATCGACTTGCCTTATTATTTGGTGGTTTTTGTTTCGTTGAACGACATTTGTGGACAAGCCAACATGATGATCACGCCTAAATAGGCATGAAGTACAACAAAAAAAATGTTATTTAAATAGTATAAAAAAAGTACTTAGCTACTGCAATTGACATCAAGGCAAAAATAATGAATACACACACAAATATATATGAATCCAAAAAGTATTGGTGAGTGCATAGGCATAAACATCGGCGTGAGGTATGCGTTACTAACTGATTAGAAAGCTTGTGCTATTTGAACGAAGATATTTCCCTATTGCAGATTTGTGCAATATGTGCATGTACTTTGTTAACGCATAATAACATTTAAAGATACACAATACCTAGAGAAGTAGTCTGACTAGAAATCCATGTGACGTGAAAAAATAAACACGAATACCAGAGAGATTTATTTCTGAGAATTGTATGTAAACTTTCTAATATTGTTGCAAGCAAAAAAACTCGCAGCGGTAGAAAGGCATCTACAACCCCATATGAAATGAACCTTACACGACTTAATGTCACAATGTAAGTAACAAATACAATTAAAATGAGCAACGGATCGGTCTCATGTAGCAGACAGCAGACTTGGCAATGCTAAGTACACGCAGTCGCGTGTCACATGGTGTAACATGCAATCGGCCTTCGGAAGTTTTGCAAGAGTTTTACTTTCCAAATAAACTGGGCAAGTTTGCTACATGAAATGATTACTTTTTTTTTTTATAAAATAAATAGTTTTGTAATCCATAAAATGTCGCAGGTATTAAAACCTTAATAAAGGTCCACTACGAGAGATTACGATTTATATTTTTGCGGTCAGGCAAATTGATGTAATTTAAAAAAAAAAATAATAACTCCGACTCGCAGGAGCTGTCATATTATAGCGCGTTTCCGTTCCCTAATGTAATTTGGAAAGGCTGGAATAGTTAACCACACTCCTTCAAAATAAAGAAAAAATGGATAAATAAAAAAAAATTAATTTTTTTTAAAAATAATAATTTAAAAAAAAAATAATTCAGTTACATTATTTATTTGTATTTATTATCTGTTTACATTCTACTAAAGCGTTATTTTAATAAAATATATTATTATTATTTAGCTTCAAGTACTATTGTAGAATTGTTATTTGGTGTAGTCGTATATATCTTATTTGTTAGTTTTATTAATTTATATATATTTATGTATGCGTGAGTGTGTCAGGGGGAATGTAGTTCAGTGGCACAAAAAGGAGCGTTCTATTTGAAAATATAGAGGAACTACTCAATCTTTTGTATATTTTAAAAACTACTGGCCTTTGTAAATAAAAACTGTATGGAATTCACTCTTCAGCCATTCCGTCACCATTCTTCCATTATGACCAGGGCAACCAACCATTTGAAACCAGAGTGAGTTAATATTTGGCAGGTGGGCTAGTGTAATAAACGTCATGTAGTTTGGGAAGGATGGGATATCGCCATCATCGTGTGAAATTTAATAATGTGTTCAGAAAGCCTCCTTTATGCTAAAGCACATTTATTGGTTTTGACTTAGAAATCAGAAAGAAATAGATTCAAATAGATTTTTTTCTAAAACTATGAGTTACCATTTTCAAGCGTATTAAATAATGCAACTTTTGAGGTGGAGGCTAAAAATAGCTGATTAAGAAAATATTGAATAATTTAATAAAACACTAACATTTAACATTCTCCATTATATGGATTTTATTATATCTCTTAATTTACCGGGTAATATTTCAACAATGGGTGTTTCTTTTGGAAATTTAGTGTAGATTCTAAAAATGTGGTCGTTATTTACAATACATTGATCTCAAATCATGAAAACACAGTTTTTCTTTAAAAAAAAAAACAGTAGTTTTTAAAACAGACAAAAGATTGAGTAGCTCCTCTACATTTTCAGATAGAACGCTCATTTTTGCACCACTGAATTACAAATGGGATGCAGAATAAACCCCTAAAGTTATGACACCTCAATGCGGGACACCCTGTATAATCCAGACTGTAGAAAATGTCATTAACCGAATCGTGATTTCCTTCTTTTATCAATGAAGTACACTAGAACCAATGCTCTATGGAGGTAATGTCCCGAAACGCATCAAATCAGCCTGTAAGAATTCTGGGACAAACAGCTGATAAAAAAAAGGATATAAATAAAAGTGGGTAAAAAGGACTGCCTTGATGATATTGAGGACGCAGGGAACGTTCATGAGAAGTGGCAGTCAGTCGGTAAGTTCTTGACCGGGATAGCTCAACTATGAAACCAGCCTGCATCTCCGTCCATCAAATGTACTCACTTAGACCGTCTAATGGATGATGTTTTTTTTTTAATTTTTTTATTATTGTGTTTTTCAATTTACGTTATTTTGGTTTTCTAGTTAGTCATGGCATATATTTATTATATGTATGTTTCATAAGGAGAAAGTTTATCCGCATTTTTTAACAGGTTTAAAAAAATTAAAAACATTTTTAACCTTTAAGTAGTGAGGTATGGTCCCTGGGACCTTTTGTTTACTGAAATTTGAAATAAATTATATATTCATTGAATGTGTGCAATCAAAAGGGAACTACTAGGGGTTATTTCTAGAAATGGCTACCATAAGGTCCCAGGGACCATACGTCAGTACTTAAAGGTTAAGTACAGTCAAATACATAAGATTTTTAATTTCTCACCAAATGATCGAGAATCCGAAAAACGAAGTTGAAATACACTGTAGTCCGTATGACACACAATAAAAAAAAAAAAAGACAGTTCACGACACTACATCATATCTTCTTATTTATCAGAGATTTCCATATTCTCCCATAATCCAAGCTTTTCAATTACACAATTCTAGCGAGTCGGATCTTTTTTTTTTCAACTTATAGATGAATTTATATTAGAATCTACAGATAAACATTATTTTAGAAAATTGTTTGCAACAACATGTATTTTTAAATTGCCAAACGCGAAATGGCACCGGTATGATCTTTGTATATTTTAGAAGCGACTAAATGATCTTTCGACAACTGGTGCGTATTTGACGGCTGCAATGTCATAGGAATTCAGCTTAATTGTAAAAGTCTACTTGTTTTGCCACTGTGGATGTCCCCAATAATCTCGATATCTTTCCATCCAGGGTTTTCACCTTAACAGTCGTTCAACTTTATTTTTCATTTATTCCCAGGATCTCCTTCCAAAACCCGGATTTTCTTCATTACTGCCTGCATTATTCCAATCCTATCCCCTAACAACAAGCCTTTCGTCTCTGGTGTTGATATAGTATATACACAGCCACCATTGCTTCGTGGAATTAAAAAAGACACAGAAACGTAGGCTCAATGGGTAATGTATTACTTTCTTTCTCGGTTTCCTCTTTATTTCTTCAATAACAAAATAAAAAGAATATCAAAATATGTAGCAAAAATAAGTATTTATGGCAGAATATGTAAAAATATGGAGTTCTGACAAAATATGTAAAATAAAAAACTGTTTAAATGCTTTAAAATCGCTTTATCAGAAAACAATATGTAAACACAATAACATCCGTTCCCTAGTTATAAGAAATTAGTTATTATAACAGAAGAAAGCCAGAATAACGGAACCCTCTATCTGAAAACATCGTTCTATACGACTTTATTTATTTCCTTCCACTAGGAAATGAAACGGGGTAATTTGGGACTGGAGATGCTGGCAGGATAAGTGTCTTTGTATGTGAGTAGAGAAAGAAGCCGACACGGGCATCTGACAACCGGAAATATACAGCGCTTCCTCTTCCTCAACAAGGAAGAAGTCCCCTTACTTTTTATTCTACAATCCCTATGTAGCTAAAATCAATCTTTGAAACAAATAAAAGATATCAATTAAAATTCTGTGAATATTCCTTTGTATTCAGCTGTAATTTTCTCTCTAATCGCAGCCGAATTAATTATTTAAACCGATATTTTTCAGCGGCCCTTACAGTCCAGTCAACGAACAGTTATAGATGGAAATTTTTGGAACAAAATTTTTGACTTCGTAACTTTGTTTGGCCTAGTTAGGAGGTCAACATATGAAAAGTCCTCGCCCGTATCCTTTGTGCCGGGGGGAGGGTGGGTTTAGAAGGTCCCATTTTTCGGGTTTTCACTTATATTTCGGAAACCCAGCGTCCTAGCGACATGACTATTCTATAACAAATGAAAGATGATTAAATTTCCTACAAGTTCTATTCAATAAAGTTTTTCGAGATATCTTTAGTTTTCGAAATATCCGCTCTTGAATGTCTGTCATTTTGGGGAAAAAACACACTTTTTTCTATTCTCGACCGGATATCTCTTCAACGATGAACCCAAAAAATAAATGTCGGCTATAGGGTTGTAGAGCATTCCATTCGCTTCAATAATATATATTACTTTACTATTTTATGTATTTTATTTCAAACGTTATATATGCACTCACATGGTCTTAGCAAAACCATCGCCAATATAATGGATAAGATCTTATCTAGTTGAGTGTGAATAATTGGTCAGTGGGGGTAATTATATATTTTGTGCTATTTATACGTCCAGTACTACCTATATTTACATAATGGAGAATATTTTGGACAATACATTGACTGGAAATGGTGAGAAATTTAAAGGTTCATTGGTCGACAGTTGTTGCCAGATATCACGATGAACACTAAAACTGTTTTCACGTTTGAAGGAAAATACATAAAATAGTAAAGTTATATTATATATATTCTTGAAGGGAATGTAATGCTCTACAGCCCTATAAACGGCATTTATTTTTTGGGTTCATGGTTGAAAACATATCCGGTCAAGAATAGAAAAATATGTGTTTTTTCCCAAAATGGGGCCTTCTAAACACCCCCACCCCTCCCCCCGGCACAAAGGCTGCGGGGAAGGACTTTTGATATGTTGACCTCCTAACTAGCAGAACCAAAGTTATGAAATCAAAAATTGTGTTCCAAACATTTCAATCTATAACTCTTAGTTACCTGGACTACTAGTCAATAAATTTCTGATTTCACGATGAACACTGAAATTATTTCTACGTTTGAAGGAAAATACATAAACTAGCAAATTAATATATATTATTGAAGGGAATGCAATACTCTACAACCCTATAACCGTTATTTATTATTATGGTACATCGTTGAAGAGTTATCCGGTCAAAACGGGAAAAAGACATGCGGCAAAAGTGTTTTCCCCAAAATTACAGACATTCAAGAGCGGATATTTCGAAAACTAAAGATATCTCGAAAAACTTTATAGAATAAAACTTGTAGGAAATTTAATCAGCTTTTATTTGTTATAGAATAGTCATGTCGCTAGGGCACAGAGTTTCCGAGATATAAGTGAAAACCCGAAAAATGGGATCTTCTAAACCCCCCTCCCCCCTGGCACAAAGGCTACGGGCGAGGACTTTTGATATGTTTACCTCCTATCCAGCCCAAACAAAGTTACGAAGTCAAAAATTGTGTTCTAAAAATTTCACCTATAGCTGTTTTTAAGCATTCGTTGCCTGGGACTGTTAGAGGAAAATAATTTTTTTTTTTTTCATTAGCGCCGACATCCAGGGTGCAGCGAGGAATTTTCCCAGCGAGCCCTGAGATGAGAAAATTCCTGCCGGAGGTGGGAATCGAACCCACCATCTCCCGCTTATGAATCCAAGGCGCTAGCCACTAGACCACGGGAGACCCCGAGGAAAATAATTATTTGAAGTACGAGAAGTTGTTTACACCTAATAGACAAATTTTGATTTCACAATTGAATTCCTAGTGTATAGCGAGTTTAGTTCATGGGTGTATATAAGGGGGAGGCTGAGGGGGCTGCAGCCCCCCTCCCCTCCGGAATTTTGATTCGATCGGTAAAAATTTGTCATAAAACCCGTAAGAAAACATTAAATAAAGAAGGTGTTGATCGTCGGGGTTTCGGTCTATTTTTTTTATTCAATAAAACTACATTTTATAGTTAAAATGTATTTTATTTAAATTAGGCGTTAATAAAATACATTTTAACTATAAAATGTGGCGTTAATAAAATAAATGTAGTTTTATTGAATATAAAAAAAAAAAAAAAAATAGACCGAACCCCGACGATCAACACCTATTTTTCAACGGTCGACCAATTCTTTTCAATAAATTAAATAAGATCTCTTAGTTCATAAAAAATATTTGATTTTAGGAGTAAAAGAGCGTTAGTTGGCTAAAACTCTTCCAAGTTCTAAATTTTTAGTATTTCATACCCCGGAAAAGGTCTCAGCCCCCTCCCTGAAATTTTCCCAACCCCCAAAATTATTTTCGATATACGCCCATGGTTTCGTTACAATATTACAGAAAATCCATCCGATTGGAGGTCATTAAAAATGTTGTTTTTCCTTAGAGGAGGGGAGGAAGCATGTAAAAAAATCTTTTCCGGAATTAATTATGTGTATATCCTAAGACGTTATATAAATAAGAAAGAAGACTATTTAAACATCACACCCGATGGTCTGTAATACAATCAGTGATAAGAAAAGTTCTCTTCCTGTCAAGTGACAAGTTGTTAACAATAGCCCAATTAGTGTTGACACTATCTCGGCGAAGGACGCATTATTTTAGACACGGATACAAACAACCTTTCCGACAATTATGCACCTGACGAGCTTATGAAATACAAATGACATCCTTTATTGTAGTGGAGTATTTTAGCTGATATAATGTAGTTAAGTTTTTTTTAAAAATGTACAGCCTGTTAAGAGTTCAAAAGAGAAATATTCCTGAATCGTTAGTCCAATAGTGAAGCCTAAATCTGACGCGATAAGCTATAGACCAATCTCTCTTACAGAAGCAGTGTCTGTAAGATACTCGAACACATGTAGAATGAGAGGATAATGTGGTATCCTGAATCGTTAGTCCAATAGTGAAGCCTAAATCTGACGCGATAAGCTATAGACCAATCTCTCTTACAGAAGCAGTGTCTGTAAGATACTCGAACACATGTAGAATGAGAGGATAATGTGGTATCCTGAATTTGGAAATCGTTTCTCAATAAATTAATGTGGCTTCAGAGAGAAACATTCAACACTCGGCCATTACATATATTCCGATTACAAGCTTTAATCACTGATTCATTCATAAAGTGAAAGATTGCCTAGCTGTGTACCCTTTGATATAAATAAAGCACTTAACGGTGTAAGGCAAATAATAATTATTTCTTATTTCTATGAATAGGGCATTAGAGGGAAATCGATTAACGGCCTCCTACTAACAGAACATTCGAAAGTCAAGGATGGTTGGGATTCGGCTATGAGAAAGAACGCCAGAGTTTCAAAGACATCTCTATTCCGAACATTTTGGCATACTCTTTGGCAGCCTTCGTCAGCTAAAAACCACACATATAAAGAATTCTAATAAGGAATAATTGAACCAATAAAAAAAACATATGTTAGATCGACAAATAAACATCGTTTATAAAAAAATTATTGTTAATAAAAGTAAGTTACAAAATATTATAAAAAGGCAAGTGAACAATAGTTTTGCATAGAATAGTTTGGGCTGATTATCATATCGTCGACACAAATGCCAAGTATCGAATGTGAAAAGTCTTGTAGGTGAATAATTAGGCCGACCTTCATTAATTAAGGCCTAATTATTCACCTACATGATGATGAACCTTCACCAACCGGCTTCCAACACCTGTGAATGTGAAAAGTGGTTGGTACCTTATAGATGACTTTATATATATTTTATTACAAGATATATTTTAATTATACTTAATGCACATTAGTTAGTTTGATTTTCGGTAATTGATAATTATTTTTCATTAATTTTCGAAAGTTTGCCACAACGTACATCGGTCCAATAGCAATCAGAAAAATTGAAAATGAAAAATGGGTTTTTTCACATTCGATACTTAGCATTTGTCAGACAACGAACAGTTATAGATGGAAATGTTTGGACCAAAATTTTTGACTTTGGGCCAGTTAGGAGGTGAACGTATCAAAAGTCCCCGCCCGTAACCTTTGAGCCGGGGGGAAGGAGGGGTTTAGAAGGTCCCATTTTTATATAGGGTTTCACTTATATAAACTCTGCGTCCTAGCGACATACTCAGGGTTTCCGAAATATAAGCGAAAACCCCAAAAATTAACCTTCTAAACCCTCCCCCCTCCCCGCCGGCTCAAAGGCTACAACTGGGGACTTTTTAGATGTTGACCTCCTAACTAGTCCAAACAAATTGGGGAAGTCAAAGATTGTGTTCCAAGAGTTTCTTCCATCTAAAGTTGTTTCTGAGCATTCATTGCCTGGACTGTATTAAGAGTATGGATAGATTATATTCATAATCACCGAAACGTTCGGAATATAGTTTTCTTTGAAAATCTTGCTTTTTTTCTCGTTGCCGAATCCTAACCATTCTTTGATTTCGTATCACCACAACTATTCGTATCACTTCAGTTCAATAAAAACGTTCGGAGGAAGGGGTGGAGCGAGAAAAATACTTCTCCCCAAAATTGTTAGTCAGGTGTCTATCAAGTAGATCTAACTTTACAATGTAGGCCCAAATGAAAATGAGATAATCAAAGTAATTCCTGAACGAAGATTCACTCTTATTAAATGAAACAGAGCTCGAAGTACAGACAATGCGTAATGCAAGTATGCGGAAGGCAGACAAGACCTTGCAGAAACCATTACTCTCACTCTCAGCTGCGTCGGGCTCAAGGTAAAACCAGAGCGTGTGCACTTTCATGCGCCGATAGGATGATGACAGTTAATGCTTTCCTCATTCATAGGACGTACTATATCAACAAGGAACGTTTCAATCAAATGGAGATTTACTAGCTTATTAGTTCACGAAAGTCAGAAACTGTTTGATTTATTGAGCTACATTTGCTCTAAAGCGTTTTGTTCAAATTGCAGGGTCATTGTTTGCAATGTACGTTCGGTCATACGGAAATGGATCTCTACCTTGAACATCTCACGTGTCTGAACTCTTAGTAATACATAATTAGTCTTAGCTCCTAGTAGGCAGTATATAAACAGCCTTAATACATGTCTACAAAGAACAGGATTATACGATGTCACATAAACATGTCGAAGACTACATTGGCATTCCATAAAAAGTGTATCCCCGTTACCTAGTGGCTAGCACGCTAGGTTCTCATGCGAGAGATGTGGGTCCAAGTCCCGTCTGTAGCATGGTTCACTGGACCGATTTCTGTTAAGATGAACACGATGTATGTCGAGCTTCATTGTAATCTCTCAAATATTTCCACCGTTAGTACACTACACCCACACATAATATGTGTCCCTCCCCTGCAGATAGACTAGCCGAATCGTGTGATATGAAAGTACTATATGCTAAGATTCGTGACGAAAGAAGAAAAATTGTGCCCGTTATCGTGTTACAAGGGGAGAGGTTAGCTAGGGGGTGGTAGAGCACTGGACTAATATGTTGGAGGGCCTGAGTTCAAATCCCGAGCAAGCACTAAAGATTTTTTCTTCTAGTGTCTTCGTTCATGGGTTGAATTCGGCCTCCCTGATCGTCCCCAGTCCAACCCAGCCTTTAATTAATTTAATAATTGACCTTGCCTTGGGTGCTAATGACTCTAGCAGTCGAAACGGCCAAGGGGAAAATCAGGCAGCCAGTACTACCACACTATCTCCCAAATGTGCCGTATGGTCTATAGTATCTGCCCCTCAGGGCTCTCGTGGCATGTTAAAGGTCTGATTTCTTTTTTTTTTTTCTTTTTTTTTATCTTGTTACCAGACACACAAATAATATTAATATATATATATATATATATATATATATATATATAAATTATGTTGTGTCACGATATAATGTTCGGGGGAAACTCTAAAAATACTGAACAGATTTTGATTAAATTCCGAAACTATCCGTGATTTAGTTTAACTTAAACGATAGGACAGTTTTCATCTCAGTACTGACCACAATATTTGTTATTGCAAATTAAAGGTTTTTTGTGCAATAATAGTTCGTTTTTATTGGTTAGTTCTGCGAATTTCTAATATAGAGCAGTATAAGTTAATTCATCTACACATCTCAATAACATCTTTTGACATCCAGGTTACTTAGGCATGCGGTAAATGGCGTAGTGTTAACCTTAACAATGGTTGCAGCATGGGGTGAAAGACCATGCAGAACATGGATTGAAAGAACAATTTTCAGCAATATACGGTGCCCAGTGAATTACATCGTTAAAGACAACATATATCGACAAAAAGCACGAGAACAGCACCTAGCCACATTCAGAGAAGGCTTCAAACCAGCTTGTGAATCATTCGTTACGATTTAAAATCGGCCAAACTCTTTTCAGCTGTGTGTTTTTTTTTTCTTTATTTTTTTGTTTTTTTTTGGATATGGCTATCTAGAGTCTCACCCTTCCTAAACATCCAGAAGGGATTTTTTTTTTTTTTTTTTTTTTTTTTTTCAAGGCCTAAGATGGCAAAACTCAACCTGCTGCGGGAATTGGACCCGCACGAGAATCCAAGGCGTTAGCCACTGGATCATGGGGAGACCCAGCTCTACTCGAAGTAATGAGTAAAAAATTAATTTAATCTGTTACAACTATTGAGCCACAGCAACGCGTTACTGAATCAACTATACTTTATATATAAATGTTTGCGGAAATCACCGCCCAAGGTCGATGAAGATACAAAAATTTGTCAACAATTCTTTTAAGGGTAGAACCTCAGTATCTCTTTCACACTTTCATTAAGTGCTAACAGGCAAAAACACATTTTTGTATTAATTAGTTTTATTTTATTCCTACATTTGACATAATTACTCGTCTTAACTCAAACATTAAAACAAATTGGTGCTTTTTAGAAGACCTATCTCTGCGTGCTTATCTAAAAACATACCAAGCAGTTAAATAAATAAATAATTGGCCTTTTGTTGAAGACATGATTGATTGTTGTCAGCCAGGAAGTAAATAGTAAACATTGCCCTTGGTCTTGAAGTGGCTAACGGGAGTGGTGTTATTTAGAATCTCTCAATCATATTCAGGAACTTGTCAATATCAAGACTTAGTTCTGACACGCCCTTCAGGTGGTTCATGCAGTTACTTTTCTCATTTTTTGATTGATTTAGCCAACGTGGGACACACCGTGGGAGTTTGGCATTCAAAAGGTTATATTCAACGTCATTGGTAGTAATAATCTACTAAATATTTGTCAAATACCACACACTCACTCACTGACCTATCATCGCCCATCCCGAACCACTTGACAGAAAAATTGGACATTTTCCATGGACAATCCCTTTAGAACGTAAACATTCGCTAATAAAGGATTTTTTGATATTCGAATTTTTAAGTTAAGGCAGCAAGCGTTGCTAGGTCAGTAGCTGTTAGCGTACTCTATTTATCATTTTATCATTTATTTTTTCATAATATTATTTCTATTTGCGGTTAATTTCAACTATGGCAGACCTTGAATTACTAGAAGTGAACTGTGATTTTCTCCCTCATAGAGTTTACCCTGTACCTGGTGATGGTTATCTGTTTCTTGACAGTGGATCGGAGCGCCACAATGCCCAGAAACATTTTACCTACTTTGATTATTTATCAATTGATGGATAAAATATTGCATGACGGGAACTGTGCTATAATAAACTACACAAAATTATGTAGTAGCGTTAATTTTGATGTGAGATTATTTAAAGTGATAAAATAACTACTTATATGCCGCGACGAAGCACGGGTATTCAGCTTGTTGATCTATCAGTCCAGGCAACGAATGCTTAAAAACAGCTATAGATGGAAATATTTGGAACACAATTTTTGACTGCATAACTTTGTTTCGGCAAGCAGTCCAGTCAACGAATGCTTAAAAATAGCTATAGGTGGAAATTTTTGGAACACAATTTTTGACTTCGTAACTTTGTTTGGGCTGGATAGGAGGTTAACATATCAAAAGTCCTCGCCCGTAGCCTTTGTGCCGGGAGGGAGAGGGGTTTAGATGGCCCCATTTGTCGGGTTTTCACTTACATCTCGGAAGCCCTGCGTCCTAGCGATATGACCATTCTACAACAGATGAAAGCTGATTAAATATGCTACAAGTTCAACTCAATAAAGTTTTTCGAGATATCTTTAGTTTTCGAAATATCCGCTCTTGAATGTCTGTCATTTTGGGAAAAAAACACACTTTTTGCTCTTTTTGGCCGGATAACTATTTAACAATAAACCCAAAAAATAAATGCCGTTTATAGGGTTGTAGAGCATTACATTCCCTTCAAGAATATATATAACTTTACTATTTTATGTATTTTCTTTCAAATTTGAAAACAGTTTTAGTGTTCATCGTGATATCTTGCAACAACTGTCGACCAATGAACCTTTCATTTTCTCACCATTTCCAGTCAATGTATTGTCCATAATATACTCCATTATGTAAATATAGTGAGTACTGGACGTATAAATAGTACGAAATATATAACTTTGGGCCCACTGACCAGTTATTCACACTCAATTATATAATATCTTGACCATTATATTGGCAATGGCTTCGTTAAGACCATGTGAGTGCGTATATAACGTTTGAAAGAAAATACATAATATAGTATTGTAATATACATTATTGAAGCGAATGGACTGCTCTACAACCCCATAACCGACATTTATTTTTTGGGTTCATCGTTGAAGAGATATCCGGTCGAGAATAGAAAAAAGTGTGTTTTTCCCCAAAATGACAGACTTTCAAGAGCGGATATTTTGAAAACTAAAGATATCTCGAAAAACTTTATTGAATAGAACTTGTAGAAAATTTAATAATCTTTCATTTGTTACAGGATGGTCATGTCGCTAGGACGCAGGGTTTCCGAGATATAAGAGAAAATACGAAAAATGGGACCTTCTAAAACCCCCCTTCCCCCCGGCTTAAAGGCTAGGGGCGAGGACTTTTGATATGTTCACCTCCTATCTAGGCCAAACAAAGTTACGAAGTCAAAAATTGTGTTCCAAAAATTTCCATCTTTAACTGTTCGTTGACTGGACTGTTAATATTTATCAAACTTAGCCAAAGCTAAGACTGAAAACAATTTAGACTGTTCAAATAGATGGTTAGATGGAGAGAAAGGGCGCGGCCTATATTCCCTGAAGAAAATTGGCGGTAAAAAGTCTCTGTCGTAACCTTATCACTATGAATTTTAAACCGTTTTCAGCCTTATCATTGGCTAAGTATTGATAAATATTTGACACTATCTCCCTTATCTAACCTCTCAAAGCTTTCCCTAATCTTAAACAACGCATAGTCACATGGGTTTGTATAGAAAATAATTTCGGGGGGGCTGTGAGAATTTCAAGGATCTTTTACTGGAAAATTCTGTCTATGGTTTCTAGTGACTTAATTTATTTTTAAAGGGATAAAAAGAAAAAAATCTATGCAGTTCAATAAGAGGCAACGAGGCAGCAGATAATGTACAGTTGTAGAATTCCTGATCGCATAGTAACTACAGAGATAGTGTGGTCATTACTAAACACTGTTTTTCCTGAGTGGGGCTCGAGCCCCCGATTTCGACCTCCGAACTACGACCCTTGAGGATAAAACCTTTAGTCCAACTTTAGAATTCAGGTCCTTCAGTCTAATTGCTATACCATGTGAGCTAGGATTGTCCACTATGAGCTCAGATTGATACGTTTCTCTTACGTATGTTCTCGGGTTATCTGAGAAATTGTTATTTTAAAATAGTTCTGAGTAAATTATAAATGGACATTAAAATTTAAATCATAAATGAAGAGTGGAATTGCTAAGGGATCTAAGTGTCATTTTAAAATTTTCCATTTTTTGACAGCAAAGTTCCTGTGCCAATGCCTTCGCTACAACCAAAAACTAACTACATGTAGCATCTCATGTATATTAATTAAATCATATAGCATTAACATATGTTTTGTAATTATTAAGTGTTTTGTAATTAACAGATGTTATGTAATTATGTAGTGTGTTTATTATGGTTATCTGAAAAATATATTATTATTCATTCTTTGATCAACAATTCTGTATTAGTATTTATACCACATAATGGCGACGAGGGGAAAAACTAAACGTACAAGAAGAAGAAAACAGTAAGTAAGTGACTATGAGTTAGATAGTGAAAGTGAAGTGGAAGTGTGTTCAGACATGAAAACATTGACACTGAAGGAGTTTAATGTAGACTCATTTAATCCAACTACAGAAGATTGGGAATATTGGATAAAGAGGTTCAATATAGCAACAAGGGCATGCGGAATGCAGGATGATAACCTGAAATCAAACTTTCTACTGGCAAAAATGAGTTGTGATCCTTTTAAATATTTGGTGGATTATTTTTATCCTCAAGATGTTGAAAAGGTAACAACAAAAGAATTGATATATGTTCTTTCCAAACATTATGGACGGCAAGACAATTCTTTGTGTGAAAGACTCAAATTCAACCAGCTGCACAGGTATGACAATGAACGTCTTTGTGATTTCATTGCTAGATTAAGATCCCAGGCGGCCAAATGTTCATTCAAGGATTCACTAAAAGATCACATGAGAGATCAGTTAGTATTCGGCATAAATTCTGGCGATTGGCAACAAGAAATTTTGAGAAAGTATCCATCAGCTGAAAGTAGTTTCGATGAAATTGAACACTTCCTGATGATTCTTGAAAACGCTCAAATCCAACAAAATACTATGCTACAATGGGAACATCGAAAATTCAGTTCAGTTAATGCTGTAGTGACCAACAAGCGAGGTCGTCCATTGGGAGACAAACCGAAGATCACATTAGTAAAAGGGAAAGATTGTTTCAAGTGCGGTAACAAAATGCATAGAAAACTTCAAGATTGCCCTGCTTTTGGCTCAGTCTGTAATTATTGCAAATCGTTGAATCACTGGGCTCGCGTCTGTTTGAAAACGGGCTCTGTAGTAGTTGCTAAAGAGTCAAGGAATATGAATAGAGTAATCAAGAGCGACAGCTGTACTTCGGACAGTGAGTCAGACCACCAAAATGTTAGCAACATAAGAAATGTGCGGGTGGGTTCGGAAGCTTACTTGAAGGTAAAAATTAATGGTAAAGAGGTTGAAATGTTATACGATTCTGGAGCGGCGAAGTCTGTGATTAGTGAGTCTATATGGCGACGTATAGGTGCACCAAAGCTGAAGAAATCGTCCAGTCTGTTAGCATATACTGGATTGGCGCTGGAAACTCTGGGCAACACCAAGGTAAAAGTGGAGGCTTTCAACAAAACCCTCATGTTACCAATTACGGTGGTAAAAGAAGAGGATGTGCCACTGTTTGGTATGAAGTGGATCTTGGCATTCAACCTTCCCTTGCCTCCAGGGGCAACAGTTCGTAAAATTGGGGCAGATCAAATAGTAGAAAAAACATTGGGGGGTGAGAAGTTGTGTGGAGATGTTTCAGCTCTCATACAGCAATATGAAGAATTATTCAGGGATGGTACTGGAACCATTAATACAACAAAAGCAGTCATACATTTGAAAGAAGGAGCAGTACCGATCATTTTCAAACCAAGAAGATTGCCATTTGCTTTGCAACCTATTGTCGAAAAAGAGTTGCAGAGGCTGGAGGACGAAGGAATTCTAGAAAGGGTTGACCCTATGATCACACCAATTGAGTGGGCCTCACCGATTGTGGCAATTACCAAGGCTAATGGAAAAGTAAGAATATGTGCTGACTTCAAAGTATCGATCAACAAATACATTCATTCTGATTTTCATCAATTGCCAACTGTGGAAGAGCTGATGGCAAAACTATGTGGAGGAAAGCTTTTTTCTGTTGTGGATCTTAAAGATGCCTACTTGCAGATGATTGTGGAAGAAAATTCTAGGAAGTACACTACAATTGCAACACATAAAGGATTCTATCAATACAAGAGAATGCCTTTTGGAGTTTCTTTTGCACCTGGGCTGTTCCAACGCACAATGGAACATATTTTAACAGGGTTGCCAGGAGTAGCATGCTTACTGGATGACATAATAGTGACCGGAAGTGATAGAGCTGAACATTTAAAACGGCTCGGAATGGTTCTCGAAAGATTGAAACAAGCAGGCTTGCGCATTCAAAGTTCTAAATGTAGATGGTTTCAAGAGCAAGTTGTTTTTCTCGGCCATCAAATTGATAAACAAGGAATTCAGCCTACCAAGAATCATGTAAAAGCAATGTTAGAAATGCCAGAACCTACTAATGCGAAAGAACTTCGAGCGTTTTTGGGCGCTATAAACTATTACAGTAAGTTCATTCCACATTTACAAGGACAGTGCGTATTGCTTCATGAACTTCTCAAGAAAAACGTTAAATGGAGATGGACAGCTGTAGAGTCTGGAATTATTAACAATCTGAAAGCACTCTTAACATCTGCTCCAGTTCTGGCCCACTACGACCCAACGCTGCCCCTAATAGTGGCCTCAGATGCAAGTGACAAGGGGGTAGGTGCGGTTCTGTCCCACAAGTTTCCAGATAACTCAGAAAGGCCTATTGCATATGCATCAAGAACATTGAGGAAATCTGAATGTAACTATTCGGTGCTTGACAAAGAAACGCTGGGAATTATTTTCGCCCTTTCGAAATTTCGGCAGTATTTGCTAGGGCGACATTTTGTGCTGAGAACTGATCATAAACCATTAGTCTATTTGTTGGGGCAAAACACGGGAATACCTAAGCTTGCAGCAAACAGGCTTACCAGATGGGCTCTGGTTTTAGCGTCATTCGACTATGAAATTGAACACCAGGCAGGGAAACTTAATGCGCCTGCAGACATATTATCCCGCCTCCCACTGAGAGAACTAAATAGGTCACAGGAAGAAGAAGATGGTAACAGTTTTGGAAAGAAAATTCTGCAGCTCAGATTAGATGATCTAGCTTTAAGTAAAAAGTTGCTGAAGCAGGAGACGAAATGTGATACACTTTTGTCACAGGTTATGAAGTACGTAAAAATAGGTTGGCCAGACACAAAGATTTCTTTACCTGCAGAACTTCACACATACTTTGAAAAGAGAAATGAAATGTCAATAGAAGAGGATCTGTTATTATGGGGTGGAAGACTGGTGATTCCGGCAAGAATTCAAAAATCGGTCCTTGGGGTTTTGCACGAAGGGCACCCGGGAATATCAGGGATGCGGGCAGTTGCAAGATACCATGTCTGGTGGCCAAATATTGATCGCGATATTGACTCTCACGTTCATAGCTGTTCATCATGCCAAGAAAACAGAATGAAAGAACCCGAGGTACCGCTGTTCTCGTGGAGTGTGCCCTCAGAAGCGTGGAGCCGTCTACACATTGATTTCTGTGGTCCTTTCGAAGGAAAATATTGGCTGATCTTGGTGGACGCCACAACTAAGTGGCTCGAGATTGAGCCAATGGAGCGACTGACTTCAGAGAAGACCATTCGCATATTGAAGAGTATTTTTGCTAGGTTCGGGATTCCTCGAACCTTGGTAAGCGACAATGGAACACAATTCACGAGCATTGAATTTCAACAATTTTGTCAGAGGCACAACATCAAGCACATCACTTCAACACCTTACCACCCAAAGACAAATGGGTTAGCAGAGCGTGAAGTTGGGACTTTTAAGAAGAGAATGAAAGCATCAAGACCAACAAGAGATCTGAATACCCGGTTAGCAGACTTCCTTTTCTCGTATAGAAATACACCACAAAGAACTACAGGGCGAGCACCTGCTGAACTCATGTTGGGTAGGCGGTTGCGTAGTCGACTCGACCTTATCAAACCTGATGTTAGAGGAACAGTGGACGATTCCCTAGTGGTACAGAAGGTACAGCATGACAGGAAAGCTAGGCCACGATCGTTTGAAGAAGGGGAGTCTGTCTGGGTTTGGCACCCACAAAAAGAACAATATGTCGCTGGATGTATAGTGAAGAAGAATGGGGAATACTCATTCCTTGTTAAGATGGAAGGAGGCAAAGTTCGGAGGAAACATGCAGATCAGCTAAAAATTAAAACAAACAGAATATCAGTTTAGAAAGAGGAGGGGGAGAAGAAAACACGCAGATCAGCTCCAAATGAAAAACAAAAGAATATAAGTATAGAACCAGAAGGGGGAGAAGAAAACGAAAACCAAAAGATTAGAAACAGGAGGGGGAGAAGATGTAGCATCTCATGTATATTAATTAAATCATATAGCATTAACATATGTTTTGTAATTATTAAGTGTTTTGTAATTAACAGATGTTATGTAATTATGTAGTGTGTTTATTATGGTTATCTGAAAAATATATTATTATTCATTCTTTGATCAACAATTCTGTATTAGTATTTATACCACACTACAAAATAAAAAATAAAACAAAAAAAATGCACTCAGATCCATAATAATGTTAAAATGTGTTTTTGGCATTAACTTTAAGGATCAATTTCTAAAAAAATAATATTTAGCTCTTAAGGTATTTAAAGATGTTACTTGTTGTTTTTTTCATCATGATATTTTTTAACAATGAAGAATGTGTACAATAGAATGTTAGGTGGAAGGAAATAGTACGCTACGTGAGGTAAATATAAATATTTTGAGCGAGGACAAGCTTGTTTTATGAGAATGACCTTTTTTATCCTATCTCACACCGTATAAGTTCAAACTAAACCTCTTCTCCTAGTATTAGTTACGAACATTTAGGAGCTAATTTTTTCTTACGTATAATTTTAATTTTAATGTATCTTTAAATGACTGAACTATTAATAAAATCCGTTTAAATGGTACTGTTTTAGATTTCCGGTAACCATCTAGACGTTGAAGATGCTGACTTGACAAATTACTGACCCCGAAACTTGTGTTCATTCATTCAATTCCTTAAAATCGTATTTCATTAATAGTTTTTTTAATGGATAAGCATTATTTATTAAAATACTAATTGATTTGAGGTGATAAATTACGAAAACATCTTTACTAATAATTACAAGAATATATTCCGGGAGTTTATTCAAACTATGAAAAAAACTGGAGGTTGATCATTTTCTGTAAAGCTATCTTCATTCTTTACATTTTCATATTTACTCAATGAAACTTAATTTTGAAATACAAATTAATGTTTTTAACTACTGATTCTAATAATGACAAAATTTTTAATTGTATATACTAGTAATATTTTTAGCGCGGTTCCTCCCTCCCCGATAGGGAGGAACCCCGCTTATAAGGTTGATACAATGAAACAATCCGGAAGCGCCGACTAGAAAATTTCGCGTTTTAGAACCCCTAGAGACCGAAAATAACGGTGGTTAAAATTTGTATATATATATATATATATATATATATATATATATATATATATATGTATATATTTATATATATATATATATATATATATATATATATATATATATATATATATATATATTTGTCTGTTCGCGGATTTCTGGCCTCCCTAATGGTCCGATTGTGATGAAATTTGGTACAAAAATCTGTCGCCCGATTTGAAAGGTCAAGTTCGTTAACCAGCATAATCCGCCCACTGGAAGATGGCGTTTGGGGCGAAATTCGCGCAAAAAACGTTTTTGAGTTCATAAGCTTGTAAGTACTCGTTTTATAAGCTTCTTTGGCTAGGAAAACGAATGAAACCATTTTCAAGGCGATAGCTTTAACCGTTTTTGAGAAAATTGGAAAAATAGTTTTTGAATACCGTTTTTGGTTTGGGTAGTTAGAATCATGGGATTCAGTTGAAACATTTTCTGCATGTTTTACTATCATTAAAACTAATATGTTGAAATTTTGGTTACGTTTGGAGTTAAGGAAGGGTTAGAATAAAATATTTTATTAACAGACATAAAAAATTTTGGTAACTTTGTATATTTTCCTTAATATCTCGAAAAAGGTTGAGAATCTTGGTAAACGAAAGAATACCATTAGAAAGCTTACTAAATGCTCTACAAAAAAGGTTCTGACGAAAGTTTTGATTAGGCGATGTCAATCGGAGAAATAAGTGCTTAAAACATTAAAGTAATTGATTTTGCTTATTCGAACTGTTCTTTTTGTCTGTTGTTATTCCTTGTTATTTTTTAATTGCTTATAGTTGGATAATGTATTTTACAATAAAACAGATTAGGCAATATAAGAAAAGCAATTCATTGTTAGAAATATAGCTTGCCAAGAGAAAAATATTCGATGACGTCTTTTGAATATTTTCAATTGCCTTTATGCTGTTGGTTTTTTTATTTTATTTTTTAATTGATTTTATCTGTAGAATTATTACTATAGTAAAAGAACACAGGAATATGTGAACATTTTTGATATTTTCCAATTCACTGAAACGTATGAAATGTAGTATCGGTAGAAGAGGTTTCTAGGGTCTTGTGGACCCAAACCCAGGTATAGCCATAAAACCCTTTGAACAAAGGCCGAGGAAAATATTATGTTTATATTCTATGCTTTTCAAATGAGAATAGGGATATGAACAGGAACCGGGCTCTCCCGTGGTCTAATGGCTAGCGCCTTGGATTCATAAGCGGGAGATGGTGGGTTCGATTCCCAACCTCCGGCAGGAATTTTATCATCCCACGGCTCGCTGGTAAAATTCCTCGCTAAACCCTGGATGTCGGCGCTAATGACCTAGATGTAGATGAGCCGTAGAAAAAAAAAAAAAAAAAAAAAAAAAAAAAAAGAACGTGAACCGCGCTAAGATGACGCAGTTCCTGCGAGTCGGACTTTTTTTTTTAATTGATTGGCCTTTTTGAAGTGATAAAGTTATTTTTTGACTGTATTGAATTATTATTGTTTTAATTTAATGCCCATTTATTAATAATAGAGATTTTTTGGACGGTTTATCTACTGGTTACCACCATTTCTAGCACGGATAGTGCTACATTTTCTGGCAACAAAAGTGCCCTGGGAATCGAACGGAACTCGAAGACCGTACGCACGGAATGTTCATGCAATCTTTTTTAAATGAATTTTAATTAATTTATTTTTTTAATTTTCTTGTAAAGCTAAAAAAAATAAAATAATAACTTTATTGCGGAATTTACTGCTACTGTCAAAAAACAAAAAATAAAATAAAATAAAACATTACTTCGGCGTTATATTTATAATTCAAAAAAAGGAACTTAACAATTGATATATTTTGTACCTGATACGATAAAAACTGTCGTCTGAAATTTCATTTGGTTCACATACCTGAAACAAAAATAACACGTGTTTAGTAACGAGTAAGTCTATTTTTTTTTCTTTTTATAATATTTGAGTAAAAGAGAAATCCAGAGCATTAACGGATCGTTTATGTATCTTATATTCATTATTTATAAAAATAAAAAGATACAATTTTCAGTCAACAGTTGTCTTTTCGTCGCATTTGTAGACTTACGTTTTTAAGAAGGGACAACACATAACTTGGAAGTGTAAGGGCGAATCACGAATTCCGGATGTTGGGAAATCGAAGTCCAAGTACTAGAAGCGCTTCAGGATAACAATGGCGAATGTTTACTCTATGGAATGCTGATTCATAAATCAAGTCAATAAAAAGGTAATTGAAATTCAATGTTTTAATTATAGATGTTACGAGTGATTTATAGGTCAAATGCAAAAAGACTGGTGTACAATCATAATGTAACTAAACTTAATTTATAATCATGCAATCTAATATTATATGTTTATGTATATATGTGTGTAAATAATAAAAACAAACTTATTAAGCATAATGTAATGTAAATATATAAATAGACAATACGTTGATATAATGTAATTTAGTAATATAGATATATGTATGTATATATGCATGTGTGTGTGAGTGTGTGTGTGTGTATATATATATATATATATATATATATATATATATATATATATATATATATTTATATATATATATGTATAATGTAAGTATGTAAGACAATGTAATGTATATATGTAATGTTTGTAATAACTATAAGTAAGGTGTACATCGCCATTAAGCGGAACACCAAGAAATAAATAAATAAAATATAGGTCAAAAAATGCTAGGAGGGACTTTCAGACCCGGGATTCCCATTGAAATAGGACATTGAATTTTCATGATATTGCTGCTATTCACTTTAACTTGAAACTGTGAGAGAACTAAAGGCGAACCAGAGAAACAAGGCGAAGCGCCATGTTACCTACATCTTTCTAAATCAGAAAATAAATAAAAAAATTACACGTCAAAATTATGGATGTATGATACATATAGGATAGAGAGATTTACAAAACTATTGTACAATGACTCTCCTAATAATATAGTGATCCTGGGTTATGACTGTTACCAGTTGGATAGTATTATGGATGTATGATACATATAGGATAGAGAGATTTACAAAACTATTGTACAATGACACTCCTAATAATATAGTGAACCTGGGTTATGACTGTTACCAGTTGGATAGTATTTTGCCAGTTCGCGACAGTGATATAGGATCAGGAGGAATTCAGAATTAAAAGAATTATTTATCGAGCCGGATATAGTACAAATTGTCAAGAAAAGAAGATTGAACAAGTGTTTCATTTTTCACAAAAGATTATTACAAAACAATAATTGCTTCTATTCAAAAATGAAATTTCAAAGCGAAGAATTTATGCACCGATTCCTCCAAATGTGATAGCTCTATCAAAAATCACATAAGAACCGTATTTGTAGAAACTTTAATACTTTCGAATAGATGTTTTACATTTACTACGATTTCTCAACAGATTTCGAGATGTGTTTGAACTTCTCAATTCTAAGAGAAACCTTGTTTTTTACACTTTACTTAACAACGGTCAGATATATCGCCTTCTAAATGGTTTCATTAGATTCCCCACGTCCAACTACCTATAGCACGTGTACCTGGAAGCCTAGTGGCGAAAAAACAAATAAATACAAATAAAATAACTTGTGAAGCACCTATGTCGGTCAATTTTTTATGAAATTCGGAGTAATTTATTTGACGTATCCTCAAAATTATACAGAAAAGATACTTGGAAATATGAATGTGCCTGTAATATTTCTAATGTTTTTTTGAGCGTTCAACGGCACTTTGGAACTGGAGAATTAGCAAGGGAAAACTACAAAATTACACATGAATTGGATTTTATATCCTTGACGAGATAAAGCGAAAGTTGCCCTAATTTTCCATGATGTGGTCAGTTGAAGAATGTCGTTAAGAACCGAGCGTACCAATCTAGATGGAGGCCGGTAGCAAGTAGCATTGTGGTTGTTCAAACGACCAGTGGTAAGCCGCTCCAAGGGCGGATAGTGGTAGTCATACGTCATTAACCAATCCTCACTTAGGTCGCTTATGGCCTACTTATGCCCTTCATATCTCCAAGGTTTGTATTTTCAATTATGTAAAATATACACGAAATAATAATAATGGGATGTTCAAAGGTCCGTGGGGCCCTGGAGTTAGTGGAACTATTGCTATGATGTAGGTCAAATCAAAGGCCTTATTTCACCACAAATGGTAATATTCACATTGGGAAGCCGCTTTTAGAAACAATTGCCAATGATCAGCGTCCTTGTGAGAGCTGATAGGACAGTCCTATGGTTTTGCATGAAGCATCTATTGAGCTAATCAAAAGGACTTACCCTCCAAAAATATTTACCAATTAGTTTTCCATAACCGTTGCTTTAACAGGAATGTGCGCGTGCTGAAAAGTGGAACCGGAAGGGGAACGCACATAACGTGTTAAGTCCTCAACAGAACCCCCGCCTATAATCACAATCCATTGGGCTCATGTAGATGAGGGGAATCCCAGCAAGCCCCCGGGGTTTTGCAGTTCCGAGGGACTCACGAGACGACCCTCGGAAAGACAGACCTACTACGCACAGCTCCCGCCCTAGAGTCGATTGCTGTAAGACAAGTACTAACCGTTTCTTTAACAATGATTGACCAACTACCAGTAACTATCCGTTCTGATGTACGGATTAAAATTGATTTATTGACAATAGTAGAGGCAAGAGTAGATAGTCGATGGATTCTTCTAGCCACTTCTACTCACTTTCTCAATTCCCCATCTGTTCTCTGTGCTCCCAAGAGGACGGGACTGTGAATCGCCTTTTAGATTGCACAGATCTTCAGGGGGGACACTGGAGATGACACAACAGAAGGCACTGGATAGTACGGTGTAGAATTACTGAACAGCCAAGGACCGGGTGTTGGCTGAAGAAGAAGTGTCGCGACAAAACGTTACGTAAAATGGATGATCCTTTCATCTTAGGCCTAACAGAACATCCATAAAATAGCACGAGACTCCAATATAATAACATAGTACGAATAATAAACTCTGGGTCGCCGAAAATGTGTCATCATAGCGACTATTAACGGCACTTTATAATGCAGGGATTAGATTGGATAGCATTGATCAATTAATTTTAGTGTTACATAAATTTGAGGAGGCACATTTCAACAGCAATTGAAAGTGATTAGTGGATACATATAAATAAACAAAATTGGTCCATTAGAAAAACACAAAACAATTTTATTGGACCAATACAAAACGTATTATACACAAAATAATATTTGTAAGATAAAAATTTAAAGGGTTAAAATGTCTTGATAAAGTCTGTGTTTGATTCGCGAGGCTTTTCTTTGTCCAAGTTGATAAAACACGGAACTGCTGGAGGCTGGAAGAGTCTGGTGATATTTTCGCACTAGCTTTTCTATGTGAGTGAAAAATGGATCAACCTCCAATTCTCTATGGATCTGGCTGTTCCTTACGAACCAAGGAGCATTGGACACTATTCGGAGTACTCTGTTTTGAAATGTTTGTAGACGTTTTATGTGTGTGGTTCTGGCGCCAAACCAGACAGGACATGCGTACGTTAGTATGGGTAGTATTGTCGATTTGTATAGTAGTGTACCACAGGTGTGTTTTAGGGGAGTTTTTCTATTTATTAATGGGTAAATTTGTAAGAGTCGTGTGTGAGCTTCTTGTAGTTTTTTGTGTATGTGATGTCGCCAAGTCAGTCTTGTGTCTAGATGTACTCCGAGATAGCGTATACTCTGGTCTTTTGGAGTCCAGAGAATTGAGTGATGACCAATTTTCAGCTCTGGTAAATTTTCTGAGAGAAAACACTTTACATGAAGATTTCACCGGATTTATTGCTAGTTTCCATTTTCGGAACCAGGATGACACCTCATCTGCAGCTTCTTGCAAGTGAAGAATCGCTTCCTTGACGTCGGTGCTCTTCGTGATGATGAGTGTATCGTCTGCAAAGGTAGCAAGGGCTGAGTTATCAGGTTCTGGCATATCGCTGCAGTACAATATGTAGAGCAATGGGCTTAGTATGGCCCACCAAAAGCGGTACACCAGCTTTGATAGTTCTTTTCGTGCTGAGTGTTGTCTTCACTCTTCCTTGGAATGTCCTGCCACGAAGAAAGGAGGAAATGATGGAGTAGAGGTAAGCTGGAGGCTTGGTGTTCCGTAGCTTGTGCAGGAGTCCTTCGTGCCAAACTGAGTCGAAAGCGTTGGCTACGTCGAGAAACAGTCCAGTGGCGTATTCCTTCTTATTAAAACAATCTGTTATCATTTCAGAGACTCTTTGTAATTGTTGGACAGAAGAGTGCTTCGGTTTAAATGCGAACTGATGGTTAGGTATGCTGTCTAAAAGATGTCTTCTTAATCTAACGTCAACGAGCCTTTCGAGAAGTTTCCCCAGAGTATTCAGCAGACTTATTGGCCGATAACAGCCAGCGTTGTTCTTCGGTTTCCCAGGCTTGTGGATGAAGATCACAATGGCATGTTTCCATCTTTCTGGAAAATGTCCTCGCCGGAGACAAGCATTGAAGATACTTGTTAACAGGCTGATGCATTTCCTGGGTAACTGTTTCAACACCGAGTTCGTTATCTGATCTTCTCCAGGTGATTTATTTTTAGGAAGCCTACGTATGAGAAGCGAAATTTCTTTAGGCTGTATGAAGTCGATTGTACTGTCAGTTAGTCTTGTTTCTGAGAGTGAAGTACATACTGCAATGTCCGTCTGTGGGTCGTTGTGGTCTCCAGTTTTCAGTTTGTTTTCAAAACATTCTGTTAAAAGTCTACACTTGTCTGCGTCAGTTGTTACAATGTTTTGTCCGTCTTTTAAGGGGGGAATTTCAGAGGATTGTTTTAGTAGTCGTCTTGTCTCTCGCCAAAGCGATGGGTCTCCAGGAGTCATGTTTGTCAAGTAATTGCTGTATTTGTGTATCCTGTCTTTGTCAAGTTCAAAACGAATATTGCGCGATAAACGGTTTACTTGTCGCTTGAGTTCCGGGTCTCTAGATCTTTGCCATCTCTTTCGAAGAATATTTTTTTCATGGATGAGTTTTAGAACATGTGGGGGCGTGGTTGTATTAGATAATCGACAGCTTAATGATGGGAGCGTTTTTAAAGAATTTTGTACAGCCATGTGTATCGTTTGAATGAATTTTGCTATAGTCGAGTCAATGTCATGACTGGATTTGTATGTAAGTGGAATGTCCGTGTTGTCATGCATTTCTGTCTTGAATTTTCCCCAGTCTATAGGTCCATTGATGAGTCTTGGTGGGGGTGGTTCAGATTTTGGACTTTCATGGAAAGTAAGAATGACAGGTAAATGGTCAGAGTCTAAGTCAGTAAGTACGTCATAATATAATGGCAATTGGAAGTTCTGAATTATGGCTATGTCTAGTATGTCGGATTTGTAGCGTCTTTGAGTCGGGTAAAATGTTGGTTCGTCAGGTGATGAAATAATGAGTCCAAGATTTTCAGTAATTCTCAATAGTTGTGTCCCATTATTGTTTTGCTTATGGCAATTCCAAGAGAGATGTTTACTATTTAAATCACCCATCATTATTGTAGGAGCCCCTGTAAATAGTTTTTGAAAATCGTCTTGTATGAGCCGAATCCCAGGTCTGCTATACGCAGATATTATATTAACACTACTCCTGTTTTGAAGTGCCAAACTAATTCCTACTGCTTCAAGGCGATCAAGGGAGGGCAGAACCAAACTATTGTGGGCTAAATGTTTCTTAATTAGAATTGCGACTCCACCGCGTCTAGATCGTTGGTCCGTTCTGTACATTCGGTATCCTGGTGTCCTATATTTGTCAGTGCTAATGAGATGTGTTTCAGTGATGCAAGCAACGTCAATGTCGTTTCTGCTAAGAAAGTTTGTCAGTAAGGTCTGTCTTTTTTTTAGTCCGTTTGCATTCCAGTTAAGTAAAGAGAGATTGCCCAAATTAGGAACTGTCATTGTTTAAAGAAGAGAAAATAGATGTTAAAAAGTTAGTTATGAAAGCTTTTATTGTTGGAATAAGTGGTTTTATAAGGTTGAGAAGTAGGTCTGTCATATTGTTGATTGGATTTTGGTTAGTGTCAGTAAGGTTGGATGTTTTAGTCTGTTCTTCGTCTGTTCTACGATGCTGAGTCCATGCGTTCTGTCGCGGTAAAGAGGTTTGTCTTTGATGAGTGTTAGTTGGTAGGTTTTCAGTTGGAGGTGGTGGTGGAGGTTTTGCTGGAGCGGGTTTAGAGGGAAAGGGTTTAGAACTCCTAGTGGGGAAGGATTTATTTTCAGAAGCTAATATTTTGTTTTGCAGTATGTTTTTTAATTTTTTGTATTCCAGGCATCCTCTATAGTTTGCAGAGTGGTTGCCTCCACAGTTTACACAGTGGGATTCAGTGCTATTTCGATTAGGGCAAGCTAAATAGTTGTGATCTCCCGAACACTTAGCACATTTTGTGTCTAAACGACAGTAATTTTTTGTGTGTCCCATGCGGCAACAGTTTTTACACTGAAGAACACCCCTGTGTTGCTTCCTTTCTTCAACCGAGACTATTGAATAAAAAAGGGTCTCTAGGTTAAATATTGATTTACCGTTGGGACTATTTTCCAGCTCTACTGCAATAAGAGGTGTTGGGAATCGTTCTCTGTTCAGTAATCTAGTAACCTTGGAGACAGGGTATTTTTCTGACAATTCATCAAACAGTTCTTGATCGGTAATACTGTATGGCACGCCTCTAATAATAACCGACAATTTTCTGTCCGCGGGATTTCGGAAAGTATAGTACTTTACGTCCTCTTTGTCGTAAAATTTGGTCAAAGAACGGAAATCGTCAATCGAAGTTAATGTAACTTTTATTTTTTTAAAACACTGTTGCAAACAAAATGTTGACTTTACAATAGTTTTTATGTCACTTAAAACTTTTTGGTAGTCGTCAGCGTCACAAACGAATATTGGTGGGATTTTAACACTATTTTTATTTGTTTCTGTATTGTTATTATCGTCATTATCATTTAAGTTTTGAATTGGAGAGAAAGAATTATGAAGTTGAACTGGTGTTGAATCAGTATTTAAAACAGCTGATTTTGAACAATATCTATTTCTTTTTCTTTGAGGTTCAATGAAAGGGTTTGATTTGGTCTCCAGTGAAAACAGCTGTTGAGAACTAGCAGTGTTGCCAATCGCAGGGAATTCAATATAATAATTAGAGGTTACCTCAGGTTCTGAAGTGAATGGTAGATCTCCCGTTGCCATGGAAACGTCTTCACTTACTTCTTCTGTACTGCCTAGGTTAGGATCTTCCTGCATACATTCCAGGCTTTTCCTCTTTCCTCCTTCCTTCCGGCGCCCAGTTTTCATACTTCTTCTTAAAGAAGGTATTAATCCGCGCCAAAGCGGATCAAATTCTTGCGAATACACTTTGTAATAGTTGCACAATACTAATCTTTAAACAGAGTGAAAAAAGAACCTAGTGAACACACTCAGCAGAACAGCTGATCCTGGTCCATTAGAAGAAAGGGCTAACCCAATTCGAGAAATAATATAAACGTGCTACTTTTTATTTCATACAACAAATTAGCAGTATAACATTTGAGACTAATGAATCCCAACGGACGGGCAATGGAAGTGGGTGATTACCTGAAAGTGTTTGTTTTGTATTTGTCGCTTGGTAAGTATAAATATAAACAATCAAAAGATTGGAGGCATTTAAACAAATTTTAAATTTGGGTAATATAGTAAAGAAAACGTCCAACCACACCTCCTCCAGAAGTAGCCCAGCACACTCACTAAAGAACAATGGCGTGACCTCTATCTATTAGTTAATAATTTAATTGCACTTATTAGGTGCAATTTTACTATTTAATTGTAGAACGGTACACCTCGTTGGCAACATAAAGGCGATGGCACGCAAGGAGCAGGTGACCTTAGCACCCTCTCGACATTCCCAGTACGGATCTTGAAGGCTGAGGTCATCATCAAATCCTCATCGGCGACGAGTCATGCAATTCTTAGGAATCTTATGAGCACCATACAAAAAGTCACCTTCACCACTTAAATTCCCTTATATTCATGCGGTGTGAGGATGAATACTCCTCTTTCTGGGAGAAGTCACCTGCGTCATCATGACATTTTACAAATATCCTTGGTATCATTTCGAGACATAGAATCAAAAATCATAATATTTACCTTTAAAAAGTTTTGCTATTCTTCTTAAAAAGGAAGTTTTCCTAGTACAGTACAATTTCGGCAAAGCAAAATATTTCGAACTGAAATGGTCCCGAAGTACAGAAAGCGAAAATATCGATTTTGTGGACTCTGTAGCGAGTGAAGGCAATATATATATATATATATATATATATATATATATATATATATATATATATATAGGAGAAGGTGTTGTACCTTTGACCACTTTGCAAAATTGAAATGTTTTTAGCTTGAATATTAAAGCTAAATTCATTTTT
This sequence comes from Gonocerus acuteangulatus, assembly GCA_946811695.1. Taxonomy (NCBI): domain Eukaryota; kingdom Metazoa; phylum Arthropoda; class Insecta; order Hemiptera; family Coreidae; genus Gonocerus; species Gonocerus acuteangulatus. Next base: position 49,152,375 of record OX328129.1, read on the forward strand.
TTTTTTTATTTCATTGTAATTAGTATTCTATTGTTTATCATTTTTAATTTTTTCAAGGTTCTAGCTTTACATTTAATATTTTTTATAAATTAAAAAAAAATAATCGTACAGTGGTCTAAGGTACAACATGTAGTTGTAGCTTAGACCATGGAATGTTGTACCTCTGGCCACGTAAAAACAACTCAGCAATGCAGAAAAAAAAATTGTATTCAGTAATAATGTAATTAATTGTAAGTTTAATAAATGCAGGACAAGGATGTAAGCATAATAAAAAAGCTATTATTGATATTATATTATACTTAATATGCTGAAAAATCCAGCCCAATCGATACCTATTTTAACTGTCAAGCAGATCCACTAGCAACAGTAGGGTATGGGAGTTTAGCCACAATGTCTTCAACATCAATAATATACAAATTATCATCTTCTCTCGTAAACTTGTCACTTAAAGTTTGTTTTTTCAAATATTGGGCCTTAAACATTGGACATTTAATACCACAGATCTCTGCGACTAAATATGTAACAGTCTTTTAGCACTTTCCTCCGGAGGAAAGTAGCTATTGACTCATGACGGAATTTTTGAAAAATGTCTTCGAATCTTTATCGATCCTACCTAGTAGACACCGAAAATTACCCCCGTTAAAATTTATATATATTTAAATATATATATATATATATATATATATATTTGCATATATATATATATATATATATATATATATATATATATATATATTTATATATATAGTTATATATGTGTCCGTTAACACGATACCGGCCAGAGTTTTTCTTCCTTCCCCACGAAACTTGGTATTCCTCAATCAAACGATTGAACGAGTTCGTTAACCAACAAAATCAGTCCATCCGGAGGGGGGTTTACTCCGGAGCAAAGTAGTTATTTGCCAATACCAGTCGTAATTTTTGTTATATTTCAACGAAACTCGGTATTCGTTCTGGTCAACTAAAGAGAAAAATGTGTTGTTGTAAACGAAATCGGTTCATTAGGGGGGGGGGGTTACTCCGGACCCAAATTACTAATTTGCTCATACCGGTCGTAATTTCTGCTGCATTGTAACGAAACGCGGTATACGTCCTGGGTATCTAGTAAGGAAGAAGTGTTGTAAAAATGAACTAAATAGGTCTATCGGAAGGGGGGATTTACTTTGTAATATGTTTGAATTGAATTGAAACAGGTGTTATTTATGTTTTTATTTTATTTATCTATATAGGTTATTTTAAGCAAATTATTCAGGAACGCACTCGACACTACCCAATTCTGAGGAAAGTGCTTAGTTATGCAGCTCCTGCGTGACGGACTTTTTACTTTTATTTTTAACAAGTCTAAAATTTCATTTTTTCAAATAATATTTTTCAAACTGTTGCTGGTCATTTACAAAACTCGCAACACAGATCAACGTCACTTTCTCCTGAAGAAATTTCGGTGTCAATATCAGAATTTGAACTGTCATTAGAATAATTTCCTTTTTACTTACCACTTTTTAAGGGAGGGGTTTATTTGTATGTGTTGTCTTCCGTTTAGGGGGGTGCTTTCGTTTTGTTTTGTTTTTTCACCTTCAATAATTAGCATTTCAGGAATATCTGTCAGGATACAAGGTTTCCGTTTAGGCCGGCCCCTATTTGACATTTTCCTAGCCTGCGCTTGTCGATGAGGTCTTAAATTTCAAGTGGAACGACAAGGGGCGATAGGTTCGAACTGCTACACTGAGGATTGATGAAGTCAGTTTGAACTTATTTCACTTATTGCTTTTAAAATACTTTGAACAATTGAAGCAACCAATATTAATTATTTTTTAAAAATTTGTAGGAGGAGAACATAAAAGTTGAATTATAAAAAAATTACTCAGGTGTGTTGCCTGGTACCTTTGACCTGGTCAAAGGAACAACAACTAGTCGTGGTCAGAGGTACAAAACCCTGGTAGTGCAAATTAAAAAGGATGCTAAAACTTTTAGGGTTAAGATAAATCAATTTCAGGAGCTACACCATGTTTCTTATTGTAATTGTCACTTTGTCGAATGATTTCCTATCTAAAGAGACAATACAAAAAACATTGTGAGGCAAAACGTCATCAATCAATAACTTACATTTTTATGATAGAAATTGATAAGTATCAAGAAGGATAAGTAAGCAAGAATCCTCTTTGACGTGAATAATCCAAAGTAGGTTACACAAGCCCTTTAGTGAAGGAGCTAAACACTAACTACCCCAAAATTTATAAAATGTAGCTACAGCCTCGGTGGTCAGAGATACAACACCTTCCCATATATGTATGTATGTGTATATATATATATATATATATATATATATATATATATATATAGTCCAGATCACAAGAAACACATAAGAGAGCTTGACCTTCGAAGAATCCTGAATGCAAGGCAGATATAACTGAGAACAGTATTAATGGACAGGTTCGACTAACACAACAGACAAAACAAACGTAACTTTATTCTGTATCTTAAATATTTAAGCTTTTTAAATATACAGCAAGTGGAAATGTACCATGCCCGATTTAACTGTTATTGCCCATCATGTCATAGGCCTAACTATCTATTTTGAGGTCCAGTTTTTCTGTAGCATTGGCGTCATTCTGCGGCCGAAATTTGTTAATTTATTTACACCATAATGAAAGACAAAGTTTTTGTGTTCAAAAATAGAAACACTGTAATTATTACGTTAAAAACAGTATATTACAGATACATAAAATAACTCTTAAAAATGCGAAATTTTGAAAATATTTGTTTAAATCTTGAGCCCTATGCACGACTAAAAGATATCAACTGATCTAAACCAAATTAAAACACAACGTTTTTAGGCTCTATTCGAGGACGTTAAAAACTATTATATTACGAAATCATCAAATTCAAAAATTTAGAAAATAGTAGCAAAAAGGAAGATTTTTTATATTTTGTCAAATTTCAAAGCCTATGCGCGTACGGAAGATGTCAACCGATTTTGATAATTTTTGTTTCCTTTTATTTCTCTATATAATTCGCAACTTTTTCGCACTATTACAACTTGGAAATAAAAAAATTTTCGGCCCACCCTAATATACATATACATATATTCCTGTTTGTTTTGTTTTTTACATGTGTTACCAAAGGTATAACAATCAACATAATGAGCGGATATTCCTTCTTGTAGAATAAATGTGATTTTTTTTTTTGGTAGCTTTAAATGCATTTAGTACCTTCATATTCTAGTAATAAAACGTTTATTTTATAATAAAACATTCCATTGGAACAGGATTTCTGCAGGTTACCGTCTATTTCTAGCTATGATAGGGCTGGGCCTTTTTTCGGAAGTAAATCCATCACCCCTACTGGGAAAGAAGCCACGACATTAAGAACAAAATTAAATGAGGCGTCTAGAATCAAAACAAGACACATCACTGAAACCAAATTGTTCAGAAAACACCAAAAACCGATCAAGCCTTATGTTTAATTTTATACATGTTTATAATTTTCTTAGAAATTGTAAGTATCACGATTGTTTTTGAAGAAGTTGAGAAGGTTATCTAATATATATTAGTCAAATACCACTCACTCACTGCCTCACTGACCTATCATCGCCCAGCCCAAACCGCTCAACAGAAAAATTTGAAATTTGCCATGAACACTCCCTATAGAACGTAGACACTCGCTAAGAAAGGATTTTTTGATATTCGAATTTTTAAGTATTTTTAGAGGGGTTTAAAGTTTGAGTTGGTTAGAGCATGCAAGCGTTGCTAGGACGATAACAGAACAGCTGTTACCGTACATTATCTATTTCATAGTATTTTTATTAATTGAGGTTAATTTCCACTATGATGACAGTCCTTGAATTACTAGAAATAAACTGTCCCTCATAGAATTTTAATTTCATTTCTTTTCTGCCCGTCCCCGTCAGATAGGCTTGCCATATTTTTGGAGAGTTAAACCGAAGCACATTAATATGAGATGGAAATACCGGGGGGGGGGGGATAAAAACAGTACAAATTATAAGCAAAATGGTGAGTTTCGAGCCTAGCAAATAACGGGAAGGGGGAATCCTGAACTGTTAGTCTACCCAAACCTTAAAAATAAGAACGGAACTTTTTTTGCTACTTGATTTTCTTAACAAAATCTCTCAGCCAAATAGTAGCGTCTGGCAACTGGCAGCGCTGTGCAGGTAGTTCCAGCGTTTTACAGTTAGATTACTTCTCATTTCTTTGACACTGTGAGCAGTAGTAACAATGTTCATTGTAGAAAAGTAACCGATTTATAAAAGATTCTTATAAACATGAGTTCATTACTTTTTACATCTTACAGCCTTTTCCGGGACGTTGATAAAACCGGGCGGGACACCGAAACAATTGCAAAATACCGGGACAGTCCCGGTCAAACCGTGATGTATGGCAAGCCTATCCTTAGAGATTTCTTTTCTAGGTGAGGTAATAATATCCGGAACCCTTGCACAGCCTCCTCGCCTATAACCTTGGTAATGCTCGCAAATCTAATGGTTGTTTCCAAATAACTTTTTGGAAACATAAACTTTTAAATTTTAACGCCTATTGAATAACATATAGTATGACGGGAACCGTGCTATAATAAACTGCACAAAATTGTATAGTAACGTAATTTTAATGAAACATTATTTAATGCAATAAAATAACTACTTATCTGCCGTGACGAAGCACGGGTATTCAGCTAGACTGTTATATTATCTATTTTGAAGGCATTTTTATTTTTGAATTGTCTTACTTAGTTTTAAACTTCACTGATATATTTCTTATTTTGAAACCACCTTACCACTTTAGCATTAAAAACTGCATGATCTATGGAGTTTTGAAAATCCTTTTCTTTACCAGTATATAGAGGACATTTTGAACTCGTAAAATCAACTCTTATCTCAAAATCGTAAAAATAGTGATGTGTCTTGTTTTGATTCCAGACGCCCAAATTTAAAAAAAAAAAAAAATATCGGCTGTTCATTACAAACATAAACAATGTTTAACTGTTTGAAACTGCTATAAAATCACGATTTAATTTTTTGTTAAATGCTTGTGTTAAACGTTTATTACTTCATTTAAATGCTAAACCACTATCATAATATTATTATTTGTACAATTACCATGTCAATTAAACGTAATAATCGATTACGTTATCAATTCAATTAAAAAAAAAGTCCGTCACGCAGGAGCTGCATAACTAAGCACTTTCCTCAGAATTTGGGTAGTGTAGACTGCTTTCCAGAACAATTTGCTTAAAATATCCTACATAAATAAAATAAAAACGTGAATAGTTCTCATTTTGTAATGAGTAACTGATCAATTATTAATTTGCATCCAGAGTTATGTTTACACATGGTACCTACAACACTACGTAATAATTACAAAAATCCTCATATTATCGTATTTTGATCTAACGCAGGAACAGGATACAGTCACTCTAGTGGTAGAAAGCGCTCCTTGCGGCGGCTTTGTGAACCTACGTATGCCGGCTTTTCTATTCAAATATATTACAAATTAAACCCCCGCTTTCCGATTGACCGATTCAGCTCATTTTTACAACACTTCTTTCTCATGAGTTACCCACGACGTATACCGCGTTTCGTTACAATACAGCAGAAATTACGACCGGTATGAGTATATTAGGAGTTTGGGTCCGGAGTAAACCCCCCTTTCTAATGAACCGATTTAGTTTATTTTTACAACACATATTTACCTGTAGATTACCACTACGAATACCGAGTTTTGTCGAAATATACCAAAAATCACGGCTGGTAGTGGCGAATTGGTATTGTGGGTCCGGAGTAAACCCCCCCTTCTAATGAACCGATTTAGTTCATTTTTATATCTCACTTTTCTCTCTATTTTAACACTACGAATACTAAGTTTCGTTGAAATATAACAAATATTACGGCTGACATAGTCAAATAAGTGTTTTGGGTTCGGGGTAAACCCCCCCTTCCGGTGGACCGACTTTGGTGGTTAACGAACTCGTTCAATCGTTTGCTAATTGAATGCTATATACCAAGTTTCGTGACGAAAAAACAAAAACTCTGGCCGCTATCGTGTTAACAGACACACATATATATATATATATATATATATATATATATATATATATATATATATATATATATATATATATATATAAATTTTAACGGGGGTCATTTTCGGTGTCTACTAGGTAGGATCGATAAAGATTTGAAGAAATTTTTCAAAAATTCCGTCATGAGTCCAACCTCAATAGCTACTTTCCTTCAGAGGAAAGTGCTAAAAAAATACAACTAGAGAGACAAGGTTTTATTAACAAAAATTTCACAATAGTAAGCAAGAGAGAATTGTGGGTCAATGGAACAGGGGAAGATTTCATATGGTCCTTGACTTTTATTACACTTTACAATATCTGATTGTGTAATATTCCGCGTAGAGTATATTTTCATAATATCTTTTGGCTGATATTACGGAGAATGTGTCGAATTGAACCACCGTGACTCAAGAATCACTTTGGACGTGCTCAACACCAAGAAGCAGGGGATGAGTAAATTAAAAACATTCCGCAGTAACCATTTCATTAGGTCTAGTTTACACGAACGTATCATTAGTGCTTGTCACTCTGAGTAAGCTGGCTTATTGACTCGTTCATACGTTGGTGGACATGTGTCTTCACTAAGGCACGTGCAGTAATGTAGACCAACTATGTTGTCACTGTAAACTTTTTGGGCTGTTTCCCCGAGATGAAAAGGGACAAATGCATAGTAGAATAGTGGTGGAAAATCGTACTTCTCCCTTATTAGAAGCAAGTTCTATTCAATCGTACACTAATAATAGTCATTTGTCACTAAAAAAGAACCTCTTTACACGTAGGTGAAAGATCTTGAAGGACAAGTACTAAGCTAATACAATCTAGACATTATAAATAGAACGTCGTGCCCTCTTAAATCTGTTAACAAATATCAATTCATTTCACATTTTCAAGTGAAATACCTAATTTTTAATGCTTTGACTCGACTAGTTTTCAAAATAGAATGCGCCTATTAGTTTCAAGAAGAATCTATGACAAAATAAAACATTTTGATTTTAGTTTGTGCAGGATTCATGTAAACCCTTACTCCTAAGGCCAGAATTATTATTTTCCACGATATGTTTCTCCCATTATCAGCGGATAACATTTTTAGCGACTTTTCTTGCAAGAGTATAAAATTACAGCCTCAGATTCAAGTATCAAAAAACACATTATTTATACCTTATAAGATTATATTTTGCCTCAGAACCATTATAAGTGCTTCCTGTAGTATTTTGTTATTTCTATTTAAAGGTAATTCAACCACGCGAGTCATTGTTGCCTATTGATATTTGTTGCATGTAATGATTTGACAAAATATCTGGAAGTTACCGGGTTAGAGGAAAAAGTAAAAATCAATTACTCAAGAAAAATAAATAAATTGCAAATAAAATATACCAAACAATAATAAAACCACAGCAAATAAAAATAAAGTGAATTAAAATGTTTTGAATTTTAATATTTGTTTTTTATTTCTTTTTAATTATGGTTATTATTTATTATTAAATAGCTGTGTAGTTTGCAAGAAATTCAACTCTTTCTGGCTTAATTCGTGGTAATCTCCGAGAATATCACAGACGCACTATTTGTGTCTATTTGGTTTCGAGTAGCTTCGTAGGCTCTGCATTCTATGAAAATGAGTTTAATAGTAAGATATTCACACCACAAGCAGTGCTTTCAAGCACTCGATTTTCTTTTAAATAAATATACATTGGTCAGATTGGTGTGTCCAATGCTTAGCCTCGACAGAACCACATCATCTCGGCTAATATCTTGAGATGAGATTTTTCATGGCCGAGATATTTAATCTCACTTAACATGTTTTCTGTATATTGAAACTAATTGTATTGCCACTTTAAGTATATCAGATACTTTACATGATGTGCTACAGCATCTGACGAGTAAGGAATACCTTATTTAATAGCTTGTTTTGCTGCAAAATCTGCTTTATCGCCATGTCTTATAATCATTGTAGCTATTTACATCATCTGCGCCTAGAATAAAGGAGATTTCTTTCATAGGCTTGTGGGTTTAACTCAAAGCAGATACATGTTTTCATATGATACTTTGTCGGACTATCACAGAATATCTGCTATAAAAATATTCAATTACTCCAGCTAATTTTGATTGATATCGATTATTTTTTAAACAGATAATAAATCAAGAATTTACCGCGGAAGTTCTTGCGCCAACCTTGCCGGAAGTAAATCTCTGATAAGAATCAAAACGAATTCACTTAGCGCTTTAGATAGTCCTTGCTGATAAGATTGGAAAGGTTCAAGTTTGGCAACCTAAAGCCGAATTACTGTAATTATTTTACATGTGCAATCATAGTAGATTTGATGGATGATGCGATCTTCGTAAGAACACCGCTATCTGACGGTCCTCTTACCATAACTATCAGCAGGTTTTACAAGGTACTTCTAACCCTTATGCCTAGATTATACGAGCCACAGTATTCGTCTTCAGTGCTTCTACCTAAGCACCTGTACTTACGTGTAAACAGATTCTCTCTTAGTGACAAGGATTAGTAAATCCTGCAAGTACAAATAAATAAGAACGGATTCTATTTTCTATTAATTATTTTTTTAAACGAGTATTTTTATTTTATTTTCAATTATTGTAATTATTAATTATTATGGCTTATGTTTTCTGATAAATAATGAGATTTTACAACTATGTTCGTCGAAATGACGAATAGGTTGCAAAATGCGTTTAGTTTGTTGAGGTCGAGTTTGTACAATACGAGAAATCCACATAGATAAAAAATGTAGGAGCTGTGCGGTCCTGAAGGGCGAACTCGTGCATTTTTCTGTTCAAGTGCATGGGGCATGTTCGCCCTTGCGGTCGGGAAAGTCTCAGATGTCCTGGGAGTCGCTTTTATTATATTTCAATAATATTTAATTACGTTAGGCCTGGAGTATATAATTATATTCCATTCTTCCAAATGGACCATAAACGTGAATAGGACCCCCCCCCAGCTTCAAAACATTCATGTAAAAATCAGAAAAAAATAAAATAAAACTATGTCCTCTAAAAGCATTCCTACATATGACGAAACTTAGAAGGTCCTTAGATTTTGGGGCTCATTAATAAAACACCTTCGATTCTATATCTTACAAGAATGTTACATTAGTTCCTACACATTTATCTATTCCCGATAGGTAACACGACACTATTGGAAATGAATTCCATTATTTATGGTAACGCCTTTGAAGGACAATAATTTTCGAAATGGATAAGCTGATTTATTCACATTATTGGTTTTGGGTAACAGAGAAAATATATATTTGTATTCCACTCTTTTGGTAACAACCTTAAAAGACCGGTAGCTGATCCCCTCTTCGGTCAGGAAAATTGCCAAACATGAAAAACCGAAAGTACACTCACTCATCTCTACTCTTGTTAGGGATGGTATAGGGACGGTTAGATGTGGTTAAGGATAGTTAAAGGAGGTAAGTGGATTTAAAGGATGGTTAGGGATGATTAAAGATGGTTAAGCATGGTTAGGGATATCTAGGAATGGTGAAGGATGATGCTAAATTAGTAAGCATTCCAAATATTATAATCAATATTATAGTCTCCTAAGTATTATTCCATAAATATAATAAACCACCTGACAAAAATAAAGCTCCAGTAGATGACTTGTCGAAAAAACGTAAAACCTTACTCTTCCACGCAGGGGCCAAAATTATGTGATATAATATAGGAAGGCGTTAGCACTCAAATATTGTTTTAAATTATATCTAAATTTGTATATAATAGTATATATCGTCCCTACGATGTACAACTATCGAATATGAAAAATCTCGATCTTCAAATTTGATACTTTACTCTTGCGGGCGATACGGCTTGTGGCAAATTGTCGAAACTCTAGCCTCTTTCAAAATTGGCGGAAATGCCTTAAATAAAGTATTGAATATGAATATTTTTTAATGAAGATGGAGATAGTTAGCCGTTGCAGAGATACGAAGACAATTATATATTAATTATTATATATTATATTCACTTATAGAATAGATTGTTTTTTCTCACTATATGACAAATGTTCGTTTTTTTGTACTGATTAGTTTCTTGTACTGTTTACTTACCACTTTCTACGTGCTGTTTACTTTCCAACTACCGTATTTTCATTGTTTAAAAATAATATATGTTAAAAATTTTTGTCTTGATGTATATACTACGCTCATTTCTGCCTGTTTTTTACTTACAAGTTGTATATTTATTTTTTTACTTATAAGTTGTATATATTTTTTAGCTAAAGAAGGCTGCCAATGTGCAGCCGAAACGTCCAAATACAGATTTTTTCCTGAAAGTCTGACGTTTTTCCTCCTAGCCGAATCCCAACTATACCTTGTCTTCGTTTGAATATTTTTTAATATATTATATTGGTGGTTATTAGCACCAAGATGCAAACTCACGAATATGATTTTTCGTTAATTAAAAAACAGTAAACATTTTGTTCATAATTAATTATTAAATGACCCTTTGCTAAAATTGTATAGACTTATCGAATAAGGCGGAAGGTTAATAACTACGCCACCACACTCTGTCGATAAGTCTATACAATTTTGTTCATAATTTCACCTTAAAATGATTAACAATATTTATAGAAAAAAATATGTAAAATTGTCCTTTTGTAATGGCGCTGATTTTGGAATATCTATTAAAGTTTTATCTTGGTCTCTTCAAAAGTACCTACCGAATTTTTATATACGATAGTTTGACATGGTAGGGACGATATAGTGTATATATTGTATCAACAATGTAAATACTGTTGTTTATGGAAATATACTACTTATAATATAAAGTTAAAAAAAAAAAAGAAAAAGAGGAAAATAATTTGTTTGAATCAATGATATTCCGAATGGATAATAAAGGAAAAAGTCAAATGTATATTATTTTTTCATGTGTGGATACTATCCATTGGATAGTTCAATTCGAAGTTTAAACAATAAACTAAATTGTAGGCATAGATAACAATATTCCCTTAGACTTTGGCATATGTAACCAGTGATAAAGATTTCTAAACCACTAATTTTGTCTGGCATTACAGCCGGCTTGTACAGCTGGTAATTTACGCTTGTTGACATGGTGAAATATAACGAGGAGTAAGAGAATAAATGGCCACACACTCAACAAGTATAATAGAGATTGTAATAACCCCGCAGAGATTTTTGAAATATCAAAACAAGCCAAAGAATATCGTATTCAAGAATATACTTCCACTTCTAAAAATGAGTCATTGGAAAGGTTTTTTATGTTGTTGTTTTTTTGAGACTACAGCTCTTATTGTAGTCGTAACTTTTTTGTTTGCATTTATTGTGTTTGGTGTTTATAATTTCATTGATTCTCGTACGGAGAACAATATGAGATGTGTTCCCTCGAGAACATTTCAATGCGTTAGTTTGGCGGATTTGTACTTCCTTGCTATAAAACTCGGTAGGAAAGATGCTTAATCAACGAGGAACATGGCTTCTAAAAAAAAAAAAAAAAAAAAAAAAGAAAAAAGTCCAATAAAAGTTCGGGATCATTATTCGAAGGAACAAAACTATTCGTGTTTATTTTGAAATTATATGATGTTATTTTAAGCAAATTATTGGCGAATGCAGCATAACTACCTCTGAGTAATGTGCTAAGTAATGTAGATCCTGAGAGACGGACTTTTTGGTTTTAAGTTGTTATTTTTTTGTATTCATTCACCTTTTTATTAGCCAATAACCGTCCAGACTTGCAACTTTTTCAATAAGACTCTCACTACTAATGGTACTGCTGAATTCATGAATTTCGAATGCTCTAATTTCTATCAAATTGTCCATTATCAACACTGACCTGGATATTGAACATATCGCGTTGATGTTTCTAAAAATAACTAAAAGAACGATCTATATAATGGAATAATTCCTTGCAAAAAGTAAATATAATATTTAACCAGTTCCAGAATGTTTACATACATAACTATTGCCATTCCACTGCACTGTACATTAATAAGTATTTTTAAAAATTAATTCGATACCTGTTTTTAAAGGATTCCATCACCATCACCACACATCCTTGCATGCACAACTATGCACGTATGCAACAAAAACTATTTCAAAATGTCAGAACAATATCCTTCAACTTTACAAGCCTTGGAGTTAATGAACCGTGCTCAAATAGAGATTTCTAATCATATCTTTAATATTTTATACGGGATTTCACAAGGTTTTTTTTTCTTACTCCGGCCTCGAAGGCCAAGTAGTTCTCCGAAATCCAAAGATACGCATGAACGACTAGCGATACATGTGAGATAATATTAGTTAGCGTACATTGCTTAATCTAGAATAAGTCTTGGGATTCGTACACGTTGGTTCATAAAAACCTATATAACATTATAAAGGTATTTGTTAAAAAAAAAGTTTGAGATATTTATAGCATAAACAATTATCCGGCAAACAAAAATTATAATAATAGATTTCTCTAAATTCTGGATGTTATGTATCCTCTGAAAAGAGATAATGCCAGAAATATTTCAAAAATACCCGCAAAGTTAAGTACTCACTTAATTAATTAAAATTTAAACAAATTTGGTTGATTGCAGGAATTGCTGGATGGTGGCAATTTCCACCAGGTATTTTATTGCTATTTTTTGCAGTATGTATTCAGGGACTTAGCCCATTTTCAATGCCAAGGAGTCTAGAAGCAATGCTCGGCTGAATAAGAGCCTTTGCATGGGCATTGAAAATGGAGCTAAGCCCCTGAAAACGTTCTGAAAAAAAAAATACAATACCTCTGGAAATTTTAGGCATTTTTCAATCATCTTATTTAGTTGAAGTGTTCATATTTATCTTTTTGAGCTTCTTATCGTGTAGTATACGTAAAAAGTTTAAACATGAATAATGAGAGGGAGATTTTACTAGGTGTTCACATACGAAAACTTATTCACACACACAAAAATATGCAAAATTGCACATACATTGCGCATTCTCAAGAAGCACATAATTAAGGAGTCTCCTAAAATGTCCTTCAGTGGTCATACATGTTCAAGATCAGCTTGGATGCGACGTGGGTGTATCCTGGATAGGGGAAAAAGGAAGCTCTCATTCATGGTTGAGTCACTCCCGAGCTTATTTTTGCCTCCGTCCCTCCATATAGAGGAAAGCCGCTTATGATACCAATCTGAGGAAAGCATCCAGAAGTGCCGACAGAAGTCCAAGTTTCACAAACTATAGATCACGGAAATAACGTTGGTTCAAATTTTTGTGGGAGCGGGGCGAAAAATTATTCCATTTTGACTGAATTCGGTAAAAAATAAATTGTCTGATCGGAAAGGTCAAGTTCGCTAACCAACAGAATCCAGAAGTGGAGGACTCCGAGAAAGTAACTTCCAAGGTAAGTTTACTGTGCTTAACGGAGCCTTGACGAGTTGGTGTTTACATTTTCCAAAAACATATTAACTAAATCTATTCTAACCTTTACAAATGACATTTTTCAAGTCAAACATTTTTTATTTACCTCACTTGTAGTGTTTGTGCGTGTTCGATAGTACGTGTGCGTGGATACGCGTGATTTTGAAACTATGGTATGTAGAAACGTTTTTCACAGTCATATTCCAGTTTTTTTTTTTTTTTGTTTTTTTTTTACGGCGCATCTACAACTTTGCCATTAGCGCCGTAATATTCCAGTTATTCGTGTTTTTGTTTGTTTGTTAGTTTTTTTTTCAATTCGAATTAGTAAATAGTGTACCTTTTCAATATATTTAATTATCTATACTTCTAAAACAGCCATCAGACATTTTTTTTTTTTTAAGTCGATTATCAAATATTGTACTTTTCAGTATAAAATTATATTATATTACTTATTATAAAATTGTGACCCTTTTTTCTTTCAATATATTATTTGAATAGGCGGAAAAATAAAAAAATAGACGAGAATGACAACCGAACGGCATTAGTAGACCATGCAATAAAACATAGACACAAATTTGATTTTGAGAATATAAAAGTTTTGGTTAAAGAAAAGAACCCCATAAGAAGAAAAATAAAAGAAAATATTCATATAATTAAAAATAGGAAAAAAAAACTGTAAATAAAAAAACTGAGATCAAATATTTAAACAATATATTTTTTAATATACTCGACGGTTTTAGGAATATTGATACCATTCGTTTTATTTTTATTTTCATTTTAACTTTACGATGTATGACAAAAGCTTTCCCTGGAATCGATACAAGCCAGGATCGATCTAAATCAGCTGATCAACGTCATTGTATTAGTATGGACGTGGCCCTACCTGTGGAAGGTCTTCCCTAGCTAAGGCTAAATGTACGTAAATAGATTAAGTTGCTCCTGAAGAGGCGTCAAGAGACACGAAACATGTAGAGCATAAAACAAAATAAAGCATATAAAGTGAAGTGGATGAGTTTTATATATGCATGACCTTCCGCCTATTCAAATAATACATTATATTACTTCTAAAATAGCCAACAGCAATGATCTATTATCTTTAATCATTCAACATTCTATTAAAATTATTACATTTTAAGGGCAAAATGAAATCAAAGCGAATTAAGAAAGGAATTTGAATAAAACTTTTATTTTGTATATTTTACCCGTTTAGATTGAATTGTACCCCAACGATTCATAAAACTTTGAAAAGATATATATAAATTAATTAATAAAAGGCTAATGCTGGAAAGGCGTTATGTAGACAATAAATCTAATCTAAAAGCAAGGGAATTTTAAAAGCCTGGGATGGCCAGAATTGCCCAAAAACGACCAATTCATAATTGAGCGGTGTGTATAAGTTTATATATAGTTTGAACAGACAATACATTTTTGTGTATCGAACCCTCTTCTCCCGCCTGAGAGTCTAAGGCGTTATCCACTAGACCATCGGTCCTCCGAATGTGAAGTAAGAAATACAAATAAAAATAATAGTAAACAAAAAAATTAAGAAATCGTTCTCTTTCTCTCCCTCCCTCCCTCCTCCAGCACTCTCTCTCTTCCTTCCTTCTTTAAACATTTTTTATGTAAAATACTGAGAGAACTCCACTCATGTTTAAATGCAATTGTTGCACATTAAAATAACAATAAAAATAAAAATTGCCTAGTAGTATTTGTTTGAATTCAGAAAAAACTCAGAAAGCTAAAATAAATCTACAAAATAATCTGCCATGCGAGAATTTATTTTTCTCGTTTTTATGTACTGTTTTATAGCGTGGTTACATAACTCCTGTACGCGAGAGCCGGATATCAATTTTCAATACAAATCAAGTGAAGTAAAAGACTATAGTCTATATATATATATATATATATATATATATATATATATATATATATATATATATATATATATATATATATATATATATAAAAGTTGATGATTTTGTGGACTGTCCGATCGTGGAGTGAAGACTTACTTGTATAATAGCGTTGGAAAAGGAAGATTCGATGAAGAGGCCGGAGCCTTGGTTGACACTGGCACTATGGTGGTATAGCACTCGCGAAGGAACAGGTAGGAACTGCTGTAGATAGAGAGACTGCGAGAAGACAGGGAAGGTCGACATTGAGAGGACTTCCGTACCCCCCCCCCCTCTCTCTGGTCGGGCTAAAGCAAGGTCTATAGTCAAGGGCGAGGGCCTGAGTCAGGCTAGGGGTCACTGGGTCTTCCGCTCCTTCTCTTGTGGTGGAGATGTGTGTTCTGCGTGTGCAATCTGTAGTAGTGACGGGTAGTGCAGCCATGTAGAAGGATGAGTATAAATCGAGAGGTGATCGTTACCCGTTGGTGATGCGAAGGTAGAATTTGACAGGGATCGGTCGTGGTATCTTAAAAAAAAAGTCCGTCACGCAGGAGCTGCATAACTAAGCACTTTCCTCAGAATTTTTTTAGTGTAGACTACATTACTGAATAATTTGCTGTAAATAACCTATATAAATAAAATAAAAACGTGAATAGTTCTGCTCATTTACATTTCTTATGAGAACTGTCCAATTATTAATTTTGTAAATAATCTGCTTCCAGAGTTATGTTAATACTTAATACTGTACTACTTAATAAATACACAAAAACTTCACATTCCGTCTTTTGATCTGACGCAGGAACAGGATATAGTCCCCATAGTGGGAGATAGCGCTCCTTGTAGCGCCTTTGCGAACCTACGTCTGGCTGGCTAATTGTAATGAAACAGACTTTAAAGTAAACCATCCTTTCCAATAGACAGATTTACTTCATTTTTACAACACTTCTTTCTCATGAGATACCCACGACGTATACCACGTTTCGTTACAATACAGCAGAAATTACGACCGTTATGAGTATATTAGTACTTTAGGTCCGGAGTAACCCCCCCCCCTCCAAATAACACGATTTAGTTTATTTTTACAACCCATTTTTCTCTGTTGATTACCACCACGAATACCAAGTTTCGTTGAAATGTAACAAAAATTACGGCTGGCAGTGGCAAATTGGTATTGTGGGTCCGGAATAAACCCCCCCTTCTAATGAACCGATTTAGTTTATTTTTACAACGGAATTCTCTCTTTAGATCAAAATAACGAATACCGAGTTTCGTTGAAATTTAACAAAAACTACGGCTGGTATGGTCAAATTAGTGTTTTGGGTCCGGGGTAAACCCCCCCTCCCGGTGGACCGATTTTGGTGGTTAACGAACCCGTTCAATCGTTTGCTATTTGAACGCTATATACCACGTTTCATGAAGAAAAAACTAAAACTCTGGCCGCTATCGTGTTAACTGACACGTCATGAGTCCAACCTCAATAGCTACTTTCCTTCGGAGGAAAGTGCTAAAACTAAGTTTTTTTATAGAAAAATAGGTTTTATTGTTTGCCGACGTTTCGGCTTGAAATTCAAGCCTTCATCAGAGCTGTAAAACAACTCGGACGGAGTTGCCTATATATAAAGAAAAGTAATAAATCCAAAATTATTGTACGTGGAACAGGGTCAGTGATACATTTGGTAAGTGTGTGCTATAGCTAGAGTATCCTCGCGCGTCGCATCAAAAGGGTTAAATTACAGGTAGAACAATACAGGTTTAAGATTTAAATGGTTAACATAGATACAGGTATAAAATTAATAATTACATGATGAAAATATGCTTACCGATGACAAGACCAAGAACTATGCTTCGCGTCTGTGTAATGATTTCTGACTGTGCTTGATTAAGGTACGTTTGAGAAAAGAAACTGGGTGGTGGAGAAGGAGTTTTAACCACCCATTAGGTTGAGGGTGGTACTAAAGAGTGGTGATGTCATAAAACTGAGGTGATAATGGAAGGGAGGCAGGTATAAAGAGTTTTACTGCAGGGGTATAATGTTTTAGCAGGATGTTTTTAATACTACAAAAATGTTGGAGTAGGTAGAGGAGATGACTTCTTTGTCAATTTTGTCTTAACCCCTGTTCTATGTGTAATGTTTTTATTTTTATGTCTCTTTGAGTTTATATGTATATATATATTAGGCATGCGCGCCGCGCCGGCGCCGCCGAGCCTATTCGGTCGGCGCGCCGATTGAGGATAGGATATCTGCGAGTTTACTGCATGGTGACCGGCCGGTGCCATTTTGAGCTCACCTGCTGACCTTCACTTGTGTGTTGTGATCATTGAATGGAAAAAGACAAAGCTTGTATCGGAAAAGCGTAAGATAAAAGAATTTTATATATACATACTCCATGATATAAAACTAAAAAATACGTCCGACTCACAGGAACTGCGTCATCATAGCGTGGTTTCGTTCATATCCCTAGTGCTATTAGTAAAGGAATAATGGAGAGGGTTTGATCTTTCTTAAAAAATATAAAATAAAATCTCAAACAAAAGGAAGTTTAAGGTGCCACAACAGGAAACTGACAGTATCCTAAGACTCCGACGCCAAAACGGCGTTTTTTACGGCGCTTCGAAGTCTAGGCCATTACCGCCGACATCCAGAGTGCAGAAAGGAATTTTACCAACGAGTCGTGGGATGAGGAAATTCCTGCCGCTGGTAGGAATCGAACCCACCATCTCCCGCATATGAATCTAAGGCGCTAGCCACTAGACCACGAGGAGACCCTAATTTTCCTGATAATTGCAATTTAAAACAAACGAGTCCAACAAAAACCAAAGAACAAAGCAAACGCTTTAGAAGTTTTAAGACCATATTTCTCCGATTGACATCACCTAGTCGAAAATTACTTTATAACCATTTAAGTAGAGACATTAGTAAGTTTTCGAATGGACACCTTCCCCTTACCGCGACTTTCCAGCCGATTTAAATATATTTACTACGAAATACGAAGATCCCAAAATTTTTCTTGTCCACTAATAAAAATTTTGTTTTCGAATACTTCCTTAACTCCAAATGTAATCAACATCTTAGTTTAGATCTTAGTTTAGACCCCACGATTTCATGTACCCAAACCGAAAATGAGCTACATAAACATTTGTACCACTTATCTCAAAAACTGTTACAGATATCGCCTTAAAACGATTTGTTTTCGTATGTTAAGGAATATATTACGCGAGTATCTGCAAACATATAAACCCGAAAACGTAAGCGTTACGATTTTTTTCACGCGAATTTCTTACCAAAACCCCCCGGGGGACGGATTCTACTGGTTAACGAACTTGACGTTTCAAATTAGACGATTTTTGTACCAAAGTTCTTCAAAATCTGTCCATATTTGAGCCTGAGAAATAGCGGACAAATGTATGTATATATATATATATATATATATATATATATATATATATATATATATACACACACTGTGATTATACTGTTTTAACATCTCCCTTGGGGGTTAAAAAAATAGCCCACGCCGCGCGCGCCGCCGCCGCCGACCATTTTAGTCCAGCGCATGTCTGATATATATATATATATATATATATATATATATATATATATATATATATATATATATATATAATTTGTCAGGGGTCGGGGGACCGAACCCTGACAAATTCTACCTTCCAAAAAAGTATAAAGAATATCCGGATGAGTAATGATATTCAAATTGTTAACCGTCGATGTGATAAGAAGTCATGGAATAGTTGAGATTCAGCTAACTAAGTAAAAGAGTTACATTTTAGGAAAAATCCATATTTTGAACGTTTTCTCAATTTCTTCATGATCACATAACTGGCATCGGAGGTCTTCCATCATCCCCCAGGCATCCACCCTGATGGAGGCTGGGCTGCCAATGAGCATGCCGGAACGTAAAAAATATAGATTTGCAACATCAGTTTTATTTGTTAAACATTTCATTAATCTTAAACGGAAGATTGAATTTCAGGACAACACTAACTATTACCTTCGAATTCTCGGTGATCTCCAGGATTCCAAAAATCTCTATAGCTGCTCAGATGCTTCAGTATACATTAGAACTAGGCAAATCGTCCCTACCATGTAGAACTATGGAATATGAAAACATATTCGATAAATTCAATAAGTAATATATTGAAAAATAGTCTTATTTTATACTTTATTTAAGACATTTACGGCTATTCTATAAAGGGATTAGAGTTGCGACAATTTTCGGCAAACCGTATCGTTCGTAATCCAAGAGTCAAGTATCGAATCTGAATAACGAGATTTTTAACATTCGGTAGTTCGATATGGTAGGGACGAAGTTTCGGTCGGGGATTTCTTATGGAGTACAAAATATTTCTATATGTATGTATGCTGCTCACAATCGTTAATAGCACATAATACAGTGGTCTCCCATGGTCTAGTGGCTAGCGCCTCGGATTCATAAGCGGGAGATGGTGGGTTCGATCCCCACCGGCAGCAGGAATTTTCTCATCCCACGGCTCGTTGGGAAAATTCCTCGCTTGACCCTGGATGTCGGCGCTAATGGCCTAGTTGTTGTAGTAACACAGTATATGTTGTAGTACCACATAATATAGCAAGTAAGATATAGTGTTCTTGCTAAATCGCATGAACAAATTCAACAACGCTAGTTCATTATATTTTTTAGCATATGGCGAAGTAAGTTGTGAATAACTATTGCCGTTGCACTCATTAACTTTTTAAAACATTTTTATCGACCCTTCCAACTAAATACTGAAAATTACACCCGTTAAAATTTATACATATGCGGGTGTGTGTATCCGTTAACAGGATAGTGGCCTCAAGTTTTGTTTTTTTTTTCGCCGCTTAACTTGACAATACCGTAAAAAACGATTGGACGAGTTCGTTAACCAGCAAAATCGGTCCATCTAAAGGAGGCGTTTATTCCGGACACAAATTAACAATATGCCCAACCCTAAAGGATAATTTTTTTTTCTACCTAATAACGTATCTTGGCAAACAGCGTGATAATCTAAAGAGAAAGGTGGGTTGTAAAAATGAACTGTATTAGCCCATTAGTCACGGTTTATTCAAGGATCAACTTATCAATTTGTACATTTCCTCACGACAAAACTCGTTAAATATCAGACCCGTTAATAAGCAACAAGTGTTTTTTTTATAAAAAACAACAATTTCGGTCTATTACAAGTTGTGGTTTTCTAAAGAATAAAATTAACTAAAAACATTAATAGTTGAACTAGCGGTTCACAACAAATATACAAGAGGAAATCTATAGATGCTTATTTCGTATTTATATAGGTCATTTATGGTAAATTCTTCAGGATACCGCGTACAATACTCACATTGCTGTGATATTTAAGCAGCTCTTGCGTCTTGGGCAATCTAAAAACGGAATGTCAAATTCCTTAACCAATTGAATCCGCGCAACAGAAAGACAAATTTTGGACAAATAAAATCGTAGTGTTTACGGTTTTTCTTAGGTATTTTGTTTATTTTTGTTACGTTTATTCTTTTAGAACTGGTAATTCGAATGAATTCACTTTTAAAGTGACTTATTTATCTGAATGTTTTCTAAAAATAATTGATAAAAGTGGTGTTTTGATTTTGGGAACTACAACTAGAGAGATAGACTTGAGCATTTACCTACCACGTTCAACTGAGAAATATAAATTTTGATTACAATTATAAAGAGGATGTATTGAAATAAAATTATCACCCCTATTGACATAGGCAGTTTGTTCATTATGTAAGTCGTAGTATGTGAAACTTCATGCCATTTGCAAGCTTTTAAACTTCCTACGAAAATGGATTTGGCGTATATTTTGTAAGAACCAATTATTTTGGAGGAAACTCTAAATTTCTGGAGCGTTTGTTGAAGCCAAAACGTTCGTTTCTATTCTCAGCTTCCCAAATCATAGAAGAGAGAGAAAAAACTTTATTTAACAAAATAAAAACAAAGTTTAGTTGCCCAACTATATTGGGTTGCTCAGTACACAACTTACTAATCAACAAACTGCAATAATTTTTTTTTTTGTTTTTTTACGGCGCATCTACAACTTGGCCATTAGCGCCGAGCAATAATTATAAAAATATCTCAAACAAGTAAAATCAAAATGTAAATTAAAAAAAAACAAACTAATAAAACTACGGAAATAATGATAAAATTGATTGTAAAAAAAAATGTAAAAGAAAAATGAAAAGACTGCTATTTATGGGAAATAAAAAATTATGATAAAAAGAATTAATAAATCTAATAAATAAATTAAAAGTCTTCAGCCATATATGTGATTTTGAATAATTGCCAGGGAATCAACGAGAATAGATTCAGCTATGACTCCTAGTTGTTCCTCGCTGATTCCTGTTTCCTATAATACGCTATAGGAGTTGGACTTTTCCACAGCTTGCATTTGTTTAAAATTTACACCACGATGTGAAACTTTTATAAATATTATGATACATTTTTACTAAAATAAGACTTCTTCTTTAAAACAACATATCTCCATACATAATAAAAGAACTAAATAACTCAAAAGTTTAGAAGTTGTTGCTATGTGGTAGGATTAAAACCCAGTTCTTGGCAACTTAATACACGCAAGAACTTTCTACTGCGGTGTAGCCTGTGTCAGAAGACTGGACACACGTTGCGAGTTGTTAGGCCACGGTTCGAAAATATTGCTCAACACTTTCGACTGTTAAAAGTTCCTCATTCCAACCTTTCATTTAGATGAAGGTCCACGCGCAACTAACCTCGGCCAAAAGCAGCAGGCATCCCTTATTATTACAACGGATCGAATAATACCATTCTATTAAATCCTATTACAATTTTACGACTTGAGACATTGAAAAGTTATGATGTCCCGTTCGTTTTCAAATGCATAATTAAGGCTCATCCGCAATAATACTTGTTATGACTTTGTTTCTGATCGAATTCAAAGTCATGCGAGGAATGAAGGCAATATAACGGGGAATTATGAAATAAAATAGATTTTTTCCTATGACGCCACATAATATGCATAGGATAAATTATTAGAAACATCTTAAAGAGTTTGAGGAAGTATTGGAAAAAATTCTTTAATAGACATGAGCAGTTTTGGGATATCTTATACTTCCTTAGGGGGGCGAGGTTAGCTCAGTGTTAGAGCACTGGACTAATATGATGGAGGACCTGAGTTCAAATCCCGAGCAAGCACTAAAGATTTTTTTTTCTAGTGTCTTCGTTCGTGGGTTGAAATCGGTCTCCCTGACCGTCCCTAGGCCAACCCAGCCTTCAATTCATTTATTAATGGGTACCTTGGTGCCCCTAGCAGTCGAAGCAGTAAAGGGAAAATCAGGCGGCCGGAGGATAGTGCTGACCACACTACCTGCCTAATGTGCCGTATGGTGATGAATCAGATACCTCTATAGTATCTGCCCCTCGTAGCCTGTTACGGAACTGATTTTTTTTTTAAATATATATATGCTTAAATATCCAAATCGGTTTGGAATTCGTAGTAAGTGGGATATGACCATTTCAAAGCAAAATACATTCTCTACAAAATAGATTCTAAAGTAATTTTTCATTGGACAATGCCAATCGGAAAAATCAGTTTTGTTGTTGATTACATTGATTGTTGTATTTTTAATTGATTTTAGCAGAATATTATTTTGCCAGTAAAACAAGATACTTGCAATGAGAATCAATTTTTTGTAGTTTGTCGTAGATCTTTGCCAGTGGAAGTCAAAGAGGCCGAGTGAGCAATTTCCACGACTTTAAGTTAGTGGCGCCTAAATTATAACTTTTCTTTAAGATTTAATTTAGTAATTGTTTTCATTTTTCCCAAAATATTAACTATATTTAGTCCAAACTTTCCAAAAGACACTAAGCTAAGATCGTTATGGAAACGCGCTAAGATGACGCAGGTACTGCAAATCGGATTTTTTAGATTGATCTAAGTCAGATTTTCTTTCGAAAACTAACGTTTCAGCTGCATAAAAGATTTCTGGCTTCTGGACATTAATTTCGTATTATAAATGTTTTGTGAAAATGTGAAGGATGTCATCACATCGTCTCTACCATGTCAAACTATCGAATATGCAAAATCTCGTTTTTCAGATTCGAGACAAGCCGAGCAACTCTTGGATTGTGGACGATACGGCTTGTCGCAAATTGCCAGAACTCTAACCCCTTTAGACTAGCCTTTAATGCCTTAAATAAAGTATCGAATAAGACCGTATTCCAATATATTACTTCGTCAATGAATAGAATATATTCGTTCTCTAGTTTGCTCCGATTTTCATATTCGATAGTTTGACAAGGTAGGGACGATATGTGAATGTGATTTATTTGAGAATTTTTCTTTACACGATTTTCGGTTCATTTCACCGAAGTTCTTAAATTTGTAACGCTTTTAATTTATCTGTATTTTTTGTTTATCGATTTTGGGACAATATTAAAATAGATCATGTATACCGATTCCTAAAGTGAAATCCTTAGACCTTCTTCCTCTTGTTACTATTTACTTTAAATACGCTAAAACAATTAGCAAAAATATGCTTTGTAAGCCTAATATCTAAAGAAGAGTAACTGGTCCTTATGAAATTATGCATCCGTGATTGAAAGCAGACCGGGAGCTCGCGATGTACAAGGCTGCGTGACCTGGATTTACCCAGCCGCGGTAGTAAACATCACGTGCTCTTTTTGATATTTACAATCTTCTTAAACATCATCATTATACAAACATCTTCATATAATAGTCCATAAGAAAACACTATTTGGAGAGGATATTTATAAATATCAACATGCATATAATAATAATTATATTAATTTTTTTTCCTATATAAATGCAAAATTAAAAGCTTCTTCTTACGTAACGGCGTCACGCAAAGGAGTTTTAAAAGTAGGTCAGATTGATGCACAGCACGTTTTCAATAATTCCTGCCTAAATACAAAAATACAATCTAGATGTGAAAGTATACGATGCAATAAATTCAGAAACTAAGGCGATTTATTCGCCTAACCGGTTGAAACGCAAATAATTTAATTAAGCAAAAAGGGAACGGCAATAATAAGATAAGACATGTATTCTAAATAAATATATTTAAAATCTATAAGTATAATAAGTATAAATCGCTATAGTATATTTATATAAGTTTAACAAAATAATAGTTAGCAGAGAATAGAATAGCAGACGTTTTGCGAAATCATCTTTAGCCCATCCTAATATCCATATAATATATGACAAAAAGTCCACTAAGAATTTACAAATGGGAGAAAGATGGACAGCAAATAAAAAAGGGGCACACTTAAAATATTTTATACAAGAGATAATACATAAAAATGTCAAACACAAAAACGAAAAAAGCTATAATCTCACACAACTACTCACAGGAAATGGATCATTACAGAGTTATTTACACAAATACAAACTAACACACTTATGACAACCATGCGGGACAAAGGTATATACATTTAATTTAGGACTGCTAACAAACAGAAAAATACAGGACAACATTAACAAATACTATAAAAAAAAATACAAAAAAAAAAGGATCCTGTGGTTCTAGGAAAATGTATTAAATGAGTACACGAAGATACAAGATTGAGATACTTGATTTAGGTCACCCTTTATTTGTGGCAAAGCTTAATTTATCTTTATATTTACTTTGTGTTTTGTGCCTTTTAAATTGATATTATTCCTAGTAGGAATTCTGCAAATTTTATATGATTCACATTAGAAAGTGGCTAACAATTTGATTTGTCTCATTAACTGACACTGGTATATGATTCAAATTTGAATATTTGTAAATAAAATGTAATAGAAGAAAAAAATGTATGTTATATGCAAAGCATTTGATATGCAGAATAAACACTCTCTCTATACTATAGGGAGGTAACAGTAAATTAATCATGATGATTAGATAGTTAGCCGTCGAGGTGATAAGTAAAGATGGAATGGTTGGGATTCGGCTAAATAAACCTCAATATGATTTTGTTTTAAAAAATCTATATTTCGAACGTTTCGGCTACTCATTGGTAGCCTTCGTCAGCTAAAATGACAAAAAAAAGAAATTAATACAAAAACAAAAAAAAATATGATTGTGATAGGTAACAGACCTATAGATACAATTAACTTATAAAAGAACATATCGTCTTAAATTCTTAGAATGAAAAAGTAAATAGGTACAATGATTGATTTTAATAGTAATTAGTAACGTTAATTGATTTTACAAAGAAATAAGAAACAACATACCAATGACAAATATACTAGCTAATAGTAATATTAATTAATTTTACAAAGAAATAAGATACTACATACCAATAGTAAATTAATGATCTATATATTCACAAGTATTTAGCCTCAAACTGAAACACTCCACGAAAAAAAAAAATCATAGACCTTCTTTTAATAGAAAAAAATAAAAGTAATAATCTGTGGCAGTAAAGAGTTTGAATAAACCTTCACCACAGGAGTGTCGCTGACCCGACGCTAGGCCTCCACACATTAAAGCTTTTTATTATGGACATATTTCATTAACCCAACCCCATCATTAAGCACCCTTTAACCGACTTTTATACTTCCATTAGTTCTTCCCGTCAAAGAGAAATATTTGTTGTAATTTCTGAATGTAAAAAATAAAATCTTCTCTAGTAGAAACAGTTTTATTACCTTCTTAGCGCATTCCTAGATATCGATTGTGGATGAATTCTTAAAACAATGATGCCCACTAAGTACCAAAAATTATTCTTAATACCATCCATGTGTGTATATATATATATATATATAAATATATATATATATATATATATATATATATATATATATATATATATATATATATAGAAACAAGTATGTTGTTAACACATTAGCGGCCACAAATTGGGTATATACCATTTCAATAACAGGATTAAAGTGGACCACACGACTGTCATATACAACACAAAAATTACTCAAAAATTAATTGTTAAGATGCTCAACCAAAATGTTTGTGTATTTACTAAGAAATTCACTATATATCATGCTAATGTAATTACACAATTCTATTGAGAAAATAAGGTTTACCTTAACTCACGTCGCAACTGATTGTAAAAATGTACTTCGGTAACAAGTGAAAAATTATAAGTGGAAGTAGATTTTTTTCTGAAGGATTTTATTTTAATAATTCCACTGGTTATATAAAGTTTTATTTTTATATTTATTGCGGTGGTTATTTTGTTGAGGAATGTGCAGAATTAACTCTACATATAGTCCAGGTTTTTTTTTAATTATAGATTTTATTAGTTTGTGCATTGATTGAGTTTATGATTATAATTTAGTTGTGTAATAGCAAGTCACAAAAGCTGAGAATGAAAAAAACGTCTAATTTTAAATATATTATATTATAACGAAAGAATGATAATGAATCAAGTTCAATATTATTGTTACGGAGGTAATTTATTTCAAATTGTACACACATGAGACAACTTTGACACAGCCAACGGCTCTTTCAGGTGGAAATTGACTTTCTTTTTTCTTTTTTTTTACAAAAACTAATAATGAATAAGTGAGATAAATAATCCGAATAAAGATTCGGTTTATAGAAAAAATTATCACGGAAAATAATGTAATTAATTTTAATATATTTTAATTTATTCGAAATGGGTCAATTCTCCGAAATCTAGGTCACGAGAAAATGAAACTACGCGTGGTAAAACGGAAACGTCTTATTTAATCACTGACATAAAACTTATTAAAATGCAGTAAAATTTACCTTCAACTTTATGTAAGAGTGATATATATATATATATATATATATGATAGCGGGCAGTATTTGTGTTGTTACTTTTGGAAAATTGGTATTTAATATTTCGAAAACCTAATATTGCCGAGTTTATTATTCAGCAAAATCGGCCAATTTGGAGTCCACTAAGGAATTTCAAGATCTTATCATAATAATAACAATGGCGGAGTCTCCCGTGGTCTAGTGGCTAGCGCGCTGGATTCATAAGCGGGAGATGGTGGGTTCGATCCCCACCGGCGAAGGGAATTTTCTCATCTCAGGGCTCGCTGAGAAAATTCCTGGCTGCACCCTGGAGGCCGGCGCTAATGGCCAAGATTTGTCGATGCGCCGTAAAAAAAAACAATGACCCAGTGGTTGTAAGGGTTTTGTTATTTTATCAGGACATTTTACCACCAAGTAATGTTTGTGGAAAGCAGAATTGCGAGAATGTAATTCGCAAGACATCCGAGCGGGGATGAAGATTTATTTCTTGAATGGTAAATTGTATTCAGTATTCCTGTATGCATGTGAAACCTGGAAAGTAGGTACGCAAGTTACTAGTGACGGCTATAAACAAGTCAGTCCCGTACACAGACCACAAGGGCCCAGAGGGGCAGATACTATAGAGGTATCTGATTCTTGATCTTAAGGCACACTAGGGAGATAGTGTTCCTGTTTTTCCCCTTTTCAGGTAACCATTAATTAATTAATTAAAGGCTGGGTGAGCCTAGGGACGATCTGGGAGTGCAAATCCAACCCTCGAACGACAACACTAGAAGATAACATCTTTAGATGGCGCTCGGGTTTTGAATGTTTGTACTCCAGTTCATAAGTCGAGTGCTCATAACACTTAGCTAACGTCGCCCCCTATATTAAGATTAAGGTAGCAGAAAACTAGCTCAAATGAAAACATTGGAAAATAACCAAGCAAATACCTATCGACTACATAATAAAGCTCAGAAAAACATAAAAAAGTTCAGAAAACGGAGGAGACTAAGGAACCCTTTCGGTAAGGACCAATATAAAGCGAAACAGCCAAACAGATGAGTCATTGAAAAGTTTCTCACGATGAAGCGACTATAGACTCGAAACATTTAGACATTCACTAGATAAACATTTACTAGATAAAGAATGACATGAATTTTGTTATATATACATGACCTTCCGCCAATTAGAAATAATTTATTAAAGAATTTAGAAAATGGAATGTCTATTGATTCGCAACTTGACAGTGCATTTGCTCCCTTACAATGTCTGGTCCACAGAAGGTGTCTTGGAATTCCCAGACAGCTGATAGCTATTCAACATCCTGGACACGATCCTAGTCCAGTAGAAACTACCAAGGTCTTCTCGATCAGTCTAGCGCCTTGGTGATCTTAATGGACATTTTATGATAATTACTTTTCCAATCTGGATTCTTTTATGTTCAAGGGCGTCGTCTACTATTATAGAAGATAAGCCCTTTTAAGGTCACCAAGAATCCTTAAGTAAGAGGTAGTTTACAATATCATATTTCACACTTTTGACTTTTCTTTTAGGTTCCATCTCCCACAAGTAGGTTAGGGATGACTTCTTGCAAAGAAATTTTACATGGATATTCGTGAGGGTCTTTTACGTGGTAATCATCCTGTGGCTTCCCACATCTTCCTCCGCCTTCAGGGTCTCAAGCCCAGGGCAAAAGGTTCCCCTGCTACACTTCGTTCGTCTCTGTGGACAAGTTGGAGTGAAATCACTTGTTCCGGCGAACACACGGTTGGCTGACTGGAATTTGATTGATTGATGACTGATTCATTTTTACTAAATTCGTAAAGTTATTTTTTATTTTTTTACGGCGCATCAACTTCTGGGACATTAGAGCTGACATCCCTGTTGCAGCGAGGAATGTTCTCAACGAGTCGTGAGATGAGAAAAAAAGGTCGCTTGTAAATCTAAGGCGTTAGCCACTAGACCACGGGGAGACCTTCTTATGGGAATATGAAAGGTCTTCGTATTTTCATATTACAATTTTGAATTTTTATGACACTGAAGATGATTGGGTTTTAACTATCAGTGGAACTCAATTTTGCATAATTTTTGTCCGGCTAAGTCACCTATTTCAGCTAGAGGGAGACCAAAAAGATTTCAATCCTATGTGAACTGCCCCCTTCGTAGCCGCTGGTATAGAAGCGAAGAGGATTGCATTAGAGCTCATATCGAGCGAAGGGATCGACCTACGGTTTGCCAGGTCCGTACTTTCCATCACACTCTCCAACCACAAGCAAGGACATAGGATAACAATGAAAGTACCTCCTGCATGAAGGAGGTTATGCTGTCTGACCGATTACATGTGGTAAGTCACAATACACAAGGAGGTAATCTTACAAGGAGGTAATATCTTCAGAATCAGCAATTGTATTTATTATTCAGAAATCTTCAACGCTTGAAGTTTGTCTGTAAATATCATCCAAAGAATTGCATTTACTAACCTTAAATTAAGTAGATAAAATATAATAAGATATATAAAGACAATAATGGAGCCTCTAAAAAGAATATGTCTGCTGGTCATAAAATTAGAATCTTAGAACAGAAAGAAAACATCAAAATTAGAATATAAAAAAAAAGACTAAAAGCTAAGGATTAATTTGAATTGTTGATACAAATACAAATAATAAAACTGGGTCGGTTAGTAAATATTTACTTTGGCTGTTCCAATCTCATTACTTGAACATTTTCATTCTTCTTTTAACTTATTCAAGTGTCATTCCTAAGTGAATTGTTGATTGACTAATCTTGGCCAACAGTGCAAAAAAGGGGAAGTTCTAGTACTATAATTATGTAAGAAATTCTCAGCATTTTTTCAACTTTAGAATTGATTTAAGAAAAAAAGTAAAATAACGGGTTTTTCATTCTTTAACCATAAATAGTACATTGCTTCACGATTATTTTGATACCTAGTTTACCTGCTTTCGGCTTCTTCTTACAGCGATTTTGTGGTTTTATATTTCATAACCAATCCACAACTGCATGAAATCTGATGCAGTAATGAACCAAACACCAAATACGATGCTTTTTTGATAGAATCGTGCAAGAATATAATTTATTTGAATGTTCGGAAACGTTAAGGAGAATATAAGAAAATTGATTAGATTGTTTTGCCTGGATATTCAAAAAAATTGGGACCGCTGTTACTGGATTTCAGGGAAATTCGAAACAAAATACGAAGATTGGTTGAGTAAAAACGTTTAACATCCCAACGAGGTTTTTGAAATATGTAGACGAGATAATAATCAACCAGGTCCTGATGAAGACGGCAAGTTCGTTTCGTGAAAGGATCATACACTACAATGAGACGAGTTGCGGAAATAGTAACGAAGAAATCTCCAAGGGGAAAATGGGATTATTATTTGATAAGCTTTTTTTGGTTCTACTAACGACGGTAAAACCGCCCGCACATTTTTTGGCAATCCAAAATTAAGTACCAAAATTACTGGAATGGATATATCATTAATAATCAATTTGGGCACCATTTTGACAATGGTTTCTAGTGGTAAATGAATTAATATGCAGAAATTAACTGTACTAATTGGTGAGACTTAAGAATTATATCTGAAGCATTATTCATGGTATATGCCAGTGTCTTTTATTGACCGCTTCTTGTAATGAAACAAATATGGATTTAATGAAAATGCTTCTCCTCCCATCAGATCCATATTTTTCAACTTTAAGTAAAATATGTAACAATTAAAATTTAAATAAATAAAATTTGACTGAAGTTAGTTCCAAAATCGAAATAAAATATTCAAGCAAAAGTTTTATCATACTTAATTTAAAATAAAAATGATAGTATTTGTTTACAATCAAGCGATTCTGAGAAGGAATAATTTTTTTTAGTAGTAAAAATTCTGTATATAATTTTTATAAGATTGTAAGTATCATACGTAAGTTTCCATGTACATTTTATGTATGTTTATTCTATAATAAAACTTCTTTTTTCTCTCATGTTCGAGTTTTTTAATTACGGAAAAAATAATGTCTAGACAAAAATACGATTTTTGATTTCTTGCCCCATCTACTCGTGGCACTGTGCACCGGAGGGACTCGAACCCCCGCATGGGGCTAGTACACTTTGAAAGTACTGTTTTTTTTCTTGGGGGAGCGTTGTAATAAATTTTCTAAAGTTGAGAAAAAGAAGAGAGTTCTGGACGGCTGTGAATACGGATAACCTTTAATTCATGTTGAAAATGAAACTAAGTTGAATAGCTTGAGTTTGCAAAAAAAAATTTATGATGGTCAAAAAGAACCCAAAAAACGTCTTCTTTCCGAAATATACATCAGCCTGAAAGAGTAATAATAAAAAAATACAAAAACATACTCGTTTCTCTTTCAATGAGAAGATAATCGTCTGAACTTATTGAATAATTTGATACTTAGGTAATTTTCAAGATATATAATCGATTGGATAAGCGAATCTACATATTTTATATTTGAAGCGTGACAAGAAATACTACAATGATTACTGATAAATCTCACTATTAAAAACTATGTCATGCCCAACACCCTAAAAATTTCAAGATCCTAAATCTGAAACTCTAACAGGCTAACCTAATTGTAAATTAAGCCTAAGTGTCAATTAATTGATCGTAATATTTAATGTTGTTAAAACTGCCCACAATTCATATTATGAGCTATGAATAAAATGAAGGAGTGAACAATAGACAAGACCAAGCAAGAGTTGAAGGAATGTGTGTCAAGGAAATATGTCAAGAATTGGTGGACTTTAACAAGATGCATCCTTTGAAGGTAAGCCAAGGGTGAGTAGCGGTTACTAATCCTTGATTCTATGTTTTTTCCCGATTAGAAATCTACATAGGAAGTAGTATCTCGTCAATTAATATTAGATCATTTGTACATTATATATACACCCACGACATTGACAACAGAGCCAATAGTCGGGTTGACACACCAAGGGTTTATATAGTGGAGAGGAAGGAAAACCTATTTTAAAAAATGATTATCAACAGTTGAATAAATATGACAAAAATTAAAGAAACGTGTTTGAGAAGAAAAGCGGAAAGTAAGAAACTTTTATAAATATTAGAGCTTTATTCACTTTTTTTTATTATTATTTAAAGCGGAATTAAATGATTAAATAGTAGTCACTTTATTATAATCAGCAAAACGGTCCACCTGGAGGGATATATTCCCCGGCTTCAAATTATGTCTCTTATAGCCGAAGGTTGTGTTATATTGCAACATAACAAAGCAAACATCGTGCTCATCTAAAGGGAAATTATGCAACTTCAAAATATTATTAAACCTATTAAAAATATTACAATGAATTTGAAAAGTAAAGAACTTTGACGATGTGTGGGGCATTGGCTGTAACTGATGAAAAAATCATTACAAAGAGGAGGCTTAATGATAATTATAGCATATTTAGAACTAAGCTAGCTTGATGGCTAGCTCATTGGCCTGACTCATTGAGGCAGAGTGTTTCTATGCACTGACTCATTGAGCACACTACAAGCACTAGGAGATTTCTCACGCAGCCAGTAATAATAGACATTTTCAAGACTATTCACTCACATAACAGGCACATTACAATGTACAGATATCTTCACAATCTAATTGCACCAATTTCATGATATATTTCGGCAAAAAAAGAAATTGTTTTAAAAACTACATGTATACATGAGACTTCCTGGGCAATACCAATTTTTTAGGAATAAAATAAGTGGTATAAAATATTGTTCTACTTTTCACTAAAAACTGTGAGATTTTTACTCGGTGAGAAAACGGTCAACAAAAATTGTTTTTTTGGTCAGAACTATACATACAATTGAAAAGCAATATTATAGCACTATTCTACAACTAATTAAGTTTAAAAAAAATGTTAGTTCAAACGGGATTGAACACCATGGGCGTATATAGAAAATAATTTCGGAGGGGGCTGGGAAAATTTCGGGGGGGGGGGGCTGAGACCATTTCCGGTGTATGGAATATTAACAATAAAGATCTTGGAAGAGTTTTAGCCAACTTAAACGCTACTACACCCAAAATAGAATATGTTTTATGAACTAAATGATCTTATTTCATTTATTTTTAAGGGTTTTATGAACTTTTTACCGATCAAAATTTCGGGGGGGGCTGCGGCCTCCTCAGCCCCCCCTTATATACGCCCATGTTGAACACCTTCGGTTTTTTCCCTCGCGGCTCTACTGTGCGGCTGTCCCTAGTCATTTCGCTTACCCAAGGAGACAAGGGAGATGCTGATGCAGATCCTCGTTCTATTTAGCTGTCAATGAAAGCACATTACAAAATGTAATAATTTTATAGAATTTAATCTCATAAAATGAATAAAAAAAATATCATGTAGATGTATTTAATTTTCCAATTTGTATGTTATTATTTGTCTATTTTATTGAATAACGTTATTTTGACATTTAGGAAATTGTTCTGTGTACAAATAAAAGGCTTTAAATATGATCATTAAAAAAATCTCAATTAACTTTTTGCTGTTTGTTTTCCGATTCGGGTTTCCAGTATTTGTATTAACTCTTTTCAATACTAATTAACTATTAGTATTTAGAGAGCTAAGAAAATTTAAGGGGATACGCCAATTTACACTATAGATAGATTACAGGTTAACTTCTGGAAAATCTAAAAAGTGTACTGCTATCCATTCTATTTCCTAGTGGCCTTGTACCAGCGGGAGGTCTCCGCTCTCAGGAAGTAATTATAGTATGCCGTCTAAATAGTGCATTCATAGCAGATGCAGCTTTCTAGTAGGATTTCACTTTCAACTAGAAGGATGCACGTTCCAGGAAACCAGTTGTACCTTTTAAGGCGGTTTTACAATATACCTACTCATCTTAGGCTGATAATCGTGTTTTCAAACTACTAACGCAATTCATTACAAGAACTTGGATTAGTAGAATCCTTAAGTCTTTACAAAGGCTGTAAACATAGACTTAGTCAAATTAGTTGAAGTTGACTGAGACATTCCTGTACGTCAGGTGTGGGCAACCTATGACAAGTAGTAGGCCTAACTTTAGTACGTTCGCGTTTTCTACACGTTCGCGAGCATCATAGATGGTTCAAAATAAAATAACATCGTATTTTAAAGTAGTGTTCATAATTTTTAGCAATAGATATCAAACATGAAATAATACTACAATGCTATTGTAATATAACTTATTGAAATAACAAAGTCCGTCACGCAGGAGCTGCATAACTAAGCACTTTCCTCAGAATTTGGGTAGTGTAGACTGCTTTCCAGAACAATTTGCTTAAAATATCCTACATAAATAAAATAAAAACGTGAATAGTTCTCATTTTGTAATGAGTAACTGATCAAGTGCTAATGACCTCAGCAGTAGATGCACCAAAAGAAAAGGAAGAAAAAAGTAACTGATCAATTATTAATTTGCATCCAGAGTTATGTTTACACATGGTACCTACTACACTACGTAATAAATACAAAAATCCTCATATTATCGTATTTTGATCTAACGCAGGAACAGGATACAGTCACTCTAGTGGTAGAAAGCGCTCCTTGCGGCGGCTTTGTGAACCTACGTCTGCCGGCTTTTCTATTCAAATATATTACAAATTAAACCCCCGCTTTCCGACTGACCGATTCAGCTCATTTTTACAACACTTATTTCTCATGAGTTACCCACGACGTATACCGCGTTTCGTTACAATACAGCAGAAATTACGACCGGTATGAGTATATTAGGAATTTGGGTCCGGAGTAAACCCCCCCTTCTAATGAACCGATTTAGTTTATTTTTACAACACATATTTACCTGTAGATTACCACTACGAATACCGAGTTTCGTCGAAATATACAAAAAATCACGGCTGGTAGTGGCGAATTGGTATTGTGGGTCCGGAGTAAACCCCCCCTTCTAATGAACCGATTTAGTTCATTTTTATATCTCACTTTTCTCTCTATATTACCACTAAGAATACCAAGTTTCGTTGAAATATAACAAATATTACGGCTGACATAGTCAAATAAGTGTTTTGGGTTCGGAGTAAACCCCCCCTTCCGGTGGACCGACTTTGGTGGTTAACGAACTCGTTCAATCGTTTGCTAATTGAATGCTATATACCAAGTTTCGTGACGAAAAAACAAAAACTCTGGCCGCTATCGTGTTAACAGACACATATATATATATGCATATATATATATATATATATAGATATATATAAATTTTAACGGGGGTCATTTTCGGTGTCTACTAGGTAGGATCGATAAAGATTTGAAGAAATTTTTCAAAAATTCCGTCATGAGTCCAACCTCAATAGCTACTTTCCTTCGGAGGAAAGTGCTAAAATTAAATGAAAAAATATGAACAAAATTATAGTTAAATCATGAAATTGGGAATTAGCACTAAATAAGAAGTTTAAATAGCGAAATTAAATCAATGAGACTCTTGAGACACTCGCCTAGCTCGCTCACTTGATTCCGCAGGAGAAAGCGACAAACCCCATCACACTCTTCCTCATTTGGAGTGAGTGTGAGTAAGTAGTGTAATATTAATTTAAATATACACTCAGAATACTTGTTTTGATGAGTCCAACCTATTCCAAAAATCTCAAAAATCCTTAACGCCCGAGTAGGCTTTCATTTTTCCACTAGCTCTTCAATTTACTTCAAAACTTCCATAAAACAGTTGAACTTGTTTTGTCTGAGTTGAATGAGACCAGCCCCAGTTTTCTAGGTTAATCTGTTCTCGGGATATTGATTTTTTCCCCGCTTTTTGGCCATTCGGCACCACTGTGTGGCATACCGACAACTCTTGAGAAAATTCATGCCACCGGAGGGACTCGAACCCCCGTCTCCCACATGAAAATCTAAAGCATTAACCATTAGACTACGGGGAGACCCATTAAAATAAAAATAAATTGAAAATAACTACAATTCATCTCAGATGAAAGGACAAGCCCCAACGGATAATTAATTTCACAACCATTCGGAACATAGGATAGTGTTTCCAGGTCCCTTTCTTTTTCTTTTTTAAGTCCACAAAAATAAACAAAACAAACTATAATTTATATTGTCGATATAACTAGTTTAAAACAACAAATAATTTAAATAGCAAACAACACCTATATATCTAATTGTCTTCTGAATAAGAAGCTTGTTAGAACATAAATCTGTTGGAATTAAAAGCGTTTTTTAGTTTCGTGTTGAGTTTTACAAAATCTTTAAATGTCCTTGAACAGAGGGACTATACATAAATATCCTTCAACACCCACGACTAGGAAAATTTAGATAAAAATTAGAGTGAATTTTAATTTTAGAATGACCCTAGTCAATTTAACATTCTATAAAGAATATCACAAGAAGTAATTCTAACTTGTGGTTTGATAGCCAATTCTTTATATATTAGAATTTTACCTAAATATTTTAGCATATTTCTCCTCCATGTAGTTTCTCCTCTATAAATAAATCCATTATTTTTTTAGTAGTTTATGAAATTCTTCAAGGCCTGAAATATTGAAAGACTTAGTGTAACTCAGAAGCGCTTTATTATCTGCATCTGAACATAAATCGTCCCTGTCATGTCAAACTATCGAATATGAAAAATGTCGTGTCTAGATTCAGGACTTGGCTCTTCGATTGTGGACAATTTGACTTGTCGCAAATCTAATCCCTTTAAAGAATAGCCTTTAATGTCTCTAAATAAAGTATCTAATTAGACCATTTTTCAATATATTACTTCGCCAATGGATAGAATATGTTCATTCCTATTTTGCTCCGATTTGCATATTCGATAGTTTGGCATACGTCGATATCATGGGGAATTTCCTGGACCATCATGCACTTTTCACTTGCCACGATTTCTGAACACGTTTGATCAATATAAGACTCCCTATATTCCAAAAATAACAACAATTCATGTAGTCTAGTTTTCTTAAATGTAGGATAAGCGAACGAACGTACCAAACCAGTTTGCCATGGTATCAAACAAAACTTGAATGTTCCGGTGGACGAATTCTGCTGGTTAACAAACTTACCTTTCATATCAAACAAAGTATTTTTCAAAGCCAAATTTCATACATTTCGGTCTATTTTTCAGCTAGCCAGAGGGGAACAAATATGTAAACGCACGGGTTTTGAAACGTGAAATTTTCTAGTCCTCTCTTCCAGATCGCGTCATGAGGTCACCCTGTTAAGCTGGTATCCTCTATTGGACTTGTGGACGAGCAATAACAACCCTAAACAAGATTTCAAATGTTCTTAAATGGATTTTAATTGGGAAGACAAAAATTACCAGAAAACTGATATCCTTAAAAAAAAACCTGGACATATAAAAACACCTACTTGAGAGGGTGACTTGGTCGCATAAAGTAATTACCTAAATCGAAAATCTAACTATCTATAATTGATGCCAGATTACTCAAAATCAAGTTTCAAGGATTTGGAGCCTTTTGTTGTAAATGAGAAGGAATTCTGTCAATATCCTGGTGCCATGTTGTTGGATATGCTATACATGAAGCTCCTGTGATATCCTGTTCTCCTGATACAAACCATACGAATTCTACTCCCGCCACCAGATCTCGGATGCTGCGCGCTGACTATCTACACCTCAGTCGGGGACTGACCGTCTAGCTGGTCACAACTCCCTTCCTTGCTAACCAACACATTGGTATAAAGTTATTTATTTTTTTAGTTGGTGTTTGTTCCAATACTCTCAGTTTTATGGTTATAAAATTAATGAAATTTGAAAGAAGCTTTGCTTGCTGAAATAATTTGTGACAATCCGCTTTTGAAGGAGGCATGAACTGTGAAAAGATATAACGCCTTACTCTACTCACGAACGTATAAATGTATGTAAATAATACATTTATATAAACGTTTTCCAAATGTATAGAAACCACGCTATGGTTACGTGAGGAAGTGTTTCGTATATTAGAGCGTTTCCTTCCTCCTTCCATAAGGAGGAAACCCGCTTATAAGCTTGACTTCATGACGCAATCTGGAAGAGCTGACTAGAAAATTTTACGTTTCAAAACTCATATTTATATATATATATATATATATATATATATATATATATATATATATATATATATATATATATATATATATATATACATACATACATACTTGTCTGTTCAAACATTAGCTGGCTGGAAAATAGACCGATATTTATGAAATTTTGTACACAAATGCCTTGTGCGATTCGAACGTTAAGTTCGTTAACCAACAGAATTCGTCCTCTGGAACATGTTTTTTTTTTTTTTTTTTTTGAAAATATGCCCCAATAATCGTAACGCTTACCTTTTTGCGCAGTAAATGGACGTGGGGAATTATTGAGCGGAATGTGACCATTCAAAAATCTATTAATTATTCTTCCTATAAGGTTCAGGAAAGCTTGGAATGAACTGAATTGGGGGATCAGTTGGTAGGGATAAGCATTGTATAAAAATACGCTAAGTTCCCATAGTTTCTGCAAATATGGCTCATTAATTGTTTCGTGTAGACGCTGCATTACTAAAGAATGTGATTTAAAAGCTCCTTTTAAAAGGGACGGATCTTTATAACGAGAATTCATTAAATTTATTTAAATTTTAACGTCCATTATAAGTAACTCAGAATTTTAGGACGGGTCATCTACAGATTACCACCCTTTTCTAGCCAGGATAGGGCTGACACCTTTTCTTTTTTCCAATGAAAAGCCACCACCCCTAGTGGGAATCGCACCCTCGTGCAAACGCTTTAACACTCACGGCCACCGGGCCTCTGGTTAATTAATAAGGCCAACTCATTTATAAATAAACAATATTCATTTATTAACTTGCACCCTTTAAATGATGGAACACTCAGAGGACACTTCCTTGTCTTGAATAAGCTACTTGGTCGTTCTCGTAACTAAGGTTGTGATGACCTTAGTTGATTTATTTCAGCTTCAAAGTGAAATCCATATCTCTTTTTAGCACTTTCCTCCGAAGGAAAGTAGCTATTGAGGTTGGACTCATGACGGAATTTTTGAAAAATTTCTTCAAATCTTTATCGATCCTACCTAGTAGACACCGAAAATGACCCCCGTTAAAATTTATATATATCTATATATATATATATATATATGCATATATATATATGTGTCTGTTAACACGATAGCGGCCAGAGTTTTTGTTTTTTCGTCACGAAACTTGGTATATAGCATTCAATTAGCAAACGATTGAACGAGTTCGTTAACCACCAAAGTCGGTCCACCGGAAGGGGGGGTTTACCCCGAACCCAAAACACTTATTTGACTATGTCAGCCGTAATATTTGTTATATTTCAACGAAACTTGGTATTCGTAGTGTTAATATAGAGGGAAAAGTGAGATATAAAAATGAACTAAATCGGTTCATTAGAAGGGGGGGTTTACTCGAGACCCACAATACCAATTCGCCACTACCAGCCGTGATTTTTGGTATATTTCGACGAAACTCGGTATTCGTAGTGCTAATCCACAGTTAAATATGTGTTGTAAAAATAAACGAAATCGGTTCATTAGGAGGGGGGGTTTACTCCGGACCCACAATACCAATTCGCCACTACCAGCCGTGATTTTTGGTATATTTCGACGAAACTCGGTATTCGTAGTGGTAATCTACAGGTAAATATGTGTTGTAAAAAGAAACTAAATCGGTTCATTAGAAGGGGGGGTTTACTCCGGACCCAAATTCCTAATATACTCATACCGGTCGTAATTTCTGCTGTATTGTAACGAAACGCTGTA
Organism: Gonocerus acuteangulatus; assembly: GCA_946811695.1. Taxonomy (NCBI): domain Eukaryota; kingdom Metazoa; phylum Arthropoda; class Insecta; order Hemiptera; family Coreidae; genus Gonocerus; species Gonocerus acuteangulatus. Next base: position 49,192,174 of record OX328129.1, read on the forward strand.
TACGTCGTGGGTAACTCGTGAGAAAGAAGTGTTGTAAAAATGAGCTGAATCGGTCAATCGGAAAGCGGGGGTTCAATTTGTAATATATTTGAATAGAAAAGCCGGCAGACGTAGGTTCACAAAGCCGCCGCAAGGAGCGCTTTCTACCAATAGAGTGACTGTATCCTGTTCCTGCGTTAGATCAAAATACGATAATATGAGGATTTTTGTATTTATTACGTAGTGTAGTAGGTACCATGTGTAAACATAACTCTGGATGCAAATTAATAATTGATCAGTTACTCATTACAAAATGAGAACTATTCACGTTTTTATTTTATTTATGTAGGATATTTTAAGCAAATTGTTGTGGAAAGCAGTCTACACTACCCAAATTCTGAGGAAAGTGCTTAGTTATGCAGCTCCTGCGTGACGGACTTTTTTTAATTTAGAAACCGCTTTAAAGAAGGCTTTTGATCGACGGTAAGTAAATATTTTAATCCAACCGTACTTAGTAATAATGCAGTAATACTTCAACCAAATTAAACTGCAACGATAAGATCTTGTCGGAAGCTTATGGAGGTGTGTAACTGCTATTAGCCGGCTTACTCCTACGTCTGGACTTAGGCCTACGGGCTTTGGCCCACGTGCGGGCTGGATAGGCTTAGGCGGGAGAGCAATGGTATTAAATGCCCCTCCCAGATTATGTACCCTTAAAAAAAAAACGAGAAATTAGAACATATATATATCTATATAATCAGTCCCGTGACCTAGATACTGTAGAGGTATCTGATTCTTGACCATACGGCGAGCTAGGGAGATAGTTTGCTCATTACTTTGCTCCGGCCGCCTGATTTTTTTCCTTTACAGGTACCCATTAATTAATTAATTAAATGCTGGGTGAACCCAGGGACGATCTGTGACCCCAAATCCAATCCTCGAGCGGAGACGCTAGAAGATATTATCTTTAGAAGCGCGCTCGGGTTTTGAACCTGGGTCCTCTGAGCTAACCTCGCCCACGTATTAGACAAGTATCGCGCAAGCAAAATTTATGTCAATACAACGTAAAAATCTAAATTCGTAACTAATAGAGTAAATCGAAAATTAAACACAATTTTTTAAAAATTACGAAAAAAATAAAAAAGATGGAAATAAACGAAAAGAACAACAATAAAATTTAAAACGGAATAAATTTAATAAATGGCGTGTATATGTGCTTGTGATATTATTTTTTTTTTTTTTTTTTTTTTTTTTTTTTTTTACGGCGCATCAACTATTTGGGTATTAGCGCCGGGCTATCTACAGGTTGCCACCCTTTTCTAAGGCCAACAGCACGTGGTCGGTCACCCATTCAGGTTCTGGATATATATTATTGTATAAATTTGTATGAGCGGTTCTCAATAACCCTTTCTACAATAAATATATGCAAGAGTGTACTAGACCAAGACCTCGCTTTGTCAGGTATGAAGAATATATCAAGGCTATACCTACTACCAATACAACCTTACTTACGAACACATTACTCGAAATACCTCCTTAGAAAATACGAAATTTAACAATAGACGCAACATTGACGAACTACAAAAAATCCGAGGAGACATCAAGACACGTTTACAAATTATGTTTCAAAGAAATACTTAACGGGAACCCTGACAGCCTCTTTTCTTTCAGTGATGGCTCTCGGACTGAGGTAGGAACTGGTGCTACTGCAATAATCGAAGGAAAGGTTTTCCAACAGAAACTAGCAACAATATCTAGTTCATTTTCTGCTGAGCTGCAGGCAATGTTATTAGCTTTGAGCAATATAAAGGATACTCAAAAGAAAAAAGTGATTTTGTTTACAGACTCTTTGGGCTCACTAAAAACGATACATAATACATTCAATGCTCACCCTTTGGCAACCAAAATTTTAAATGAAATTATTCGATTCCAAAATTTAAACAAACACATAACACTGGTATGGCTACCAGGGCATGTCGAGATTACACAAAGCACAGACGTTGACATACAAGCCAAATTAGCAACCACACTACAGGACATAGAAACAAGTGAAACAACTTACGATGACCTGACGACATATTATACCAACCAAATACTTATTCAGTGGCAGACAGCATGGTACAACACTAACGACAATAAACTACGACAGATTAAACAAACAGTCGCAGAATGGCCATCCAGCAGAAGAGGTAGTATTAACTCGACTCCGAATTGGCTATTCCCTACTTACTCACGGACACCTAATGACTAAACAAGACGCACCGAAATGTACACAATGTAACCAACTCCTAACTGTAAGACATATACTTACAGACTGTCAAGAAGAGAACATTAAAAATACCCACTGACCTTACAGAACTTTTGACCGATGGTAGCCATTATTTGAATCAGATATTTAAATACTTACAAACTACACATATATATCACACAATTTAACGAACTTATGGAAATGTTTACTCTGTCATTTTTTTATAACTTCCTTATTTTTATTTTTATTTATTTATTTATTCTATATTATTTATTAATACATTTTTGGCTGTTAAATGTATTTGATACTTTTTCTGAAATTAAATTTATTTCCTTTACCTTTATGTTATGATTAGGGACCGGATTCTTAGGTTTTCATATATTTTTTTCCTTTCTCCTAAACATGATAATGATAGTTTTTTTATATGTTTCGCGTCTTGTAGTATCATTTATGCAAATTTGGAAGAACTTAAAAAAACCTATTCAGGATGATATCACCTAAAATCACCTAAATAACGATGGAATGACCTAGACCTATGCAAATCTTTGAATTATAAAATACAATTCAATGAACTCATTTCCTCGATCAAACAAATATTCTTAAAAGCATCTTCCCGGGTCTAGACGATCAGGGAAATTTTACTAGGAGTGTCACTTCCACCAGTACCCATTTTAAAACACTGGGGAAAAAATAGAAACAGTTCTTCTACCTATTTTAGTTTCATATTTTCCCTTTTAAATTTTTCCATAATTTAATTATTTTGTTTTTAACATAGTTAAGTACCTTTCTGTAGACATTGAAATTCTTCCTGATGTTCTTTAGAAGTTGGAACGCTTTAGCAGAGAAACTTAAAAATGTCCTTAACAAATTTTTTCTAATTGTTTTGTTTTATGTTCTTATTTTTTTTTATTAATTTATGTTTTGTTAAATAACTTATTATTTCTAAAATGTATTTTATTTAAATAAATTTCATTCACTTTGTTTTTTAAATAAATATTTTGTTGAATATTTGGACGACTTATTCTTTTTTTAAAATAATAACTCGTATTTCCGTTTTATTTTTATTTGCTCATCTTTTTTTTCCTTTTCAATATACTATTCTATAAAATAAGGTTATTTGTTGTATATTTTTATGTCACTATATATACATATTAATTTATCAATTATATATTAATCAAAATTATTAATGATAAATTATAATAGGTTGAACTTATTCTTCAAACCTAATGAAATATTTTTGTCACCTAAAAAAACCTAAAATGGATTTTTAAATACAAAACCTAAAATGGATTTTTAAATAAAACCTAAAAAGACCTATTATGCCTGTTGCAAAAACCTAATTGGGTGTTTATTTTATCCTAAAACTCCGGTACCTAGTTATGATTATCTATTATAATTTATTTATTAATATTATCATTTTGTTGAAAGTTGACGTTTCCATATAGACTTAATAATTTGCTAGTCACCTCTGTTGCGATCAAGCATTAAAAAAAAAAAAAAAAAAAATTTGTATGACCTAGAAAGTGTAGGATAGTGTGGACTATCATCCGTCAATAATTCATACATAAGTACTCATGGTTTCTAAAACTGTAACTCAGCTAAATGTATTTTATAACCTTATGCTCGCTCAGTTATAAAGATCCACTGAATTTGTCCAGGTTGTCCTGTTGGATAGATATAACAAAAATAAAACGATGTCGAAAGTATTTCCCTTGAAAACGTTAAGGTTGTGTGACAGCGTGGGAACTATAAATACAACAGGTACGGATCGTGCATAGGATGAATTAGTCTCGCCTCGTGTCATTTAATAACTTTTAATTGAATGGAAAAAAAACCACAAACATCAAAACTACAACGACAAGAAAAGTTTCGCCCTTGACATAGAGAAGCAATTGGTTGACAGCGCTAGGGTATATTAGTGCGTTTGCAGCAACGGGACGTGCTTTCCGTGGATTACTCTTGCTTCATCCATTTAATAAGGCACCATTGCACAACAAGACTCTTGTCCGACCTGAACCCTCAATCTTTGTACTACCATCGTTGGCTCTGCTCTCTATCGGCCTTGGTCTATTTCTGTTTTTTACCCCGACCTTACCGGTAAAAGGATATTTGAATCCCTCTGCGGTTGCGTATTATTTGAAAACGAGCATTCTCATCAAATAGAAAAAAGAAAAGAAAAAAAAGCCATTAAGAAAGCTACAATCACAGATAATGTTTACCTTATACATTTGCCCTTATTAATTAAGTCGTTATGATTTGAACCCAATCAAATCAATTCAAGGAAAAAAGCAAGGAAAATGGTAGGCAGAAATGATCTCGTGCAGCAAATCTTTGGTAGATTTTATACTTGCTCTGCGTATCACTTGTGGGCTACTTGTAGGGTAAGTTTACTAACTTGGCAGATGGCTTCGTAAGTTACTGATGTCCAACGGCGAAAATTAAAAGTACATTAAAAAAAAAACAACAACAAAAAAACGAGATTTTCGTTTATCGACTGTACGTATCAATACATTTACTGTAAAATCTTCTTTTTTTTTTATTATTTTGTTTCCGGTGCGTCCACTGCTAAGATCATTAGCACCCTTCTATTGTGTTACTGATTCCCGATTTTTTTTTTGTTGCAAAATCTATAGCGAAAGGAGGAATTTGCTTTTTTGGACCTATTTTAAAATATTAAAATATTATTATTCGAATTAGTATTCTTAAAAATGCCATTTAAATTAGCTTAGTTACAAATTTACAAGTACTCATTCAGGCAAAAAGACTTATCCAAAAAGTTTTATATTTTTTCACGCAGCCATTTATACAAGACTGTCACGCGTTTATGAACTAGAAAAACGTTTTTATTTCTTTCAACAATTAACGAATTAACGCCGTAACGAGAATAAGCTCTAAGCTAGTATCTGTTTCCTTAAGCAAACGCCAGCGTCGGTTACCTAGCTTTTGAAAAAACTTATTATTATAAGTATAATAATAAGTAATAATAATATATTATATAATAATTAAAATAATAAATAATATTGATTTAATATTATTCTGAGTGCCAATGGGCATAGCAGTCGAAGTACCATAATAATAATAATAATAAAAAAAAAATATTATTCTCACAATAGTTGAAAAGAGTACACGATAACTCCCTAAGCGCGTAAATATTTAAATCTAAAGTGCTAAGTAAAATGGCACCTATTAGGAGAAAAAAGTTAGTGTGATACATTAGTAGTGTCAATGCTCCTTTCTTTACTACCGTTAGGTGCTGTTCCTTTTACAACTCATCCAGGTGCTTTTTCTCTCATTCCTACTTTAGTTAGAGGGAAAAGGGCGTGGCCTATATTCCCCGTCCCGAAAAGGTAAAACTTCTCTCTGTTATAATCTTATCACAAGGAGGTTTAAAACGTTTTTAGTCTTAGCTTTGGCTAAGTATTGATAAATATTAGACACTATTTCCGATGTCTGACCTCTCAAAGCCTTCCCTAGTCTTAAATAGACCTGGGCATAATTTATTTGAAATAATATTTTCGGAATAAATCATGAAATAACCTTAACAGATTATTTCAGAAATAATTTATTTTATAATTTTTTAAAATATTATTTCGGAAATAATTATTTCAAGGATTAAATTATTTCATGATTAATGATATATTTATTCCCGAAATGATTATTTGATAGAATAATATATTCTGATATCTTAATTTATACAAAAAAAATCCTCTAAATACATGTTTTCCTGTGAAGCCTCAATGAGCTGTGTTGGCGATAATGGCCCTGATGTCGATGGGGCGTAGAAAAAAAAAATTGCGGTGCTAACGTGTTAAATCAGTCTTCAATTTTTTTTAATTTATTTATTTTTTTTTTTTGGGAGGGTTCGATTCCCACCGGGAGGAATTTTCTCATATAACGGCTCGGTTGGCGGTAATGGCCTAGATGTCGATAAGGCTTAAAAAAAAAAAAAAAAAATTGAAGACTGATTTAACACGTTAGGAACGGTTTTTTTTTTTTTTTTTTTTTTTTTTTTTTTTTTTTTTTTTTTTTTTTTTTTTTTTTTTTTTTTCTACGACCCATCGACATCAGGGCCATTATCGCCAACATCCAAACTGCAGCGAGAAATTTTCTCAACGAGGCGTTAGAAAATTCCTGCCGGCGGGAATCGAATCAACCATCTCCTGCATGAGAGTCTAAGGCTTTAACCACTAGACCACGGGGGGAGACCCCAATAATAATGTTAAAAGGATTATCTCCTTAACTCGTGTTTTGATGGTAGTATTAACCATTCGCATTATTCTCATCCATTACAAACGTTATTTCATGATGAAGTTATTTCGGGAATAATTATTTTGCATCTGAGTGAAATAATTTATTTCATGAATAAAAAATACTGAAATATCATTTATCAAATAGTTATTTCAGAAATAAAGCTTTTAGAATTATGTTGATTTATTTCAAAGAATGATCAAATTTTCAAATAATTATTCAAGGAATAAATACATCTAGTTATTTGATGAAGATTGTTTTATTTAACGATGCAATAACATTTAAAGAATTTCCGTTATTCCGGAAATAATTATTTTGGGAATAACCATTTTATTTATTTAAGGAATAAATTATTCCAGTATTGCCCAGGTCTAGTCTTAAAGGAGACAATAAGTTTCAAGTAACGTGTTGTGTCTTGAAATAGGAGCCCGCAAATGGTGGAACCGTCGGGAATATTTATCTCAAAATAGCTACAATCTGGCAGACGGATTATACCCATTGTCTTTAGCATTGATGTATGTTAGTTTTTGCATGTAAATATCTTTTTTGTTGCTTAATTAATGCTCTTATCCATTCATTATTATGATTTGGTTAATGTAATTTATACTAAATTCCTTTGCTCGTTATACAAGTACTAATACTTTAATGGCAAATCAATCTTGCATAAGTTTTTACTATCAACCCCCCTTTCCATTCTTTCCTTTTGGGAGGAAACCCATTTATGAGGTCAAAAACCTTAAAAGTTCAACATTACCATCATAGCCTTCCAGAAATACCAAAGGGCATTACACACATATATATATATATATATATATATATATATATATATATATATATGTATATATAAAATAAATACATTCAAATTTTAGGCAATAAAAATTCTATTCCTGAATATTTAAAATGAAGAAACAAATAAAACCCTTTTTTAATGGCCTCTGTCTTTTTAAGACTTTATTTGCTGTCTAGGGAATCTAGTCATTCCCACAGGACTTAATATACATTCCTAAATAAACTTTTATTATGAAGGAAATGAAAATATATTATAAACCTACACCATTAAATTTTATTACTGAACTAATTTCGGGAAAGCAGGTCCATCCTCAGTGTTCAGAGCGAACCGCATCAAATCATTATCGCTACAAACTCAATACATGAAATTGTTAAAATATAGTAAATCCTATGATTTGAGCAAACGATCTTTTGTCGTCATTTGTACTGTCATTTGATATTATGATTTGTACAGAATCGATAATTTCATTATAATTTATAGAAAGCACGTATGCGGCTTAAAACGTGTAGTCCAATAACGAAGTAGGCATTAGGTTCCGTAGGGTGGTTGAGGTAAATAGGGAGGTGATTCTTTCGTGATTACAAATTCCACAATTTTTTTCCTCTGTTCTAAAAAAAATTTAGCAAGGGTCATTTTGGTTATCTAGAGGGTGAATAAGGGTTTGAAAATCTTCTTTTAACCTAGTATCTTGAGTGACACCTTAAGGCATCTCGTCCACTGGAACCGAAAACCTGCGAACTGCGAAGCAACGAATTCGGGCGAACGCCGATCGTCCGAATTCGTACGAATGCCTCTCTTCCATTGCTTCAGGATTCGTCCGAATTCGCAGTAAACTTGATGGGTCGTCGAAAAGGTTTTTCTCGTGATTCTGATGAAAAATGTTTCGCTTTGGATTATCACCTTTGATTCATTGACGGTTCGGACATCAACAAAGACGGGAAATGTGGGTGAATCACATTGATGCCAAAAGAAACGAGTTCAAAGAATTTTCCCGTTAAATGGAACATTTAATGAGAAAATATTTGAAGATATTTCCACAAATTTTGTGCAATGATCTTCAAATCGATGATGACCACCACTTTTCCTATTTTCGAATAAGAAACGATACATTCTTGACAACATTTATCCTAAAATATTTTGTTTTCCGTTGGTCCCACAGATATTTCCTGTCAAAAGCAAAATTAACTTCTCACAGTCCATTTTAACCATGACTTTTCGCACTCGTTCGCAACTATAAATCCCAGCAGAATGAGATCGGTTCGCACTTCGGACCAGTTCGGACGAAAACGGACGAACGATACAGGTCCAGATGACGCCACGTGTAAGGACTGTTCGTCCGAATTCGGACGAATTCATTTCGCAGCTTTTCGGTTCCAGTGGACGAGAGGCCTAATAGCAACATTCCTTCTTGATGTGCTACAAGGTAAAGTCGGCCTATTAAGAGCATGGTTATACATGTAACCGAAATCATTGAGTCCCAAGCGAACATAATGTTCGTTTTATCGAAACGAAAATCGCTGCACAATACCCTGAACTAATGATAGAAACGTAATTTATTTACTGATATTATTTCTTAATGTAAAAGAACGTCATTACTATTTTATATTTCTGTCTTCTCAGGATTATTCAATGGGCCGAATCTGAAAGGCTTATACCTGAAGAACAAGCAGGGTTTAGGAGTGGCAGAGGATGCACGGACCATATTTTCACATTAATGTCTCTGGTCGGTATTAAATTTAGATCAGAAGGCAGCTATTTATATGCAGCATTTATAGACTTTAGGAAAGCCTTCGACTCCATCAGCCACAATCTACTATGGGAGAAACTCTTTTCATTCGGACTTGGAGGGAAACTTATAAGAATAATGAAGCTGCTGTATGACAATGCTACAACTCAAATCACAATCAAAGGACAACTCTCAGAAAACATTGATATAACATCTGGCCTTTTGCAAGGGGAAAGCCTTAGCCCAACACTTTTTATCCTCTTCATATCTGATATAATCCAATTTTTCCAAGATAATGGAGCCACAGGTATAAGCATCGACAGCACTCATGAAGTAAAAATGCTCTTACTAGCAGATGACATTATTCTTCTAAGTAACACTTGGCAAGAAGCACAAAAGAAATTGAACATCCTACAACAGTACTGCGAAAAGAACTCCCTAATTGTAAATGAGGAAAAATCCAAGGTTGTGGTATTCCATAAATCCCCTAGGATGAAGAAACTCAAGCCACTTTACTGGCAGGATAAAAAGCTTGAATACACCAAGGCCTATACTTACTTAGGAGTACCTTTCACTTCCTCAGGAAAATTTAGTAAGGCATCTCAACATTTTATCCAGAAGTCCTCTGTTGCCACGGGAAAAGTACTGGAGATTTTGCGAAAAGGCAGAAGCGATTCATGGGAATCAAAAATAGCTCTTTTCGATTCTATGGTGACTTCAACCCTTCTCTACTCCTCTGAAATATGGAGTTTGAGATACTTGGATGCAATTGAAGTGGTGCAGCTAAAGTTCCTGAAGCAACTATTTAGGTGGCCAAGGAACACTGCCAACTACATTGTACGTCTCGAAACAGGCTTAAGTGTCAGGGTTATGAAGAGAGTTATAAATTACTGGTATAAATTGGCACTTATGCCTGAAGAGAGGTTACCAAGACTCTGCTTCAACAAGCTAATTTCGCTGGATACAATGAATCCTCATATAAACTTTAATTGGGTCACACAAGTCAGAACAATAGCTGCTCACTATGGATGTAAAGAAGAATTTGATACAGTATACTCAACCGGGCTATTAAAATATAGCGATGAAATAATAGAAAAAATAAAAAATCATAATTTATCAACTGACATCAATCTATCAATAAACTCCACCTACACTCCACTTTATAGAACTATTTCCAGCTTCAATATTTCCAGCCCAGAGTCCTATCTGATGTATAGAACAAACATATATAAGCTAAGAGCAGTAAGTCAGTTGAGAGTGGCAAGTTCCGAATTTATTAAGCTCTGCACAAAAAACAAAAATTTCTTCTTAAAAGCTCAGGAAACCTGCATTTTTTGTAATCAAGTTATCTCTAACAGCCTGTTCCACTTCCTCCTGTACTGTGAAAATCTAATAGAAAACCGACACAAATATTTAAGACCATTTCTCTCTGCTCCAAGTGATATCCACAAAATACAAGAAATACTTGAAATAGATAACGCCGACAAACTCAACAAGATCTACTGCTTCATTATGTCAGCATCCAATTCACTCAAATCTTTAAACAATGATGATCCACTTAACAATCCAGTTCTATGACTATGGCTAGTTCAATTAATTGCTTTTATTTTATTTTATTTTTTCTTTTTTGTTTCTGTTTTGTTTTTTCATTTATTTTCTTCTACTATTCATAAAGGTTGTTTTCTTTTTTTTGCTTTGTTCTTTTATGTTATTCTTCTTATTTTTTTTGGTTTATTGAAAATGTAAAGATAAATAATTTGAAACGCAATGAAGTATCATTATTTAGTTATTTTTGTTTTTTATTACAAGTAATTGTAGAGTTATGATTAACCGGACTCATGTGGGTGAAATTTTATTTTGTATTTATATATGTATGATTTGTACAAGATTGTAAATTTTTAACAAATAAAATTCTATTCTATTCTATTCTATTCTATTTCTGTCTTCTCAGTCACTGAGGACACGTTGTTCGTCTACTTTTAAATATGAATTTCAAACATGCAGAAAATATTTTAACTAAATCCCATGATTCTAAGTACCCAAACCAAAAACTTTATTCAACAACTATTTTTACCCTTTTTCGAAAACGGTTAAAACTGTTGCCTTAAAAATGGTTTCATTCGTTATCTTAGGCCAAGAAGCCTATAAAACGAGAACTTGCAAGCATATGATGTAAACGTAACGATTCTTTTCGCGAAAATTTCGCTCCAAAACCATAGTCCGGTGGACGCATTTTGCTGGTTAACAACTTGACCTTTCAAATTAGACGAAAGATTTTTGTACCAAATTTCTTCAAAATCAGACCATATTTCAAACAGCTACAGTGCGAAGAGACATATATATATATATATATATATATATATACACAGGGTGTCCCGTAAATGTCTAGTCATATTGTGAGGGGTGATAGAGGACCCTTAGGGGAACAAAAAATGTTCTATGACGATTTCCCGAATTCTCGCCCATAAGGGAGAAAACGTCGTTTTATTGTTTTTTCGAGACAAACGTACTTTTTAGAAGAATAATCGTTGTAGCTCCGTCCCAGATGGTACTACTAAAAAGTCCGTCACGCAGGAGCTGCATAACTAAGCACTTTCCTCAGAATTTGGGTAGTGTAGACTGCTTTCCAGAACAATTTGCTTAAAATATCCTACATAAATAAAATAAAAAGTCCGTCACGCAGGAGCTGCATAACTAAGCACTTTCCTCAGAATTTGGGTAGTGTAGACTGCTTTCCAGAACAATTTGCTTAAAATATCCTACATAAATAAAATAAAAACGTGAATAGTTCTCATTTTGTAATGAGTAACTGATCAATTATTAATTTGCATCCAGAGTTATGTTTACACATGGTACCTACTATACTACGTAATAAATACAAAAATCCTCATATTATCGTATTTTGATCTAACGCAGGAACAGGATACAGTCACTCTAGTGTTAGAAAGCGCTCCTTGCGGCGGCTTTGTGAACCTACGTCTGCCGGCTTTTCTATTCAAATATATTACAAATTAAACCCCCGCTTTCCGATTGACCGATTCAGCTCATTTTTACAACACTTCTTTCTCATGAGTTACCCACGACGTATACAGCGTTTCGTTACAATACAGCAGAAATTACGACCGGTATGAGTATATTAGGAATTTGGGTCCGGAGTAAACCCCCCCTTCTAATGAACCGATTTAGTTTCTTTTTACAACACATATTTACCTGTAGATTACCACAACGAATACCGAGTTTCGTCGAAATATACCAAAAATCACGGCTGGTAGTGGCAAATTGGTATTGTGGGTCCGGAGTAAACCCCCCCTCCTAATGAACCGATTTCGTTTATTTTTACAACACATACTTACCTGTGGATTAGCACTACGAATACCGAGTTTCGTCGAAATATACCAAAAATCACGGCTGGTAGTGGCGAATTGGTATTGTGGGTCCGGAGTAAACCCCCCCTTCTAATGAACCGTTTTAGTTCATTTTTATATCTCACTTTTCTCTCTATATTAACACTACGAATACCAAGTTTCGTTGAAATATAACAAATATTACGGCTGACATAGTCAAATAAGTGTTTTGGGTTCGGGGTAAACCCCCCCTTCCGGTGGACCGACTTTGGTGGTTAACGAACTCGTTCAATCGTTTGCTAATTGAATGCTATATACCAAGTTTCGTGACGAAAAAACAAAAACTCTGGCCGCTATCGTGTTAACAGACACATATATATATATATATATATATGCATATATATATATATATATATATATATAGATATATATAAATTTTAACGGGGGTCATTTTCGGTGTCTACTAGGTAGGATCGATAAAGATTTGAAGAAATTTTTCAAAAATTCCGTCATGAGTCCAACCTCAATAGCTACTTTCCTTCGGAGGAAAGTGCTAAAAGGGTGTGAAACCAATCGAAAGCTGAGTAAATTTACTATAAGACTAGTTGGGAGTAAACGTAAAAATGAATGAATGTAAGCATGTATATCTTACAAAAAGAAGGCAATTCTAAATTTCCTGACATTTTATTGATATTTCTTTCCAGCGTTACTCCTCAATGGGCAGGATCTGAGATTTCCGGGTTTTAGAAAAACTTCCTCATTTAACCAGCTTTCCATTCATGTATCACAACCCTGTGTTATTGGAGTATTTGAACGATTTAAGAACAAAAGTTTTAAAAAAAAACATGGATCTGTGAAAAGAAAATTATATTTTTTTCTTCAATTTATTCAAAAAGCTGAAGGGAAATATTTTTTTTATAAATTTTTACATAAATATTAAGTAAATATTTACTTAAAAGAATAAAAAAAAAATACTTCCACGGATATAAAAAAAAATCTTAAAACAGTAAATACATTTATTTTGAATTTATTAATTCAGGTAACTAATACTGGGCCCAGGAGGCGGCCATTAAGGAACCCCAACCATACATTAACCTCAAAAATTACTATTTTTACCTATATCACGCATTTGAACACATTTTTACAGGACTATGTACATATTATTTATGAGGGATAGAATTTTTAATTACCACAACAAAAACGCATGGGCTCAGAATCCCAGTGAGTTTCACAAGCGTAGCCATCAGTATTAATTTAAGGCAAAGCATTTGTTTTCTAAATATAAGTACCTGTAAAAATGTGTTCAAATGTGTGATCTAGGTAAAAATAATAATTTTTGAGGTTAATGTATGGTTGGGGTTCCTTAATGGCCGCCTCCTGGACGCAGTATTAGTTACCTGAATTAACAAATTCAAAATAAATGTGTATTTTATTTATTTACTGTTTTAGGAATTTTTTTTATATTCGTGGGAGTAATTTTTTTTTATTGTTTTAAGTAAATATTTACTTAATATTTATGTAAACATTTATAAAAATAAATATTTCCCTTCAGCTTTTTGAATAAATTGAAGAAAAAAATATAATTTTCTTTTCACAGATCCATGTTTTTTTTTAAACTTTTGTACTTAAACCGTTCAATAACACAGGATTGTGATACATGAATGGAAAGCTGGTTAAATGAGAAAGTTTTTCTGAAACCCGGAAATCTCAGATCCTGCCCATTGAGGAGTAACGCTGGAAAGAAATATCAATAAAATGTCAGGAAATTTAGAATTGCCTTCTTTTTGTAAGATATACATACTTACATTCATTCATTTTTACGTTTACTCCCAACTAGTCTTATAGTAAATTTACTCAGCTTTCGATTGGTTTCACTCCCTTTCTAGTAGTACCACCTGGGACGGAGCTACAACGATTATGTTTCTAAAAACCACGTTTGTCTCGATAAAACAATGAAACGACGTTTTCTCCCTTATGGGCGAGAATTCGGGAAATCGTCATAGAACATTTTTTGTTCCCCGAAGGGTCCTCTATCACCCCTCTCAATATGACTAGACATTTACGGGACACCCTGTATATATATATATATATATACGGGGTGTACCCATAATACACGGCGAATCTTCGGGAGTCAGGATGAAAAAAGAAAAGTCGTTTGGCATTTTTCTCGTTTTTGCTTCCTTTCCGAGAAAACCGCAAAAAACTAAAACATAATTGTGTATATGCATTCTTTCATAATGCCTTTATAAGAATCATTAAAAGTATATGTTTTTTCTTCCACCCCCTCTACCAACCCACCTCCCCCAAAAAACAAAACAACAAAAAATGTCCTTGGTCAAAAAATGTAATGAGGGCTTGTAAAGCTGCACGTTCAACTATTTAAAATAGCTACTTTTTCTATGAAAGAAAGTGCTAAAACACAAAATAAAAAAAAAACTTCTACGTAAAAAAAATAAATTTTCCATTCATACAAACATTTTAAATTTAACACTGGATGCATACATAATTATAAAACAAAAATTTCTTCTTCTAATAATTCCTAATAATCAATTTAAAAATGTTCAGAGGTTTGGCCCCTTGCTGCATCACACAATGCGCACATTGACAGACTGTACATACAGTAAATACCATATGGTATTTGTGTATTGCTCTGCTGTAATCTGTTCCCTGGCCCATCTGATGCGGCGGATGAGGTGCTCCCTTCAGCCAATGGACTCCCTGTATACCAACTATTTAATGTGTCCTAATGTGGAGAAATCCAATGGCAAGAGGTTTGATTATCGAGCCGGCCAAGATACCGGCCCACCAAGTACTAACCAACGCCATGGATAGTTTGTGCCCAACCAATTTGTTCCTTCCTATAGTGGGCCGGAAAACCGTCAACTTGGAACCAGCTTCCCAATCTCTGTGCCAGAAGGACTTCCTCCAAGAACACCGACAGTTTATTATCAAGGAATGTGTGGAAATCCTCGTTAAGTCGAGGGTTTAAAAAAATGGGGACTAATTATTTCATTATTCCACACAAAATCAGAGACATACTGACTCCTATATTTTTGGGGTGGGGGAATAAATAAGGTGAGGGTAAGAGGCCGAGAGGAGAGGTGGAAGGTAAAACATATACTTTTAATTATTTTTATATAGGCATTATGAAAGAATGCCTTTTCACGATTGTATTTTTGTATTATTCTTTTTTCTCGGAAACGAAGAGTAATGCCAAAAGAGAAAAATGCCAAAGGAATTTTTTCTTTCATTTTTCATTCTGCATAGATTCCCGAGGCACTGACGTCTATTTTGGGGACACCCTCTCTGTGTATGTGTGCATACAGTGTTGGGCAAAACTAACGTTAGTAAACTAAACTAACGTTAGTTTTCCCTAACTAAAACTAAACTAATGTTATATTTTTAGTTTTAGTTTTAGTTTTAGTTTAGTTTTAGATTTGTATAATTATTAATCATGTGGACTCCGTTTTTAGTAATGCAATTAGTTTAGTTTAGTAAAAGAGACCTAAATTTGTGATTTTAGTTTAGTTTTAGTTTTTAGTTAACTAATTTAGTTTATCAAAGAACATATGTTTTCAAATTTCTTATTCTTAAGCAAGTTCTATTAGTTTTAATAATTTACTTAATTTTAGTAAAACTAAACTAAACTAAACTAAACTAAATTTTTAGTTTAGTTTTTAGTAAATTCCCACAGATTTAGTTTTAGTTTTTTTTTAGGTTGCAATTTTTAGTTTAGTTTTAGTTTATTCCAAAAAGTGAATTTAGTTTTAATTTTAGTTTTAGTTTTTAGTTTTGCCCAACATTGTGTGTGTGTGTGTGTATATATATATATATATATATATATATATATATTATTTTTGAGATTTCTTCGCTGGGGAGATTTGTTAGTGGTGGTACGGCGTTCTCCAGCGGTCAGTTTATTTTGGTATAAATAAACCAAAATAAACTGACCGCTGGAGAATGCCGTAGCACCACTAACACACACACACACACACACACACACACATATATATATATATATATATATATATATATATATATATATATATATATATATATATATATATATTCCACTTGTTCTTTTTTTATTTATTTGGCAGAGGGTCGATGAAGCAAAACACCATTTGTTTTTGTTCAACTATTTTATTTCATCTATTTTGCCCGACATGTTTCGCACCTCTTCAGGGGCTTTCCTTATCGGGAAGTCCTCTCGTCATGTGTACTGGCTTGAGTCAGGCGTAACTCAAGCCAGTACACATGACGAGAGAACTTCCCGATAAGGAAGGCACGAAACATGTCGGGCAAAATAGATGAAATAAAATAGTTGAACAAAAACAAATGGTGTTTTGCTTCATCGACCCTCTGCCAAATAAAGAAAAAAAGAACAAGTGGAAAATATATATTGGGTCTAATTCAGAAGAATTAATATATATATATATATATATATATATATATATATATATATATATATATATATATATATATATATATATATATAGACAAATTTGAACCACCCTTATTTTCGTTTTCTAGGGGGTTCTGAAATGTACCATTTTCTAGTCGCCACTTCCAGATTGCGTCATGAGGTCAACCTTATAAGCCCTATGGTTGGAGGGAGGAACCGCGCTAAAAAAAAGGCGATTTTTTATTTAGAAAACTTACCCAATACTAGATGTCCCTTTTTTTTATTCGCGGACTAGAAAGCCATTCCATGTCCCGTCCTCCGGAGAAGAGATAAAAAGCATTCCAGAGTCCGTAAGATGCCAGCGACTCCATAAAGATTCTTATCTCAATCACACCTGGATAGGGAAATTTAGGGAGCCCTTCGAAAGATTCCTCAAGAGTCAGGGACATTTTCACAAGTCACAATAATCTGTGTTATTTGTAACTGGAATTGATGAATTAAATAAATAAGCCGTTTAGAACCAAATGACTAAATTATTATGATTTATTATTATAATTAATATTATTATTTTCTCATTTATTGAGAAAAAAATTTATTTTTAACCCGCACTTCTAATGCATTAATTTTGCAAAACATTCTTTATAATTAATGGAAATCTTAATTTCTAAGGTAAATGAGATATCTCAATAAAACGTTTTTTTTTTCAATTGTCGAAATGATCAAACATCCGTGGGGCATAATCTCCTTCTCATCGAATGATTAAGGCTTGACTTTCAGGCCGAAACTTCGGCAAAAATAAAACACATTTTCCTATTAAAAAACGTAGTTTTATTAAGATACCAGTCGACCGAACCCCGAAAATATCTACCTTCGTGATCTCAAGGGTCAACAATCTCTTCTTATTAATTTTCTCAATTTGTCGAAAACTTTTAATGATATTGTCTTTTATGTAGATTCAATCGATTCTCCAAGTCTATATACTTGGGAGCCTATTAATACAAAACCGCAGCCACTATGCTTTGTCGCCAAGAATTTGCCACAAAAACGGTATTACGATGATCTGATTATAGTGGTTAACGAATATGAATTTTCGTTTTAAATAACATTTTAACAAAATCGGGCTATTTTTGCAGGCGTAAGAGAGCAAAAAATCAAATATATGAATATGCAGGGATATTCAGATTTAAAGAACATTCCGTTTTTCTTGTCGGGTTATGAAACGACTAAATGTCTCGTAAACACTTTAGGGTTGTGTCATTAGCACATTTTCTTCCCCAAAGAGAGGAAGAACTTACGCGAAAAAATATTTCTGGGAGATTTTAACACGATTGTATAACCGTTTTATCAATCATTTGGAAAGTCTTGAATAGAAAGTGTTTATATTTTGTTTTTAATTTTTTGGCTTTTTAGGAAATCTTGCATTGATAAACTAATTTTACCTACCTTTGAAAAATTTCAATGTCTACTTCAATTATGCCTCGAAGGAAAGCGAGATTACTGCTAAAAGGAATTTAAAAAAAAAAAAAAAAAAAAAAAAAAAACAATCAAAAGAGATGTTTACGTGAACAATAAATACAATATCGAAATTTGAAGCACTGACTTCTCTGAATGTTTCCGTCCTATCGTAACTTCCACGTTAAACATAATTAAAAAAATATCCCAAAACATTAAAAAAACACACACAAAAAAAAACAAGCACAAGATGCTAAATAACGCATAAGTCTTAAATGAACAAGGCGTAGGTGATAATCGTAATGCTCTTAACTAGTTTAGCCCATTTTCCGACTTCCTAACTTATTCCCTGTGACCATCGATTTATACATACAGAAATTTTTGACAGTTGTGGGTTCTGCAACGTGACATTTCTCATCGGCACCACCGCATTGCATCGTCTGGTCATAATGTGGTTCTTATGGAAGAAAGGAGCCCTGACCGCAATAAAATTGTATACGAGTCTTGTAATAAGTTTCATTTAATATTAATAAATCATAATACTATATCCACATTTTACCGTCAGTTTTCCCTTCAATAATTTGAAGCTAGCGAGGTGTCACGTTATCTAATATCATAACAAAAGGTCCTGGGATTCTCATATCTCTAAACACCGACTATAGCTGTCACTGAAACCATTCGCCATCCCGGTTCCGTGGTCTAGATTGTGGCCGTGTTTCTTGACACAGGTCTAGTTCCTACTAGCGCTGGCTCGCCAATAAGGAAGCAAGAAACTAAAATTATAACAAACGTTTGTTGGTTGTCTTATGTGAAACTGCATTATTAATACGTTCAAATAACTGGGGTACTAACGGAAAGAGGTTAGATACATTAATTTTAAAAATGAAAAAAACGATGATACTAAAAATTTTAGAATGACTATGGAATTAGCAGCCTCAACAATTTCGAACAATGGTAGCAGAATTCGAAATTTCTAAAAATACCCCTAACTAAATATTTATTTTTAATTTAAAAATTTCAATATTAATGTCTGCATGAAAATAAAAATATACATAAATAATTGGATAATTGAAGTGAAAAATGCTACAGCAAAGGAATCAAACAGAGGAAATAGGTGGGGAGGCAGATTGAATTGAGTCACGAAAACGAAAAAAATTACGAATGCGCAGAAGTCCTGAGATTATGTCAGGTGACTACCGTAAAATTGAAATTTCATGACATGGTTTCAAAATTCATGACTTTTTCGTGCCCTATTCTCAATTTCGTGACATTTTCGTGATTCCCCCCCCCCCCTGTTTACGTATACTGCTATTTGTGTTATTCCGAAGACATTTCGGCCAAAATTAGCGTGCCATCCATCTAGTAACAGATGCGCCCTGGATCATGGGCATATATAGAAAATAATTTCGGGAGGGGCTGGGAAAATTTCGGGGGGGGGGGGGGGGAGGCTGAGACCATTTCCGGGCTATGAAATACTAAAAATTTAGAGCTTGAAATAGTTTTAGGCAAGTAAAACGCTATTACACGTAAAATAAAATATTTTTAGGAACTAAGTGATCTTATTTAATTTATTTTTAAGGGTTTTTACCATCAAATCAAAATTTCGGGGGGGCTTGCAGCCCCTCATGACTTTTTCGTGCCCTATTCTCAATTTCGTGACATTTTCGTGACTCCTCCCCCCTGTTTACGTATACTGCTATTTGTGTTATTCCGAAGACATTTCGGCCAAAATTAGCGTGCCATCCATCTAGTAACAGATGCGCCCTGGATCATGGGCGTATATAAGGGGGGGGGGGGCTGAGGGGGCTGCAGCCCCCCCCCCCCCCCCCCGAAATTTTGATTTGATGGTAAAAACCCTTAAAAACCAATTAAATAAGATCACTTAGTTCATAAAAAATATTTTATTTTACGTGTAATAGCGTTTTACTTGCCTAAAACTATTCCAAGCTCTAAATTTTTAGTATTTCATACCCTGGAAATGGTTTCAGCCGCCCCCCCCGAAATTTTCCCAGCCCCTCCCGAAATTATTTTCTATATACGCCCATGCCCTGGACTAGAGATGTTCATGATGTATTGATATTTTCAAGCCAATCCTTTAGTGTTTCTCATATCCCAAGAACTGGAAGATATTTCAAGCTAAGCCAACCATTCGAGAATTTTCCTTCTATTTGGAGGTATGATGATGACCAGAGAGGCAGTGGAGTAGGAAGAAGTTGAGGAAGGTCATGATAGAGATGTGGGGCGAGGACAACAGGAAGCCGGCTCAACATACCGGAACCTTTCACTCTCTATATCTTCTTGTCCCCTTCCGGTAGGCTCGTCCTTTCGTCCTTTGCTTTCCGCCAAGGTGGAGTGCTTATCGAGGACTAATGATTCAATCATTGCACCTTCTTCCGGACGTATTTCGCCACCTGTTAGCGAAGCTCGCTTAGTGTGTTCAGTTAGCTTATGATTCATGGCATCTATGATGTCTGAGATATTAAATTGAGATTCTCACAATTCAAGCCTATATCTAGCAATGTTCTGTACTCGAGACTAACCTAAACGCTTATATATCGGATACCTTTCAGTGGCAGAAAGGTACTACCTCCCTCTCTCATATGATATAGTTGTGGATTATTGAGTTATTATATGTCCTCTTGTGGAAATGAACCTGTACGTATAAAGTGCAACGAACTATTGCACCCGGGACTCTGTAGCAGAATAAAGTGCTGCTTGCGTGGACAAGAGCGTTTAACATCAAAGGAAATATGTTCAGTGTATGCTGACGAGGTAGAGGTTAAGAAGCTAAAGGCAGACAAAAAGATAAGCTATCAGTAACCTAAATAAATTCTTCGGCCTACTGCAGGAATAAAGCTACTGATGTGGTACTCCCTGAATCACCTTCTAAACTTTTACAATTAATTCAAACAATAAAAATAAAAATGGAAGTTAGGAATAAAAACTATCGGATGTGGAATCATATAAACCACCAGAAAGAATTAACATTCATGAGGCATAGTTCCTCTTCTTGTCATCGCTCTGATGAAGGCTTGAATTTCAAGTCGAAACGCGGACAAAAAAAAGCACATTTTCTTTTAAAAAAATATTTTTCGTCTTCCCAAAATGAAGAATAGTTTTACGTGATTATCTACATAAAAAATAAAGACAAAATAATATAAAAACATAATAAGGAACTAATGTTTTGAGGCTATTATTAATTCAAATTTTAAATTTGATTGTTAAAAGATCATAAAATAAATAATTAAAATGCATAAGGGAAAACGGAAGTATTCATAACGACTGGTGAACATCAAAAACTCGGCAGACAGACACTTTGCCAGACGATCAAAATTATACAATAGAATAATATTGCTCACTTAGGATATGAAGAAGATGAAATTCTCCTCTCGTTGAAAACATCCTTTCGCCTGAAGACAGCCACTAATGGTCGAGCTGATAACCAGGTCACGAAATGCAGGCTTAATAGTTTTCAACATTTCATCTCAATACTCACATTAAAATATATTGGACAATTATCGAGCTTTTCATCATTTTATCATTTCTATACAAATTCTCTCTCCTTTTCTCTTAAACTTTCATTTTCTCCCGTACCATCTGTCCTCTATCACAATAAATCCCAGTTGTAGTGGCAAATGGGATTTATTTTGTTACAACAAAATATAATACTTTTTTACTCTCCGGAAGAGACAAGTAGTCTCCGGTATATCTCGGTATTGACGGAAAAAGGTATTGTATTTGGTTTCGATGATATTAGAGTTACTTGGGGTGCTTATTTTAAATTTTCTAGTGTAGAAAAAGTCCGACTCGCAGGAACTGCGTCATCTTAGCGCGGTTACGTACATCTGGAAGAAATGGAATAGATTAGCATCACAAATCACAGGAAACAGCCAGTAGCCAACTTACACAGAAGCGGATAATTCTTAATCTGTATAAGTCAATACAATTATGTACTGAAAACGTACTTATTCTTCGACTACTGCTGAGAAGGCTCTATTCTAAACAACCAAAAATTCGTTGTCATATTAAGTATTTTTTTTTTTTTTTTTTTTTTTTTTTTTTTAACGGCGCATCTACATCTTGGCCATTAGCGCCGGGCTATCTACAGGTTGCCACCCTTTTCTAATGCCAACAGCACCGATTTACTGTTATAATCAATTTTAAATATGTGCTTCATGGCGAATAAAATTCCATTCTGCCGTGGGTTAAATCTTTCTATAAAATCAGAAATAACGATAACTTCAGTTGGAGGCTATGAGGAAGGTAATATAGAAAGAATTCAAAACAAACTACGTCGTCATGATTAGCGACTGCCATCTTGATTACCACAGCCACTCCAAACTTATTATTACCAATACCTTTCACCGTTTCTTAGCTTATGTTACTACAATACTAATTTTACTGATAAATGCAATTTAAAACAAGAAAAAACCAATTGAAAAGTGAGATAAACAAAGAGAAAACCCCTTTCAAAACAACAAAACAAACACTTTTAGCGCGGTTCCTCCCTCCCCCATAGGGAGGAACCCCGCTTATAGGGTTGATACAATGAAACAAACTGGAAGTGCCGACTAGAAAATTTCGCGTTTCAGAACCCCTAGAGACCGAAAATAACGGTGGTTCAAATTTGTATATATATATATATATATATATATATATATATATATATATATATATATATATATATATATTTGTCTGTTCGCTCTCTAGCTAGAAGACGAATGGTCCGATTTTGATGAAATTTGGTACAAAAATCCTTCGTCCAATTTGAAAGGTCAAGTTCGTTAACCAGCAAAATCCGCCTACTGGAAGATGGCGTTTGGGGCGAAATTCGCGCAAAAAAAATCGTAACGCTTACGTTTTTGAGTTCATAAGCTTCTAAGTACTCGTTTTATATGATTCCTGGTCTAGGAAAACGAATGAAACCATTTTCAAGGCGATAGCTTTAACCGTTTTCGAGATAATTGGAAAAATATTTTTTGAATACCGTTTTTGGTTTGGGTACTTAGAATCATGGGATTCAGTTGAAACATTTTCTGCATGTTCTAATTTCATCAAAACTAATATGTTGAAATTTTGGTTACGTTTGGAGCTAAGGAAGGGTTAGAATAAAATATTTTATTAGCAGACTTAAAAAGTTTTGGTAACTTTGTATATTTTCCTTAATATCTCGAAAAAGGTTGAGAATTTTGGGAAACGGAAGAACACCATTAGAAAGCTTACTAAATGCTCTACAAAAAAGGTTCTAATGAAAGTTTTGATTAGGCGATGTCAATCGGAGAAATAAGTGCTTAAAACTTTAAAGTAATTGATTTCGCTTATTCGAACTGTTCTTTTTGTCTGTTTTTATTCCTTGTTATTTTTTAATTGCTTATAGTTGGATAATGTATATTACAATAAAACAGATTAGGCAAAATAAGAAAAACAATTCATTGTTAGAAATATAGCTTGCCAAGAGAAAAAGATTCGTTGACGTCTTTTGAATATTTTCAATTGCCTTTATGCTGTTGGTTTTTTTATTTTATTTTTAATTGATTTTATCTGTAGAATTATTACTATAGTAAAAGAACACAGGAATGTGTGAAAATATTTGATATTTTCCAATTCCTTGAAACGTATGAAATGAAGTATCGGTAGAAGAGGATTCTAGGGTCTTGCGGACCTGACCCCAGGTATAGCCATAAAACCCTTTGAACAAAGGCCGAGGAAAATATTATCTGTTTCTATTCTATGCTTTTCAAATGAGAATAGGGATATGAACAGGAACCGGGTTCTCCCGTGGTCTAATGGCTAGCGCCTTGGATTCATAAGCGGGCGATGGTGGGTTCGATTCCCAACCTCCGGCAGGAATTTTACCATCCCACGGCTCCCTGGTGAAATTCCTCGCTACACCCTGGATGTCGGCGCTAATAACCTAGATGTATATGTGCCGTAAAAAAAAAAAAAAAAAAAAAAAAAAAAAAAAAAAAAAAAAAACTGGAACCGCGCTAAGATGACGCAGTTCCTGCGAGTCGGACTTTTTAAGTTTTAAGCGCTTATATCTCCGAGTGACGTTGCCCCATCGAATATTGCTTTAGAACCTTTTTTGTAGAGAATTTAGTAAGCATTCGAATGGCCACCTTCCACTTCGCACGACTTCCAACCGTTATCGAGATATTTACGAAAAATGTATGAAGATCCGAAAACTTTTCATGTCTATTAATACATTTTTTTTCCGCATACTTCCTTAACTCCAAATATAAGCAAAATTTAAACATCTTAGTTGGGATTAATTTCCAAGTTGTAGAAAATATTTCAATTGAATCCCGCGATTCTAAGTACTCACAAAAATATAATGACTTACAGAAACATTGATTCCACTTTTCTCAGAAACGGTTACAGATATCGCCTTATAAATGGTTTCATTCCTTTTATTATGTTAAGAAACCTGTAAAACAAGTACCTGCAAGCATATAAACTAAACATATAAACGTAAGCGTTATTTTTTTGCGCGAATTTCGCCCCAAACACTATCTTCTAGTGGGCGGATTCTGCTGGTTAACGAACTTGACCTTTCAAATTAGACGACAGATTTTTGTACCAAATTTCGTTAAAATCGGACCATTTTTGAGCTTGCTAGAGCGCGAACAGACATGGATATATATATAAATATATATATATATATATATATATATATATATATATATATATATATATATATATACAAATTTGGGCCACCTATATTTTCGTGATCTATAGGGTCTGAAACGTGAAAGTTTCTAGTCGGCACGTCCAGATTGCGTCATGAGGTCAACCTCATAAGCGGGTTCTCCCTATGCAGATAGGGAGTAACTGCGCTAAAATGTATAATGCTAGTTTACTTCAAACCTAAGCACATTTTTGAATTTATTCGACGAAATATATATTATTAATTAACGATTGTATTTTTTCCTTAACCTACTTTCTAAAACAAATGAATTGATAAAAGAATCATGTCGATATCATTTTCTAAACTCGATACATAAAATAATAAGTCCGATTCGCAGGAACTGCGTCATCTTAGCGCGGTTCCGTTCTTATCTCTAGTGTTTATGAAGGCATAGAATAGAAACAGTTATTACTTTGTTTAGATCAATAGCGAAACACCTATCCAAATGAAATCTCAAACAAACCAGTCTTGAAAGGTCTTGATTTACAATCTTACCTGTGTGGGTAAGCTATCCCATAAGTCGGGCAGAAAGGCCTCCGCTCTGAGGCATTTGGAAAGCCATGGGATCTCTCTCTTTGAACGCTACATTTTTAACAATAAATTGATCTTCTTATTTTACTTAATCTGTTTTATTGTCAAATACATTATCCGACTATAAGCAATTTAAAAATAACAAGGAATAAAACAGTCAAAAAGAACCGCTCGAATAAACGAAATCAATTACTTTAAAGTTTTAAGCACTTATTTCTCCGATTGACATCGCCTAATTAAAACTTTCTTTAGAACCTTTTTTGTAGAGCATTTAGTAAGCTTTCGAATGGTAACCTTCTGCTTCCCAAGATTGTCAACGGTTTTCGAGATACTAACGAAAGTATACAAAGTTACCAAAACTTTTCTTGTCTGTTAATAAAATATTTTATTCTAACCCTTTCTTTACTCCAAATGTAACAAAAATTTCAACATATTAGTTTTAATGAAAGTAGAACATCCAGAAAATGTTTCAACTGAATCCCATGATTCTAAGTACCCAAACCAAAAACGGTATTCAAAAACTATTTTTTCCAATTTTCTCGAAAACGGTTAAGGCTATCGCCTTGAAAATGGTTTCATTCGTTTTCCTAGCCCAAGAAGCATATAAAACGAGTAGTTGCAAGCTTATGAACTCAAAAACGTAAGCGTTACGATTTTTTTGCGCGAATTTCGCCCCAAACGCCATCTTCCAGTGGGCGGATTCTGTTGGTTAACGAACTTGACCTTTCAAATTGGAAGACGGATTTTTGTACCAAATTTCATCACAATCGGACCATTAGGGAAGCCAGAAATGAGCGAACAGACAAATATATATATATATATATATATATATATATATATATATATATATATATATATATATATATATATACAAATTTGAACCACCTTTATTTTCGGTCTCTAGGGGTTCTGAAAAGCGAAATTTTTTAGTCGGCACTTCCGGATTGTATCAACCCTATAAGCGGGGTTCCTCCCTATGGGGGAGGGAGGAACCGCGCTAAAAGCATTTACAACATTTTTTATTGGTGCTAATGACCTTGGCAGTAAAAGCACCTATAATCTAAAAAAACAAAAAAAAAAAAAAAAAAAAAACATATTTTATTAGCACTTTCCTCCGAAGGAAAGTAGCTATTGAGGTTGGACTCATGACGGAATTTTTGAAAAATTTCTTCAAATCTTTATCGATCCTACCTAGTAGACACCGAAAATGACACCCGTTAAAATGTATATATATATATATATATATATATATATATATATATATATATGTCTGTTAACACGATAGCGGCCAGAGTTTTTGTTTTTTCGTCACGAAACGTGGTATATAGCATTCAATTAGCAAAAGATTGAACGAGTTTTTTAACCACCAAAGTCGGTCCACCGGAAGGGGGGGTTTACCCCGAACCCAAAACACTAATTTGACTATGTCAGCCGTAATATTTGTTATATTTAAACGAAACTTGGTATTCGTAGTGGTAATATAGAGAGAAAAGTGAGATATAAAAATGAACTAAATCGGTTCATTAGAAGGGGGGGGTTTACTCCGGACCCACAATACCAATTCGCCACTACCAGCCGTGATTTTTGGTATATATCGATGAAACTCGGTATTCGTAGTGGTAATCCACAGGTAAATAACGTTTGTAAAAATAAACTAAATCGGTTCATTAGGAGGGGGGGGGGTTTACTCCGGACCCACAATACCAATTCGCCACTACCAGCCGTGATTTTTGGTATATTTCGACGAAACTCGGTATTCGTAGTGGTAATCTACAGGTAAATATGTGTTGTAAAAATAAACTAAATCGGTTCATTAGAAGGGGGGGTTTACTCTTGACCCAAATTCTTAATATACTCATACCGGTCGTAATTTCTGCTGTATTGTAACGAAACGCGGTATACGTCGTGGGTAACTCATGAGAAAGAAGTGTTGTAAAAATGAGCTGAATCGGTCAATCGGAAAGCGGGGGTTTAATTTGTAATATATTTCAATAGAAAAGCCCGTCAGACGTAGGTTCACAAAGCCGCCGCAAGGAGCGCTTTCTACCACTAGAGTGACTGTTTCCTGTTCCTGCGTTAGATCAAAATACGATAATATGGGGTTTTTTGTATTTATTACGTAGTGTAATAGGTACCATGTGTAAACATAACTCTGGAAGCAAATTATTAATTGATCAGTTACTCATTACAAATTTAAAATTTTATTTTTATTTTATTTATGTAGGATATTTTAAGCAAATTGTTCTGGAAAGCAATCTACACTACCCAAATTCTGAGGAAAGTGCTTAGTTATGCAGCTCCTGCGTGCCGGACTTTTTTTTTATTTCTCAGCTTCTAAGATGCATTGGACGGAACGCTCGGACACATGTCGACTATTTTTCGATGTAGAATCAGCAAAAAAAAAAAAAAAAAAAAGAAAAAAAAAAAAAAAAAAAAAAAAAAAAAGGACCACAAAGGCGACCGATCCCACCACTGTACACACCCCTAGTTAGAATATTTAAGGTGTACTTTGAAAGGGTGCTTTCACCCCTTAAACGAGCGATTGGGCCGATATAAAAAAATACTTATTGATTATTTTCACGTGTATAATAAATATACAAAGTTTCATAAAAATCGGCTCCGGACACTTGGAGATGTTTCCTTGTAAGCTCTCTAAATCACACCAAGAATAAGTAACATATCCGCTTTCTCAATATTTTTAAGATCATAAAATTACTATAAATCTATGAATAATCGGTATCTTACAAGAACCTGAATATAAACTTAATTAACGGAGCTAATTACTCTGACTATTAAACAAATTCTTGTTGACTGGAAAGAACGTGACAACCTGGAGTATCATGAAATGAGTACTTTAGCAAGGCGGATTACCGATCAACATTCTTACATAACCTCAAGAAAATTAATACATAGTATGTATTACATACATAATATTTGGTATTAATGCACGCTCAATCAATCAACTATTGCTTTAACTATAATATATTAATATTTAAAGTATAATAGTTTTACAATATAATAACGTTAAAATTATAATCCAAAATAATATTATTGTATGATAATAAGGTGAGTAGAAATTCAGAAGGAATGCAATACTTCTGAGTTTATTAAGTAACAAGTATGAATCTTGAACATGCGTCCCGCAGGAGGTATATGGAAAGGAGAAAAAGGCGATATATGTATATATCTGTGATGTATGCAGCGTTATTTGTGGAGTTCTCGATTTCTAAAAACAGTGGAGAGACATTATTTTTCTACCTTCTACGATATGTATATATATATATATATATATATATATATATATATATATATATATATATATATTTTAATCGCCAAATACAATTAATTTAATCGCGATTAATTTCTTTAATTGCCATTTGCGATTAATTTCATCGCGATTAAACATTTTAATTGCAATTGATTTAATTGCAAATGTGCAATTGATTTAATCGCGATTGATTAATTGCAATTGATTTAATCGCGATTGATTTAATTGCAATTAAATTCATTTTGATTTTCTGTAAAACAGTATTTTGATAAAAATTACCGCGGAAATTCAACATCCCAAACTACGTATGATCTACTCTGGTCCACTTCCGGTCGGCTCTGGGCAACATCCAATGGCATTCCTGTCCACTCCTGGTCCACTTCCGTTTTACTCTAGTTAAAATTTTCTCACAACTGGGTTACCCAGGCCCGCTTCCAGTCAGTTCAGATCCACCAGTGTTCACTTCCGGGTCTCTAAGGGCTCGCTTCCGGCACTTACTGTGTGCAGATTTTAGTGCTATTTTTTACCTTTTTTTTTTTTTTACGTATATCCGGAAATTAAAACGTTAACTGCGGTGCATGTCCCCGGGGCTTGCACCGCGTATAACTTTAGGTAAAACTGCAGTTAAGTGTCCTCATAACCGATTTCTTTCAAATTTGGTACAATAACGTATTTTGATGCACTAAATACGAATCCGTTAAAAAAAAAGTTCGCATACTTAAAGTTAGGTAAAACTGCAGTTAAGTGTACTCATAACTGATTTCTTTCAAATTTTGTACAATAACTTATTTTGATGCACTAAATACGAATCCGTTAAAAAAAAAGTTCGCATACTTAAAGTTAGGTAAAACTGCAGTTAAGTGTACTCATAACTGATTTCTTTCAAATTTTGTACAATAACGTATTTTGATGCACTAAATACGAATCCGTTAAAAAAAAAGTTCGCATACTTAAAGTTAGGTAAAACTGCAGTTAAGTGTACTCATAACAGATTTCATTCAAATTTTGTACATTAACGTATTTTGATGCACTAAATACGAATCCGTTAAAAAAAAAGTTCGCATACTTAAAGTTAGGTAAAACTGCAGTTTGTACTCATAACCGATTTCTTTCAAATTTGGTACAATAACGTATTTTGATGCACTAAATACGAATCCGTTAAAAAAAAAGTTCGCATACTTAAAGTTAGGTAAAACTGCAGTTAAGTGTCCTCATAACAGATTTCTTTCAAATTTGGTACAATAACGTATTTTGATGCACTAAATTCGAATCCGTTAAAAAAAAAGTTCGCATACTTAAAGTTAGGTAAAACTGCAGTTAAGTGTACTCATAACCGATTTCTTTCAAATTTTGTACAATAACGTATTTTGATGCACTAAATACGAATCCGTTAAAAAAAAGGTTCGCATACTTAAAGTTAGGTAAAACTGCAGTTAAGTGTACTCATAACAGATTTCATTCAAATTTTGTACAATAACGTATTTTGATGCACTAAATACGAATCCGTTAAAAAAAAAAGTTCGCATACTTAAAGTTAGGTAAAACTGCAGTTAAGTGTCCTCATAACCGATTCCTTTCAAATTTGGTACAATAACGTATTTTGATGCACTAAATACGAATCCGTTAAAAAAAAAGTTCGCATACTTAAAGTTAGGTAAAACTGCAGTTAAGTGTCCTCATAACCGATTTCTTTCAAATTTGGTACAATAACGTATATTGATGCACTAAATTCGAATCCGTTAAAAAAAAGTTCGCATACTTAAAGTTAGGTAAAACTGCAGTTAAGTGTACTCATAACTGATTTCTTTCAAATTTTGTACAATAACTTATTTTGATGCACTAAATACGAATCCGTTAAAAAAAAAGTTCGCATACTTAAAGTTAGGTAAAACTGCAGTTAAGTGTACTCATAACTGATTTCTTTCAAATTTTGTACAATAACGTATTTTGATGCACTAAATACGAATCCGTTAAAAAAAAAGTTCGCATACTTAAAGTTAGGTAAAACTGCAGTTAAGTGTACTCATAACAGATTTCATTCAAATTTTGTACATTAACGTATTTTGATGCACTAAATACGAATCCGTTAAAAAAAAAGTTCGCATACTTAAAGTTAGGTAAAACTGCAGTTAAGTGTACTCATAACCGATTTCTTTCAAATTTGGTACAATAACGTATTTTGATGCACTAAATACGAATCCGTTAAAAAAAAAGTTCGCATACTTAAAGTTAGGTAAAACTGCAGTTAAGTGTCCTCATAACCGATTTCTTTCAAATTTGGTACAATAACGTATTTTGATGCACTAAATACGAATCCGTTAAAAAAAAATGTTCGCTTTCAACTAGGAAAGAAGTTATTAAGCACTAACGTTCACTGTTAGTAAGGTTCTAAAAGTAGGCGTAAACAGCGTATTTGTAACATTGGGAATGAGAGTTCTCTGTTTCCCAATGTTACAAATACGCTGTTTACGCCTACTTTTAGAACCTTACTAACAGTGAACATTAGTGCTTAATAACTTCTTTCCTAGTTGAAAGCGAACTTTTTTTTTAACGGATTTGTATTTAGTGCATCAAAATACGTTATTGTACAAAATTTGAAAGAAATCGGTTAGGAGGACGCTAAACTGCAGTTTTACCTAACTTTAAGTATGGCTAAACAGCAGCCGCACTTGACATTTTAATTGCAGAATAAATTGTTAATTGCGAACTGCGCAATTACAATTGATTAATCGTTAATTGCAAAATCCGCGATTAACAATTGATTAATCGTAATTGCGAGTTGATGCGATTGAATTTTTAATTGTCATCGTCAATCGCCTCTGCGATTAACGTTTGCCTAACTCTGTTTAGAAATATAGGGATTTTTTGTTAAAAATATATATTTGGAGATTTAAAGCAAGAATAATTTTGTATTAAATAACCTCTGAAGAGGTGCGTCAGAAAACAGGAAACATTTCGGTCAAAAGATATAAAATAAAGTAGTCAATGTAAACGAATGGTGTAGTACTACTTTATCGATCTACTGCCGTTGAAAATAAATAAGAAAAGGTACAAAAATATATTGTCTTTTTAATTTCTTCTTTTCTCCAAAAGAATAATCTGAGGCCAAGATTAATTAAAACACTTTATTATGATCATCGCCTCAAACCATAACTATTTCATTTATTTATTTCAACTCCATTTAACATAACGTTTCGGCCTTCAGGCCATTTTCAAATACTTAAAACGCAGCAGCCTCATTTATTAAAAACTTTATTTTAGGCATTCTCATCCTGGGTCTCAACACATTTATTTCATTAAGTCCAGTCCTTATGCACTGCCATTCCACCATTGTAAAGACAATCGTATAGAATGGTGTTTTATTATTTATTTTTGGCTACCAAAGAGTAGCCGAAACGTCCTCAATATAGATTAAATACAAAAATCGTATTCATGTTTCCTAGCCGAATCCCAACTATTCCCTGACTGCTTTCAGCTCGACGGTTAACTATCTACATTATTTAAATAATATATTGCACTTTAGATTCCTGTTACATGAGTTTGATTTGTGTACTTAATGAATTTATTGAATTTAAAGCATAATCAGATGGATAGGTAATTTCGCCAAACGAACTAGAAATGTACCACCACCATAAGATTACACACATAAAGAATACACTGGTCAAAAAATAATAGTATTTTGAGGTACTGGACGAATTATTTGTAGTAGATTTTACACTGTAATAATCGAAGTTTTAACAATTGAGTTTTGTGGATAACCATAATGAATTAAGACATCGAATGGCTATCGGAAATCTGGCGAAGAGAATTAGGAGTGGACTTGTGCATGCCATTGCAGTTATTATAAGCCCAATTATCACGTGTAATCAAATTATGGGTTGCATAAGATATTTTTGGCTCAGTTGAGGAGAAACCATTGAATTAATTCTAGATTGGGGGGGGGGGGGGGTAATGATAACTAAGAAGTGTTTTTCCTCCTAAAAAAGCAAATAAACCATTTCAGAAGAATTGTATGTAGTTCAACCTTCCGTTTTAGCGCGGTTCCTCCCTCGCCCATAGGGAGGAACCCCACTTATAAGGTTGATCTCATGACGCAATCCAGAAGTGCCGACTAGAAAATTTTGCGTTTCAGAACCCATAGAGACCGAAAATGATAGTGGTTAAAATTTATATATATATATATATATATATATATATATATATATATATATATATATATACATATATATACATATATATATATACATATATATATATATATATATATATATATATATATATATATATATTTGTCTGTTCGCTCTGTAGCTCCCAGACGAATGGTCCGATTTTGATGAAATTTGGTACAAAAATCTTTCGTCTAATTTGAAAGGTCAAGTTCGTTAACCAGCAAAATCCGCCTACTGGAAGATGGCGTTTGGGGCGAAATTCGCGCAAAAAAAATCGTAACGCTTACGTTTTTGAGTTTATAAGCTTGCAAGTACTCGTTTTATATGCTTCTTGGGCTAGGAAAACGAATGAAACCATTTTCAAGGCGATAGCTTTAACCGTTTTCGAGAAAATCGGAAACATAGTTTTTGAATACCGTTTTTGGTTTGGGTACTTAGAATCATGGGATTCAGTTGAAACATTTTCTGCATGATCTACTTTCATTAAAACTAATATGTTGAAATTTTGGTTACGTTTGGAGTTAAGGAAGGGTTAGAATAAAATATTTTATTAACAGACATAAAAAGTTTTGGTAACTTTGTTTACTTTCCTTAATATCTCGAAAAACGTTGAGAATCTTGGTAAACGGAAGAATACCATTAGAAAGCTTATTAAATGCTCTACAAAAAAGGTTTTAATGAAAGTTTTGATTAGGCGATGTCAATCGGAGAAATAAGAGCATAAAACTTTAAAGTAATTGATTTCCCTTATTCGAACTGTCCTTTTTGTCTGTTTTTTATTCCTTGTTATTTTTTAATTGCTTATAGTTGGATAATGTATTTGAAAATGAAACAGGTTAAGAAAAATAAGAAAAACAATTTAAGGTTAGAGATATGGATTTCCAAGACATAGCTTTTCAACTGCCTAGCGTCCTTCCTAGGGAGGGTTGTTTGTGTTTGATTTTGGTACTTAGAATTATTTTCTGCATATTCGAATTTCATCAACACTAATATGTTGAAATTTTGGTTACGTTCGGAGTAAAGGAAGAGTTAGAATAAAATATTTTATTAACAGACATAAAAAGTTTTGGTATTTTTGTATACTTTCGTTAGTATCTCGAAAACCGTTGACAATCTTGGGAAGCGGAAGATTACCATTCGAAAGCTTACTAAATGTTCTACAAAAAAGGTTCTGAAGAAAGTTTTAATTAGGCGATGTCAATCGGAGAAATAAGTGCTTAAAACTTTAAATTAATTGATTTCGTTTATTGATTTCTGGTTCTTTTTGTCTGTTTTATTCCTTATTTTTTAATTGCTTATAGTTGGATAATGTATTTGACAATAAAACTGGTTAAGTAAAATAACAAAAACAATTTATTGTTAGAAATATAGATTTCCAAGATTCCAAGACCTTGTCACTAGCAGGACAGTTTCTAGTGTTAGCCGACCCTTCCAGGTAAGATCGTAAATCATGACCTTTCAAGACATTACTACACACAGGAATGGCGTTATGTTTAAATTAATCTACTATACATTTGTCAAATACACACCCTATTTGTCACTGACCTATCTTCGCCTAGCCCAAACTACTTGACAGAAAAATTTGAAATTTTGCAAGGACACTCTCTTTAGCATGTAAACACTCGCTAAAAGGATTTTTTGATATTCACATTTTGAAGTATTTTTTGAGGGGTTTGAAGTTTTATTTGGTTAGAGCAGGCAAGCCTAGGCAGCATGCGTTGCCAGGACGATAACAGAACAGCTGTTATTGTACTGTATCTACTTCATAGTATTATTTTGGATTGCGGTTAATTTCAACTGTGATGGCAGGCTTTAAATTACTAGAAATAGACTGTGATTTTTTCCCTCATAGAGTTTACGTTTTACCTGGTGATGGTCCATCCGAGGTAATAATATCCCTAACAGCCTCCTCGCCCATCATGTGTGTATCCAAATGACATCATGGAAACATAATTTTTTTAAATTTTAGCGTCCACTTATTATTGACAACGAGGAGCGCCCCAGTGTCAAGGAACATTATACTTTGATTACTTTTCAATTGATGAATAACAAATAGTATGACAAGAACCGTGCAATAATAAACTACATTACGTAATACGTACGCGTTAATTTTGAATATACATTATTTAACGCAATAAAATAACTACTTATATGCCGGGACGAAGCATAGGTATTCAGCTAGTTAATAATAAATACTCTATGTAACCTAGAAAGTTGGTATTTAATTTTTTTTTTTCATTAAGAATGTTTCCAAACATTTCTAAATAATTTCAATTTCTATGTTTAAAAAATTTCTTATTGCGCAGATGTCAAACGGCCTGTTATAACTCCAGCCTACTCAAAACTATAATATGATGTATTAAAAAAAAATATCAGATTCAGATTATTTTTGTAACTAATTTCGTTCGTTTTAGATGCTAGAGGAGAGCAGATAATTACAAACACATATAACTGAACGACCGGTAATTCCGTCACCAACGGGTCATAAAATGTCCACATTTCTTACTCGTTAAACGTTTGGGTTTACCCATAATTCGTAATTCGTATTTTTTTACGGCACTTTCGGGCAGTGGGGAATTCTTTCAGGGGACCCTGAATCAAAAACTCAACCTGCTGCACTCGGGACTCGAACCTGCATCTCCCGCATGAGTGTCCAAGGTGTTAGCCACTAGACCAAGGGGAGATCCCGTAGTCTGGAATGCCGAAAATTATGCAGATCTAATGACATATTGCACAAAAGAAATACGAATTTAGTGGCAGATAGTATGGAACTACATAACTAGCAATAAACTGCGATAAATTAAACCAACCCTAGCGGAATATCGCTATGTGCAGGTGATCGGACAAAAGAGTCGTTTTTAACTCGACTCTGAATTGGCAATTCTCTACTTTTCCATGAGCACTTAAAGACTAGACAAGGCGTCAAAATGTACCAAGATGAACTGTAAACTATAAGATATATACTAATAGACTGTCGAGAAAGAGAACAATTAAACATATCAACTGGCCTTTCAATAATTTCGACCGATGGTAGCCATAGTACCATTAAATATGGAAACGATATTTAAATTCTGCACCCAAGACAAATATATAACAAAGTATAACAAAAATACAGTTTCTCTCTTTTTTTGTTTAAATTAGTCTTTATTCTTCTGTCAGTTTCTTTTGCTATTTTTTTATTATTTATATTTATTTTTTAATACTCATCTATCCAAAATTATACTTTTTCCCATGTATAATTATTATAATTAGGTAATTCATTTACATTCATTAATTTGAATATTATATTAATCTCCAAAACTGCCAATCGCCTTCGATAAGCATAATTTATTCTGTATATAGTATTCCTATGGTTTCAATGATAAATTATTATTGAAAGTAAACCATAAAAAATACAATAAAGAAAACCAATCAAAATTTTCAAACATTCAAAAACAAAATAATTTACATATGGAAATTGTTCTAAAACCACACATCGCCCCACATCATCTTCCGTCAATTGTGAAAGTCCTTTTCTATAACCACATAATCCCAGAGGCCTTCATCGTTCCCTTGGTAAATAATTTGGTCATCATATGTTGTTACCAAACAGTTTCCTGCAAGGTCGTCTTGATCTTCTTTTCCTTGTTATAAGCTAATCTTTGTTCACTTCTGACACCATTGAAGATGTAAATTTGTATTGGAAAATTGACAAAATAAGTTAGAGCTACAAATGTTATTATTTTTAATATCACTGATCGAAACCCACAATTTGTTGAGTCATGCGGTTATCAATATCACCATTCGATAGCTTAACAAAAGTCAAGCAGTAACTCTTGAGGGGAGAGGAAAAAAAAAGTAAAAAAATAATAATAAATAAAAAAGATTAGTAAATAAATTTAACAAAAAAAAGGACAAATAATAATATAAGAAAAGATAATTAAAAAATAAATAATAATAATTCCCCCCCCCCTTTTTAGAAAGAAACTTTTCTTTTTCTTTCTTTTTTAATTAGATATTAGGCCAAAAGTCAGATTAAAAATAGTCTGTTGAGCGTTTGTGTATTAAAATTGATTTCGGGATACGGATATACTCGTAGTATAGACACAGGGATATTATTGTGAAAAGGTTCCAGGTGGACCTTTAGAGTAAGAATGTGTTATAATAATTTGTTGTTTTGTTTTTAACAGTATACTTGTTATGATATATGTTTATGTTATGAAAATGTTTTAATATGGTTTTTATATGTGGGCTGTCCTCCGTTAGCAATTCTTGAATGTCATAATGTATGTTAAGTGGGTCTCTTTGTCTGCATTCTGTAAGTATATGTTTTATAGTAAGAATCCTGTTACAGTATTTGCAAATAGGTATGTCTTTTCTATTCATTAAGTACGAGCGAGTCAGGAACGAGTGTCCAATACGTAGTCTGGTCAATATGACTTGGTCTCTCCTAGTTAGGGGCCATTTATCTTTAGACCAAGATTCTACAGTTGGCTTTATTTCAAGCAGTTCGTTGCCTGTTAGTGTCCAGTATCTTTGCCAGATACATGGAGAAAGAAACCGTTCAAAAGAACGAAACCAACAGCAGTACAGTAGTAGAAAATATCCACACGCCTATTTCTCAGAAAGCTCTATTTTTAAAAACGGAAAATTGCTTCTAATTTTACTTATCCTGTTTCATTGACAAATAAATTTATTCAATATAAGCTATTACAAAAATAACAAGCAATAAAAAAAAACTAAGAGAAAAAGACTAAAAGAGAAATATATGATACTGTACTACTTAATAAATACACAAAAACTCCATTTTCCGTCTTTTGATCTGACGCAGGAACAGGATACAGCCCCCCTAGTAGGAGATATGCTCCTCGCGGCGGCTTTGGGAACCTACGTCTGGCGGGTTAATTCTAATGAAACAGACTTTAAAGTAAACCCTCCTTTCCGATAGACCAATTTACTTCATTTTTACAACAATTCTTTCTCATGAGATACCCACGACGTATACCGCGTTTCGTTACAATACAGCAGAAATTACGACCGGTATGAGTATATTAGTACTTTAGGTCTGGAGTAAACCCCCCCCCCCTCCAAATAACCCGGTTTAGTTTATTTTTATAACCCATTTTTCTCTATTGATTACCACCACGAACACCGAGTTTCGTTGAAATGTCACAAAAATTACGGCTGGTAGTGGTAAACCCCCTCTCCTAATGAACCGATTTAGTTTATTTTTACAACGTATTTCTCTCTTTAGATCAACATAACGAATACCGAGTTTCGTCAAAATATAACAAAAACTAAGGCTAGCATGGTCAAATTAGTGTTTTGGGTCCGGGGTAAACACCCCCTACCGGTGGACCGATTTTGGTGGTTAACGAACTCGTTCAATCGTTTGCTAATTGAACGGTATATACCTCGTTTCGTGAAGAAAAAACAAAAACTCTGGCCGCTATCGTGTTAACAGACACACACACACACACACACATATATATATATATATATATATATATATATATATATATATATAAATTTTAACGGGGGTCATTTTCGGTGTCTCATAGGTAGGATCGATAAAGATTTGAAGAAATTTTTCAAAAATTCCGTCATGAGTGCAACCTCAATAGCTACTTTCCTTCGGAGGAAAGTGCTTATATATATATATATATATATATATATATATATATATATATATATATATATATATATATATATATATTTTAACGGGGGTCATTTTCGGTGTCTACTAGGTAAGATTTGAAGAATTTTTTCAAAAATTCCGTCATGAGTGCAACCTCAATAGCTACATTCCTTCGGAGGAAAGTGCTTAAAAGCCTATAACAACGAAAAATGTCTTCTACATTTACCCTGGTCTACTAGGTGTCCAGAGGACCTTATAACCCACCATTTTACACGAACATTTTCCCGACACCCCAAATTCCTAGATGCTCCCAGCCCTCCTCCCCGAAATATTTTTTTATAAAAGCTAGTGTCTCAAGTTATTTCTTGCCGGAGGATGACGCTAGGTGTCGCTGCCGGTCAGAAGGTAGTTAGGTAATAAGGACTGGACTCCCCCTATCAGCTGTTCCTGAACCAGTCCTGATGGTATAACTTGGTATTTAGTGTGGTTTCACCATCGACTCGCCATCTCTATCCCCTCCTGTATTCTACAAGCGCCATATACAGGTCCGCATTGGCTTACAGGTGTCTCTGCCGTCAGAATACCTCTTGATGAATGATGTACTTTCTGTTGATTTGTAAAGTTTATACATACAAGATAGGATTCTGTATATCGCATTTTTTATCTACGGTTTCGGGGTAGCCTTTAGTTTCTTTCAAAATATGAATTTTAAATATAATTATCTATATAATATTATGTCATATAATGGATTCAGATGGGCTGAGAAAATCTCAAATGAAGAACTATGGATAAGTACAGAGCAGTCTCCAATCCAAGCCCAAATAAGGAATAAATAAATGAAAGTGAATTAGACACACACATAGAGAACCAAATGGATCCATAAGAAAGACTATTTGTGTGACAAGGCATATACCATCAGAAAATGGCCGGGTAGGATATGCTAAGAATTCTGCAAGAAGCGAGATGGCAACTTTAAGAGAGGAATGGAACACACTTGATGCCTTATACTCCAACAGCAAAGGACTTAGTAGTAAAATATAAGTTTTAGGCATTATTTTATGTAATTATTCAATAAGATGGCGACCCTATTTATCAATAAGTAATTTCATGTGCCAGAAAATCAAAATTAATTTATTGCACGCCATTCATCAATAATCTTTTTTTCACTCTACTTCCTTCATGTTATCATGGAGCCTCTTCAGGCTTTTATAAATGAAAAATAAGCGCCAAAGTAAAATACAGAAATTTTCGTCTAAATTTCTAATATATAATCTAGAGAAAGTATTCTAAAAAAAAAAAAAAAAAAAAAAAAAAAAAAAAAAAAAAAAAAAAAAAAAAATTTATGAAGACAACCAGTTTTAGAAGTTTCCTATTATGTCCTAAATATCTTGACAACGGATGAAAAAGTTTTGAAAATAAGGTGTCATGTAAAAGCTTAATTAATTTCATGCAAAAAAGGATCTGGCAACATTTTTGATGAGACCACCTCAGACGGAGAATACGGGGCTAAAATTTCGGGAGTTTTGCATTTGGTCTTTTCAGGACAAAATATTAAGTTTCCTTTCTATTATTTTCTGATGAGAATACATATATTTAAAAAAAGAACGCGCTAAGATGACGTAGTTTTAGGTGTAGACTATTATGAGTACTATTTTCAAAAAAATAAATAAAGAAACTGAATTTTCCACTCAAGTTGAAGTCCGAGATATGTGAATCTTCACAGTGTTTCGTTGGTCCAACTCATTTGCGAAACAAGCCATATGTTCCCTGTTGGTCATTTGGTTACTTTTTTAGGTCAAAGCAAAATGTCATTGCCGTGTTTGGCGTCGGGCCTGGGGCAATTTTACAACCCATCCCAACTTCGGAGTTGTAAGGATTAGTTAAATATATGAGCATTTTTTTTTTTTTTTCGCTCAAGCTAAACAAATACGAAAATAAACTCTTTCAAATGACAAAGAAACCGAATTAGAGATATACCATCAAAGAAGTTCTTTTATATTAATTTAATTCATTATTGATACTATATTAGTGAACAACTCTTTAGGACGATGGATCTGATAAACGTTTGGCAATAAAATAATAAAGCTTAGCTGATTAATAAACGGGAAGATTATGTACCAATATCAAATACGTGTTAATTGTAATATATATATATATAAGGAAAGTTAAGATATATATATATATATATATACATTATATATAAGGCCAAGTTAAGGAGAAACATGCCTGTTTCATGGAGATTCCGTGGAGCGAGGTATAACTCGCTGTATTTCCAGCATTTAATACCAAATCAATTCCTATTACAATGAGCCAAGGCCTAGTTTATTGTAAACCTTGTTTTTTTTCTTTTATTAAGGTGCTTCGACTGCTGGAGCCATTAACACCGCCGTGTTAAACTAGTTTCAAACATTTTTAGCAACAATCTCGTTCATATTCCCATTGAATTCAGGGAAACGCTTCCTCTGCCAGATTTGAGACTAATAATTCTTGGAATAGATGGATTACTTGCACTAGACAGAGCTTTTTTCTTCTTAATAACAAAAGTGTTAACATTTACTTAATTACTTGAAATTAACTTAAAAATCTTGATTTCATAACTGTGGGATTTAATAATGAAAGAAAACAAGAGAAAATTGAAATTTGAGAGAAAAAAACAATTTTAAAATATCGTTATTAAATTAAATTTTACAAAAAGTGTTCAAAGTGGCCACCATGGCCAAAATGGCTCTAATACATGCTCATGCTCACATATATAAATATGTGCGTGCGCGAGCGTGGTGTGTTTTGTGGGCCCATGTGCCGGACTGTCATCATTTGAGGCGTTGCGGATACGAAGGGCGAACAAAAGGTAGTTTTCAGGAAAAGGCGTATGAATATGTTTTTTAAAAGGGTGAACTCAACTAGAGAACGAGTATATTCGTTATGGGATGTTTCATTGTTTGTTTATTAATTTATATGAATAAACAAATTACATAATAATTAGTCTGAACATCAATTTTTACTAAAAGAGCATTTTATTTATATCATCGTCCAACGGACCGATTTTGGATTTTTGAGTTTGCCTTACGTATCCGCCTTCCTATGGCAGTTTCCAGCCAGCTGGTTTTCATATTCTGTGTTTTTTCTATAGGAAATATGGGTGAACGCAATATGAAAAATATGCCAGTAGATTCTCTGATTCGGATGGTGAGGAAAAAAAACCAATTTAAACCGATGTTGAGTTC
Organism: Gonocerus acuteangulatus; assembly: GCA_946811695.1. Lineage (NCBI taxonomy): Eukaryota > Metazoa > Arthropoda > Insecta > Hemiptera > Coreidae > Gonocerus > Gonocerus acuteangulatus. The sequence continues at coordinate 49,233,863 of OX328129.1, forward strand.
GCCCTTCGTATCCATAACGCCGCAATTTACCCCACACTAAGGAATATACGCTCCTGGTTGAAGGAATATACGCTCCTGGTTGAAGGAATAATCGCTCATGGTTTTAAGCCGTATTCACACAATTTGATTTTTTTTAAATTCTTTTGGTAGTGTCAGAACAATTATAAAAATATAAGTAGTTATATTAGAAATATTTTATAAATCTCCAAATGAAGGACTATATTGCACGAAACTGATTGAAAATGGTCTCGAAATTCTTATCGGTTGCCCTGGTCTAGTTGGTTAATTCATGGAGTCGGTAGTGAGAAAGGAGCGAGTATGTAAATCCCATGGGAAGCTTTCCCAGGCAGTGGATTGAAATTAAGTTGCAATTTAGTGCGCTGGGTTTATTAGCGAATGTAGAAAGTAAGTGTCCACCCAAGCCTTGGACTGCGCTGTTATCTGGTGTGCTTATCAAGGGCTGTCCATTTCGGGCGTTTCCGTTTCTATTTTTCGTGTCATTTGCAAAACTTAAAAACAGCTAACAGTTTGTTTGTTGTTTGATTCTTCTTGAGACGAGTAAACTAGTACAAATATGTACAATGAAATCTCAAAGAGAAGATTTTAGGAAATTATTCAACCCCTTCTCAACTTCCGCTCTAGGAATACAAACACAACAAATATGTACTACTACAAATACGTTTCTCATTCTGTTACCTTGTTTTACTAAAATTCTCATTTTAATCTTAAATTCAATTATAAACTAAGGCAATCAGAAACAAGAACCCGTTCAAAGAACACAAAACCAACAATTTCGAATTTCAAGCACCGATTTCTCAGAATGAGATCGTCTTCATACTAGGAGAAAATTTAGCAAGCTTTCGAATGATTACCGTTCACTTACCACGATTTTCGAAACGTTTTCGAGATATTTAAGACAATAAATAAAAAACCCAAAACTAATCATGTCTGTTGATATGTTTTCCCCTTAATATTTGGTTAACTCAAAAAGTAACCAAAATTATAATATATTTTTTTTTTAATGAATGATAAAAATCTAGATAAAATTTCAACTTAATAGATTGTTTGTTTTTTTTTTCACTTTCCGTGTGGAAAGGAATATATATATATATATATATATATATATATATATATATATATATATATATATATATATATAATCACACATATATGTCCAATGTGTTTGTGATTGGAAATCATTACAAAGAAACTATTGATTTTCTATGTTTTAAGATAATTTACTATCGCTAGGAAAATGCGAAACCAATTGGCCAAAGGTTTAAAAATAAATAAATAAAAAGAAAGATAGCAGTTGCAAGATAATGAATGAATTTGAATTTCCCAATCCATAATGAGTTAATTACACCAATATTTGGAGTAAAAGGGTGTTTTCGACGACGAACAGTAATCAGGAGCCGAGCGGTGGGCCAGTTCGATTGGCGAAAGTATTTCAGGTACGGTTTGTGAAATCGATTTTAAAGAATAAATTATTGAGGAATGAATAACCCAGGTTCGGCCAAGGAATTTACATAATCGATTGTTTGGGCCTTTAAAGTGCTCTAATTATCATCAAAGGTTCACCAAATGTTAACTGCTTTTGTCTTGAGGAGTTTTCAAAAGCATTCAGTATTACTTAAGTACATTTTATATTTAATTGAAAAATATTTTATTTTTTATAGAATTTTTTTATGCGTTTGCTCAAGAAGAGCTAACCGGTGTTAGCCGGTGGTGGTTGTTTATATTTCTTTTTCTTCCAGAAAGCAAAGTTTTGTGTGGAGTGAACATAGTTGTTGAGTGCTTTCTTTTAGAATTTGTTTCGAGGGGGGATTCAGTGCCTTTCATTTCAGAATACAGGGCAGTTTTTTTTTTTGTTTTTTTGTTTTTTGCGCATCGGCCACTGAGACCATTTAATTGTCCTATTCTGGCACGCTGACATTCTCCATTGTTCTGTGTCATCTTTTGCCGAAATTATTGTTAAGTTTAAACCAATCTTCTAGCCAAAAGGACAGTATTCTCTGGCTGAAATAAACGTGAAGCCTGAAGCTTTCTCAATATACTTGTCCCTTCTTCTCGTCCAGAATAATATTGGACCAATTGTCTTATATGGCAGAGCAATACACCTTTTTTTCAGTTTATTTAGTTATCGTGCGCATGGATATCTCATGTTCTATAAATTTTAATGAAATCCAATGATTTCATAGTCAGCCTTTTATTTATTTATTCAATCAAGGTATATTGTTAATTGCATTGCCTGCAAATAGCAAAGGCTTCTTTAGTAATAATGCTATTTGTATCTTGGTTATACTATATTGAATCATTGTCTTGTACGTTGGCACGGGTTACCTTTGAATCACTGTTATATTATTTGTTAAAATAGATGTGGTTCTAAACAAATTGTTTTAATTATTACATATCTGGACGGTCAACAAATAATACACATAAATAATAAATATGATTTATTATTATTATTTATGCTACAAAAGTTCACACCTTTAGTGCATAAAAGCTATTTCCAACAATAGTAGGCAAGTACACCTTCAATCTTGGGGGCCAACCCTTAGTTCGTATTATTTTTTGGTCATTCGCCGGCTTTAAAAATAAGTTAATAAGAGCGCTTTTATAAAATTAATGGTAATGTAACATTCTATTCACTATAAAGGCAACGTTAATAAATTAGTTAACCAAGTAAATGGGTATTTAGGAATTTTGAAATTACTTTTTACCTTCACTTCAGAATAATATTAGAAGAAATATATTAGGCTCCTATAAAAAAGATTATTACACTAATTTATTGAAATAGTAATTAAACATTGAAGAAAAATAATATACATTTTCCCACTAAATACTGGAGATTGGCTAAAGAAGGTTCTATATTTCTAGAAAGTTGAAGTTAGTGCATTCTAGAAAATGGGCGGTGCATGCATGCAGGTGATCATGATAGATCAACTTCCACAAGAAAAATTAGACGTTTAACTTAAGCCTGTTACATGGCACCGGACTCCAATCATATTTACATATTCCTCCTTGCCACTCGGGGCATTTCAATTTAAAACGAGAGAATTCCGTTTTATCCCTGCAGTTCGAAGGACACATATTGTTTTTGTGTTACAAGGCCGACGGTTCTCGGAGCAAATCGGCATCGCTTTGCAATTCAGAATCCTACGGCCGGACTAACGATTCCCCCTGGGCCTAGGAGAGGGGAACAATCTATTGCAAATTGCATCTCTTATCGTCGGGGTTGCATATTGCTGCAATTCCAGCGGCGGAAAATAGATGCAATAGCACAAATTGCAGTTTTATACCTTAAAACCTGCCCATTTGGGGCTATGATGTCCATATTTGGATTAGGCCTGCATTAGGGGATTATTTTCTGATTTTCGAATTTATTACTTGAATCGCGTATTCAAATATGCATGAATTCAACCCGTCTTTAGCTGTGGTAGACAGGCACTACATACGTTATTCAGCATGTGTCTTTCGGAATTTCATACTATATTTTAGAAATAGAGAACTGTTCAAAGGAACAAAACCTACACTTTCAAAATGTTATAGACTGATTTCTCTGACTGAGATCATTATATTGAAACAGTCAATAATGTTTTGCAACAAGAGGCGTTTAGTTTTTGCTGAAAATGTCGAAAGTTTTTGAAGGGTTGCGTTCTACTTACCACTTAACAGTTTTTGAGATATTTAAGATAATATAGGAAAATCTCAAAACTTTTTGGAGAAAACCAAATACCTAATTTGTTTTCTGTTGAATGTCTTGATCAATTTTCAACTGCATCCGTCATTTTGGATAAACCAAAACGAAAAGCCTTTTTGTATGCAGTATTGCACTACGTACGTTTTTTTGGCTCGTTTATACCTAGAGACCAGCGGATGATGTACAAAATATTTAGAGAGTGAAGTACCTTATAGGATTGTGTAGTTTAGCAAGTGATGAAAACAATGAATATATTTTGGAGTTTCACAAGTGTCAACTCGACATTCCTTGACCATCTTCGCGAGTCAAAGGTGCTGTTAAACCACTAAAAGGCGAGACACTAATTATTAAATTAATCAGGTTTTATGAACAAGGTATAAGTACAAACTGTATCTTCTTCTGAGCAGTTAGTGTCGTCCTCGATGTCTTGTCGCCAAGTATTTAACAAGACATGAGGGCATCTGGATGCACAGGCTGGCGTGTGTACCGTTTTGTGCCAAAATGTATACGGGATATATTAGCTGCTCTTATATAAGTTGTGCTTCCTGTCTAACGTTATTTTCTTAATTTGTTCGTACTTAAGTGGGCACGGTAGTGTTACGGAGCGCCTAATATTATTTTTTTGCTGGCACATTGCTACAACAAAAAATCACTCATTGTGTAACACACCTTTAGCAGTATGAATCGAAATTCGAAACCCACATAAAAAGGCTCATTTTCACCAGACTGATACCTATAAAAAAATTCCCGATTCGTTTCCAACATCATACATTTTTTTAACCTTACAATTTCTCATACATAAACATTAGGATTGGAGCACATCTCGTTTATCGGTATTTTAATAGTATTTTTGTCAACTTTTAGAGTTTACGTATGGTACATTTTCGCCTTATGGTCCTCCATAAGCCCTCAGCGGGATATTTACAAGATCAATAAGCCACAGAAAAAGATAAGCTATGATAGAACATTCTAAGCAAAATATTATACAAATAAACACATATTAATCCTAATGTACATTAAAAAAAATCATGTAAAGTTAGGATTCACTTTGTATCTATAAAACGTCCATTCATTAATCAGAAAAGGAATCAAACAACTTTGCTGACCGAAGTAGTACTAATATAATATTCATATTTCAACATCAAATATTACATACCCTTTCTAAGGACCTGCATAATGGCCTCGTTATATCGAATACTGGAGGAACACTTACCTAGAAAAAACAGAAGTTAATAGTCACTTTTTGATACCACACTGGCCAATGGGATTTTAGTATTTGCAAATAACAGTAGCATGAACATAGATTAATACACACACACACACACACATATATGTATGTGTATGTATATGTGTATATATATATATATATATATATATATATATATATACCAAATTATTAGATATTCGAGGTCACCAATGAAATAATTCTCCCAAATGCATTATTATATTCAAGTACAAAGGGCATAACCTTCATTAAAATTTAAAAAAAAAAATCAGAAGGGAAAGAACATAAACAACTATACAAAAAGATCCAAAAATAAAAAAGGAAGTATAAGTCATTCGGAAGTATAGATAGTTATATAAATTCAAAAAACAATTTATAAAATATTAATCATAAGCATACAATGTAACCAAATGCTTTAGGAGTAATAGTATTTATTATGAAAATAGTAGCATTTTGAATTCCATCAGTGCACTATTTGGAGTGCATGAGACGGGTCCTTTTTCTAGTTATCTTTTACGACATTGTCAAATAAATACATTCCATATAATTAAAAATTTAATTAAAATATTACTATAAATACTCTCAAATTGTAATCCCCGCAAAGCTTCTTCCTATATGTAAGTGATACTATTAGAAAATGGATCATCCTTGAAATTCCTACATGGTATCAAGTTGAAAGAAATAATTGCTGACTTGCTTAACATATGTGTGTGTATGGAAGTTTCCAGTGTTTGTATCTCGCTGGGTCAAGGAATCCTTCTCTCTCCTAAGGTCTGCTTATCAGGAAATATGGACTCGATTAATTCATCCTGAATTCCATTCCTGGAATTCTTGTTCGATATCGATTGTAGGTTCGATTCCCAGCGGGCTTGGTTAAATTCTTCAATAAAGCTTTCCGATGTTTGCTAGAACAAATTATAGTCTTACTGACATACCCGCAGAAAATAAATTCCTCGCAGAGAATGTTTGTTTTGTCATAGATAGATATAAAAATTTGAACGACTAATCAAACGTTGACGTTTCTCGGTAGCATGAGCGGTATTTCGTTCCTATGTACAATGAGAAAACGCGAAAAAGTATTGGGGTCTGTTATTGTGGAAGACACCATCCAGTTACTTGTGAATTATCTGTAGTGATTATAACAGTGATTCAACGCACGCACATAACTCATTAGCTTTTCTATTGCCGAGTTCGTCTCAAGCCTCGGTCGAGAGAGGTTGTTCTTATTGTGCTCTAGGCTCCGCAGGCAAGCTTTAAGATATTTTATTGCTAAGTTCAGGTATAGACCCTTGCGAGTGAACATGCTTCTCGGTACAAGCCTAGGATCAGTGCCGCTGCAAATGTTTATTACCCTAGCAGTTAACATTCGTCTGGACCTACGGCTAGTGCAAAATACCAAGCGCGGCAAAGTTCTTTCTTTCTCCAATTTTAACTTTTCTTTGTTAATAAAAAAAAATGAGTGAAAACAGTGCCGAAATGATAAGAGAAGACGTAAATAGCTGTCAGCCTACACGCCGATCATGGTTTGAGACTCAGGAAGAAGTTAACCAGCAAGCTTTAAGATTCATCAGCGTGGATATAGAAGAGGAGAATAAATCGTTCAACAAAGTAAACCCTTTTCATATTCACGGCTGGGTATCTTCCTTTTCTAAGCAAATCAAAGTAAAGAAACTTAGAAAGTATGGAGATTTACTTTTAGGTGTTCCCAATACAACAATAGCTACAAGGATTTTGAAGCAAACCCATTTCAATAATCTTAAAATAACAGTGGCTCCTCACAAAAACTTAAATAAAAGCCAGGGAGTGTTTTATTGTAGGGAACTAAAGAACCTGCATGGAAATGAAAAAGTTTCGGAACTGAAATCACAGTCGGTATCAGCAATTAGAAGATTAGGTTCAAGGGAAACCTATAAAACAAGCTCGCTTTTTGTAGCTACTTTTGATACGCCTAAGCTTCCGGAAAATATATACATCGGATACCTATCCATTCCGTTATGCTCATTTATCCCACAGCCGATGATCTGTAGGAAATGTTTCCAAATCGGGCATCTAAGAACTAATTGTAAAAACGATGCTATCTGTAAAACGTGCTCAGAAAAATCACATGACGGACTATGTTCAAAGATCAAGTGCGTTCTTTGCAAAGGTAGTCATCCTTCATTAGACAAAACTTGTCCAAAATACCAAGAAGAAAAATTATGGTGACAGAAAAAATAGGTTACTATGAAGCAATGAAAACAAGGCTCGCTCTGAACACAAAGTCATATACCATCGCGGTAAACAAGAATGTGGACGAAAGCAGTCAGCTGACCAAGCTTTCTGATATGTTTAATAGACTCGAAGAAAGAATAATGGCTTTAGAGAAGGGTTTAACTGAAACTCTACCGTCTGCCGCTGCTGAAAACACCTGTCAGTCTTACGTGGAAACAAAATTAGAGGAACATTCAAAACAGAATGAAAAATTTTTTGAAAAAGTATTTAAAAATCTGGAGTGCCTCGTAACTAAATTTGAAAAAAACTTTAGTGAAGAAAAAGAAGATGCTAAACAGAAGAAGAATGTGAAGGAAGAGAAAATCGAAACTCCCAAAGGTGGAGACATAGAAACAAGGAATATGTCTAACAAAAAAGGAAAACAGGTTAGTGCAAAAAAGGACAATCTTACAAACCTCAGCAATGAGGACAATTAAAGTGGATATTAGTTTAATATTCTTAATTACAATGATTGTACTTATAAGATTTTACATTCTGATTTATAAAATTTACTTGCGGTCAGATTATTTACCCTTGGTAATAAAGCTACTGGTTTCAGTTTTTAATATCAAAATTTTATTATGTCAGTTCTCCAATGGAATATAAACGGCGTGCATAGACGAATTTGCGAACTTAAGTTGTTGTTGCAAGACACGGACATACACATTATTGCTCTACAGGAAACACACCTAAAACACGGTAAAAACTTTAACATGCATGGTTTTACGATATACCGAAATGACTATGTCTTGGGCTTAGAAGCATGTGGTGGTGTTGCTGTCTGTGTTAGGGATAACATATACAGCGAACCTCTAAGACTGCTTACTACAATCCAAGCAGTCGCTGCTGTAGTCTATCTCCCATTCCGACTTTCTGTCTGCTCTGTATAGCTTCCACCAGGTGAACCTATTGACGTACACGCTCTCACGGACTTAATATCACAGTTAACATCTCCTATATTATTTCTCTCTGATGTAAATGCAGAGAATATAATGTGGGGGGCTACAAATACCAACCACAGAGGTAACCACATACAAAGTATTTTTGATAACACTGACTTGATACCATTAAACACTAACGAACCGACACATCTATGCTCCAGGACTGGACTACTTTCTCACATAGACGTTTCTGCTGCTTCTCTGCAGTATTCTCGCGGTTTTCATGGGCTGTCTCTCAAGAATCTCATGGAAGTGATCATTTTCCAATATTAGTCAATTACTTTTCTCATTTTATTTAACTCACCTGCAAAATACAACACAAAAAAAGCCAACTGGGACTCTTATCAAAATTATATTTTAGAACAAATCAATAACAGGTATATAAGATTACAAACAGTCGAAGAAATGACGAACATAATCAATGAAGCAGCAGAATTGAGTATACCAAAGACATCAAACCATTACAAAAAATGCCCAGTACCCTGGTGGAATGAGGAATGCAAAGAGGCAATAAAAAACCGGAAAAAGGCACTACGCCTATTCTGCAGAAATCCATCAGACAAACTTTTACAAAATTATAAAAAATAGAAAGCAAAAGCTCAATGGGTTGTTAAACGCAGTAAAAAGACTTGTTGGACTTAATATGTCAGTAGTATAAATAAATTCTCTTTCATTCGGGATATTTGGTCGAAGGTTAACAAAATTCAACATAAAAAATACAATTCACCAGTAACAGGACTGTTTCATAACAATAATATTGAAACAAACATACTGTCTATTAGTAACATTTTAGGAAAACACTTCTCCACTATTTCCAGTGACGGAAATTACAGAAATGAATTTCTAAATCATAAACAGACAATAGAGAAAACCCCTTTGCCAATATTACCTAAATACAAACACCCCCTTAACGAACCATTTACACTTAACCTTAACGAACTGACACAAACCTCAAAATCATTAAAACCCACTTCTTCAGGTCCAGACAGTATAACCAATGACATGCTGAAACACCTTCCAACTCAGGGGCTAAATCTTCTTCTTGATAGCCTGAATGGAATGTATGAAAACTGCACCTACCCTGACATATGGAATTCTTCTATTGTGGTACCTATTCTAAAACCAAGAAAAGACAAGAAGCTTCCCTCCAATTACAGACCAATTTCCTTAACCAGCTGTATTAACAAGCTATTCGAAAGAATGCTTAATAAGAGGTTGGTATGGTTTCTCGAGAAAAATAAATTAATGACAGAATTCCAATGCGGGTTTCGCCCAGGTCATTCAACCATGCATCATATTGCCAGACTAGAAAATGATATACTTAACGCTTTTTTTAATACTGAATATCTCATCGCTGTATCCCTAGATATACAAAAAGCTTACGATACAGTATGGAAAAGGTTAATAATACAGCAACTTAAGGAATGGAATATTGAAGGAAATATTCTATGTTTCATCAATAATTACATATCAAATAGAAATTTCCGAGTCAGAGTGGGAGCAGAATTATCAGACAAATTTCAACAACAAAATGGGGTCCCACAAGGAGGCGTTTTAAGTCCAACCATTTTTGGTATTGCTATCAATTCTGTAACAAGGTACATTCCAACTGGTATATTGTACTGCCTGTATGCTGATGATTTACTGATATATAACTCATCAAAATCATTTCATGAAACACACGACAACCTGAAGACCTTCAAATCACTCCGTAACCTCACTCAATCCACCCTTCGCCGCGCTCGTTCCCAGTATTACCAGACCTCCCTCTCCTCAGCTTCCGACTCCCGCTCCCTCTGGAACACCCTTCGTAGCCTTTCCCTCGCAAAGACTAAACCCACTCCCACCATCCATGTTACACCCGACGAGCTGAATACCCATTTCAGTGCCGTCTCCTCCTCAACTACTCCTTCCACGCCCTTTGTTCCTTCTAATACCTTTAACTCTGATAATTTTTATTTCTTAGATATATCACCTTCAGAACTCCTCAAAGCTGTCATGAAATCACGTTCTAAGTCCAAAGGTTCGGACAGTATACCCGTTGAGCTTATTAAACTTTCCCTTCCTGTTATCCTACCCCACCTACTCCACATATACAATTATTCTTTGCAAAACTCCGTCTTTCCCACATCATGGAAGAAAGCAATTGTTCATCCCTTAAACAAAATTTCCAATCCAATTTTTCCCACCGACTTCCGTCCTATTTCTATCCTTTCCAATCTTTCTAAACCACTTGAACGCCTCGTACAATCCCAAATATCCGCCTTTCTACAACCCCGCTTAAACTCCCACCAATCTGGCTTTGGTCCAGGTTACTCCACCCAATCCGCACTTCTAAAAGTTACGCACGACCTCCAATCCGCTATTGATCTCAAAAGAATTTCCATCCTTATACTCCTAGGTTTCAGTAAAGCGTTCGATACCATTGACCATGACATACTCCTTTCAAAACTCCAATCTTTTTCTTTCTCTAACAGTGCTCTGACCTGGTTTCAATCCTTCATTTCTAACCGCTCCCAATCAGTAGCCATTCCAAACAAACCCCAATCCTCCTCCCTTACACTAGACCGAGGTGTCGCACAGGGATCCTCTCTATCCCCAACACTGTTTGCAGCCTACATAAATGATCTCCCATCCTCTATCCTATTTTGCAACTTCCACATGTATGCCGATGATTCCCAAATCTACCTTTCCTTCCCCCCCCCCCCCTCTGAGCTATTAGAAGCAGCAAGAAAAATTCAGGAAGACTTGGACAGGATCACAGCTTGGGCCAAGACCAACAAATTATTGATGAATGCTGAAAAGTCCAAAGCGATAGTGATAGGCTCAGCTCCCCTCTTGAAATCTCTCCCTCCTATCCTCCCTTCCTTCACCATTGACTCCAGTCCTATTCAATATGTTTCCTCTGCCAAGAACCTGGGCCTTGTTTTCGACCAAAACCTATCCTGGAAAAATTACTCGTCGCTCCATAGCCACCCTTAAACTATTTAACCGTTCCCGTCACCTCCTCCCTACTCCTACACGTCAGCTTCTTGTATCTTCTCTAGTGTTCCCCCACTTCGACTACGGTTGCCTGGTGTATGGAGGGCTCACTGGGGAGCTTGAGGATCGTCTTAAGCGATTAATGAACAGTTTTCTCAGATTTATCCTCGATACCCCCAGGGATGCCCATATTTCACACCGGTATTCCGAGTTGAAGTGGCTATTTCCATCAATTCGACGACACTATTTCCTAGGTTCCTTCCTTTACCAAACCATTTCTTCCAAATCTCCTTCCTATATTTACAACCTCCTGCAGTTTAAATCTACTGTCCATTTCCGTGGTACCCGCTCCCGTCCCTCCGATCTCTATCCTCCCACTCGGGCCCCCCACGGTCGAAGAAGGCTGTTTTTCTTCGACCGTTCCTTCATCTCCCGAGCCTCCTCCTTCTGGAACTCTATCCCTCTTTCCATTCGACACTCTCCTTCCTTACCTGTCTTTAAATCCCGCCTCTTTGCTTTTCTCCTATCCTCCCAGGAAGACGCTTCTTAAAATTTCACCACCAGGAAGACCAGATTACCTTTGTAAATTATATTGCTGTTTTTTTCTCGTGTTTATGTATTTTTCCTAGTTCATATCTTTTTATAGCCCCCATTCCTTTAATATTTATTCAACTTTTTAATATTTATTTGTTTATTTAAACTCTTTAATTTTATTCCCATCCCCCTCTGAACATTGTATCATCATTGCCCCATTCCAATGAATGTACATATTTACTTATATTTCATTTTATTATTTAAGGCTTCACATATAATATTTGTATTAGTTGCTTTTTTTGTTTTGTTTTTTTATACTTTTGTTTTTTCTTTATTCATATTTATATTTTTAGGTTAAATTTCTTTATTGTTTATTTTGTATTTATTTTTATTCTTATGGGACGAAGTCCCAGAATAAAGTTTTTTTTTCATTCATTCATTCATTCAACATTCAACAAGCCATACACAAACTAGAAAGTTGGAGTTCATCCACTGGTTTCACATTATCCCTGGAGAAATCCAAGTGTATATTATTTACAAAGAAAAAAGACCGACCAAATCCAACTATCACACTTTACGGAAACAATCTCACAAATGCAGAAAACATAAATTTGTAGGACTTACATTTGATAAAAAAACTTATGGGGTAATATGGTGTTGGGGTTAATTAATTGTCTGTATATTGGTCAGAAGGTCCCAACAAAGAATAAATAAATAATGGGCGTGTTCATAAAATAATAAATATATTCCTCTTGAATAAATAAAATAATAAAATTAAACTTCAATAAATAAATAAAATGACACTGTCAATTAATAATTGAAATAAATAATTGTTCATAAAAAAAAAAATGTTCATAAATTAGAATCATAGTTATCGGAGTTCAATAGTACGGTATGACGTCACTAGAGATGATGTGCGGATCTCCATGCGGAGAGTTGGTAGCCGGGAGCTTGGATCTCGCTGGTACTGCTTGACTTGAGAAGGTAACCTAGGGTTATCGCAAGCTGCCTTAAATCTAGTAAAAAGTTCAGTACTTGCGGATAAATCCTAGTGCACCGAGATGTTGGGCTGGTTTTGGTGGATCTCTCGGAGCAGCCAGCAGGATACAAATTGCTAGGAGAACGACACTTGGCTTAATCTGCTGAGATGCCGAATCCTCCGGTTATCTGCTCACTATCTGGATACTAACTCACAAAACTCTAACGGTAAAAATTATTCCCGCGGGAAAGCTCCATTAAAACTTTAGTGCAGCGGGCTTTTCTCCCGCGGAAAAATATGATTTAAAACAAGCTCCGCTACAGCACTCCCCCCCCTAGTGACGGAGTCACTGAAGCTAAGTCTGCGCGGGGGTTTCACTAGACGCCCTGTCCTGGTCCGGTATGAAGGTTTTACATGCGGAGGTGCGTTTACTTCTGGTCGTTGGTTCGGCTGGATGGACGTCTCCAACTTTGATGCAGGTGCGTGAGGTGGTTTCGGAGGCTTCGATGGGTCCATCCTTTCCGGGTTGTCTTCCTCGAGGAGATAAGCCGGCTTGACGCGATCGACAGAGACGTTTACTTCCCTGTCACCAACCAGCAGGGTGAAGATCTTTTCTCCTCTTTTCTGAACCTTGTGCGGTCCTGTATACGGTGGTACGAGGGGTTTACGAATGGCATCTTCTCGTAGGAAAACATGCGTGCAGGTGTCTAGCTCTTTATGCCGGAATGTCTTCTTGTTTGAGGCTCGGGGCTCCGCTGGCTTTAAACGGCGTAAATCTTCCTTCAGTGATTGAAGTGCTGCATGAGGTTCCTGAGTTTCTGGGGCTCCGAGGAAATCGCCTGGTAGTCGGAGAGGGCTGCCGTACACTGCCTCAGCTACGCTACCGCTCATGTCCTCACGGAACACTGACCTTAGTCCAAGCAGGACTGTGGGTAGGACACGTTTCCACCTGGTCGATGAGAGGTGTGCCATCAAGGCTGCTTTAAGACTGCGGTGCCACCGTTCAACGCATCCATTACTCTGCGGGTGGTAAGACGTAGTCCGTAACTTGGTGATGCCCAGGAGTGCACTCAATCGAAGGAACAGTTCTGCCTCAAACTGCCTGCCCTGATCGGTGGTAATCCTTTGAGGTGTTCCAAAACGTGCGATCCATGCGCTGTAGAAGGTTTCGGCGACAGTAGTTGCCGTTATGTCGGAGATCGGAACTGCCTCAGGCCAGCGCGTCGTGCGGTCCACCATTGTAAGGAGATAACGCATGCCATCGGATGGTAGCAGAGGTCCTACAATGTCTATGTGGACATGATAGAACCGATCTGCGGGTTTGAAAGTTCCGAGGGGTGCGGCTGTGTGTCGTTGCACCTTGGCTCTTTGGCACGGAATACAAGCTTTCGCCCATTTGCCCAGGTCTGTGTTCATGTCAGGCCAGAAATATCGCTGCGTAACGAGTTTTCGTGTCGCCCTAACTCCTGGATGGCTGAGACCATGAAGCCTTTCATATGTAGAGCGACGATATCCTGGTGGAACGTAGGGACGGGCGTTATCTTTAGACGTCTCGCAGAGAAGCAACTTGTCACTACCAGGTATAGGAAAAAGCTTGAGTTGGATGCTCGGGTTCTTCTTGAGGGTCTCGATGGTGTCGTCCTTCCGCTGTGCTGCTGCTAAGTCTTCCATGTTAGAAGGCAAATCAACTTCCTCTATTCGGGATAGAGCGTCAGCCACGATGTTGTCACTGCCAGGTTGGAAACGGATGTCGGTTGTAAACTGGCTAATTAAATTAAGATGGCGTATTCGACGGGGCGATGCCGTTTCCGACCGCTGGGAGAAGGCATGAGTTATGGGTTTGTGGTCGGTGACTATGAAGAAATTGAGTCCTTCGATGAGAGGTCGGAAATGCTTTATGGCCTCATAGATAGCGAGAAGTTCGCGGTCATAGGTTGAGTAATTCCTCTGAGTTTGAGACAGGGATTTCGAAAAGAAACCTAATGGTCGCCATTCACCCTCTTTCCTCTGTTGAAGGACTGCACCTATACCATGATCTGAAGCATCGCAAACTAAAGAAAGCTCGCCGGTAGCCGATGGGTGTGCTAGCTTTGCCGCTTCTGCTAGGCTCAGCTTGCTCTTCTCGAAGGCTTCGGCGGTCTCGGGTGTCCAAACGATTGGCGTCTTATCTCGCTTCTTGGCGTTATGCAGGAGTTGGTTTAGAGGCGCCTGGGTATGTGCGGCATGAGGTAAGCTCTTTCTATAAAAGTTTAGCATACCCAGAAAACGCCTGAGTTGGCAGATGGTTTCGGGGCGAGGGAAGTCTTTGATAGCCTGCACTTTGTTTGAAAGTGGGTAAATTCCTTGGGTGTCGACCTTATATCCGAGAAAGTCCACCTCTCGCTGACCAAAGATGCACTTTCCGACGTTTAGCGACAGGTTGAATTCGTCCAAACGCTTAAAGATTTCTCGTAGATGGTTCTCGTGTTCCTCGGGAGTTGTAGAAGCCACCAGGAAATCATCCAAGTACGGGAAGACGAATGGGAGATCTCGGAGCATAGAATCTACGAATCGCTGCCAGGTCTGGGCGGCGTTCTTCAGGCCGAAAGTCATCCGCAAAAACTCGAACAGGCCAAAAGGAGTAATCACCGCTGTCTTTTCTACGTCCTGAGAAGCAATAGGTATGTGGTGATAGGCGTGTTTGATGTCCAGAGTACTGAAAATGGATTTCCCATCGAGACGTGTGGTAAAATCCATTAAGTTGGGCACAGCGTACCTGTCTGGGATGGTTAGGTCGTTTAAACGTCGGTAATCGCCACATACTCGGAGACTGCCATCCTTCTTGGTGACGACATGAAGCGGGCTTGACCAGGAGCTTTTCGACGGTCGACAGATGCCTTCATTAATCATCCGTTGGAACTCCTCCTTTACGACGGAGTACTTCTCAGGAGGAAGGCGTCTGGACTTGCTGCTAACCGGGTGGCCTTTAGTCTCGATCTGGTGCTCGACAATGTCTCTAGGAGGTCCACGAAGAGGAGTAGGCCTTGTGATGCCTGGAAACTCTCGAAGGAGATGGGCGTAGGGACAACTGCCGGGAATCGTGGAGATCGAAGGCACTGAGACTGTGGAGACCTTTCCGTTGGATTTGAGGCCTGTGTTTTGATCCTTGATCTGCATGCGCCGTATATCAACGGAGAGACCGTGGTGAAAAAGGAAGTCCGCTCCAAGGATTGGACGTCTGACATCTGCTATGACGAAAGTCCAAGGGTATACGCGTCGGAGACCAATGTCCAGGTGTAGGGTTCTCTCGCCGTAGGTTGGGATAGGGGTGTTATTCGCGGCAACAAGGGTGTATTCAGAAGCTTCCCGATGCTTGCGGGGATCGCGAGGCAGAATGGAGATGGAAGCACCAGTGTCCACAAGGAATCTCAGTCCTGTCCGTTTGTCAAGTATGAACAGGCGGCGTTGTGGGTGGGCTTCAACGGCTGCCGCTTGTTCCGTTGGCCCCTCTAAAAATCCTCCTTCTCCTGAGATTTCCAGTCGCAAGGCGGTGTGCATTTCCTGGCCCTGCTCCTGAATTTCCTGTGGAAAAAGCAAAATTTCCGGCCTGGGGACTTTGAGCGACCACGCTCCCGAGAAGAGTCCCGTCGACTACCGCTGGAAGATCTTGTTCGCCGCCGAAGATCAGCTACCTCAGCGCGAAGACGCCTCAGCTCCTCCATGATGGCTGCGTTTGTGATGGGATCACCTGATGTTGATGCTACGGGTGTTGAGACTGCGTAGACTTCTGGTCGCTCAACCTCCATTATTTTGTCCGCGACAGAAGTTAGTGCGTCCACGTCTTCTTGTTTGGTGGCCGCTAAAATTTCCTGCACACGCGGAGGAAGATTTCTGCGCCACAGTGTTAAAACCATCTCCTGGCTGATTGTAGATCCCGCTAACTGTAGCATCTGGCGATATAGCTGCGATGGGCGTTGACTCCCTAGCTGTGTGTCCTGCAGAAGCTTCTTAATCCGCTGCGCCTCGGACTCACCATAAATTGTAATCAACCGGTCACGCAACTGTTTATAGGGATCTTTGTAGTTACCGGTGAGTAGGTCCGCCACCTGCGTCAAGACGTCAAGTTCAAGCCCAGCCACGACGGCTTGGAATTTAATTTGTGAAGACGTCACTCTTGACGTAGCGAAAACTGCGTCTGCTTGCAAGAACCATAGCGTGGGGTTTGATTTATAAAATCCGGGTAGACGCGACGTGGGGCCTGCGAAGGCAGATATGTCCGGCTTGACTTGCTCCTGCTCATCTGGCATGCTGACAATTTATTTAAAAAAAAACAAAACCAAAACAATAAACACTATCGGGGTCACCACTTGTTGGGGTTAATTAATTGTCTGTATATTGGTCAGAAGGTCCCAACAAAGAATAAATAAATAATGGGCGTGTTCATAAAATAATAAATATATTCCTCTTGAATAAATAAAATAATAAAATTAAACTTCAATAAATAAATAAAATGACACTGTCAATTAATAATTGAAATAAATAATTGTTCATAAATAAAAAATGTTCATAAATTAGAATCATAGTTATCGGAGTTCAATAGTACGGTATGACGTCACTAGAGATGATGTGCGGATCTCCATGCGGAGAGTTGGTAGCCGGGAGCTTGGATCTCGCTGGTACTGCTTGACTTGAGAAGGTAACCTAGGGTTATCGCAAGCTGCCTTAAATCTAGTAAAAAGTTCAGTACTTGCGGATAAATCCTAGTGCACCGAGATGTTGGGCTGGTTTTGGTGGATCTCTCGGAGCAGCCAGCAGGATACAAATTGCTAGGAGAACGACACTTGGCTTAATCTGCTGAGATGCCGAATCCTCCGGTTATCTGCTCACTATCTGGATACTAACTCACAAAACTCTAACGGTAAAAATTATTCCCGCGGGAAAGCTCCATTAAAACTTTAGTGCAGCGGGCTTTTCTCCCGCGGAAAAATATGATTTAAAACAAGCTCCGCTACAATGGTTACCCCATATTAAAGAACTTGTTACTAGGTGTAAGAAATCTTTAAACATTTTAAAAGTCCTTTCAAACACAAAATGGGGTGCTACAGATCTCTCATGCTTACATTCTATCGTGCTTATACTAGATCTTTACTGGACTACGGGTGTATAGCATATTCATCTGCCAGCCAAACAACACTTAAACAATTAGACTCAATACATAATGCGGGTATAAGACTTGCAACAGGAGCATACAGATCAAGCCCAACTGTAAGTATTTACGTTGAGTCCGGCGAACTTCCATTGGAGCTCAGACGTGAA
Organism: Gonocerus acuteangulatus; assembly: GCA_946811695.1. Lineage (NCBI taxonomy): Eukaryota > Metazoa > Arthropoda > Insecta > Hemiptera > Coreidae > Gonocerus > Gonocerus acuteangulatus. The sequence goes on from OX328129.1 coordinate 49,251,772, forward strand.
ATCTTGGAATTATTTTTTTTCAAAAAATCCCAATTTTTAAATACACCATGTGTATTTAAAAATTGCTTTCTGGATAACCAATACCATGACTTATATAACAGAAAACGACCTAAGCAAAAACCCTTAATTATACGCCTTTTCGAGAACAGACAGACCCGACAAATTCGACAAACTCCTACACACACAAATGAAATCTTGACGTTCCCTCCTTGGGAACTTAAGACTTTCAGTATAAATTTATCACTATCAAGAATGAAAAAGACTGATCGACTATCAACGATTTTCTACAAGACATTATTCACATCAATAAAAAGACAAAACGCAGACAATATAAACATATTCACCGACGGGTCCAAAACAAAATCTGGTACTGGATCTGCCGCAGTAATAGGTTCACAAATATTAAAACAAAAGCTCCCAAACACTGCAAGCATTTATACGGCAGAATTACAAGCAATCCTATTAGCTTTATCAAACGTTGATACAATAAATTGCACAAAGATCCAATTATTTTCAGAGTCTCTCTCTCTCTTAACAATATGTACAGCACAGATGCCATTGTCAAACAAATATACAATCAACTCTACAGACTTCAGGAACAAAACATATCCATCACAATGATCTGGCTACCCGGACACACAAATATCACAGAAAGTACGACAGTCGACATTCAAGCAAAATTGGCTACAAGACAACAGAATATTGACATAGAAAACGTAACTACACAAGACATAAAAAAAGAACTAGTCGATACTATACAAGAAACATGGCAAGAACACTGGACAAACATACAAAACAACAAACTGAGAGAAATCAAAAATACTATCTACGAATGGAGCTCAAGAAGCCGAAGAAACAGACGAGAAGAGGTTATACTATGTAGACTACGTATAGGACACACTTTACTAACTCACTCTTATTTAATGACAAATAAAGAACAACCCATTTGCAGACAGTGTAACGTTCCAATGACAATAAAACACTTACTAACGGAATGCAGAATACGAGAACAACTAAAATTACCTTACAACTTACAGGAACTACTGACAGAGGATAGCCCCTTCATTAACGATATATTAACATTTTTAAAACAACACAACCTACACACAAAAATTTGATTCCAGGAAAAATTTTGGTCGGACAGAAGCCTTTAGACATACTATTTCGATGGTACAATAATAATCTGATTTCAATTTAATTTTTTTTAACACGAAATGGCCATTAAAGGAAGGCCTCAAAAATGTAGTGTCCTGTTTTAGTAATATGTATGTATAAGTCATATGTATGTAAATAAATATTATGTAAATATAATATCTATAGTGTAAATAGCAATACTGTAAATAATTTTTAGCTCCTATTTCTTATTCTTAACACTTTTGTAATATTTAGTTCTATAAGTTTCTACTTTTGTATATTGTATATTTTGTTTTTTATTTTAAAAAGAGCAAGTCACCTTCGTTGCGAAGCTCTTAAAATAAATTAAAAAAAAAAAAAAAAATTCTATTGCCTATTCGTAAGGGCAATTCTATTGGTTGTTGCTGTTAGTAAACTAACATTTAACACTCAATCCAACTTGCAAAAATTAATAGAATTCTATTAATTTTAGCGAGTTTAATTGACTAGAGTTTTGATATCTTCCTGAGCGAGCGGAAACGCATAGCACGCATGCACATAATGCGAAATAAATATAAATATGTTATAGAACCACTGGACAAAAAATCGGCGAGGTGGCCCCTAAGCTTCACAATTACCATTGATTTTTATAATATGTATTAACCTTTTTATTAATAAATATTGCTTGCTGAAATATATTCTTCTTATTTTCATTTATGCTTTACAAGCCTAAAACTATTACTTACAAATACAAGTTATCTAACCGTTAGTTAGAAACCATATTTTATAAATATAGTAGTAAAAACAAAGGTACTTTTAGTAGTGATTGCAGTGATTTTAAATACATTTCATTAGAATATTAACTTTTGATTACTATATTTATGTAATATGGTTTCTAACCTTAGATAGCATGGAAAGGAATAGAACCTTTAATCTAATCAGTAAGTATCAAAATCATTGTTTAAAATCACGTCAGATACTTCAAAGTAACTGGATGTGGTCTTCGCAAACAGACCCAAGTATTGCAGTAGACATGCCAAAACAAAAAAAGTTTCCTCCATAAAATGAGCCCCCATAGAAATGGTGGGATATTCTCAGTTCCCGAAAACTTCTGAAATCTCTGCACATTTTGGTGGTGGATAAACCAACAGATTCGAATTAAACAAATCTTCCAGATCACCGATCGAGGCCTAAAGCAATGTAAACGTGCCTTTTCGGTTTCATTATGGTCACAACATACTCGTGTAAAAGATTTCTTCAGTAATGCTCTATTAGTTTCCTATGTGCCTCATTAGGAGCGATTCTTAAAACTATTTATAGCCACAGTTGGCTTCTCACCTTTCACAATCAGGACCACGTCATGATTGAAGCTAAAATCAGCTTACTGGATCGCGCAATTGTTCTAAGCTTCAGTCACGACGTGGACCTGGTAGTGGAAGATGTACAGTAAAATGTGGCTTTTAATAGTTTTAAGAAACGCTCCTGATGATACTTTGGTAGTGCATTAGTTAATAAATCATACTTTCTTCTTACGTATATTATTTTTTTACCTTTCGCCTCACATTGTAAATGAAATTAATAGGTTCAATTTCGAATAATTAGACAAGAAAGTTATAATTAAAAAAAAAACACAATTTGAAATAAATTATTTCTCAAATAAGACATGGATCACTGAAACCTTTTAATCCTATAGATGAATATCACTTCAAGTTATTAGGTCTTGACGAATCGGCGTATAATGGCGGAGGCTTAAATATTGAAATGAGCGGTGCCTGTACCCAAATATGACACCTTGGATTGCATTCACGCACTGCATGTGGGTGTCTGGCGCCGTCAGTCTTCGCCAATATGTGGGCAGTCGGAAAGAATATGGTCAATTTCATAACGGCTTAGTTGTAAGAAATTAGCTGTTAAATGACTGACACTAACGAATATATTCATTTTTTTTTATATATATTATGGAAATTACATTAATTCAATTGGAAGAGAAAAAATGAACTGCATATCTAATCACATTTGTCAGCAAGGTGATTAGTTTAAGCCACATTCTTGGAAACTAAAATGACCTGCATAAATACAAAATACATAAGTCTACTATATATTTGTCAAATACCACTCACTCACTCACTGACCTATCATACTCGACAGAAAATTTTGAAATTTTGCATGGATACTCCCTATATAAAGTAGGCACTCACTAAGAAAGGATTTTTTGATATTCGATTTTTTAAGTATTTTTAGAGGGGATTAAAGTTTGAGTTGGTTATAGCAGGAAAGCCAAGGCAGCAAGCGCTGCTAGGACGATAACAGAACAGCTGTTACCGTACATTATCTATTTCATAGTATTATTTTTAATTGAGATTAATTCCACTATGATGGCAGTCCTTGAATTACTAGAAATAAAATATGATTTTGTCCCTCATAGAGTTTACGCCCTGGTGATGGCCCATCCGAGGTAATAATATCCCAAACCACTTGACACAAAAATTTAAAATTTTGCACGGACAATACGTCTAGAGTGTAAACACTCGCTAAGAAAGGTTTTTTTGATATTCAAATGTTTAAGTACTTAGGGGGGGTTTGTTCCTCATCGGCTCAAAAATGGTTCTATTTTGATAACATTTGGTACAAAAATCTTCCTCCTCATTTAAAAGATCACGTTCATTAACCAGCTGAATCCGTTTACTGGAACATGGTTTTGGGAGAAAAATTTGTGCGAAAGCTTCCTTAACGTAGGAAAACGAATGAAACCATTTTTAAAGCGAGTTCTGTAGCCATATACCAGAAGTATTGATAGAAATACGTTTCAAAACTAATTTTCTGTTGTATGAATGGTGATACAAAGTTTTCGGATCTCAGTATATTTTCTAAAATATCTCGAAAACGGTTGGGAGCTCGTAGTAAGTGGAAGGCGGCTATTCGAAAGGTTACTAAATTCTCTACAATAAGATTCTGTTGTAATGTTCGGTGGGGCGATATCAATCGAAGAGATAAGTGCTTAACTTCAAAGTTGTTAGTTTTATGCTTTTCAACGTGTATTTGTCTCTCTGTTTACCTAACTTTTTAAGCGGTTGTTGTATTTTTTTTTTGTTTTGTTTTTAGCGCGGTTCCTCCCTCCCCCATAGGGAGGAACCCCGCTTATAAGGTTGATACAATGAAACAATCCGGAAGTGCCGAAAAGAAAATTTCGCGTTTCAGAACCCCTAGAGACCGAAAATAACGGTGGTTCAAATTTGTATATATATATATATATATATATATATATATATCTATTTGTCTGTTCGCTCATTTCTGGCTTCCCTGATGGTCCGATTTTGATGAAATTTGGTACAAAAATCTGTCGTCCAATTTGAAAGGTCAAGTTCGTTAACCAGCAACATCCGCCCACTGGAAGATGGCGTTTGGGGCGAAATTCGCGCAAAAAAAATCGTAACGCTTACGTTTTTGAGTTCATAAGCTTGTAAGTACTCGTTTTATAGGCTTCTTGGGCTAGGAAAACGAATGAAACCATTTTCAAGGCGATAGCTTTAACCGTTTTCGAGAAAACTGAAAAAATAATTTTTGAATGCCGTTTTTGGTTTGGGTACTTAGAATCATGGGATTCAGTTGAAACATTTACTGCATCTTCTACTTTCATTAAAACTAATTTCGCATATTCGAACTGTTCTTTTTGTCTGTTTTTTATTCCTTGTTATTTTTTAATTGCTTATTGTTGGATAATGTATTTGAAAATAAAACAGGTTAAGAAAAATAAGAAAAACAATTTAATGTTAGAGACATGGATTTCCAAGATATATAGCTTTTCAACTGCCTAGCGTCCTTCCTAGGGAGGGTTCTTTGTCTTTGATTTTGGTACTTAGAATTATGGGATACAGTTGAAACATTTTCTGCATGTTGGAGTTTCATCAACACTAATATGTTGAAATTTGTGTTACGTTTAGAGGAAAGGAAGGGTTAGAATAAAATATTTTATTAACAGACAAAAAAAGTTTCGGTAACTTTGTATAATTTCGTTAGTATCTCGAAAACCGTTGACAATCTTGTGAAGCGGAAGATTATCATTCGGAAGCTTACTAAATGCTCTACAAAAAAGGTTCTGAAGAAAGTTTTAATCAGGCGATGTCAATCGGAGAAAAAAGTGCTTAAAGCTTTAAATTAATTGATTTAGTTTATTCCAATGGTTCTTTTTGTCTGTTTTATTTCTTGTTATTTTTTAATTGCTTATAGTTGGATAATGTATTTGACAATAAAACTGGTTAAGTAAAATAACAAAAACAATTTATTGTTAGAAATATAGATTTCCAAGACCTTGTCACTAGCGGGTCTGTTTCTAGTGTAGCGGACCCTTCCAGGTAAGATTGTAAATCATGTATGTCACCTTTCAAGACTTTACTACTCACAGGAATGGCGTTAGTGACCTTAAGGGTTGACACGCCATTATAATAATTAATTAAAAAAAAAAGACTGGTGGAACCAAAATAATAACTGCTTCTATTTTAATCTTTCCAAATTAGACTAGGGATATGAACGGAACCGCGCTAAGATGATGCAGTCCTGCGAGACGGACTTTTCTCCGTGGACGTGATATCTACATAGTTTCATTACAATTAGAATTACCGTAAAATGCGTTCACATTACATTGTAAATTGGTAATATATTGTAGTGAAATTGGTACAAACATATACTGCTTGGCTATTTTAATTTAACCGATACTAAAGGGTCGAACTTTGCCCGAAGTATACAAACCCTCCGACAAAGATATAAGCACATATAAGCAGTATAGTTTTGTACCAATTTAACCACGCTGCATTAATGTCATCTCATTTTACGGTACCAATTAGGTTTTCCAATAAACCCCCATTCTTAATAAACTGATTTAGCTTAATTTAACATTACATCTTTCTCTTTTTATGAGGACTTTAAGACGCCTATGATTGAAAAAAAAAACTATTTTCTTATAGGTGTATGGATATCAATTTTGCACGGTTATTTTCCGTATCAAGTGGGTAGGATCAATGTAGATTTCAAAAATTCTTTCAACATGAGTGCAACATTAAAAGTTACAGTTATTTGGAATGTGCTAAAATGTAGGAAGCGCTTTACCCTAGCATGTATCAATACATCGATTACCTTCGATGTATAAGACAAGCTTAGAACACACACTTAAGATTTCAATGAATCAAAACAAACACAAAATATTCAGCACAGTTTGCTCCGGCAGAGAACGTCCTATCGAAATTTGCAAGACTCATTTAATATATCAAGCCTTCAAACGAATATCTTCCGCTTTTAGCACTTTCCTTCGAAGGAAAGTAGCTATTGAGGTTGCACTCATGAAGGAATTTTTGAAAAATGTCTTCGAATCTTTATCGATCCTTCCTAGTAGACACCTAGGAGCCAAAGTAGTTATTTGCCAATACCACTCGTAATTTTTGTTATATTTCAACGAAACTCGGTATTCGTTTTCGTCAACTAAAAAGAAAAATGTGTTGTAAAAATAAACTAAATCGGTTCATTAGGAGCGGGGGTTTACTCCAGACCCAAATTACTAATTTGCTCATACCGGTCGTAATTTCTGTTGTATTGTAACGAAACGCAGTATACAACCTGAGTATCTAATAAGAAGTGTGTGTGTGTGTAGTACCACGCATTCACAAAACTCTGGAAGGAAATTAATTACAAAAGTAATAATTGAAACAGGTGCTCATAACAAATTCAAAAGAGCAGAACTATTTATGTTTTTATTTTATTTATCCAATTCTGAGGAAAGTTCTTAGTTATGCACCTCCTGCGTGACGGACTTTTTACAATTTCTAGGCATTTGAAACAACTTCTTATTTTGTTTATAACGTAAGTATTTCAGAAAGAAGCAAAATTTAAATAACAAATTTTAGGATGAATGTTGTGTTCATTCTTCTAATAGAAACAATTAAAGATTTCTAAACAAGAAGAATTCCCACATCTCTTTTCATCGGAATAAAAAATATATTAGGCCCAATTTTAAAGAGACTATCTACAAGCTCCAATAGTTTTACAACATTAAATGTTTGTTTTTATAAGTACCTAGGAATGCTCGTTACATGAAATAAATCACATTTTGAAAACAACATAATTAAAAAGTAAAAATTAATTTGACATGTTCCACACATCAATGCTCTACAATGAAATATTCTTTTTGGAGTATTCTTTAAAAATACTGGAGCCAAGGTTTTTACAATGAAAAGTTTAGTTGACGAATATAAGTACCCTAACGAATATAAGTAGCTATGGCCGGGGAACAAGTAGTATTAACAATATTGCGTATCGGACATACCTTCCTTCAACACTTCACTTATTCTATGACACATATTGACAGAATTCAGACAACGTAGTCGTATTGACATACACCACGAGATTCTGGAGCTACTAACACTTTATTAAATAATAGATAAATAAATATATATGTACGAAAATGCGAATCTAATGTTATGCTCAAAACATCTTGTAACTGTTTTTAAGACACGCAAAGACGTAGGATTTTGTATTTGTAATGAAATTACATAATCATTTGTACATATGTTACTATATAAGAGGCAAATCGCCCAAGTTGGGAACAGTCCAGTCAACGAACAGTTATAGATGGAAATTTTTGGAACACAATTTTTGACTTCGTAACTTTGTTTGGGCTGCATAGGAGGTGAACATATCAAAAGTCCTCGCCCCTAGCCTTTAAGCCGGAGGGGGGGGGGGGAGGGGGGTATAGAAGGTCCCATTTTTCGGGTTTTCACTTATATCTTGAAAACCCTGCGTCCTAGCGACATGACTATTCTATAACAAATGAAAGCTGATTAAATTTCCTACAAGTTCTACTCAATAACATTTTTCGAGATATCTTTAGTTTTCGAAATATCCATCCGCTCTTGAAAGTCTATCATTTTGGGTAAAAACACGTTTGCCGCATATTTTTCCCCCGTATTGACCGGATAACTCTTCAACGATGTACCAAAATAATAAATAACGGTTATAGGGTTGTAGAGTATTGCATTTCCTTCAATAATATATATTACTTTGCTATTTTATGTATTTTCCTTCAAACGTAAAAATAATTTCAATGTTCATCGTGAAATCTGAAATGTGGCGACTAACAGCCCAGGAAACTAAGAGTTATAGGTGGAAATGTTTGGAACACAATTTTTAACTTCATAACTTTGTTTCGGCTAGTTAGGTGGTAAACATATCAAAAGTCCTCACCCGTTGCCTTTGAGCCGGGGGGGGAGGGGGGTTTTAGAAGGTCCCATTTTTCGGGTTTTCACTTATATCTCGAAAACCCTGCTTCCTAGCGACATGTCCATTCTATAACAAATGAAAGCTTATTAAATTTCCCACAAGTTCTATTTAATGAAGTTTTTCGAGATTTCTTTAGTTTTCAAAATATCCGCTCTTGAATGTCTGTCATTTTGGGAAAAAACACACTTTTTTCTATTCTCGACCGGATATCTCTTCAACGAAGCACCCAAAAAATAAATGTCGGTTATGGGGTTGTAGAGCATTCCATTCCCTCCAATAATATATATTACAATACTATTTTATGCATTTTCTTTCAAACGTTATATACGAGCTCACTTGGTCTTAACAAAACCATTTCCAATATAATGGTCAAGATGTTATATAATTGAGTGTGAATAACTGCTCAGAGGCCCAAAATTATATATTTCGTACTATTTATACTTCCAGTACTACCTATATTTACATAATGGAGTATATTTTGGACAATACAATGACTGGAAATGGTGAGAAATTGAACGGTTCATTGGTCGACAGTTGTTGCAAGATATCACGATGAACACTAAAACTGTTTTCACAGTTGAAGGAAAATACATAAAATAGTAAAGTTATATATATTATTGGAGCGAATGGAATGCTCTACAACCCCATAACCGACATTTATTTTTTGGGTGCTTCGTTGAAGAGATATCCGGTCGAGAATAGAAAAAAGTGTGTTTTTCCCAAAATGACAGACATTCAAGAGCGGATATTTTGAAAACTAAAGAAATCTCGAAAAACTTCATTAAATAGAACTTGTGGGAAATTTAATAAGCTTTCATTTGTTATAGAATTGTCATGTCGCTAGGACGCAGGGTTTCCGAGATATAAGTGAAAACCCGAAAAATGGGACCTTCTAAACCCCCCCTCCCTCCCCCCGGCTCAAAGGCAACGGGTGAGGACTTTTGATATGTTGACCACCTAACTAGCCGAAACAAAGTTATGAAGTTAAAAATTGTGTTACAAACATTTCCACCTATAACTCTAAGTTTCCTGGGCTGTTAGTCGCTACATTTCAGATTTCACGATGAACACTGAAATTATTTTTACGTTTGAAGGAAAATACATAAAATAGCAAAGTAATATATATTATTGAAGGGAATGCAATACTCTACAACCCTATAACCGTTATTTATTATTTTGGTACATCGTTGAAGAGTTATCCGGTCAAAACGGGGAAAAAAATATGCGGCAAAAGTGTTTTTCCCCAAAATGACATACTTTCAAGAGCGGATATTTCGAAAACTAAAAATATCTCAAAACACTTTATTGGATAGAACTTGTAGGAAATTTAATCAGCTTTCATTTGTTATAGAATAGTCATGTCGCTAGGACGCAGGGTTTCCGAGAAATAAGTGAAAACCCGAAAAATGGGACCTTCTAACCCCCCCCCCCGGCTTAAAGGCTAGGGGCGAGGACTTTTGATATGTTCACCTCCTATCCAGCCCAAACAAAGTTACGAATTCAAAAATTGTGTTCCAAAAATTTCCACCTATAGCTGTTTTCAAGCATTCGTTGCCTGGACTGGAAGCCGAATAAATAAAATATTCATGGCAGTGCTGTTTACTCCTTTGAATACAGTCAACCTTAATATTGTCTTTAAAAAAATAAAAAACAAGCATCCAAAAATAGGAAAACCAAATACTTCTTATTAAATGTTATTTATTCTTCTTTGCATGCCCCAGGTTCAGTTATTTTTATGGATGATCCAAAGAGATTCAAATTAATCTAATACACTCGGCCAAAGAAATGCCGCTTATACTTATGGAGTTGTTCGCAGCTTTCAAATAGCATGTTTATGCAGATTTCATAAAGGAATTCAGCAAAATAAGGCAATACATCCCAAAGTTTATTGCTTCAAAGCATTTCTCCGGTCCTCGCGAGAAAGATGGATATTAGTAATTTCAGACTAACAAGAGACATTTGTGAGACATAGGAATACAAATGATCTCATTTGCTCACCTGCGATAAATCACAGAACGCATTCCAGTTTATAATATAATTTATTTCTTTATTTTAGCTCAGATAGCTACTGAATAAATACTTTGCACTCCGTCAGAAGTTATATTTATTTTAATATTTAGACTAGATTTCTATATGAGATTTATTTCAGAATTTATAAACAACATAGTTACCCTGCGCGCTTTTTCAGTAGATTTTATTATGCTTCTTTCATTCTTGGACCGACTTTACGTAACAAACCCTCACAAAAAACAAAACAAAAAAAAACGGATTGATATACCTACTTCAAATGAAATTTCCAAGAAAAGATAGATTTTAGGTGCTATATGCGAGCAATGCAAAAACAATTCCCAGAGGTCTTTCCCACCCCTAGTCGACTTCCACTTTTCCTTAAGAATTGCAGGCAAAATCCAAGCACTAACACTAAATAAGGTCAACTACATCGTCTTCGCTAAATGTCTTAAATGTTAAAAAGATTGAAAAAATTCACAAAAAATAAAGACTTTGTGGAGTAAAGATAAACATGCGTATTGGAACGAAATCAAAAACCACTCCCAACCGTTTGCGAGGTATTTAATAAAATATAACAATAGATTGTACCTTTAATACTCCTTGAGTGATGGAAATGTGTATGTATAAGTATATTCATAAGCATACCAAAATAATAGGTGTAAACATATATCTGTACCCCGGAAGTAAAGGACGCCATGTCACAAATTTCTTATTGTTCATGAGAGTCAATTTTCAATAACTTTGAACGATTAAAATTTGTTTCTTCGATACTTATAGAAACAGTTTCACATTTTTATTGGCACTGAAAGGTAATTGGAAGTAGTGATCATAGTTAAACAACGCCAAGTCCACGACATGGTGTTCTTTACCTCAAATGAAAACAGACATGATTTTATTTTTCACTGTCTTATCTTCGTTATTTATGGCAACAGGACAAAGTACCCTATACCGATACATGGATCAAAAAATCAATGTTAAGAACACGTTGTTAACTCAGTTTAGTAAGAAAATTAAACTTGGTTTCCTTTACCTTCGGGGTACAGATAAAGGAAAATATGAATAAATTAGAAACAAAAATAAATTCCTTAAAAAAGAAATTAAATAAAAAGAATGGCAGGTAAATTTAGTTTATTTTTTGTAACGTACATATGTGTGTGTGTGTGTGAGTGTGTGTGTGTGTGTGTGTGTTTGTGTGTGTGACGTAACGTTCTCTCTACATCGGAATATAAATGGCTACATCAGATATTTACATAAGTATCTCTATGAATTGAGATAATATTATAATATTCATTTTTCTAAATTAATTTAGACTAATTTTTACAAATATTCATAAATTATGAGTATAACCGTGCACGCCAAGCTACCATGTGGTAATTCATTCTGGGAGGTAGATTTTTCTTCCGGGAGAAATGAGGCTTTTGATAAATTACCTCATAACTTAAGAACGGAGAATGGAAGGATAAGGATGGCTGGACTAACTTGTTAAACAGTTCACTCAATTAGGCAATACCAAAGGGTTATTTTTTTAAAAAAAATGATTATGATATATTCTTATATTTGAAGAGTGAATAATGTTCCAGTGAAGAGACCATCGCCACCGTTGCAGTACTCACACAAATAAGTACAATAAAATATTATTATTATTATTTTATTTTTACGATACTGCACATCATTAATGAGTAGCATCGAATCGCCCTTTTGCACTTAAGTGCTGCTAATATTGATATTTCCAATACCAAGTCAGTAAATCACCAATCTAAGTAAAATATTTAAAAATAAAAAATAAGTATAAAAAATAAATAAATTAAATTAAAGAAAAAACCGAATCTATAGAAAACACAACAAATAAATTAAACATTAAATAAACTAGCCTAAAATTCTTTAAGTTTTGAAATAAATAAAAAAAAATTGTGAATGTTCTCATATTTTGTCATATATGTTAATATTTTTCTAGTGTGTAATAATATTGTCAATATGGTGACTGCTATCAGTAAGTAGGTCAGTAATGTCCCGAGGTATGTCCAAGTTCGTTATATGAATGCAGTCTGTTAGTATATGTTTGACTGCTAGTTTTGTATTGCAGATCTGACTTGTTGGTCTTTCAGTATTAGTCATTAAGTATGCGTGTGTGACCAATTCGCAGTCTTGCAAGGACTATTTCCTCTCTCCGGGAGTTTCTGCATGCGCTTGGCCAGTCAGTAAGTGTATGTTTGATTTGTCTTAGTTTGTTGTCTGTCAGATTACTCCATTCCACCTGCCATTTTTGATGTATGGTATTTCGATGCGTTCTAGTAAAAAAATAATGTAATAAAATAAATAATGAGAATGCACTCATGAAAGACTTTTTAAAAATGTCATCAATTCTCCATCGATCCTACACCTACCGAATATGGCCCGAGTAGAAATAAATGTAAGCAAACATATACGCGTGTGTGTGATTCTTAGCACGATAACGACCAGAATTATTATTTGTTTCGTTAAGAAAATTGGTTTTGTAGTTTTCCCTTAACGAAAAATTGAGTTTGTTTTTAATATAAATCTTATTATAATTGATTTATTCTTCAAACGATTAGTATATACAGAACGATTAATTAAACATTTCTTTATTTGCTTGCCACAAATAGAAAACAAACATAAATTATTACTCAAAGTATAAATAGGAAATAAAAAATATAGTTTCTGTCAAATAATAATAATAAAAAAAAAATCATACAAGGCATTAACTCATTAAGACACCAGACAAGGGCTTAGAACATTAATCAAACTGGCTAATGAGACGTTATGTAATTTACATATGGCGCCGTGGATAGGAGGTAGAGATGTCTTATTCTAGATGGTGTGAGCTTTAAATAACGCTTTGAAATAGGCAAGTCTCTGTACATGGTTCAATAGGGTTGTTCTCAGCAAGTACATCCTTATATGTGCTACTGGCTATCTAACAGATACTATCTCAGGGTACAAAGCTTCTTTAAGAACTCATTCTCCCGAATAAAATACACACACACACACACACACACATATATATATATATATATATATATATATATATAATTAAAAATATATGCCATATAAGTAATAAATTTCTATAAAAATATAGACAACAACTTGTCATAATTATTCGTAATAAAACTTTTAGCATAAATATGCTTTAGCGATGACTAAACTGTAAAAACATTAGAAAAAGTGTCCGCCGGCAAATTTTCTTTTTAAAATGTATTAGTTTGAAAATAACTATTTGGGTTTAAACTTTTTTTAAACAGTTTTTTTTTACTGATATTTTTCAACACAAAAAATAAAAGTTTTAAAGTAATTCATATTAAAATAGTTAATCGAAAACGTTTAAAGGAATAAATTGACGCTAATATTGTTTATTTTAGCGCGGTTCCTCCCTACCTCCATAGGGAGAACCCGCTTATGAGGTTGACCTCACGACGCAACCCGGAAGTGCCGACTAGAAACTTTCTCGTTTCAGACCCTATAGATCACGAATATATATATATATATATATATATATATATATATATATATATATATGTATGTATGTATATATTTATATAAAGGTATGGAAGTATGTATTTTGTTTTTCCCCAGATTTGCGTAATCCAACAAAACCCTAAAATACTTGATCAAAAGACTGAAAACTTTGATTTCACATTGAACAACTGTAAAAGTATTACATTCAATTTTATTTTCATGTTAAGGAGTTTCTAAATAACTTAAAACTTAAATAAAAGTTTTTTTTAACAGTTATTTTTTAACTTATAAAATAAAAGTTTTTTTTTTTTTTTTTTTTTAAACATTTATTGATAATTACAACAATATGTAAACATATTTCCAGTAATTTTGTTGGTATTGGAAATTAACAATGTAAGGCGTGATGTGGGAATATGTACAATTACAAAACCCACAATAAATTTTGAGCATTACAGATAGCATGTTAAAACAAATTGTCTCTAGGCCACCGCCGCTTCAGCCTTCTATGAGGATTTTGTGGATTATGGTAGGAGGATAGAGAGTTTAAAAAGTTTAAAATAAAAGTTAAATTTGATTTTTTCGATAAAAAATTAACTGTTTCGATCCCGGTCAAATAAAATAAATACACTTAGCTATGTCTAAGAAGAGAGCCAGGAATGTGTTTAAATGAAACTGGAATTATTTGTTAATATTTAATGTGTCAAAAGAATAAAATTATAAAAGCACATAACACATTATAAATAAATAAATTAATATTATATTAAATATTAATTAATATTATATTATTTTAAATTATAATATGTTAAATTTGTCATAATGACAAAGATATTGTCTATTTTTGCGGGTCATTTTTGACTATTTAAATTTCTTGGGTGTAATAACGAGACAACATATTCTTAATGAAAAACCTAAAATTGTACCCTCAGCAGCAAACAATAGTACACTCTTAATATTTTTTTAGTTCGCATGCCGATTATGAGTGATGTTTTCGGTTTTGCTAGTAATCTTGTTAGTGCAGAGTAGAAACGGACTAAGTTCACTGAAATAGCCCTTCAATATTAGTAGGACAGAGGAGATAAGGCTCAGGATAGCCATTGGTTTCTAGGCCTGAGTCTTCAATACTTGAAAGGATTAGGACCCTTCGCCGTTCTGTGTCAAAAACATGGGTAAAATCAATAATTAAGTAATAATTAACAAATTAACTCTTTATTTGTATTTTAACCATCAATGGTCATCATTAATTAATTCACGGTGGTTAAATGAAAGTAAATATCAGCTAGTCCGAAGAGGAGGAAAAATGTTATCATTTAAATTACCCAATTTTCGAAAAGTTAGGTATACTTTAAATCCGTTTTCACTCCTAAATCAAACACATTGGTGATCGATACTAAAGGTCTACTGAAGAACGAACACCATAAGTGGCACAGCAAAATGCCACCAGTTCTCCAAACTGGTCCTTAATTTCCTTGTTTGACACACTGCGTGCTTACGAAATTTCTATAAGGTTTATACAGAGAATCTTCATTCCATTTATGGCCTAATTGGGGATCTAGGTGTGTTTCTCGTTTTGTTTCTAGACCTCC
The DNA here is from genome assembly GCA_946811695.1 of Gonocerus acuteangulatus. Classification (NCBI taxonomy): domain Eukaryota; kingdom Metazoa; phylum Arthropoda; class Insecta; order Hemiptera; family Coreidae; genus Gonocerus; species Gonocerus acuteangulatus. Next base: position 49,267,218 of record OX328129.1, read on the forward strand.
CAATCCTCAAAAGTCACTTTTAAAGCAGAGATAAACGTATTCGAATGAAAAACAAAAATTGTCATTTTAACCATATCATTATATACCTCAAGCTTTTTGTTATGAATACTATTATATAGTAAACACTTACTTTTACTGTGGCGAATTTTGACTTTTTTAGGCTCTATACGTTCTCAAGCCATGACGAGGCTTTTCATGGTTCTAAACAAGTAAACATCTGGGGTACAGGTAATCTAAGGGGTTTTAATATTTTTTTTATCAAAACAATTAACTAACTTGTCACGCATAAAAACTACATTTTTATGTAATAATTAGTTATCCATGAGTTAGTCGAATACGTCCAATCCTTAGTCTAGCAAGAATTATTTGTTCACACCAGTTATCTCGATGACTAGATAGAGATTTCTCGACTGTGTTCTTTATTGTCTGGAGCTTATTGCCAACTACCTGTGTCCATATCGTCGATAGAAATGCAAAGCATCGAATGTGTAAGGTGGTTTGGTACCTTATAGATGAGAGAAATAACTTCATTTTTAAAAAATGAATGTTTAGTGGCTCAACTAAATTGGGTTGCCGTACAAACAATATATAAGTGTAAACGTATAAATTGTATCTTATTATTATATATTCCAATTAGACTTAATTCACATGTGTCAGTTTGATTTTCGGCACGCTTTGATAACAGACGCACACACAAAAAAAGTGGTATTTTCCAAAGACACCATATATATATTCTTATGTATTTCGACACACTGAATCAGAATCTGGAGTCCGTTTGACCCCATCACATCAGGTTTAAGAGCATTTTATGGTCAAATTTCGTATTGAATGAAGAAATAACTAGAGCTTCCATGGTTAGGAAGGTCTCTCTGAATTGTAGTCCGAGGTCCGTTTCACCCCATCGGCGTTCATTTGAAGGAAAAATATGTCTATTTTGAAGAAAAAAAAAAAGAATTTTTACTGCAGATTCATTTCTCGCAAAAGAAACATATTTGTCCTTGAAATTACCTTGATTTTGTTCCGATGTGCTGAAATAGACCTCGGATTCGAATTCAGCGGTAGTTATTTCTCCTTTATACGTTATTTGACCATCAAATGATATTAAACCTGACGTCCTGGGGTTAAACTAGATTCTGATTCAGCTTGTCGAAATACAAAAGAATATATGTATGGCGTCTTTGGAAAATACCACTGTTTGTTCCTTCCTGTGTAATCATTTTTCTTTAATTTCGGAGAGTTTTCAACAACGTACATCAGTCCAACAGCAATCAGTATAGATTGAAAATCAAAAATGTTCTTTTTCACATTCGATACTTTGCATTTGTATCGAGGTTATGTAGTTCGAATGTTGTTGTATTGTAAGTTTTTGTCAATTATTTGTTGAACGCCACAAGCCAAATGTTTTACAGCATTAGTTTCGTGATAATCAGGAATTGAACTTTCCCATGTTGTTCACGCCCAGGTAGTCAGTACGTAGCTATGTTTCTGTATAGCGTTGTGTTTCCGATTAACGTTTTTTTTTTTTGTTTTAACACAAAATTACGACACTGCATCTGTAAATGAAAAGATTTGCGGTTAAATCAAATAAAATCCCTGCAATCACGACTTTACAACCAAAAGCAATCATCTGAATCATTTTCTTACTATGACTATGTATCATTGATCCAAAGGTCAGTAAAGGGTAAAAACAACAAGGCTCGGGAATAACACGAAACTTCAGCCCAGATGAGACACGGCCATTACTAAACTCGATGACCATTAGTGAATCTAACTAATAGGTAAGTGAGATTGATAACAGACCGTAAAAGGTAGGTGTTGCGAATCGGAGCCGACCAATAAATTCGTATAAAGCCAATAATTCATAGATTCGTGACATGTTTACTTAGGAAATGTTAGCGGGGCCAGCCGAGCGTGAAGTATGGTCAAGAAAGGCAACCTTTGTTTCGATCCCGAGGAGTATAGGGTTTCAAGGAGAAACTTCATCAGTGAAGAGGATAAAACCAGCTCTTATATTATCCAAACGCAAAAATTATGATAATTTAATAAATGTCACGATAATAAATAAACCCAAAGGCCTAAAAAATATTCCGCGAAAATTACAAAACGGAAAAATAGTCGTGAAATAAAGGTTAGATCTCCCAAAATAAGGACAACTCACAGCAGGTTTCGTTAGTTTTCACACTCAAGAATTGAAACAGTAAAAATAATGCTTAGATCTCCTCCAAATATGAATGAATAGAATGGAAATTCATAAGATATTTCCTTCAGAGGAATGATACCGAAACCCGAATTGTAAAACAACATTTTCTCCAACTAAGGTAGTCCTATTGAAATGTACGTCAGAATCGCTATGGACATGAAACATTTAATAAAGTTTCAAATGGTTATTTATCATATAACACGATTTCTTGAAAGCTTAAAGAGTCGTTTAGCAAAACGTACGCAAAGTCTATTGGTGGTGTACGAAAAGTAATATATCAAGCGAAAATTGTGTAATTTGTCCATCCATTTTGGTAACAGCACACTATTTTACTGGCAGTTAGACCCAATTTTCTATTGTGAATCACATTGAACAGATTTCGTATTCTATCAAGGTTTATCACAACCCATTATCATTAATTGATCCTTCTGAGCTACAAAGTAATGAAATAACCCCTAGAGACCGAAAATAACGGTGGTTCAAATTTGTATATATATATATATATATATATATATATATATATATATATATATATATTTGTCTGTTCGCTCATTTCCGGCTTCCCTAATTGTCCGATTTTGATGAAATTTGGTACAAAAATCCGTCGTCCAATTTGAAAGGTCAAGTTCGTTAACCAGCAAAATCCGCGCACTGGAAGATGGCGTTTGGGGCGAAATTCACGCAAAAAAATCGTAACGCTTACGTTTTTGAGTCCATATGCTTGTTAATAGTCGTTTTATACGCTTCTTGGCAAAGGAAAACGAATGAAACCATTTTCAATGCGATAGCTTTAACCGTTTTCGAGAAAATTGGAAAAATATTTGTTGAATACCGTTTTTGGTTTGGGTACTTAGAATCATTGGATTCAGTTGAAACATTTTCTGCATGTTCAACTTTCATCAAAACTAATATGTTGAAATTTTGGTTACGTTTGGAGTTAAGGAAGGGTTAGAATAAAATATTTTATTAACAGACATGAAAAGTTTTGGTAACTTTGTAAATTTTCTTTAATATCTCTAAAACGGTTGAGAATCGTGGGAAGCGGAAGTTTACCATTCGAAAGCTTACTAAATTCTCTACAAAAAAGATTCTAAAGAAAATTTTGATTAGGCATTGTCAATCGGAGAAATAAGTGCTTAAAACTTCAAATGTGTTTGTTTTTTTCTTTTGACCGGGTTTTCGTAGTTGTTTAACTCACATTTTAATGGGTTGTTGTTTTTTTTTTAATTGTATTTATTTATAGAATTAGTATTACTGTAGAAGAAATCAAGAAAATTAGAAACATTTTGATATTTGTTTTGATATTTGAATTAACTATTTGTAGCAGTTGGGCTGGCCAACCAATGGTGAGTGCCATTCCAGGTATAAGGGTACGCTGCCCCTTGACAAAGGGCCCTTTGTTTACGGGGGAAAGGTTAAACCAAAATAATAACGGTTTCTATTTCAATCTTCCCAAATGACACTAGGGATATACCCCCCCCCCCTAAGATGACGCAGTTCCTGGGAGTCGGACTTTTTTCATTTAAACACGGAAGAAAAGTCCGAACATCTCCTTTCTGTTAATATAATGTTTAATTTTTTTTACGGCTTTTCAAAAACTGCGCTATTAGTCGTGATTTGTCAACCTTTTATGACGCTAACAGCACGTGGTCGTTCACACCTATTCAAAGATACTGGCCATGCCCGAGTTACCTTAACTTCGGTGATCAACGGAAACCGGTGTTTGAAACACCGTTGGCGTTTTATTTTTTTATTGCCTCTTTTTATGTCATTATGATTTCGAGGATTATTATAGACAATTTAGAAGGGTATGAATCCTTGTCAATTAAGTGTTCCACTCAGGTCAAATAAAGCTCCCAGGTAAAATATAACAAAAATGCATCAACTAGTAGCGCATTTTTGATAAATTAATTGTTTTTATTGTAAAATACTTTTCTAATGATGCAGAGATTTAAGTATACTCGTCATTCGTGAAATAAACAGCAATAAACTCTTTCTGAGAAGAAAATAATCGTTTATTCAACATATAATATATCGCACTAGAATTTCTAAAGTGACAAAACTCAAAAATCGGCGTTTTTCACTTATGACTTTGAGAGACATTGGTAAATATCTCTTTATCAACCATCAAAACTGCATATACCTATCTTCAGAGCTTTTACAACAGAGGGTACTTGTGTCACCCTTCCTCTCTTAGTGCTATGCCCCCTACATAGGCAAGAGTGACACATTTTCCGTAGAGTTTTATTTTGAGCTGAGTCACTTTAGAAATACTAGTGCGATATGTCCTATTAAACATTACAAGTAGAAAAAAATCGTTAAAATCAACGAAATTTTGCTCTTGTATTTAATACTTTGTAAATATAAGTCATAATTTATTTCTCTCTCTCTCTCTCTCTATATATATATATATATATATATATATATATATAAAATCACGTGTCTGTCTGTTTGTCCGTTTATCTGTTTGTTCACTATACAAATCCACACCGTTTGACCGATTTTGACCAAACTTGGAACACTGGAAGGTCTGGATACAGGCAGTCTCGTAGGCTAAGGCAAAAACGTCTTTCAGCTGTGTGTCTGTATGTTTGTTCCTTACACAAATCCACACCGTTTGACTGATTTTGACCAAACGAGGCACACATGTAGGTATTGATACGATGAGTGTCATAGGCTAGGTCAAAAACATCTACCAGCTGTCTGTCTGTACGATTGTTCCTTATATAAATCCACACCATATCACCGATGTTGACCAAACATGGCACACAGGTAGGTCTTGACACGGGGAGAGTCTTAGGTTAAAATCGTCTATGACTCAAAAATCGGAGATGACGAGTTCGAAACAATGAACCCAAATAGTTACAGATTTGCGTTATTAGATTTTAATATTAATTATTTGGTTTTTATTTTTGTCATTTATTTTTGCTTTTATAGATGCAGAAAGTAGGTGTAGCAAAGCACGCCGGGTAACAGCTATTAATAATAAAGAAAGAGGACAAATATAAACTCAGAAAGTGAAGCTTTTAAGTGTGAAAATCGTCTTTAATAACATCCATTTAATACATTAGTCAAAGGTTAAATACTATCAATATCATACGTTTATTGAAGAGATAAAAATCCACAAAAGAAGCTGTTAAAAAGGGATAGGCAGCTTGGCTGAAACCAATACAATATATTTTCACAACACAAGTCGGTCACGTTTGACATTTAAATCCAGTGGCGTATTTTTAGTATCGTACAGCTTATTCGGCTTAATTCCCCCTTTTTTGCTTGATCTGGCAACTTTAATATGCTCGAAATTATCCGATATGTTGCTAGTTGAGAATAATACGCTAAGCATAGGCCAATCTTCGCCACGCCCTTCGGATGGCAACCCCATGACTCGTGATATGCCGCCGGGAGCAGGAGATCTGGATCTGGTATCTATATGGCCGTATCTGAAGGCCCGATCGCATTTCCACCAATCGTAATATTTATTGTTCACGACTCCAACAGACAGATCTGAATCAGAACTGCCGTGCAGTCTGTTTTCTCCGACAATTTACGGCTTTCATTCTCGAGTGTGATAAGTCATTTATAGTAATGAAAAAAATTTAAGAGACCTAAGTCAAATTTCACTATTTTAACACTTTCCGAAGGACTGTAAAGGCAGGAAAACCTGTTGAGGTTGCACGCATAAAAAAAGTTTTGAAAAATGTCTTCAAATTTTCGAAAATACCAATATTTATTTATGAGGATCATTGGATGAGATGTTGGATCGCATAGACACACCAATGTGCCCAGGCGGGTTGTGTTTTGAAGAGTATAAGCCCGGGCAACCGTAGCAGAAAGTCTGCAAAAATTGGGGGGAAAAGGCAGAAGAGATGCTTAGGACCCAGTTCAGAGTCGTCACCCCCCCCCCCCCAGCTCAGTAACGTGCCTATAGTTCCGATTCACGTGGATGCTACGTTACTTTTTCTCAACCTCTTCACTAAATCTCTGCTACGTCTGCCCTGGGCTCAATTTGCGCACGGCCTAAAAATCTCTTGTTCTGTACAAATGGTAATTTGACGCCAGATTCTTGTGGCATTGTAATATGTCTGTTTGTTTCCCGTAATTTCTTTTGCATGTGTGGGCTTAAAGTAAGTGACAATTAGTCACTTGGATTTGTACACAAATATAAATTTGATATGGATTGAATGGGAGGGTCTTGATCGTCAAAGAAAGCAATGTTGGTCAATATTTCGGGATTGACTTCAATATCCCATTCTGTAAACCAATGTTCAAGCTGTTCAATATGGAATTGAAGAAAGGATGGCTTTGCGGTCAAAGTAAAATAAAGAGAGGAGGGCGGATAGGATGGTCAGCAAAGTACATAAGAAATAAGATAAAACTTAAGATGTAACTTCGTGGAACGACAGCAATAAAAAGAAAGAGATTAGGTCCGTGTTTTACCTATTTTAAAATATATTTACCATGTACTATGCAGAATTAAGTAAGATTAGGCCATCATGATTGCATACGCTAAGTATCATAAAAATAATTTAATCAGGTAAATCAATATTTTGTTTTACCTTTTAAAAGAAATATAAATAATTCCTAAGAACCTTGAAAGTAGAATATATTCTACTAATGATTATCCTACTTCCCAGTTGTAACCTACTTCCCACGATTCGAGTATTGTTCTTGGATACTCATGTTAATAAGCGTGTAATAGTTTCATTCATAATTTCACAAGAATTCATTACCAAAGCCACACGTAATTCACAACCATAAACTCAAAAGCTTACAACCGTATTGGCTTTCAAATCATAATTAATTTTTACTTCAAAAATCTTGAGGAAATTTGATTTTCGTTTTCTTGTAAAGAGGCTTTCCTAGAATAAGTGACATGTTTCATTTTATGGTAATCACGTTCGAATGCTTTCATGACACCTAAATACAACGGACCTCCACTAGTTGCGGTGCTCCAACAAATAAATAAAAACACAAACAGATTTACAGCCTATTCTAGTCTATAATTTAAATTAATGCAGAGAATGTACTCTACAATAATTAACCTTTTTTATATGTATATATATATATACATATATATATGTATATATTATATATATATATATATATATATATATATATATATATATATATATATATACACATACATACATGTAAAAATTTTAAATCGAAAGACATACTGCATTTTGATACCTTATTTATTTAATGTATATATATAGGATTTCCAAGGCAGATTCAGAATTTTCCATACCAATTTCAGAATTTTTCAAACCGAATTAAGAGTTTTCCAAACCAAATTGAGAATTTTCCAAACTCAATTCTGAATTTTTCAAAACGATTTCAGAACTTGCCATTTCAAATTCATACTTTTCCATTTCAAATTCAGAATGTAATAAATTTTCTCAAACATACTATCTTGACAATATATTCAATTGAGAGAAGGCTTGAATGAACTAGTTGAGGGGAACTCGACCTACTCCATAGGCTTCAAAAATAATCAATCTAAGCGCATTCCAAAGAATTTAACTATTGTGGTTACACTTAGGCCTCTGGTCCACTGGAACCGAAAAGCTGCGAAATTAATTCGTCCGAATTCGGACGAAAACTCACGAACAATCCAAACACGAGGCTCCATCAAGGACCGCGCCCATTGGGCCAGTTTCGTTCGTCCGATTTCGTCCGAACTGGTGCGAATTGCGAACCGATCCCATTCTGCTGGGATTTATACTTGCGAACAAGTGCGAAAAGTCATGGTTGAAAATGGACTGTGAGTACGAGCCATCAAGTCTACTGCGAATTCGGACGAACACTGAGGCAATGGACAGGAGGCATTCGCACGAATTCGGACGAACGCCGATCGTCCGAATTCGTTGCTTCGCAGTTCGCAGCTTTTCGGATCCAGTGGACGAGAGACCTTATGAAAGTAGTTTTGAAAAAAAATCATTGATCCTCCCCAGAAGATAGAACATTATCACTATTATAATTTACGGATTCACAATCAATTTGTATAGAAATTTGTGTATGTGTATATATACCATTGAGAACAAGTTAGTGTGTATAGTGTTCTCACAAGTAATATTTTCTAGTCTGCATCTTCGGGTCAACGTAAAAAAAAAGGGTATTTTTTCGAAAAAAAGGTAATGGTTCGTGTAAACCCGTGGGAAGTGTGATTCACTACCCACGTGAGCCTACACCTGACGGACACGTGTCTCAGATCCGTCCATGATATTTAGCGATGTTACACGGACAGTGCTGACGTAACAGCTGACTGACCCCTCGCTGGGGAATTGAGTAACAACGCCGCCTTCTTGCAACATATGCTCATGTCGTATGCACAAGTATTTCTTTATTGTTCCTTTTATACAGTATTTATCAAAAGAAAAAAAAAATGAGATGAGTCTACTACTGAGCATCGTTTGCATTGTTTAGTATAAGAAAATAAATTAAATACCTACATAGTTTATTCTGGACGGAAATAACTTGTAGGTTTCCTCAACTTCTTTTTGAGTCAAGAATTAATATTAAATCGGCAATTTGAGGAATGATTTGAGACGAATGGTTTCTGTAGGCAGTAATTTGCTATTTTAGTTTATTTTAGTATCATGCTTTATTCCCTATTACATATAGAAAATCTTAATATTTTTTTTAGTAGAAGGTAGAAAAATAATGTCTCTCCACTGTTTTATCTCCAAAACAGTGGAGAGACATTATTTTTCTACCTTCTACGAAATCGAGAACTCCACAAATAACGCTGCATACATCACAGATTTTTTTTAGATTTCTTAACAGTTTATTGATAAAACTATTTCAATGTTAATAAAAATGTCAATACCTATTCAATTGAAACATTCAAAAAAGTGTTTATTTATTACGTATTTAGAAGATTGCTCAACTTTAAAAAATAGATAGTTTTTTATTCATTTCTCGCATAGGCTTACCGCCCCTTCAGGTAAGGACATTTTTAATATATTTTGATTTAACTCTTTTTACATTTATACAATTTTTTTCCTGTTATACCTATTCGGTTGAAGTCCAGAAAAATATAGCTATAAATTTATAGGTTGCGCTATTTCCATGGCGATTGCGGGAACTTTGGCGCTAAAATGGTAGAAATGCAATAATAAACGACAGTAGACTGTTGTAAATTATCAAGTCCGTGTACTTCGCCATGGTACCCACTAGTTTGTAAGTAAAAACTAAAATTCCGACTCATAAGGACTAGTTCATCTCAGTATGATTTCATATAATCCATATACCTGGTGATGTATGGACAATTTGTAATAAGTACATTTAATATTTCGTTTTGAAGTGGAAAAACGGAAGTTATAAAAACCCTTCTCTCTGACTGACATGGTACTATCAAAACTATTAATTCGATTAATTTAACAAAACATCCAAAGCTACTTCATGATTCTACTACTCCAAAATCTCGTGGACATTTACCAATTATGCCGGAAATAACGAAATGTCATCCAAACCATATGATTTATCTATTGGAGACATTATATTGTTTTTTAATTCGTTAAAACTTATATACATCGGGTACATGAAGCAGCTGATCATCGAAAAGAAACTCACAGCGGACAATACCCGACTCGTGGTACTTCCTCATTGCTAGGAATAGTTTTCCAAAGGAGAGGCCGTGAAATGAAGGGAACTCTCCAATTCCAGCGTGTCCAGGAAGCTGCGAGTCGGAACTTCACATTTTTTTCTTATTCTATCCATGGATTCCCGTGACGGGACAGCTGTAGAAAGGCGTGACCAATGTCCACTTACTGGCGGGATGACAAACAGCTAAGCTTACACTGCTCAGGATATCGTTATCAATAATAAACTAAAGTCATGCGGGAGATGGTGAATTCGAGTCCCACCAGCGCACAGTGGGACGAAACGCACAAAACCCGCGACATTGGCCGAATTTGAAACTCGTTTTTTTTTGTTCGACAACTACAAGGACTTGTTCCACACAGTCCAGGGTATCTGAAAAAACTGCAGACTGCGCAAAAATAACCGTAATACCCTATACTTTTAACTTTTCCCCACGAATTTCTTGGGATATGCCGTATTTCTGTGTTCAACTCATTATTGATGTGGCACAGAAGCATACTTTTTTTTCACCTGCAAATATTTTTGAGCTTGTTTTGGCCTATGTGCGCTTCTGACAAAAATAAACTAAATTTTTAAACAGCACTTTTTTGTAGTTTTTTTTTACACCTTTTGTGATAAAAATAGGTGTAGTTAAAACGAAAAGGAAAATAGAAGAATGTGTGGCGAGTTGTCGGGGATCTGATAAGAGATATAGTAAGATATATACCTAAGTAAGAGATATACGTCAACATTTTATCCGCCCGGGCTCAGGAACCCTATTAATGTTTGAACAAGTAGAAGCATATAGCGGCAACAGCTTTATCGCCGAATAGCTCATAAGGTTATTCAGGTGGAAGGTCACCGATTTGGCCCATTTTTTTTCTGGTGATTCTGCATCGAAAAATAGTCGACACGTGTCCGAGCGTTCCGTCCAATGCGCCTCAGGAGCCGAGAAATAAAATAAAACAGGTTAAAAATGCTTTATTATATATAACGAGTTTAGAAAATGATATCGACATGATTTTTTCACCAATTCGTTTGCTTTAGAGAGTAGATTACAGAAAAAATACAATCGTTAAACAATAAATTATATTTCGTCAAATAAATTCAAAAATAGTTTAGTTTTTAAGTAAACTAGCATTATACATTTTTCACACCAAAAATAATAGCAGATTTAAAATCATCACCCCCAAGGTTTACAAATTTTTAAGCGAAAACTTTACGCGACGTTTTGAAATCACCCCTTGAGATAATGCAATATTTACGTCATTTCTAAGGAAGAAAGACTCCTTTTTCTAACCATATAAATGACTATTTCATTATCTTAGATGATACTTGCAAGAAATGGTTCTCAAAATAAACGTAACATTATAACTTTCTTGCATATAGTGTCGAGCCCAGTCACGTTAAAATACCCCGATTGAAAGCAATTGTGTAACTTTGAAGCCTTTATCGCCCGTCCAAATTTGGTTTGATTTGGCTTTACATGCCAGCCACTGTTCATAAAGTTCTAATCCACGGAGAAAAAATCATGGAAAGCGTTATAATGCCTAAATAGTTCCTAACTAGAGACATTTTCAGAAGAATCGCAAGAGGCCTTGAATAAAGTATTCAGGGACTCCCAGAAGTAAGTTCAGAGGACATGCTGATGGAAGTAGGGTAAAAATAAAGTAGGATTCAATGAATCAAACGATACTGTTTTTGCAAAAACGTTTCCCATTATATAGTTTTATTATTAGATTGAGAGAAAAAATTGCTTTTACTTTCGTTCAGGAATGTTTTGCTTCCCTGACATTTTTTTCTATTTTGATTTAATGTAAAATGAAAAAATTGAAACAATTGTCACTCAAAAGGCTCATTATCAACCAGAGTGACGTGGGACTTCATGGGATTCAGTGCAAGAAAAACAAAAGGAAATTATACCTCCACTCCGGCAAAATATAAAACCTGAAATTGTAGGCTTTTAGCTCATTGACCAAAAATCCCGACACCCTCGAAAACATTTAGTTTTGAGTTTTCAGGCCGAAACGAGTATGTTAAAAGGTATAACATTGAATGTCTGCGGTTTTAATCGTTTCGTCCCACTGTGTGGCGCACAGTGGCCAAAAAGCGCTCAAAACTCAATAACTCTTGAAGTTGTTGAGTTAGAAACCTGAAATTGTGCACACTTACCAGTCTTATAAACCACAATAAAGGTATTGATGACAGTCACTCTCATGTTATCGAATTTAAATATTTTTATTAAGGTCGTTACTTTAATACACACTGTTTTCTCAAAGAAAAAGAATGTACAACTTTAAAACTACTAACAAATAAAAAATTTTCTAGACTAGCTTTTTGCGGTGGTGGACTGACCAAATAGAGTGACCTAAAAATGAAATAGCTAACAGCTCGCAGAGCACTTATTTGTGCAAACTGCAGCTCATTGATTGATTATTTTTCATTTAGGAGCTGCGTTCTTCGCCTTTTAGAGCTTTCTCCTAAATCAGAAAAATCTTTTTGTGGTCGGCCCCCGCCTTTGAGCTGCACTTGGCTGGGCTCAGGTGATGGTGGGCCATTCGAAAAAACACTCATCGAGCGAGAACTATATATCTAAATATATCTGTTCCTACTGGTCTTAGCCCACAACAGTTAGACATAATTTCCGTTGGAGTAACGAAATATGCTCATTGGCTATTGGAAATTGATACTTACCTACCGAAATACTTGCATAAGTCGATAATGGCGATTCGAAAAGTTATAAAAATGTTTTGTTTTTTTTGCGATTCCAACATCCCACTAATACGAAAAAACGTGCGTCAACCTTATCGGTCTGAACTAGTAAAGTTGAAGGAACCATTTTCGTACCTGAGGATTTGGGAAATGTTCTTCGTTTCTAGTACTTCAATGATTAACCACCGTCCTGTTATCAACGGTGGGGCCTCAAACTCAATAAATGGCACTCTCACGAGGTATTTAACACTTATTTAAGGCCAAAGTTTTCGGAGAAAAAACTTAAAAAAAAAAGGTTTTGAGCGCTTTTTGATGATTTTTTACTACTGTGCGGTGGCAGGAATTTTCCTGATTCGTCTCAATTCCTCGCTGCACTAGGGATATCGGCTAATTGAGAGGCGATCGTTGGGATTGGGAAGGTGGATATAATCAGGGTTCTGTCGGTATATTTTTAAAAGAAAATGTGTTTTATTTCTGCCTACGTTTCAAGCCTTCATCAGGACTTCAAAACAAGGAGGACAGAGTGAATAATAATTTATATATGGAAGCAATTAAAGGAAAAACCCTGTACATTTGATTAAAGGTACTGCTTAAATTAAAGGTAGATTCATACAGATTTAAAACTTAAAAGTATGCGTAACATAAAAATAGATATAAAATGAATAAGTTGAAAATTGGCTTACCGAGCGGAAGAGCTATGGCAGGGGGGGGGGGGGGGATTTTTACCAGCGATTAAGGGTAGGGTGGTCAATGATGATAGGGGTGTGCAGAGGGGTGTCATAAAATTAGGCTGATAGTGGAAGTGTAGATTGGCTCCTTCCAAACTTCTATTTAAACAATTATATTTTCTCTTTTGATTTTTTTTTAAATATTATTTTTATTATTATTACTTTTTATTTTATTTTCCTTTTAGCTATGATTTTTTCTATTTATTTATTTTTATTTTTTTAATTTATTTTTTATTTCTGTAATTCAATTTAAGTATGTACTATTTTTTTCTGTATTCTCATTATGTGAAATCATAAAAATGTCTTTACTTATCACAATTAACCAATGTGCTATATAATTTGAGCAGATGTTAATAAACGTTTTATTATAAAAACAAAAAAAAAAAAAAAAAAATGGAAGTTTGGCACGTCTTAAAGCTTATATGTTTTAGTGAAGGGAAGTTGGTTTTAAGCGGGATGTTTTTTTATAAATATGATATAGAAAACGTTGAGTACGATTTATGTCGACTGTAGCTTAAAGACACCTAGCATACTTCCGTCAAGATCCTCGCCTTTAAGGTGTTAACCGAATTATATTCAAGGTTGGATCAGTGGAGAGGATAGAAAATATATTAAAGTCTATGTATGTATGTATTACTAAAAAAAAAAAAAAAAAAAACATTATTCATTATTACTTTTAATAGCGGCCACAATGTTTGTTTTTTTTTTTCACCACGTAACTTGGTAAATAGGTTTTTCATAATAAGCAATTGTAGCATTTCGTTAACTAGGAACTCTTTTTGACCCAACGATTTTATTCCGGATTTTATATATATATATATATATATATATATATATATATATAGTTTTATGCATACTTTTATTTACAAGTCATTGAAAAAAACTTAAATATTAAGAAACAACTTTACAATATATCTTAACCCTCCAATGCCCAAGGTCCTCTACAGGGGACCACTTTTTCACATTAGTTTAAACATTGTCCAAGAAGTAGGGGTTTACGATTAGTACTTCTATGGTTAAATAAGGGATTGATTTACATTACCGAAAATTCATAACATTCCAGTGTTACAGATAACAACGATAATTGGATTTGAAGTTACTGCTAAAATCAAAATAACAACCCGTTAGAATCTTCATTGCATTTTCCATTGTTATGGCTAAAACTACTTCTTTCTGCATAAATCATTTACTGGTCCTTTTTTTACCAAATAAAATAAAGTTTGAGAGAATTTGATTAAATCCCTGTTCATAAGTATTCTTTGAATTCTGTGGTCCCCCTTAGGGGACCTTGGGCACTGGGGCTTTATTAATTCTGATTTGTTTATTGGTGGCAATAAAATATCTACCTTCAAATATTTTATATAATTGACCTTATTTCACAAAATAAAATGAGATAACGTCAGTTTCTCAAAATAATTATAATTATTAGAAGTTTTAAATGATATAAATAACGAAGGAAAAAAAAACGTTGACAACAAAGAAATAACGGTCAGTAAAAAAAAAAAAAAAAATGTGTCTAATAAATCTAGAGTAACTAAAGGCACGAAAAATCTTATAAATGCAGAATTGAATGGCTTGAAGAGGAATGTAAATTTTCAAATAGAGCTGGGAATGGAGGTTATACAGAAAGATTATTCAGAAATTGCACTAACTTATCTTCAATTGAATGTGTTTGAAAGAATGTTTCGAGACGAAAGTATAAATATTATTGTTGAAAACTCCTACTCTTACTTAATTTCCAGAAATCATGAATTGAATGTTCCTTCCATCGAAAAAAAGTATTCATTTATTTCATGTACTACTTTAAACAGGCTACTATTTTGAATCCGACAGATATAACACTTTGGTGTATAAGTATAAGATGCAACGGATTTTTCGAAATTCAAAAATAGCTGTAAGCAGCATCTCTCCATGGCAAGCCCATAAGGTTTGATTATAAAATGTTGTCTTATCAGGGCGGCTACAATGCCCTTGCAGAATAGTTACGGCTTGGTGGATCTGTGGTAGTTGAGTTGTCTTCCCGGTTACCCCAAAGATTGGGGCCTTACAGCCTTTATGTGGGCAATTTTTTAGAACCATAGACCTCTTTCAAGAATTAAATATACCAAACACTGGCTGCCCCGAAACTATTCGAGAAAATCACATTGTAAGAATTGTAAGACTCATGAGTGAGTGCTGCAATATAGGGCTTTATTCGTACTGTTATTTTGATTTTGACAGAATAAATAATTTTTTCTAAAACCAATATTTATCATAGGCCACGAATCATGTACTTATGCATTTTATTATTATTCACTTGCACTAAAATAATATCTAGAATTTGTTCATGAAATGTAGTGAATTTTTAGAAGACACCAGATTTTGATACCCTCACCATATGTTATTTTACACATTGACAGTTTTATAACAAAAATTTCTTAAAAGTTACTTCATTTGACTTTATATTAACCCATTTATGCAAAAAAAAAAAAAAATAGAAAAAATATAGAATAGTCATGGGCATTGGAGGGTTAAACAACCAAGAGCAGATAGAAGTAAACAAGTTATATAAGATAAAGTTGTCTATCCGCTGTTTTTAGTTCTAGACAAGAGCCCGTTCAACAGCTGATATCTGTCAGAAGCAGGTGTGCTAGGGAAAGTATCTAGCAACCTTTTCGAAAACTGTTATTTTTTAATCTGAATTTAATAATATCAACTGTATAAGCAGAAGTAATTATTGAATGTTAAGAAATCAAATTACGAAAGATAAATCAAAACTGAAAACCAATTATGTAGAATATACAAGTTAAAGATTGGGACTTAAGACTCGTCATCTTTAACTCAGGCCAAACGAAAGATTGATACTGTGAGATTGGGAAGGGGAAGATAATCGGGGCTTGCCCATATATATATATATATATATATATATATATATATATATATATATATATATATAAATATAATTGTCTGTCTGTCTGTTTGTTTCTTATACAAATCCTCACCGTTTGAACTTGGCACACAGGTAGGTGAGACATAGGCTAGGCCAAATCGTCTAGGACTCACAGTTCGGAGGTCACAGATTCGAAAATGCAAACCCGAACAGTTACAGAAGAGTGAATTGTCAAAAATTCTATCATCTGTTAGTCCAAGAGGTGGTTACGCACGTTTCTTGAAGTTTTTTATGAACCTTAAAATTTCGCTATAGGGCATCTCTTGGGTAGATAAGAAGGTAAATATGTGTTGGCTAGGCTCACCTTGGAACACCAGGTACTGCGCACAAGGGAAAGGTGCATAAACATATTGCCCAAAATTTAGTTTTTTTAAAGAAGCGGACTATCTTTAACGTAAAATTAAGGAACTTTTACAATGAATAATAAATAAGGCAGACACTCTTAAGGGGATAACATGTAAAGAAAAAATGAAAAAAACAAAGTTGTTTTTATTCTGATAAGAAATGTTTTATTCAGGCTTCCATTTAAACGGTACAGCTGTACAAGATCTTGTGAGCAAGAACCAATGAGAGCGCAGAGAACAACCAAAACTGTCCAGATGATCAGTGCTCTCACTCACTCTTACGGTTACATGCAGTGTATTGCAGTCTATTATAGACAACATTTATTTACAAGTTTGCTGATAATTAAACCTCACGAAAAGTGTCTGCCCTTTTGTAATTACTTTCAATTATGTTTATTGAAGACGCTGTTAAAATCGCAGCTTGAATAAGGCACTTCATTGATTATTAAAAAAATAGGTACTTTGTTTTTTTTATTTATACTTTAACCCCCATAAATGCGTCTGTCTTATTTATTATTCTTCTGAATAAAACACTATTTTTGGAGAAAATTGTTTTACAGATTTTTGTTATGCCAACAACATATTTACCTTTACTTAAAAACAACTGAAAATATACGACCTGGTCGAAGAGCTGGTAACTCACGTTTCATCAAGTGTTTTATGCACCTTGACCACACCCGACGTTGCTTAACTTCGGTGATCAAAGGGAACCGGTGCACTCAACGCGGCTATGGCCGTTGGCTATATCGCACAAGCATTTCTAAAGTGACACAGCTCAAAAATCGGTTTTATGCTAAGCCCCCTACATAAGCAAGAGTGACTCATTTTCAGTTGAGTTTTATTTTGAATTGTGTCACTTTAGAAATACTAGTGCGATAAGATTTCTATTTGATGCATATTTGAATTAATAAAACCTTTTCTAGAGCAGACTTTTTCGCAAAAAACAAAATTTTCTTATATATTCTTATAGTATTGTATTGCGACCAGAGCGTAGCCTACTTGGGCGTATATAGAAAATAATTTCGGAGGGGGCTGGGAAAATTTCGGGGGGGGGGCTGAGACCATTTCCGGTGGATGGAATACTAAGAATTTAGATCTTTGAAGAGTTTTAGCCAACTTAAACCCTATTACATCCAAAATAGAATATGTTTTATGAACTAAATTATCTTATTTTTTATTTTTACGGCGCATCGATAAATCTTGGCCATTAGCGCCGTAAACGATCTTATTTAATTTATTTTTAAGGGTTCTATGAATTTTTTACTGATCAAATCAAAATTTCGGGGGGGGGCTGCAGCACCCTCACCCCCCCCCCCTTATATAGCCCATGGTAGCCTAGACCTCATTACCTGCTTATTTTGCGTTAATTGGACGTATCAAAGACAACAATGCCGATATCTGATCACCAGGGTCATTCTCCCGAATTTCTTTTTACAAAGTTCTCTCCTTTTTGACTACGAACTCTAGACAACCACAAAAAAACTATGTCAACCAAATCCTCTCTATAGTCAAACCACCTTGACCCTAGGACCTTTCACCCAGGTCTTGAATATCCACAAGAAAGAGCTTCAAGTCTTCCACGGACTCCTGAGGGGTTCATTTGTATTCTCCGGAGAGAGTTATAACTAGCCGTCTCGAGGGAATCGTTACAATAGTCATGTTTAATGAGGTCATTAACTCCCCCGTATCTTGGAAAAAGTGAGCTCTCTTAATGGCAATACGCATCAGCTGTAACCTTTGCCTTGCGTAACATTGACTCGATGCATAAGCGTATATTTATTAAGTGAATATTTACTACCAACGTTCTCATGATATCTTCGACTGACCACAGAAAGAATAATAAAGAGAATAAGGTTCTATAAATAAATCTGTGAATAATAAATAAAATAAGTTGCCGAAAACATATTTCTCGGAAACATCATGAGAAATAAAGTCCGACTCGGAGGAACTGTGTCATCTTAGTACAATTCCGTACTTATTCCTAGCTAGTGACATTTGAAAAGCTTAGAATAGATTGCTTGCTTGTTTTTTGTTTTTTTAAGTATTTTGTTAAAAATGTCCACATCTCGAAAAAATGGGATAGATTAGGCATCAAAAAGCACACAAAACTGGCAGTAGCCAACTTACACAGAAGCAGATAATTCTTAATTCTTCTCCCCCTCATTTTAGGAAGGCTGTATATTTGCATACGTTCGTTTTTAATTCTCCTATTAATATAACCTTCCTCATACTGCTACAATTGAATTTATCGTTATTTCTTATTTTATAGCAAAGATTTAACCCACGAGAGAATGGAATTTTATTCGCCATGAAATACATATTTACAATTGATTTTAACAGTAAAATGAAATTGCTAGCAAAACACAAAAACAAGATACTTAAAATGACAAAGAATTTTTGGTTGTTTGGAATAGAGCATCCCTTAATAATGAGGGCTGTATAAGTCAATACAAGATTAGCCACAGCCTTCCTTATGAATAAGGATTCATCAGTTTGATGAGCTCATCGCCTTAAATTGTGGAGCTCATAAATAAATAAATAAGAATGAGGGAGGAGAAGGATTAAGAATTATCCCATTCTGTGTAAGTTGGCTACAGTCAGTTTATGATGCCTAATCTATCCCATTTCTTCGAGATGTTGTTTACATTTTTCACAAAAATAAAAACTGTTCATTTCTATTCTAAGCTGTCACTAGGAATAATTACAGAACGTCGCTAACATGACGCAATTCCTGCGAGTCAGACTTTTATATAAACTAGTATATTAAACTTTTATTTTAACTGTTTATAATAGAGCCCTCAATGTTCAAATTAACACCATTTCATTCATTAACTTAATTTTAATATGATTTCCAAAGACAACTAGTAGTTTTCACTACTCATGTGCATTATATTTTTAAATCATGAGCACTAACTAGTAAGCCGAAAAAAAAGCTGAACACAACTCACAAGGGGAGTATACAGCGATGGGGTCACCGATTTGGACCATTTTTTTTCTGGTGATTCTACATCGGAAAATAGTCGACACGTATCCAAGCGTTCCGTCCAATGCGCCTCAGGAGCCGAGAAATAAAATAAAATAGGTTGAAAGTGCTTTTTTTTTTATATGGAGTTTAGAAAATGATATCGACATGATTCGTTCACCAATTCATTCGTTTTACTGAGGAGATTAAAGGAAAAATATAATCGTTAAACAATAATATATTTATCGTCAAATAAATTCAAAAATATGCTTACGTTTTCAAGTAAACTAGTATTATACATTTTTTTACACCAAAAATAATATCAGATTTAAACTCAGCACCCCCAGAAACCCTAATGTGGTGATTATCATTGAAAACAAAAAATAATGATTTTTCCCAGTCTCGAAGAGACTAAAATTTGTAAGCGAAAAAGTAACCAGACGTTTTGAAATTCAATATCTCCCCTTGAGATTATCCGATTTTTACGTCATTGAAATCTTCCAAAAGAAGAAAGACTCCTTTTTCTAACCATATAAATGACTGGTGTATTATCTCTAAACATACTTGCAAAAAATGGTTCTCAAAGTAAAAATAAAATCTAAACGTTTTTGCATATAACGTCAATCCCAGAACTCGTAGAAACACCCCGATTGGAAGGAAATGTGTCTAATTATGGCCTTTATCGACCCTAAATAAAAAATTGTTTTACATACTCGACTCTATAGAAGTCATTTATTCTGCCAAAATATTCCATATACCTACAATTAAAAAGCTATCGATTATAAAAAAAAAATTAATTTAAAAACGGATGTCAGATTCGTTTTTACCACATTGAAAAAGCCTTATATTCAAATTTTGGGAATATAATCTCAAGGGGAGATATTGAATTTCAAAACGTCTGGTTACTTTTTCGCTTACAAATTTTAGTCTCTTCTAGACTGGGAAAAATCATTATTTTTTGTTTTCAATGATATTCACCACATTAGGGTTTCTTGGGGTGCTTAGTTTAAATCTGCTATTATTTTTGGTGTAAAAAAATGTATAATACTAGTTTACTTGAAAACGTAAGCATATTTTTGAATTTATTTGACGATAAATATATTATTGCTTAACGATTATATTTTTCCTTTAATCTTCTCAGTAAAACGAATGAATTGGTGAAGGAATCATGTCGATATCATTTTCTAAACTCCATATAAAAAATAAAGTACTTTCAACCTATTTTATTTTGATATGCTCGGATACGTGTCGACTATTTTTCGATGTAGAATCACCAGAAAAAAAATGGTCCAAATCGGTGACCCCATCGCTGTATACTCCCCTTGTCAGATGGCAGTATGATAGGTGGCAGTATGAATGGCTGAGGAATATGATAGGTGTTACAAGAAGAGATAGAAGAAGAATCGGAAGTCTTGAAGAGGAGCAAAGTTTCGTGCAGCCTGAGCCAAATGGATTGAAATGGAGATGGGCAGGACACGTCGCAAGGATGAGTGATGAGAGATAGACCAAGGCAACAACGGAGTGGAGTACTAGGGAATATGTCAGAAGAGTAGGCCGACAAAGAACAAGATGGAGAGATGTATTGGTCAGTAGAGTCTAAAATAACTGGTGGATAGTTGAGAGACTATGGTGGACAACAGTTGTAAATCATTTGTTAATAGAACTTGATATCAAGAAGGGTATTATTATTTATGTCATAAAGTATTCCTACTTACTTGTTACCCATTTCCTCCGCAAAATACCTTTAAATGTTAATGACAGTAGGTTACGGGTATATAAAGTATGATCTGTCGTGAGTTTGAATGTCATTTTCTTACCAATAAATACGCTGAATAAATGGAAAGCTTCTTAACTCTCGAGCAGGAAATTCGAAACATTTACGCATAACCCGGATAAAAAACTGAAAAATGTTGTTTATAATAAGTCATGGCATATAGAACTATTGTAGTAGGATATATTTTCAATAAAAATGCCGTACTTGTTATATTTCAAAGTTTATCACTTTCTTCCAACTACCACGAAATCTCATAACAACTCCCTGGGTGTCCCAGCTAGTTTACTAATAAATTATTGGGGAAAATCATTCTTTAGTTCTATACATACCTTTAGTTGTAGTATAACGCCTTTCTTTGTGTTTTTCAGCATTACTCCACTGTTTATGTGCCCGACACGAGTAACACCTCAAAGGTCCTCACCTACAAACAGAATATAAAATCTATAAACTAAAATCCCTCTATATTCTTCAATTCTACGGAGATGTTGATACAATAAAGTGAATAAGATATATGCATGTTGTTATACATAGACACAAATATTGCAGCATTTTATTTTATTGAATATACTTATTAATCACCGATTGTAAGAAAGACCCAATAGATTACTTCAAAAATGTAAGCTATTATGTTAATGAACAAGTAAAATAGAAATAATATGACTAATTAGAAGAAGAAAAAATAAAGGTTTTAACAATTAAATTATATTAATTATTTTTTAAAAATAATTCTTTACTCCCTGATTAACCCTGATAATGTTATTTTAAATAATTAATTATCTTTTGGATGATCAATTTCTGTCTATTGAACTAACCAGTACCATTCTGTATTCTTTACACACAAACCGTAATATAAATCATATTTTGCGTAATTCAACTAGGTCTGGTTGAAAAACGTGATGTCTGCTAAATATTCAATCAATTTATTCGCTCTGGTTTCTTTTTTAATAAGCTGTTCCTTGTTATCTGATAAGAAATACCGCATCCTGACTTCTCGGCAAGAAGTAGAGTCCAACAGAAAGAAGAATGGATACAATTTTTTTTTTTGTTTTGCTTATTAATACATTGCATTTAGTATGAGCAAAGTACAAAATGTCTGCATACATTATTATTATTATTATAAATAACACACTTTTTTTATTCTCCGTCATAATCAATTCATACATGTTATTTTTTTTTAAATTGAGGAAGATCTGTTCAATTTTTGAACTGACATATCGTACATGATTGATACATTTCAAATGAGAATGAAAGCAAATAAATTAATACCCTTCAAACTAGACAATATTGTATTGCTTCGAGGCTATAGTTACAAGCGGCTCAGACGTTTATCTCCGACTACATAGGGCAAGATATTGCAAGAATTTAATTATAAAATGTCTAAGGTGTGAAATGAAAGGTGCTTTAATGCTTATATGGGACGTCACGCCCCGAGTTCCTTTCCAAGCCGTTCTCTCCCTCCAGCTAAAATCCGAAGGGTCGTTATTTTAAACAATAGCCATTTCAGGGATATATTACATAATGGGGCTTTTGAAATGGCAACAAAATAACAAAAATGATTTTTTGCTTTAAGATGTATCTATATCTATATATATATATATATATATATATATATATATATATATATATATATATATATATATATATATATATAAATCACGTGTTTGCCTGTTTGCTTGTCTGTCTGTTTGTTCCTTATACAAATCCACACCGTTTGACCGTTTTTGACCAAACTTGGAACACCGGTAGGTCTTGATCCGGGAAGTCTCGTTGGCTAGGTCAAAAACGTCTACCACCTGACTGTCTGTATGTTTGTTCCTTACA
Source organism: Gonocerus acuteangulatus (assembly GCA_946811695.1). NCBI lineage: Eukaryota > Metazoa > Arthropoda > Insecta > Hemiptera > Coreidae > Gonocerus > Gonocerus acuteangulatus. The sequence continues at coordinate 49,290,272 of OX328129.1, forward strand.
CGAATTCACACCGTTCGTCCGATTTTGACCAAACTTGGCACACAGTTAGAACTTGATCCGCGAAATGTCGTAGTCTAAGTCAAAAACGTCTACCAGCTGACTGTCTGTATGTTTGTTCCTTACACGAATTCACACCGTTCGACCGATTTTGACCAAACTTGGCACACAGTTAGCACTTGATCCGCGGAATGTCGTAGTCTAAGTCAAAAACGTCTATCAGCTGTCAGTCTGTTTTTCCTTATACAAATCCGCTCAGTTCGGCCGATTTTGATCAAACTTGGCACACAAGTAGGTCTTGATTCGGGGAGAGTCACAGGTCAGGCCAAAATCGTCTGGCACTCATAGTTCGGAGGTCACTGGTTCGAAACTATGAACCCAAATATTTACATATTTGCGTTATTAGAGTTTAATATTACTTATTTGGTTTCCAATTTATTTTTACTTTTCTGGATGCAGAAAGTAGGTGTAGCATGGCACTCCGGGAAATAGCTAGTTTAATATAAAAACATATTATATAAAAGTAATTTAAAAAAACAATTGCCTCTTAAAGACCTTTGTGTATAATCGGAAATACACAAAATTCCATCCAATGACTTCTCAGCTAGCTAGCTAAAAATCCTCTAAAGTGGATATTGATATCTACATAAATAAAATAAAGTTTTTTGTTCATGATATTGTTCTCAAACATCCAATACACCAAATCCACCCTTAAAAAAGATTCGTTCTAAGTACATTCGAAATTTTGTCAGTATTTTTTGCCATAAACCATAGGCTTTTTTCAAAATAAAATATGGAACCGATCCATTGTAATGAAGACATGAGTAGTTTAAAACGGAAAAAATGCCTTATTCTTGGAAATCCCGGGGTTTAAATTGGAAACTAATTACATTCAAATATAGCTCGTCTCCTTCTTTTTGTCACAAACGCTAGAAAAGCACGAAGAAAATCCTAAATCAAACGAAAATAAAAGTAATTTATGAAGTGAAGGAGGGGCCAGCTAAGAGAAAATGTCTACATTTCTAACGTCTCAAAACGCTCAAAATATGGAATTTCCATTCCTTGAATTCTTATCATCTCAACAACTTTTATTAAAATAAAATAAAAATAAAAAACTAATGTAGGACCTTTAATCCAATTATTCCTTTATTGTCAATAGTTATTCAGCCTGCTGAAATTAGATAATATCTTCTGCAACACACTGTTTACAATAAATTATTTATTTACTGATTTTAATGCGCTAAAGGTCATAAGTGTCTCTCTCCATTGGTTCAGTATTCAATATAATTTTACATCACAATATATCTGTATTGTACAAATTATAGAGTGCAAATGATGTCACAAAACAAGTGCATATATTGCAAGCACCCCCAATAACAATGAGGCTATCAAGTCCCTACTTAACTTATGTCTTGTCATTTTGGAAACAAAAGTCATTTCCAAGGACTATCTACGAAAATATGTTAAAAATACAAAAAAAAAAAAAAAAAAAAAAAAAAAAAAAGCATTAAGATAAAATTGACATAGGACATAAGTCTATTATTGATTATTAAAGATGTTTTTCACAATCGCAATCTCAAGAAAAGGTCATGCATGAAGGATTGTAACGCATGAATTTCAGCAATCTGTGTTTATACAAACGCTGAGGAAATCCAGGGAATTCGCAAACAGAATTAGAAACGGTAATCTCAAAATCAATCCTTGGCCGATATTATTTCATCTCTAAAATTAAATATATTTATTTTATAAAACAGGTATGTAAATACTCAAGTTATTGTAAGAATATTTAATTATATTAAACTAACTATTTGACGAATTTAAGACCAGACAAAAAAATACTAACTATTTGGAAAATTGATGCTGATGAATATGAAATCAATCAGTGAATAACCCTAGAATTTTCTGTTTAATAAGTACCAGACGGCGTTAATAGCCACATAGTTAATACGCCGTTAAACACACACACACAAAAAAAAGTACAAGAAAACATTCTTAAAAAAAATTAACAAACGATAAAAAACCTTCATTTCTAACCGAAATTGCGACCACTGATGTTTAACCAAGTGACTTATGTTCTTTTAATTAATTCTAACTGACTTAATTAGTTTTTATCATTTAATATCTATAAGTATACTACCAATATAGCAGGGCCGCCACATCTCAGAGCCGGGCCCGGGACCAGATCACGGGCCCCCACTTCTCAGAGCCAGAATAAAAATTCTAGTACTTTGCTATAGGACTTTGGTCATTTTGAAATTATTTTCATCTTGAGTTTTGAACAAAATGAGAATAAAAGCCGACAATCTGTGCTGCAAAGGTCACATTCGGTACTTTTTTTCCAATTAGCGAGGATCGGCCCGGGCCCCCACGGTGCCCGTGCCCGGGACAACTGTACCCGCTTGTCCCCCCTATGTGGCGGCCCTGCTATATAGATAGGCATACATAAATAAATATATATATATATATATATATATATTTATTTATATATAATAATATATAATAAATGTTCTGAACAAATTAACGTTTTACAAACTGAACTCAGTATTTTTTTTTTTTTTTTTTTTTTTTTTTAAGGCGTGTCAACCTTAGGGTCATGAACGCCATTGAATGAAACTTTCATTATATTTGGAGGTGAAATTTTTCCTCATTTCTTTTTAATTTAATAATTTATTGAGTCAGCTTTCATTGTCATTATTTATCATTGATCCTGGCATTTTTTTCTTACTTATATTACTTGCAGTATATTTTCCATGCGTAATATTTATTTGCGTTTCTGTACACAGAACAAATGTAAATAAACGCACTCACACACAAGCGGGCACACAGATAGACATATGCACTCACCCATACACATATACCAACCCATATCCATGCAACCTCACTCACACATTCTCTAACACATACAGCACACACACACACACACACACACACACACACACACACACACACACACACACACTATCCTGCTTATTTAATTAATCTTATGTCTTTAGATTTTATTTATTAATTCCGTTTTGTCAATAAAGTTTAATACCTTTCTAACGTTATCAGCATCATCTCCAAGTATTTCATCCATGATGTCTGATAACATTAGCTCTTCTCTAATTGACTGATATATTCGGCATTCTGTAAGTAGATGTTTCACTGTTACTTGAACGTTGCATGATTCACAGATTGGGGGTGGTTCTTTAGAAAAAAGGAACCCAGTATTAGTTGTGTTTTCTAAAGAACTCAGTATTAAAGACTTCAAAAACTACTGGGACTCCTGTAGGCAAAGAAAATTTGAACTCTCTAAGTTTCTTCAATAAACCTTAGGACTCTATTAAGGTTCATCACGGATACGGCGCTGTTGGTGTAACAGGCTGGCTTGTCGGGTGGCACAATAGGCCTTGCAGGTCTCGGTGCAGATCCTTCCCGGTTTTCTCCGGGCACCCGTTCTAATAATAATAATAATAATTCTTCAATAAATGCAGGCACTATTATTTAATTGGGTAGCTAAGGTTGTTAGTTAATTTGAAGATGTACGCCACATACAACTCCTTCTCAAACAGTTACTATCCGACACCCCTAGTGTATCAAAACTGGCAATAGACCCAACTGCACCCGTCTTAGTCCCCCCCCCTTATCTGTCGGTGGAACTTTCTGTTTTCACCGCATATTTGGGAGGTATATAATCTTCCAATTATAGTAATGTTTGTTAGAAATGTCTAAACAACTTTGCAGTCAATTTTAAATATTATCCCTCACTTGACATTTATTATGTTATTTAAATTTACATTACTTGTTTTTTATATTATTAAATTTTCTCCACGAGTTGCTGTTTAAATAAATTCATTTTTATTTATTGAAATGAAAATATAAAGTTACCGAGATTAGCATTTTATTGTTATTTTTTGTATGCAATATTTTATCTCATTTCATAATTATTCTGTTGACAACTAATGTATGAGTTGAAAAATGATTTTTTTAAAATAAATTGATGAAATAATTAAGATATGATTTTATGACCACTCTCTATTAACAAGGCATTTGTAATTTTATTTGACAATTTGTATAAGGCTTTTATAGAAAAAATAAAATGAACAGAACGAGTTGCCTTGGTAGCGGATGCTCAACAATAAATAATAATTTTTTTAAACTTCACTAAAAGTCTTATAAATATATTATATTTAACCAAGGAGTGCAATTTAATTTAATTACTGCTAACTAAAGTCAGATGGCTAAAGTTTTAGTTAATGATGTAAATATTTTTTTTTCTGTAATAATTCAACTATAAATGCTGATGATATTTTTTTTAGAAATTTCATTATTGACTTAAAATCTGTAATTTGCATGGATGAGATTGAATGAAAAAGAGCAGCTGTAATCCGAGAATCACTTCTTAATGGTCGATGAAATCCAAAATAAAAAAAAATTCCAAGCACCGGAGTCATCTTACCAAGCGAAATGAATCACAGTTACAAAAGTTGCTTTCACTCAAAAAGGTCAAATGTGTCTTTAAAGCAGAAATTTTGTGGCTCTCGCCTTCCGAGAGCGAATGTAGGAAATGGCTTCTGACCTTTAGCGAGATAATGATAAAACAAGTTGCACTGATTAAATTCTACATTTTCCACAAGGTAGTTCCGCAATATTGTGACCAATCTCATCTTTTTTTTTTTTAATCATAATTTTTTGTAATATTAATCAAAACGTTTTATGTTAAGAGTTGGATCGTGATTTGCTTTCTACAAAGATAGTGTTCACAATTATCTTTAAGAAATACCCGCTTAACAAAATTATCTTTGAGCAATATGGATTGATAAGGAAGTGTAGTTCGTGTCCTATCAGGATTTCAAAAGGTATTTCCACTCAATAATTTCATTAAATTTTCTATTTGCAATTAAAACTTAATAAAAAATATTCTTTTTATTAGAAACAAAAAAATAACGTACGAATCGTAAATTTCAGAAGTGCCACGAAGCACAATTATTTTTGTTTTCTTTTAGCATATTTTATTCAGTACTTAATAATTATTTGTTAAATGATATGAATTTATATTCCTTCTCAAAGAAACATTCCTGTATGTACGTAAACGAAATACGTAATTAGACACATATGGAATTCGTAGTTCAAAATAAACTTAAAAAAAAAAAAATAAACACTTCCGGGTTTCGTCATTCTCTCATCAAGGTGGGGGGGGGGGGGGGGGGGGGGGTTCTCCCTTTGGGGAGGGAGGAAAAACGATAAAATGTACCACATCAGTAGTTAATTCTTCCTTAGGTAATTAAAAATGACGTCCAAGAGTGTTTATGTGCAGAATATTTCTTTAAATTGGCAAAAATACGATTTTCCGATTGAAGTCCGGATGCCGAGTGAACGCAATGCTGATTTGAAGATAATTTTTTGTGAGAGCTTCGATTGGTCCCTTTTAAATTGGTAAGTACTTTTTTTTAGTCCTCCTTTAATACATTTCAAAATTAAAAGCTATTTTTTTTTTATCTTATTACCATTACCATTATCAATTAAAATTAAATAGGAAAAAAATAAACATTTCAGAACATTAAACTTTAAAGTCGTTTTCTCAACACTATGTTTTTCAAATCGGAGGATTCCCTGGCGTCTTCAATTTTTGCCCTAACAACTTCAAATCGTAACTGCAGCTTCCTAATGATATTTTCTAGTAATGAACGCAGAATATTTTCAATTGATTGAATCATTACGATTTTATGACCGATTTTCGACGGATTTTTTAATAGATTTTTAATAGAAATGAATAATTGTTCACCATTTTCGAAAAAAATAATATTTCTTAAAACTCGTGCGTACTTTACTACATATAACCTTATTCTTTCGAAATAATTTTAGTTTCTCGTCCCTAAATTAAATATTTCCACCTGCATACTATCGCCCGTGAAAAAAGGGGGGTTTCCGTTCGTCGGACACAGCACCACTATTTTTTTTTTCGAAGAATTGAAACTTAGTTTTTTTGTATACTTTAACATCCCCCAAAAAACGCTTGAAATAAAGAATTGAAAAATAATGATTTATTTGTTACTAGCTGTTACCCAGTGTGCCATGCTACACCTACTTTCTGTCTATGACTCTCCCCGTATCAAGATCTACTTGATGCCTAGTTGTCTATATCCAGATACGAAAATCGGTCAAACGATGTGAATTTGTTTTAGTTCATAATGATACCCGGCAGAGGCCAGCACAATAGCACTTCATCTAACAGCCGACAGAGGCCAGTAGCAGAGCCTGCGAGTAGATAGCTCTTTTCAAAGAATAGCCAGCGCTCCTTAGTTAGACAGTGACTGTTGATATAAAATTGAAATAAACTGCATTACATGATTATGTAATGATGTAAAGTCATCAATGAGTTAAGTTATTCTAATTATCAGGAACATCAACAAATAAATTTGAGACATTATTCAAAATGGCCGTCAGAATATGAATGGTTGAGTTTAGCCGATTTTTTCGAACAAAAGTTTGACCTTTTGGCCAAATTCTGAAATTCGACCTAGCCTAGGAGATTTCTCGTATCAAGACCTACCTGTGTGCCAAGTTAAGTCAAAATCGGTCAAACAGTGTAGATTTGTATAAGGAACAAACAAACAGAAAAACAGACAGATACGTGATTTTTTTATATATATAGATTTATAAATTCAAGAAAATGGCTTTGGTTTTGATCACACAAGGTAGTATTACACCCCTTAATACGTTGAATGCCCAGCTAAATTGAGCTCTAAGTGATATCTCTAATAGCTCCAGCAGCAGAGATAAGGCTAATAAGTGATAATTTACTTAAGTGATTATAACGCATCACGAAGCAGAACTGTTGTTAAAAATGTCTTTGGGTCTGCGTTTTGGACACAATTTTAAGTCAGTACCGCAAAGTAAAACTTCATTTAAGTATAAAACAAACATATTTGCATTTTTTCTGTTATTATTATATTTCTGTTATTATTTAATTTAAAATTAACGATTATCCCTCCTTAAATACTCAAACGCCATTGCCAATTCAGATATATACTTCTGCTATTCATTTGGAAAATATAACAATTCCCTGAAGTCCGACAATACCATCCAACATACTACAAAAATTATTCTCTAACGACTGACAAATGCGCATGTTCACAGAATATCCACATCTTCAGTACAGTTAATCTTTTAATGGGTTCTTTAGAATATACAGATTGCGAAATCTATTTCAGTGGGAGCAGGTAGGAATAATCTACAAAAATGACAAGTTGAACTAGCTTTGCATACGTCTCAGATCATTCCGCATAAGATTAGCTGCTTGTAAACATCCAAGACTCTAAGTAAAAAACTTGGATCAGGTTTTATTTTCATAATCAAAATCGTACCTGGTCATTAAAGAAATATAATTACAATTATAATAGTTAGTGCTCTTAAAAGAAACGAAAACAATACGGACTAACCACAGACAAAACCTACAAAAAATATATGGAAGCGTTGATCGTCGGGGTTTCGGTCAGTGTTCTTATTCAATAAAACGAATTTTATTTGCTAAAATGTATATTTATTGCCGCCAACGTTTCGGCTTGCTATACAAGCCATCTTCAGGGCTGTAAAAACATATATGGTATAACAATGGTAAGGACAGAAACAATAACAAAAAACAACAAAAAAAGGCTAGAGGCTTTGTTATTGTTTCTGTCCTTACCATTGTTATACCATATATGTTTTTACAGCCCTGAAGATGGCTTGTATAGCAAGCCGAATCGTTGGCGGCAATAAATATACATTTTAGCAAATAAAATGTGTTTTATTGAATAAGAAAACTGACCGAAACCCCGACGATCAACGCTTCCTACTTCCGAACGGTCGACCATATCTTCTCAAATAAAAAAATATATGATTTTTGAAACAGATAGTACTGAAATAAGTAAAAACTTGTAGAAATATAATCTGGATCAGATGTTGAACAATATATATACCTAAAAATATTTCATTTTAAACTTATTTTATATCTAGAAAAATAAAAATTAATTTCATGAAGTCAAGCCATTAGCCCAAGGAAATTCCAAGTATGCAATGCGAAAATCATTTACATTTAAATTTGTCTTGCTACCATTCTGAATACCATAGAAATCGAGTTAAGATATTCCTGAACATTTTATTAGTAATATAAACGAACAGAAAGTCAAAATTAATTATTAACACACAATAAAAAAAAAAAAAAAAGATTTCAATATTTTTACCATAAATCAGAAAGTTTGTATGAATTATTTATGTTATGTCTATTTTAATATTCCTTTTTACCCTACATATTTTTTTAGAAATGTTATAAATTTATAGCTTTTACAACATTCAAGGAAATTAAAGCACTTGAGGTTGCACTCTCGAAAGAATTTCTAAAGATGTTCTTCAAATTTGTATCAGTCGGATCCGGTTAGGCGCGTAAAAATTAGGAGTTTACTATTAACCAGTCACAATGTTTGTTTTATTACAACAGGCTTATTTAATGAAAATGGTGTATTTTGAAAATAAGAAAAATTCTTTCATAAAGAGGGCGGTTTAATCCGTCCCTTGGCGACACATATTCCTTATTATTTTTTTCATTTTTAGAAAAAGTAAAAAACAAACAACCCTTGCTTTTTGGAATAAAAGCCACTCTTACGGCCAATGAGTAAGATTTTCTAAATACAGTAGAACCTCTCATATCCGACCTTCCCTTTTCGACTCCTCCCGATATCCGCCTAGTGCTCGTTGCTTCAGGTTGGGACGAAATCAGTCAAACCACCCTTCAGGAGGCTTGGAAAAAGACTTGACCATTATTGAAACAAGACGAAGCTGAGACTGAAAATGAACCGACATAGACAGAAGCAGAAGTTGAAACAGACACAACAGAAGAATTAAAAAATCTACAAGTATATCATCATGATCTCCAGATGACAGATGTAGAAGAATGACTTGTTGAAGCTGATGTTTCAGAAGTTACCAATGAAGATCTCAACAATGACTCAATCATTGCTGTTGTGCAGAACAAAGCCGTGGACGAAGAAATCGACTCGGATGAAGAAAAAACCACCAGTGATCATGTAGTGTCATTCTGCTGCTAAGGACGCCTTCGACGTAGAGATGGAATACGTGGAGCAACATCCAAATGCAACCCCAATGGAGGTATTGTTGGCAAAAAAAGTACAGGGACACTTCCGCAAAGTCAAGATTAAAAAAATTAAAACAAAAATCCATAACTGAATTCTTTAAATAAAGTATGCTAAAATTTTGTTCATATTTTCAAAAGAGTAAATGTTTGAGATGTATATAGCAACAGTTTTACAATTACGATACAATAAAGTTGCATTACAGTATGTACGGTACATTATAGCTGGTTTTATAAATTTCGAAGGCGTTTTTTTTCCTCCTCCCGATATCCGACCTTTTGGCCGTTCCGACCATGGCCCGGTCCCGTCATGGTCGGATATGAGAGGTTCTAATGTAATACATTTATTTTTTCTTCTTGGTTTTCTCCACGTGTGGGCACTTACTGTATACATTTTCAATTTTTTAATCCTAAGTGTATTTTACTTATTTCTGTCAAATGGAAAGAGATATATAATCATAACACTTACATACTAAACAACAAAATATATATCATTACTGTAAAACATCATATAATAATTTGGTTTAATTAGGATTTCTAATTTTATTGTATTTATATAAATGTAATAAGTTATATAACATATGTATATACAGAATTTTGTCTAGCATAACTTTATATATACTTTCAAATAATAAAACAAGTTAAGAAATAGATATCAAGCACGAAAGTTTTTGCTCCGGAGCCACTTACATTTTGGGTGTGACAAGCGATTGGAGTTTGCAGTTTGGTTTCGCTAAGAACTTTTAAGGTAGATTGTCCATAAAATGTTTTATTTACGGTGCGGCGCACCTAATTATAACTAGAAATTAATTGGCGACTCTTATAGGGCCTTCCATTGCTTTACTAATTCGCCACTATAATCATAAATTTTATGACCAATAAAATTGGAATGCGCTTTAGTGAGAGAAGAATTATTTAATGTTTAGCAGCTAGTAAATTCCACATATTATTTATTTTGTAAATTATTATCATTACATCCGGGAGTTTCTAGCGATATTTCTTTATTTTATTACTTATTTATTTAATAATTGCTCAATATAGTTAATTATAATTGTCATGGTTACAATTCTCAGAGTGACCTTTATTTTTCGAACTCACGAAACCATTTTTACCACGCCGTCGACAAAATGCGTCTTGAGAAGTCAAAGCCATATGAAAATAAAAACCCGGGTTCTTAGAGAAATTTTGGGTCCATGATCACGATGTGCAATAATGAACATTCAAACTGTTACAAAAAAGACTGGCTCTTTCCAAAATTGTTGTTTTAATTTCAATTTTGTTTTAATTTATATTAATGTACTGGCTGTACGATCATGGATTCTTGGGAAAATTTGCCGCTTGACAGGTCCTAGAGAAAACTTGTTTGGAAACAACACGGCAACGACCGATCCCTTGCAAACAAGAATCGAGCATTACAATTAAACTTAATTTAGGAAATACTGACTGAAATCGACTAATTAAGAGGAAATAACAAACATCAAACTACCAAAGAAAACTGGCCATTCAGTACAAACTGGATCTACTTATAATTGGCCATGCATACAGGACGAAGTAACCAACTTGTGACACAAGTTGCTAATTTTGATTCTTCAGCTTTTTTATTATTTCCATTTTTTTTTTTTTTTTTTTTTTTTTTTTTTTACGGCGCATCGACAAATCTTGGCCATTAATGCCGGCCTCCAGGGTGCAGCCAGGAATTTTCTCAGCGAGCCCTGAGATGAGAAAATTTCTGGCGCCGGCGGGGATCGAACCCACCATCTCCCGCTAATCTAGCGCGCTAGCCACTTGACCACGGGAGACCCCTATTTCCATAATTATCTCAATTTGAAATTTTTTCAGAGCATTTCATGAGTTCCCGCCAAATTCTTTGAGTAAATATAGAGCTAAATCTGTCAGAAATAATTCCAAAACATCGACCCATAAAATGGCAATGGAAAGCTCATTCACTCGGTACGGCCCAAATATTGCCTTCCCACAGTAAACTTCAAATCAGGCGCATTCAGTCCAAGTGGACCGGGCAAGCTACATAATCCCAGCTCCTATGGAACGAAGATGATCTGCCATACCGAAAGGGTACATTTTTTGATAACTAAATAAATATTTTACCTAAGTTATAAGGTATAATATTCTTAATATAAACAAATTACAAAATAAAATATCAATAATAAGAAGATTGGGGTTTTCTCCTGACGTTCTTTTAAGTCTTGTTGGATCAAAAGATTGTCACTTTTGGTCCAGTTAGGGCCAAGATACCTTGGAATATAGACTGCAATCCCTTTCTGACCGCCAGTATCTGCGTGTATTTCCTTGAATGCAGAATTATTCTATCCGCGATGATATGTTAGGCTACATACAGAATGGAGCGTAGAGATACCAAAGAGTTTAGTGAAGGAAATTAAATACGAGAGGTTAAAGGGAAATAAACAGAGTGGAGCAGCTAGCATATGATTTCAACCTCGTTGCTAGTATAGCAAATAAAGCAATGTTCTTCGCTATTGCTCTTTGCTCTTTGTACACTTCACACTGTAAGCACCCATAGTCATTTGTTTGGAGTTCATAAGGAGTGCGAATTCTTTTAGTAAACTACTATTATTTTAGTCCATCTAGTTAATGAATGTACAGCAAAGATTTTCTATCGTCAAGTAATACTTGAGAAGAGGTCTACTGAGAAAGTACAATGACTAAAGCTAAAAGAATGCCTTGTTGGTCCGTGCTACAGGACTAGTTAAAGGACTAACTGACACAAGTAGAGAAAGAATTCTCCTTTGCATGGAGTTATGGTTGATCCGATGCAACAGGTCCTTGCTATACACCGCATTCCGATAACCAGTGTATCAACTCATTACGTCACATTCGTGTCAGCCAGTTCTACAGCTCTGCTCTGGCCGTATTACATTTTTCATAGTTCTTCGTCCATTTGCAAACCACCGACCAGAGAGGTTTTCAGTGCTCAAAACGAGAGCTCTAGCAGGATTTGGTATTTTCAAAACCAAGCGAAGACAAATTAAATTAATGGAAGATCATAAAGGACCTTATTCTGGGAAGAAATAGCTCCCCCGAGGTTGCCAATCACCCAAAAATGCATTACCTGATGACAAAAACTGTTTTGGAGCCATCTCATAGAAATGAAACAGAGAGCTTGCACTAAAACCAGTACAAATAGGTTTTTGGACATTTTCCCTGAACTTATTTAGTAGGCATTACATTAATAAATTAATTATCTACTGCCCAATAATTTCTGTTTATTTGTACCCAATAATTATGTACACATATATACAGAAACACAATCACAGACGCACACATGTTGATCCACCATTTCTCCATTCCATCTTATGTCCATTACGCCCAGAACACTGCTTGGGACAATTGTTTTTCCATTCAAGTACTTTACACATTTTCTAGTTACACACCTGACGCATAGACTTTTGTGTATTACTCTTCAAAGCTACTCTACCCCTTCCACCGCTTTAAGGATTGCGTGTATATATGTATATAATATATGCGTGTGTGTATAAATATAGCCATGGTGTCCAATACGCTCATACTCGGCGCATCGATCTGGGCGCTATCTGGACAGGATAGAAAATTGTCTCTTGTGTTTTTTCAAAAGAACACTGGGACTTAATAAGTCTACTCCTTTTTAACTGGGTAGGCTAGAGACGGGCGCTGAACCAATCTCATATGTTTGGGAATATTTTTACAAAGATTTGCAGAGATAGAGGAAAGATCAGCGAATCTACATAATTTTATTTGGATGTTATAAATAAACAAAGTGAAGGATTCATTCCAACAAGGAGAGACTGTGCTGCGTCTTATGGTCTAAATTTGAACTGCATTTGGTATAGCAAGATGTCAATAGCACGAACTGTTATAAGCATGCGTTGGAACCAACATGAAAACTCCAAAAATTATCTAAACGTGAGACTTCTCTTCCCATTCCACAGAATAATTTCACTCTCACAGAAGTTCTGTACATACAGTGTTCAAGACCGGGTCATTACGATTTCATTAAAAAAAAGTGTATATATGTTTGGGAGGGAAGGTGACTGAGAAAGAAAGAACGAGAAAGAGAGCGAAAACTTAGCTAGGTAGTTAGGAAAGAGATACGAATATACAACTTAAACAAATAAATAAAGAGTTAGTAGAATGATAAATATATATGATGATAAAGTGTGATAATAAGATATAGTAAAAAAATATAAATGGAGGAAGTCATAAGGAGTATAGTAGTTCATTGAATGGTTAAAGGTTGCAAAACTGACATGTCTTAATCGGAAACTGATTGATGTGTCGGAGGAAAGGCTGCCGGGTCGATCATTAGCCATCCTTTTATAGGAGACTGTAATAAAATTATAGAGTAGTCATAACTTTTAGCGAGGGTGACTCGGAGAAAAACCACTTCCGCATTCGTTAATATTTAATGAGGAATCCTTTTTTGATAGTGTCGGGGATTAATGTGTCAATTATCCTACGCCTTATGCGGGCAGTCCATATACTGCTGTGGCTAAAATATGAGCAACATCTGATGGACTCAGCTGATCCTATTTTATACCTCACGATTTATTTTCCATATGGAAGTATATTTTCATTAAAAACGTATTTCATATTTTTTTGTACTAATTTTGGTAGTGGTGATTACTAGCGTTAAATCTGAAATTATATAATTATACAAAGCAGAAAGACAAAAAGTACGATACGCAGAGAAGCGCGTTTCCGTTCTTATCCCTAGTGTCATTTGCAGAGCTTAGAATAGAAACATTTAATGTTTTGGCTTAATCTTTGATGAAAAATGTAAACTATTTTAGGCTATATTACCATTGCTGTGGAGCTCTGGTAAATAAATAATATAAAATAAATTGTACAAAAATGTAAACACCTGTAAATGTAAAATCTCCAAGCGAAGCAAGATCTTATGTGCCACAGCAGGAAACTGACAGCATACTAAGCTGAGATTAATGCATATAAAGACCGACTTTGCTTTAAGGGGTCAAATTCATTTTCTTGAATTTATAAATAAAAAATAAATCAATATTTTTCAATTCTTTATATTATTTATTTATTTAAATTTTAACGTCCATTTATACTGTACTTTACTAGCTGAACGCTACTGCGCTGGAAGTTACTACGTACATATGAAAAGGAAGCTGCAGTTAAAATTTGAAGTTCATCGGGCATTAAATAAATTATATAAAGTTAAGATCTAAGTAGCAAGATTATTAAAAAGCAACAGTTTCTATTCTAAACTTTAGAACTTTAATTTATTTATTATTTATTAAATTTTAACGTCCATTAGAAATTAAAAAGCTAAGGTGACACATTTTCTAAGTTTCTTGCGAGTTACTAAATTCTTCCAAAGAAAGAAATAGCTCCCCAAAGGATATAAACACCAATTGGTTCATGAGTTTCTTTTCCAAATATTACTTGTAAGGATATTGACTCCTTTCTATATAGTTATTGCCTATTGTCCACAACTAGTAATTTAGCAATTTGTTATACCAATAATTCGGTTTTGTTCCTGTTTGCTTTAAACGCCTCTAGTCACTTACATCTAATCTAGTAAACAATAACAACAATAGCACAATTATACAACAAAGAGTGCGTAGAAAAAATAATACCCTCTAAACTAAATATATTGTTTTGATTAACCCATAATTCCCAAGACTTACTTCAGATGTCGATTCAAGCCCGTTATGTAAGTTGTTGTTATCTCATATTATAATAGTTCAGGGGAAAATGGTATTAAAGGTTTCGGCGACATTTGGAGCTAATATATGGGCGTATATAGGGGGGGCTGAGGGGGCTGCAGCCCCCCCCCGACACATATTTTTCAATTATAATCCGCACAATTAAAAATGAAAAGTCCGACTGAGAAACTACGTAATCATAGCACGTATAAATTTTGTTTTATCGCAACGATATTTGGTTGTACAACGTATGTGGTTGCTGGCAGAGAAGGAAGATTTTCTTAAATGAAACAATGTCACGTCCCTTCACAATTATTTTTATTTTTTGCGCTTAGCGCAGATCATGCTTCTCTGTCAGAAACCACATAAGTTGAAACATGGCTCTTCAATCTTCTGCTGGTGTCGAAAAATTACATAATATTACAGGTCTGAAGATGGTAGCAGGAGCTGCCGAAAGCGTTAAGCACAAAAAAATGTGAAAGAACGTGACGTTTTATTTTACCGAAATTTGGTATACGTCGTGAGTAGCTAAACATATCATGTGTTGTAAAAATAAAGTAAATCGCTCCATTAGTTGTGAGGGTTTACTCCGGAACTAACTTAATAATTTGGCCGTACCGGCCGTTTTTTATGCTTCTTTGGAACGAAACTCGATAGACAGGATGCCCCACTAATCAGGAACACGATTTGTTAAGAGTTGGGGTTTACTCCAGAAAAAAAGTAAATAGAAATTATAAATTGTGTCAGCTGTCCAATCAGAAAGACCAAAACTATTCACGTTTATTTTTAATTTATATGGGTTATTTTTAGCAAATTATTGAGGAATGTAGCGTGCAGTATCCTCCTTTATGAGGAATGTGCTTAGTACTGCAGCTCCAGCGTTACGGACTTGTTATATAGGAATTTGAAATATGGCCTTCTTCTCGAGGAATAGGTAAAACAAGTCACCAGATGTTAATCTTTGCTCTCCTCACGTAGCCTGGATATGAGCCAAACACCCGAGAAGCTTCGCTTAAGTCCGTTCCTTAGCTTGAATACAAAAGTCAGAGATAAGCCTGCAATTGCAATCTTGCGAAATTGGCGTGTTTTTGCTTACCCAATTCATACTGGAAGATCGCCATGATTTAGTTAATAGTAATTGCATCCCACAAATCCAATGCTAAGTCTGTTTATCCTTTCCTCTTGTAACGACTTCTGTGCAATTGTAGTAATCGTCTTACGTTCAGAAATCATAATTTATTCTTCATCTACTTTTTCCATTGAGACATTCAAGATTCTATGTTTTGTATGGAGGGCTTTCGAGGCTTAAAATTATTTATCAGCTGCGTTTCTTATTTATGAAAAGAGGACTGGATAGATTATGATATGCTACTACTAAATGTACTAACATTCAAATTTTTGTTTGTAAGATGTATGGCATATGAAATTTATGAGGTTTTCCGAATGAGTAAAATTTTGAATTAAATATTCCTGACGGTTCCAACAGTTGAAAACTCCCATTTCAGCACACATCAAGACATGTGAAACATAATAAAAACTGATAATGTCTCGTTTAAGACTAGGGAAGGCTTTGAGAGGTCAGACAAAGAAAATAGTGTCTAATTTGTTAGCCAAAGCTATGAAAAAAAGTTTTAAACCTCCTAGTGATAAGGTTATAACAGAGAGAATGTTTACCTCCAATTTCTTGCACGGGGAATCCAAGCCCTTTTTCCTCCAACTAAGCCATCTATTTGAAAAGGCTACAGCTTAAATTGTTTTTAACCTTAGCTCTGGCTGGGTATTGATAAATATTAATCACTATCTCCCTTCCCAGATCTCTCAAAGCTTTCCCTGCTCCTAAACGAGACATAATCCGTTTTTATTTAGTTTAAAGTAGCATGTTGTTCATTTTAAGGGAAATGGAAAATGGCGGAAATGCGCGAATATCGCGCATGCGGGATTAGAACTATTACATTTAACTGAAAGGGATATAAAACAAAATTTAATGAATAAATAACTAAAATGCTATCGAGGCTTGTAACTAAACATCTGAATCTAAGGCAAATCGCCATTCAGCTGAGTCAATGTTTGGTTCAACTTACTCGTGCAGGTCTGCATTTTCTAAAATAATTAAGACAGAATATCGCAATCAACTAACTGACGAACTTACATATGTCTTCATGTTGCCAATACGCTCTCTGTAATTACGCAGCATCTTATGAAAACTATAGTGAGGACATTCCGCCACATCCAAAGCCATTCTTTAATTAAGTTTAGATACTAGAACTCGTTTGTTTTTTAAAAATCAATAACCTTGCGATTGACGTTTTTAAGTAATATATATATATATATATATATATATATATATATATATATATATATATATATATATATATATATATATATTCAAACGGAAGTTTTCTCCGTGACCTACGGCGTATGAAGCGTCGATATTTTAGATCAGCACTGAAATTGCATCATTGGGTCATCTTTGTGTTATCGACTACAAGAAAAACAGGAAACACGCTAAAAATATCCTAATAAGAAATAGCAATCTGAAATTAGGATAACTAGGGATAATTCTTCCGAAAAAAAATCATTCAACAGTATCCATTGAGCGTTCGTGTAGCGAATGCTAAGTATTCCATGCGGTCAAAACGGGACAGAAACTGATGAATATGCACAGGTTTGTGTCACTCGGGAAGCCCTTGGCCAACAGCCGTACAAAGCAGCGGCCTCGGCGTATGATGTGGCGAAATCTCACGACTCAGAAAAATAATCTGGAAATTTCCTTACAGTTTCGTGATTTTTGTCAACATTCCTTCGCTGAAACAATTTCTAACGTTTTTTTTATCTCATTTAAAGCACGCTTGTGGTCCAGAAATGCGCTTATGACCTCGATTAGGAAAACCAATTATCAGATTGGTAAAACAAATATTTCAAATTTGTGGAATATATTCTAACGACAGTTTTGTAATTTTTGAGCATTGGCTGAGATTAATTATTAATGACTTCTTTAAATATACCAAATTAAACGTCAACTTTAATATAATATTATAAAGGACGTTTTGAGCGGATACTATACTACAATTCTGTAATTTCAAGAAAATTGAATAAGTAGGGTCATAAATTAAGTAAGGTCCTAATAGCTGATAAATTTAAATATAAAAATTGTTTTTATTGCCAAAATTTGAATTTGAATTTTTGAAGCCTCTCTCAGGGCTATGAGGAGAAGAAGAACTGACCTTATTGTTAGTCGCTATATCTCTAAATTAATCTAAATACCCACTAATAATAAAAATTGTGTCAATAAGTTATGATATCCAACACTGCCCAGGCCAGCAATAATGCCAGCGAACAAGGGATTATTCTTTTAAAAAGTCCAACTCGCAGGAACTGCATCATCTTAGCGCGGTTCCGTTCTTATCCGAAGTGCGATTAGTAAAGGAATAGTCGCAGCTATCGGTAGGTTTTGATCTTTCGTTAAAAATATAAAATAAAATCTCAAAGAGAAGGAAGCTTAAAGCGCCACATATGGAAACTGACAGTTTTCTAAACGGATGGGACTCTCCCGTCATCGCGACGTTCACTCTAGGAAAATTCTATTACCAATATGATTCTTATTTTCACAGCTTTAATGAAGTACTCATTCCACCGTTAAATAAACTTAAAAAACAAAAGTGAGGTAAACAGTGACAAAAACCCGTTTAAAATAAAACTAACACTTTCGTAGTTTTAAGCACTTACTTCTCCGACTGATATTGCCCCATCGAAATTTGCTTCAGAATCTTTTTTGTAGAGAATTTAGCAAGCTTTTGAATGGTTATATCGTACTTCCCACGATTTCTTAACTGATTTGAAAATGGTGCTAATACCTACCGATAGCTGCTATATTCCTTCACTAATCGCACTTGAGATAAGAACGGAACCGCGCTAAGATGATGCAGTTCCTGCGGGTCGGACTTTTTTTTGTATTACAGACAAATTAATGTATTACGTTTATATTATAATATAAATATTATGTTTATGAGAAGAGCAAGTCACTTTAATTGCGGTGTAAAATTTTGTTGCTAGCTAAATCTAAGTATTATATAAGCTCATAAGGAAAAAATGGTGCTAATGGCTCAGATTTCGATGCACCATAAAAGAAAAAAAAAAAAAGGACAATATACGAAGATTCCGAAGCATTTCATGTCTGTTAATAAAATATTTTATTCTAATCCCAATAACGCAACACTTATACGCAAATAAACTTTTTTAGGTACCTATTTAATTCGTATAAAATAAGGTTATAATAAGCGATCCGCTGCGGCATACACCAAGTACTACCACCGTGTGGAGTGCAACTAGTATAGACCGGTACGTCAGTACCACTGTGGTATGTAAAGAGCGGCTGTTCTGATACTGGCAAAAATTAGAAATCCAACATTCCTAAGGTTGTTTGGAGGCTTATCTTTACGACTCTAGAAAAGGACTTACAGATGACGAGGGTACACTGGGCGCTACCTGGAAAGAGAAAATGCCCCCCACCCTAAGCCTCCTAGCTCCTCACCTTCGAATTCATATGATTTTGTTCAATGAATTTAAAAAAAAAAAATAATGAATAGATAAAAACTGCTGAAAATAGGGAATACCAAAAACAATTCTAAAGAACGAAATAAACACCAGTACAGTAATCTAGATATTCATAGGGCATCTTCGAATTCCAAGATGCCGTTGAAACAAAATATTGTTTCTATTTATACGTATCCTGTTTTATTGACTAATACATTTGACTACTATAAGCAATCACAAAAATAACGAACAGTGCAAAAAAACTGTAGGAAACACACAAAAAGATTCGTTCAAATAAACGAAATTACCTATGTTTAAAGCACTTATTTCTCCAAATATGACCATCCCATCGCAAATGTCTTCAAAACATTTTTTGTAGAGAATTTAGTAACCTTTCGAATGGTAATCTTTTGCTTGCCAAGATTTCGAACCGTTTTCGTGATATTTATGAAAATATTCGAAGTTCCTAAAACTTTTCATGTCTAAAAATGAAATATTTTATTTTAATCCTTCCTTTACTCGAAACGTAACTAAAATTTCAACATATTAGTGTAGATGAAATTCGAACATGCAGACAATTTTTCAACTGAATCCCATAATTCTTAGTACCAAAATCAAAGACAAAAAGAACAGTTCGAATAAGCGAAATAAATTACTTTAAAGTTTTAAGCACTTATTTCTCCCATTGACATCGTCTAATCAAACTTTCATTACAACCATTTTTGTAGAGCATTTAGTAAGCTTTTTAATGGTAATCTTCCGTTTACCAAGATTCTCAACCTTTTTCGAGATATTAAGGAAAGTATACAAAGTTACCAAAACTTTTTATGTATGTTAATAAAATATTTTATTCTAACCCTTCCTTAACTCCAAACGTAACAAAAATTTCAACATATTAGTTTTAATGAAAGTAAAACAGGCAGAAAATGTTTCAACTGAATCCTATGATTCTAAGTACCCAAACCAAAAACGGTATTCAAAAACTATTTTTCCAATTTTCTCGAAAAGCTATCGCCTTGAAAATGGTTTCATTCGTTTTCCTAGCCTAAGAAGCCTATAAAACGAGTACTTACAAGCTTATGAACTAAAAAAACAACTACAAAAACCCGTTCAAAAGAAAATAGATTATTTGAAGAACAGACCTTCTTATTATTATAAGAAGTAGTGACGGAACCCCGACAATCCCTAACTTGCATTATCAACGGTCAACGATCTCCTCTCAAAAGATATTTGTTCAAAGGGTTTTACGACTTTACCTGCTCGGGTCCGCCAGACCCAAGAATCCTCTTATTTCATACAATGCATTCATGTTTCAATGCATTGAAAAATATCAAAATTTTCTTGTGTTCTTCTACTACAGTAATAATTCTACAAATAAAATCAATTAAAAAATAAAATAAAAAACCAACAGCATAAAGGCAATTGAAAATATTCAAAAGACGTCATCGAATCTCTTTCTCTTGGCAAGCTATATTTCTAACAATGAAATGTTTTTCTTATTTTACTTAATCTGTTTTATTGTCAAATACATTATCCAACTATAAGCAATTAAAAAATAAAAAGGAATAAAAACAGACAAAAAGAACGGTTCGAATAAAAGAAATCAATCACTTCAAAGTTTAAGCACTTATTTCTCCGATTGACATCGCTTATTCAAAACTTTCTTCAGAACCTTTTTTGTAGACCATTTAGTAAGCTTTCGAATGTTAACCTTTCGTTTCCCACGATTTTCAACCGTTTTCGAGATATTAATGAAAGTATACTAAGTTCCCAAAATTTTCATTATTTCTAGCAACAGAAAATTGGTCTCATTTTACCTATTCTGTTTTACACACAAATACATTTTCCTATCATAAGAAAATACAAAAATAAAAAGCAATAAAAAAACTAAGGGAAAGAGACAAAACTTACAAAATGAACGACAAAAACCCGTTCATAAGAACTAAATAGACGTATTTGAAGTTGAAGCACTTTTTTCTCCGATTTACAACACCTTATCAAAAATAGTTTTAGAATCTTTTTTATAGAGAATTTAGTAAGCTTTCAATATATTTCTATCCACATACCACGATTTCCCAACGGTGTTCGAGATATTAAGGAAATATGCGAAGCTCCCAAAACTTTTCATGTCTCCTAATAAAATATTTTATTCTAATCCTTCCTTAACTCCAAACGTAACCAAAATTTAAACATCTTTGTTTATATGTATTTTAAACATGCAGAAAATATTTCAACTAAATCCAATGATTCTAAGTACCCAAAACAAAAATAAACGAAATCAATTACTTCAAAGTTTAAGCACTTATTTCTCCGATTGACATCACCTAATCAAAAATTGTTTCAGAATCTTTTTTGTAGAGAATTTATAAAGCTTTCAAATAATTTCTATCCACTTATCACGATTTCCCAACCGTGATCAAGATATTAATGAAATTATACGAAGTTCCCAAAACTTTTCATGTCTGTCCATAAAATATTTTATTCTAACCCTTCCTTAACTCCAAACGTAACCAAAAGTTTAACATGTTAGTTTTGATGAAATTCAAACATTCAAAAAATGTTTCAACTGAATCCCATGATTCTAAGTACCCAAACCAAAAACGGTATTCAAAAACTTTTTTTTTCCAATTTCTCGAAAACGGTTAAAGCTATCGCCGAATGGTTTCATTCGTTTTCCTAGCCCAAGAAGCCTATAAAATGAGTACTTACATGCTTATGAACCCAAAAACGTAAGCGTTACGATTTTTTTGCGCGAATTTCGCCCCAAACGCCATCTTTCAGTGGGCGGATTCTGCTGGTTAACGAACTTGACCTTTCAAATTGGACGACGGATTTTTGTACCAAATTTCATCACAATCGGACCATTAGGGAAGCCAGAAATGAGCGAACAGACAAATACATATACATATATATAAATAAATATATACATATATATATATATATATATATATATATATATATATATATTTATACATATATACAAATTTGAACCACCGTTATTTTCGGTCTCTAGGGGTTCTGAAACGCGAAATTTTCTAGTCGGCACTTCCGGATTGTTTCATTGTATCAACCCTATAAGCGGGGTTCCTCCCTATGGTGGAGGGAGGAACCGAGCTAAAATGTAGTTTTAGCAGCTGGCCTGACGTCAGAACTAACCTGGCTATTGTAATCCCCTCCTGTTATCAACCATACTGGCCCAGCATCAGCAGTGTTGCCAAAATATAAAAATAATAGAAAGGGTAATACAATGGCTTACAATGAGTAACACTGCAAAGCAACCCTGCGTCATAGGACCTGTGATGGCCATTGTTTAAATCCCGCTACCTACTACCGTACAATCTGACAGAATTACTTTCTGATGGCAGCCAGTACATTAAAAAAGTGATGAAATACCTAATTTTTTTATTTTTATTTTTTTTTTATTTTTTTTTTTTAAGTCGCCATTAGCGCCGACGTCCAGGGTGCAGTCAGGAATTTTCTCAGCGAGCCCTGAGATGAGAAAATTCCTGTCGCCGGTGGGGATCGAACCCACCATCTCCCGCTTATGAATCTAGCGCGCTAGCCACTAGACCACGGGAGACCCCTGAAATACCTAATAGACACACATTTATACAATAATATTTAAATAAAGAAAATATAACCAAAGCCACTTTGTAGATTCGGCATAATTGACCTGACACATAACAAAGAACACACAAATAATTATATCAAAGACAACATGACTACATTATTACCTCTGCAGACAACTAATGTCATATTATTGCAAAAGTTGGATCACCAATATGATGTAAAACTAAAATAAAAATAAAATCCCGCTACCTGTTCATTAAATAGTTTTCCTAACTGTCAAGACCGAACCAAGACCATTTCCATAAAGGTTAATCTCCTCGATCAACAATCTCTTCATATTAATCCCTGGAAAAAGGTTAAATAGAAACCCGTAAAGAAGACTTAGTCCCTGAGAATCGGAGTTAATATATTTCTTCAAGTAGAAATCGTCAGAGCTGCCTCTCCAAATTAGATACAAACTGACCATGAAACGAGCTGACAACCGAAAATTGAAATCTAAAAATGAACGAGACACCAGCAGATATTGAGGTGGGCGGGAACCACTTTCCAGTGATGTCAGCAGGTACTTTCTCCAGTAGCTCTCACTCAGCCATCTCTCTCCAGCCCACTTCCAGTCGTTCCGTATCATGGGGCTCCCAGTATGGCCTTACATGATGGCTTTTTTTCTTGTTGACTTTTTTTTTTTATCTTGTCTGTAATTAAAGGCATGTTCCTAATGATACCTTGATCAGGGATTTTTTCCCCTCTTGTACGTGATTCTATCAGATATTCATTTTTTGCTAAAATTGTTCTATGATTGTCATAGTTTCTGCCTGTGGCTCACGAGTTGCTGGTTAGTGGTATAAGGAAAATAATCAATAATATCAGACATAAATAATTTTAAAAAAATATTAAATCGTAATATAGACTAGTTTTTTTTTTCTATAATTAATAAAAAAAATATTTCCATTAATAATATTTTATACAATAAAGGTATTTATATCTGCAGACGGTGATCATCGATATGGCTTGTTTTTTGTTTTGTTTTTTTACAATACACTTTCAAATTCAGTTGTCAGCCTTCAGTAACTTTAGATTACATAAATTTATTTTATAAAAATATTTATTACAGAAGCAATGAAGATAAGAGCGTTCATAACTTATGAGTAATTATGATATCGTTTTAATGAGGTTATTTTTATTTTAATTTTCATGACTATACGATGTATCGATGGTCACCGGGAATCATTAATATGATAACTGGTTTTCCGGAAACGGAGATTCAATTTACTTCAGGAAGTTTATGTCCAACCGAAATAAATAATTTATATACGTACTTATACATTATCATATGTACAGTGAAACCTCCCTATAGCGGACACCTGTGGGAGAACCAAAGTTGTCCACTATAGAGAGGTGTCCGCTATACAGAGGGGTTGGTCCAGAAGGATACGTACCGAATTTGTACATTTAATTCATGTTTTAATTAACCATTTAATAATTACCCATAACAAGTTTTTTTAAGTATATAGAAAGAAGTTCAATAAGTATAAACTTAAAAAATAAAAAATGATTAAAAATATTTTCAGGCATATATCCAAAGAGTAATGATGGAAGCTTGGATTCCTACTGAGTAACTGTTTCCGCATTCACCGACACCGATTCTCCACAAATGGCTGTAAATGAAATTTAATACCAGCCACGAAATTTTTCCAGCCACCCATTGGAAGCTTTAAATTCAGAATAGCCCAACTTTCCAGCTATCTCTAGTGATTTTGCCTGGATCATAGGACCTGGTATGGGAATGTTTTGAACACGCACTCTTTTAAAGCATTCCAGTGTAGCGAGATCGATTGTAAATCCGTGTCCAGTTCTTGGTTCTCGGACAACATTTTTGTCACAATTTTCCGTCCATTTCTTCAAAATTTCATCTTTCTTTTCCAATATTTCTGCAGCTTGTGTTTTCCCTATCTTAATAAACTCGGCAACTTTACGCACACCACATTTTTCGCGATTAGAAAATGTTATCACGTAAATTTTTTCTTTAAGTGTCAGAGATTTCCGATTAGACATATTGAAGAGAAAGCATGATATTTACTCAACAAGAGCTAAAAACCTACTGAAAACTGAAGAGTGGGAATGTGAACGGATTAAGAGTTTTGGAATATTCCCGGAACCGTGATACCTCGTAGGCAAAAGAATAGTAATCTGCCAGCGGGAAAATCATATGCTTCTGCTGAAAAGGAAAGGATTCCTGTTGCGAAGTTCCTAGGAAGATATTACTAGTACCTATCTCCACATATATATCTTATTCTTACAAAGAGTTTGTTATTGTTAACGCATTTTACTGGAAACCTACACCGATGGGAACGCTTCTATAAATACGAGATGAGATATGAATCGTAACATTAGCTGTAATTGTCCGTAGTAAGGAGGTAAAAAATCAGGGTTTTCTGTCCGTGTCCTTTGTACAGAGGTGTCCGCAATATAGAGGTTTATTTTACCTATAGAAAAATTCGGGACTGCGAGAAAATGTCCGTTAATAGAGGTGTCCGCTGTAGGGAGGTGTCCGTTAAGGGAGGTTTCACTGTATATAGTATATATGTATATAGTATATTTAAGAAGTATTCTCACTCCATCCAGCTGTACAGCATTCTGTTTTCAAGTTCGCTTTTGGGGGGGGGCAGGTAAATATACTCGCATAACTGCATTATACATGTATCCAGTCGGTTTCATGTTTATGTCTTGGTGACTGTCTGAAAGGAGCGGGAGAAGCATCACCCTCATCTAAGTTCAAGCCAGTGCTTGATTGTATACTTGTTAAATATCCTTAATCTTACGGGCTAGTGTCACATCAGAGCACTACTACCGAAGTCAAGGTATGGTAAAGTCTCGCCACTAGGCGGTCATAACATTATTATAATCGGTCTTCATAGTGGTTAATATATGTCACAAATATCCTGACCAAACGTAAGAAATTTAAGCTCAACAGATAATATGTTAAATGCGAAAATTTTATATAATTAATTTAATACTAATACTATGTAAACAATTAATTAGGTTTGAATTCCTCCTGAAGAGGCATAGAACTCACGAAACATATAGAATGAATTGTTAATTTATGCTTTGCAACACTCAAATCAATCAGAATGAAGTTCTACATTTTTATGACACACGCCATAAAAAATGGAAAAAAGTGAAAACAAATAAATTAATAAATATTACTATTATTTAAACTAACTAAAAATCTTTCACTGAGATGATAAAAAAGGTTAGAGAAATTGAAAAATGAGAACCAGCCTCGATAAAAGGAAAAGGCAACCTTGACCTTTGAATGACTCAACAATATGCCTTTATCAGCTGGAACAATAGGACAGAGTCAGGTGGCTTGGTCAATATTTAGACCAGATCTCCAGGCCGCTGTGTTTTATCTATCGCCTTAAAGATTGGGAAGGAAAGTGGCTTATGTACGTTACAAAGAACTGTAAATTATTTAAGAACAATGTTGTGATTGAATTTATGGAAATGAGTGGTTCCGTTTGAATTTATTTATGTTTATTGAACAGTGTAAAAAAAAAAATTAAAACTTCACTTGAGAATTCGAGTCAAGACCATTTTAATGGAAATATATTTTTTTTTATGTCGGTAGTTTGACTATTGAGATTTACTTCACTAATGTATTAATGCAATCAAACAGCGGACCGTAAACTAAATATTTTATGAGTTCACTCTCAAAAATAAATAAAAATTGTATGCATTAATCTTTAGTATTATTGAGAGCCATTTTAATAGACATTGTGTTTTTACAAATGATAATAAGAATACACATTTACAATAATTGAATGGCTCAGTGCCACAGGTGGCGAACTCACAATTAGAACAAACTGAGAAAATTGGAGTTAAAATTCAGAAGAATATGAAAAAAAACTACTGTTGGTGACAGAAATGATTTTAATTAGACCACTTTTCTCAGTTTGTTGTCACTTTTGGCACTGAGCCATTCAATTACGCTACTCAATAAACATTATTATTATTATTATTATATAATCACAATACATACACGTATAGTGAATATGTAGTCAGGGAACGCATTTTCAAATATTTTTTTAGCCATTAATGAATAAATTGAAGATGGAGATGAGGAAATATACGCTTATTTGTATACTATGGTTGATAACTATCGATGCCCCCACCAGGCGACCCGTCCAGGCCCGTTCCGATGGGCAGGCGCTGGTGGGCTGTTCTCTACAGGAGAACTAAAAATATTCAGAGCTGCAGATTCTCGTGGGGAGTGAGTGCCTGTTCCGTCCACAGTCCCCCCGAGTCCGTGGTCTAACACGACCCAGAACACCAGCCAGCGGCGCACACCAGCCAAGACTCGCGCAGGAACCCGGTGATGCCAACGATATAGCGAAGTTTATATTTTGGTAATTAATCCTGTCTCTCTAATAAAATGCATTGAATTGATTACAGACTACGTTTGACAGTGACGGGTGTACCACAAGTGCCACCGATGGGGAGATTGTCTTAAGGCATATGGTAGGAGTGGGTTTGACGGATGTGCCCTATACGAAGTTTTACCAAAACCACTTCTGTTCTTCTATTCTCACTCGTGGATGTCATCCAATGTTTGGTGCTGGTCAAATCGTTATGTTTTAGAAAAATGAATGTAACAGGCTAGGGATTCAAACAAAGATTGCAATCACTCTCCGGGTTTCATGCCACAACATGAAGAGTTAATTCATCCAAACGAGCCAAAGCATCAATTAAGCTACTTTTTCTCGGAAGGTTCTAGACTTTTTAGGTAAGTAAATATATACGTTTTTTTGCTTTCAATTAACTGTAAATCATGTCTGTATATTGGCTCTTGTTTTGTCATAGTAGAAATTCAGTCAATAAGTGTTTGTTAGTTAAAGGGGTATTCCATATTTCACATGTCGGTCTGTCCTGACATGAGATGTAAGTACGTCACATGAAAATGTGTTTTTGTTGAACTGTTCCGACCGACTTTATAGATCCTGGGATTTGTTTTATAATAAGACACGTTACACGCTCTTATCTCAGATAGCTAGTTGTATCTCTGATAGCTACGAACGGTTGGTTGCTCGGAGACCCTATACAGATTCTAACAAACAGATATATGTTTACGACGTATAACACAGTTGTGAACACAATATACTACAAGCCCTACACCAACACAAGGCATCTTGTTTCTAACGATAGAGCTATTCCATCAAGATATGTTAGTAATAGCTTTCACAGTTTAAGAGATGCATCTCGCTATTTGTATTATCCCTTGCACAACAAACAAGCAATGACTTATGTTTTCTCTTCCATGGACTATTGTACTGCGCAAAGGGGATGTCTCAATTGCTGACTGATTTTGAAATTCTTTCTAACCCCTTCGGCAAGATGTAGTTATTGTCTTCTAGGAGAGTGACTGCTAATGGTTAGTAGACATATAATTGCTTTAGATGTATCCGATCCACAAAGCATCTTCAATTAGAATTATCAAAGCATGAGGAGCTGAATGCTTTGACAATAATGAGACAATGAGAAGATGTATTGCATAAACCATTGGTGATATTCTATTACACGCTGTTGGCAAAGCATTCCGACAATTGCTTAGTCATCAGGAGTACTGTAAAGTTCTAAGCCTATTAGCGTGTTTCCTTTCTCCTTATGAAGAGGATAAGTCACTTATGACATCGGTCCAATGACACAATCTGGAGGTGCTGATGGCATCTGTCGACCTTTTGTAACTCATAGGTCATGGACAAAAAGGTCGTACAAGCTTGCTTTTGATTATACACGTGGTGTCCAAAACCAACCCCGCAATAGCGCCTGAATGTTTTTTTTTTGGCCAAAACTCTGTGATGCCTAAAAAGAAAATTTTGTTTTGACTGTAAAATCAACCTATTATTCAAATAGGCAGAATATCATGCATACGTAAAACTCGCCAACTTAACATAATATGCTTTATTTATTGCTCTACATATTTCGCGAAGCTTGTAGAGCGATAAATAGGCATGACCTTCCGCCTATTTAAACATTATATTGAAAGAAAAAGTGGCCACGATTTTATAATATAATGGAAAATCAACCGTTCAGTCCAAGAAGCTCTGTTTGTTTCACAGATTTTGATTCATTATAGAAAAATATGAAAATCATATTTAAAAAAAGTTTTGATGCCTCTAATTCGACTATAAACTTTATGCTTAAACTGCATATTTACAAGTTGACCTTGAAATGGGATGCTGAATTGAAAATAGTGTCTGATTCAAATAATAACATCATTCATTTCCAAGCCCATCGGTGTTTGGCATGCAAGACAGAAATGAAGTTGGCATTCACCTTTGAATTGTCAATTTGCAAATGGGAGAGTTTTCCTAAAAAATAAACTAATTAAAATGTATGAGGTGACAAAACCTTATAATTTTAATTACGATTAATTAAATACTATCCTTCTCTCTACAAAATAATGATGTGCCGTTTGAAAAAATAAATTTCCTAATTTATTTTTAAAATACATTTTTTTCCACACCAAGGACACGAACACGGATAGAGTGGGATAAATCCCAGAATATCTAAAATTTAGGACAACGAATTTACATTCATTAAGGAAAATGGAAATCGGCCTCTCTATACATATGAGCTTGTTCACGTCTGATTCAACCGGCCTTCGAAGTAGTGACTCAGAGGAAATCAAATAAAATCAGTGACCACTTGCACTAGAATATCATTGGGCTAAAAAATATCTATAAACATAAAGACGATTTTTTCTCTGCATTGCATAGAATCAACCAATGTCATACATTAAAATCTCCATTTCTGACCAAAAAAAAATATTTCTGTTAGTGTATTAAACAAAATATTGTCAAAATTATGCCGCCCTTTGAAATTGTTGACAGGATTTCTAAGTATTCCTGTCCTAATGAATAGTCTTACGGTGAAAACAAAAATTACGTACACCCAAAGTTGTAAAAGCCTCAGAAATTTCGAATTCTGACTACACTAATCTACCTACCACCGACTTTTTAACATTTCCGATTTACTAGGTAATAAGGAAAATACAGAATACGCTTCACTAGCGGAGCACGCTAAGTATATTTTTAATCAGATTGTTACAAAACAAAAATTTTCGTTATTTATTTATTTATTTTATTAATTATGAGTTCCGTGACTGTAACGATAAACTCATATGGATAGCAGAATCAAGGTCCGTTAATGTCGCAGTCTGATTGTAATAAAAAAAAATAATAAAGAAAATAAGACAAGAGGAAATTATAAGGCAACAAAATTAGTCATATAGACTAAAAACTAATGGAAAAAAGGAAAAAAAAAAAGATAGAAAATAAATAAATAATAAATAAAAAAAAAGGGACAAAAATCATTTCGATTGAAGGAGACATATAGTTATATCTTGGAATAAAAGAGCGTTGATTTGAGATGTGTAAGAAGTATGTGGATGTATGGACTACCCTCTGTCAGTAAATCATGTAAGTCATAAGGAATCGTCAAGTTGTTGCGTCGTCTGCAGTCAGTCAGTATATGTTTGACAGTTAGAGTTCTGTTGCATTGTCGACAAAGGGGTTTTTCTGTTTTGTCTAGTAAGTACGAATGGGTGAGTCGGGTGTGTCCTATCCGAAGCCTGGATAAAATTACTTCGTCTCTACGAGAGAATTGTTCTTTTACCCAGGCTTTGGTCGTATTTTTAATTTCTCTTAATTTGCAATTACTTTTAAACCAATTTTTCTCCCATTCGAACAGTGTGTTAGTTCGTAAGGTTTTAGTCAAGTCTGATGACGTCACAGTGTTTATATCTGGTATGGATCGGTTTGTAGCCAGTTTTGCCTGTACGTCCACTGCTGTACTCATATCGATGTCCTCGTGTCCGGGTAGCCAAAACAATGTAATATGTTTGTTTTCGTTTTGAAGAATGTTAATTTGAGTAAATATCTGGTGAATAATAGGGTGTGTGTTATAAATGTTCTGTAATGACATTAAGGAACTTAAGGAATCCGTACAAACTGTAACCATGTCAGTGTCTGCATTATGAACGTTAGTCAGTGCCAAAAGTATTCCGTAAAGTTCTGCGGTGTATATTGTCGCTGGTTCTGGCAATTTCATTTGGTACGTAACGTCATTTACAATGGCAGCCGCCCCTGTCTCAGATTCCGTCTTGGATCCGTCGGTATAAGTGAATAATGTTCTTGGATTTTGTCTTATTATGGTGTTAATTGTATTTTTATAAAATAGTGAGGAGGTCGGTTCTGTCTTTTTGTATTTCGTCAGAGTCAAGTCAATCCTTAAGTTCCTTAATTTCCAAGGTGGTGTGTCGGTGAATTTGTTTTGAAGAATTGTAGATTCTCTTATAATTGAATTCCTTCTACCTTCTAGAGATCTTACTATAAAAGGTTTTCTTTTCGAATTTAATTCGAGGTATTTATTAAAATTGACATTCTCAAGAAAACAATTAACACAAGGCGTTTCAAGTCCTTTTGATTTTCTATGGTTTGATATAAAATGAAGAGCACAACATTGCACGCCTGTACTGCAGTGGGGGTTCTCCTGCCAAGGCGCAAAGGCAATCTGAAGGGCTGGTTCTGAAAGCTCCTGTGACAAGCCTGAGTCCTGTGTTGTGTATTGTGTCGAGTAGTCTTAAGGTTGTAGGACTGGCAGATGAATATGCTATATATCCATAATCCAGAAGAGACCTGGAGTAAGATCGATAGAATGTAAGCATGGTGCATTTGTCAGCACCCCATTTGGTGTTACTAAGGATTCTTAACAAATTCAATGACTTTTTGCATTTGGTGAGAAGTCCTTTTAGATGGGGTAACCATGTTAGTTTTTTGCCTATTGTCAGTCCTAGGAAAGTCAGTAAGTCGGTTTTGTCAATGATTGTCTGAAGTAATGTTAAGTGAGCTCTTTGATTTGCTCTTTTTCTAGAGAATATTATGCATTTCGTTTTATCTCTGGAAAACCTAAATCCTGTAAAAGAGCACCATTTGTCTAAGTTATTTAATGTGTTCTGTATCTGTAGGTGACCTGTCTTGATACCTGTGTATGTCAGGTAGATGAGGAGGTCATCAGCATACAAGCAATACGACACTCCTTGAGTTATACATCTAGTGACGGAATTTATTGCAATATTAAAGAGAGTCGTACTCAGCACACCTCCTTGAGGCACTCCATTCTCCTGTAGAAACTCATCTGAAAGAGCAGTACCTATTCTCACTCTGAATGATCTTCGGGAAAGATAGCTGTTCAAGTAAAGCATGACTTGGCCTTGTACACCCCATTCTAGTAGCTGAGGCAGTATTAGTCGTCTCCAGACTCTGTCATAGGCTTTTTCCAGGTCCAATGACACCGCCATTATGGAGCTTTTGTTTTGAAAGGCATCTAAAATGTCATTTTCAAGCCTAGTAATGTGGTGCATGGTAGAATGCTTTGGCCTAAACCCACATTGAAATACTGAGAGAAGGTTATTATTTTCTAAGAACCACATAATTCTTTTATTTACTATCTTCTCCAGTATTTTCCCACAACAGTTTGTCATACTTATGGGTCTAAAACTTGAGGGTAAATTGTTATCTTTTCCTTGCTTTAATACTGGTATAACTATATAGTCATTCCAGAAGTGAGGATAGGCACCGCTTTGAAAGATTTCGTTAAGTATATTTAAAAAAGTGACGAGGCCTATGTTGGGTAGATTTTTATACAAATCGTAAGTTAGTCCGTCAGGTCCAGGTGCTGTAATATGTGCAGTCGACAGTGCATGTTTTAGTTCGTCTAAAGTAAACGGATCATTCAAAGGGTGGTCATGTTGGTTCGTAATGGGAAGGATATTCATTTCTACGTTATTTTTGTATTGCAAAAATTCGTCCGTGTAGTTCTCGTTGGTGGATATTGTGGCAAAATGTCTGCCTATTAAATTACTGATTTCTGTCAGGTCAGTTATAGTAGTGTTTAAGTATTTGATTCCTGTTATGGGGGGTCTGTAGTTCTTATGTTGTATCTGTTTTATCTTTGTCCATATTTCTTGTTCGGGTGTATTTCTGTTCAGATTTGATAAAAAATCTATCCAACATTTCTTTTTACTGTTTCTCACAGTCCACTGGGCCTTCGCCTTTTCTCTTTTTTTTTTTGGTTCACGTCAGATGGGTTCCTACGGAATAAATTAAGTGCTCTTCTCCGATTTCTAATTGCTGTCCTGCAATCATCGTTCCACCAAGGAACAGGTGCTTTTCTGTATGTGGTCGTTGTCATTGGTGTGCTTGCGTTTGCTGCTTCAATGATTACCGAGTTCAGTTCATCAATTGTCTTTGTTTGTGAAATCATTAGTCCGTTAGTAACGTGGCTTCGGAAAATGTCCCAGTCAGCTTTTTTTGTGTTGTATCGTTTTATTCCACTAAAGGTGGGCGTGAATGTATTCTGTCTGACGAAAATGGGAAAATGATCGCTCCCATGAGAGTCACTATTCTCTTCCCATGAAAAACGTGTATAAACTGAAGGTGTACATAAAGCTACGTCTATGTTTGTGGATGTCCCTGTCCTTGGGCAAAGGTGAGTCGGTGAGTCAGTGTTGAGGCATAACAAGTCGTTCTGTTCAAATACATTCTGTAGTTGGACTCCTTTACTATTGTTGGTCTGTGAACGCCACATTTCACTCTTTGCATTAAGGTCCCCTAACAATAATAAAGGAGTCGGTAATTGTGTCAGTAAGCCATTGAGTTCGTGAACGTCTATGGGCTCACTTGGCGGAAGATAAACAGAACAGACAGTTAGACGGAATGGAAAATGTACTGAGACAGCTACTGCTTGGATAGTCGTCCTTAGCGGAACAGGTTCGCTGTGGATGCTATCCTCTACAAATATCGCAAATTTTCGTTAGATTACAATATGTTTTACTTAAAAAACAATTTCATCTCTAGTGCGGAATAGGCTTTCTATAGCCTAATTTTAACTGTAAGCTGCAAGAATTGAAAGATACGAGTAATGTAGTGGACTCGTCGTTTGTCACGGCCGAATAATTTTATGGATGGTAGAGCATCCGTAAAGTTCTTCAGCCGAATCCGATGAATTCCGAATTAAGGTAACTCGAGATTGACAAGGTATGACAGAATGATATAAAAACATTCTAATATAGTTCTTAACAAAGGATATTGAATAGAATAAGTCGAATTGAATAAGAATGAAGTATTGTGGAATACTGGCGAGGAGAAGGCCACTGGCTATTGAAAGCTACTTGTTGTATATCCATGAGCTGGGTATTGTACCTGGATCCGAATCCTTATCTATGCATGGATACGAGGCGACTATTGCGAGATGCAAACCGTCCAGTTACGGGGGACGCTAAACACGACATACACCTACTTCAAGGATCTTTAAACAGGATATGGTAAATATTGAACTAGTATTTTTAATCCATTTGTTGCTCGTACCCGTAAAATAAAATAATTGTCAAGTCGCGACCAATATCCCATATAAATAAGCTACCAGGCGAAAGGCCAAAAAATTGCCTAGGACATTAAATTTCACCTGAGTGCCCGCGGAAGTAAGTTCAAAGTGTAAAAGGAAAAGTAATCAACAGTATTACTCGCTCTCCCCCCCCCTCTCTCTCTCTCTCTCTCTCTCTCTCTCTCTCTCTCTCTCTCTCTCTCTCTCTCTCTCTCTCTCTCTCTCTCTCTCTCTCTCTCTCTCTCTCTCTCTCTCTCTCTCTCTCTCTCTCTCTCTCGCTATATATATATATATATATATATATATATATATATATATATATATATATATACATATATATATATATATATATAATGTTTAAATTGAACAAAACGGTAAAAGTAAAATAAAATAAAAACCATACAAATTTGGAAGGAGCCATCCATTGTTGGCCCTTCCGTGGCTGTCTAAATAACTATTTCAATGATCATGTTACGGTTAGGTGAGTAAATTGGCCACTGTCTCTTGAGCCGCCTGGGAGGATTGTCCGGGTGGGGTTGGGACGATAAGGATAGACCTTCAGGATTAGGATGGTAGGACAATTTGGAGTGGAACATTTGGAAACGGGTTTTAGCAAGATCAAGGACAAATGGAATGTTAAGGTCATTGTGAAGAGTTTTGTTTGAGACGTAGAAAGGGGCATTTACAATTTTACGGAGCACTTTTGACTGGAATGCCTGTATTCTGTGGTGGTTTTTCAGATCCCCGGAGTTCAAGTCCGTATGTCCATATTGGTCGAATGATTGTTTTGTATATCGTTAGTTTGTTGTGTATTGATAATTTAGACGAGGGTACAAGGAGTCGTCTAGGTAGTCCGTATCTTTTGTTCAGTTCTTGTCTTTTCAGTCTCGTGTGAGGATTCCATGAATCTTAAACTTAAAAAGAAATTTCACCTTTTTTAATATGCTATAATTTATTTAAGATGACAATTTCTATATATTTTTAATTTTTATTGTTTTAATGTAGTTGTTTATTTTTTTTATTCTTTGTTGTTTTTATTTTATTTATTTATTTTTTTATGACAAGCTTTATTGTTTTACAAATAATCTTCCCAATTATGTATACTTTTTTTTTTTTTTTGTATGGTTCTGTATAGTTGTTAGCATTATAACATAGACTTAAAGAGCAAATCACCACGTTGTGAACCCTTTAATAAATAAATAAAATTAAATATATTAACAAAAACAGTATACAACAAAATAGTGATATATGATAAAACCAGAATAAAATAAAATATTTAAAATACATGTTTACACATATATATATATATACATAAAAAGTTAAAACACCCAAATGCTCGTGATCTATGTGTTCTGAAAATTAATATTTTCCATTGGGCACTTTTGTAATGCGTCATGCGGACAGCCTCATAACCGAGTTTCCTCCCTATAACAAAGACTAGTTCCCTCATTGTTTTATGAACGGAGAGAGGACACGTGATGGAAAATATTAAAATAATTTTTTGCATTATGCCACTTTAACACCCCGTATTCGTGGAATAAAAGAATGTATTCCGAATAAGAAATACCAGATTAGGACCTGACCCATTGTCAGTTATTAGAAGAGGTTTATCGATTGAGATTGAGAGGTGTAATTCTGTATTCGGAAAAGCGAGGATGAAATTAGAAGGATATTGAGGGAATCAAGTTGGTTCCTTTGGTAATAAGATATTATTGACATCATTAGAGTAGTGGTTTGGTACAGCTTAACACCTGAAGGAATGATATGGGTTTTGGTGGTATAGTAAATCAGACCAAATTACTGCTGTGGTTTAATTCCATTGTTCTGTGGTGCATTTCGAGAAATGTCATGGCTGTAGGCAGTGTTACGGCCATTTAAAGGATTTTGAAGTCTAATTAACCGAACTAAATGATCCTAAAGTCATTTCCCCCTGGTAGTATAAGTCATCAAAACAAGGGCCATAAACCTTCGGTGGACAGATTTAGGCCTAACTCATTATAAGATTTGTAATATAGAATCCAAATGAGTAAAATGGCGTTCAACTCATTAAAATGACTTTATATCTACTTATTAGGCCGGGCATTATTTAATACTCGAATTGAATTTCAGAGCACTCCTGTATAAGGTAAACATTTCACGATTTGTATTGAAATTTTGGGTTATGATGCATTCCCGACCAGAAGGGCGAACTCGCCTGATGATCTTTTTATTTTTATTTTACCGTTCGTTTCGTTTATTAACATTGCGAGAAATCCACGAAGGGATTATACGTTAAAACTAACATTTTTGAGTAGTGCAATATCGTTGTCTCGAACTGTTTTTAACCCACAATAAAAAGCAAACAAATTAAAAATTGATCAAATAGGAAATAACTTGTGTTGGATGACAAACTGTCTAAAAAACGAGTTTACGCCGAACGCAAGGACTTGGTATGCGGAGATTATTTAACCATAAAATAATTTCGGGAGGGGCTTGGAGAATTTAGGGGGGGGGCTGAGAGCATTTGGGGGGTAGGAATACTAACAATCTAGAACTTGGAATAGTTTTAATTTAAACGCTATTACACCTAAAAGAAATTATTTTTTCTGAACTAAGTAGTCTCATTTAATTAATTTTTAAGGGTTTTGTGACACATTTTTCCCCATTTTGGGAGGGGCTGCAGCCCCCTCAGCCTCCCCTTTTATAAGTCCATGGTGTTGTTTATTGCAAAGGAAATGCAAATGGCGGAAACGACGGGAATGTTTCCCTCAGAATTTCGCGCATGCGGGATTAGAACTATTCTATCTAACTGAACGGGCTACAGTTTACATAGTTCTTGCCACTAAGAAGTAAAGTATAAGTAAAACAAAGAAAAAATCTCTTTAGCTCAAATAAATAGCTATGAAACTTAATGGTACATTTCAATAATAAGACAATGAAGGATGACAGAACTTGTTATCTATGTATTGATGCATGTTCCCATTGTTCTATCACGTACTCCACATAAACACCCGCGGAGAGTTTTATGCCTCTCTTAGGTCAGCTGAGACAATGCGGGTATGTTGTTGGCTAAGAAGCAGATATCAGCGACAGTTTACAATGCTGCTCCTCGAACAGCTAGATCACGCATGGATGGTTATATAAATAATGGTAGGGGTCAATCTCTTGTTTTGTCCTTAGGGGATTTTCGTGAAATACCAGAATAGTTATTTCATTAACTATTTCGTGAGCTGTGGAATTGCTTCATAGACAACCATCTGGCTAAATGGAACTATTCCGGTGTATAAGAATACTAACGAAACTAAAATAAATGAATTTAAAACCGGAATGAATAATAATTATATGACTTCGTAAGCTCTTCAATGGTTAAAGGCTAGTCTGTTTTTAACATAATTCCAATCCAACGATGAAAATCTTCGTGTAGTAGAGACTTAATCATGATTTAACTATCAAAAATGATTCTTAGGATATTTAAACGAAACATATACCCTTAAATTCTTAGACGTTCGCTAACATACAAACAATACAATACAATTGGTTTCCGGGTCGTAATGAAATTGGGCTTAGTGTACTAATGTTGAGCTACCAGCAAAACTTGACATAACAGGATTAGTCGTCACAGGCCGAAGGAGCAAGAAACACTGTAGATTATCAGGGAAACCAAATTAATAAAAATTATTCATAAAACGGTCATGGCCTCCAAGCAACAGGTTTAGTAGACAACATTTGGTTACGTTTCGCCTGAGGATAGGCTTTACCGATTGACGAATTCACTTCTAAGGATGGGACAAAATTCCAGTTGGTAGTATTGGAAATACATCCTTACTCTTAACACAAGCTGTCATACTGTGCAATGACAGATATCAAAAGAGCAACGCCCTACAAAAATGAGCGAATTATTTTCAGATGTCAACAAATATATTTCCGATATATTTCAATAAATCAAAAACGTAAAGCTTCATGATTTGATATGATATACCTCATATTTTTATTTTGTTGAATTCTTATTTTCTTCTCTCATCTCCCTTTCAATTAAGCATTGAGTCCGAAAATAATGGAAGACATACCTACTATATGGTTCAATAAAGTTTCTAATAGAACTAATTATGATGAAAATTAATTTATGAACTTATGATAAATATGGGCTGAAAAATAAACGTTTTTCGTCGTAAAATATGAAGATCCTAAATGCTGTCAAAAGAAAGGATAAAAAAAAATGTATTTTTTTAATTACTAATGTTAGTAATCGTAATTTTTTTTTTACTTTTGTTTACATACCTATTGCTATATTTCAAGTCAATGAATTTTAACATTACTAAATAAAGGAACATTTAAGGAAACTTCAGTTCAAATAATATGACGCCTTGGGCAGGTCTTTAGCGTGAAAATATTTCGAATTATGAGTGAATGAAGTACAAAAAAAAAAATATTTTTTCACACTAAAAAACTGTTAGGCAGTGTCGGGCAAAACTAACGTTAGCTTACTAAACTAATGTTAATTCATTTGAACCAATAATAAACTCACGTTATATTATTAGTTCTAGTTTAGTTTTAGATATGTAAAATTATTAATCATGGTTACTCAGAAAAATGATTTTCATTTCATAAAATTGGACTCTGTTGGAGTATTTTCTTAATAATTAGTTGTTTTTAGTTTTAGTATCCGTTTTTTAGTATGGTAATTAGTTTAATTTATGCAAAAATGTCCTTAATTTATTATTTTAGTTTAGTTTTAGTTTTTAATTTATTAATTAGTTTATTGCATACTTTGATTCAGAACAAGGATAAAAAATAGGTATGTATGTATTTTTGTTTAAATAAAGAGTGTTTATTTATGAACTATAATGGGGAAAATGAGGTTACAACCTACAACTACAACTATAGCCTATTTAAAACAAAATAAAAACAAGTTCAATTAGATTGAATAATTATTTATTTATTTGTTATATATATATATATATATATATATATATATATATATATATATATATATATATATTAAAGTTTAACGTCCATTTATTATTAGCTACGAATTTT
Source organism: Gonocerus acuteangulatus (assembly GCA_946811695.1). Lineage (NCBI taxonomy): Eukaryota > Metazoa > Arthropoda > Insecta > Hemiptera > Coreidae > Gonocerus > Gonocerus acuteangulatus. Next base: position 49,329,623 of record OX328129.1, read on the forward strand.
AGGACGGGTTATCTATAGGTTACCACCATTTTCTAGCCAGGATAGTGCTGATGCCTTTTCTTGAACCCACGACCCTTTGGCACGGAGTGTTAAGTGCTCACGGCACCGGTTTTTTTTTTGGTTTTTTTTTTCTAGTCTCCCTTCAAAACGCATAAATCTTTCGCCTTTGTTTTTTTAATTGAATAAAAAATTTTAAACTAAAGCTTTAATTCAGTTTTTTATCAATTCTCAATGATTTAGTTTTAGTTCAACTAATATCCATTAATTAATTTAATTTTAGTTTTGTTTTTAGGTTGCAATTTTTAGCTAAAATTTATTTAATTCTAGAAAGTGAATGTAGTTTTAATTTTAGTTTTAGTTTTGCCTAACATTACTGTTAGTTGAGTAGTCCCAGCAAAACAGAGTGGTTTCTCTCAACATCCAACTGCGTCCTAGACTTTTATTCGAATAAAATATTGTCAGTTTAATCACCTCAGTCGCGATAAAATAAACATAAAAAAAAAAGACAAGTACACAATAGATATACAATCCGTTCAGATCTAGTCATATAATTTATTTCCTCTAAAAATGTCAGAGCGGCCTCTAGACTTGAACCCAGAGTAACGTCCTGGGAAAGCTCAACCTTACAGGATGATTACTCCTAAAAATGAATAAATATAAATCCACATTTATAGTCTTGCCATATGAATAGGAATATTCTCGAAGAAGAATTATTAGCACTTAAATCTTGAAAACATGTACAATCACCAATAGCAGTCACACTATCCCTCACAAAGCATCGGCATTACCTTGACATAAAGCCATTTCTTTACCTTCATATGTACATATCCAATTGCTATACATAAGTCCGATTAAATAACAGGAGAAAAATCAATAACTGGCCTAAAAATAACTAGTTAATTTATGAACATCATTCAGTTATTTTTAGTCTGTCAGAAAGAAAAAAAACTGTTCCGACACAAGAGAGTAAATAATTCATGGTTATTACTTAATTACTACAAGATATAAAACATTAATTATTGAGATTATTTGGAATCTACAAGGCAAATTACTATAATTTGTGAAGTAAACTCTCACATATAATTTTTTTTTTTTTTTTATGTTTAATTTATTGACTTAAAGTTTTGCGAAATAACAAAACAAAATCATGTGAACATGGAATTTTGATTACAATCTTACTAACACCATAATCGATGGTGGGTTTAATCAAATTTGCTAATTGCAAGAGATTTCAATCATATATTCTTCATAAAGATTATACCACGAAATGGCTTCATTAGCTCGCCTTGTTATTATTTTAGCAGAAAAGTTAACTTTTTTAACGTCTCAATTAAAAAGAGGTTGATCATCAGACAGAAATTAGCTTCAGAAGATATTAATCTGGTAGTAATTATTTGCTTTAGTTAGGTAACCATGGTCATTAAATAGCGTTTGCATAATTTCCATAAAATATGTCAAATCCAACTCATTTTCCTTATGTGTTTATAATAAAAGTCATTTAATAACTGACTCTAAAAATAAATAAATACCTAATTACCAAAAAGCGTAAAATCCACTAATAACAACTATTATGAGATTCCTTAGATCTGTTCATAAACATATAAATGCCTTAATTAAAATTAAAAGGGGAAGTTGAATTAGACAATAAATGCGTATGTGGGCGGACATGCGTTTCTTTTTAACTATATTTTATTCTCTCTAATAAAAATTGCTTCTTGGTCAAATATTTTGAACCAAATATTGCACAGATTTGATACAGTTTAATCCATAATTCATTTTTTCAAGAGACCAATAAACCATTTTTTTTAACCAGTAAACTCCTACTTGTTTGCCCAAAAGAGGGTGGTTTCAATGTTTTGACGACACTCACTAATATTTCACTAAAATATAAACCGTTAGTCTCATATATTCCGGCGTGAAATTGTTTATTGGAAAACATAATAGCCTCTTTCTGGCTAAAATTTGGAAAGAGTAGTATCAGCTCTCCTCCCACGAAAATACACCGCAAATAAATTAAAGTGCCTTATTATTTTTTTTTTGTTGGGAATTAAGATGAGAAATACAAGAAAATCAAAACGTATTCACAGAGAACTACCTACTTGGCGCATCGAAATTCCGTTTGCACAAATCTTCCTTGTTTTTTTCAGTACTTTTAAAAAACCTTTCCCTTCAAAGATCTTTTTGAGCTCTTAGGGTGCGTTTACACTTGACACTTCTCGCAGGATATATATGTCAGGATATATATGTATCGGGTAGATATTCTCTTGCAAGTTTACATACGGCGAGAAATAGCTAGACATTTATATCATGGATACCTATACGACAGTTCTCGACTTGCGATAAATGTACGGCCCGTTTACACTCATACATATATGTCCTGTCTATTCCATTCTGCTAACTAACAATGAAGAAAGTATCGAAACGCAAAATCGCGGCCTGTGTAATTATTATAAAAAGGTTGGAAGTAAAAAAAAAAGTTCTGCATGGGTTCGAGAATGGATTTTGAGACGGGAAAAATTAGGTTTCTCCGGTCAATTAATGTCTGTGCTCAGTATCGAGGATCCAGCGCTGTTTTTGATTTTTTTAAGAATGAAACGAGCAGATTTCGAAAAGCTTGCTTGTAAAATAGGCACTCTTATATCAAAGCAAGATACAAAATTCAGAAAGGCTATAAGTGTAACAGAATGTCTAGCTCCAGCTTTACGATTTTTAGCATCTGGTGAGTAGGTATTTACTTGATGAAATACTATTTTATATTATGAAATTTTATTAATCTGAACTATGATTTGAAACTGTACACTTGGTATATTTCACAATTGCATTGTTTTCTTTAATTTTAATTTTTATTTTTAATTTCTTCGGTAGTTGTACTGAATGCTTCGGCCATTTCCTATAAAGCATGATGTTTTGTTTTTTTATCTTTATAAGTAATACGCTTAACGTCCCACAGCTCCGGTTTACTTTGGTACATATTGGTAAGTTCTATAACTTCAACTTTTAACCAGTCTTTTTTATCCCCCATATTGCAAGAGAAAAGTAGAGTAACTGATAAAACTCCAGCGATAAATCAAATAGTTCTGTTGCAACTAGCAAATAATCAGAGTTTACATCTGTTGGTATAGAAGGGTCGACAATACAGCTAGAAACCAAGATATTTTTCCCTGACATTTATTCTTCTCTTTATTTATTTATTTATTGTTGTTGAGTTTCGCAACAAGGGCGACGACCTCATAAGAACGGCAGAATCAAAGTCAGTCAGTTGGTAGTCAAGTGATAGTCAGTTGGTTATGAAATAAACGAAGGTAACAAAAAGTATTAAGAAAAAAAAAGAAATAAAATTAAAAAAAATATATATATAAAAATATTATATACAATAAAATAATAAAGAATAAAATGTTTCCATTAAAAATGACATATAGTTATAGTTTCGAGTGGATGTGTAAAAATCTCTTTCTCTTTATAATTAGTGTTTACACCTGACGGTATAGAAGCGTCGACACTTATAGCTCGCGATAGAAATATATATATATATATCAGATATAAATTGTTAATGGTTTACATTAGTCAGTATTTCTGTCTGATATAAATATCCTGCAATAACTATCCTAGTGTAAACGCACCCTTAGAAGGGTTATTATGAGGGCATCATTTTCGACCATAATTACAACTTTTCTCCTTTGAAAATTTTTGAAATCGCCAACCGATAAGAAGTTATTTCTCTTGTGGCCCGCTTATCTGGCCCATCCTGTATAAATAAAAATTTGAAACATCAAAATTTTAGTGATCAATGGGTTCTGAAACATAAAAGTTTTCAGTCGCAACTTCGGCATTGCGCCTTGAGGTGGTCATTTTTGGATTTAAAAATGACTCATTATTTCCAACTATTTGGCATTAATTACAAGCTTTAATTAGGGTTAGTAGGAGAGCGATTAGGAGAAATTACATATTAGGAGGAAGTCACATGTTCACTGAATTTGCATGGATTTGGGGGATATTTCTACAGATAGCCAGAGTCCATGCAAATAAAGTGATGAAAAGATTTCCATATGGACCAAATCTCCCCCTTCCCATTGCTCTGATGAAAGCTTGAAATATGGCCAAAACGTTAGCAGAAGTAACTCAAGTTTATAAATAAAAAAATGTAGTTCTATAAATCTAAGCGCTAAAATATCCACCTTGACTAATAATTTTATAGTTTGAGCACAAAATTTATAATACCAACAAAACTGTTTACAACTCTAGCATGAGGGTTGTTTGCAGAGCAGATTCGGTAATATTGCTATTTATTGAGTTGGATAAATACATTTTCTTGGGCACGGTTATAATAAATGATTGATTTGGGATGGATTACGAGATCATTTAAAGCGAATGTTGAAAAACGTGTACCCAAAATGCTTATTAATGTAGCGTATAGACGTGGCGAGATGGAATAGCACAAGAAATGAAAGCATGGAAGAAGATTGAACACGAAAACTGATAATCGTGAGTACGCCAATTCGCAGAAAAATATATGGCACGCTTTTTTACACAGATATGTTATTATTATACTGTATAGTTATAAATAGTTATTAGTTTCAAGCTAATATTGATTCGTTCATATTCGTGAGGCGACAGAAGTTCTCAGAAATCATCGTTGCAGTTTGTGTGTTGGTTTTTGCAATATTTTTATTCAACTTTATGTTCAAATCTAGGCGCACGGTAGTGCGCCAGGCCAAGTTCCGGCCTAAGCATACTGTGTGTATATTACAGGCGGTCTTAGAGCCGATTTTTACCCTCTCATAACTTTCAACCAGGTAAAGATAAAGTTATGAAATTTTACACAGATATTATACTACTAGATGTGAGTAAAACTGGAAATTTTCATAATTCTTCATCGAATAGTTTCTGAGATATAAGTGATCGAAAATCGGGATTTATAGGACTCACTCACTGACTCATCAAAATTATTAGGCACTTCCCATGATGCTAGAGACTTGAAATTTTGCATGAAGATAGATATGAAGACGTTATTAAAGGAAAAAATAAAAAAAAAAATCGCGAAAAGTTGTGTTTGACTCCACTTCCGGGGCGGGGCGTGCCAGTTTTGTACTTCCTTCGGAAACCCATCATTCCGTCAGAAACCCATGATGTGGGGTATCAAATGAATTGTCTCGGTATGAAGAACCTATATTTGATGTTTTAAGAAACAATTAGACGCATATAGGCTCGGTAAAAATCTTATACCAACTGTCTAACTGTATGTTTGTTCCTCTTACAAATCCGTACCGTTTGACCGATTTTGACCAAACTTGGGAGACAGATGGGTCTTGATACGGGGAGAATCATAGGCTAGGTTAAATTCTATCAGCTGTCTGTCTGTCTGTTTGTTCCTTATACAATACACACCTTTTGACCGACTTTGATAAAATTTGACACACATGTCGGTCTTTATCCGGGTAGTGTCATAGGCTAGTCAAAATCGTCTATCAGCTGTCTGTCTGCATGTTTGTTCCTTACACAAATTCACACTATTTGACCGATTTTGACCAAACTTGGCACACAGGTAGGTCTTTATCCGGGTAGTGTCATAGGCTAGGTCAAAATCGTCTATCAGCTGTCTGTCCAGTTACTAAAATATCACTTTCCTCAACCAGGTATATTCATAAACTTGGCAATGTTTAGTTTTTCTCTAAAGATAATTTCGGCACAAAAAAAAACATTGCCAAGTTTAAGAATATACCTGGTTGAGGAAAGTGATATTTTAGTAACTGGATATAAGTATTTTTATTGTTGTTTTTAAAGGTCAGTTGAAGTGTCTTTACTGTTCTTAGTAAGTAACTATGAGGTCTTCCAAGTAATGAACTTGGACATTTCTTTCTTGTATCATCTCTTGTATTGGCAAATATTTTTGTTTGAATTAATACACCAACTCATACTACTTTTTTGGAGTGTAGAATGGTAAGGCGTTTTTGGGGGGTTTAGGAGGGGATATTTTTGAGGAAGGGAGTGTTTCTTTGTGGGGGCAGGAACTTGGCCTCTATTTCACATTTATGCTTTTTTGGGGATTATACTCAACTTTTCAGACTGGCTATCTAGTAGATAGCCTGTAGATAGTATCTACAGGTCGACACCATTTTCTTGCAAGGTCAGGGCTGATGCTTTTTCTCTTTTCGAAAGGGGAATAGAACCAAAACTTGGTAGCGAGCGTTTGAAATTTAAGAAGAAAAAAAAGTACAGCGAGCTAATGCTGAATCTGAGGCTACCAGCATAAAAGCAGTCGTGATAATTTATTAATTTATTTATTTTATTTTAGAGCCCGCAACTGGGCGATTTGCTCTATAAACACGTAGACTGCAAACCAAATAAAATATCTAAAAATCCAAATATTGAAACATTTAAAAGAAAGAAAAAAAGAATATTTATGTATGTATGTATGTGTGTGTGTATGTATGTATACATATATATATATATATATATATATATATATATATATATATATATATATATATATAGGGGAAGGTGTTGTACCTTTGACCACTTTGCACAATTGAATTTTTTTTTAGCTTGAATAATAAGGATAAATTCCTTTTTTTTATTTCATTGTAATTAGTATTCTATTGTTTATCATATTTAATTTTTTCAAAGTTCTAACATTGCATTTAATATTTTTTATTAATTTTTAAAAAAATAACCGTACAGTGGTCAAAGGTACAACATGTAAAAACAACACAGCAGTGCAGAAAACAAATTGTATTGAGTAATATTATAATTAATTGTAAGTTTAATAAATACAGGACATGGATGTAAGCATAATAAAAAGCTATTATTGATATTAAGTTATTATTAGGGCAGATTTATCGGTTCGTGTAAATGCACAACATAAACGAACCATCACTAATAAAGAAATAGATAAATCTGCCCTTGCTAAACACGCCATTACGCAAAAACACACTTTTAACTTCGACGACACGAAAATTCTTTCTACACAACGAAACAAAAAAAGACTACAGATCTCGGAATGTGTACACATAAACTTAAACAAAAACAATATAAACTACAAAACTGACAAACATTAACACCTTTTTCTCCTTTCCTGTCATAAAATGTCATAAACATGCCTTTTGATCCTTACCGACCTTTCTCCCACCACCTGCTGTTTTCAGTTACATATACCCCAGTAGATTCCTTTTTCCTTAGACACTTTCACAATGGTTACTTAATTGCCAACCTTGGTCTTCCTCTGCCGCTCGGCATTTCCATTGGTATGTAGTATCTTATCTCTTTGTAAAATTAATTAATGTTACTATTAGGTACTATATTTGTCATTGGTATGTAGTTTCTTATTTCTTTGTAAAATCAATTAATGTTACTAATTACTATTAAAATCAAGTATTGTACCTATTTACTTTTTCATTCTACTCATTCTAAGAACTTAAGACGATATGTTCTTTTATAAGTTAATTGTATTTATAGTTCTGTTACCTATCACAATTATAAACTTTTTTTTGTTTCTGCATTAATTTCTTTTTTTGTCATTTTAGCTGACGAAGGCTACCAATGAGTAGCCGAAACGTCCGAAATATAGATTTTTTAAAACAAAATCATATTGAGGTTTATTTAACCGAATCCCAACCATTCCATCTTTACTTAATTTTCTTTTTATTTACCACTTTTTTAGGAAGGGGTTTATTTGTATGTGGTGTCTTACGTTTAGGGGGGTGCTTTCGTTTTTTGTTTTTTTTTTTTCACCTTCAATAATTAGCTTTTCAGGAATATCTGTCAGGATACGAGGACTCCCATTAGGCCGGCCCCTATTTGACATTTTCCTTGCCTGCGCTTTTCGATGAGGTCTTACAACTTCGAGTGGAACGATAAGGGGCGATAGGTTCGAACTGCTACACTGAGGATTAATAAAGTCGGTTTGAACTTATTTAATTTATTATTTTTTAAATTCTTTGAACAATTGAAGAAACCAATATTATTATTTTTTTTTTTTAATTGTAGCAGAAGAACATAAAAGTTGAATTCTGTAAAAATTACTCAGGTGTGTTGTACCTTTGACCTGGTCTCAATCGTGGTCAGAGGTACAACACCCTGGTAGTGTAAATTAAAATGCATGCTAAAAATTTTAGGGTTAAGATAAATCAATTTCAGAAGCAACACCATGTTTCTTATTGAAATAGCTACTTTTTCAAATGATTTCCATCTAAAAACACTTAATACAAAAATATTATGAGGCAAAACGTCATCAATAAATAACTTAAATTTTTATGATAGAAATGGATAAGTATTTTTTGCAAGAATCCTCTTTGACTTGAATAATCCAAAGTAGGTTACAAAAGCCCTTTAGTGAAAGAGCTAAACACTAATTACACCAAAATTTATAAAATGTTGCTACGTGCCGCGACAGCCACGGTGGTCACAGGTACAAGACGGTCAGAGGTACAACACTTTCCCCTATATATATATATATATATATATATATATATATATATATATATATATATATATATATATATAACATAAAACGCCAGCTATAAAATTATAAACAAAAAGGTGGTAAATTTAATAAATTATTTTCAATAAACTAAGGGTAGGTGCTAATGACCTTGGCAGTAGAAGCACCTATAATCAATAAATAAAATAAAAATAAACTAAGAATTCAGCCGTGATAAAAAAATGTCATTCCCTTGGTTACCACCAAGGTAGAAACAATGACCTGCCTGAAGAAGCTGGAAAGGGTTCCAGCGAAATATAGCGGGATGATGTAGGACAGGAGAACTCCCCCGGGATCTATAAAGATAATTCACAATCGTCTAATATTACAATAACATTTTATGACACTCAAAAATTGTCTAATCTCAGTGTAGTAATAATATAAAATTTACAGAATTCATAATAATAAAACACAATTCCCATGTGGGAGATGTGGGTTCGAGTCCCATTTCAAGCAGAAATTTTTCTACTGTCAAGGCCCGTTGAGAAGATTCTCTGCTGCTATGTCGTTGATAATGGTCTAGAAGTCGTTGCGCCGTAAAAGTAACACTTAAACTTAATGAAGATAAAAATAAATCGTAAACCCAGTAGTACTAAACGGTGTAATTTTCATTCTTCGGAAAATTATGCAAAACTAATAAAAGAAAATTACACTGGACCTTTGCTAGCATATTTTATGTTTTACACTCAAAAGCAGGGGCGGAAAATAAAAAAAACAGTTCTCCCATTTTGAATGGGACAAGGACAGATATAATAAGCCAAAATTGTTTTTCGAAATATGATGTACCCTACTTACATGAAAGAATGCTTGTTAAGCACATTTTTTTAAGGCCTCAATCGTAAAAGAATTGTACAAGTTCAGTGTTTACTGCTAAGAAATTATGATTTAGAGCAGTCATAATTGCATCATAAAGCAAGTAATGTCAAGGTAGGGCAATAAAATTTTTGTTGAACAGTGATTATGACAAAAGAGTCCTTGAAACACCAAATTATTTGGTCCTTTCATTTTATGAGTAGAGTGTTTCATCAAGGATTCGTCCTTCGCTTATAGTTTACTAACAAATAAGTCTCTTATAACGAGCTAGCTAATTTTAAGTTGATTTCAAAAGTATTGGAATAGGTGGAATAATAGAGTCCGCTCCCCTCGGCTTTATTTATTTTTAATTATCATCACAATTGTTTTTTTTAAATTTGTTTGTTTATGTGTTGTCGCACATAAATGCAGCCGCAATGTGAAATATGTAACACTACTCTTACGATAAAGCATTTACTCACAGAAAGCATGAGACAACGTGACCTGAACTTACCCTACAACTTGTGCTAATTGTTAAGAGAAGATAGCCAACACATAAGACTCTATACTACATTACCTACACAACAATGGATTATACCAACTCATTTGAATGCAGTTTAATATTTCGTTACCATAGTGTCCTATTCATCTACCTTCTGATCCATACTGATTTTCCTAGGATGCAAATGCAAAAAGGCTGATGTTCAAACATAATGTAAATAAACTTAATTTCAAATCATGTAATCTAATATTATATGTGTATGTATATATGTGTGTAAATAATAAAAACAAACTTGTAATAAGCATAATGTAATGTAAATATGTAAATATATAGACAATAAGCTGATATAATGTAATTTAGCAATATGTATTTATATGTGTGTATGTATATATATTTATGTATATATATTTATATATATATATATGTATGTATGTGTGTGTGTGTGTATATGTGTATATATATGTATGTGTTTGTATGTGTATGTGTAATGTTTGCAATAACTATATAAAAAGTAAGGTGTACATCGCCATAAAGCGGAACACCAACAAATAAAAATAAAAAATTGTAATTGAGGTTAATTTCAATTATGATGGCAGACATTCAATTACTAGAAATAAACTGTGATTTTGTCCCTCATAGAGTTTACGCGGTATCTGCTGATGGTCCATCCGAGGTAATAATATCCCGAACCCTGGCACAGCCTCCTCACCCATCAGCATCCCCAATCAGAACACTTCTTGTTAATGCTCGCAAATATAATGGGTGTTTCCAAATGAAATCTTGGAAACATAAATTTTTAAATGTTAACGTCCATCTATTATCGACAACCAATTTTAACCTTAACTGGTTAAACTTCTGTTACTGGTAACCTATAGATAACAGTTTATCTCTAGGTTTTCTGTTTATTGACATTGGTCCGGAGCGTCCCAGTGTCAAGAAATATTATACTTTGATTACTTATCAATTTATGTATAAAATTTAGTATGACGGAAGCCATGCTATAATAAACTGCAAAAAATTATATAGTAGGTAGCGTTAATTTTGATTATACATTATTTAACGCAATAAAATAACTACTTATCTCCCGTGACAAAGCACTGGCGTTCAGCTAGTTATTAAATAAATATTATTATTTATTAAAATTTTAACATCCGTTTATACAGAACATAGATTTCTAGGACTGATTATTATTAAGGTTTCTATCCTTTTCTATCCAGGATAGAATTTATGCCGTTCCTTTTTTCCCCCCTAAATAAATACTACCACCCGAAGTGATAAAGGAACCCGTAACCTAAGGAGTGCTCACGCCTTAGCACTCGCGGCCAATGGGTCTCCATGAAGCGTGGAGGTAAAACATATTAATGTGCATACAAATGATCATATGAAGATAAGAAACAAAACGTCCTAATAAATATAATGATGCCTGTGTTATTAGTAAGATACTATTGACTATCAGATATTCTTCTCGAGAATATCAGATGTTTAGAAGAACACGTCTGTATATTTGTACGCCAACAAACCCCGAGGGGTAGAACAACACGACTCCTATCGCTTATCGATATCTAACTCCGGAGAACCGACTGATTTCTTAATTATGCTAATATCATGCGAAACACATATTGATATATTATCTCCGTTCTGGAGAATGGTACCTGTTTCAAATATTTAGGTCGCACAGGAAGCATCCGAGGTGAAGGTCGGAACCGAGTGATTGCTTTAATTAAATAAGTTGTTAAAGGATTTGAGTAACTTTTTTTTATTAAATATTTAATTATGCAAATTAGTATCCGCAAAACACCTACAAAGCAGTTAATAATAACATTGTATGATATACATATTTTCAGAATAGCAAAGATAAAGTTTCTAGTTTTTTTCTGATACAAATAGAGAAAAAATCGAAAAACCAAAACCTATGAGTCGAACGGAGGAATTCTATAGGCTTCTACAAAGTTTAGAGTTACAAAATTGAACTTAAAAATTTTAAAAATATTGAATGACAAAACCATCGCTGGAGCTTAATTAAACACTTGTAAATTTTAGTAGTGTTTCAAATATAATTAGATCTCATTTTATTTATTAATTTAAAAAAGAGTTTTAGGATTTAAACTTTAATTATATCTTTTTTAGTGAACACCAATTTTAAAAGAACGTCCAACTAACTTATCACCTACATCCACTGACTATCCATATGATTTGGAACTTTCTCATATGATTTGGTAATCAAGGAATGGTTGGGTTGGGGTTGGGTTGGTGGTTTAAGGGTAGAAAACTGCTTGGCCATCTCCGCCCTAAGAGTATAATTAAATTGTGCAAGTTTAATGTTAGGATGTGTTTTCTGTATTGTCTGTTTGAGATAGAGTTGTGTTACTAGAGTTGTATTTGTTAGAATCTTGCTTTGGAAAAAATAATTGTTGTTAAAAAAATGCATAGATATAAGAACCAGATTGAAATGTCCGTAAAAAGAAAGAAAAACTCACATAAAAAATGTATACATTTTCTTTTATTTCTTTTATATTTTACATTCTTATATATTTTATATTTATTATTTCATTTATTTGGTCGGGGTTCGGCTAAGAGAAAACATGAGATTTTCAGAAAAATCTATATTCCGAAAGTTTCGGCATGCTTCTTGGCAGCCTTCTTTAGCAATAAATGCCTAGGTGATAAGAAAGACCTCTCTGCTGCCTATTTATATTAAAAAATTCATTCTACTGTGAAAGGATTTAACAGAAAAAAAAGTGTAATTGTAGGAAACTACCAATTTTGTAACTTTTAGTTTAATTATCTCTGAATGAGATAGTCCTTCCAAATTTTAAAGATTTCTACTGCAAAAACATTCGAATAGTAGTTAACTTCATCTCGCCACTGTTACTCAACCGTTTACCCCAAAGCTCCTCATTTCTCGATAGACGATATTCTTTTTAAAACCCCGATTCTCGAAACAACAAAACGAAGCAAACATAATTTAGTTAAGAATAGTGCGGTGCTTTTTTTTTTTAAATTATAAATTTTAAAAAATGTTATAAAAAACAATCTCCAGATTTCTATGAAATATTATGTTAAAAAAACCGAACACTGGAGAGTACCAATAGCAATAATACCCCTCAGCGAAGAAACCTCTCAACGTAAAATATATATATATATTATATACAATGTACATATATATTCTCATGGGATTTCGTCATCAGGTCGACGTCTTAACGGTGGTTCCCCCTTAAGGAGAGAAGAAGGAAACTTGCTAAAAATTTAATGACTTAAAGAATTTGCAAATGGTAAAAACCCTGTTGAAACTACCGGTTTCCGTTGATCACCGAAGTTAAACAACGTCGGGCGAGGCGAGTACCTGAATGCATGATCATCCAATCCATGTGTTCTTGGCATTATAAAACGGTGGCGACCTTTAGATAGCCCAGTTGTTGAAGCGCCGTAAAAAAAATAAATTAATAAGATAACACAACAAAATGCAAGTCGTTCGTTCGACGCAAGGTTTTGTTGATTTTGCAGCCAAATATTGTAACTTAAAATTGTTGTACATGCTTCTCCGTAATGGAATAATGCCCCCCCCCCCCAAAGTTTGTAAAAATAACCAACAATTATGTGCATCCTAGCAAAGCGGAAGAAATATTATAAATAAAGTAGCACAAGTTAGACTTACAACATTTCGAACTTACTTAAATTCTCAACCCCTCATTTATCTATTACTTTTTGGAAGAATGTGTTAATGGTTTTCTCACAGGAGGGAAAAAATTAATCCAATTTCCAAGCCTGTCATTAAATAAATTTGGCAATTTGGACGAAGTGTGGAACTTTTCAATCCTTTCCCTCCACACGTATGTAATTTCCATACGGAATGTCTTCCATCGGGCAGGATATTGGGCACGGCTTCATCGTAAACAGGATATTACTAATTACTTTTCAAGATATGCTTGATTACGGGCGGTTGTGGAGGTTTTTTTTTTTTTGTCACATATTCCTGCATAATCACGAGACGAAGGTCTTGTAAAAATGTCCCAACTACATTCACTACTACTTTTACATGGATAACTGAGATTGAAGATTGCATTTAATGCGACCTAAAAACAGGCTATTGCATGATTATTATGGGATTAACTTCTTCAAGACAAGTTGTGTGGCACGATTGGTAAAATGGCACAATTGGAATTAGGTTAATAAAAACTATGAGAATCGGAGTAGAAAATTAAATTCAAGAAAATTAAAATTAAGATAGTTGCATAATAATTATTCCGTATGACCTATATAATCGATTAAAATATCACAACATGTTTGAGAAATTGCAGAGGGGTCTGTCCTGCACATCTGGCACGAATTCATATTTAAAATTAAATTATTAAAAATGGAATAAATATGGGAGAGCATTACAAAATGAACTGTTAGCATCCAAACTAAAACGTAAATAGAGCAGGCAAATGCCACTGAATGATACCGATAGGAAAATATTACAAAATTAACTAACATCTATCACTTTTTTTCACAAAGTATACAATATATAATTTATTCATTAAGGCTCTTAATTAGATTTTGTGCTAAACCATTCAACTTTCCAAAATAATTTAATTATTATTTCATAAAAAGCAATCACCCTCCTGTCATATAAATAATTTACCCGATGTAAAATGCCTGAATTATTTAATTAAATTGAGCGGCCAGATTGATTCTAAGAAGATAATTCCTAGAATTACAATATACTGTTTTTTTTTTACTAGGTGATGACCATGAATTTAGCCAAAGAGCGTTGAGATTCTTGAAAGCTCAATCAAAATCAACTCAATTAAAAAAAAAATATATATATATATATATATATATATATAAAATTCCAAATACAAATGTAGATATAGTAAGGGTTCAGTATTATAGAATCTTAAAAAATTTTTATGAGAAAATGCGTTTTATAATTTGCCAACGTTTCAGCTGTAAGGGGACCTTGCAACTTTTATTAGCACTTTCCTCCGAAGGAAAGTAGCTATTGAGGTTGCACTCATGAAAAAATTGAAACATTTCTTCAAATCTTTATCGATCCTACCTAGTAGACACCGAAAATGACCCCCGTTAAAATTTATATATATGTATTTATTTATATATATATATATATATATATATATATATATATATATATATATATATATGTGTGTGTGTCTGTTAACACGATAGCGGCCAGAGTTTTTGTTTTTTCTTCACGCAACGTGGTATATAGCGTTCAATTAGCAAACGATTGAACGAGTTCGTTAACCATCAAAATCGGTCCACCGGGAGGGGGGTTTACCCCGGACCCAAAACACTAATTTGACCACGCCAGCCGTAGATTTTGTTATTTTTCAACGAAACTCGGTATTCGTTATCTTGATCTATAGAGAGAAATACGTTGTAAAAATAAACTAAATCGGTTCAGTAGGAGGGGGGGATTACTCCGGACCCCCATTACCAATTTGCCGCTAAAAGCCGTAATTTTTGTTACATTTCAACGAAACTAGGTATTCGTGGTGGTAATCAACAGAGAAAAATGGGCGGTAAAAATATTCCCAAAGCCGCCGCGAGGAGCGCTATCTCCCACTAGGGGGACTGTATCCTGTTCCTGCGTCAGATCAAAAGACGGAAAATGATTTTTTTGTGTATTTATTAAGTAGTACAGTATCATGTATTAACATAACTCTGGAAGCAAATTATTTACAAAATTAATAATTGAACAGTTCTCATAAGAAATGTAAATGAGCAAAACTAGCAAATTATTGAGTAAAGTAGTTTACACTACAAACATTTTGAGGAAAGTGCTTAGTTATACAGCTCCTGCGTGACGGACTTCTATTTTTAACTGTTTTTAAAAGTTTTTAAACGTGCCAAAACGTTCCGAATTTTCAACTAAAGTAAAGACCCGATAAATCTGAATATTAAATATATTAAATATTTAAATTTCCATCTTTATTAAAAGAAATTATGAAAAAATTGAACTTTTCGGTAGATTGAAATTTAAAAGAGAAAGCAATATATATATATATATATATATATATATATATATATATATATATAGACATACAAATTTAAACCACTGTTATTTAACATCATACTGCCACATTGCGCCATCACCTCCACGTCAAAAGTGGAGAGAGGGATGAAACGCGCTAAAAGAACGGAACTAAGTAGGCATTTTTTAAATTTTGCTTAAAAATTAAAACTAGCCACGGTCATTTGTAAAACTATTCCGTAGAGAGCACAATCGGCGATAGCAAGGAGCATACGAACGTCCAGGGGTCAAGCGTCAAGGATCCCGCCTTCTGAAAAGTTCATCTCCGTCCAATTACTACTTTAGCAACAAAATAATAGAATAATAAAGAATGTGCAAATAGATACACATAGATATATATAGACAAGCAATTATAGAGTCCTTAACCTCGTCCCCTATCTGCGGTAATTGCAACTTGCGGATGACTAGTTGAACATTGATTCCAACAACCTGCCATCATGGATAGAACTATCTATTAGCGAGTTCTAGCCGCATCCTTTCAAACCTCCTTTACAGTTTTAGCTTACGAATTGATGACCATAATTGCAGAATTACATTTAGTCTTTCCTCTGTGATGGACATCAAGGTATCCATAGACGCCCATCTTATCTCTCTGGTTATATATATATATATATATAATAAACGAATAATTTCGAGGAGGGGGGCTTGAAACATATTTGGGGTATGGAATACTAACAATCTAGAACTTGAAATAGTTAGCCAACTAAAACGCTATTACAAAAAAAAAAAAAAAAAAAAAAAAAACAATTTTTTTTTCTCTACTAAGTGGTCTAGTTTTAATTCATTTTTAAGGTTTTTATGACACATTTTGACGGATTAAATGAAAAATCCGGATGGGAGGGCTGCAGCCCCATCAGCCCCCCCTTATATACGTCCATGTCGTTATCACTACCCTTATCGCACTCCAGTAATAACAACCTATAATGGTCATGTTACTTAACCAATTGTGAATATAAAGCTTATCTAAGGAACATTACAGGCGAATGTTGGGTACCAAGCCCGTGTGCTACTCCGATTGGGATTAAATCCACTAAGGCTATTTCATTTATCTATGGTATTTTAGCCACCGGGTTGTAAAAATAACATGGTATACTGTTTTTTAGCGCGTTTCTTACCATAGAGAACATGGTCATGACGGAATAGGGCGGAAATTCGCTGATGACGGAGATGATGAAGAAAATAACAGTGGTTAAAATTTGTATATATTGAACGTTTTATAAGTAACTAGCTCCTACCCGGCATAACGTGCTACGCTTAGTTTATATTAAACAGTTGTTACACTGTGTGCCATACTACAGATACATATATTACTTAATTAAACAGTTAAATAATAAATGTACTCATAGTTAATGCAAAAAAAAAATAATAATAAATAAATTATAGTCCAAATAAGTAATATTAAAATCTAAAAACGCAAATAAACTTAAAATAGGTATAGAGAGAAAAAAAACCGGTTGGGGAATCGAATATATTCTGAAGCTCATTACGCCGTACAAACAAATTTCTAAAGCGATTCATGATAAAGAGCTCTCATTTGAAGAAATGGATGTTAAAATGGAGTAATTTTCACTTAGAATACTATCAGTTTACTGTTGTGGTTCCTAAGATCTTCCTTCTATTTGATATTTTATTTTAAAATCCTAAAAGTGCTTACGTTTTTCAATGAAGATTAATAGAAAACTTTAGCTGTTTCTATTCTAAGGTTTACAAATGAAACTAGGGATAGTAACGCTCTAAGATGACGGAGTTTCTGCGAGTTGGGTTTTTTTCTTTTTTACTTACAGTCTGTACGATCTTCGTACTTTGAAGAGATGATATTGTAAAATCGTCCTGGGAGTTTGCTGTTTTTTGGTGCTTTATCACTGCCCTTCTTAAATGTCATGTTATGCCCAACATGCAAGCTTCCTCTCAGTATCTAATTACCAACAATACTACATTTCAATAAATCTGAAAGTTTATCGGATTCTTAAGGCAATATTTCAGAATTTCTAAAGGTACAAATCTCCTTTGAATATGAATTATGGCTGAACGGACGGATAAAAAGAAGAAAAAGGCGCTATACAGCCGAGGTAAAATAATACAAGCGATCAAGCTGACATAATGGAAGCCCTCCTAAGGAGCATTAAGTCACCCCCCCCCCCCCAAGCAATCCGAAGGTATTTATGGGGGGACGAGAGACCCCTTCACCTCGTCATAAACACTTTTATAGCACGCACATTCAACACCTCCCAGACGGAGGGTCGTGACCGGATACCATTTCAAGCTAATGGACTTACTAACTTATGCCCTTTTCGAAAAGGCAGTCAAGAACTGATAAAATAAGCCTCAGTTAGGAAAACCACTTATCCGTGCTTTTTAAGAATGATTTGGCAAGGATTTATTTGTTGGAGACAATGTATACCTTATGGTTGTTTTTATTATAATTTTTACTGTCTTGAGAAAATTTTTTATTTTTAATAAATGGTATATAATAGCTTGCTAACCCACAATAAACAAAATAATAGACATTACTGGAAAAGATGACCCATCACGTGTCACTAGAAATATTTGTTACTTATTTTAGCAATTTTTTTTTCTTTTTACATTTTCTAATTTTTCTTTTTTTACATTTCAGGCATAGAAATAAGCAGTAAAACGCAACATTTGCGACGCGTCCTCTTTTCATTGAATTTCATCCAGGCCATAAAGTTGTTAGAGCAGCTCGAGACACTAGCAGCGTATGCGGGGAAGGTGTCATAGGCGAATCTACACAAAAAAGAGTTGTAAGGGTAAGAATTGCGAAGTTGAGGTTGACTACACGCCCCACATAAGTAGTCACAAAAAGGCAATTTAAACTTTTTTAAAGAGCGTGTAAATGGTTACTCCAACAGAGGCAAGCTAATATTCTTTACTAAGCGAGTAAATGGGTACTCCAACAGAGGCAAGTTAATATTCTTTTCAAAGCGTGTAAATGGTAACTTCAACAGGGGCATGTTAATATTCTTTTCTAAGCGTGTAAATGGTAACTCCAACAGAGGCAAGTTAATATTCTTTCCTAAGCGTGTAAATGGTAACTCCAACCGAGGCAAGTTAATATTCTTTTCTAAGCGTGTAAATGGTAACTCCAACAGAGGCAAGTAAATATTCTTTCCTAAGCGTGTAAATGGTAACTCCAACCGAGGCAAGTTAATATTCTTTTCTAAGCGTGTAAATGGTAACTCCAACCGAGGCAAGTTAATATTCTTTCCTAAGCGTGTAAATGGTAACTCCAACCGAGGCAAGTTAATATTCTTTTCTAAGCGTGTAAATCGTAACTCCAACAGAGGCAAGTAAATATTATTTTCTAAGCGTATAAACGGTTACTCCTACTGGGGCAATTTAATATTCTTTACTAAGCGTGTAAATGATTACTCCTACAAAGGCAAGTGAATATTATTCCCTTAGCGTGTAAACCGTACTAAGTTACTTACTATGAAACTTACTAGTATTATGTTAGTCCTAAAAAGGCAAGTTAATATTCTTCACATAGCATTTAAATGGTTAGTCCCAGTTATTTAAATAGCGTATAAACCTTTATTCTTTCAAAGTTAACTTAAATCTTTACTTAGCGTGTAAATGGTTGGTTGAGGTAAGATCTATATAATTTTTTACTTACGATATACATAAATGGTTAAGAGTCCTAGGTTGAGTTGTCCTCCTGACGGTCTAAAGTCAAATGATAGCCCACAATTCAAAAACGTCGCTGTCAACTGCAATCACCATGCTTAAGGTTATAACATATACAACTGGAGGGCGAACGAGCTGATTAAGAAAGCTGCAGAGCCTATCACGATATTTCCAGGTCCGTGACTGAGGTTTATCACAGATCTCCTGGACATATCACTATTGGTAATTAAAGACCTTGCTATGGGTTGTAGTGTCACTGGCTCGTGACTGTACCAGTCACTGGTACCTTCTAGCTAGTGTATCATGTCTCCGTGTATCCTTCTACGACCGTATCCGATCCACGTGAGAACTTCAGAGAAATCTCTTCTGCAGATATTTTACAGTAAATTGTAAGAAATGTGTAAGCATAAAAAAATTAATTCGTATTTTCTGCGAATCTCTAATGACCACTACAAGTACGCAAAAACGCGAATATTATATTGCAGTCATTCATTCCGGCCAAGAAAACAAACAACAGATTTTTAAAAAATAATTTCGTTTAGAGCCTGCTACTCAAATTCAAGAACATAAACATGCTTTAGGTCCACCCGACAAACCTATGTAACATTCTGTATAACATACACATGCGCGGACGCCAGCGGACACTTTTTTGTAACGTTTTTTTTTTCAGTTTAGTCATCGCTAAAGCATATTTACGCTAAACAAATCGTTCTCTAATCTAGAGTATTCCTTGTGCACTACCACCTACAGTAATTATGATTTTCTTGTAAACGATCAGTCTTATTGTCAAACTTAAAAGTTGTCTCAGGAAGAAAAGTTAAATAATAAAACATTTAACGAAATAAAAACAAGAAGATACGAATATGTAATTATAAATAACAAGTATGCAATTGGGGGAGCGTGTGTGTGTGTGCTTTCCAAATTCCATTATTTATTTATGTGATTTTCAAAGAGCCCGCTAAATGGGCGATTCGCTTTACTAAACAAGTAATGCGCAAGCAACTAAAGTCCATAAAATATAAAAATCTTAAAATGCAAGTGTACTCCTAACAAGTAAATCGAAAATAAAAAATAAATTCCACAAAATTTAGAACATAGGAAGGATAGCCATAAACAAAAAGAACAACTATAAAGTTTAAAATTCGATAAATGTAACAAATGCTTGTGTTATACCTTACCGTAATAACTTGAATGGCGTAGAAAGTGTTGAATACTATCCATTCATCAACAGTTCAAACATGTCATGTCGTACGTTCGAGTCATTTTCTACTGTCCGTTAATAAGTATTTTACAAATAAAGTAGTACATTGAGTAGGCAGTGGTATGTCTTGTTTTGCCAGAGAAAGGCGGTCAGTAGTGTATGTCGAATTCGAAATATTGTAAGGACCTCTTCTCAAATTATATTAAAAGAGATGTGCCCTGAAGTGTAATGTTAAAGAGCCGGGTTTAGTTTATACTGGTTGAAAGGGTTTGTAATTTTGTGTTAAGGACAGTGCTGCGCTTCCAACTTAGCATTTAAGATAATGTATTTGTTATTTTGATATTGGTATTCTACTTTTGTTTTGTTACTAATATGATTACTTACTGCTACTTACTACTAACACTAATATTACTTACTAATACAACTATTTGTACTAATACTAATACTAATATGCTGTATTGCAACATCAATACTAATAAAATACTACATAACAATATTAATATGTATTTATTGTTTTTTTTCGGTCTTTTTTATGTATATTTTATTTTATTTTTTATGGAACATAAATATTTCTTTTATATATGTATAAAATATATGGAAACTCAACATGAATCACTTTCTAAGAGTCGGAGTTTAAGCACTATTTATTGTTATTTTTATTTTCACAGACAATACGATTCATTGCCGGAGTTTAGGCACTTTGTCAATGATTCTTAGCAGCAAATGACCATGAAAAGTCGTAAAAATTTAAATAAATAAAAAATGACTCACAATTGAGTAGAAGATTTTCAAATTGACCAGTAAAAAGAGTGAGCACCTAAGCTAAATGCCTACAGGTGGGAGCTCCTCCGATCTAAACCAACCATCCTTCCATGCTATTTCTCCTTTCCACTTAACAGCTTCGCTACTCGTGAAAACAGCGAGGTAGCATATCAAGGAGGCCGACAGCCGTGTGGGATAAGCCCATCTTATTTGCCAAGAGCCATATTACCTCCTTGCAAATTGAATACACCCAGTGAGATAATCCGCTATTTAATAGCTATAAATACATGCGGAGAATAACGTCTTAGGCAGATCCCAAGATTTATGATTAATATCCTGCTCATATTTTAATATCCGTTTGACGCCGATTTAAATAGATGCAGTTTTTCAAGGTTTTCTATTCCTTATGAAGAATGCACCAAAGACCTTTAAAAAACTGTGTCACGTAGGAGCCGCGTAATAATTAAGCACATTCCTCAGTTAGTTTATGCCACGTAACTAATGAATGTGCTTAAAATGTCCCATATAAATAATAAATCGTCGTAAACATGTATCCTCTTTTATATTTTTAATAATGTTTAAGACAACAACATAAAAAACAAACAAATGAAGCAACTCTAAAATCTAAAATAAAATAAATATTCAACGTAAAATAAAAAGATAAAGAGAAGGTTAGAATTTCGATCAAAATTAAAAAATATTAAAAGTTAAAAAACAAAAAAAAGATTGTTTGATTTCTTTATTAACCTTTCTGACTTTTAATGTTTTTTACGTTTTATATCTTTCGACTCAAATCTCTTGTTTTTATCTTTTAATTTTACGTTGAATATTTATTTAATTTTAGATTTTAGCGTAGTTTTAATTTGTAATTGTTTTTTTGTTGTCAGGCACTGAAGATGGACCTTGTCTCGAAAGCGCTTTTTCACCAACCAGCTCCCAACACCTGTGAAAAATTAATATACAGGGTGTACCGCAAGTTAATGACACACAGGGCCAAATCTCCCAATCCACATTCCTGGATAATGTTCATTGAGCCAGTCCGTTATAAATGCCTACAGATTTTTTTTTGGAAGAGTTGTGATTTTCGAAAAGTTGTCACTAACCAGAGGTTTTTATTAATTTCTACTTTTTAAATTGATATTGTGGTTTGTATGAGATACTTGTGAATATTCGATGGGCATGAGCCTTAAAGCAAATTTAATGCTGATTTAAAAAATACAATGACACTTAAAAATAAAATGTGTACAAGCAGAGTCCATTGGATTACTACAAAAAACACGTGTTTTTTTTTTTTTTTTTTTTTTTTTTTTTTTTTTTTTTTTAAGAACCTCTGGAACGGAAAGAGATAGAAATTTGAAGTTGGTGGTGTTGAACTACATTTTTTGTCTAGTTTCACCCCTGTAGTATTGTCATGAACATGCGATACACCCTGTATAAATATTTAACAATTAGTTTGGGTCCTTTTTTTTATTAAATTCTGGTACCTACTAAGGCCGATCCTTTATTTCCATCCGATAGCCACTTACCGTTTCCAATATTGAAAGTAAGCCCCAAGATCCGAATGCACCCCTTTCAATCAGTACTAAAAAGCCCTCCTCTAGTGTTAGGTAATGTTCTTGTTATGTAATAGAAACAGTCAGCTCTAACATTAGCTAATATTTAATACTTTTATCACGACTATTCCCTTGGTCTCCGAACTGGAAAACAGTTGTCCAGTCGTGAGCCGGGTTAAAATACCATTAAAGCGATGGCTAGCTTACTGACCAGGCTAACAATTTTCTACTCCCAACAGTCAAGATTCTAAGGCATGTAGGTAAATATAGGATGGCCACAGGGAATAACTTGGTAAGTTGAAAATGTCAACTTTTCAGGGTTGCTCTTTAACGGGAAATTAACAGAGAAAACACTATTTTACGAGATGCCAGGAATCATGTTTATAAGTCGGAAACGATCAAGGCTCCGCCCAAGGATTAGCAGGTAATCATTGGGTACTTAAATCATTTTGCCCATTTTCCCGACCTATCAACTTATTTCTTGTGTTATACCAAGTGTCCTTAATTTGTTATCACAATCCTATCGTGTCAATCTATATAAACATCTCTATGCTTTATCGCCCGAGGGTAACGGAAAAAGCTTTGGCTCAACTATATAACAAATGAAACCTACGGCGTCGAAGGGTAATACTTATCACTTTTTTCCGATTAAAATCAACAAGATGGTTTGGCTGTTTTATTCATATTTGCGGATACAGGCTGCACCTAAATTGGACCCGTATTTTTCCCGATCCGATCCGACGTGAGTCCATAAATTGGTCCCAACCTGATCCGATCCTGTTTAGTCCCAGCTCGTCAGTAATGACCTCGTAATGAAGTGAAAATGAGTGATTAATTTATGAAATAACACCTAATAAGCATAGAAACCTTCGATTAGGTTGAATGTTGGAGATATTCATATTTCAAATGTATTTATAAGAAAGGTAGCTAGAATGTTATAAGCATTGGGAGGTTATAAACATTGGATGGTCATCTTTCCATGTAATTTTATAAACAAGGGTAACAAAAAACAAAAATGTGAATCGACTAAGATGTTCTAAATTTTATTAGCTTTCATTTTAAAATAAAATGCATTGAAATCGGTTAAGATGAAGAGGCAGTAGACCTTTTTGAAACACAACATGTGGTTTGGCGCCACTTTACTTCGTCGGTCCGAAATCGGTCAACGAACAAACAAGTTTGAACGGCCGGGAACCGGTAGCCATCGGATCGGGTCGGGTCGGGACCAATGTAGGCACCTCCGTTGAGATGCATGTGTTTATTTTTCTTTCGACAGTCGGTGGCTATCGGATCGGATCGGAACCAATGTAGGTGCCCCCTTAGCCGGCGATGGAAAGAAATTATAAAATATTTCATAAAATTGTCATCAATAGTACTTATTAAGTATAAAAGTCCGACTCGAAGGAACTGCGTCATCTTAGCGCGGTTCCGCTCATATACCTAGTGCGATTAGTAAAGGAATAGAAGCAGCTATTGGTAGGCGTTGATATTTCGTGAAAAATATAAAACCAAAACAAAGAAGGAAGATTTAAGGCACCACAACAGAAACTGACATAATCAAACAAATATACTAATTTTTCTTAAAACCAACTAAATCAAGTTCTATATATATATTCGGGAATTTATATAGGTGAATTTTCAATTGTTCGTCTAAATAAAACAAAATATACAAATTATACAAAAATTATGGTAAAATCTTACTTCATTGCTGATTTCTTTTGACGCGTACTAACCTGAAAAAGAGATTACTAATTAATGTGTGTATTGTAAAAATAATAAAATAAATAGAACCAAAATACAAATTATATAAATTTTCAATTGCTTATAAAATATATAATAATCAAAATATTATAACTTATGTAGTAATTGAAAGTTAGTAATATCATAATAGCTAATGACTCGATATGAAGCCCTTAATCCATAAATTATTATAATTTTTCTATCACGAAGGCCGGGATTTTTTATGAATAATGAAGGTAAAACGCCGAACTCTGTACTTTGAATGTTACATCGCAAATATTTCTTAGTCATTAATCCCTTGCGCAATGTGTACGTCTGTGACTTATTAGTAAAAACATTCACTCTTATTTTATTTCGGCTGTCGTGACAATTAGCATAACGTTCTTTATATAACTTAATGATTAGTGTTTAGTTCATCTAAGAACAGGTTTAGATAAATTAACACTCCATCCAGAAATATGAAACTCGATAGCCTAAATAAAAGCCTCATTTCTACACAACAGGTCACTTTCGTTACTGGGTAGTTGGTGCCGATGTCTGCCAGTAGAAGAGAAGTACAGCCCACCGAGATGTGTCTTACATTAAGCAAGGCTCAGTATTTGTAAGTGTACGGTCACAATTTTATAAAACATAAAAATATGTCATAAAAATTTATTATTGTAGAACTCAAAGCATTCATTGTTTTTCATAAGGTAAATACACTCCAGTTAACTTTTTGCTATTTAGGTAATACTATAATGCTTATTTTACAAGAGCTTAGTACTTGTCATTAACTCACATTAAGCCGAATTTGTGACAAGTCCTCGTTCACATGTAAATGCGACAATACAACTGAACAGACTTATGACCACCTCCTGTACGACTGTACATTACTGGACGGACCCAGGACAAAACTCATTAAGGACATTACCTTACAGGACGGAACTTGGCCCACTGACAAACCTGACTTACTACTTACATATTTTCAGGAATTTGATGCATTTATTAAGCAATTGGACCTAAAAAATTTAAATAAACTCATCTAAATACCCACATATGTATTATGTTATTACATATGTATATTGTTTTATTTATTTACATTTTTTTAATTATTTTTTTAAATTTTAGTTTTTTTTTTATTATTATTATATTAATTTCAGTATCAATATTCATTGGACAAGGTAACATTATTTTATGTAAATTAACAAAATACGTGTTACCCCAACGTGGAAAACAAGAAGTACTCCTTCACACCTTTGTGGACATTTAGCGTTCAGTGCCGTCCGTCCTGTAACTAAAATGAAACTAGTCATTTGTTGGGATGTGTACACGATGTGACAAGGGACAACTGCGTAGTAGAGTGGTGATGGGGTAGCTTACTTGTCGCTTAGTAAACATCCCTAGATTTGACTTGCCATAGGTGGAAGTGCTTAGGTGACGAGTACTAAGATATTGTATATATATATCCATAATGCGGGGAGCATTATTTAAACGTGATTAGCTGCTCTTATTCGAATGATCACCATCAAGATGAAACCGTTCTTTTTTAAAAAGAATCCAATCCCGATCGAATCTGAATTACGACAATCGATAATGAACACTTGGAGACAATCCTTCGATAGAGATATCGACTCCAACTCGAATAGATATCTCTCAGAACAATGGCCATTCAACATTCTTCACGCCTGCCCATTTCCTTACCGCTTCTTCTTCTTCAATTGTTTCATTTTCTAGGGTTTACTGCTTGTACTATGCCTTTGCATATAACATATAATTCATGTATTTTTATTTTATTTTTTACGTTTCAATTACTAATAACCATAGGCGTATATAGAAAATAATTTCGGAGGGGGCTGGAAAAATTGGGGGGGGGGGGCTGAGACCATTTCCGGTATATGGAATACTAACAATTTAGACCTTGGAAGAGTTTTAACCAACTTAAACGCTATTACACCCAAAATAGAACACGTTATGAACTAAATGATCTTATTTAATTTATATTTAAGGGTTTTATGACATTTTTACCGATCAAATCAAAATTTCGGGGGGGGGGGGGGCTGCAGCCCTCAACTATAAATGAAATACAAAATGAATGCTTCATCTAACAATAACAGTGTAAAATATATAAAACGAGAAATAGTGGAGATGGAGATAGTTAGCCGTTGCAGTGATACGAAGACAAGGTATAGTTGGGATTCGGCTAGGAGAAAAAAAAGCAAAAACGTCTGACCTTCAAGAAGAAATCAGGAAGAAAATTTCTTCCTGAAGGTCTAACGTTTTTTTTCTCCTAGCCGAATCCCAACCATACCTTGTCTTTGTAAAACGAGAAATGTAAATAGGTGAAAAATGTAAATGAAATATAAAGATAATAGGAAAATAATAAAATAGTAGAAATAATCGTCAAACTTAATTCATTGCGGGTCTACGTTTGTAAACTACATTGTATCGTTAGTCAACCAACGGAAGAAATTGTTATTTAGCGCATGGGTAAGACAGATGCCGGTTTATATATTTATATGTGTGTGTGTGTGTGTGTGTGTGTGTGTCTATATATATACATAAAACTATAACTTTAATCATTCATGGTGCAGTCACAACACAGTAGCATAACTATAATTGTCGTTAAAATACAAAAAAATCACATAAGGCATTATTTATATTGATTTGATAAAAATCCACCTACAAAATAGATATACAACAATAGGAAAATAGGAAACAATGGCTTCGCCTTCATATTTATAAATAAAATCCGCCCATAAAAATATTTTCTCTGTGTGTATTCCCAACGAAATTTTGTCAGCTATGCGCTCAGCCATAGCTAATAGCTTTCATTATCCTTGACTTTAAACAGAGGCATTAAGTGGAAGCAGAATAAGGGTTAGTATAAAAGTTCTGAAAAACTATATAAAACTCATATGTTTACTATTGAGTGAAGCATGTAGAGTACATAACAGTTAATCACATTCATAGAGCGGACGACTACTGATATGACTGTCTGAACTGACAGTTAATTTAAACTAAAATTGACACCTACTTGACATACGGCTTTCAACTAACAAACTCATGGAACCCACACGTTATACGCCATTAATAAGGACATGTTTTATCGCCTGAGCTGCGAATACATTATTCAATAACGAAATAAAAAACACATATACTTAATAAAAACCATTTTGTTGTACATAAACCGGCATTAGCCGCCGGGTAACTCCGGGAACATTTAAAAAAAATAGGCTTTAAAATGATGAGGTGAATTATAATATTTTCAGTGATGGGAAGGAGGTGTTATATCTGACAGGGCTTTAGAGATAAAGGTTGTCTGATGTACTCCTGTCAGTTTTGTTGTTAATGGTTGTGCCCAAGGCTCTTAATGTAGGAGTTGTAAAGGCATTCGTAATCATCTTCTGGCTGCTTATCTCAGGCAGGAATGATATTCTATTTCCTTAGGCAGTAAATTAGTCCAATAAGATAAAACTCCGTTATGTTAGAATTTCCGGACAACTAACTCTAATACGAATATCTCAAGGTAGCACTTAACAAACCAACTTGTGACCTCCGTAGTATAGACTTTACTGTAAAACACATACCCGAGGAATGCAGAAGAGGACATCAACTACATATTCATGACGTGAAAGAATTATTTAAAGAGATCAGCTAGTAAATGGACAAAATATTCCTAACTTCTAGCTCGCAGAACACAAAACTATACTATCTCTTTTGAAGACCCGCTGAAAAACCAGTAGTATTCAAGCATTACACAAACATATCGTATTTTCATTTATTAGGGAAACAAATGCTCATTGGTGCTAATTGATGGCTCATTAGATCGTAAAGGTATATTAACATCTGGAAGGAGTGAAATAACCATGGAAACGAAACACGTATGTAATAATAATTATTTATTTACTAGCTAATACTCGACATGCCATGCTACACCTACTGTCTGTAGCTGTGAGTTCCCAACGATTTCAACCTAGCCTATGGCACTCACCGGATAAAGAACTACTTGTGTGCCAAGTTTGGTCAAAATAGTTCAAACGGTTGAGATTGGTATAAATAAAAAACTACAGACAGGCTGCTGGTAGACGCTTTTGACCTAGCCTGTGACACTCCCCGTATTAAGACCTACCTGTGTGCCAATTTTGGTAAAAATCGGTCAAACGGTGTGGATTTATATAAATAACAAAATACAGAAAGGCTGCTGGTAGACGTTTTTGACCTAGCCTGTGACACTCCCCGTATTAAGACCATCCTGAACGATGTGGATTTGTATAAAGAACAAACAGATAGACAGACACGTGATTTTTATATATATACTAGCTGAATACCCGAGCTTCGTCACGGCAGATAAGTAGTTATTTTATTGCGGTAAATAATGTTTCATTAAAATTACGTTACTATACAATTTTGTGCAGTTTGTTATAGCACGGTTCCCGTCATACTATATGTTATTCAATGGGCGTTAAAATTTAAAAGTTTATATTTCCAAAAAGTTATTTTGAAAAACCCATTATATTTGCGAGCATTACCAAGGTTATAGGGAAGAGGCTGTGCAAGTGTTCCGGATATTATTGCCTCACCTAGAAAACTCTAAGGATAGGCTTAACATGCATCACGGTTTGACCGGGACTGTCCCGGTATTTTGCAATTGTTTCGGTGTCCCGCCCGGTTTTATCAATATCCCAGAAAAGGCTGTAAGGTGTAAAAAGTAATGAATTCATGTTTATAAGAATCTTTTATAAATCGGTTACTTTTCTACAATCAACATTTTTACTACTGCTCACAGTGTCAAAGATATGAGAAGTAATCTAACTGTAAAACGCTGGAACTACCTGCACAGCACTGCCAGCTGCCAGACACTACTATTTGGCTGAGAGATTTTTTTAAGAAAATCAAGTAGCAAAAAAAGTTCCGTTCTTATTTTTAAGGTTTGGGTAGACTAACAGTTCAGGACCCCCCCTTCCCGTTACTTGCTAGGCTTAAAACTCACCATTTTGCTTATAATTTGTACTGTTTTTATTCCCAAACCCCCCCCCCTGGTATGCCCATCCCATATTAATGTGTCTCGGTTTAACTCTCCAAAAATATGGCAAGCCTATCTGACGGGAACAGGGAGAAAAGAAACGCAATTAAAACTCTATGAGTGACAGTTTATTTCTAGTAATTCAAGGACTGCCATCATAGTGGAAATTAACCTCAATTAAAAATAATACTATGAAATAGATAATGTACGGTAACAGCTGTTCTGTTATCGTCCTAGCAACGCTTGCTGCCTAAGCTTGCATGCTCTAACCAACTCAAACATTAAACCCCTCTAAAAATACTTAAAAATTCGAATATCAAAAATCCTTTCTTAGAGAGTGCCTACGTTATATAGGGAGTGTCCATGCAAAATTTCAAAATTTTCTGTCGAGCGGCTTGGGCTGGGCGATGATAGGTCAGTGAGTGAGTGAGTGAGTGGTATGTGACAAATATATAGTAGATAAATTTAAATTAAAACGTCTACTTCTACATAACACAGATATTTAGGACGGGTATCTATAGGTTAACACCCTTTTCTAGCCAGAATAGGAGCGATGCATTTTCTTTTTTCCAATGAAAATTAGTTATCCCTAGTTGTATATCGCCTCTGGAAAGCTGTCACGTACACTCTCATTTGCCAGAGATGTCCTCAGAACTATTACGCAGAGACGGAAGAGGCGCCGAAACCACAGTGTTTCAGGGTAGGCGGAAGGATTCAACGCCAAATATCGAGCTCGCTTTCAACAAAATGTCAACTGAATAAAAATTTCAGATATTTACGGACAGGCTAATACAAAAAAAAAAGAAATATTTCATTTTCCTAGACTAGTTTCATCGATAAGGTTTTTTTATTGTTAAAACTCGTAGGAATCGACTTAGCATAATTTCAAATAACACAAGTGTAATTTGGAATTTAAGTACTGAAAAACATTATATATATATATATATATATATATATATATATATATATATATATATATATATATGTGTGAGTGTGTGTACAGGGTGGCCCCAAAGTAGTGTTTAAGCTTCAAGGAACTCACAAGAAATTCGATTCTGAGCAAAAACGTCAGGGGGTCCAGAAACTAGGGTCCAGGAAACGTTCCCTGGAGAAGCTGATGCTTTAAAACCACGTTTTATAAGCATTAAACGCAGATAACTTCTCAACTACTATTTGTAGAGGAAAAAAGCTTCAAATATATATTGTAGGCCACTAAATCATACACATTTTGTGCACAAAGAAATCGACTTCTTCATCACCAAAGGCAACATGGATTAACGCTGGATGAACACTAATTAGTAATGATAGACCAAAAGAAACTCAAGATTCCGGGATGCAAAATTAGATTCCTCGGTACTCAAAATGTGCATAATTTAGTGCCCTTCTTTTGAGACCACATGTTGAGTCCATTTTTACAAATTTATATTATATCGTAAATTCTATATGATTGTGAGTCAGAAATTAATTTTCTCCCTAGACTACAGAAGTTTAGGAAAACCTGATTTTCAATATCTGCCTCGATGGGAGTGATTTTTTTTCCATAATGTATCAGCCATACTGAAACACAGAAGGTGAGAATTTCGAAACAACTGATTGTGTTATGGCGTCATGACAACAAGCTACGAAATGACTCGTTTAGATGGTTTTGTTCAGGCTATAAACAAGACATAAATATGCGAAGCTTAAAATAAGAAATACTAAGTTTTATGGAAATTGAGCGAAAC
The DNA here is from genome assembly GCA_946811695.1 of Gonocerus acuteangulatus. Classification (NCBI taxonomy): domain Eukaryota; kingdom Metazoa; phylum Arthropoda; class Insecta; order Hemiptera; family Coreidae; genus Gonocerus; species Gonocerus acuteangulatus. The sequence goes on from OX328129.1 coordinate 49,361,057, forward strand.
GACTGTCAAATAAAAACTGTACAACAAGCTCATTCATTTTCCTAGTCATAAATAATTTTTTCCCGGGATTCATTAATCCTACGACATTACGAGGGCATTAAGGAATGTTACAAGGCGCCTTTCTGCATGTATCAAGAAGCAACAAGATCTGAACGTGCAGATAATACATGATTCCAAACAGCAAGGGGAGAGATACCTTCGAACGTCTAAAGTTGTGAAAATGAAGGGTTTATAGCGGTTGTAATTTGTCTGAGATTGGCCAACATTATACGAACACGATGCGGTGTCTCTGCCGTTCGCTCACGACAAGGCTACCGTGCAAATTTGTACCAGAGCTCGCACTAACTCCCCTCAAGTGACGTTATCTCTACGTTCGATCGTACATGATCGTGGATCCCAGCTAATTCATTCCATATGCAACGCACGCCACTCCGACCTCTGCCTCAATGGTTATCAGTCCTCTTGGAAGTGTAAATGGTTGGCGTCCTATAAGTAATTCTTTCTTCTTCTTCGTGAAATTTGTGTCTCTTTTACTACCAGCTCTAAGAAATGCAGAAGAATTATATCCTCTTCGTGTATGCCTCAAACGTTCTAGTTTCACAGATAAACTAAGAATTGTAAAAACAACCCAAGAGAAAGTATTTTATTGTTTCTTGCATAATTAACTAAAACACATTGTGCAATTAAGGTTTTAGGAGAAAAACTGTTGGCTATCATCATTGCAATACAAGTAAAATATTTATCAAAGATGGCAAGCACTATTAATGAGGAGTAGAGTAAGTTTGAGGAAGATTACAGCTGCTATCAGAAAACATTGGATTGAAAACATGACTATAAATTGCCTACAAAAACCATAACCGAAGAAATTAACTAAATAAAAAATTAATAAATAGAAGTATTTATAGCCTATTTACTTTATATCAGGCATACATAAACACACACATATAAATGTGTGTTTGTGGTTGTGCAGATATAACCCCATATTATTTATGATTTAATGTGTACATTTTGTAGTAGTATTTTTTTTTTTTTTTTAATGTAAAAGGGTTTACATAATAATTTAAGGCAAATCATGGGTATAATAACTATAATTAATTGTAGCTATTTCGTACTGATTGTGATTCATTTATTTAAACTTCAACGTCCATTTATAAATAACTTAAATTTTTAAGATGGGTTATCTACGATTTACCACCAATTCCAAGCCATGACGTATTAATAATTTCGACAGTTAATAATTTAATGGAAAAGAGCAAAACTAAGTTTATTGTAGTCACTTCCTTAGGAAAGCGTTTATTTACACAATTCCATTGGTAAGGACTTATGAATTCAATAGCTGTTCAAAAGTTAACACAAACGCTATCTAGAGGAGCAAAAAATAAAATGTAGCGACAATGTCATAAGGATTCGATGCACTGCTATTAAAATAAAAATCAAAATAAAACATATTTATGATCATTAGAGCAAATAACCCATTTTTAATTCCTCTATAAGACAAATTAACGATTAAGTACAATGCAATTAATATGTAATAAAACATAGATGGTTATGGTAAGTGAAGCTGATTTATTCCGGCAGTAAAAGTAGATATGGGAATGGGATATTGCTGTTTTTATTGCATCCATATAACCCTTGACAGACATTCACCTAGTGAAGGGCAGTATTGCTTTGTCCCATTCATCAATGATAAGCTTCAGATTTAAAGAAACGTCTTGATCATATTATGTTGAAATTATGGGAAGAAACTCCGTTTTTGCCCGCTCGTATAATGAGCCAGAAGTGTAAAAAAAAGTTTCACTCGATAAAGCTGCGTCACCTTAGCATGTTTCCGTAACTTTTTAACCCCAGCTGTTATTTGGAAAGCTTAGAACACATATTGTTGGTAATTAATAACTTCTGTAACAAATTAGAGATAACCAACTAAAATAGCGACGTTGAATACACCGGTTCTCGTAGATCACCGAAGTTAAGCAACGTCGGGCGTGGTCAGTACCTGAATGGGTGACCGACCACGTGCTGTTGGCATTAGAAAAGGGTGGCAACCTGTAGATAGCCCGGCGCTAATAGCCAAACAGTTGATGCGCCGTAAAAAAAACAAAAAAAAAACAAAAAAAAAAAAAAAAAAAAAAAAACACCTAAAATAGCCAAATCCACATCTTAAAGAATATTTAGGTGTCACGGTGCACAGAAAACTTACAAACATAAAAAAATTATTTCTCATTTAAAACTAAAAAACAACAACAAAAACACAGTAAGTGCAAAATCAGTTATAAAAAAAAACTGAAGAACTGACACAAAGAACCGTTAAAAGCAGCGAAACCGACAGTTTTGAACCTCGGACTGAGGTCAGCCCATCTCGAGGAACCGTTTTTGTAGGAAATTAACTAGACTTTTGATTGGTAACCTTGCGATTATCACGATTTCACAACTATTTTTGAGATATTTAGGAAAATATACGAAAAACCCAAAGCCGCTGGTCTCTCGTTAATTTTTTTTTTTGTCTAATACTTAACTCCAAACGTACCAAACCAATTTGTAAATATTTCAGTTTGGATTAATTTCATACATCCAACACCACAATTTTCAATTTAACACATATTTTCTGGACACAAACCGAAAATTTGTAATTAGGGAAATTATTTTTATCCAGTTATTTTAAACACTGTTACATATCTCACCTTAAAATGTTTCATTCGTTTCTCTACGTTATAAAACATATCGTCCCTGCCTTGTCAAACTATCGAATATGAAAAATCTCGTTTTCAGATTCGGGACTTTACTCATGGATTGTGGAAGATACTGCTTGTTGCAAAAGCAACGCTCACCCCTTTAGAATAGCCTTTAATGCCTTAAATAAAGTATCGAATAAGATCATTTTTCAATATATTACTTCATCAATGGATGGAATATGTTCGTTCCTATTTTGCTCAGATTTTCATATTCGATAGTTTGACATGGTAGAGACGATATAAGAAGCGCTACATTTTGTTTCGCTCGAATTCTGCCCGAAAACCAATTTTCCTTTTGACGGATTCTGCTTGTTAAAGAACTTGACCTTTCAAATAAGACGAAGGATTTTTGTACCAAATTCTATCCACTTCAGACCATTTTTGGTGCAGCCAGGGAGCGAATATTCTTTATATATAGGTATAGACACATACCAATCACTACTATTTGTAAGGATGTACTCAATTTTTAAACGTATAATAATGCGTTTATTTTCAAGGACGAATACGAAGAGGCTTACGATGTCGATCAGGATTCGCCAAGATATGTGAAAATAATTTCCTTTAAGACGGCTTACTTTGTTAATACAACTGTGAAGTACAAGACGATTGAATACTCTGCAGGCGGATCTGCAAGAAAAAATAGCCGTTTAAGGCCCGTGGTACGAAGACTGACGAGTGACTTCCTAAAAGACTTGGGGAAGGCCTCCAACAGATTCCTTATGAGATACGGGGTATTTCACGTACGGCAGATAAACACACAATCAATCATTCGGAATTTATTTCACAATTTTACCTCCATGCTTACAAACATAATTGTATAAATTTGAACTCTTATTTACATTTTTTCTTGGCAATTTTAAAATTATCAAAAATACCCTTAATATATTTCGAAAGATTGATAAGTATGCTGTGTGTGTAGCAAGCCACAATAATTATGCGATAACCCTCGTTTTTAAATAAAGAATTTCCTCTAACTGCTAGTTTAGAAAACCATCTGTAAGGCCAAGATGTTAAGTGATTAAGACGGCGAAACGCATTGAGCAAAGAGGAAGGTGTTCACACAGGCTGGCTCCCAAAGACAATAGACCTGAGAAACTTGGATATTTGGCAATTCCCGTTGGAACAGCAACAACGCGTGGATGTACTGTCGTGGTTGCTTAAGGGCGATATTTCTAGGTCTAAACATTTATTATAGTCGGAGAGCTGGCAACGCACTTTTCATGAAGTGTTTTATGCACCCTGAAATTTTGATATAATGTACCTCTTGGGTAGATAAGATGGTAAGTATGTATTTCCTGGACATAGCTTGGAACACCAGGTACTGCGCATAAGGGAAAGGTACAACACAATATTGCCCAAAAATAGGGTTTTATTCAGAAGCCAACTATTATTAATGAAAAAAAATTGCAAATTAGGGCAAATTTGAAATGAATAATAAATAAGGCAGGCACTTTTAAGGGGGGTAAAAAGTAAATTAAAAAAACAAAACAAAGTACCTAGTTTTTATTTTTAATGTTAAATGAAGTGCTTTATTCACGCTGCGATTTAAACAGCGTCTTCAATAAACATATTTGAAAATAATTACAAAAGGGCAGACACTTTTGTGGGGTTTAATTATCAGGAAACATAAAAATAAATGTTGCCTATGATAGACTGCAATACACTGCGCGTAACAGTAAGAGTGAATGAGAGCACCACGCAGTTGTGTTTTTTTTTTTTTTTTTTTTTTGGCGAAATCTTGGCCATTAGCACCGACGTTCAGGGGGCAGCCAGGAATTTTCTCAGCGAGCCCTGAGATGAGAAAATTCCTATCACCGGTGGGGATCGAACCCACCATCTCCCGCTTATTAACCTAGCGCGCTAGCCACTAGACCACGGGAGACCCCAGTTGTGGTTATTCTCTGCACTCTCATCAGTTCTTGCTCACATGAACTAGTACAGCTGTTCCGGTTTTAATGGCAGCGCGAATAAAACTCTCATTTAATATTAGAATAAAAACCATTATTTTTTTTTTTTTTTTTTTTTTTTTACGTGTTATACCCCTTAAAAGTGTCTGCCATATTTATTATTCATTGTAAAATTGTCTTAATTTTACATTAAAGATAGTTGGCTTCTGAATAAAACTCTATTTTTGGGAAATCTTTTTTTGTACCTTTCCCCTATGCGCAATACCTGGTGTTCCAAGGTACGTCCAGGAAACACATACTTACCTTCTTATCTACCCAAGAGGTACATTATAGCAAAATTTCAAGGAGCATAAAACACTTCATGAATCGTGCGGTTACTCCAGCACTCGGACTATTTAGTTTTCTTTTTAGCTTACCATGCTCCTCTTCTAGGGTGAATGACATCGTACCAAACGTAAATAAAGTAATATACATATGGCCGATATGGGCAAATTAGTAATTTGTGTCAGGAGTAACCCCCCCCCCCCCCTTCCGATGGACCGATTTTGTTGGTTAACAAACTTGTCCAATAGCTTCTTGAAGGAAAGCTAATACCAAGTTTCCGGACAAAACAACAAATACAGTGGACGCTATCGTGTTAACAGACACTTATATCAATTTTAACGGGGATCATTTTCGTTATGTAGGATAGATGGAGATTTGAAGAAATTATTCAAACATTCTTTCATGATTGCAACCTCAATAGTTACGTTCTTTCGGAAAGTGCAAAAAGGGCAGTAAACACTACATAACCTTCCCAAAAACTTGATAGTTAAAATAAAATAAATGAATGCCGATACCTTCTTGAGAATATCTGCTATGCCTTGAGTATGTTGTGACCCTGATCTTGGAAGGAGATAGCTTGTAGCTCATTAGATGAGGGAAAATCTGAAATAATGAACTAACAAGTCTGGTGTAACATGGATGCTAGATTTCCAAACAAAGGGAACGACTTTCCGTAACTTCTCCGCATTGGTTTGCAAATCAAAACCTAACTTCTCACATATTAAGCAATATCTATAATAATAGGCAGCGGATAAAAGAGATTTACATTATTATAAAGTTGTGCGTAAGTATCTTAGTTTTATGATAATTGTCTGGTTATTATTATATCTGGGCAGATTCATAAAAAGACCCTCACGCAGGAGCTGCACAACTAAGTACGTTTCTCATCACATTTATTTCTTTATACTACATTGCAGAAGAATGCACTTAAAATAACCAATATTAGTATAAAATATTTATATATTTAGAGTTCTAAATCCGCTTATAAATATCACAGATTTTCTGGAAGGGTTTTAACAGGTTATTAGACTTTGTTTATTAAAAAAAAACGCCTGTTTGCCTCTGTTTTTAATTACTTGTTTGCTTGTTGTTGTTTTTTTTTAATGCAATTACCAGAAAATAAGTATTGTAGTAAAACAAGGTAAGTAGATGTGAAGCATATTTTTAATAGTGTTTTCCTCGGGCGAAAGTTGAAAAGACAGAAATAGCCCAAGAGGTAGAGAGGTTCGAGCTAACAATAATTTCCCCACAATATTTTTTTTAAACTAAGTTTTCGACACGAATTTTAGTGTGAAAAACTTCGAATATTGAGAAAGGAACATTAAATTCTGCCTCAAATGAACTGGTCAAAATTTGACGCAGAATTTAATGCTGTTTTATAATTAGTTGATAGAAGATACTCCTTTTGACGAACGAACATTTCTCGGACACAGGTATCAGTGTAAATTTCTTAGGGTTCCTCACACCCCGTCTTTCCCCTTAGCATACTGAACTAACTAGTAAATGGTACATTTAGAATGGAATCAGAAGTAAATTTTGGCCAATAGGAACCAACATTTTGCACAAGGCGATCACTAAAAAATTTCACTTGTCCTAAACAATTTTAAGTTTTTGTGCATTTTCGACCCAGTTAGCAGGGGGGGGGGCGAGGTTAGCTCAGTGGTAGAGCACTGGACTAATAAGTTGGAGGACCTGAGTTCAAATACCGAACATGCACTAAAGATTTTTTCATCTAGTGTCTTTGTTCATGGGTTGGATTCCCTTCAACTTTTAGGGAGGGGGTATCAAAAGAATTGATGAATTGATGATGAGTCAAAATCAACGCTTTACAAATTAATAAAGAAAAACTTAAAAACGTTTAACATTTCGTTGTTTTTCGCCTGCCAAAAGTTAACCCACGGCTTTCGAGGTGGAAAACATGATTTCAGCATACTCGCACCATGCCTAACGATATTTTAAAAAATCTTGTGGGGGGATTATTGTTAGCTCGACCCCATTCTGAAGCCTCGATATACTAGGCTAAAAGACTATTTTCTCTTAGAGATTTCGTTTTACATTTGTTTATTCATGTGAAACTAGAGATAATAATAGAAAGCACAAGCAGCTTAAGCTTGTGCCGTTTTGCGAGTCGGCATATGACATAGGCGAATAACTTAATAATAATCACTTTTATGAGCAAATAAGTAATAAATGGCAATGTCATTTCTTTTATGGGGCATAAAATCCCATCAGGAGATAAGATCTCTGAAAAACATTTATTTATAATATTTCTATCCTTTTGGCTATTTAATAAATTTTGCATGACATTGAGATGGTTGTCATATTGTATTTAATGTCGTCGCCTCGCCTAATTCCTTATTCAGAATTCCAATGCTAATGTTCTCTCGGTTGTGTCGTTATTGTGGGAGTATTCGAATATATTATTCAATTATATTCAATTTGTCACTCAGACTGTTAGCTATTCATTGGAAATATAAAACACTGAAAGTTTGACAGGTAATTTTTTGTAATAGCAAATATGACCTTCTATTAATGATTCCGACACAAAGAATTGATTTTATTAAGATAGAAATTTACATAACTTGAAGTAAATTATCCGTCAAAATGATTTAGGCTGTCAAATATTTAAATAAAATATTAACAAAATGGTAATGCGTTCGATTCCTGTTCATATTTTATTTTATTTTTTTTTTTCATAACTATAGAAAATACTAGTCATCTAGGAGCGATTTAGGCTCAGTGGTAGAGCAATCTACTAATGTTCTGGAGTCCGAGTGACCAACCAAACTGTCTCTAGGCTCACCCTGCCCTTCATGAGTACATGCAAAGGGAAACGTCAGACGGACGGAATAGAGTATGGAAGATTGGGATTGTTAGTTTTCTTTTCGTCCATAGCATTGAATTTTCACTATCCAGTACTGAAGGTTCTATTAGATTTTTCAATAATAAATCAGCAAATTTATTGTTCAAAAGCGAGATAAATCTGTCAAGGAAATAATAGGAATGCTAAATTATAATTGCCGCTCTTCTATTTCTGTAATCATGAGACTCCATAGGATGATAAATTTTTATTTATTTTGGCATCTCAAGGAAAATATTCATGAACAAAAATTAATTACTTGAGTTGTCATTTTAAAATTTACTACGATTAGTTTGTTTCGATTTATTTATTTATTTTTGAAATTACACATGGTGTAAGTTTATTTCATTTATATTAGAATGAGTAAGTTTATACATCAATTAATCAAACATCCATGGTATTTCGATCATACGTTAGTCGATTACTAAAGAATAATTTTTCAAACTCAGCCGACGATAAGTGTACGGACTTTCTTCGTTTCAGTAATATTTTTTTTCAGAAAAATACTTTAATTGGATTTGGAACAACTTAATTTTATCGGAGGAATAATTCTTAAAATATGAAGAATTATTTATATCGTTCTTTATTTATTTTATATATAAATATTTATTTATTTCAATTTTAACATCCCTTATAATTAACTCAGAATTTTAGGACGGGTTATCTACATTTACCACCCTTTTCTAGGCAGGGGGGGGGCAACTAATAAGTTGGAGGACCTGAGTTCAAATACCGAACAAGCACTAAAGATTTTTTCATCTAGTGTCTTTGTTCATGGATTGGATTCGGCCTCCCTGACCATCCCTAGGCCAACCCAGCCTTTAATTACATTAAAGTAATTATGCCTTTAATTACTTTAATGTAATTAAAGGCTGGGTTGCCCTTGGAATGGTTGGGGAGGCTGAATCCAACCCATGAACAAAGACACTAGATGAAAAAATCTTTAGTGCTTGCTCGGTAATGGGTACCTTGGTGCTAATGACCCTAGCAGTCGAAGCAGCCAAGGGGGAAATCAGGCGGCCGGAGCATAGTACTGACCACACTATCTCCCTATTGTGCCGTATGGTCATGAATCAGATACCTCTATAGTATCAGCCCCTCAGGGCCCTCATGGTCTGTGACGGGACTGATTTTTTTTTCTTTCTAGCCAGGATAGGGCTGATGCCTTTTCATTTTTTCTAAGAAAAGCCAACACTCCTAGTGGGAATCGAACCCACGACACTTGGAACAAACTGGTAAGTCTTCACGCCTTAACACTCACGGCCATCGGGCCTTATATATAAATAAATAAACTTAAATATCGTTCTTTAAAATAAATATCCATATGTTTAGAAATTTACAATTATTTTTACGTCAAATAGGCTTTGTAAACACATATCCAAAATGTCACGTAGGAAGAGAGACTTCAGTCATCTCTGGAGATCTTATTGAAGGAGTAAGTTCTGAGTTAGAAGGAGACCTTCCAAATATTCGGGACCACTCGCTCGAAGAACGAACTCTTGTCCCAATAAATATTTAAGATTAGAAGAATAACCTTTACAACATCGGGTCACAGCCTTCAATCCTATATTACCACCCAGTTAACAATTATCCAAGATAGCCCTTATACCACAATAGTTGTTGGAAAACACCAGTTCTTTCTCTGGTCCCCTCTTCCGCATCCCACTTGAGAAACATTGGTCTCTCTTTTATTCATTCATCCTGAGAACCTCCATATGGTCGTCTCCTTCGCAGAAGGAACTAAGGACGCTAAGAATCATTCAGAAGTGAAGATAGCCATTCTTAAGTGAAGCTATATTCTCAATTAAAAGGTACCTACCTTAACGAGAACTATTCTAAACCCAGCATGGGAGGCCAGCTGTAATAGAAGAATGAACAGAAATCTGTCAATTTAGAGACCGTGAGAGTCTGGAATGGAGATACAGAGGTTAATAAGGAATGTGTTCGGGAGGTCACAGCTTCCCGAGGGGTTAGGAAACAATGACTTAGTTCTCCGATCCGTAGCGGATAGTTGAATGGAGCATCTTCGAATAGTACGAATAATGAGCAATACAAATCCACAAAATTCAACATCGAAGGGCAGACTGAAGCAACGACAAATAAGCTTTAGGAACAGATGGTACACACACAAACACTTGCGTAGAACTAGACTGATTAATAAGTGCATCACACAAGAGGTGCATAACTAAGCACCTTCAATAATGTGAATAGTAAGCGCTGGATTCCTAAAAAAAAAGTACTTAAATAACCTATATACTTTTGTAAAAATAATTACCTTTGCTCTTTTGATTTTTCTAATGCATATCCGACTCCATTAATATTTTTTCATTTAATTTTGTTGTTTGGTCCAACTTCCAATCGACCAATTTTTTACTTTTTTTTTTTAAACACTTGCCCATTAATAGTTAAGACGGACTACTGAGACGACTCCTTGTACCCTCGTCTAAATTATCAATACAGAACAAACTAACGATATACAAAACAATCATTCGACCAATATGGACATACGGACTTGAACTCTGGGGATCTGCAAAACCATCCAACTTCAACAGAATACAGGCATTCCAGTCAAAAGTGCTCCGTAAAATTGTAAATGCCCCATTCTACGTCTCAAACAAAACCCTTCACAATGACCTTAACATTCCATTTGTCCTTGATCTTGCTAAAACCCGTTTCCAAATGTTCCACTCCAAATTGTCCTACCATCCTAATCCTGAAGGTCTATCCTTATCGTCCCAATCCCACCCAGACAATCCTCCCAGGCGGCTCAAGAGACAGTGGCCACGAGACAATTTACTCACCTAACCGTATCATGATCATTGAAATAGTTATTTAGACAGCCACGGAAGTGCCAACAATGGTTGGCTCCTTCCAAATGTGTATGGTTTTTATTTTATTTTACTTTTACCGTTTTGTTCAATTTAAACATAATATATATATATATATATATATATATATATATATATATCTGTATCAACAAACTTGATAATTGTACATATAATAATTTGTACAGATTTCAAATAAATGAGCTAATAAAAAAAAATTAATAGTTAAGGATGATATATCCCAAGCTTTATTGTAAGTTAGTAAAAATTACGGCCAGGAGGGGCATATTAATAATTTGATATTTGAAAATTCCTAAAAGAACAATTACGTTTACTTTTACAACACATTGTTAACCTTCCCAACAAAATAGCCTGTTTTGTTCGTTAATGAACTCGTCAAATCATTAGTATGGTAATGCTATATAATAAGTAGCAAAAAAACAAACAGACACACACAAATGCATATATACATATTAAATATATATTTGTGTGACAGTTAGCGGCCATAATAATACAACTTTAGTATCTACCACAGTCTTTCAGAAAGTGCTTATATATGGCGTTATCTTACATTTATCATAATTAATTTATTAATTTAACAATACAGAAATAAGTACACCAATAGAAAGTCCCAAAGTCCGATGGCCCGTATTAGGCGTGAGGAATAAGGTATAAGAGTAACATATCCTGTGTAAAAACTCTCCCAACCAATAAATTTATTTAATACTCATAAACGTCAAACTTAAAAGTATCAAATTGTAAAAACCAGCGAGCTGTATGGTAAGTAATCATTTTCCATGTCCTCCAGAATCGCAAAATGTGGAAAACTTGTAAAAATAAAACAAATGTATCTGCTGAAAATATCTTTTCAAATGCACTCTCACCAAAACCACTTCCAGTTCCTAATACAAAATTCCATGGCAGAATTCGACAATTAACCCTAAACGTGAAAGCAATATTGACAATGCCTCAATTCATCATTGGAAAGTCTTCAAAACCAATTATTAATTATGAATTTATTTTCTTCAATAGTATTTAAGGAGGAACGGTGGCCGAGAGTGCAAAGGCGTGTATAGTCTAAGGTCGTGGGTTCGATTCCCACTAGTTTTTCTTAAAAAAAAAGAAAATGCATCATCCCTATCCTGACTAAAAAATTGTGGTGACCTATAGATAACCCGTTCTAAAATTCGGTGTATATTACAGGTGGACGTTAAAATGTAAATAAATATATAATTGAAGCTGCAATATTACCCATGTAAGGTAGGCCCTACATTGTAGTATAGACAAATGATAAATACTGAGCATCAGATTAAACGTTTAGCATTAAATAATTTTAATTAGTTGCTATTAAAACCTTTGTAATAGTTAGTAATTAAAGAAGGAGTCGTTAGCAACGGTATTTGACTCCGTAACTACAGTTTTACTTCATGCATCCTCAACTATCCATTGCGGCTAAATGGTCCACAGTTCGCACTATGCCCTTGGGCTCAAATCTTAGAAGTATGTAATGTCTACAGAAAATCCATTATTATCAGCTGATAATGGGAGAGTTTTTACTTCGCCTCGATTGATAAGTAGGCATATATATATATATATATATATATATATATATATATATATATATATACACACACAAACACACACAAACACACACACACACACACACACGTTTATACAAACATATGTGTAAATGTATATAAGAATAGTGTGATATACATGTACACGTATCAACACAATAGTAACCACAATTTTCTCCGTATATAGCAATCGCAACATATCAAACGATTGGAAGAGTTCGCTAGCATGTAAAATTGTTTTTCTTGAGAGGAGAAAGGGTTAAAATTATTGGTGTGCTCCTAACGTTTAAAATCGTTGTTATATTGCAACGAAACTCGGCATACATCGTGCTAATCTTAAGACCACGATTTTTTGTAAAAATAAACTAAATCGGCTTAACGATTAACCATGGAGCCAAATTATTAATTAGTAGATGTCATGCCCAAAGATTGAGGAACATGTGTTCTAAAAATAAGCACATTGGTACAAAAGTGGGGGGGTTTACTTCAGAAATAAAATTATTGAGACAGCTGATCATTTTAAAGAGAAAAACTATTGCTGTTTATTTTGAATTTACATAGCTTATTTTAAACAAATTCTCCAGAAATGCGGCTTAAAATAACCACCTCGCTGAAGAATGCGGTTACCTACTAAGCAGCTCCTGCGTGATGGATTTTTTCAATCAATTTCCAGAAAGAATTGTCCCTGTTTTTACATAAATAAAAAAATCAAATATTAAATTTCATTCTAGATAGCGTTTGTCTTACTTTTTGTATTCATCGAATGATCCAGATAATGACTATTTTTCAAAAATATGAAAAAAAAAACAAATGGTTCTATTGTACTTTCCTCTAATTAGAGAATAACCAGAAAATTTTAAATTGAATATTATAGATGAAAATATTATTTTGTTAATAAACAAATTTTTGAGGTTTAGAAAGTTGTTATTTTTGTCACTTTTACAGACCACTGAATTACATTATAAAGAAGAAATTGTTGACCTTGATTGCGGTTTGGGGTTTTGAACGAGTATTTTTTTTTTTTTTAACTAAATATTCTACTTGCATTGACTATTTTTAATGAAACCCGAAACGAACACAAGACCATCCAATACCAAAATAAATAATTCTCTCTTCGTCGATTATTAGATTTCAAACATTCCCAACTACAAGCTACTTGAGTTTCCATTCATGTTGCCAATGTACACGTTTGAAATAATGGAATGGCATTATGATCAGACAATAGTTGATTCTCCAATTCCTTTTTTGGTGTTTTTATATTTGTTATTTGAACTACGAATTAAACTCATCGATCCACCTCCATAAACAACAATGTCGTCCAATGTACCGCAGAGGATAAAATAAAAATCAAACGCAAACCCCCTCACTTCTTATATAATCCAAAATTGAGAGCACATATAACGCGCGGCAGAAAATTTCAGAGTTGTGAAACAATGAAAGGGAGCAGACATGAATAGATGGCAATCGCATGTAATGGCGAATGTATGGAGAGTTGCCTGCAATTTTTGGACTAATATTTTAGCTAAGGGCTGTGATTAGAAGGTAACAAGCCGACAGGCATCAGAACTAACCTCAGATATCAGCTGACTAATGCACTTGTTCGACATTCAATAACTGGTAAATCATTCTTCAACAACTACCACAATCAACAATCAACACAAACATGAGTGAACATTTCCGGGGAAAGGCACTTCAAAACATGCCTTTCTTGTCGAACGAAAAGATATTTAGAATGTGTTTGTCTGAGCTCAATACACCTATATATAAATATTGATTTGACGATAGTTAGCCTTCAATATGATAAAAATTCAACGGCTGTGATTCGGCTAAGAAAGGAACGACAGATTTTTAGAGAAATCTATATTCCGGAAATTTCGGCTACTCTTCGGGAGTCTTCATTAGCAATGTATGCCATTTTATTAATAACAAGAAATAAAATCCAAAATTCATCTTTTAAACAATAATTATGTTTTACCATTTAAATATAAACAAATAGTTTAATTTAATCAATTACCCAACCGTATATTAGCTTTTGCTAAGCATTACATGAGACAGGAGGTAAAGCTATAGAGGCACAAAAAACATAACATTATCTTTAGCTTGAGTGTCTATATTGATAAATTGTGTTTTTTCTTTGCTTTTATTTTAATTTTCAATTGTTTATTTTATATATTTAAAAAAAAAAACGCTGTGACAGTTAGTCATCAAATGTATAGGATGAGCGGAATAAAACAAATAGCCGCAACGTAGGGTTACTTTGATGCTGACATAATATTTATTATTTATTTAAATTTTTGACATCCATTATTATTATTAACTAAGAATTTTTTGACGGGCTACATAATAGGTTGACATAATAGAAATCATTACAATTCAATTTAATTTTTAGCACAAACATCTATTGTGATAAGAACAATTACAGCTGAGAAGGCAAATCACTTTTTTTATTTAAATTTTAACGTCCATTATTATTAACTACGGATTTTGGGACGGGTTATTTATAGGTTGACACCCTTGACTAGCCAGGACAGGACTGGTGCCTTTTCTTTTTTTCTAAAGAAAAACCACCACCCCATAGTCGAAATCGAACCCCCGACCGTTGGCACGTAGTGTCAAATCCTCACGCCTTAACACTCACGGCCATCGGGCCTCGTTATATATAAATCAATAAACTTAAATATCGTTCTTTAAAATAAATATTCATCTGGTTAGAAACTTACAACTATTTTTACGTCAAATAGGTTTTGTAAAAACATATTCAAAATGTCAAGGAGGAACAGACACTTCAGTCATCTCTGAAGATCTTATTGAAGGTCTATTGTTCAGAGTTATAAAGAGACCATCAAAATATGCGGTACCACGCGCTCGAACAACAAACTCTCACATTCGTGGTAATGAGAAAAAAATCAAAAAATTCTTCTTAAAAAAATTGCCTACATTTATAAATATTTAAACGCCAAGAAATATTTTTAATCTTGTAAAAAATACAGTTAAATATTTTAAATAATTTCTTTCTCGAGAATATGATTTCAACCTAATTTAAAATGAATACTAAATTGACGGCAAGCCTTCTTGAAAGTATGAGAAGGTGCTTTGAGACAAGACAGCTAACGTATTATGTTAATGTAAGTACCAAGTAACTTGGACTGTCGCTAGAGGCTATAGCCACTCACGATTCACCATCCACCGTTATACTTCAAACTTCAACAACACCATTCTCTCATATATATATATATATATATATATATATATATATATATATATATATATATATATACATAATTCAGAATAGATAAAAAACAAAACGAGAAATTACCCCAATTTTGGTTTATTTGTGGGGGGAAATTTCACGCCAGTAACAGTTCTTGATTAATCACGAATGGGCGTCCCGAGGGACACGCAGTGCTGAGAATCGACATCTGAATTGGAAGCCGTGAGATGAGGAAATGAAGACAGAGGCCTATGTCGACCTGCATCTCCTCTACGTCATTAATATTCAGTTTGCCGACAATCGTCACTTCAGACTCCTGGGACCTGCAAGTCAGCCACACGTGGATCCCAGCCTTTTGACGACTCCTAGAGATCTCCAGCTATGGTATGGTTGCATAACTCATACCGCAGTTTTCCTGTAGGCCTTCGCTATTCCACTAGTATTTCTCATATTTATTTGAAGCCAGAGATTTAAATCTGAGTGAAACCCTCCATTTCAGAGCCAAAGTATGCCCAATTGTCCAGCTTCATGCATAAAATAAGTATTAAACTCTACAAGTAGAAAGATTAACATGATAATATATTGCCCCCAAATTTAGTAAAATACCCTAGACGTTTTAAAAAATATTAATTTTTTTTTTCGAAAATGTTGAACAATTCCTCATTTTCTATTTTAAAAATCCGTCAAAAGTAGGTCATAAAATCGTAATAATACAATGAATGTAAATATCCCTACGTACTTTACAAGTAAATATCATTAGGAATCTGCAGTTAAAATTTAAAGTTGATCAGGTGAAAGTTAAAAGAACTAGCGTAAAAGAATATATCGCCCGATTTGAAAAAAACATTTTCGATTTTTCATTGAATAAGCAGCATAATTTAAGAAATTTATATTATTTAAGTTTTATAAGCTTTCGATTCATTCATAATAATGTAGTGTTTATACGGTTTTATGTATTTATATATTTATTAATAATCTAGGTAGTTGGTAACAGCTTATTAAGTCTTCAATAGTTTTGTATTTTATATTACATTTTTGTTATGGAAACGTTTCGGCTATAAGCCATTTTCAATCCAATTGTCTGTATGATTTTGTATTATTATGATATTATTATTACCTCAATTATTACATATTATTTTATATATTTGATTCTGCTTTTGTAACGGAGGACTAGATGTGCAAGACAATTTATTTTCACTACATAAAATATCAATACACCACCTGCCAACCCTCAGTTTTGCACATCTAGTCCTCCGTTACAGAAGCAGACTCAAATATATAAAAAAAACGTTACAGAAGCAGACTCAAATATATAAACGTCACGCAGGAGCTGCATAACTAAGCACTTTCCTCAGAATTGGGTAGTGTCGAGTGCATTCCTGAATAATTTGCTTAAAATTACCTATAAAAATAATTACAATAAAAACATTAGTAGTTGTGCTGTTTTGTTTTTATGAGCAGCTGTTTCAATTATTAATTTTGTAATTAATTTGTTTTTTGTATGCGGGGTACGCACTACGTACTAAATACACAAAGCTTCACATTTCATCTATTGATCTTGATGAGTTTCACGAACCTACGTTTGGCGGAAGAATTCAATTCAAACATAGTACAAAGTAACACCCCCCCCCCCCTTCCAATAGACCGATTTAGTTCATTTTCACAACACTTCTTTCTAATTAGATAGCCAGGACGTATAAAGAGTTTCCGGAGTAACCCCCCCCCCCTTCTAGTCAACCGATTTAGTTTATTTTTACAACACTCTTCAGGTGAACACAACGAATACCGAGTTTCGTTGAAATATAACAAAAATTACGACTGGTATTGGCAAATAACTACTTTGGCTCCGGAGTAAACCCCCCTCCGGATGGACCGATTTTGTTGGCTAACGAACTCGATCAATCGTTTGATGGGGGAATACTATATACCTAGTTTCGTGGCGAAAAAACAAAAACTCTGGCCTGTATCGTGTTAACGGACACATATATAACTATATATATGCATATATATATACATATATGTATATATATATATATATAGATATATATAAATTTTAACTGGGGTCATTTTTGGTGTCTACTAGGTAGGATCGATAAAGATTCGAAGACATTTTTCAAAAATTCCGTCATGAGTGTAACCTCAATAGCTACTTTCCTGCGGAGGAAAGTGCTAATAATATGTAATAATTGAGGTAATAATAATATCATCCATGAAATAATAGAGACATGAACCATACAATTTTATAAAAAAAAAATGAAATTTCCTCCTCATGAAATTAAATAATATCAAATTTACAAGCACATAATCTGAAGATTATAATGTACATATATATAAAAAAATAATACAAAATCATACAGACAATTGGATTGAAAATGGCTTATAGCCGAAACGTTTCCACAACAAAAATGCAAAACTATTGAAGACTTAATAAGCTGTTACCAACTACCTAGAACATCTTAGTTTTCAACTTAGGATCTACAATATATTTATTAATAATTGTTTCGAAGGTCCGAAGGCTGTGAGTGTTAAGGCGTGAGCACTTAACACTCACATTATATCACAGCCATACTCCGTGCCAAAGGAACTTCTCACTGAAGGTAACCAGTAAGTAGGCAATATCTCAACTTATCGACTTACCAGATTTTATGATTTCTTATGAAGGCCTCGAAAACAGACATGATAATGAAGCCACATTTTTCCCATGAATAAGATCATGTCGATTATAGTTTAAATTTATTTTAATCATTTTAATTCTAGTATTAGGAGGCACGGTGGCCGTGACTGCTAAGAAGTATGCACTCCTTACCTAAGTTTGTGGGTTCGAATCCTACTAGGGGTGATGGCTTTTCTTTAGACAAAAAGAAAATACATCAGCCCTAACCTGGCTAGAAAAGGGTGGTATCCTAGAGATAACCCGTCCCAAAATACGTAGTTAATACTAATGGACGTTAAAATTTAAATAAATCAATAAATAATTGGTTCGCTTTCTTTATGTTGTGTACCCTAACTCCAATATTATCTCGCTTATTATTATAAAATAATAGCTGATTATTCAACTCCTAGAATCACAGGCTATAACATTTCTGTAGTATGCTTGAAATATCTGTAGTATGGTTAATCAGCAGACAGTTTTTTAACAATGAGATTCAACAATTTTTTATTTTGAAATAAGAATGTATTGGGAGCGGTAGCTATAGCTAGCGTATCGCCCGATTTGAAAAACATAGTTTTAAGAAAATCGACTTTACAGTTGTTTTTTTGTTTTTTTTTTTTTTTTTATTGAATTTAAGGCGTGTCAACCGTTGGGGTCATTAACGCCACTTTACAGTTTAATGTAACGAAAAGTACATTATTTCCCCCCCCCCATAATATCTTGTAATAAAGAAAGAAAGGGGGGTTATTATTCAAATTTATCGGGCCTTTAGTTGAAAAATCCAATATTTGGCACATTTAAAACCTTTCCGCCAAATAAACACTCTTGGATATAATTTTTAATTAGTTAAGGAAGCATTTAAGCCCATAGAAAAGAAAATGGTAAAAAAAAGTTACAAGGTAGTATTACCCCTTAAATGGCATTCCTTTAGTAATTTTACATTTCTAGAATTACTAGAAAATAGCGGAGGAATTGTAAGAACATGTACTAAGCAAGACTAACGCAATACCCTTGTTATCTACAAATCAAATGGCTCTATATTTCCAGAAGTTTCACAACCGAACCTACCAAGTGCGAACATTGTCAATGCCGTTTAAGGAGACGAATGAGGGCAATCGAAAACAGTTTATCCTCAATTTAGAAAATGATGATTCTCCTCAATGGACAACCGCTACAAGGGTTTTCTTGAATTTCAATGCCCCATTCGACCAATTACCTCGACCGTAATCTCTTCTAAATATCTCATTTCATTCGGATTTCCTTCAAAACAAGACCTTGCTTGCAAAATCGCGGGCTAATTCAAAGTAAACCCTGTTCTGGCTATTGGAGGGACATCGTATCAAGAAACGTATGGTAACTATGTAAGACTCAATGCGCAGTTAATTCTCGTAAAGTAGCCCTTAGAGAGGGAAATTATATTTAATTTATTCAAGAACTAGCTGAATACCCATGCTTCATCGTTAAATAATGTATAACGCTACTATATAATAATACCAAACAGGTGAAGAATAACCCTTCAAAAATGTTTCAAACTTTCCATTTATTCCTCCATCACAACGTTTCGGACACACAGGTCCATCCTCAGGCAATCTACAATAGTATATTAATTTCAGACATTACATCCTCCAAAACCATTTACTAAATTTTATTGTCATAATTTTAAACTCACCATGTCCTGTTCATTACTCTAGTTACACTAAAACAGGCATGCAATAAATAAACATGATTCCTGTAAGGAACCAAGTCAAATTACACCTACATCAATTAAACACTCATTATCACAGCCATATTAGACTTTATCAAGCTTCCTAGGCCTATTATATTTGGTATAACTAAAAATTAAATTAAAACATTAAAATTCAATTAGTCAAAATATATAATAAATTATGTATGACATATCACAGACAACTTGTGTAATCTCTACTTAACATTTGTTTTATTACCATATTTAATATACAATACACTGAGGTATGTAACCCAGGAATCATGTTTATTTATTGCATGACTGTTTTAGTGTAACTAGAGTAATGAACAGGACATGGTGAGTTTAAAATTATGACAATAAAATTTAGTAAATGGTTTTGGAGGATGTAATGTCTGAAATTAATATACTATTGTAGATTGCCTGAGGATGGACCTGTGTGTCCGAAACGTTGTGATGGAGGAATAAATGGAAAGTTTGAAAAAGTTTTGAAGGGTTATTCTTCACCTGTTTGGTATTATTAATTAATACCCTTCACTTAGTAATCGTTATAATCGTTATTATGCTACTATATAATTTTAAGCAGTTTATTACTGCACGATTCCCTTCATACTATATGTTATTCATCAATTGATAAGTAATTAAAGTACAATGTTTCTTGACACTGGTGCGCTCCGGACCAGTGTCAACAAAGAGATAACGTAGAGATAACCCGTTATCTATAGGTTACCAGTAACAGGAGTTTAACCAGTACAGGTTAAAATTCGTTGTAAATAATGGGCGTTAAAACTTAAAAGTTTATGTATCCAAGATGTCATTTGGGAACACCCATTATATTTGCGAGGATTAACATGACTTGGAATCCTGATGGATGAGGAGGCTGTGCAAGGGTTCGGAATATTATTACCTCGGATAGACCACCACAAGGTATAGTATAAACACTATTAGGGGCAAAATCACAGTTTCGTTTATAGTAATTCAAGATAATGAATGAATGACAATAATACTATGAAAAAGATACACTACGGTAACACCTTACATGTTATCGTCCTAGCAACGCAGGCTGCCTAGGTGTGCCTGTTCTAACCAACTAAAAATTCAAACCCCTCTAAAAATACTTTTTAATACAAAAAAAAAAAAAAAAAAAAACGTTCTTAGCGAGTGTCTACGTTCTGGAGAGAGTGTCCATGCTAAAGTTCAAATTTTTCTGTCAAGTGGTTTGGACTGGGCGATGATACGTCAGTGAGTGAGTGATATTTGACAAATTTACAGTAGATGAAGTGCGGTTTAGCTCAGGAAGGTCACCCCATTTATATTTCATACATATATATAAATATACATGCACAAACATAGAAATACACGACGACTCCTTGAAAAAGTCTTCATCTATCCCTGTAGATCGAAAGTCCGAATCGCAGGAACTCCTCCCAGGAACTTGGGGCGTAACCGTTCTTATTCCTATTATCCTTTGGGCTAGCTTAGAATAGAAACACTTAATGTTTTGGTAATTATTGTGTTTTTATGTGTGGACGTCATGAGTTCGTTCATGTAGTTTGGTAGGTTTAATCCATCTTGTCGTTTACAGTCAGTTAGTACGTCTTGAATAGTGAAGCTTATGTTGCACATGGTACAAAATGGTCCTGTCATTAAATGGCTATGTGTCAGCAACGAATGCCCGATACGCAATCGACAAACGACAACCTCTTCTCTTCATTTATTTCTTTTTTTAGTAGGAAATCACACAGGGTATGATACTTCCCCCGGAAATATTCCAAGTCCCTAAGAACGCTAGATATTTATGGATATCCGGGAGCTGGACTCGAGACTAGATTGAATAACGAAATACGAAATGGGATGACAGAGGACGGGACTATGACGCAAAGAGAAATAACACTACGTGACGCCAAGCAGTCTTTCAGTGTCAAGCTGTTATTTAATCCTAGAACTCACCAATAGCATCGAATCCTTTAATATGATCCTTTCTCATGTCCTTACTACATCTTTACAATGTTTCGAAAATCCTTGGATCCTTCAAGTCACGAAAACATAGTTCATGTCATACAGAACACGTTTTCATGGTTTGTTAAATTTAATCTGAACTTTTCTGTCAACATTTCGAGTTTATTATGTTGAAATCTATCTTATGCCGAAACATTTTACCCAAATATCCAACATTTCGCATAACCGGGTCGTGTACGTTTCATTCCTAAAGAATGTGCTTAAAATAACGACGTAAGTGCTATGGCGTGAGCACTCAATGCTAATGAATGTGTACGGAGAATCTAGGTTTGTATTAGGGGGGAAAATAAAATAAAATAAATGAATAAATATGAATGAAATTATTCTTTATTACTAGCAGTTACCCTACGTGCCATACTGCACCTACTTTCTGCATCTAAATAAGAAAATATAAATTAGAAACCAAATAAGTAATATTAAAATCTAATAATGCAAATCTTTGACTGTTCAGGTTCACAGTCTCGAAACCATGACCTCCGAACAGTGAGTCCTACACGACTTTGACCTAGCCTATGAAACTCCCCGGATCAACCGCAACCTGTGTACCATGTTTCCTCAAAATGGGTCAATCAGTGTGGATTTGTATAAGCAACAAACCGTCGATAGACGATTTTGACCTAGCCTATGAAACTCCCCGGATCAAGAACTACCTGTGTGTAGGGTTTGGTCAAAATCGGTCAAGCTGTGTGGGTTTGTATAAGAAAAAAACAGACAGACAGACGCACCGGATCAAGAGCTACCTTATTCCTCAAGGGCCACCTAAACATCAAGATGTGTTGTAAAAATGAACTTCTATTTTTACAACATCTTGATGTTCAGTTGAGTACGATGCATGCTTAGTTTCGTACCAATATACCACCATTTCGAATATTAGGGCCAAATTAACAACTTGGCTCCAGATTAAACCCCCTCCAATTATTATTATTGTGTGTGTGTATATATATATATATATATATATATATATATATATATATATATCATATAAATTTTTCAGTCATTTTCGATATTTAGTAGGTAGGATCGATGCAGATTGAAAGGATTTCTTCGAAAATTCTTCTATGAGTGCAACCGCGAATGCTACTTTTCTTCAGCAGGTCCTTCAATATATAAAATGGAGCAAGAAATGTTCGGCGTCACTGTATAAATAACGACCGTTAATGAGATGAAAATAGTTAGCCATCGAGGTTATAATAATTCCAAGGAATTGTTCAGTTTCGGTAAAAATAACAACTCGCTTTTTCGGACAAATCCATAATTGGACGTTTCGTCATGCTCTTTAGTAGCACTCTTCAGGAATAAATTCCAAACAGTGGAGAAAAACCAAAGATCTTGGTTGGGTATCAAAAATATTAAAAGGCTATCCATGCAAATTTCGATTGCAGTTCGAGAAATCAGTGCCTAAAAATCAAAAATATAGATTTCGTGTCTTGGTTTAGTAGTTTTTGACTCTGATTTTCTCAGCTTTAATGGCTGTTGTTATTTTAATTGATTTTAGCAGCAAAATGAATTTATCAGTCAAGCAAGCTACGTAAAATGAGGAACAACTTTTTATTACTTGGTGTTTGAAATAGAACTTTGCCAAAGAACAAGCAATGTTCAGGAAGTAGAAGTGAGTAATTCCAGCTTACACATGGCCTAAAATCTCACATTTATTGGCGTATGAGTAAAATTAGTTCATCAATAAAGTCCGAACAGCAAGAAACTCAAAATAAATCATTAACTGTTTTTATCCAGAAGTCGACATAAGGACAGTTTTTGCGCGTCGGACGTTATAAAAAGCCAAGGAGTTTGAGTTTTTTAATCCAAATAAAGAAATCATCATTCTAGTCAATTTATTTGAATTATTAACGCCTTCATTCTATGTTTAAGTAGACACTAAGTAGGAACTAAATTAACCATCACGATTAAACATTGGCCAAAATAAACAGCTCAAAAGCCTGCACGGTATAGAAGTCTCCCGTCAAAGGAGTTCTGAAGTGGTTACCTTCCGCTTAAAGTTGTTACATGTAAGAACTAACAGATGACAGGTTCACCAAACTAATGTTTACATTGACAGGTTAAACAACCATTGTTGTCAGCTTGCTCAGTGACTGGTTGAATTTTTAAGAGTCTGGTTCCGATAGGACAAGAACCATTCACTCGCTACTTTCAAGGATCTAGTACAGAGGTCCCCAAACCTTTTTCTCTTGTAGACTCCCGCCAAATTTTGAACATTCCTATAGAAGGTCATGAAAGTAGTTCTGAACGATTTTGTTCTTAAACATAGGAATTCTCGTTATATGTATATATAGTGTATATATATATATATATATATATGGTATATATATATATATATTTATATATATATTTACATTACGCCGAAAGTACCTATATAACATTCGACTCTATAATGTAATACATTTATTTAAAAAACAAATTAGTCCCGTAACAGGCCACGAAAGCCCTGAAGGGCAGATCCTATGGAGGTATCTGATTCATGACCATACGGCACACTAGGGAGATAGTGTGGTCAGTACCATGCTCCGGTCGCCTGATTTCCTCTTTGCTGCCTTGTCTGCTAGGGTCATAAGCACCAAGGTACCTATTAATAAATTAATTAAAGGCAGGGTTGGCCTAGGGACAGTCAGGGAGGCCGAATCAAACCCATAAACGAAGACACTGGGCAATTGAGTCCAATGCTCTACCACCGAGCTAACCTTGCCCCCAAATTTATTTTAAAGTGTAGCAAACCTGGCAGTTGATAATTAACATAGTCCTTTCCTTATTTTATTGCTCATAAATTGGTTTCACCCAGGAAGTCTCATTTCTTTATGTAGGTTTTCAAACAATTTTTTTGTTTTCCAAAATAAATTTATTTGGATTAGAAAAAAAGCGGTACTTAGCTATGGTCTTCAGTTAGTTTTACCTAAAAGTGCATGTATTAAAGTTGTTATCCTATAAATGTCATCGCCGTGCTCGGCAGTGTTTGTAAACAGCCTAATAAAATGAAGCTGTCAACTAAATTACAAGAAACGACTTTACCATTACTATTTTCTGCTGAGTGTTGTTGGACATTTGTGCTAGCAAGTAAGCCAAATTCCTAAGTGTGGTATCACTGTGCGTCCCCTGGGATTTAAACACCAATTTATGACAATTTACTTTATATTTGATTTTGTTTCAGTAAATTAAGCGAACAAATCGGTCGAAGGAAATTATCAGAGGTCCTCGCCTTCTTCTACATGACGAACGTGACCTTAATCACTATAAGCGATAAATAATTACAAATAACATCGTACCCATAATATGTGGAATCAATAATAAGCAATAAGCGACATCGTTATTTTCTACTAGTTAACGCAGCGAATCATTAGAAACTAAACGGAGAAACAGGATACAGCGCTCCCAGTGATAAAAGTTACAACCAATGCCGATTTGGCGGCAATCCAATGTGAACATAATACAGAATAATCCAGAACTTCAAATGAACCGATTCAGTTTATATTTACAAGACATCTTTCTCCTTATACCCACGACAATTACCATGTATCGTTGCAATATAACAAACATTACGGCCGGTAAGACTAAATTATTAATTAGGGTCCGGAGTAGGCCTCCCTCCAAATGGACCGATTTTGCTGGTTAACGAACTCGTTCAAAAGATTTCAAGGGGGATGCAATATAACATATTTCGATGTGTGCATATGCATATGCATATATATATATATATATATATATATATATATTCACACAGTCGAAGAAACTTTGAAAAGCGCTAAAAATCACATTAGCAATGGGATAAGGGGTCGGAAGTGATTAAATCGATCATTGTTCTTCAGATAACAACGGATGTTCATCCTGCTGCAATGCGGCGGAAAAGCCGGTCCACATTAAACATTTATTGCTTCATCAATAAATCAATGACTAAAGAAGGCAACGAACCTCAAGTTTGTCCAGCTGTTCAACGGCCAACAATATAAGGAGCTTACAGCCCCAATCTTCGGCAGTCGCAAACTGACAAGACAAGATGAAGTACACTTTCGTAATTCTGCTATCTGCTGCTTTTATTCTCGATTCTGCTTTGCTAATGAAGCTGTCGGATTCCGATAGTAGTGATGTCGAGAATACGTCTTCCACCATGAACTCTGACTTAAATTCTGAAGCATCAACAGAAAAACCTACAGAAAGCGAACAAGAGGAGTCTAAAGGTTTTCAACTACCCAATAACACCGGATCAATCGTGCCGATTTCTAATTCAACCCTACCGTCAGGTATAGCAGGATTTTTGGACGAGCTTGCTGCAGCTGCCGGTTCTTTCGCCAGTGGCGTATCCCAGGTTGTAGAGACTGCTACTGGAATAGTTCAAAACGCGACCAATAACACGAATATCACCAACCCTTTCATTCCTTCGGCTGATAAAGCCCCTGCTTCTAAAGCAGTCAGCATGACGGACAAACCTTTGGTAGTAACGTCAGTTGAGACCGACTCATCTTCACCTTCGCCAATCCCGCCAAATGAAGATGTTTCAACCAATAAAGACGAAGATGCAAAGGATAGAAAATCAACCATGCCTCCTCAACCTACAGAATCAACCAGTAATGAAGACGGAAAAACGACCAGCAAAGAAAACAGTACAGTAGACGCAGCAACACAAGCCGCCACGGAAGCCCAAGAACAAGGTAATTTGTTATCTATCTCACCTTACAATTTTTTTCTAAACATTCCGTTTTAATGAACATCTTACATATTAACATTCTTGGTCCAATAATAGATAAGTTTCATGATTTCTCTTGCAAAACATCCACCTGTTAGTTCAATACAATACAATCTGACGGCAGATTGTATTGTTATAAAGAAATCGAATCAAAAACTGCGACACGTTTTCGTTCCTATTCGAAGCTATATTTAGTAAAAACTTTTAACATCTCGAACATAAGAGCTATTTCAGGACCGACAAAACTGACAATAACCAACTTACACAGAAACGAAAATTACTCAATCCACCTTCTCACTCATTTTTGAAGGAAGGCACTATTACTATCACGCTTCTCGTTTTCTTAACGTTTTATTTGAAAATAATTATACTGTTAAGCCAACGGCCATAGCCACGTTGAATGCACCGGTTCCCGTAGATCACCGAAGTTAAGCAACGTCGGGCGTGGTCAGTACCTGAATGGGTGACCGACCACGTGCTGTTGGCATTATAAAAGGGTGGCAACCTGTAGATAGCCCGGCACTAATGACCTTGAAGTAGATGCCAAATAGTTGATGCGCCGTTAAAAAAAAAAAAAAAAATTATACTGTTAAATGGAATTTATTTATTTATTTTATGGCGCATCTACTTCAAGGTCATTAGCGCCGGGTTGCCACCCTTCCTAGACATCCATGAAAGAGCAGGGAACTTTTTTGGCGAACTCAATTCGCCTGAAAAATGTCTATCTGCCACATGCGGGACTAGAACCCGCATCTCCCGCATGAGAATCCAGCGTGCTAGCCACTAAACTACTGAGAGGCTCGTTAAATGCAATTTCACAACCGTTGGCGATATGACAAAATATTAAAAAAAAAAACAATCATTCCTTATGACAAAAAAGATAATAATTGCTTTTTTAATGTTTTCATTTCCTGAAACGTTAACAAAATTTACAAAACTTAATTTTTGTTAAGAGAATGGTTTTTAATCCCAAAAGATATTTAATATATAAATAAGCAGCCTGCTATTTTGTGACCTACGCGTTATTAAACGTCGTCAATATTTCTCATTAGCCTTTGCAGATTGCTTCTTAGCAACTTTTAGTGAGCAGATTTTTTGCCTATAAGAAGGAAGCACGCTATATAGATTCCTATAATAATATCAAACATAACCCACAATATTAATGTTCACGCCAAAGACAATATGAATATTACTATTTGCTACTATTTTCTTGAGATTTATAAGTAGTTTGTAGAAATCAACAGCTTGTTAACTTTATCTATACAAATATTTTCATGTAATATACCCTGTAATATACTATTGAATATATCATATATGCATATGTTTACAGGTCAGGGAACGAGTTAAATCATTCAAAGATACTCTATAAAACACAACCACAGAGATCTGATGCGGCTGTATGGACGGCCAAATATTTAAACAAATGCTTATTCCTAATAACATTTTTTTATTCCTTATTTAATACATATAACTTTAAACATATATTAAAGTTTTAATTAGGGGAATGTATTGTATTCATATTTTAGTAACGATTAATTAGTTTTTTAAATTCAATTGTTTTTTTATAATAAAGTTGTACAACATATATTTACTTATATTTTTCCATTACCTCCATGTCGGGCGTGGCCAGAAATAAGATGGGAGACGTATAGGAAAACCACTTGCACCATTGCAATCTCTGTAGACAATAGTAAAAATAGTGTTTTCCAACTACAAACGTGAGAAAGAAGATGGGGCAATTTCCATCTTATATGGAGTAAGTGGTGCCTAAAATCATCCTTTTCCAAGATTTAAATTTAATTTTTTTACGATAGATCAAACCCTACCAATAACTGTTTCTATTCCTTTATTAATGGCACTAGGGATGGGAACGTGAACGCGCCGAAATGACGCAGTTTCTTAGAGTCGAAATTGTTTCTGTAGTTATATTTTCAAGGTGAAAAATATAACTGATTGAGCATAGAACTCAAATGTTAGTTTGTTTTCTACATCTATGTCCTTATTACGCGGTGTCAACTCTTCTTGGTTAAATTTTCTATATAACTCCAACACTATTGATAATAGTTGCCACAAAGGAAACTTAAGACCCCTTTGCCTTAACTAATGCCACATGCCGAGATTGAGATACGAGCCCCATCAAGAGGACCTGCTATCTCATGCTTGATAAGGTATCACTTGGAAGGCTTCACTCCTCTCCAACTATCAGCTGTAGCTACAAACTCAATTCACTCTAACAAGATTGGTTCATCTTCAACTACTTAAATGGAGTATTTAATCCAAAAATTCGAAGTCTGAAGCACTACAATAAATAGTAAAAACTATTTTGTATTTTTAGAATTGTTATAACCCATATTATTTTTTTAAAAAGTCCGACTCGCAGGAGCTGTGTCGTTTAGGCAACTTTGCATAACTTTTTATTTCTGGTGCCACATGGAAAGCTTGGAATAAGTGTTCTTAATATTTTGTAAAAACGTTAAACACCTAATCTCATGTCCATCC
Source organism: Gonocerus acuteangulatus (assembly GCA_946811695.1). Classification (NCBI taxonomy): domain Eukaryota; kingdom Metazoa; phylum Arthropoda; class Insecta; order Hemiptera; family Coreidae; genus Gonocerus; species Gonocerus acuteangulatus. Next base: position 49,390,053 of record OX328129.1, read on the forward strand.
ACGATTGTGGACGACGCAGTATGTTGCCCATGGGCGTATATAGGAAATAATTTCGGGGGGGGGGGACCATTTCTGCGGAATAGAATACAAACAATCTAGAACATGGAATAGTTTTAGCCAACTAAAACGCTATTGTACCCAAAATAAAAAATTTTTGATGAACTAAGTGATCTTATTTAATTTATTTTTAAGGGGTTTATGACACATTTTTACCTATCAAATCAAAATTTTCGGGGGGGGGGCTGCAGCCCTTCAGTCCCCACCCCCTTATATACGCCCATGTTGTCGCCCTGTAGCGTCTTAACTCTAACCCCTATAGAATAGCCCGAAATGCCTTAAGTAAAGTATGGAATAAGGCCATTTTTCAATATATTACGTCGTCAATGTGTCGAATACGTTCTTTCGCTAGTTTGCTCCGATTTTCATATTCGATAGTTCGAGAAGATAGGGACGATATTGAACCGTGAAATGGGACCACACTAGTACTGTGTGCTGAAATTGGTACAAACATATACTGCTGGGATATTTTCATCTCACTGACACCAAAGGATCAAACTTTGGCCAAAAAGTGTGAACAGACAAATATATAAGAATATGTAGAGGTCTGTCTATACCAATTTCCCTGTACTAATGTGACGCCATTTTACGATACCATTGGGGCTCTTTGTTCTCAATAATGTATTTCAAAATGGCAGAATAAATATACATGAACTTTTGCTATCTTAAAATACAATATACGTATCTATTGTACGCTTTCCAAAACGACTTCGTTATATGGAATTTCGCTAAGATGGCGCAGTTCTTGAAAATGAGACATTTATTATATGCACCTAGGACTGCATTTCTGCTGTAAGTTCGAATACATTTCATTACTCCTTTAAGTTTGCTTAAAAACTTTCATTAAAATGTCGTTAAATAAAAGCTTGCGATTGCTCCATGTGCAATTTTGCAAGCCTGCTTCGTTTTTCATGGAGCCGACTTGAGAAAGAGAAGAAACATGCCACTCGAGATGAGGACATCATACTTTATGGTGTTAACTTATTTTTAAGTAATTTGTATTTAATTTTAGATAAAACTTTCTTTAAATCTTACAAAACAAAAGTCATTATTAGACATTTTTGTCTCCATTAAGATGTTTTTCTTCTCTAGTCGTACTATTAAAAATTAAACAGAACACAAGCACAAAAAATAACCGTCCCGCAATTATTATTAAATTGATGGTTATTTTGTATTTATTTGGGTGACGAATGTTCTAATCCTTTGTTATAGGAATGCTGTATATCCATTTTCATGACAGAAAAACAGAAATTGTGGCCGTTACCGTGTTACAGACCAATATACACACACACTCTCAGATATATTTATATGTATATATCTTGGACTTTTATCTTTATCCCGGCTGGGCTCTTGAATAATTGTAGATGATCTGTCTCGAAGAATCTGATCATTAAGAAAGGGACAATTAACTTTACAATTTGTTAATTATAAACAAATCACTTGACAGATCAGCAATAAAAATAAACATTCTTAATTAGAAATATATCTTTCCACTTTGCGAAAGCAAAACCGCCGTTTAAATATACAGATTACTTTCCAATCTGTAATAATTCATTTTTAGTAAGACAACAAAATGGTATCACAAAAATAAGTTTGCTTCCAATATTCAAAAGACCAAATTAATCAATTTATTAGTATTAAAAATATACCATCTACATTAAACATAGAATTTTTCCTTTTATTAGGAATCAAACCATCAGGCATTGTTAGCATTTACTATATATATATATATAATACTGAATCCATTTATGTAATTATGCATGTGAGTGTATATAAATACATAGACATATTGTATACATATATATATATATATTATTTATTCTTATAGATGACCCAAAATATCCAAATTCTTTTTTATCCTAGTAGACATAGGGTCATTAAAGCAGTCTTCCCTTTTTTTATACTACTTTATTTATTGAGCCCGACATGTTTCGTGCGTCTTTTCTTCGCACCTCTTCAGGGGCACTTCTACAACAAAATATAATTTTTTTTTAACATCACAGAAACCTTTTTTCTATTATATTAAAACTATCAATGTTCCACAAAATGCATTACAAAATTATCATGCTCCCTTAAATATTACCCCTACCCTAAATACAGGTAAAGAGCATTGGCACACAAGAAAACGGTACAGCATTGACGGATCATGCTTGGCGGATTTAAATTTTTGGGTATTAATCTATTATACCATGGAAAATTTGGTGTACATTTTTCAGATCAGTTCTTTTGTTCACTGCTATTTTCGAATTTTTTAAAATATAAATATTTTCTTTTCTTTTTCTTTTTAGGGTATTTCTTTCTTTATTTAATATTTTGAATTATTTAAAATTGAAACTGTGTTTTTTTTGTTATTGCATGATCCGTCAATGCTGTACCGTTTTCTTGTGTGCCAATGCTCTTTACCTGTATTTAGGGTAGGGGTAATATTTAAGGGAGCATGATAATTTTGTAATGCATTTTGTGGAACATTGATAGTTTTAATATAATAGAAAAAAGGTTTCTGTGATGTTCAAAAAAAATGATATTTTCTTGTAGAAGTGGCCCTGAAGAGGTACGAAGAAAATACGCTCGAAACATGTCGGGCCCAATAAATAAAGTAGTATAAAAAAAGGGAAGACTGCTTTAATGACCCTATGCCTACTAGGATAAAAAAGAATATATATATATATATATATATATATATATATATATATATATATATATATATATATTATTCCCGTAACAGGCCCTCAGGGGTAGGTACTATAGAGGTATCTGATCCATGACCATACGGCACACTAGGGAGATAGTGTGGTCAGTTACTATGCTCCGGCCGCCTGATTTCCCCTTGGTTGCTTCGACTGCTAGAGTCATTAGCACCCAAGGTGCCCATTATTAAATTAATTAAAGGCTGGGTTGGCCTAGGGACGGCCAGGGCGGCCGAATTCAACCCATGAACGAAGACACTACAAGAAAAAATCTTTAGTGCTTGCTCGGGATTTGAACTCAGGTCCTCCAACTTATTAGTCCAGAGCTCTACCACTGAGCTAACCTCGCCCCCATATATATATATATATATATATATATATATATATATATATATATATATATATATATATATATACATATATACATACAAACGTAGGTTTCTGTCTCATTATTTAATTTAATTTTTCCCTACTTTAAATTTCTTGTCATTCCTTTATTAGTAACCCTTATTTTAAAAGATCTTTGTGTATAGGCTACCAAAATATTCTAGCCAGGATAGAAGCGATCCATTTTTTATTTATTTTTTGTTTTTATTGAAAGGAGAACTACCAACCCAAGGGGGAAACCACAACCATAGGCAGTGAGAAAGAAATGATACTTAAGTATTAGTGGAATTAATTACTCCAGGCGATGATGGAAAGAAGAAGATGTAGAGGAGTGAAGATGATGGCCAGAGAACGAACAAAATCATCAAACCCCGCCAAAACACAAACAGACAGACGAAAAGACTTAATTCAATGAATCGGTAACACTTCACTAATAGGACGTTTACTATTATTGAAGTTTACCGATTCATCGCATTAATTTATTAGTTTTCTATTTTTCTTTTAGGGTTGATGATTATGGAGCAACCTAATTTATTTGGGCAACCAACTTTTCTGAAATAAAGTTGTTTTTTTTCTTCTTCTCTATTTTTTCTTATTTCATTTCATTTTGAACTATTTATTTTTTATAACACTTTTTGAAGTTATTCACGAAGTACTGAAATCACCAGTTTGCTCAGATTATAAATAAATAAATTGAAAGTTGCTGAGCTCATAAATAAATGAACAGAAATAATTAAAATATTATTGCTTCGTAATAAATGTATTATTATAATAAAGAGAGTGTTTTTTCTTTGGACAGACTCGAAAAGGAGTTGACCAACTCTACTGGTTACTTTCTGCAGTAGAGAAAGTTGCTACATAGAGGATTGCATAGGGAGTCGCACAAGATGTTGCCTTACCTCTGAGTGTGCATGCCAAGGGCTGTAGGACCTCTGGATCGGCGGGAATATGCGGGGCCTTGAAAGACGAAATGCGGTTTGACGGGAGATGAGAAGAGAGAGCGACACGGAGTCTTCCTTTTGCTCCAAGTCCGTGGCACAGACTGGTGAAAGCCGACTCCCTCTAGGACTAACAGCTGATCTGTATGGGGGGAGGGGAGAGAGGGTGTCCAAGCTGCAGAGGCAGTACCATCAGGGAGTTGCATTGGCTTGGCACTTGCTACACATAAGAGGAAAAAACGATTGGACGATGATTTGTCTAAAAGACACAGCAACTAAAATGGATTCAGCTTATCTTAAACGAGCGCAAATTTATGCCGGAATACAAAACTGAATTTACAGTTACAATAAGTCCGAAACAGGACTGCATCATCAGTATGTTTCAATATTATACTGACATCTAGTATGATTTGCAAAACTTAGAATGGCATGTAAACAACACTCCAAGCACCGTTTACATCGTGAGCACAGTCTCAACAACTTTATTTCCTCCCTAAATGTTTTCCACCATACCGAATTCTTTCAGACCATGGCCAGTGTAGACATGGCCCTACTAGTGGAAGGTCCTTCCCCCTTCAAGTTGAGGATGTAAGTTTTTATATTTATACCATGTTCCTCTGAAGAGGTGTAAGACATGTAGAGAGGAAATGAACCTGTTTAGTGATGTTTTAATTTTTTACCTTCCGCCTATAATAAAAATTCGAAGATTTAAGTAATGGGTCGGTTTACTATTAAAAAAAATTATGATTAAACTTATTTTGTAGGGACCACTATAAGGCTTCCGACTACCTTCCACTTACTACAGCTCTGTAACCATTTTCGAAAAAAAAAAAAAAGATAAAGTCTCAAAAGCTTTATATTTTTTATATCTAGAATTTCCATAACTAACAGCTTAACCCATTAGCACCGGACTTTCTTTTTTTCAAAAATTCTTAATATAAATAAATCAATTTTACGAACTTAGTATACAATATAATTTTTCTTTCGCCGCTTAGATATTGGCGTTACCATATGCTAACGCACGGCGCTAATGGGTTAACAAAAATTTTTATATCTTCGTTTGGACGAATCTTCAAAAATTCCAATTGGAAGTAAATTAAACGAATATTCGGGGAAGGGATTGTTTCTTTGTGGGAGGAGGAACTTGGCCTCTATTTCACATTTATGTTTTTTTGGGGGATTAATATTACGACCTGACTACTACTTTAACGGACTTTGATTCTGCTGTTCTTATGAGTCAATCGCCTCCGTCGCGAAACTCATAATAAATTAAATTATGAAATTAAAAGGAACAAAAAAAAATGTATTACGTAAAAATGAATTATTTTAATTAATTAAAAATGTATAACAAAGAAAAGGGTGGCAACGTGTAGATAGCCCGGCGCTAATGGCCAAGTTGTAGATGCGCCGTAAAAAAAAATAAAAAAAATAAACACTCTTTAGTGGAATGGATGAACCTGATTTGTTGATAATAAATTTCAATAACCATTTTTAAATGAACTGACTTGTCTCAAACATTTTTATATTTAATGCTTATAGTTCATATTTTGTAACATCTTTTAATTTACAATTAAGTTAATCATCAATTTGATTCATTGTAAATAGTATACATAGCATCACCTTAGTTGGGAATAATTAGATTCTAAAGGAACTCTGAAACGTTGTTTTTACAATTAACAGTCGCTGAGCTTCTTAAAATATTCTCTACCTACATTAATAGATAAAGACAAAACAACATTTTAGTAATTCAAAGTAAGATAAATTTTCTTGGACCCCACTTAAGAATTGTGAGTCCCCATTTTTTTGTCTCGCCAACGTATTCTCCCGTGGACCCCTAGACCACTTTGGGGACTAAGGCCCTAAGCCATGGGATACCATCAAACTTTGACGCAGTATATTCAGTGTCTCAGAGCTCTCTCTTGGATACCGATTAGAATACGACTCAAAAGCTCATGGTCAACCGTAATCATAAAGTTTTGAAGCTCAGTTACATTCAGAAGACAAAGAATACAGAAAGTGCGTGAAAGAATCGAAGCCCCTTTAGCCTTTCTCGAACTCTATCAGGATCGGTTTGGGAGGCGGAATTGCATTCGTACGCAACACCGGCTATAAGGTCGAGCCTTAAAAACCACCCCTGGAGCAATATACAATCGCATTGATCGATCTGATGATGGCCACCGGTGAAGGAGCACTGTACTAGGAATGGACGGCGAACGGTCGGCACCAATTGGAAATCTCACGTTTTTAATTCGATATCAAATGATAAGTTCACGTCTGATGACCTCTTGACGCAACATGCTTCTATACTACCTGACAGGGCTGAATTAAAGAGTCTTGTCATATGTTGTACAGCTACCTTCGCTTCTTGGGATTCAAATATCATTAGTTAAGAGTTTTTTATCGTGTTTCCTTCCTCGAATTCCCGGGGAAACACGCTTAGGATACGATGACGCAATTGCTCAAGTGCTGCTAATACATAGGTCACTTAAAAAAATGGGCCTTCAAGGTTATGTATGTATGTGTGTGTGTATATATCTACTATATATTTGTCAAATACCACTCACTCACAGACCTATCATCGCCCAGCCCAAACCACTTGACAGAAAATTTTGATATTTTGCATGGACACTCCCTTCAGCTTGAAATCGCACTCGCTATATATGTATATGTGTATATATATATATATATATATATATATATATATATATATATATATATACATAAAACAGTCCTATAGTAAGCGATTAGACGAGTTCGTTAACCAGCAAAATAAATAAATAATATTCTCCTAACGGTCTCAATTTGGGTTAAACTACACAAAATTCGTTATTTTTCTACTGTTTGTGTTGAAAAAAAGATACAAAATTTACTTGGTGATACAAACCAGCATATTACAAAAGAGTTCTCTACTAAATCATACCTTCTTCAGAACATAGTTAACATTGGAGGAGAATTACTAGATATTGAGAAATGCCAATTTTCAAAGCATAGCTGAATTTATTCCCCCATTAATTTTCCTTTTCCCATAATGAACTTTCCACAATTCGAGGCCGAAGTGTCTCCTTTATGCCCCCATAATGTTTCTATTGTGCAGCCCACATGGGGGCAGTAATTTACTGGAACCAACAAAGGGTCTGTCGTTGCTGGAAATAGTGTTTTTGTGAAATTGAGACCAGCATTCCTAGTCGACCTAATTTTCTCTGACTTAAATAGGAATATTAAGGAGATAACATATTGGAACGAACTAGTTAAATCAGTGGCTGCTTAAAGTTATTGCTTCTTTCATAAGTGCAAAAACCGACCGGCTTATTCTTGAGAAAGACAATCAAAGCAGTATTTTCTTCTGATATTATTCAGGCTGACACTTGTTAGCCATAATTTGTCCCCGGAACAATTATCTCAAAATACCCTTATCCACAACAAAAAAAGTACGTCACGCAGGAGCTGCATAACTGAGCACTTATAATTTGGGTAGTTTCGCGTGCATTCCTGAATAATTTGCTTAAATAAAATAAAAGCAGTTCCGCTCTTTTACATTTGTAATGAGCAAATGTTTCAATTGTTAATTTTGCAATTCATTTCCTTCCAGAGTTTTGTGTATGCGGGGTACTACACTACTTAATAACTACACAAAAACTTCTCATTTTCGTCTATTGATCATGATGAATAATAAAAGAAACGAGATACAGTAATACCGCAGGAACAGGATACAGCGCTAATGACTGCCATCGAAACACTACAACTCATGTAAAGTCATATTAAAACAGAGGCGCTCCTACTGGGAGCTTTGCGAACCTACGTCTGGCGGGAGAATTCAATTCAAACATAGTACAAAGTAAAAACCCCTTCCGATAGACCGCTTTAGTTTATTTATAAAAAAAAACTTCTTTCTTAGATAACCAGGACGTATATCGCATTTCGTAACAATACAAACAAACAAAAAAAACGACAGGTATGAGCAAATTAGTAATTTTTTTCCGCTGTACCCCCCCCCCTCCTATTGAGCCGATTTAGTTCACATTTACAATAAATGTTTCTCTTTAGAGGACCACAACGAATACCGCTGAAATTACGGCTGGTATTGCCAAATAACTACTTTTGCTCCGGAGTAACCCCCCCCCCCATCCAGATGGACCAATTTTGCTGGTTTACGAACTCGTTCAATCGTTTGCTAGGGACATACTACATTCCAAGTTTCGTGGCGAAAAAAAAAAACAAAAACTCTGGCGTGTATCTTGTTAACAGACACTTATATCAATTTTAACGGGGGTCATTTTCGTTATATAGGATCAATAAAGATTTAAAGAAATGTTTCAAACATTCTTTCATGAATGCAAACTCAATAGCTACCTTCGGAAAGTGCTAAAAGGGCCAGTGAACTGTACATAACCTTCCCAAAAACTTAAATCATTAAAATAAATGAATGCCGATACCTTCTTGAGAATATCTACTATGCCTTGGGTATGTTGTGACCCTGATCTTGGCAGGAGATAGCTCGTAGCTCATTAGATGAGGGAAAATCAGAAATAATGAACTAACAATTCTAAATTTTACCGGTGGTCATTTTCGGTGTCTAGTAGGTAAGATCGATAAAGATTTGAAGACATTTTTCAAAAATTCCATTATGAGTGCAACCTGAATAGCTACTTTCCTTCAGAGGAAAGTGCTAAAAGGGTGACTCGTATATTCAGTTGACAAATAAATAACTTACTTCGTTATAAGATTATAACTAGAAAATTTAAATTTCTAATTATTAATACAAATAACAAATAGAGACTCAAAATCTTAACGATCCTTTCTTCTGTAGGCAGAAGGTGAATGAATAAAAGCCCAAATTAACATAATCGTCAATTTATTAAAAGTTCTCTATATGTTTTATATCCTCTGGTCCCTCTTCAGGGGCTTAGTAACTAAAGCACAGCCTAACAACAACATAGGCTGTTGAAGATATATCTGAGTTTGCTTATGCTAGGGAGCATGTAATAAAAATTTGATACATCGGTATTTTCCTGACAAACAGTTTATTAAAATCGACATTTCTTGCAATCGGGTGACATCCTAAGCTGGTTTCATACCATTTGGAAGAAGGATAGTTGATAATATCCAGTGTTGTAAAATACCCGGGTATTTATTCTTAAGGGTAAATACCCAGGGTAAATACCCAATTTCATAAATACCCGGGTATTTAAGGTATTTAACTAAACTACGACTCGAAGTAATCGAATATTGTAAAATATGATGGATCTCATCAGTTTAGAGCTATTGCACCACTGAGAAACTATTAAAACAATAATAAATTATAAAATAGGATCACTGAGAGGTTAATAAATTATTACCTGAAAATTTGCCATGGACCTTCCGACTACCAATAAAACAAGTTGTTTGCCTAAATTTGATACTACTGTACTGCGTTCACAAAAATGTAGCCTTAGCTAAAACTTTGGACTAGGATTATCTCAATTTCTCAAAACTCAAATTAAGTTACCTACTCATTGATCAAAACACATGTACCTTTCAAGCCTCTCCACCATAACATGGGACTTATGTTATTATTTTCTTTGTCATTGTCTTCAAGACCTTCCCTAACAAAGGACCTTTGCCATATTCCCTCTTGGTCCCTATAGTCAGCTATGTCTTTCCGAAGATCAACTGATTTCAATCCCATGCTTCTGCCCAACTTACACACAAAACAAATGGAAGAGTTCAACAAGTCTGCAGCAAGAAGTGCGTTTCCAACACCAAATTGAATGCGTTTCTCAAATTTAGTTAACACAAGTTTTTCCTCCGTTTTTTTAAGAGAAAATTGTGGGTTTCTTGTTGAAGAGTTTTCAGTAATTCTTAAATCTCTTATGAACTGTGTGGATCAAAGGGGCATTTAACTGAATGGCAGTGATACGTCCAACAATTGGATCAAGGATGTTAACTAGTTTCCCAACTCGGACTCAAAACACTCTGTCATCAAGAAGCTACCTTTGCATTTCTGGTGAGATTTCCGCTTACTGTAATGTTGTTACTACTGTATGAGCATAATTTCAAATAATATTAACAAGGGGGGTCTCCCGTGGTCTAGTGGCTAGCGCGCTTGATTCATAAGCGGGAGATGGTGGGTTCGATCCCCACCGGCGCCAGAAATTTTCTCATCTCAGGGCTCGCTGAGAAAATTCCTGGATGCACCCTGGATCTCGGCGCTAATGGCCAAGAATTATGTCGATGCGCCGTACAAAAAAAAAAAAATATATTAACAAGGATCACAAACTTAAACTTAACTTAAAATGGTTTTCAACAATTATAATAAACATTAAAAATGTGTTTGGCCCTTTATTAAAATTTAAATAAGTCCTTAATAATTTAATAGGCTTCTTTAAAACCTTTTTAAAATTAATTAACCTTCCCCACTGTAAAAGTAATCATGAAAGTTCATAGATATACATTAAGTTGTAAATACCCATAAATACCCGGACCGACTTTTAACTTTCTCTAAAATATTACTGGGTAAGTATTAATGTTCATTAAGCTTTTATGATCAAATGGGTAAGTTTCAGTCCATGTTTGCACCAAAAAATATAGTTGTATCAAGCTCAAAAACTGAAAATACCCACTTTTTGGGTATTTACCTTCCCTGAGGGTAAATACCCAATTTATATTTACCTACCCACTGGGTATTTAACCACCCCACATCACTGATAATATCTCAAAAATTAGTTATAAAAAAATCATTATAATCGCATTCTGAAAAAATACTTTTTTTATGAGATAATTTGTTGGAATATATCCTAAGAACCATTAAAAATTTTACAATTCTTTCTTGTGTAGGCAGAAGGTCAATGATTAAAATTCCATATTAACATAATCGTAAATTTATTGAAATGGCTCTACATTTTTTACATCTTCGAATGCCTCTTGGTCCGAGTTGGATTGACTAGAGTTTCGATATAACCTTGAGCGAGCGTAGCGAGCGGAAACGCATAGCAATTATTCCAATAACATAAGTGCTACTGATTTCCTAGATTATATAACATTAGCACTTATGTTAATGGCATAATTGCTATGCGTTTCCGCTCGCTCAAGGTTATATCGAAACTCTATCTATCCAACTCGTTGATAATATAGTTTACTGGTTTTCCGGTGGAAAATGGGCCGATATGCTAGTTAAGAAAAGTTAGGGAAGGTTAGTAACCTTTCGAATTGTCTGAATGGCATCTTTTTCAGTCGTAGGAAAATCCCAAAGACTCATTCTTTCCAAAAGAAGAACAGCACACAACACTAAGAACTCAACCCAGAAACAATGAATAGAACTTGCGTAAAAACACAAATCTAAAAGTGAATCCCGTTAAAAATAGGTAGGGTGCGTTTACACTTGGATAGTTATTGCAGGATATTTACATCAGAGAGAAATTCTGACTAATGCAAACCATGAACAATTTATGTCTGATATATATTTTTTTATCACGAGATGTAAGTGTCCACACTTCTATATCTTCTGGTGTAAACACTGATTATAAAGAGAAGAATAAATGTCAGAGAGAAATATCTTGGTTTCTAGCTGTATTGTCGACACTTCTATACCAACAAATGTAAACACTGATTATTTGCTAGTTGCAACAGAACTATTTGATTTATCGCTGGAGTTTTATCAGTTACTCTACTTTTCTCTTGCAATATGGGAGATAAAAAAGACTGGTTAAAAGTTGAAGTTGTAGAACTTACCAATATGTACCAAAGTAAACCGGAGCTGTGGGACGTTAAGCGTATTACTTATAAAGATAAAATAAAAAAAAAAAAATCATGATTTAAGAGAAATGGCCAAAGCATTCAGTACAACTACCGAAGAAACCGCTGGAGGGTTACTCCAACGTGGAAAACATGAACATGAAAACTACCGAAGAAATTTAAAAAGAAATTACAACTAAAGAAATCAATCCAATTGCGAAATATATTAAGTGTAGAGTTTCAAAACATAGTTCATATTAATAAAATTTCTTTATAAGATAGTATTTCATCCAGTAAATACCTACTCACCGATTCTAAAAATCGTAAAGCTGGAGCTAGACATTCTGTTACCACTAATAGTCTTCTGGACACTAATAGCCTTTCTGAATTTTGTATCTTGCTTTGATATAAGAAGACCTATTTTACAAGCAAGCTTTTCGAAATCTGCTCGTTTCATTCTTAAAAAAATCGAAAACGTCGCTGGTTCCTCGATATAGAGCTCGGACATCAATTGACTGAAGAAACCTAATTCTTTCCGTCTCAAAATCCATTCTCGAACCCATGCAGAAAATATTTATATTTCCTACATTTTTATAATAATTACACAGGCCGCGATTTAGCGTTTCGATTCTTTCTTCATTGCAAGCAGAATGGACTACACAGGACATATATGTATGAGTGTAAACAGACCGTACATTTATCGCCAATCTCAAGAAATCTGGAACTGTCGTATACATATCTATATATATATAAAAATCACGTGTCTGTCTGTTTTTCTGTTTGTTTGTTCCTTATACAAATCCACACCGTTTGACCGATTTTGACCAAACTTGGAATAATGGTAGGTCTTGATACGAGAAATCTCCTAGGCTACGTCAAAAAAATCTACCAGCTGTCTGTCTGTATGTTTGTCCCTTATACAAATCCACACCGTTTGACCAATTTTGATCAATCTTGGCACAGAGGTAGGTGTTGATCCGGGCAGTGTCGTAGGCTAAGTCAAGAACGTCTACCCACCGGTCTGTCTGTATGTTTGTTCGTTATACAAATCCACTTCGTTTGACTATATTTGACCAAACTTGGCACACATGTAGGTCTAGATCAGGGGAGTGTCATAGTCTAGGTTAACATCGTCTAGGACTTACAGTTCCGAGGTCACGGGTTCGACACTGAACCCGAAGAGTTGCAGATTTATGTTATTAGATTTTAATATTACATATTTGGTTTCTAATTTATTTGGGCTTTTCTAGATGCAGAAAGTAGGTGTAGCATGGCACACCGGGTAACAGCTAGTCCATGATATAAATGTCTAGCTATTTCCCTCAGTATGTAAACTTGCAAGAGAATATCAATCCGACATTGTGTACGTCGAAGGAGGTAGGAACCGATGAAAGACGTGCATGATATAGCCTCCAACATATCCCACCTATCCAGCCTCCCGCCGACACAAAGATGCGGATGTCCCAGCAAGCCCCCGCACATACGCCCCCCTCGTATATCCATCCGACACTTATATATCCTGCAATAACTATCAAGTATAAACGCACCCTAAGTGAACAAGACGGTTACTAGAAAGAACAGCCAATCTAATTTCCCATAGGAATAAGCCAATAGAAATGCCTGCGCTGATGATCCAGTTCACTGAACGAGTCTCACTTCTCTCTAACCTGGTGAAGCTAGTACGTAAGTACCAAAATATCCTTTGTAGTATGAACTCTTATAAATAAAACTAGTTATACATATGAGTGAAATGCAAATGCTTGTTTAGTTTAAATATGTTGTTTTATACAAAATTATTTCAAAATTTCAGAACCTCGTTCGAATGTACGTTAATGTCAACTAAACGTTGTTTAGGAAATGAAAATCGAGGAGGTAAACGTCTGTTTGTCAGAGACTTGTTTACCATTTCCGAATCCCTAGTGTGTTGTTAGTAGTGTCGTTTGAAAGTTATAAATGGCGAACGTGAAATTTCTTTTCTACATTTATTGCTCAAAAAAGTTATTCATCGGAGAAAAATTCAAGTCCATCGAAGTGCGTTAGTTCAAAATGTCAGGAGCAAAAGACAAATTTCCTATTTTCCCCTCTCGAGGCGCACAACAGCTCATGAAGGCTAAGCTTGCGAGCGCAACCAAAGGTCATGGCTTGCTCAAGAAGAAATCAGACGCTTTGCAACTTCGCTTCAACGTCATACTCAAAGAGATCTTCAAAGCCAAAATCAAAATGGGCCAAGTCATGAAGGAAGCGTCATTTTCCCTGGCGGAGCTGAAGTTCCAGGCGACGAGCTCCATAAACTTTCTCGTCCTCCAGAGCGTCACATCGGCCAGGGTTAAAGTGGAAGTAACCAAAGAGAACGTTGCAGGCGTGGGTCTCCCTAACTTCCACAGCGTCATCCAAGGAAAGGACAACTACAGCCTCTTCTGCCTTTCGAGAGGAGGACAGAGGGTTCGGAAGCTGAAACAGACCTACCTAGAAGCTATAAAGATCCTCATAGACCTAGCTTCTCTACAAACTGCCTTCGTTACTCTGGATGAAGTGATAAAGCAGACGAATCGCCGTGTGAACGCCTTGGAGCACGTCATCATGCCAAGGTTTGACGCTACCATCAGGTATATAATATCCGAGCTGGATGAACGAGAGCGAGAAGAGTTCTACAGGCTAAAAAAGGTACAGGACAAGAAGAAGGAAAGAGAAATAGAAAAAAACAAAATAAAATTTGATCAAGCCGAAGAGCTAGATGTGTTTGAAGATTTTGATGATGCCGACCTATTATTTTAAAGTATATTAAAATGTTTATCTGATCTTGTTAACGACCATTTATGAATAACACATATTTTAGGAGTGGTGATCTAGGGAGTTACCACCCTTTTCTAGCCAGAATACAGCTGATAATTTTCCGATTATTGCCCGGAGAGGGTTGATGGCTTTTCTTTTTTTGGAATGAAACGCCACCACCCCAAGTGGGCATCCAACCTACAACCACGGCAGAGAGTGTTAACGCCTTAAAATAAATGGCCATCGTGGCTCCAAGAAAACATCAATGATTATAAGTGACGCAATTAAAGATGAAGATGGTTACCACTGACACAATTGACAAGAAAATACTTCGTATAATTAATACTTATAAAGTTTTATACCTACTTACATAGATCACTTTTATTTACTTTTCATGTGCGTGAGTCTTCGTGTCTATATGTTACTCTATTTTCGGTTTATAACTGCTTATATATACATGTATATATATATATATATATATATATATATATATATATATATAATAAAAAGTAAAGTAAAGAGTAAAATAATTTATATTTAATAATTTTAAACATAAGATATTTGACTTTTTCTTGTTTTCCTTTAAGTGCAATTTATTTTTATTTTCTTTGACTGATTTATATTGCATTTATCAAATTTACATATGGAACCCACGTGGTTGAATTGTCTTTAAAAGTAATAAAATAACCTACTCACACAGGCTTGTGATAACCACACAGTTGAGACATACATCCAATTACTACAATACGATTGTACACAAAACAACATCTACGAAATTATTCAAAGTGTAGTATAAAATGGGCTAATTTTCCCCAAATAACTATTCAATACATGTTTTCATATTTTAAATAAAATAGCGTAGGCCCAGCAGCCGGATAGCGCCTCGAAGGTAACCTCTTAAGCGGGTTTCCTCCATATGGAGGGAGAGGGGAACGCGCTGAAAGCTACTTAAGAATTTTTGAACACACAAATTGTATAATATGGGGAAAACGTCCATTAAAATAATACAATAACCATGAGAAAGTTGCATTTCCCTTTCTACTTTTATCAAGATTGATGTGACATTTGATACGAGAGCACTTCGACTCGAGCCGGAGATGGACGCGATAAACGCAACGTAACGCAATTCTTGCATTTATTCCTGCAAAGCCCCTCTTGAATTATTGCACTCCGCCTTGAGAAATAGAGGCATTTAGGCAACATTTGATTTATGAGTAGTTTCTTTTTGTTTGCGTGTTTTTCTCTGCTTCATTGAAGGTTAAACTCAATTCATGAGATTGACCAAGTTGGTGATATCACCACATTGCAATTCGGTGAAACATATGAAATTATAAAACTTTTTTTAAATACAGGAGCCTGAGGAAGCAGGATGATATTCCCACGTAACACTCTCGGCCAATCAATCCCTTAACAGGCCACGAGGACCCAAAGGGGCAGATAATCGAGAGATGTCAGTTTCTCGACCGCAGGCATATCACAAAGATTCTTTATTTCCCAATTTCACATCCCTGCGCATACGCATTTTTACAAATATCGTTGGTTACGGTAGCTTTCCTAATCTGCAGAACAGTGAATTTTAGTGATTAATAACTTTTTTCCTAGTTGAGAGAGACTTTTTTTTTTAACGGATACGTGTTTAGTACATCAAAATACCTCATAAAACAATTACAGAAAATCGGTGATGGCATGGGCGTATGTAAGGGGGGGGGGCTGCAAATTTTTATGATAAAAACCCTTAAAAATAAATTCAATAAGATCACTTAGTTCATAAAAAATATTTTACTTTACATTTAATAGAGCGTTTTAGTTGATTAAAACTATTCCAAGTTCTTATTCCATACCCCGGAAATTGTCTCAGCGCCCCCCCCCCAAATGTTCCCAGCCCTTCCCGAAATTATTTTCTATATACGCCCATGGGTGAGGGGCCCCTAAACTTCACAATTAGTTATCTTTAGTTTAAGAGACATCCTCTCATGAAAGTCTGTCATTTTGGGAAAAACACACTTTTTGACCTAATAGCCCATAAATAAATACCGGTTATAGTTTTGTAGAGCATTCCTATACATAATATATATTACTTTACTATTTTATGTATTTTCCTTCAAACATTAAAACAATTTCAGTGTTACATTGTCAAAATAATGGTCTAGATCTTCTTTAATTTAGTGTGAATACACTGGTCTGCGGGCCCACAATTATATATTCTGTCTATTTATAAGTCCAGTAGTCACTATGTTTACATAATGGAGCATATTTCGGATAATACATTGACTGGAAATGGTGAGAAATTGAAAGATTCATTGGTCGACAATTGTCGCCAGATTTCACGATGAACACTGAAATTGTTTTAACGTTTGAAGGAAAGTACATAAAATAGTACAGTAATATATATTATTGAAGGGACTGTAATACTCTACAACCCGATAACCGTAATTTATTTTTTGGGCTGAGCGTTGAGCTTTTCGGTCAAAAAGAGCAAAAGTGTTTTTCCCCAAAATGACAGACTTTCAAGAGCGGATATCTCCAAAACTGGAGATATCTCGAAACACTTGATTGAGCAGAACTTGAAATCAGCTTTCATTTGTTATAGAATAGTCATTTCGCTAGGACGCAGGGTTTCCGAGATATAAGCGAAAATCCGATAAACTGGACACCTACCCCCTCCCCCCCCCCCCCGGCTACGGGCGGGGACTTTTGATATGTTCACCTCCTTACCAGCCCAAACAAAGTTATGAAGCAAAATAATTGGTTCCAAACATTTCCCTCTAGGTATAACTCTTCGTTGCCTGGACTATTAGTCCACAGTTGTCGCCAAATTTCTGATTTCACAATGAACACTGAACTCAAAAAAAGCAAACAATGTGCGCTAAAAGTGTTTTTTACCAAAATTATAGACTTTCAAGATCGGATATCTCGAAAAATTTGATGGGATAGAACTTGTACCAATGTAATCAGCTTTTATATGTTATCGAATGGACATGTCACTAGGACGCCTGGTTTCCGAGATATAGGCGAAAAACTGAAAATGCTACGGGCGGGCAATTTTGATATGTTTACCTCAACGAACTATAATATTAAAACATAGTAATGTTATGGAGTTGGAGAATCTGTGACAGTAGGCGTACTTGGCACGCTTGACAGTTGATGTCAAAATCAAATTCTTCACGCAGACGCTAAATCAACCGCCAAAAGGTGTTGTCGGTTATTAATCTATATAAAGAATCAATATGAATAATGATTACATATTATTTAACATCAAGTTAAGGAATACAATATTATACGCGCCTAATGTTTGTTTCATACTTAAACAAAAGTCTCTTCCCAGTTATTTGCAATTTTTTCTGATAACTGACATGGACAGTAATACTTATTTGATTCCTTTGAGTACATTTTTATTAGAAATAAAAATACAACGGAAAAAGCATGACATTTTTTTAAACCTTATTGCCCTTTAAAAATAATTATCTTCCTTGGGAACCGATTATTTTTAAATTTTGCACTATAACGTATTTTGGTGCACTAAACACGAATCCGTTAAGAAAAAATCGCTCTCAACTAGGAAAGAAGTTATTAAGCACTGAAGTTCATGGGCGTATATAGGAAATAATTTCGGGTGGGACTGGGACCATTTCCTGGGTATGGAATACTAACAATTTAGAACTTTGAATAGTTTTAGGCAACTGAAACGCTATTACAACTAAAATAAAATATTTTTTATAAACTAAGTGAGCTTATTTAATTTATTTTTAAATTAAAAAATAAATTAGAGGGGCCTGCAGCACCCTCCCCTTATATACGCCCAAGCTGATGTTCACTGTTATGCGGGTTAAGAAAGCTAACGTAAACAACTATATTTGTCAACATGCGCATGCGTGGGTATGGAAATGTCCGTAAATAAGAAGTCTAATTGAAATTTACAATCAATTATTTAAATTAACCAACAGTTATTTATTCAGAAACATTTTTTTTAATAATGAATCATTCTTCACAATTTTTGGTTTCGCTGTTGTTATATCCACGGAACATCGCGTCTGAAGATGTCTTTCAAATAATACGACGAATAAATGGAAATAATAAACTATAATATATAAGCTAATAATGCACTCTAGAAAAATCAACGCTTAACCAAATCCACTACTAATGAATAAATAACAGAGAAAAAACACGGCACACATTTAACACCATAGAAAACATAATCTTAACAAGCGCCTGATCTCTTCTGTCATGGCCGCCTGTAGTTCTGCAAGTTTCAGTTGGAGGCGCTGTAAGCAGCAGTGTTGGCCCTTCTATGTTTTAATATTACAGTTCGTTGGTTCACCTTTTGGACTTTTGATATGTTCACCTCCTAACTAGCCCAAACAAAGTTACGAAGTCAAAAATTGTGTTCCAAACATTTCCATCTATAACTGTTCGTTGTCTGGACTGATATTAAAAAGACTTAACCGAACCTTCATCCATGGGCGTATATAGGAAATTATTTCGGGAGGGGGTGGGAAAATTTCGGGGGGGGGCTGCGACCATTTCCGGGGTATGGCATACTAAAAATTTAGAACTTGGAATAGTTTTAACCAACTAAAACGCTATTACACACAAAATAAAATATTTTTTATGAACTAAGTGAACTTATTTAATTTATTTTTAAGGGTTTTTCGACAAAATTTTACTTTCAAATCAAAAGTTCGGGGGGGGGGGGTCTGCAGCCCCTCCATATATACGCACATGCCTTCATCTCCTGCATGAGAATCGAAGAAACACTGCATCAAGGGGAGACCCACATAGCCTGTTGATCATTGAAATGGGAATTTGCAAATGGCGGAACCGTCAGAGATATTTCCCTTAGAATTGAACTTTTCCATCTAAATGAACGGGCTCTAACTGATATTTATAAACAGTGTCAGATAGAAGACAGATTAAAAGCTAGTTGATTCTTGCATCTGAATGCTCAATTTAAGGGATTAAAGAAGTAAATCCATGCTATATGTTAACTTTTTCTAGGGTTCAGTTCAATTTTTTTTTCTGTATTCAGAGTAAATAAATATTATCCAGATTTTATTGTTTTCAATTATTAAATAAGTCTATTATATCGATAGAAATATTATGCCAGCGTTAAAAAAATTCTTCTTTTGGAACAGAAAGCATAATTCAACGAATTTGGTCAGTGTATGAAAACTTTTGCTATGCTCTGTATAAACATAACATATGAGACTCTCGACCCATCCGGCCCTGCCAGTGTTAATAGTTGACTCAACCAAGAAAAAATATAATTATAAACACAATATCGTCCAAAAGAAGGATTACAGTGTACTATTGAGAATTATAAACTACTCACCTGAGAAGTATTCTTCCATTCTGAACACTGTTGGAGAAGATCGACAACTCGTTTACCGCCATTAAGCAGTGTTGCCCGCACACAGATATTATTCAGGTTGAATGAAAATATTTCTTGGACTTTCTAAACAGGAAATATCATTAGAGGTGTAGTAAAGGGTATTATAAAAATAAAAAAAAACCCCTGAAAAGTGCTTTTCTATTTTGAAAGTTAAACACTGTTGGAATGACGATCGAAAACCGATTTTCCACCTTTAATCAGTGTTGCCTCAGATTCAATGAAAATCTAGAACGTCTGTAAATAATAAATGTCAATAGATACGTGGTAAAGAGAAATTATCGATGATGAAGTTATTGATATCAACAGTAATTGTGAAAACATTTTTGATGTGAGCATATCGTCTTCATATATTTTTACAAAATCTTCATACAAACCCTAGCCCATAAACCCAGTTCTCAGAAGACAGGCTTTAACAGAAATTGATTTGTTACTGATGGGGGTAATAACTCCCAAGGTTTTAATTGGGGAAAAAATTATTGAAAGAAATGCTTGATTTTTTAAAAGAATATTGTAAATAGGGATGAGGAACATAATAATAACCATTGACTAGTTTTCTTGTTTTACTATAATTGAATTTATTTATGTTTTTTTTAAGGAGAAACCATAAGCAAATTTGAAGGAGGGATTTTTCTGTGTGGTTAATAAACATCAACATTTATGGTCAGTACTTCTGGGTTTCATCATCGGGTTGACATAATAAGAGAGTTTCTTTCTTGAAAGGAAGGATAAACACGCTAAAATGCAAGAATATAAAACATAAAAATTAAGTATAAATCACTCTCTGAAAGGTCCTGCAGATTGAGGTATTATAGTGTACTCAGCACTTACCATATCTTTCTCTGATTTATCACTATCGTTATCTGAGCCAAAATTCGCCTCATTGTTTTCATCTAATTCTTTGAACTTAGGGACAAATGCGGAGGGCACTTGAGTACTTCTCCTCACTCATTTCTGATAAATAAAACACTCCAAGAATGGTAGATCTGGACTCTGCACAAGTGATTTTGGCAAAAAACAGATGTCCTATACGAACGATTTCCTGAAAAGTAACTAGAAGGGCCTGTATGGCTGAGGCACTACTTCTGAACGGATTTACAAAAAGGAAAAACTCTTAATATTTTGCTTTTAAACATCTTCCTATTTATAAATTCATTTTATGATTAAAAATCAAATATCTATTGTTGTTGGAACATTAAGTTGATAAATCTCTTTTACAATTAAACAAAAAGGGTGCTAATGACCTCAGCAGTAGATGCACCAAAAGAAAAGGAAAAAAAAAAAAAAAAATTAAACAAATATAAATAGCAGCTCAAACATAATTTCAAAGTAAAATTAGATTTTTGGCTATAAAATGGCTCTCATATGCCCATTAGCTCGAAGCAACAGTGTTTATTGAAAGCGGGATGACAAATTCTCTCAGTCTGTTCTAAATTTCTGCGAGTTTTAAAGAGTGGAATAATACAAACACACACAAAAAGCTGACCTCTTTCTTGTCATTGGGACCTAGTTAACTACTAAAACCATTAAAACATAAAATGAAAAAAAGAGATGTTCCTTTCCTACAACTGAAATGGTCCTAACAAAATTACGTATGAAGCTTCTTTATAGGAAATTAATTAAGTTTTTGAATTGTCACCTTCCAAACAGAAAGATTTCTTACCGTAATATAGAAATGTACACAATATTCAAAAAAGTAGAAAAGTGCTCACATCAGTTATCGATATAATTTTTTTAAATAATTCCTCGGAGGCTCGATGGCCGTGAGAGTTAAGACGTGAGCACTTAACACTCTGAGCCAAGGGTCGTGGGTTCGATTCCCACTAGGGGTGGTGTCTTTTCTTTAGAAAAAAGAAAAGGCATCAGCCCTATCCTGGCTAGAAAAAGTAACCTATAGATAACCCGTCCTAAAATTCATAGTTAGTAATAAATGGACATTAAAATTTAAATAAATAAATGATATTTCCTCTTTGTCAAACCTAAAGAAAATGTTGAAATCTTAGTTTATATTTAAGTTCCTCCATTATTTGTGATTGAAATAATGCCAAAACCAAAAATCTGATTTGTAAGGTTTTCTTAAGATCTTAGCTGCAATATATGTCTGTCATTTTATTTTTTGTATTTTTTTTTGGGGGGGGGATGTCATAATTTTATTATTATACCTTACATCTGTTTGAAGGTTTGAATATCTCGGCTTAATACTTGTGGGGACATGCTTTTTTCATACATATCTCCAGGGTATAGCACTCTGGTCAATTCAAATCAACCTCTACGTGGTACATTTACCTGGAGACATATAGTCCTTATTCAAGAATCACGACATAACCTCTTTGGTTGGGACAACATGCACAGCTGATGTCAATCCTATACATACTAATATACAGCCAACTGTCAAAAAGTAATTTTGCTCTTTTTTATTTGTAATGCACCGAAGATTCAATTATTAATTTTGTAATGGATGTAACCCTAAATTGTAGTGGAGCGATTTTACGCTTTTTTTTTTTACAAGAAGGAGCGATTTTGCTTTTTTTTCTAATTTGGTTGCAAGGAAGTAAAAATAATAAATGTTAGACCAAATTAATACTTTGATCCCGACTCTTATTTAAGAATATATTTTATTGTAGCACAATCGCGCGTACAAAATTGATCTTCAATACAACTTCCGTATCCCCGATGTAACTAACCCTTTGCATGAAACCAAGAATCAATCACGTAATTATATCATCATTTCTTATCTGAGTAATTTTCTTTTCCATGATAGAAAATGTCTTTATTTCAGTATAATATATTACGAATATAAAAGATATTTGAAATTATAAGTCGATAATTCCAAATATATAACAAGAGGATGCTGAGAGTGGTGAAAGAGTTGGACGGTAGTGAGGTCGAGATGAAGAAAGATTGGCGAGCGTACGGGGGAAGCTAGACAGATAAGCATCAAGCATACTAGCCACTGCGAGTCGTTTCATTCGTCAGCAAAGAAAGGGTTAAGCAAAGAAGGGTCGCTTAGCCACCCCATTAATTTGGGCAGCCTCACTTTAATTAATTTTTTTTTCTTTTTTTTTTTTCGGGCAATGATAGCCACTTAGTTCTTTGCCCTAAAAACCAAATAAACAAACAATTAATTTTTTAATAAAGTGTTCTTTCTTTCTTTCTGCGGGTTTATATTTGGTATCTACAATGGAATGAACAAATTTGTTAAAACTTTTTTCATGAGTGAAATCTCAAGAACTACATTTCTAATGATCATTGTAGTCGTCTAGAGACAAATCTTCTACAGTGCTAATGATCATTGTGGTCACAATAATTAAAAAAAAAAGAAAAAAAAAAATACTTGCCTTCAGATAGAGCTACAGGACGAGTTCATTAAGAATCAAAATTCGTTTTAGTTTATGTGCAATGAAATTTTCAATATAGCATTCGATAAAGAATGATAGATATATTCCATTTACCTAGTGACATTGCACCAAGACAAGTGGGAAATAGCCTCAATATCTAAAATGAAATTAAATGTTTTAGAGCACAACTAGCAATTTATATTTTTGCCACCCTACAATTGTTTTAACGTTTTCTAACTTGCCTGTTTGAGAAATCTACCCCTGTTGTCCTTTGTTCCAAATAGTGTATTGTCAGATAAATTAAAAGGTGAATACTTGCTCGTGTAGTACTTTTCAAATACACATTAAAGAAGTTTGTGTACAGTAGAATAAAAAATGAATTTAATAAAAGCTCAATTTAATAATCAAAAACAAGTTTACAAAAACATATCACAACAGCAGTAGATCTAAATAACAAAAATAAATTAGTATAAATATGATCATATCTTTAAAGCTTTTATTCTAACATATTAACATTTTATATATAATTCTTATGAAATCACAATATGCTAAAGCACATGAGAAGAAACAATATCCAAAGGAGAGAGAGAGAGAAATAAAAGTTTATACAACTAAAACTTATTTATAATAAAAAAACATTAATACTTTATGAGCTTATTTCAATTCAAACAGCTTTCTCTTTATTGTTTCTAATGTTTGCCAGTCGACATAGAGAGGCATACTTTTACCCATAAGTTCAGGATCATTTGTTTTCATTGTAATTTCACACATAGTGACGTAATCGGATTCTTGAGATGCCTATGAACAAAATAAAAACATGTATAAACAATAATATAATGATGAAATAATAATGCATTTCGTATGATGGCAATGATGCTTGTTCTGCATACCTTAACCATTTCAGGTGATGGAAACACAGTGAGATCGGTCTTTACATGCGCTCCTCTTCGCTGTCTAATGATTTCATTTGATACTTCCATCTAATAAAAATAATAAAACCTCTAGTTAATGATGTAATGGTATACTTCAAATGAAAAGTAGTATTTTCATCAAAAATATGGATGTTTACACATTTGTCTATTCCCTTACAAAATGAAACAAATTTCTTTATTTCCCATTTTAATATCAAACGCAATATAGTTTCAATAGAGTACCTTAGATAGAGAAATTTATTTTGGGTGTTTTGTGCCATTTTACAACGTATCACACATTGTTTTAGAGGAGATCGTTGACCGTTAATGATGCAAGGTAGGGATTGTCGGGTTCGGTCACTGCTACTTAATAAAACTACATTTTATTGTAAAAATGGTTTTATTGTGCCGACGTTTCGGCTTGAACTTCAAGCCTTCATCAGGGCGATGGGAGGGTTGAGAACTATACCTCACCGATAGATTCTCAAAAGATGTAGAAATGATTCCATATCGGTGAGGTATAGTTCTCAACCTTCCCATCGCCCTGATGAAGGCTTGAAGTTCAAGCCGAAACGTCGGCACAATAAAACCATTTTTACGATAAAATGTAGTTTTATTAAGTAGCAGTGACCGAACCCCGACAATCCCTACCTTATATCACACATTGTTTTACAGAATTCATATTTTAAAAATGTTTCCATAACAAAAATTAATTAATTATTTAAATTTTAACGTCCATTATTATTAACTACGAATTTTGGGACAAGTTATCTATAGGTTACCACCCTTTTCTATCCTTTTCTTTTTTCTAAAGAAAAGCCACCACCCCTAGTGGGAATCGAACCCACAACCCTTTGGCACGGAGTGTTAAGTGCTCACACCTTTACGCTCACAGCCACCGGGCCTCTGTTATTTATAAATGGATGATAAGATTTAAAAGAACAAAATCTAAATGTACAATTAATAAATTTACACCTAAAGAATAACTATACAATTCAAAACATAAACAGGATAAATACAATAAAATGAGAACATTACGGTTCTAGTTCACATTACTTTGCATATATGAAAGTTACAGATTATCAGGTTTGAAGTTTATATGTTATTCTTTATTTTATTCAAATAGTTATAATATTCCATTAATGATTATAAGATTCTCTGTTAAAAATCTCATGCTACTTTAATATTAAAAATATAAAAGAAATTTCACTTACCTGAAGATTTTTGAGAGTCTCCAATAGTCTTCTTTCTTTTAATTCTTCTTCCATCAAATATTTTTTTGCAAATTCCTTTCTATTTGTACCAGGTTTTATTTTCGTAAGATCAACTAATGTTGGTAAATTATTTACATACTCCTAAAAACAAAAAATAAAAACAATAAAGAAATACATACATATCACTGTTTTACTTAAATAAACCAAGAAATTATAAAATATTAAGCTATAGGAGGGGGAAAACAGAAAAAAAACAGTTTTTTCTCAAAATCTTCATTTGTCTACTGTTTCCATGGGACCATGCCAAAAATTGTTAATGAAATTGGGTCTTCTTGGGATCAAGTGATGTTATAATGATATTTAGAAACGGTTACTACATAATTTGAAACCATTGATAGAGAAATAAAAACACATGTTGTTCAATACTAAATTTTATTTTTTATATCAATTATTGTGCATAAGCTGCTGAGGCCATGAGCACTTCTATTCTAAATATTATTTAATTCAGTATTGTTTATGTAATTGGTGTTAAAACGATGGATCTTTTTCCAGTTGTTGATTTATGCAAAGAAGAGGAGCGAGCCAGGATTTTCTTTGAAGAAAGATGAATTTTACCGAATGAAACGCATTGTAAAAAAAGGGCACATTATAAAATCTTTACGAAGATAAATACATGAACTCACATAAAAATACATATATTTGTATTTATTCAAGTTCATGTGGAGGCAGAGGAAATGAAGACCTTTTTGATAAAATCCTTAAGTACATTGAAGAATTTTGAACTCCAGAGGTACCTGGAGTAACTCATTAAAGGTATATTAATTTGTTTGGTTATGTGTAAAAATTACTTTATTTAAATTTTAACGTCCATTATTATTAACTAAAACTTATATAAAATTTCTAATTATGTAAAAATTAAATAAAATTCCTATTAAATAAATCATAAGTTTATTTAAACCAATATCTTTTAATTTATCAATAAGTTACTAGATAAAATCACTGGCAGGGCTAATTTGGGGCCTTTACTGTTGCTAAGTAGCTACACAATCTAATTGAGCATATGTTATAATAATATACATTTATCATTCCAGTGACGCTATAAAAACATACATAAATATGAAAAAAATGTTTGATTTACACTAAACTTCCTTTAATCCAGCACATTCGGGACTTGATGCATACTATAGAGACTCCCACAAATCATACTTCAACCACAAGTTGAATTGGCTCTTCCCAATTTATAGTTGCCAGTGATTCCTCAGCTCTGTCCTTTACTTACCAAGTCATCCCATCCTTAAGACCTTCAATAATCCCTAAACTCGTGAAATTCAAATCCGTTTTCACTCCCATAACGCATGCTCTGTTATCTCCTTTCCTTCTGATCTTTATATTCCCTTCCATGCCAGACTTGTGACAGAAGAACAGACATACCCACCATTTGATCTATTTCATAAAGATGTTACAAGACATACCAGCAGAATCATATTAGACAAATGGCGACTTGACTGGCATACTGTGACTGACAATAAACTAAGATCTATTAAAACCTCAATCACAGACTGGACATCATCATACAGGAGCTCAAGCCGAGAAGAAATAGTCCTTGCGAAACTAAGAATCGGCCATACACGCATGACCCATGAGTACCTGATGACAAATACCGAAAAACAAAAATGTACGACTTGGACATTCTTCATGACCTGACAGACAACCTTTCTGAAGACAGCCAGCATATAGATACCGTACTGGCCTATTTGAAAAAGACTAACATGTTTGACAAAATATAAAAATGGTAGAATAACCAGAAGAAACCATTTCACCTTTTTTTTTTTTTTTTTTTTGGTTTAAAAAAAATTTCAGTCAAATAATTAATGTAACTTATTAACAATTTTTTTTTTCTTTTTTCCCCCTATTTATTTACTTAATTTTGTTTTCTTGGCTATACATACATTAAATATCTACATACTCACCAATTATTTGTGATAGCTAATATTTTGGAGTAACATCGTTAAATGCAACGCCTACATCAGCTACAAGGAATTAAATGCTATTCGCCTTAATTCCTAGGTTAATTATTCTAATTCTAATATTATAAAATAATTCTATCCAATAATAATTCATAAATATTATTTACGTTAGTGATTTTTAAATAAGTTTACAGTAATCAGATTTCACCTGCTGAAATAGCAACAATTTTTTCTGGAGTTCTTCTATTCTCTTCACATCTTCATCCTTCTCTTTACTTTTTACCTGAATCAAAAGAATTTATATAAGTTTCATTAAAATTCTTGGCATTTTTAAAAACTGAAACTTTTTTTTTAATATGATTTTTTTTTTCTTCATATTAACCGATAGACATTAATAGGTGCCAGTAAATCTAGGTGAAAGGAGACATTTCGAAAGCTAACAAAACTTTCTTCGGAAAGGTAAACAAAAAACAATTAATAGGCTGGTTTAAGCCTGAGAAAATGTGTTAAAATATCTAAGTTTTCTGTTAATGAAAAAAATTATTCCAAAACTTCTATAAAAGAAACTATGTAGAACTACTTCCTCAGGCTTTTAATACTGAACTGAGTTGGGAAGTGTGCTTGCAAAAATGTACTGGTATGTTGGATTTTTTAAATGTGAACTTTGAAACCATTCTCTAAATCAATCTATAAACAAATCGCCACATTTTTTAGCGCAGTTCCTCTCTCCCTCCATAGGAAGGAACCTCGCTTATAAAGTTGACCTCATGTCGCAATCTGGAAGTGCCGAATAGAAAATTTTACATCTGAGAAAAGGCGATTCCAAAATTTACTTTAGTTGTATTCTCCATAATAAGCATTATGTTGGCTTGTCTAGGTGAAAGTGTCCCTTTTCTACCTGCTCCTCTTTCTAAGGACCCAAACAAAACTACTGTTACTGTCATAAAGCTGGAGATGTTGGGGCATCCAACATTGCTAAAATGATGAGTCTGACATTTGATAATATTAAACTTGTGTAATTCCAACTTCTATGTAAGTTGCCTACTGTCAGTTTCCTGTGCATTGACGACTCAGTATCACTTTTATTCCAGATATTTGAGTGGGTGTTTATAATTTTCAGGAAACAATAAAAAAAAAAAAAAAATTGTTCTAATTTCTAGTCAAAGCTTTCCAAATAACATTAGGGATAAGAACGGAACCGTGCTAAGACGATGCAGTTCCTGTGAGTTTGACTTTTTTTAAAAACCAGTTTCTCTAGGTATTCATTTTGAGGTATTCATTCAGTTTATCTAGGCTGTCACTAAGTTCCAGTATAGATGTTTCCATCTATCAGTGTTTTCTTAAACTATTACTATACTCAGTTACAGCTCTTCAAATTGAACTAAAATACATAAATATCTCTGAAACACATTTTTCAGAGTTATATCAGCAATCTTCACAGCATGCCAAATAGTTGACTTTTCAAGTTTTCTAAATGTAATTAATATATTATATCAAAATCTTACATGAATAGGAGGTAATTTTTTTAGAATGTCCATGTAGTATTTGTATTGAGCTTTAGTTCGCAACCTCTTCTCTTGTTTCAGTTCAGATTTCAGTAAATCAATTTCGTTGAGAAGAATTGGAGACTCGACAACTTTCATGCTCGTTGACCCTCCTTCACTACCCAAAAGACCTTAAAAATAAATAGTTAATTAGTTGGTGTCAATGGGAAAAGCAAATGAACTAATAGAACAGCATGCATCATCAAAAAGATGAAGGGTGGAAGTGGTTTTGAGAAGTTGTAGAGGTGAGGTACAACTTGATGTTTTGTTTGCTAGTTGACCGCGATTTAGACAAAGCGTAAAAACATTGTTGTGACTGGAAAAAAGTACAGAAGCATTGACAAGAATTGATAAGGGAGAATCGTTAAAGACCATTGCTGCTGGGTTTGGAGTAGAAACATCGACCGTATCTGATCGAAAAAGATCTGAAAAAGCATTGAAGATTTGTGTTTTAAAATGATTTTTAAGGACAGTTTATGGTGGTTATGACCCACGCAGAAGCCGTATCAAACATTGAGAAATTGATGGCAAATATTTCTAGAGTCAAGCCGAAACATTAGCAAATGAACTTTTAATGTTAAAGCGGATGTGAGATTGCGCTGCGCTCGTGATTCTGCTGTCTAAACTGAGACAGCATAAATTCACTGCCTTTTTACTACAGACTAGTTCGTAGCTTTATTGAGTACAGTGCAAATAAATAGGCTATTGCAGTACATACAGTATGTGTTTTATGTGAAAGTGTTCAATAATAATTTCTAAAGTCCAATAAAAATATTTTGGTGATTTATATATATTTTTTTTTGTCATTCTCTGGACAGCCCGGATTTTTGTAAACTCGGATTGGCCCTTGTCTCAGTTGATCCTGGTAAACAAGGTTTTACTGTACTTATTTATTTTTATTTTTTTTTTCATGCTAACCACAAATTCTGAACCGGATGAAATAGAATACTCACGGTAGTATTTTACTCACTGGAAGGAAAACCCGCCTATAACATTGAGCTGATCACACATTTTGGAAATGTCAACGTTGTAGTTCAACTTAAGAACTGAATGTTATGCAGTTGATTAATATGAACATAGTGAATATTAGGGGGGGGGGGGGCCAAGATTAAATACAT
Organism: Gonocerus acuteangulatus; assembly: GCA_946811695.1. NCBI lineage: Eukaryota > Metazoa > Arthropoda > Insecta > Hemiptera > Coreidae > Gonocerus > Gonocerus acuteangulatus. The sequence goes on from OX328129.1 coordinate 49,420,082, forward strand.
TCAATTATTATAATTTATCAAACAAGTGCTTACAATAATGGCTTCCCCCCCCCCTCCGGTGAATAGTGACTTTTTTTTACGGCGCACCGAAATCTGGGCCATTAGCGCCAAAATAGTGACTTATTCTCAATAATTTATTAATATATGTTAAGCAGGTAATATATTTGTTGTTAAAATATTCATGTTTCATTATAACATATAAATAAATATAACATGTTAAGAGAAAGTAAAATATAAATAAAAAAAACAAAAAACGTTATGGTAATACTTACTATTTGTAGATGCTTTCATATCCATAACTGCCTTCTTAGGAAGTGTTTTCAATTTGTCTTTGAGTTCTCCCTTCTCCATTTCGAGGGAATCAATATCTTTCTGAAGATGATCCATAGTTTCTTCAAATTCTTTTTCTTTTCTTTTTAATTGTTGATGTGACTCCTCCAGTTTACGCTGTAAGTTCAGTTAGAGTTTCGATAAATATTGAAATGAAACAACCTTTACTACACTGAGCCATAGCTTTCAGTAATCAAACAATTTTTACAATAATCTAACAAAATATGGCACTAATTTCATTAAATATTACTTGCAAGAAGCATAGAATATCTCAAGACATTTTTTTTTATAAGTACACTCATTTCCAAGATGAGATTTCCAAGAGAGCGACTTTGAATATAGATTTCAGTTTAAATTTTAATAATAGACCTGTAACTAGTATATATTCTTTTCATTCAAAATAAAAAAAACTTAATACAACAAACAGAACTAGAATTCGATGAGCCTTTAAATAAAAAAAAAAATAAATAAATAAATCAATAAAGATTTGAAATAGTAAAATAAGATAAAATATCCATAGCACATATCTTGACTTAAGGACCACCAGGACATAAGGCAAGCAATGTAATACGCTGAAACTACCCCATAAAAAAAAATATAAATATATATATATATATATATATATATATATATATATATATATATATATATATATAGTCATTAAATAGAAACGTACCTTTAGAGTTTCAATAGTGAGCTCAAAATCACGGGTGACATTAGCCAATTTTTTCTCAGATATTTCTCTTCGAAGAGACATTTCTGCAAGTTCTTCTTGTTTTGCACGAAGAGCCATCCTCAGCTCACGCATATCTTCTGCACTCTTTTCTAATCTTTTCTCAACACCGGACATGGCATTCAGTTTTGATTTCACTGCCTTAGCACGTGCTGCTAGCGGTGGTTCAACACCATCCTGAAAAAAAAAAATGTATTACTCTCAGATAAATAAATTTTAAGGCGAAATAATTATAAATCTGTGTAAAGAATATTAATTATTATTTCTTCTTTTCCCTTATTTGTGTTTTGAACATTTTTTTTTTTTAATAAAATTATTATAATCATATAAAAAAAAAAAATATCTTTTATTGAGTTCCTTAGATGTGCACTCATAACACAAGATATTGGAGATATTTCAAACTAAAAACACTCAAAAGTTTTCTACCAGTATTTAATGTTTTACATTATTACTAATCACCTAATAAATTGATCCATCGTCTCATAGTCCTCATTATTTAATACAATCAAACAAAAAATTTAAAAAAATAGTTTCTTGTTTGTAAAGAATAATATAATTTAATTTAATTGTTTAACTCCTTCATTACTGAATATGGTAGAACTGCAAGATAGTGTGGGATTATTTAAGCTGGCGTGGCCTGAGAACCGACTGTGCCTGATCTGAGTTTACTATCTCGGTAGTTCTGAGTAAATAAACTTTCCATCACCATTTGACTGTTCAATGTCAGGGTGTCAATTATTAATTTATTTATTTATTTAGGGCTTCAGTTAAAATTTAAATAAATAAATAAAATGAACAACATATGTTAAACAGGATAGTCACATTAATTTTACAAGTGAAGTAATGATACTACAAAAATTAGAATGACTATGGAATTAACAGCCTCAAAAATATTGAGCAATGTTAGCAGAATTTAAAATTTCTAAGAATATTACTAATTAAATATTCATTGTCAATATACATAATTCAGTTTATTAATGTGTACAGAATTTCAATATTTAAGTCTGCATAAATGTAAATAATGGATAATTGATATGTAAATGCTGCAACAAAGGAATCTAGCAGAGTAAGAGGGAAGGAGAGGCAAATAAAATTGCGTAGCCATACAAAAACGGCGACAATTACGGAAGCGCGGAAGTCCCGGGATTACGTTAGAGTCACATTTGATCAATCATCAAATGTATCCAAGGAGTTAATTAATAACTCAGAGTTTTTGGGGTGGGTTATCTTTTCTTTTACTAGGATATATGTGATGCCTTTCCTTTGGAAGAAAATTGTGGGTTGGGAATTGATTGAGTGTTAATTCCTCAACGGCCTCCGGAAGTGGTATGCACTTCTCTGTATTTTTACATTTTCAATATGTTAAAAGAGGTGAACTGTAATTTAATGAATGTAAAGTAACTATCAATTTTCAAACTTCGGTTGCTTACCTTTTCTTTCTGCTGTACAAGGTATTTATCTTCGTTTTCTTGGAGGGCTTTAACAAGGTTTGATATGTGAATAGCTACTGATTCCATACATTGTTCTACATAGCTGGTGTCTGACTTGTATTTCTCAGAATCTACATGCTTGTCAAAAGACTGCCGAAGAAGCTCTTGAAATTTAGTAATTGGAAGAAGACTCTCTGTATCTAAAATAAAATAAATAACATTAATAGTTGACAATCTAATCGGGTTAATAATGCGAGAATATTAAGCCTTCTAAAGAGATTGCTATTATGAGGAAACCATTTTACTTCTTAATCGTATAAAAATAAAAAAGTGATAGTTATAATTAAAAGATTCTGTAATTTCACATTACGCCTGAAAAAGGACAATGAAGTTTGAAATGTTGCATTCAATTAGATAATAAAAAATAATTTGGAATGTTCACTACAAGTCAATAACAATAGAGCTAAAATTTCTATTCATTTATTTAAATCAATTCACACCCTTTTAGGTTCCTCTACAGGAACCAAAAAACTTTACATATGGAGTCGATTAACTGTGTGTATTCACGTGTATACAACTGATAGAATATAAAAAGTAAAAATTGGTCATCCAGGAAAAGATTAGCCATTTAAAACTAAATGAAAGACAATTTTTAGAATTCTACAGATGAAAATATATTAATTTGTGACTAAATTTAACATAATATGCTATTTAAATGTAGGTGGTTGGTAACAGCTTTATTCAGTCCTCAAATATTTTATTTTCAAGTTACATAGGGTGCGGGTGCGGCATGTCACACACTATGTTATTTAAATTTTGTTACAGAAACATTTCGGCTATAAGCCATTTTCAATCTGTCAATCTTTATGATTGTGCATTATTTCTTATTTTATAATCTTCAGATATTGTTTTTATAGATCATGTGCTAGTTTAAGTTAAAGTAATTTAGTCTGAGTTAGGAGGAAATCTCATTTTTGGATTGCATGGGTAATGTCATGTTTTGAGTCTGCTTCTTTAATGGAGGATGGAATGTGCGAGACTAATAACTAATAACTATAAAGCTGTTACCAACTACCTACAATATCTTAGTCTTCAACTTAGGAACTACACAATACTATTTAAATATTTCTTCATTCTTTTAATGATTTTGACCTGATTTGAAGCCTTCATCAGGGCTATAAGCAAAAATGGTAATAACTATAAATAAGCAAACATATAAAAACATAAAATTAAGTAATAATAACAAATGAATGCAGATGATAAACAGACCTAGAGACTAAATTAAAAATAAATATATAAAGTTTAGTTATTTATTATTTCAATTTTAACATCCTTTTTTTATTAACAACGAATTCTAGGACAGGTTATCTATAGGTTACCACCCTTTTCTTGCCAGGATAGGGATGAAGCCTTTTCAATTTTTGAAAGAAAAGCCATCACTCCTAGTGGGAATCGAACCCACCATGTTAGGCACAGAATGGATCCCCTTGGGATGAGGGGTGTCCATTATTAGCTAAGTGTGTATTAGAGAACTGCAGGAGTAAGTATGGCATCGCGTAATCACGAGTAGGTATACTCGTGGGACGAGTAACTCGATTACTTTATGTATACTCGTACTCATTACGAACACCGGCATCGCATCGTTTCGCATAGGCATCGCCGAGTAAAATAATATTTGGCATCGGCATCGCCGAGTACAGTAGGGTTTGGCATCGGCATCGTCGAGTATTGAAGGTTTAGCATCGGCATCGCCGTGAATAACTATGTTTGATACAGGTTCGCATCGCCATGTGTAATGAAGAGCAAATCATTCTGATATTCAATATTGATAATTGGCGATGGAATTGCGAAACGACAAATTTGCTTATTCTGAAGATATTAGACAAATTCAAAACAAAGTCCACTTTATTCCTTACAATGAACGAAACTAGAGTGGCTTAACAATTGTAACGTAAACAAAAACAATGTAAGACAATGTAAAGGTAGGTAATATAAGAAATAAACCTTTTTTTAAGGTGATAAAAGAAAAAAAAACATAAATAAAGGCAGAAATAACCGTTAATCCTGTCCTGCCGAATCTAAAAACACGTTCTTGGAAACTTTTTTTTTTTTATTTTGTCACTCACATTCACGCGCGGTTTTTTCTGTTTCTAATATCAGCGTTTCCAGGTGTAGAGTTTTCGAGCTCTACTCTAATCCACATAATATGTGGAAACGCTGTTCTTTTAAAAACATATTATGTTTCCTTAAAATAGATGGACTAGCACCGTATATAAAATATGTTCACATTTACCACACATTACAAATGGTAGCACGTCTTATGCACCATCACAGTCAATTACGATTTTTTTTTAAACAGGACCATACATAACTTAACCACATACTTCTTTTGAGGTGTACATACCACTCTTATTTCTGTCCTTAAGTTCCATATTTGTAACGAAAAAACAAATATGGAACTTAAGGACAAAAATAAGCGATTAAGTTCGTGCTACTGCTGAGCACTGCTGATTACAATAACTCGACGCTCTTTAATCCGCATCCCTTGATTTAACCGCCCAATTAACTTTAGCGCGGTTCCTCCCTCCCTCCATAGGAAACCCGCTTATAAGGTTGATCTCATGACAAAATCCGGAAGTACCCACACGAAAATTTCATGTTTCAGATCCTGTAGAGCAAGAATATAACGGTGGTTCAAATTTGTATATATATATATATATATATTTTTTTTTTAAATTGTCGACTAATTTGAAAGGTCAAGTTCGTAATCCAGCTGAATCCGTCCACTGCAAGTTGCTTTTTGGAGTGAAATTTGCGGGCAAAAAAATTGTAACGCGAACATTTTGGATACTCATGCAAGCATATGGTTTATTAACTTAGAAATACGAATAAAACCATTTTTAAAGCGATATCTGTAACCGTTTTCGAGGAAAATGAAACACCTACTTTTCCAAACTAATTTTCAGTTTGGGTATTCAAAAAGGATTAATTTAGTTGAAACTTGTTCCAGGCGTTTGATATTCCTATAATTTATGGTAGGTTAATGTTGGTTCCGTTTGGTGTTAAGGAAGTACTAGAAACAAAATATTTCATTAATAGGCATGAAAACTTTTGGATCTTCGTATATTTTCTAAAACGGTACAAAATCGTGGTAAGTGGAACTTAATCATTCAAAAGCTTACTAAATTCTCTACAAAAAAGGTTCTGATGTAATTTTTGATGAGGTAATTTAAATCGGAAATAAACGGATTTGAAAATTTGCAATTGTTAGCTTGGTCTTCTGGGCGGGTTTTTTTTTTTTTTTTTTTTTTTATCTGTTTACGTAACCTTTTAACTGGTTGTTGCTTATTTTAATTTCATTTAACATTAAAACTACGTTTAGAAGGTGAGGGAAGTCGCCATGATACTGTCTGTTTCCTGTTGTGGCGCCTTAAATCTCTTTTCTCTTCGAGATTTTATTTTATACTAGCTGTTACCCAGCACGCCATGCTACACCTACTTTCTGCATATAGAAAATCCTAAATAAATTAGAAACCAAATAAGTATTATTAAAATCTAATAACACAAATCTATAACTGTTTCGAACCCGTGACCTCCCAACTGTGAGTCCTAGACGACTTTGACCTAACCTATAACACCCCCCATATCAAGACATACATGTATGCCAAGTTTGGTAAAAATAGGTCTAACGGTGTGGATTTGTATAAAGAACAAACATACAGACCGACAGATGGTAGCCGTTTTGACCTAGCCTATGGCAATTTCCGTATTAAGATCTACCTGTGTTCCAACTTAAGTCAAAATCGGTCGAACGGTGTGGATTTTTATAGGAAACAAACGTACAGACACATAGCTGGTAAAGATTTATAACCTAGCCTACGACACTCTCCAGAATAAGATCTATCTGTGTACCGAGTTTAGTCAAAATCGGACGAACGGTGTGGATTTGTATAAGGGACAAACATACAGACAGCCTACGACACTCCTCAGATTAAGATCCACATGTGTACCGAGTTTAGTCAAAATCGGACGAACGGTGTGGATTTGTATGAGGGAGAAACATACAGACAGACAGCTGGTAGATTTTTTTGACCTTCCCTAGGAAATTTCTCGTATCAAGAACTACCATTATTCCAAGTTTGGTAAAAATCGGTCAAACGGTGTGGATTTGTATAAGGAACAAACAAACAGACAGAAAAACATACAGACACGTGGATTTTATATATATAGATTTATCAAGAAAGATCAAACCCCACCAATAATTGCCACTATTCCTTTACTAATAGCACTAGAGATATAAACGGAACCGCGCTAAGATGACGCAGTTCCTGCGAATCGGACCTTTGTAGCTTATCTTCTCTCCTTTATCGACATGTCGAGAAGTCGACAGTTATTTACGATGCCTACGATGCAGTTCTCACGAGTATTACTCGTAATCGTAATGAAAAGTAATCGGCGATGCCAATTCGAGACGATGCCCAGTATGTACTCGCATCGTCCAGTTTATACTCGGCGATGCCAAGTCCAAACGATGCCGAGTATGTACTCACAACGTCCATTTTATACTCGTTGATTATTTATCCGATTACTTTTTACGTATCCGTGCAGTTCTCTAGTCTGTATCCATCTTCTCTATTGAAGTTCTGGGGGTATTTTACAATTTCTATCTCTTCTTGTATAATTGGTTATTATAAGAGAAGTTTCACCTTTGTATAATTGGCTGTATAAGTAGTAAGTCAGTTTATTGGCTCCTGAAGAGGCGCTTAAAAGGGTGTGAAGCAGGTAGAGTATAAATAAATTAATTGATAAGTTAGTTCAGTTTTTATTGATCTTCTGTCTAGCTTATACATGATTTGAGAATTTTGGACCAATATAAGATATTGATTAAAAAAATATAGATTACCATTAACTGTGAGAGCTAGACCAGTAGCTGTTTCGGCGATTACCCTAGCTAAAGTAATGACATGAGCAGTAACTCCACTAAGGTCGGAGCCTGGGCTAAGAAGGAGGTCTGAGATGTCTGCATGCCTCCTCACTTGTCTCATTTGAGTCCGTAGCCCTTCAAACCAACTTGTTGTTTTCTTAAGAACTTCAAGTCCTTCATTCTGCAATAGAAGTCAATTATTATGAAAGGTTAATAGCAAAGTTTTTTATCTTTTTTCTTTTTTTTTTGGTATCATTAGCCAGAAGGAGACCTCTAGTGTTTATTCCTCAGAGTGCTAAGCCCGCATATAAACAAGCCCGAAAGACTTTCTCTGAAGGCCACGCCCAAATAAATACAAGCCCCCTTGATTTGGCTTTTCTCTCATTTGTATTTACCAAATAAATCTCTTTGTTATTTGTTACCTTCACCTTGGGATAATGTAATACTATTAATTTGTTATTAATTTCTTTTTTTTTCTTTTACGGCGCATCTACATCTAGTTCATTAGCGCTGACATCCAGGGTGCAGCGAGGAATTTTACCAGCGAGCCGTGGGATGATAAAATTCGAATCGAACCCACCATCTCCCGCTTATGAATCCAAGGCGCTAGCCATTAGACCACAGGAGACCCCAATTTGTTATTAATATTCTTATTCCTACTTATTTCGATTACTGCCAAAATTGTTTTTTCCTTTTTTTTTTTTTGTTATATAAAATGATATGTTTTCTTTTTAACTTGGATTTCACAGACACACAAAATAAAAAAGTGGTATTTTCCAAAGACACCATACATATATTCTTATGTATTTCAACAAGCTGAATCCGAATCCGGAGTCCGTTTCACCCTGTCAGGTTTAAGGGCATTTAAAGGTCAAATTTTATATGAAGTCGTTTAAGAAGAAATAACTAGAGTTTCCATGGTTTTGAGGGTTGCTGAATTTGAATCCGAGGTCAGTTTTACCCCATTGGCGCAAAATCAAGGAAAAATACGTTTATTTCGCAAAAGATGAATCTGCAGTCAAAAGGTCATTTTTTTTATAGATATATTTGTCCTAGAAATGACCTTGATTTTGCATCGATGAGGTGAAACAGACCTCGGATTCAAATTCAGCGACCCTCAAAACCAAGGAAGCTCTAGTTATTTCTTCTTAAACGACTTCATACAAAATTTTACCTTCAAATGCCCATAAACCTTACATGATGGGGTGAAACAGACTCCGATTCGGATTCAGTGTGTCGAAATACATAACAATATATGCATGGTGTCTTAGGAAAATACCAATTTTTTTTTAATTTTGTGTGCCTGTGTTTTTAATGTGAAATATATTGTTAGTATTTTAATATACGTAACATTATTAGATGTCGTAACTGTACTTTTCAGGAATCTAATCTTCTTGTTACTACTAATTTTATTTCAATAAACATAAGAGATAGCTGGAGGGTGGGCGGAGTTTGGTTGGCCTTGCGGGAAAGTTGGCTCTTGGGCTGGGCGGCTCTCCATCTAATTTTTTTTTCTCTCTCTTCTCATTTTCATGATTTCTTCTTACATATAAATAAAGCTGTTGAATGCAATTATGTAAAAAGAAACTTGCCAGGCTGCGGATTTGAATCCAGATCTACCCATGTTATGCTGAGAAGCCTTGTCATATCAAAGTGTGGGTAGTCCAAAAAATTAAAAATAAGAAAATTAAGCCACTAACGGTGTACACTATCTTGTCTGTGATACAGTGGTTTAATGAAATTATATCCTAGTGAAGGAACCTACTCTGAGCCTTGTATGACAATAACGCCGTCTGGCTTCAAATAAATAGGGCGCTGTGCCGAATTTCTGAAGCAATGACTCCATTGGATGAACTATCTTATTACACTATGATATGAAGCCTGGTAGCCTAATTGACAAGACACCTGAGTAAACAGAAGGATGTGAGTACAAAGCCTGGAGAGTTAGTTTTTGCAAATAAAAAAAAAAATTGAAAATTAAGTCACTGATTTTATACACTGACCTAGATATTATACACTGGTTTAATTAGAAAAAAATTACTTCATAAGATCTACCTTTCTCAAAATATTGCAAAATAAATTGCTCTTGGAGAAGAGTGAATAGCATTTTAAGGAGTAAATAAATATTACCATTTATGTTTGTATTGTCATATTTAAAATGAAAAAAAAAAAAAAAAAAAAAAAAAAAAAAACTACAGAAAAACAATCATTAATAGTAAATTACAGTAGACTCTCCCTAATACAGCGTTGTCAGGACCGGGGTACTTTCGGATTAGAAAATTCAGTTAGAAGCAGTCACTTATGTATTTGAAAATCCTTATTGATTGATGATGTAATAATATGTACCATTTTTAATATTGCATATTTAAGTAGAATTTAGGTACCGAATTACAAAATAAATTCAAAATATGTAAATCCTTGCAGGTATATTATTTAAAGGTGCATATGCATGTAAGAGTTGCAAGGAATAAAAATATGTAGTCAGTTAAACTAAATAAAAAATATTTAACTACTAACTAAATCACATATGTACGCATATATTATTTCAATATCAAAAACTAGATAAATGGAAAAACTGTTTTATTATTATTAGTATTATTATTTTATTATTATTTAGTTCTTAATAGAAAAACTGCCTCTAATTTATTTTCTTAAGAGTTCCTGCCTCTAAAACAAAACATATAAGCCTTCTTTGACATCCATTCAATGAAATACCACAAAACAAATGTTTGGCTAGCAAGGAAGGGAAGGTTCCGTCACTCTCAGATTAGAGAATGCCGGATAAGGGAGAGTCTACAGTGTTAAAAAAAAAAAAAAAAAAAAAAAAAAACTTCCTTTCCATTAATTTCTATTATAAATAAGAAGCTTACCTCAACAAGAGTTAGTATAATATTCACATCAGTATTAATACTGTCAATGACACATAAAACTGCCTTTCCAGTGTCTGCAAGAAGCTGGCCCTGGTGAATTCCTGTGTCTCCACTTTGTATTATAAGGTTATTATGTACAGTTGTGAAGTAAGTAACAATCCTTTCTAAACTCTCCGTATTTACATTTTCATCCACCTAAAAGAAAACAAATATTGTCAGTATCATTAAAAACAAAAAGTAAAAATGAAACATACTAATTATAAGATCATATTTACTTTGTCCTGTTTCAAGAGTTCGATGTAAGCATCCAGCATCTTTTCTTGTTGAATCATGTCCACATAAGACTGTCCGGCTTTGAGAAGTGTTTCAGGTTTACAAGTGTTAAGACCATGGACAAACTGATGGAGAACTGCCTAAAAATTTAAAACAATGTATAAGTTATATGAATTTTTCAGATTATGTATATTTTCAGCAAATATAGAAACTAAGGGACTTTGGCAATGGCAGGTTCTGCAAAGATTGGGGGATTAGATGGTACAATTTGGCAGTATAAAAGAGAGAGAAGGGAAAGCAAGAGTTTATAATTTGAAAAATGTGGAGCAACTAAAAATTATATATTTTTTAATATAAAAATTGGGAGATTAAATTAATCTTGTCATTCTATGAATGTATTTTGAAAAAAAAAAAAAAAAATAGAGCTGCTTTCCACAAATGAATTTCTATATCAGATAGGCAGAATGTCAAAAAAATAAAAACCCTCTCACATACTAGTCGTTTTATTAAAATTTCCCCACCGGTTTCACGTCCTTTGGTGTCTCTTCAGGGACAAGCTAAATTTCATTATACAGCCAAAGGAAGGCGAACCTTCTGCTATAAGGGCCAAGTCCAAAACGATTCTTATGTGACAATTTTTATTTTAATTACCTGTCTAATGCATATAGAAAACATTGAATAAATGTAGAGTATTTTTTGAAAATCACTGTTTTTCCCAAGAAAATCACTAGGTGACTACGATTTACTGTAAGAATGACAAGTAAAAGTAATAAAAAACAAGTATGATGTTGATGTTTTTATATTATTACTATTTTATTAATTTATTTTTTTTTTAGCACACTTGCATTGGTCATTAGTACCAACCTCAATTGTAATACAAGCACAGAAGTGATATTAATGTTAAATCCATATTCTGGAAGTTTACAATCGTAATACTTTTAAATAAAAAAATATTCAAATGTTTTGTTTTTTTTTCAAAAATAATTCAAAATTTTAAATAATCCAAAATACCATGAGCATGTAGATGTGCGTTGAAAACCTTGACATGGCAGAGAATTGTTGAGCTTTGACAACAGAAGTTTTGTCAACGTTAGCTACAGCAGGGAACTTGTCTCTGAGTTGTGAAATTAAAACCTGACATTTAGCGAGCAAGCGTGGCATTAGAAGCACTAACATTACTGCATCGTTGTCTCCTAAAAAATTATTAAAACAATTATTATTTAAATTTTTCAAAGTATTGAAGAATTTGTATTTTTAATTCAGACAAGTGAGTGAAGCTTAGCACAAAAATTTAGCTGTTGTTAATTGATCAAAACATAATGCTAATTATATAAAAACTTTGGTTCTGAATAATATTATTTAAACTCACTAAAGTTGAAATTTACTTGTCACTAGGCTGAACCACAAATTACCATTTTCAGTTCTGCATTTTATTGTTATATGTATTAATAATAATACAAGATCAAATAAATAAATTTTAGTTTTTAATACAGTACCCCAAAAAAAGCATCTAAATTTATGGATACACATATTTACAAACGTGTAAATGTAGATGTTTAGAATTATGCAATGTTTGCAGTCAACATAATATACTCTTTATTTGTTACTATGGTAAGCTTTAAGATATCATAAAATAAAATCATTTTGTAAAGCGAAGTAAAATAACAAATAAAGATATTAAGTTTTAGATACTACAAAATAATCTAATTTATGCTAAATTTATCATTATTTACATTCAATTTGTTTATTTACACCAAAGAAAGAGATGGCTGAGGATCTTCAGCGGCAACAGCTTCTTCTGGCAGCCTTTGTTCGGTATGCAATTTAATAAGAAACTGGTCGAGAGTTCTTTGACCTCTGTTTTCGTTTTCTTTATGGATTAAATGATAAATAACACAAGTGAGTATAACATTAGAAAAGTATAGCCCTTTTGGGATCATATCCTCATTATAGTCCTTTTTGATAAAAGCAAAAGCTTTTAGAGAAAAATAACAGGCCCAGTTCCACTTCTCTTTTTTTATTTCTGGTCATAGGGTTCTATCGAAATTCTGTTCCTACGAGTGATACTGATTACGACAACATAGAATTTGCCAATATTGAGCTCTTAGGCCCAGTGCACACTGAAGAAACTGGTTTCATGAAACCTATTTCATTGAAGTGTGCACACAGAATAAACTGTTTTCCATCAGTTTTGTGATGAATTCCAGTGACGATGCACTTGTTTTGTGGTGGTGGCTAAAAAATAAAAAAGTAATGAAAACAAAAAAACTAAACTTTCATGAAACTGTGTGCACCAACCTATGGTTTTCTATCACTTTTTTTTTGGTTGCAAGCAATTTGAGTTTCACGAAACCAGTTTCTTTAGCATGCACCGGGCATTAAAGACCACCAAATTAGATAATACAGACCAGCATTACTTTATATGCTTTTAACAATTGTATAGTTAAATCAGCACTTCGATATTGGTAGAAGACAGATGTAAAGTCATATAAAATTACTTAAATATGACTTTTATTTTTAATACATTTTTGGATGAACTACATATAATTGATGTCTTAACTCGAATTTCTCGTAACCCAACGTATGCCTACAATCTATTCAAAGAGTAAATAATTCAGCATGAGCTTTTCTTTAGAATAAGCAAGTTAGAATGCTAAGCCTAACAATTTCATATATGAGCAACTCAATAATCCATAAAATAGAACTAAATTAATTTATATAATAATATTGTGGCCCAATTTATAGCTAATTTACTTTGAGTCGGCAGAACCTTGACCTTCTGCCAACTTCAAAGTACAAATAAATTAATTGTCCTACCTCCTCTGACCAAGAAAGAATCCGGCATGAAATTAATGAGATATTGAACATGTTGCTGAGCTTGATGGACTTCCATATGCCTTAGTTCCAGATCAATTGCACGGGCATGAGCTTTCGTTTCAGCAAACATTTTCTAAAAAATAGAAGAAAAAAAATCAGTTTCACCTGTAAGATTTATTTTATACTTCTGAAATTTATGAGTAAGATAATAAATAGTTCTAAAATCTAAGGATTAAATAAATTTTATAGTATGAAATAAATACAGTGAGTGTAATATAACACAAAAAAAAAATATCTCTTATCTATGTATAATTGCAACAAAAACCAATGGAAAGAAACAAAAATATGTACAATATAAACGTTAAGCATGTGTCCCAGAATAAGAAAAATTAAAAACATAATTTTACTAATCAAAAAGCTCAGCCCTATATTTTCTCAACTCTTTACAACATTTTTGACATTGCCAACATCAGCACCATGAATAGCTGAAAACCCTTAATGCTCATAATAAAAACAATTTTTTGTAGGAAGTAACAATTTTCATTTCTCCAGAACATCATCTTTTACTGCAGTTTGAATTAACATTTTTTGTTATCCAAGTTACTGTCATGGACATCGTCTTCACTGACTGGGCACCAGCTGGATTTTACAAGTCCATATTTTGCACTACCATTTTATTTATTCTTTCTCAAATTAAAATGTATTTGTAATTCTTAAATAAAAATATGACCAAAGATTATTATGACAAGAAAAATGTATTCAAATGAAGCAGAAAAATTATTTTTTTGTTTAATGCTGTAATATGTCCTAGTTTATCCAAATGACAAAATGTCAGTAGAAATTAAACAATTATTTTATAAATCTGCTCCATAACAATTAACGATTAAAGTAAAATTGAAATATTTTTTAATAATTAAGAAATAATCTATTACCTTAAAATCATAAATTTCTGAAGGCATTGGTGATGCCTTTGCACTGCTATCTGCCTGGAGGCGGAGTTCTTGATTTTCTTCTTGAATACGACTAACTAGCTCCCGGAATTTTACAATAGTTAACTCTCTATCAGCGAGACTTTCCAATAACTGCTCTGTCTTTCTTTGGGCCTTTAAAAATAAAATTCATATAATTTTGTCCATATTTTAAACTAAATCTCTTCCAAGTTCCATAACTTTACTAAGTTTAAATTACCTCCCAAATTTGCAAGTTCTTAAGGTCTAATTCTTGTCTAAAATCTTGCTCCTGTTCTTTAAATCCTTCTTGCAGTTGATCGTTAACTTCTTGCAGTTCTTCCAGTTCTGCAACGGTTTCTTCTAATTCCTTCACTTTTTCTTCTAAAGATAACTTCTGTTGCCCAAGAGTTTCTACCATTTCTTCAGCACCCAATGCGGCATCAACCTACAAAATATTTATTTTTTTTTAATGAAGTACCCATATTTTGAATAATAACAATAGTTCGTAAAACAGTAATTGAAATTTTACATGTGCATGAAGCTCATCAATCTGTTCTTCCATTTCGGTCATTCGAGCTTTAAGTTTTTCGCTACATTTTAAAAGCTGATCAAAATCTGATTGCTTTTCTTCAAAATCCTTCATAAGTTTTTGTTTTTCGTGTTTTTCATGGGCCGACAAATCTCTTAATCTGAAAAAAAAATTATGTAACCAATAGTTTTTTTTAATGAGATGGAGATAGTTAGCTTTTGATTGAGGGATGGTTGGGATTGAGCTAGGGGGGGGCACCAGATCTTCAAGCACAAATCCATATTGGATGCTACAATAAGTACTTATCTACCTAATGTGTATTTAAAAAAAAATTGGCTTTTAATTTAATGTCATTATGTTTAAAAGGTTTCTTACTGTTTATTTCTTAGCTGAAGAAGTTCAGCCAAAATGTCCAATATAGATTTGTGTTTGAAGATCTGAGTTTTTTTCTCCTAGTTGAATCCCAACCATCCAATGACTTTGCAATCTTTTTTTTTTTTTTTTTAACTATGAATACTTTATTTTATTAAAGGTGCTCTTCTTATTGAGGTGGTTTTTTCTAACCTTTTTCTTATTATAGATAACCAATAGCTATAATCATTTATGTTTTTCTCTATTATGTCTCTCATCCCCTCTGACCCCCCCCCCCATTTTCTTCTTCCTCCCATTCTCTCCCTTTCTTGTAAACTACACATTGTTTTAGTATAAAATTTCTTGAAAATTTATATTGTTATTCATCCTTATTTGTGCAGTTTCTGTTGCCAGCAGTGGTGGTATCATTTTGATGAATATTCTTCTGAATATCAACAGATATCTTTAGCTCGTTCAATTCTTCTTCCTCCTCACAGTTAACCAGCAATGTGGAAGATGAACTGAACTTACAGAAGAAGCCTGTTGAAATGCGAAAGAAAATTCACAAAGTAACACCAACACTGCCATTGACAGAAGCCGCATAATTAAAGATATTGAACCACACAGCAAGGAAATTAAACCAAATCATCATTTTACATATTATTTAACATAAACGAATAACTAAATTCTACAACTAAAATCAGTTTGTCATGTGTTCTCAAGAAAGAAACAATTCTTTACTGTTGAATTATTGTGAACAGACTACATCATCAATGTTAGGATTTTGTTCTATTTCCTAGAATAAAGCTTCTATCCTCAGTGGTGTTCTTCTTTGGCTCGTTATATTTTGCTGGATTCCTCTCTGGCAATGTTTTATTTGTTATCCAAGGAATTAACTACAGACAAGATGCATTCATCAAATAATTTTTATTATTAAGCTGACCCTTTACTTCAATCTTCAAATTTTCATTATAGGCAGAAAGTCAAAAAATAAGAACTTCACTAAAAAGTTTTAAAAAACTTTTAAAGTTCTTATTTTTTGAACATCCGTCTTTAACAAAAATTTGAAAAATAATTTTTTAATCCATTTCAGGTTGGTAGTAGGTAAATTTGACTTTATATATCAGCAGGTCATATGCTACCTAAAGTGCAGAAAAAATTAAAAAACGTCCGATGAAGCCAAAGATGAATCCAGAAAAATATAATGAACCAATGAAAGCTGGTGGATTGTTGAAAGATGATGAGAAACATTGTGGACCTGAGATAAGTAATAATAAAATAATCTATAATGGTAGAAATCGACAACTTACTTACCTCACTAAGGTATCCTTCAATTTCTCATTCTGCTGCAAAAGCTGCTTCATTTTGAACGGTGTTGCTTCACCTTCATCGACATTAACGCCAGCAGCTTCCAATTTATCTGATAATTCTGCTTTAACTATTTCCAATTCCATTTCAAGCTCCTCTATTCTCTCTTTTGCTTGATCTAGATCCCTCTGGAGCGACTCAGCCTGGGACAAAAGAACAGAGGAAATACACCATCTAATGTACAGATATTCATTGATTCTGTGCAGCAAATATCCCTTGTAAGAATAAGAGTTAAATATCTGTAAAAAATTAATTGAGAAGAGATTGTCGACCGTTGAGATATGGAAGCTGTATATCACCGGGATTGATTAAAAACTAAATTTTTCAACTAAAATGAGTATTTAGATATTTTAGTTATATAACTAAAATAAAACTCTTTTTAGTAATCAAATGTAGTTTTTATTCAATCACATGACCGAATCCCGATGATTTACACCTTCTGTAAAAAATTCAAATTTTCATTCTTCTCACATTAACTCAGAATAGTTAAATCTTATATGGAGGTTGGTTTCTCCAAATTGGGTAATTTCTCGACACACAAAACAAATACCAGAATTTTCAAAGTTGTTTTGTTTTATCATTAAAGGTAATAACCGCAAAGGTTGGCACACCTTAAAAAATAAAAAATAAAAAAAAAATAAATAAATAAAAATTACCAAAATAGGAAAATAGATCTTTACACTGAGATGAATAAAAAAAATCAATCGCACTGGGCATTTGCGTAATGTTCGTTTTATCTGACACTGAAACATTTTTTGTGAAAACTCCAAAAATATTACTAGAAATATTTCTTTTTTTCCTTTTTTTTTTTTTTTTTTTTTACATTTAGAAAAAAAAACTGGGACCATTTGACTAATAATTATTTTAGAGCTCAATAAGAGGCAAATCATTCTATATGGAATCACTGATTCCGTGGGTTTAAAGGCTTGTTTTCTGTGTTTACCATAAAATGGTTTCAACAAAATAATTTCCTAAAATAAAAAAAAAAAAACATGCATATTTGCCTCAAATTTTCTCTTTTTATATAGCTAAAACTCCAGAATTAAAAGTATTTAAAAGAGAAAATAATTGTATCTATATTCCACATCCATGAGGCATAGTTCTTCTCTCATCAGTAGGCCTATTTTCAACATGTACTTATTAATTTTATATATATTTCTATATTACCTATTTAAGTATTAAACCTGTATTAATATACCTCTAATTTGAGGCGGTGTCTTTCAAAATGGGTTAAGTCTATTTTGTCATCAAATTAATTTATTTCCTAAAAACTTTTTTTTTTTTTTAATTCATTAAATCTCATCAAAAATAAGGAAATGAATGTCAGTTTGGCCGAGTAAATATTAATTTCCTTAAGGACTTATACTAGCTTAGAAGTTTTTTGTGTCCCCTGAATATTTTTACGATTTGTACATATCCTTTTTTGAAATTTGACGCCTCATTTAAGCTCTAGCTATAACACACACTTACCATTATCGTTCTTCCTTGTCCATGTATAATGTTTTGTCTTTCATACCTTCTGTATATAAATTAGCATTAACTCTGCCCTCCTTGATTTACAGACCTGGTGAAGGATTGAATTTCAAGCCGTAACAACAACAATAAAACAGATTTAAAAAATATGTAGTTTTATTAAGATTCTATGACTGAACCCTGCCTAAATCTACCTTCCCATTCCCAATGATCTACAATCCCCTCTCTATCATCTATAGTAATATTAGTTGATTAAATTAAAATTGTATAAAATGAAATAATCTCATTCAGGCGCAAATTTAAAAAAGAAATAAAAATAACCTTTTCTTCTGCCATTTCTTTATCAAGAGTAGCCATTTCTAGAGTATCAGCCATATCAGAGAGTTCTTCCTTGGCTTCAAGTGCCTCTTGCTTCTCACGCTTAGCTCGCTCTAACTCCCTCTTCAAGGCTGCTTGTGCTTCCATAATTTTAGACTTGAATTCTGCTGACTGCTCAAGCTGAATATTAAGGGTATCGAGCTCGTGCATTTTCTCCTTGTATTTTACTGAAATAAAGAAGAATGTATTTATAAAACTAAGCTAACCTGTTTAAATTTTCTTTTAATTGTACTCCAATGAATTTATAGATCAGTCAATTGGAAATAATGAATACGAAAAAATTCCCAACTTGCAGGAACTGCACCGTATTAGCTTGCTTTCAATTAAAAAAGTTTAGAATAGAAACTCTTAATATATCGTTCTCAAACTTCTTGTGAATTTTTCAACAATGTTTACATAATATTCATAAATTCATTTTAAAATTTTAAATATATATATATATATATATATATATATATATATATATATATATATTTATTGAAAATTTAATAGCGAAATTCCCTATGGGGAGATGAACCCATCAAAATATTCCAGGAAGAAGTGAGAACAAGTACCATCGCTGGAGAAAAATGCCATTCCATCCATATATATTGTAGTGATATCCCAACTATCATCAAGAAATATCTTACTACTTCGTAGTAATATGGAATGCTGATATAAAAAAAATTTCCTTAATCTAAAATCAAGAAGGCATCTCCATCCGGGAGATCGTCAGTTGTTTTCCAGAAAGAAGCGAGTCTGCTCATAACTTGTTGGCGAACAGTGTCTGACTAGATTGTTGGAATCTCATTGGGAGGTTTTTGAAGAGTCATATAGAGGTCTTTTCTGTGACCTGTGGCTGTGCCAGTGGATGTAAGTTAATTTTTGTTGCATTGTATACATTTGATACTGTTTCGTTGTAGTAAGGTTCATATAGCTAGCCATGTTTTATATTTTAAAACAGCTCTAAATTTGTATGAAACCAAAACATGACCCATATATATATATATATATATATATATATATATATATATATATATATAACTTTGAACAAATAGTTTTTTCATGACTTATAGGTTATAGGTTAAATTAATTTTCAGCACTTACTGATTGCACCAGCAGGTTGACATTTAAGGACATTAAGAGGAATATTCCGTGGATCACTTTAGGAGTGAAAAAAAAATAGAACTTAATGGAAACTTACTTCTCATGGTCTCTAATTTTTCAGACAGTTCTTTTATCTGATCCTTGAGCTGTTCAACTTCTGGATTCGGCTCTAATTGAAGTTTCATAGGTTGTGGAGTACTCACTGTAGGGCCAGGGGATACAACCTGCCCGGGAGTGAACTGCGGTTTGAGAGTTTCAACAAAGCCTGTCTAAAAAAGTTAAGCACAGACTGAATAACTTCAACAAATAAGTTCATGGTAAATTCACACACAAAAAAAGAAAATTAGATCTGTCAATAACTATTTATCATATTCTCTGACTTAAATATTCAAGACAAAAACAGAAAAGCTACCTTAGTGTGACACTTATTGTGCTAAGTTGAACTATGACTTCTAGGAACTAAACGTTACAACTAAAAGGCTATTAAACACTATATATTTCATAATTTCATTATTAAAACTAGGCTTTTTATGTTTTAACTGAAAGCAAGTAATAATATAAACAAAATCCTCAATAAAAACAAGTAAAATATGAACTTAGTGATGAGGGCAAGCAAAGCTCCACAAGTGAAACAGCACTTCACTCATGTACTGGATGACCTGAGTTTGCCTTCCGGAGTACTGAGAATAACGCATGGCCGTGAAATTTTTTGTGGGTGAAGAGACCCACAGAAACTTTTGTAAGACTTTGGGGGGAGGATACTGCTTTAGATAAAAATTGTATACACAGGTGGTTTTAACGAAATGTTGATCGAAGATCAGCCTCGATCTGGGCACCCCGCTACTTGAAGAACTGATGACAACGTCCAAAACATCTACAATCTGGTTCTTGAAGGCCAATTTCAAACATTTGCTTAATTAGAAAAGATATCCGGGACATCTTTGAGTTAAATTCAATGGATTTATAGCCGGATTTGGAGATGAGAAGGGTTGCACCAAATCTAGCTCCATGCCTCCTCAAAAATGGGTGAAGGGATAAGAATTAACTATTGTGTAAATTTTTTGGTCTTGATATTAAGTATGATAGGAGTTAAATATATGTAGCTTGCATAAATAGTTTCTTGGTTATACAATATAATACAACATTTTCCGGGTTATCCTCCTCAGGGGGAGCGCACCACGGCCGTAAGACCTATTGTGCTACCCGTTGTTATCTCTCCTCAGAGTGCTGCCTTCCAGTAATCCAGAAGTCTCTTTATCGATATTTCGCTTGGGTCAAGATTGGTATCCTTTGTATCACCAAAGTACCTAAAACGTATATGATCTAGCCATTCACAATCACGGATGATGTGATTATTATGATTCTTGGTTATAACTTTTGGAATTTTCGAGTTTGTTTATTGTTGACATTTTATTAAAAATATCAGACAAAAGAGTTTTTATGCAGGTATTATTAAATGCTGTGAAGCAAATTCAGGATAGAAGTTTGCTTTACTTGAAAAAAATTCAAATGTTGGGAGACTAAAAAGAAAAAAATGGAAACGGCTTTTAATAATAAACATAACTTTTATAAAATTTGATAAATAGTTTTACTGAGATAGTACAGCTATATAAAAATAAAGTTAAATTAGAATGTATTTCATAGTCCAAATATTTCATAATAATAACTGATCTAAATCTATGTACATGATTTTAATGTTATCTAAATGGTAAACCACATAAACCACATTTATTTCTAATCCCAAGCACTGACAATATTTACAGTCATACAAGTAAATACAAATTTATAACACTGGTTATGATGGATGAACATTAGAAATATTATAGCCAGGGTTATGTGCTGTTATATTAACCAAAGGATTTTAAATTATTTTGTACGGATTAAATCAGTACATACAAAAGGATAAAGGAGGAAAAAAATTAACAAAAACATTTCAGATTGTTGTTATTTATATGTTATATTAGTATAAAATAATTTATTTCTCTCTTTAAATAAATATGAAGTTCAAATGAAAAATTATATTCTGCTAAAATGAATGAGATGCTGACAAAAAATATTGAAGCTTCTAACAAGAAAAGCTCCGAGCATCTCTAAAGTAAGTTCAGCAGACAAGCTAAAGATGCTGCATACACATATATTTAGTTAAAATTGTTTTTATTCCTTCTTGATTCCTCATTAAATAAAAGCAGCCTAAGCAAGAAGAATTTGGTTATCTTAGAAGCATGGGGCAATGACCAAGTGATGAAAATATTTTCTGTTGTTATGAAAATAGGTTGTCAATCTTTTCTAAACAGTGCACCGACAACTGGGCTATTAGCACCAACATCCATGGTGCGCCAAGGAACCTTCTCAATGGGCCCTGAGATGAGAAAAATTCCTGTCGGAGGGATTCGAACCCCTATCTACCGCATAAAAATCTAAGGCATAAGCCACTAGACCACAGGGGGACTCTGCTCTATACTTATCAGCAAATACCATGTAATTTATTTAATTATATATATAGGTTTAGGTTTATGGTGTGAGACCAGGGTACAAAAGATGTGCAACAAAAGTACATTAGATATTTTTGAGACTAGGTTGTTTCTCCAGACTGGATATGACCACCACCTTGCTTACAGTTTTCTAATACATTTGAACGCTGACAGAAATCTGTTTGTCTATCTTAAATAAAACAATACTTGTTGCTTAAGATAAAAATCATCATTGGCTACATTGGACTCTGTGACATGAACCTGATGGCCAAATGTCACTCAAAACAGGAATTGTGTTCAAATTCCAGACTGGTGAGTTGATTTTTTAAAATAAAAGAAGGTTTGAAAGTCACAGTGTATAGCAACCTGTTTAAAATAATGCTTTATTTTTACTATTAGTAATACAACTTTGCTTCTGCTGTTTTCCTATAGATGGTGTTAGCGACAAGTAGATGCTGAGTACATACATTATAGACGACTTACAATAATCCTTAATGTCTTGAGAAAACCTGATAGCACCAGTAGTTTATTCGTGTTTAAATCATATAGTTATTCTTGAATAAAAATGTAAACATATGAGCCGAATTGTAGTATTTTGCGGAAAGTGTAAATTAATTTTTTTAACATTAAAAAATCTGTGGCTGAGGCGCACCAAATGCTTTTGGGCACTCATGAAGAAGCTGTTATGAGTGAAAGAACATGTCGTGAGTGAAAGAACACTTCAAGAGCAGAGATTTTTGCCTAGAAATCCGGCATAGTAGTGGAAGAACACAAGTTTTTGAAGATGAAGAATTAGAGCATTTACTCAATGAAGACAATACCAAGTTTTGTTTTGTTTGCACAATTTGTTTTTTACACTAAAAATTTGATTTTGAAAAAAAATGGCAAAAGGAAAGTTATATAAATAATAGATAATTGAAACTTATATGGAAAGCTAATTTATATTTTTCAGCAAATAATTGGAGCGAGTAAATTATAATCATAAAATCTTATGTATTTATTGTCATTAACCCTTGGTTACTAACCTTGGGTCAGTTGACGATTGATATGCTTCATTAAAGTCTATATATTATATTTATATGATAAATTTGATTATCCTAAGACTTGTGGAATGTGTTTTTATTGTATTCATATAATTTTTCCTTATTTTTTTAGTTACGGGTCAATATGACCTAAGGTTAGTGTCAGTGGTATAAAGTACGGTTAGTAACTAAGGGTTTTTTTGTTTTTTTTATGGTGTATCGACATAAATCTTGGCCATTAGCGCCGACGTCCAGGGTGCAGCCAGGAATTTTCTCAGCGAGCCCTGAGATGAGAAAATTTTTGGCGCCGGTGGGAATCAAACCCACCATCTCCCGCTTATGAATCTAGCGCGCTAGCCACTAGACTACGGGAGACCCCAGTAACTAAGGGTTAGATGAAAATACGCAATAACAATACACTCCAGTGATGACCAAAAATATAGAAAATCAAAAATAACTGAACATTAAAACGTGTGCACAATCTTGTAGAATATTAATTGGTTTTAAACTATAACAAAATATACATGATCAATATCACATAAAATTTAACCATAATTCACAAGCATAAATTTTCCAGAAACAATTACTATGTAATTGTATTTTGGGAAATAAGGCCAAAATCAAGCATGGCATAGTAGCCAATATTGATTTCTAAAAACATCTCTTTGTAAAACAAGCATATGAGCTTTCGTAATTGGCGCTCTAAAAATAAAAAATAAGAATATAAACAACAATGTTATAAAAAAATTGTGAATATGCCGCCAATTAAGAATCACAAATAGCCAGAAGTGAAGAATGCAGAGGAAAAGTCCACGAAAACTTGCTAAATTATCCATAAACACTACTCGTGAGGTTTTCAAATTAACAGGATGAATCTAATACCTTCCCCAAATACATCAGAGGAAATATACATATTTTCAACCATTTAAATCCTGAAAGATTTCAACAGCAATAAGTAAGTATACGTTACTTTTAAGCAAAGCAAAACTATGGTGCAAGAAATGAAGCCTTAACAGGTGCACTAAATATATATATGTACATTATTAAATTCAATTACAGAAGGGATAGAAGAATATATCGACATGCAACACAAATGTGTTAATATTAACATAATCCTGTGCTGCATGTGATCAAAAGTCAAATCATGCCAAAGACTTATGGAGACAAAATGCTGAGAGAGAAAAAAAGGACAATAAAACATGTAAAGGATGGAGATGAAACTTCAAATGTCAATTTTTCGACTGATCAAACAAAAAAAATTAATGAATTAGTTACAATTCAAACTTTTGTAAGAATAAGTAGATTTATTAAACAGTAAATACATCTTGTATTAGGATGTTATTGAGCGATGTACATATACAGGTAGAAATGACGATTTTTTAGGTTATGTGCTCCTGTTATTGAGAAAAAGAAGCAGTACAAATATGTTCACCACTCAGCATTGTCAATAGTAGGATTAATATATTATAATTATAATAATAATTCGAAGCATGTTAGGATTATGCAAAAGGAAAATACATATTTTTAGAAGAATCTATATTGGAGAGCCCCCGCACACTAAATGGTTTGATTTTATATTTATAGAGAAGAGATAATTGAAAGTAGAGATTGAGAAGGTGTAGATGATTAGTATTCGGCCATATGTTGACTAAAACTAAATTTTATAACTAAAATGATTTTTCAAGGTAGGGATTGTCGGGGTTCGGTCACTGCTACTTAATAAAACTACATTTTATCATAAAAATGGTTTTATTGTGCCGACGTTTCGGCTTGAACTTCAAGCCTTCATCAGGGCTGTAAAAAACAAGTAGGACGGATGTAATACTGAAATATACATATATATATATGCCTACATACACAAATACACATACATATATACATACATTTGTGTATGTAGGCATATATATATATATATATATATATATGTATATTTCAGTATTACATCCGTCCTACTTGTTTTTTACAGCCCTGATGAAGGCTTGAAGTTCAAGCCGAAACATCGGCACAATAAAACCATTTTTATGATAAAATGTAGTTTTATTAAGTAGCAGTGACCGAACCCCGACGATCACCTCTCAATAAAATGATTTTTATTTCTGCCAATGTTTCGAATTGACATTCAAGCCATCTTCAGGGCTATGGAGGAGGAGAAACGTTCTGTTTTTCGAGAGCTACATTTAATGCAGCCTCTAAAAAACGGAACTGGTCTCCCTCTCCTCCATAACCCTGAAGAATACTTGAATGTCAATCCAAAACGTTAGCAGAAATAAAACTCATTTTAGTGATAAAATTTAGTTTTATTCAACATATGACCGAACCCAAATCACCTACAATTTCTTAATATTTATAGCTCAGGTCATGGTTTATCTCTCAAATGTCAGCATGGTTTGATGAGCAAAAATAAGTTTGTCATTAAATATTAGTGCTCTTTCTGTCAGGATGACCTGGGACCAGCTAGTATACCTCTTGAAACCAAGGTGAGATCCTGGCAAACATTTAACTACAACCACATGAACCGATGGAGAAAGAAGTTGAATTTGGACAACATGTTTCAACCAATGTTTAATGAGCTACGGTAATCTAAATTTTAAATAAATAGGACCATACATTCAGCCGAACTCCAACCATTGATGAAGGCACTATACGTTTTTACTCCTACATCTAAAAAAGTTATAAAAAAACCATGAGGTTGGGACTACTGAATATATTCACCCAGGGAGTACCGAGAGTAAACATACTTGTACTGAAAAAGCTTCTGTCAACAAAACAAAACACAAGCAAAGGACAGCCAGCACACGGATATTTTTTTTTTTTTTTTATTCTTGCCTGATAATCTTCTGGATAATCAACAGTTATAGCCGGTTGTTCAGTGTCCTTTAACATTTAGAAAGGTTATTAAAGTTTCTATATTTATAAATTATATTTACATGAAAGTGTGCAAACATCATAGGAGAAAATATTAAATATATATATATATATATATATATATATATATATATATATATATATATATATATATCACAGTCACTATCTTTTGGAAATCCTTGAAATAAAATTAAAAACTAGAAAATTCCATTAAAAGATGGAAGTACAATAAAAAATATTGTCTACATTTTATCACTAAATAACAACCATATCTTTACCTTAGTCCAAAAATAATATATTGAACAAATTTTGAAAGAAAATACATTGGAATCAATTTTATAATTGGTTATCAAGTGAATAGTAAAAATATAACTACTACATATATGCGAATATATTAAAATATGAGATGTAACAAATCATATTTAGAATTTTTGTTAACCTTTGTGACATGCATAAAATTCAAAAAGTTATTAAAAGGTATCAAGGTATAAAATAATATATAAAAATATAAAAGGCATCATGTTAAATTTCAAAACAGTTTTAAACAAGAAAAGAAATTAACTAGAATTTGTTTTGACATGAAATATTTTTTTTAGTACTTACCAATTATAAAGAATGCCATAATAATTTGTACTTAAAGTTTATAAACACATTTTTCTGTTAGTATATCGTCACAAATTCCTAAATTCCAACAATTGAGTTTAATTATTTAATATTCCTCCTCCACTTTAAAAAAACAAAACAAATACATGTAGTTAAAGCCCAACAAACTAAAACATAAAACATTCAATATTGTCATATTGACATTCAAACAAAAAAAAATAAATCAAATTTTTTGTGGCTTGATGCCTGTGAAGTTTTAATGTATGTACATTAGCATTATGTGCTTAAAATAGTGGTTTGATCACGACGTTCTGTGAAATAGGAGAAGGCATCATCCCTATTTTCTTAGGTGTAAGGACGTAGTGAGTTCATCTCATTTCTCTCGCCCGCAAAAAGCCACGGGTCCTTCCAATATGGAAAACGTCTAAACTAAATCTCATAATAAATATTAAGACAGCGTAATATCCCTGTTATGCTGGACACTCTAACCATCCTTAGGTCCTCAGCCACCAAGTCCTTCCACCTTCCCTTACGTCTTCCTCGTGCTCTGGCTCCATCTGGGGTTCCATAGTACAACAACTGCTTGCTCTGCTATCATCCATCCTTATAATATGGCCCAGCCATTTAAGGCGCTGAATTTGCACGAAATGGGAAACTTTTAGATCCTCGAATAAGTTATTTATCTCTTTATTCTTTCTCATTCGATACACCTCATTTTGGTTTTGAGGGTCGCTGAATTGGAATCCGAGGTCTGTTTCACCATATTGGTGCAAAATCAATGTCATTTCAAGGACATATGTTTATTTTGCAAACAATGAATCTACTGACAAAATTATTTTTTTGCAAAATAAACATATTTTTCCTAAAAATGAACTCGATTTTCCGCTGATGGGGTAAAACAGACCTCGGATTCGAATTCAGTGACCCTCCAAACCAAGGAAGCTCTAGTTATTTCTTCTTTAACAACTTCATACGAAAATTGGCCTTCAAATGCTCTTAAACCTGACGTGATGGGGTCAAACGGATTCCGGATTTGGCTTCAGCGTGTCGAAACACATAAGAATATATGTATGTTGTCCTTGGAAATGACCACCTTTTTTTGTGTGTGTGTGTCTGTGCAATAATGGAAAATAAAGCTAATCATGGCAAGGTATATTGCAATGGCAGATGCATAGACTGTTACAATTCTCTGCCTTCAACGATCAACCAAACAGAGGTTAGCAAACATTATTCTCACAAACTCAAATGGCTTTAAATAGTAAAGAAAGACAATTTTGTTTCCTTGAACATTTCTGAAATAATATTAATATTCATGATATAAATATCAGGTCTTATATTTTATCGGATGAATTAGTTATTCAGGCTTAATGGGTTATTAATTAATTTTCTCATTAAATGTTGACTGATACAAAGATAATAAAAACACAGAAGCATTACATGCACTAGTCATTTCAATTATTTTACGCACCTAATTCTACAATTCTAAGACAAAGTTTATTTCTACAAAGGACAAGTATTTTGAACATAACATTAATAGGAAAAGAGCATCAATTATCTGCTATAAATTATACCTCCAACAACAAAAACTTGTTAACGGGTCTGAAATGTAAATGCACAAGTGCATAAAAATAGCTGCATATGTGTAGATATTCATAAATATTTATGAGACTGCTGACACTCTTTCAAAGTAGATGGACACAAATTTTGTAAAAAGTAAGGGAAAATACACCGCTTCTTAAGAGATATACATATTTACTTCTCCTGCTGCTGAATGTTTAATATAACGTCAATTTTTTCTGAATTTAGCACACTTCTAACAAGGCAATCTATCTAAAATATTGTGGAAGAAGAGTCCACAATTACCCAAGAGACAGGCAATTCACATCAGCCATATCTCTGCATTCTACTAATCAAAAAATTCGTTTTTGTAAAAAAAAAAAAAAAAAAAAAAAAAAAAAAAAAAAAAAAAAAAAAAAAAAAACACTAAAATGTAAGTGGCTATAACATTACCCTAATAAGCAAACTTCCCAACTAAAAAAACAGCAACTTTTCCATAACCTACAAAAAAAACTTATTTTTCTAGGTAACACTATAAAAGTGTTTTGATTTGATGTATTTATTTTACTTTAGTTATTTATTCAGGGAACCATGAAGACCAAGATTGTTAAGAACACATGCGAACATTGTTGTAAACATTCTCATGCGAAGAGGAAAGGTGTCACTCCAAATTTTTGCTAGAAAAGGGTGGTGCAAAAATTCTGTCCAATCCTTGAGTTTTAATGAGCTATATCTTAAATATGTGAATGTGGATAATCTGCTTCAGTGTTTTATTCTAAGTATGGTCCTTATCGACATCTTGTGGAAAGTAGTTTTTTTTTATTTTATTTTTTTAAATGGCTTTCTGACTGAAATAGTTTTCAAAGTTCATCATTAAATCTGTATGACATTGAAATGAAGTCCTCACTGGAAGATTCTTCATGTATTTTTCATATAAATAACCCATTCAAAAATAAGTGCCATCTTGGCATGACTTTTCAAAGATTTACAACCACTGTATTATTGCCAAGAATTTATTTATTTATTTTTTGCTTTTCATAGTCCTAATACTTGCAAAGAATTACCATCTCATTACTTTAAGATCCATATAATTGCTGAATATATAAAAATTCTGGAGGTTCACATTAATAATCTTCTGCCAGCTTCTACTGTTTCAGTATCTTCTACTTTTAAGTGCCTACCTTAAAGGTTTATAAAGGTGAAGTTTGTTAACCTAAAATATTATTTTACAATAAAAATATTATATTATATTACTGGCGTAATGGCATCTATCTCGAGCAGCATATTTTACGCAGAACGATATTTTGTAAGACCACCATCCGGCTTCTGTGGGCAATTGTCCATGGCACTTATAGTCTATAAAAGCTGGAAACGTTCCGTCTGATGAAAAAAAAAAAACAAAAAAAAAACACATTACTGGAGAAGAATGCCTACTGTTTTAGTATCTTCTACTTTTAAGTACATCAGTAAAAAAAATACTTTCAATTGAAGAAGCCTTATGCAGAGTTATTATATGCATTGATTAGTATTTATTTATTTTTATTATATTTCTTCTTTCTTTGTGACATATCTCGCCATGGGTTCAGTTTTCTAACTTTAAAGACATTTCTTCTGGTAACAGCCTGTTTCTTCAAGTGATCACTTTTGCCTGGTAGATGAAAGTGAAGGTCATCATGGACTATTGAGAAGATGGATAACTCCAGAGAGTGTCAATTTGTATCAAATTTAGATGAGGTTAGGGAAAATTCTGAGGTCCTCATTGGAATTATTTTCGGGAAACTGAAGCAGAAGGTTTGGTCAGGAGGATGTTCCAATTAAATTGTTCATGAAATAAATTATCCCCTTTATTTTTGAATTGAATAATGGCATACGATAAATAAAAACTTGTATTACTTCTAATTTAGTGGAGTACAATTAGAATAGCTAACTAAATAGATATTTCTTTTAAAAAATGAATTTTTATTTGCCAATGTTTTAATTTGATTTTCAAATCTTCACGAGGGCTATGAGGAGAGGAAGAACTGGTCTAGAGATGTAGCTAAGCTCCATACAAGACATATTCTTTCTCTCTGAATAAGGCTACTGAAGTATTGTGATTGAACCCGACCAACCCATTCCGATAATTCATAGCCATTTGGAAAAATATTAAGCAATCAACAATCATAAACATACAATTAAGACATATAATCCACCTGATATGAATAAACAACATTCTTTAGGCATGCTCAGCAAATGTACCATGTATAATATATAATTGATGCTCTTCTAAAATTCATATGCTCTTGTCAGGTCAGGCTGAACATTCACAAAAATGAGTTATATAATTAAAAAAAGGTTCAAGTGCAATGGAAATTAGGACAAATTTTACATTAAAAATAAGTTAATTGTATACATAAAGATTTATATATATAAAACAAATACAACATCAAAAAAATTATATCCCTGATATATGCACACTTTCTGATGGTTAATGGAAGTGAAATAAAAAATAATAAAAATAATGATTATAAAAAAAAAAAAATTAAAAGGAAAAAATAAAGCTTCATAAGAGTGAAAAGCAATAACCCTGACCATCAAACTAGTCGTGTCATGCTTTTGTTACTCGCTTTAACAATGAAATTTACTTGTTTGCTTGTTGGTATGAGGGATTTGACCGGCCTTTTGGGTGTGGTACTGGGCCGTCTGAGGGAAGAAGACCTCTGCAACATATGACCAACAGCTCTCCAATCAGTATAAATAATCAAATAATTGGAGAACAGAAACATGTTTAAAACAAAAATGAAAAAAAAAATAATAATAAACAAAATTTAAATAAAATAAAAATTATATGTTCAATAATTATACCTTTTTCTTCTTTGTGTCCAAAGAAGATTTTCAATTAATAAAAAAGACTAATAAGAAGCTTTGGCTAAAAGAAGTCGCACAATATCAAGAAATTTTGTTGATCATGACCACTTTAAAAATATCCATTGTAGATATATTAATAATATATATATAAAAAAGAAGAAAGTACAATAGGAGAGAAATAAGTAATTGTAAATCAAGATTCAAAGAAAAAAGGCACACACAATTTGATAGCTATCTCTTTTAAATTTGAAGTTTTCAAGATTGAAAATGACTTAAATTATCCTAAATGTAGAATTAGAAAATAACAATAAATATTGAATACTCCATAGACCCTTCTTTGCTGAATAACTAGCATATTTATGCTTAAAAAAATTAGGAAAAACAAAATTAAGAAACCAAAAATATAAAACAAAATTATTTAACAGCCCTCAAAGTTGAAATACATTTTTAATTGGAGAGTTGATGGTAAATAAAGAAGCAAGGTGCAAATGCTGACTTCTTGGTGCTGAAAACAAAAAGAAGAAAGGGAAAAAAACAACGAAAAAGCGAACTTTGGAAAGTTTTAATGATTTGCACAGCATGCCTTAAATATTTTGTTGTTAAGGATAATAATAAAGCAGTGGTAATTAGGTCCTTTAGCATGATTTGTTGTTCTAGACTGGTTCTTTACGAAGAACATTTTATTTTGATATATCTGCATAAGTAAGAATAAAAAATTATGGCATTTATGAGAAAATGCTGGTTTAAAAAAGGTTACAAACGGAAGAGAACGACAAACGTTTACTAATATTTGATTCAAGCATTCATACAGGGAATGTTTGTTGATATTTTTTAATCCTTTGGAAGAAAAAAAATCATTGTTTCCATCACTACAATAAAAAAAAACTTTCCAAAATCAAGAAAAACAAATAAAAATAATATAAATCTTTCTAAAAAGCTCTTCAGGAAATTAGAAAAGAAGTGCAGTAATATGAAGTCTAAAATTACAGAATTTCAGAAACTAATAAAGAAGTATACATTTCAATTAATACATCCAAAATAAATTATTTAATTTTCTGAAAGCTTTGTCATAATGAAGTAAATTAAAGCAGTAAATAATAATAAGAAAGTTTCCAAGGAATGAAAATAGAGTAATAAATCAAGTTATTTTAAAATTAAGTAGCTAAATTTACTGTAATGATTGCTAAATAATAAGAACATCCTACCTCAATGAAAGAAGCTCGTTTTGGATTGGGTGGTTCCGACAGGCATGATGTCGAAGCAGACATGTCTTCACGACTCCTTGAATCCTTTGTAGAAGACCTTCCAGACAGCGACAGGCGAGAACTGCCAAATAGAGAAACCCATTTATTTTTAAGAAAACATTAAAGAAAAAAAATCAAATATGTAAGAACCAGAAGGTTTATTGGCCTTCTGTGTTTTCTAGTTCGTCATATAATATACAAAGACAAATTAATTCAGAGGGAAGGAAACAGATCTTATGAGAAAATAACATTTAGGATTGCCTGAAACTGCTGAAGTGTGCATTCATTGTGATAGAATATCCAGCCCATTTTAATAGTACATATCTATACATAAAATAAAATTCTAACGGATCGCTGTCTGCACATGGAAGATATATGAGAAAAAATACAATTGGTGTCCTTTATCAACGCAATAGTATGCAAAACAATGATTTTTAGAATTTTTGTCTGTACGTCTGTTGTCTGTCAGACACTCTAGGGTTTAACAATCTCTAAGGGGTCAGCTTAGTGGCTCTATCACGTTTAACAATCCTATCAGCTGTACGATTGATCCCCGATGGCTATACGTCTAATATCGTGTATAGAGAAGCATTAATGTAAAGTAGATTTTTTTTTTTTTTAAATACACATACAACGGTGTTTATAATCCAAAATAAACCAAAAATTCTGCCCTAAGTCACTATCCACGCAGACAAAGTCGCGGGCACAGCTAGTTCTAAATATAAATGTCAAATCTATCTCTTCACCATTTATTTGATAGATTGTGGTTAGTTACATAACAAACAAAAAATGGTGTGTGTTCAAGAAGAAATAGATATTGGGAGAAACCTACGGCCAGGGATGACTGAAACTCCCTGAGATAGAAACCTCTAAAATGAAATATACATCAGGACCATGGAAGAGAAAGGTTGAATCAGTAATAAAATGCTAGGAGGGGAATTTCCCACTCGGGATTCACCCGTGAAACCGAACATTGAGTTTTTCATAGATGATGGTGCTATTCAAAACTCAGAAAATAAAATTTAAAAAAAAAATCAATTTTTCAGACTCACCCTTTCCCTTCCAAGGTACTGATATGTTTTTTTAATTTACACTAGATTATTATCAGTTTCTTTTTGCATAAAGAAACCCATTACAATAATATGGATATATAGAGACCACTTTTCTTGTAAACAAAAAAAAAATATTTCTAACTAAAATTTTGGGCTAACTGTTGTTTTTATGAACAGAAAAACTAAAACAACTGATTCTAATATTGCTTTAAAAAAAAAAAAAAAAAAAAAAAAAAAAAAAAAAAAAAAAAAAAAAAAAAAAAAAAAAAAAAATTAAAATAACAAAATGACTTACACTAAAGTGGTATTAAATAAACAAACAATAAGAATATCGAACTACCTCATCTTAGGAGTTGGTTGGGATGCAGGAGACGATTTTCTACGAACACTTCAATGTCCACAATGCACGCATACACAAGAATATAAAGTAAATTATATACATTTCATGATGATTTCTAATTTGCTTCCGAATTATACTTTTGGCTTGAAAGGTTACCCATGTAATATCATTCACATAATTACAAAATCTATAAAACAGTAATAGTCATTTCATTAAATTGTTATGGAAGAATTTGAAATGAAAAACCACGGGGTTTAAGAATAACTAAAAATTTCAATACAGTTTTGAAAAAAAAAAAAAAAATCAATTATTTTTTAAAGGCAGATTACAAAATTCCCATAGTTAATAACCAACAGAATTAAAGAAATTGGTTTTGACAATGAACTTACTTTTAAAAGCACCAGTTCCTCTTAGAACTGAAGGATAATATTCCATAAGTTTTAATTAGTCACACAATCAAATATATGTAAAACTTTTTTAAATTTCAGGCAAAGTCACTTCTTCATATGACATAATCGTTGGTTTTTTAATTCATCCAAAATAATTTAATTCGATTTGTATATAAATAGTTGATATTCAACAAATTGTTGCCCAGGTTTAATTATATATACTTTTCTAAATTGGACGAATAAAAAGAAATACCTAAATGATCTATTCACTAAAAAACTGAAATAAACTAACAGCAGCAATTAATCAATAGTTTTTAGTAAGGTATAATTTGTGAGAAAAATAGTTCAGAACTAAACAAACCAATGCATTAAAACAAGCATTATTTAACACATACAAACAAATCAAAACAATTAGTAAACAAGTTTACATTAATAAACCTAAAGTACTAATGGCCTTCATGACCACTTTATAAGAAAGAACGCTCCTAATGAGATTAAGAGAGTACATAATTTTCTTACCTTGTAAGCCTGGGCTTAGACATTTTACTTGTTTCGTCGAGAGATGATGTAGAAGTTGACAAATCAATCCTACTGCCAGTGTCTGTGAGTAATGTAAGTTGAGACTGACGTACGAACATGCCATAATTGTCTTTACACTAGGAAATTAAAAATGCATTAACTAAATTAAATTTAATTAAGCACATTTTATTAAAAACAATTTCTAGCTTTTGAAAATATTTGATAGCAGGGTTTGATACAAAAATTAAGTACTTCAACTAGAAGAATCTGGAACTTTAAAAATAAAAAATGGAACTAATTTAAGGCTTTGAGTAGGAGCTGGTACTGAGACTTTAAACGAAAAGAATTATACATGGGTCATCAAGATGCTCCTTGAGGATAACTACAAACCCATACATGAATAATAAAAAAATATTTAAAACTAATATAAACATTTGAAAAATGGCTCCTACATGGAAATATGCCTTTCCTTGAATACTGCCATTGTTTTTTCCTTTTGGTTCATCTAGAATTATTCCAATCCATTTTCCAGAAGCAAACAAGGTAGTTCCAACATAGGCCACTTCTCCTTGGACATTTTTTCCTGTAACTTCAACTCTTTGACCAATGCTGAGAGTGATCGACATCTTGAATAATCTGAAAATGATTTAGACAGGTTGAAACTCGGTAACAAAATGCCTGAAAAGATAGAATAGGCTGTATGAATGGACAGGCTTATTCACATTCATGGCAGATTCACTTCCAATGTCAAAAATAAAAAAAATATTATTTAATTCTTAAAACTACACAATTTTGCTCTTTAAAAGTTCTGAAAGTTGAGCATCATTCAGTGTACTTTCTTTATTCATAACTTTCAACAATAGACACTGAAATCAAAAGTACATTCTTAAAGCTTTACCCTATCCAGAAGTTAAATTTATTCTACTTTTCTAGGAACAAATGCCTGAATTTTTATTCAAGAATAAACATTACTAATTCACTCAACTGAACTTATACTGGATTAGGACACAATAAATAAATATTAAAAAAAGATTTTAATAAAGGCGAATATAATTATTTATAGCTAAAGAATACAAATAAAATTTAATAAAATATATACAATTTACCTGAGCTGAGGTGAACTTCACTATATTACATTACACACTACCATTAACTGGAGCGCTTTTAAAAGTTCGTCCGGCAACACTATTCATTGGGTTAGATGAGACAACTAACTCAATGACACTATCCCACAGAAGAGAGGATAGAATCCACAGCGGCATTGAGATAAGAGGATCTCATTGCTTAGAGGAATGAATACAAATATTTGTGCAAGACAATGAGTAATAATAGTAATAAAAGCCGATATAATTTATTACAACAGTGTAATATATCCGAAGCATTTCATATATTGTATCAATTTTGCTTCCCCGTTTTAACACTATTTAAAGCTGATACGCGATAAACGCCTTCACACAAGAGGTACTAGTGTGAAGAAATCTACAATATAATACAATTATTTTAATAAATAATCATAGAATTGTTGGGTACTTATGTAGTAGCTTCAACGCACGGTCTTCAATTTAAATAAATATCTACGTTTTGAGTTCGTTTAAAGTTCTTGCGGGATTGTTTTGTCTCATATCAGCGAGTATCTCAGCTAATCCCTGAAGAATCCAAGAGCAAATAAAGTGAGACGGCTTAAAGTCTCACTTTAAACAAAGATCCTGTGACCTCAAATTTTATTTAACCTGCGCAAGTTGTCGTCTGTTCTATCTGTCAGGAGCTCAGTGTGCTAAAGTTAGTCTTTAGAAACAAATGATGTTGTCTAATGAAGACATAGCTTTCTAAAGCGGTCAATTTCTTTAAGACCGCATATTCTCACGAAACAAAATCGTGAAAATAAATAGCTATAACTCATGGAAGCTGATTTCCGCTCAGTAATTTATTTATTTATTTTAAGAAAAAGGTTTACAAATGTAAACAAGGCACGGAGTATTTCTGGAGGTGAATTTTCAATAATATCTTTTCAAATAAATGTATACAATGTGCCAAAACTGTTCAAGGATGCTATTTAACCCAGTATTATAGAAGTTATCGATCACAAATGAAAAAAAAAATCCAAACTGATAATAATTAGCAGTAATATTATTAATAATTAGCACAATTATTGTGCTTCATAAATTTATTATTACTGACGTATGGTTATGACGCACTAGATCGTTGAAAAACCTCTTCTTGATACGATCGCCATATTTCAGCTTGTTTGGCACAAGCTCTAGAACCTTCCTATGTCTGGTGGCGGTTTTTCCAAACTAGTTTTCTTCAAATTTTGCTTGACTACTTCAAGTGAATATCATTCCTGAGACACGGAAATTAAAATGCAGAACTATTCGTTTTATGATATTTTCCTCTAATGGTTGAGATGTTATATGATTTTTTTGATACATGAATATCTGAACTGGATATACTTACCTTCTGTCATGTATTTAAGGTTGTGGTTAAACAATATCAAATTCTTTAATAATATTTTTACCATAAAGAGTAGAACCTATTCTAACTTCTATGTAACTACTCCAATTTTTTATGTCAATGCAAGTTAGTATAGCTATTCTCTTATTCGTTATTTTATTTGAAATACTATTCCACTTTTATATCTTAATGTTTACCATTTCAGCCCCCCACATTGGCCACCTATACTCAGCTGTCATTGCAGATGCATCTCACAGATTTCAATTACTTCTAGGTTCCAATAGTATCTTAAGTACAGGGACTGATGAGCATGGCACGAAAATACAGCAAGCTGCTGCTGCTCATAATATGCCCCTCTCAACATATTGTGAGCAAACCTCTTTGAAATTCAAAGAGGCATTTGACAGGTTTAATGTTAGTTATGACTACTTTATTAGAACTTCAGATGATAAGCACAAACAAACAGTTCTAACTTTTTGGGTAAGCATTCTAAAATCATAATTTAACAATATGATAATGACTAAATGTCACTATAATTTATATTTCTTAAATCAGTATTGTATTCTTTACATTAGGAAAACCTAGTGTCAAAAGGTTACATATACCCTGGAAGTTATAGTGGTTGGTATTGCGATGCCGATGAAGCTTTTTTAACTGAAAACCAGATCGCTACTCTAGTCAAGGACGGAAAAGAATTTAAAGTATGTAGTGATTCTGGTCGACCTGTTCACTGGGTGGAGGAAAAAAACTATAAGTTTAAGTTGTCTTTATTTCAAGACGATGTTTATAAATGGCTTAAAAAAGGTAAAATGATTGTTATATTTTGATTTAACAAACCTTTTTTATTGGTAATTTTTAAGGCTGTATATTACATAATATTTTGATCTAGAGAGGGAGGTTTCAGGCAAACACCCCAATCCTAATGGACTGATTTGGCTTGTTTTCACAGTGCAACTATCTTATTAGCTCAGAATGTTAGTTTTATTACAAGTATAAAAGATTAGAATCACCATGATAATTTGGGCCGGAGTGGGAGATTTCACAAATACCCCAACTTCTAGTGGACTGATGTTGCTTATTTTCATATTTTTTTTTATTCATTTTGAATATTGTAAAACAAGTTTTCAAAAATCAACCATTTGTTTCTAAACTGCCAGTTTTTATATAATTGGTTTATAATGAAATCTTTCTGGCTAAAACAGCCTGTAGTGTACTTTTCCTCCTTTAAAGATACCTGTTGATGGCTGGTGGGCCTAGGGACTGTCTGGGATCCTGGCTCTGACCTCAGTGACATCTCAATAGAAGATAAAATCTTTCAGTGTGCACCCAGTTTTCAAATTCAAAACCATGACTCAATTACTCTATCACTCACCACTTAAGTTTTTGATAAAACAACTTAAAAAAATTGTCTTTCATTTTTCAATAAATTTTACCACTTGGTGATTCACAAATAACTTTTTATTTTTTATTTACAAAAGCAAGGCAACACTGATAACTGAAGAGTTAAGCCAAATTAAAATCATTTATTATTGATTACCTATAACTCCAGGGTACATAAGAAGAAAGGGATCAGAAAAATAGATCAAGATAATAAAATAATGATCAACTGTAATTTTTCATCAATTGCAACTTTATATAATTGTAATAATTGTTTAGATATTCTTATTTGTAGACGATTCCGTTCATCCTGAAAAATTTAAGAATCAGTTATTCACTTGGATAAATGATGGATTGATGGAAAATGATATATCTGTGTCAAGACCATCCAGTAGGGTACATTGGGGCATACCTGTCCCTGGTGACGATACACAAACTGTATACGTATGGCTAGATGCCTTGGTCAATTATCTTACTAACTCTGGCTATCCTGACTTAAAAGTGTGGCCTCCTTCAGTTCAAGTTATAGGAAAAGACATTTTGAAGTAAGTCACAATCTTGTGCATTATCTTATTTAATTCAAAATTTTCAAATTCTATTCTGAAGTAAAAATTGTAATTTTTGAATGTTGAAAAATTATTATGAGTAGACATAAGTACTAGCTGTTTTTTTTTTTTTTTGTGTGTGTGTAAAATGTGTAATAGTCCAAATATTATTTACACTTATCAAAAGTATTAATTTATATTTAAACATTATTTATTAAAAGAAATATTACTTTTTTTTAATTTCAACCATAAAGCATGTTGTTCGTGGAAGAACCTTCTCCTTCTTTTTTTTTAAAAAACAATTTTTATTTTAATATTTTTGTAGCTTAGCAGGAAGATTGTTCTACCAGCTTAATAGGGGGGGGGGGGGGAAGAAGACTAAGATTGCTGTGTTTCAGTCAACATTCCGAACCTTGGTCCTTTACTAAAAAACGACAACAATGATCCAAGCCATGAAAATTAGATATTTGAGGAAAGAGGAATCAAGAGACGAAAAGATAGGATTTGTAATGTGGTTATATGCTGCAATCTGGAAGTCCAACCTACTGAGCATGTGCTTCAGGCCGTTGGTTCAGCCACTTACTCGAATGCTAGGAAATCGATTAGCCACAGTCTGACGAGGCTCGTGCAGGAAGAAGAAGATGCCTGGGAAGAACGTGAGTTACTTGGGGGCAAAGAATGAAGGCATAATATAATCAGGCTCCTATTATACACTCAGCAGCAGCAAAAAACAGACATTCTAAACAGGCTATAGAAATAAGTAATCAAATCTCTGGAGATTTAAAATAAATATGATGAGCCATTTTTTAAATTTATAGTAAGAACTAGATGTGTAAGGTTATTTAAATAAAGTATTAATTCGTAGTTAATAATAAGTGGACGTTAAAAATTTAAATAAAAAATAAAGTATTATTATTAAACAAATGTTTATTATTTTAAAAACGCACTAATAAATAATGGGTAAAAATTTAAAAAGAAATAGAGTTTGTTTTCCCTATTAAAATAATTAATCCCACGATTTTCGATGCAGGATGGCTTCTTAAAATGGAATATTACCCCTTTTTGTACAGCAAAGGGCCGTACACGAATGCCTGCATAATAAACTAGTGTTTATAACATAGGACGTTAACGACCATCAGTGTCTTCATTTTCAAGTCGAGAAAAATTATAGTTCCTCTGTAGCTCCAGCTCCTTTCTCTAGCTAAAATCATAAAAATATTTTTATTTTTTAGATTTCATGGAATTTACTGGCCAGCATTTCTGTTGGCGAATGAGCTCGAACTTCCAAAAATGCTCTTCGTACATTCTCATTGGACAGTGGATGGAGACAAAATGTCTAAATCACTTGGAAATGTAATATGTCCGTTAGAAGCTGCCGAGAGGTTCACACATGAAGGTCTTCGGTATTTCCTCCTAAGGGAAGGCACACCTCACACAGATAGTAGTAAGTCACCATGCTATAATGTTTTGAAATCAACATAAATTTGGTTGATAGTAATCTGTGTTCAAGATTTCCCAGTAACGTTTACATAACAACGTATTTTTTAACCTTACGCCAGAACATTTTAAATGTATATCATATCTTGGAAAAATATTAATTATGGTTTGTTTTAGATTACAGTGAAACTAAGGCATTAAGGATCCTTAATTCAGAATTAGCAGATACTATGGGGAATTTGTTAAACAGATGCTGTGCGAAATCAGTGAATAAGAAACAGGAATTTCCAGAATTTTCTTTTGACAACTATGAACAGTACTGCAAGGAAGCAGCTACAGATTTAGTTCTTGATGTTAACATGCTACAAGGTAAGAATGTAAATAAGTTATAAGTTACCATCAATTACATTTTTCATCCTTCTGATTAGCATATTATGAAGGAATGTAGATATTAAAGTTGCACTCATAACGGCATTTGTAACATTTTTTTTTTTAATTCTTTATCGATCCTTTGTACCAGGAACCAAAATGAATGTCATAAATAAACACATTTTGAATAACATAGTAAAAATATTAACATATGAGTACTATTTTAGTGATATTGATGAGTGATAGGTTACTTTACATCACGGCATTATTCAAGTTTTATGATGATTTGGAAGACTCATAAAAAATTGTTAAATGAAAAAGGCCTACATCATATGAAAAGATTATGCCATAATGGCATGTAATGAATCTGCAGAAGAGTAATAATGAGTACAAATGAAATTAAATGAAAAAAAAAAAAAATTATTCTTATTCCGTGACACATGTCCCATGGGAATAATTTTGAATTTACAAAATAGTGAATAATTTAATATACAAAATTATAAGTACTACAGTTTGTATATCAACTAGGGATTGGATAAAACTTGCAGGGATAGAAAGTGGTAGAAGAGTCAGGATTTAAAGGTTTCTAGGTTGGTAGAATGGCGGACAGACAGAGGTAAGGAATTCCATAGCAAGGTGGCACAGGTGACAGATGATTTTTCGAATAATTCAGTATGGTGGGAAGGAATATAAAGTTGCTCCCCAAAATTGTTTACAAACATTAAGTTATATTTGCGCTGTTTCGAACCTGTTTAGGTTCATCTTCAGGCATGTACAATGTCAAATAATAACCAAGAATAAGGAGAAACTTCTCCTATGTCACCAATACCAATACAAATACAATAAATAAGGTATATAAAAATGCAATATATTAGGTACCTTAAATTAGGTCGTGTTAAGGTTACTAAAATTTTGAGTATTTGGGGGGCCACTTCATTTAGAATATTTTTCAAGCAATAACATACAATTACTTAAAGCCACACACAAGTAATAACATACTCACATTATAAGTTTATTTCTGGAGGACTGAAGTCCTATATTTGGCACCATAGTCCCTCGATCCCTGCTAACGAAATACAATTCCGAGAAAGGAGTTTTCGGTAAAACGCCATAGTCTTGCAATAAAGCACATGCGGCTTCCTCTGTTATCGGTAAATCCCACAAATTTGTTATTACAATACTTCACAACTTTGTGAACTATGCAGTTTAAACTACAACTAATCATAATCGGTCGGGGCTCGCTCGAGAAAGGAATACACTAAAGTGTAGAGTATCTGATAGAGAACAGAATTAACCTGTGTATTACATATGTTTAAAATAGAAACACTGGCCCCCCGTTAATGAACAAGTACCAAATTTTGATAATTTCATACAAACTTATTAAGATCCATAAATTTTGAATTTTGAGAGTAAAACGTTAAAATCATTGTATTAAACGTTAAAATTTATTGAATTTTTATACCTTATACATTATTTGGTATTAGTGACTTAGGAGAAGTTTCCTCCTTATTCTTGGTTTATATTTTACATTATACACTCAGTGTCAAAATGATAGACACACCCTTGAAATTTCAAAACTGAATATAATTTTTTTCAAATTGTGGTTCAATCTTATTTTATATAAAAAAATGTAATTTATAGTTTACCTCTGTGCTATATCAAGAGGTAAATAAATAACTGATAATGTCGTTATTTTGGTGCGTCAAAATGATAAACACACTTGCTTTTTTTTTTTTTTTTTTTTTTTTTTTTTTTTTTTTTTTTTTTTTTTTTTTTTTTTTTTTTTTACGGCGCATCTACATCTAGGCCATTAGCGCCGACATCCAGGGTGCAGCGAGGAATTTTACCAGTGAGCCGTGGGATGATAAAATTCCTGCCGGAGGTTGGGAATCGAACCCACCATATCCCGCTTATGAATCCAAGGCGCTAGCCATTAGACCGCGGGAGACCCCTACTTGTTGTTATTCACAATTCTTTAATTTTCCAATGGTTGATAGGGCATTTTTAGACCTTTACCTATGAAAAGCATTAAGATTTGACATTTTCCATTTCTCCTGTGGTCAATTTCAATGACAACAGCTGTGAATTATCCAATTAAAGAATAAGAAAAAAGAAGTGGTTGTCTCAAGAAGAGTGACGTTTAATTTCTTGGCTAAACAAGGATGAGATGGGTCTTAGGGAGAGTCCAAGTCACATAAAACTAAGTTTAGGGAATCTAGCCCACTGAATTCTGTTTGGAGAGCCGTACGGTACCCATTGCTCAACTGGAAGACAACCAACTCTACCAATTAGGCAGAAACAAATGATCTAAGAATTGCACCCCAGTCATGTAAAACAGCCACAGCAATTGCACAGGAAGCTGGTGTTTACATCAAGTCTAGGAATGAGCATGGGTTACTGGAAAGATCAAAAAACATAGTGAGAAAAGATGTAATCATAAAATGGCTTTTGCAGAAAGCGATATCTTGAGGACCGATTAATGGAGGAAAGTTATTTTTTCTGATGAGAAAACATTTGATTTGGATGGACATGATAGTTTTCCTTTTCATTTTCATGATTTAAGATAATTAGAACTTATATTACCCAGGTGGCAAGTGAGCGGAGGAAATGTTATGGTTTGGGCAAATATTAGGTTCAAGAAGACAGGCTACTTGGTGTTTCTGTCTAAGAGAATATATTCACATGAGTATTAAAACTTATTAGAAGAACAAAAAACCACTTTCAATGAGATGACAGAAAGTTCATCTGCATTTTAGCAAGACAATGCTCCAATCCATTAGGCAAGAATTATTAAGGAATGGTTCATCTGAAGGAATATAGACAAACTAGATTGGCCACCTATTTTTCCAGACCTTAATATTATTAAAAATGCCTGGGGAATTCTCACAAGAAGAGTATATAGGATGTCAAGACAATATTCCACAATCGATGAGCTAAAAAGTGAAAATCTAGCTTGCTGTGACGACAAACCGCAAGAAACATTAAAAAATTATTTTATTCAATTCCAAATTGAATTTTTGAAGTAATAAAAGGTG
Organism: Gonocerus acuteangulatus; assembly: GCA_946811695.1. Classification (NCBI taxonomy): domain Eukaryota; kingdom Metazoa; phylum Arthropoda; class Insecta; order Hemiptera; family Coreidae; genus Gonocerus; species Gonocerus acuteangulatus. The sequence continues at coordinate 49,463,717 of OX328129.1, forward strand.
ATGGAAAAGCCACAGAATTTTAAATTTCTATTTTATTATTTTTTCTTCCAGTGTGTCTATCATTTTGACGCACCTAGAATCCGTTTTTAAGCATTTTTATTTTATATATATTTTGTAAAGGGTTATAATACTAAATGGCATTGCCAGATAAGTTTAAGATAAGTTAAAAATAATTGAATTCCTATTTGTTTGTTGATCTATTCAAATTAAAAGTCAAAAATACTATTTTGCATAGTGTGTCTAACATTTTGACGCTGAATGTAGATGCCTGAAGATGAACCGTCGCAAATATAACTTAATGTTTTTAAACAATTTTGGGGAGCAACTCCTCCTATTTACTTCAAGAATCCATTGATCCTTCCCCACCCTCACCTTTGTAATTATTAATATTTATTTAATGTTAGCTTGGATGAGTTTTTTTGTCAACTATTATTTATAATATAGCTTTTGAGCTATTTAACCTATTCGAGACCAATTGAACACTGTGTGTATAGTTGATTTCCGAGTCTATAAGACAGCCTGCACACTGTGTGTGCAATGACAGTAATGTGCAATTATCAGTCATTCTGAGTAAACTAGTCGTAAAAATATGATTTTTCTTGAACTAATGAAATCTGTAAAGTACAGATTACATTGCACACATGGTGCTCAATCCATTCCTCACTATAACAAATTTCCGAAGAGCGAGCTGCACACCTGGTGTACAATGATCTTATTTATATGAATTCGCTTACAAATTGGGTGATTCCCAAAGTAAACATGTTATTTTTTAAATTTAAAAAATGAACTATTTAAAGAGAAAAAAATTTTGCTCCTGGGGACTGTGTTCGAAAAAAAAATTTGTCTCAAATGGGTTAAATAGAATAAAGAAAAAAATATCCTTGTTACATTGAATTTCCCCAGACTTCAGTAGGAATTACTCTAATCAAAACTCATTAGGACCTTTTTACTATTATGAATATATTATTATGCATGTTTATAAATAATTTTAATTTTCAGAGGAGGTAAAAGGACACTACTTAGACTTCAATTTTTATAGAGGTATTTCCATCATTGTCTCAACTCTTCATGCAGCCAATAAATTTTTTGAGCTAAGCAGACCTTGGGAATTGTGTAAAAGTGAAACATCAAAGGGTCATCTGGATTGCGTTCTTCACCTAACAATGGAAACATTGCGGATTTGCGGCATCTCATTGCAACCTATTATACCACAGCTGTCGTCACTTCTTCTCGATAAACTTTCAATACCCGCATCGTCTAGAAATTGGTCTGATTTGACTCCTAGCTGGCAATTGAATTCTTCCAAATGTGTTCCGCTAAACTCTGAAAAAGTTGTTTTGTACAAAAGGATTTATCAATGAAATTCCTTAGACTTTGACATGACTCAAGAATAAACCTAGATTTTATACTCTAAATGATAATTGGAACCCCCACCCCTTACCCTATGACAAGGGGTATTAAAATCATTCTTATTTCCTCTAATTTCTAAGAGCTCTCTTTTGACTTTGCTAAAAGATCTTCCTTATTTATTTATGTCAGACCCATTATGTACATAGAATAGAACTAATGAACGAGAGCAAATGTAATTGCAATGACCTAAATTTTATAGGAAGGCTTCAAAAAAATTAAATACATTTTTTTTTTTTTTTTTTCATTTTTCTTATATACGGGAGATCCAGTAGATCTTTTTAACCTTTCTCAAAAGTGAAATTCAGTAAGATACATTCAACTCAATGATTTTAATTGTTATTAATTTACTTAATGTATGATAAATAATGATTTTTTTTATTGAATAGATTGATTGTTATAGTTTTATTAATGTTTTCTAATTATTAAAAAAAACAATAAAAAAGAAAATAAGTGATTACCACTTGTCAAATTAATAAAAAAGAATACGCGATTATTATTCTTATGAGTGCGTTTTCCTCACATTCCTGGGCTAAATTCATTCAAGGGACCTTGATAACCAAAACAATTTATTTATTTTTATTAATTACAAGTAAGCACTTATCACTCCGAGCCAAAGGTCATGGGTTCGATTCCCACTAGGGGTGGTGGCTTTTCTTTCGAAAAAAGAAAAGGCATCAGCCCTATCCTGGCTAGAAAAGGGTGGTAACCTATAGATAACCCGTCCCAAAATTCGTAGTTAATAATAATGGACGTTAAAATTTAAAATAAAAATAAAAAATAATTACAGGTAATTTTTTTTTTTTTTTTTTTTTTTTTTTTTTTTTTTTTTTACGGCGGTCATTAGCGCCGAAATTACAGGTATTTATTTAAGAATTTTCAAATAATTCTAACAGTAATTATCTGTACCGCTGTTTGTATGTTTTTAATTACTTTTATCAAAATTTTTAAATATGTTGTTGCTTTAAGGGTGGAATGACCCCATTCCTCAAGATTATAAGGAACTATAGACCCTTGCAGAATCTAATTTATACAAATCAAGTTGATATGATTGTGATTATTGTTATTAGTATTATTGTTACAGTTTATTACTTAATTTTATTATTTCTCTCATTCCTCAAAAAGCATTAGCCCTATTCTGGCTAGAAAGGGGTGGTGACCTATAGATAACCCGTCCTAAAATTCTTAGTTATTTATAAAGGACGTTAAAATTTAAATAAGTAAAATTTTCCTGGCGCTAATAGCCCTAATGTTGATAACCGTTAAACACTCACAAAAACAAAATAAATAAATAAAAAATAAAATTTTCTAATTGAACATTTAAATAGTTTTTTCGTTATTTTGGTTTTAAGTCAATATTTTTTTATTTTCTCTACAAAAACACTATTTTTGAACAGTTTTTTTTCATTTACAACTCAATCAAAACAAAATTACTTTTTTTTTTTTTCTTTTTCTTTTTAATACATACCAAATAGTGGGCTATTATTGCTGGGCTATGTAGAGGTTGCCACCCTTTTATAATGCCAACAGCCATTCAGGTACTGGCCATGCTCGACATAGTTTAATTTCGGTGATCTATGGGAACCAGCATATTCAACATGGCTGTGGCCATTGGCAACAAAAGTACTTCAATTAAAAATTAAATAAATTCTTTAATTAAATTTAGTTATGAAATTTATCTTGTAAATCCTAAAATTACATAAAATAGTTGATGTTTTGTTAATAAAGGTTCCTACAGTTCTAAAAAATTCTTGAATTCTGTTCCAAACTGATCAAAACAGAAGAGGAATAATATGTTTACTGTAGAGGCTTTGCTCTTGCTTAGTTTCGGGCCAGGTTTCTTTTGTGCTTATTTTTATTTTATTTCTTCAAATTCAATTTAATTTACAAATAAATTAATTGTATTTTTTTTAATCATGGTTTTTTGTTGGTATAAATTCCTTGCTATTCAAGAGGGGCTCAATTTTTAATTAATATTTTGTTCAATTGTGTAACACAAATTAAAACAAATCCACAAGAGAAAATCTTTTAGAGAATTCTTGCTATGATAACTGTGTATTTTAAGTTATAAATAGATCTACACTAGCCATTTTCTAAATAGTTGTAGAAATTATTGTTATGTAAGTAGTTGGAAAAATATATTTACATCATATTTATGTAACAAAACAATTACCTTGGCAGAATTTACTGCATTGAGAACGTATAGGATGATACAGCATGGCACTTCCCATGCTTGCAAACTCATATACTCAGACTGACTAATATTGGCTGCCCTTAAAGGGCTCAGATTATATTCAGGATGGCTGAGGACTGTCTGAGCATGCTGGATATGATGTCCAAACATAACCATGATGAAATCCACTGGGTACTTGGTCTCAAATATTTTTGATAAGAAGTACTGCTTCACTGGACAGGGAACCCACCTTATTGTGGTCTTGACATGTATTTTCTATATCCCTGGTCGAAAATGTCATAATTGACTGGACCAAGTTGAAGCATCTGGAAACCTTAAAAACAAAATTTAAACCCAGAGACCAGGCACTTTCTCAACAAATCAAAGGAAAGCAGGTCAAGACAATACTTTTCCATCACAGTAAGGCCATGAAAGAAGTTGTTGTCATATATAGAGTCCATAAGCCATTTATAGAGATAAATAAGCATCTGCCTATCTTAGATCTGGTAGCTATCTCCCAATGCATAGAGGAGGAGGAGGAAACTCTTCCTACATCGAGGACACGTGGAAATAATGGATTCCAGGACTATCCCTAATTTACCACCTCCAAAGATCAGAGGATTTGTCAAAGATAGTGGGATGTTATGCATAACACATTGATTCAGCAGGGGTACATTTGATCTCCATCAAGAGGTCTATGCTATGTCTTGTGTTAGGGACCCTGAAAATTTATCCAATCTAAAAAAACCAAAACCGTTTTCCCTTCTAAAATTGTCTAGTTAAAACTTTATTAAATAGTTAAACCTAGAATCATTATCCTATACCGCCATTTCCTCTTCAAACTTTGCTGTACCCAAATTATCTGGAAAATCGAAGATCTTTTCTGGGGTACCTAAGGTTATATATAACTCAGCGTAAATTCTGCCTTGTCCTATCGGAAACATAAATGAATAGTATCTGTTGGCACAAATTATTATTATTGTTACTATATTGTATGAACGAGTTAAAATATTATTTTTTTTTTTTTTTTTGTTTTCTGGATGGGGCCGGATTTGTGATGCCGCTTATGTTTCGACGCGATCTGGAAATGTCGACCTTGATGGTCTTTTATTACTCATAGATTAAGAAACACCGGTCTTTCTTCACGGTGCCCATGTTAGATTGTTCAATAGCAACCTATAATATTTTTATAAATTGTGTGTAAAATAAAGCAATCTAAAATATACAGCTACCGCAAGTCAGATTTTTTAGAATTTCAATTTTTTCTGAAACGCGTTTACATTTGTAAAATGTGTGGATATCTAAATATGTCGATTTTCTTTTCGTCCTCCCTTATGCTATCCACTCGAACATTTTCCCTCACTAATGTATTTTTTTGGAGACCTTTCTTACCAGATAGATATACACGTTGAGTTAGTAGGGAGGATCTATCTACTAACTCAATTGATATACATACAGATTAATATCTCTTTTGAACGACTCATTAGGAATACTGACGTTTTGCTCAGTTTGAGCAACATTTTAAATAGTTCCTTATGTGTTTATTTTTTTTCAGCCTAAAGAAATATAATCACAACTATGGAATGTTGATTATAAATATGACGAGAAAATGTCTGATCAGCCAAAAATTGTAAATGTTATTAATTCAAAAATAAGGAATGTTAATGTTACAGCCTTAAAGTTTTATTGTGGACATCTTCTTGCAGGTAAGGATTTCATTTTCTCTTAATAGTTTTTAAGAATTTTGAGATAAGCTTTAACTATCCTTCTGTAATATTTTATTACACAGAAAAGTGGAATGTCAACATTTTTTTTAAAGTTCTTGAAGTGCCAAAAACTACTTGTTTTTAATAATTGAAAACAATTTTATTCCAGGCCAATCAGGAGATTTGCATGTTTATAAATTATCTGGTGATAAATTCAATTGCTGGGAAAGAATTAATTCCCTCGAAGTGTTTCAGTCTCAAAATATATATGGAATTGAAATTAGAAACTCCAAGATTCTAATTTTTGGGGGAAAGAATATTTCAGTTTTATGTGGGACTCAATTAACTAAGTAAGTCCTCATTTCACTCTTTCGTTTTGATATTGTTTTGTTTAATTTTAACAAGAGCCCATTTCTGGGCCCCTAGGTTACTTAATAGTCCAATTTTGTGAACAGTCAAAGAACTCTTGATTTATTTTTAATTATTTGCAATCTATACATACTTCTACTATACTGTTTATACTATTGTAAATGTGTAGAATATATATATGAGCATATTTAGAAATATCTGTGACTTAGATTGACACTTATATCAAATTTATTAATTTATTGTTTTGACATTGATATTTGACTTAAATTAAGTATAATGTGAGCACTCTGTGCCTAGGACCATAGGTTCCAATCCCACCAAGGGATGTGGATTTTCGTTTGAAAAAAGCCTTTTTTAAATTATTTTACTGATTTATAATATTGATTATAGTTTGTCTATTACTGACTCGTGTGTTGCTGAAGATTGGATTCTGGGTGGAATTTGGACTGAAAGTGACTGTTTGGTGCTTTTAACAGCTCATAATGTTTTATTGCAGTTCTCTCATTCTCCAGTAAAACTTTTAGCTAAAGCTTACTGCATCGACCGCTGTATCTTGTATCCTACTCATGGCAATACAGGATATTTACCTGTTTGGCTAAATATTTATAAACTTATGTATTTTTCTTCTCTTTTTTTCAGTTTCTCTAGATAAGGTGTGTGAACTTTTGCCAGTATATTTTATGTTTTCATTATTACAAATCTGGCCTACCTCTTGGCCCTTCCTACTTACATATATTCAATTCTCCCAATGGGAACCGTTATATTATTCCTCTACTCTTGGATTGGTTCTCTTCCTTATTGTTTGGGGCAGGATTGCTCTTCTTAACTTCTAATTTGGTGCTCTCCCTTTTAATAGCAAGTCTCCTGGACTCCAAAAGATTAATGTTTCTTCTTATGAAGAAGTCGTTCACAGGTCTATGTTTCTGTGAATTATTTTGTGTTCCTCAAATTTGTGAACTCTTGCCTCAAAGCACAAATGTAGAAAAATAAGTTTTGAAGATACGCTCACAAAAACAATGAGACCAGGAGGATTAATATTTAAACAAATTTCAAAATGGTAGAACTTGATTTTAATCAAAATAAAATAATTCTGTCATCTTCTTTTGGAAAAATCTCCGCCTCTTGAAAACTTTTTTTAATTTAAGATTCAGAAACAAGCCTTCATGCATTTAATTAGTTTTATATTTGGCGCCAAGCATAAAATAAATGATTTACTATGAAAGTAGACCAATAAAAAAATAATATTTATGTTTACTGTTAGGTTATCTTTTCGATCCCTATAAGGAGAAAAGCACCGGTTATGACATTGCAATAATCTGGAAATGTTTCATAACCCTTACATCGTCACAATAAATATACATATATTTGTCTGATCATACTCTACTTCCTGCAAAAATGGTTTGATTTTTATGAAATTTGTCTCAAAATTATTAGTCCAAAACACAAAGTAAAGTTCATTAACCAGCAGAATCCCCCTTTCGGGACCCTTTTTTCGGGCAAAAGAAAATTGTAACACAGTTATGCATTAAAAGGCTTCCAGATACACTTGTTGTAGCTATGTTGACATGAAAAATGGAATAAAATCACTTTCAAAGTGATATTTTAAACAATGTTTTTGAAAAAAGCGGAAAAATCGATAACTTCAGTTTTGAGTACTCCAAAATGACAAATAGAGTCGAAAGTTCGTTCAGACGCTCGAAATTCATCCAAACTAAGATTAATAAATGATGGTTTAGTTCGAAGTAAAGGAAGTGTTGAAAAATAAAAATAAAATATCAACGGACCTGAGTAGTTTTTGAGTTCTTGTATACTTTCTTAAATTTCTGAAAAACAGTCGTAAAGTCACTCTCATCATTCAAAAGTGTAATAAACTTCCTATGAATACGTTTAGGCATAAACAGCACCACATCAGTTGGAAAAAACGGTGCTTATAGTTCTTGCAAGTGTTTGTTTTGTTGTAAAGAATACTAAATACTAAGTTTAAATGATATCAGTAATTTTCTACTGCTCAGTAAGTGCACTAAATTTTCTCTAATTTTTATTTATGAAGATCACTTTTTCTTATTTACTTTAAAATTTTCGTTAATAAGTTTACATATATTCTGGAAAAATACTTGGCACCAAATGGGAAGACCTCATTGTATTAGCAGGCACAGTTTACCAAGAAGTTGTTATTTGGTCATCTACTTGTGGACAGGAGAATGAATGTATTCCTGTACTTCATCGTTTGAAAGGTCATAAGGTAAGCATTTATTCGAATGGGAGAATGATCAACTTAATATATCTTCTCATAATGAATATATATATGAGAGTGAACATTAAATCTGGGGGTATCGGTCAAATCTTCATATAATATTTATTTTATGAAGTTTTTAGTTACAAAACTGGCAGTATACCTATATATTGGTAAATGTTATAGTTCCATTATTAAAAGATTAAAACTTTAAATTTCAGTTATAATATACAGTTTATGTTGGCACACTCACAGGCTTATCCTCAGTGTGAATATAACTCATCCACTCAACGCGTCATGGTAAAATTATTTTCTCCTTTATTCTTTTATTAATCAACTTTTAATGTCACCACTATAATTCTTAAACTCTTACCCAGGGATTTTACCCAGATTTAATGTTCACTCAAAATTTAATATTTATGGACCTAAAATTAAATTTAAAATCACAATAGACTTTAACACAACTTAATATAAGGTACTTAATATACTGTATCATTATCTAGGCGCACGGTAGTGCGCCAGGCCAAGTTCCGGCCTAAGCATACTGTGTGTATATTACAGGCGGTCTTAGAGCCGATTTTTACCCTCTCATAACTTTCAACCAGGTAAAGATAAAGTAATGAAATTTTACACAGGTATTATACTACTAGATGTGAGTAAAACTAGAAATTTTCATAATTCTACATCGAATAGTTTCTGAGATATAAGCGATCGAAAATCGGGATTTATAGGACTCACTCACTCACTGACTCATCAAAATTATTAGGCACTTCCCATGATGCTAGAGACTTGAAATTTTGCATGAAGATAGATATGAAGACGTTATTAAAGGAAAAAATCGAAAAATCGCAAAAAGTTGTGTTTGACTCCGCTTCCGGGGCGGGGACGTGCCAGTTTTGTACTTCCTTCGGAAACCCATCATTCTGTCCGAAACCCATGATGTGGGTATCAAATGAATTGCCTCGGTATGAAGAACCTATATTTGATGTTTTAAGAAACAATAAGACGCATATAGGCTCCGTCAAAATCTTATACCAGCTGTCTGTCTGTATGTTTGTTCCTCTTACAAATCCGTACCGTTTGACCGATTTTGACCAAACTTGGGACACAGTGGGTCTTGATACGGGGAGAATCATAGGCTAGGTTAAATTGTCTATCATCTGTCTGTCTGTCTGTTTGTTCCTTATACAAATACACACCGTTTGACCGATTTTGACAAAATTTGACACACATGTCGGTCTTTATCCGGGTAGTGTCATAGGCTAGTCAAAATCGTCTATCAGCTGTCTGTCTGCATGTTTGTTCCTTACACAAATTCACACCATTTGACCGATTTTGACCAAACTTGGCACACAGGTAAACCTTGGTCCGGGGAATGCACTAGGCTAGGTAAAAAAGGTCTTTCAGCTGTCTGTCTGTATGTTTGTTCCTTATACAAATTCACACCGTTTGGCCTATTTTGGCCAAACTTGGCACGCAGGTAGGTCTTGATACGGGAGTGTCTTATTACCTATGACGTTTTCTACTTTTTGTTCCATCGAAATGCCATCATTCCTTCTGAAACCCATCATGTGGGGTATCAAATGAATCGTCTTGCTAAGGAGAACCTATATTTGATATTTTAAAAAAACATTTCGACGCATCTTAACAAAAACAGTTGTGACTTCTTTCTTAAATGTAGTAAATAAAGTCGTAGGGGTTCACTGCATAATATACATCAAAGCAGATACTAAGTTTTTCAAAGTCGAGCCATCTAAATTACAAAGTTTAGGATCACAAACCCAAAATGTATTGTCTTTGTTCTTATATTTTTCTTGAAGGCCTTCTGCACTTTCCCTATTGTGATCTTTATCCTCGGGATAAGGTTCCTGTGTTTTACAGTGTAATAGTTTAGTTAAGAGAGCAATCAATTTGTCCTCTAGAGTAATGTCATCTGGAAGAGCTTCTAACTTTTCTAGTCTAGTGATTAGATGTATGTAGGTTGATTATTTGTATCAAATATCAAGCAGTAAGGAGAACCTTATGCAGAATCCAAAGACCCTGGTTTAATATGAAGTACAAAAGCCAGTAGGTATGCAGCAACTAAATCTATTTAATACTTAGAAAAAAGTAATGAGATCCCCAAAAAAACATAAATGTGAAATAGAGGCCAAGTTCCTGCCCCCACAAAGAAACACTCCCTTCCTCAAAAATATCCCCTCCTAAAAACCCCCAAAAACGCCTTACCACTCTACACTCCAAAAAAGTAGTATGAGTTGGTGTATTAATTCAACCAAAAATATTTACCAATACAAGAGATGATACAAGAAAGAAATGTCCAAGTTCATTACTTGGAAGACCTCATAGTTACTTACTAAGAACAGTAAAGACACTTCAACTGACCTTTAAAAACAACAATAAAAATACTTATATCCAGTTACTAAAATATCTCTTTCCTCAACCAGGTATATTCTTAAACTTGGCAATGTTTAGTTTTTCTCTAAAGATAATTTCGGCACAAAAAAAACATTGCCAAGTTTAAGAATATACATGGTTGAGGAAAGTGATATTTTAGTAACTGGATATAAGTATTTTTATTGTTGTTTTTAAAGGTCAGTTGAAGTGTCTTTACTGTTCTTAGTAAGTAACTATGAGGTCTTCCAAGTAATGAACTTGGACATTTCTTTCTTGTATTGGCAAATATTTTTGGTTGAATTAATACACCAACTCATACTACTTTTTTGGAGTGTAGAATGGTAAGGCGTTTTTGGGGGGGTTTTAGGAGGGGATATTTTTGAGGAAAGGAGTGTTTCTTTGTGGGGGCAGGAACTTGGCCTCTATTTCACATTTATGTTTTTTTGGGGATATAACTCATTCAATGTATCTGAATTATTGTTAGTGACATAGGAGATGTTTCCGCCTGATGATGAACCTGAATAGGTTCGAAACGTTGCCAATATAAACGAATAATTTTAACAATTTTTGGGGAGCAACTCCTGCCACTTTCTTCAAGTTTTGATTTATGTTAATCGTAATTATCTTCATGTAATGAATTTGAAGACTGAGTCTATTAAGTCAAATTTCTAAATTGCTTGATTTTAGGGAGTGATATTTTCTACTACCTACGATAATGCAAGCCATCGTATTGCATCGACTTCTGATGATCGAACTGTAAGGGTTTGGAGTGTAAAATTTCCTGGAGATGAGGATACAACAAGAAAATGGGTAGATGCCGAAATTAGTTTGTGTTTCACTGCTTTCGGGCATACAGCTCGAGTTTGGAGAGCTGCCTTTACTCCATCAGAATGTCTAGTTACTGTTGGAGAGGTTTGTATGGTTTCATTTTTACTTATTTTTTCCTCTGAACTTTATGATTTTTTTGGTAATTCTGAGCGAAAACTGCCCAGACTCCGATCTTCATGAAACTTCGTATACTTATTCATTTTAACCTAATTAAGAATAAAAACGTAAAAAAAAGCTGGTGGTAACGATTAGAACAGTATTTATTAAGCACTAAAGTTGGTTGTTATACAGGCTATAAACGAGTTGTATTATAACATTACGAACTGTATCATAACAATGAAAAATGTGGCAAAAAAAATTAGTCGTTTGCGACATTTTTTTTTCACGTTTTTATTCTTAATTGGGTTGAAAAGAATAAGTATACGAAGTTTCAGGAAAATCAGAGTTGGGTCAATTCTAGCTCTCCCAATTTTTTTTAATGTTTTTATTCTTAATTAGGTTAAAATGAATAAGTATTCAAAGTTTCATGAAGATCGGAGTCTGGGCAGTTTTCACTCAGAATTACCATTTTTTTGTAATTTTACATTAAGTGCTATTACCCACTGTCAACTGGTCGTCGGCGACTCATAGGCAACAAGGACCAGGTTTAAGAGCGACAGGCTGTCGTTTGTGTGTCACCACTGCACGACAAGTCACCTGGGCAACCAGCGACCAAGTGCTTATGCGCCTATTTAAACTATAGAAAGTGTGTCACAGGCCTAAGCACAAAAGGAAAACATTCATAGCAATGTAGTAGTAAGAAATATCATTTCAAGTCTCAGAATTCCAGCTAAAATGTTTTAAAAAAAATATATCATTTTATTAAATAGGCACTAAAGAGTGAGTGGTATTTGACAAATATATAGTAGATTTTAAGCTTAAAATTAAGTTTCATAAAACTTCAGAAATTTGAGTTGTGACAGTATTCTAGTCACTACGCGACATCATAAATGGTAATACAGAGTGAACAAAATTGCAAAATATCAAATCTTCTGATTCACAAATTTACTGAAGTCAAAATATATATATATATATATATATATATATATATGTGTGTGTGTGTGTATATATATATATATATATATATATATATATATATGTGCTACTAACGGACAGAATCCCAACTACACCAGGGTGCTTCAACACCATTCGTCCGCCGATACTGTGGCTAGAGGGGAGAAAAGGAGCCCAGATCGAGAAAAATGTCATTCCCTTGGCTACCACCGAGGAAGAAACAAGTACCTGGCTGAAGAAGATGGAGATGAATCCATCGAAATATTCCAGGAAGAAGTGAGGAGGAGTACCACCGCTGGAGAAAAATGCCGTTCCATCCAAAAATACTATCCCAGCGACGAAAAATAACATCAAACATATATATATGTGTATATATATATATATATATATATATATATATATATATATATATATATATATATACAGGGTGTCCCAAATAAGACAGCTCAAACTAGTTTTGCGGCCAAACAGTTGGTCAGGGGAAAAAATGTCAAAGGCAAAAGTTGTACGGCTTGACCTAAGCTTTCAAAATATGTCAATTATTTAACATATTTAATTTGACATGTAATTTAACATATCGCGCATGTGCGCTCGGCGCTAGATTAAATGTTGGGGTTTGCAGATGACCCCTATTATTATGCACATCATTTTAAAGGGAATTGAAAAACAAACCCTTTGCTGGATGTTGAAGGTGGCATCTTTGAAGACACTATTCATTTTTGAAGAAATAAAAATACAGTAAAATGGATGCTTTGAAACTGCAAGATAAGAGCTTTCTTTACAATTTATTATTTAATCCATCAATGAAATAAGGTTATCACTTAAATTGAACGTCTCAAACGCAAAATCAGACTAAATACTTAAAAAATAATTCTTTTAGAGGATCGGCCATATTTTTTTCAGAAAGTTGAGGAAAAAATACCTCATATTCATGTATCACACATTCATAACCGACCTCTGTGAGAGCCTACAAAAAAATTGTTTTAATTTAAAACAATAAAATTTTAATCGCACGAAACTCATTTGATTTTAAAGATATCGAAGTGCGATTTGCGGCAAAGGTTTTGTTTTTTAATTCCATTCAAAATGATGTGCATAATAATAGGGGTCATCTGCAAACTGTAACATTTCATCTAGCGCCGAGCGCTCATGTGAAGTCAACATGTTAAATGGTTGACATATTTAGAAAGCTTAAGTCAAGCCCTACAACTTTTTACCTCTGACATTTTTTTCTCAGACCAACCGTTTGGCCGCAAAATTAGTTTGAGTCGTCTTATTTGGGACACCCTATATATATATGCAAAAATGAAGTCACTAGATTATCAAGGAAGAAAATGTGACAGTTTTTAGAAAATGCTTTTGCCAAAGGTCACAAAATCCTAATTTCTTCAGGTTCATTAGTTTATCATAAACCTAATGATTTGATCTCAATAAAAAATAAATTATTCTTATTTTCTAATTCTGAATTATTCATTTGAAATGCGGAAAAGAACATTTGTAGTACAAGCATTGCGAATTTGCTTATTAAGCCTGATATTATCAGGTCCTTGGAAGAGAAAGAGCGAATCACAAAATCCGGATGTTGTTAAATCAAAGGAAAAGTTATGAAAGTGCTTCAGGATAGGAAAGGTGAATATTTACTGTAAGAATAAAAAAAATGTAGATTTTTCAGGTTCGCCTTTTCCCTTCCAAGGTCCTGGATATGTTTTACATAATAGCTGTGAGTGCTAAGGTGTGAGCATTCCGTGCCTAAGGCCATGGGTCTAATTCTCACTAGGGATAGTGGCTTTTCTTTTGAAAAGAGAAAAGTCATCAGCCCTATCCAGGCTAGAAAAGGGTGGTAACCTATAGATAACCTGCCCCAAAAATCTCAGTATAAGTGGAAGTTAAAATTTAAATAAATAAATAATAGCTGTGAACTAGCTTAAGATAGTTAATGACTTCATATTTATTTTTAGGATTCTCAAATAATCCTTTGGGACAAGAATGGAGTTCTTTTAAACAGGTGGGAGCATAGTGGAGAAGTAAGATGTTTAGATTACCATGATGAATATATTGCAGTTGGTGGAAATGGCATTACTGTGAGATCATTATTTTCAATTCCAGACATTTCTTCTTTCAACTTAAGGTTACTAAAGTGTTTTATACTTGTCTTTACTAACATCTTTAAACTAAACTCTCATTGTTTATTAATTTATTTTCATTTTAGTCCTGAATATGGGAGTCCAAGAAGCCTGTTATTGAGCAGATATGGAAGTCCTCTAGTGTTTACAGACAGAGGTTTCATAGTGTACAAGGACGAAGAAATGTTTGACTCAGTTTGCGACGAAAGATTTATTAGTTACTCTGTTGCTGCAAAGTCTTTATGCCATAATTACATTGTGCAAGGAGGAATTGATGGAGATTTAGTTCTTTATGAAGGTTTTATGATATTATTTATATATATTGTGATTTTTTTTATTTAAAATATTTTTTATTTTGTTTTGTTACAATATGCCTTATTTCTATCTGGAGGCCAGGTGGACAAGAGTGCTAAGGCGTGAGCACTCCCTGTCTAAGGTCGTAGTTCGATTTCTACTAGGGATAATGACTTTTCTTTTGAAAAAAGAAAAGACATTATCCTTATCCTGGCTAGAAAATAGTGGTAACCTATAGATAGCCTGTCCTAAAATTCAGTGTAAATTGTAAATGGACGTTAAAATTTAAATTTATTTCTACCATAAAAAAGTCTGACTCGCAGGAACTGCGTCATCTTAGCACGGTTCCGTACATCTCGAAGAAATGGATTAGATTAGGCATCACAAATAACAGGAAACTGACAGTAGCCAACTTACACAGAAGCCGATAATTCTTAATCCTCATTTTTGAGGAAGGCTGAATAAGTCCATACAATTTTGTACTGAAAGCATACTCACTCTACGACTACTGCTCAGAAGGCTCTATTCCAAACAACCGAAAATTTGTTTTCATTTTAAATATCTTGTTTTACTAGCAAATTCGTTTTACTATTATAATCAACTGGAAATATGTGCTTCATGGCAAATAAAAGTCCATTCCCTCGTGGGTTAAATCTTTCTATAAAATAAGTCGTGAGGTCAACCTCATAAGCGGGCTCTCCCCCGCTAGGAGGTAGGGAGGAACCACCCTAAAATGTAGTAGTTGACTTGTGAGGAAAGTTCTCTTATAAATAAAGGACATTATCCCTCATCCTAGTTTTAAAAAGTTGTTCAACTATCGATAAATTTACTAGAAAAATGTTTATTATACAAAAAAAGTACAATAAAATTAAATAGTATGATAAGTTGATTAAAGCGTTACGGTTACAGAGTTTTTACTGACTAACGTTCAAGATAGTTTCTGTTACATGTTTTTAGTGTTAATTAATCCAGAAACCACTACCACAGTCATTCAGTAGACATACCGGTCTTTGTTACAACCAAGCAAAATAATTGTTGCCCTGATTAGGGGCTGGCTTTGATCTATCTCTTGTAAGTTGAAACATGTATGTACATTGACTGTTTGACCTTTCAATTCTACCTCAAATACTAATATAAACATACTTGTATTTATGTGAAGAACTCTTTCTTAAAAAACTATCTTCTTGATTTCAGTGTGAATGTTCTGTCAATATTTTTCTCTACATTAAATAGATAGTTTACTATTTATACAATTTTGAAAGACTTTTTCTTTCTTATAATAACTTTTATCTTTCAGTGAAACGAAATAATGTTATAAAATTGGGTGGCATTAATTTGGACAATGAAAGGATCTATTCTTTAGCTTGGGCTAACTGCAAGACAGTTATAGTCAATGGAGAAAAAGGAAATCTTTCTCTTCTGGCCATTAAAATTGTTTTTGGTTTGTAGACTTCAAATAAACATTTAAATTTAATGTTCAAGAAAGGGAATTTATGAATTTACATTTTATTTTTCCTAATAGGTCAGCTAAGTCTAGAGAAAATAAAGGAGTTTATTTTACCTCCTTCAAAGGAACGTTGGGTCACCTGCTCGCTGTTAATTGATAACTTCCTTATTTGTGGTGATAGAATGGGTTCATTACATCTGTTCTCATTGAAAGATAATATTATGGTAAGTTCTCTATTTTTATATATTCACACTGGCAGGGTCTCCCGTGGTCTAGTGGTTAGCGCCTTAGATTCATAAGCGGGAGATGGGTGGGTTCGATCCCCACCGGCGGAAGGAATTTTCTCCCCCACAGCTCGTTGGGAAAATTCCTGGCTCCTGGCTGCACCCTGAGTGTCGGCGCTAACTGCCCAGATTTGTCGAAGTGCCGTAAAAAAAAAAAAAAAAAAAAAAAAAAAATTAACACTGGCTGTACATCTCTCTCTCTCTCTCTCTCTCTCTCTCTATATATATATATATATATATATATATATATATATATATATATGTATGTGTGTATTGTTATGATTTGATTTTTATTTATTTATCCACTAGTTGGTTGCGCCATTATGAAATGATTATATTTTGAATTTATTAATACTTTTATTTGTTTGAAATTGTAATAAAATAAAATTTTCTAAAATATAGAGATTTGGAAATAAAGTCGTTTAAATCTCTATCTTCTAAAATATAGAGATTTGCAAATGAAGACCTTTAAAATCACTATTTTATAAAATATTGACATTTGGAAATAAAGTCTTTTATATCTCTATCTTCTAAAATATAGAGATTTCCAAATGAAGACCTTTAAAATCTCTATTTTCTAAAATATTGATATTTGGAAATAAAGTCTTTTATATCTCTATCTTCTAAAATGTAGAGATTTGGAAATAAAGTTGTTTAAATCTCTATCTTCTAAAATATAGACATTTACAAATGAAGTATGAGTCAAGAATGGGTGTTGGCTGAAGAAGAAGGAAATTATGTCTCTGACAACAAAAACTGTCCTGTATATTATTGAGTGGTTTAATAAATGTAAATCATATAAGGAGTATTGACTGTAAGCCTTATACGTTAATAACATTATCTGGCTATCTATACGTGAAGCTTTGGCTCTTTTGGATGAGTTAACTTGCCAGATGTGATATGAAGACTAATTTGCAATGCATCTGAGTATAAAACAGGCGGTAATGAGTTCAAATCACAGCCTTACTATGTATTAATTTTTATAAAAAATAAAGAATTGATTTTTTTTTTAAATTTAAAGTATTTATAGGTTCATTTAATATGTAAACTATGGTTTACAAAAGAGCTTTAATTGTTGTTTGTGTGGTCCTACCAGGCCTATATGTAAATTATAATAATCATCATTTAAATAAAAAATATCTCATATATTTTTCAGGATCCTGTTCAGAGTATTTCCAAACTTCACGGAATCAAGGGTGTGAGCAACATTAAGTATATCAGAAATATAATTTACTCAATTGGGAGAGATGGCACCTTAAGAGAATTAACAATTACAAAAGATAAATTGGTTTTAGTGTCTACTCTTAAACTGCCCATGGATTGGGCCACCTGTATTATTGAAACTAAACGTTTTGGATTGGTCATTGCAGGATTTCATAATGTAAGCTTATTTGTAGGTTTATTTTTTCTTGCGTTCCATGAAATGGGGTCACATTAGTACAGTTTAGTAAAATTGGTACAAATAGGTTTGTACCAATTTTACTAAACTGCAGTATAGGTACTGCTTATAAACTGCTCACAATTTGAAGTGGACCACTCAAGGAAATTCAGATATTTCATCATTTGAATTACTTGATTGAATCGAACTTTTTTGTCTATAATCAAGATCAACGTTTTAGATTTTGGTGAGAGCAAAACCAGGGATTTAGCCCAGATATGATTGAACCAGAACGTTCTTATAGAGAAGGCTCCATAATGCGTTGATAGGGATAAAGAGTAATCAAAATATCAATTTCGTATAGAGCCTTCTGCTCAAATTCAGGAACATAAATATGCTTTAGGTCCACTCGACAAACCTTTGTAATGTACTGTATAACATACAATCTTCTTTTTCGTACATGGCCACTGCGCATGCGCGAACGTCAGCGGGCACTTTTTGTAACTTTTTTTTTTCAGTTTAGTCATCACTAAAGCATATTTATGCTAAAACTTGGCTTTTATTGTTTACAAATGAACATGTAACCGTTCGAAGATTAGCAATGTCATCTGGCCTGTAATTGTCCCTTTATCCTAAGAAATGGATTCAATCTTATTGATGATAATGTTCAATCTCATTGGGCAAGGATAGTTCAACGTTCAGCGGGCCATGAAATAATGCGCTTGAACTGGCCTGCTTGTTCACCGGACATTAATCCAATTGAACTTTGTTTTAGAAAAACTCCAACACAAATTACACATACATTCACTCTCTCCAGATAACTTGGATGAACTTGCTGACGCCTTAATTGAGGAATAGGATTCTTTACAAAAACATTACATGTTGAGCTTAGTAAGGAGTATGAACCACAGATGGGAAGCATTAATTTAAACTAGAGGGGGGGGGGCCAACACCCTGCTGAAGAAGGTTTAAGTGAAATTCAAAAAAATATCTAAAATTTGTAAACATTTACATGTTTATTTTGTAAAGTTGTTTCATTTAAAAAATTCATTACTCTCAAATTTTGCTTGGTGTATTTTTTTGTTTAAACAAAAACCATTACCAATGGATAAGTAAGATATTAAACACAAAGGAAAAATAAATAACCAGAAGTATGGTTAAAAAAGTGTTACCTAACTTTTGATGAGTGGTCCGCTTCAATTTGTGAGCAGTATATATGCTTATATAATAATATAATATTTGTCTGAAATTGAACAGACAAATATATAGGTGTATATTTGTCTTTTTGCACTCTTTAGGCAAAGTTCGATCCTTTGATATCAGTTAAATGAAAATATCCTAGCAATACCACTATACTGTACAAAAGGTGCAGTCTCAAAATCAGGAATTTATTAATGTTAGCAATGCAGCTACATTTCTATCAACAAAATCATTTTCAAGCCAAAATATTAAGCTTTTTTATATGTTGCGAAACCATCCTGGTTGCATGTTCTCAAATTAGCTCACATTACAATTATGTCCGTCTTCAAATTGTGTGCATACTATAAATATGCATGTCTTTTTTATACCCAAATAGTCGTTTAACTATAATTTGTAAAAAAATGTGGTCTGGCTTAAGTTAGGTTTAAATTTTAATAATATCAACTAGTAGGAGACTGCAAAAGGTGAGACAGAGGACCTCCATGATGGCTTATGAAGGATTGAAAGGCATTGAAGTTGTATTGTTACAAAAAATAAATTAAAAAACTTATTTGTTCCTAGGAAGAGAAACTTTATTAGAAACAAATAAAATGGGCTGCCCAATTATATTGGGTTGCTAGATACACAGCGTGCTTATCATCCATTCGGAAATAGGGTTAATTTGCGGGCTGAAGTTGTGAGGAGTTCAAAACAAGGAATAGATAATAAAGGAGATGAAGACTAAAGAAGGCTATAGTGATAAAAGAGAAGGAATTTATGATATTGAGGAGGAATTGATAGAATTGAAAATATAGTATAAAGTATATAAAGAAACAGAGTGAATGGATGATAAGCACTCAGTGACTGTGGATGTGGTTGCTAATTATGCCGAGTGTGTCCACTAATATGGACTCAGCTAATGCTGCCAGGTGGTCTGTAGTCAGACCAAGATCTTCAAGGAAGAGTGCTGTGCTCTTGGGAATGGTCCCTCTTGTTCCGAACCATAGTCCCTTTACTATATACTTGCGCTTCCCAAATTTATCTTGAAACTTTTCTTGGTAATACGCTGTGCATTTCGTGTATATGTTCTTCTTTTCGGCGTCTATTTATTCATCCTCTTCTATATCGTTGCTTTCGAAGCGTATTGTAGGATCGAGGATATACGCCTTATTTCCAGTTTTAGGGAACGCAATGATATCGGCATACCGTGGATTACCTTCTTCGTCAATGCCGTAAACCTCTGAAATTGAAATTGATTTTCTCTGAGGTGGCTTATTATTGTATGCTTCACGTTGTGGGGTCTCCGGGTGACGAGGAGCATGCTGTTAGGACAACTACCAAGCACATGGGCTGGTGTTTCGGTCTCCCTGCCGCATTTGCGACAGAGGGTTTCTAAATCAGCTGCTCCTGCCAGACCAGGAACACCACGCAGTGGTGCATAGTTCACGTTAAGTTTTATCGCGTTCGTCCATTCGGAGCACGAGAGAATTTTTTTCTCGCACATGAATCTGTTGGAGTAGGAAACTCTTTGGAGGAAAGTGCACATCTCCGATCCCTTGCCATTTAGACATTGCCCACTCATCAAACGACTTTTCCCGTAGAATCCTCCTAATTTTCTTCGTGCTGTGATCTATTCCAAGGTCTTGAATTCTGAGTTTCAGTCTTTTACAGCATTCTGTCGATTCATTTTCGTAATCAAACAAAGATGTGAATAATTGGTCGGACACTTTTTCCAGCCTCTGTGCTATCGACCAATGCTGTAAAGGAGCTTCCCATTCGCTTCTCATTAGACCAAGCCCTCTAAATCTACGGGGAGCGTATAACATGGCACTACACGTGTTGGCAGGGAGGCCCAACATTGCTTTGACGGCTCTCCGAATTATAGTATCCTCTCCTAGAAACGTGGGGCGTAATTCGATTAATGGAGCCGTTTGAAACGGATATATGAGAGCTGGAAATATGTATTGGTTCACAATATTTAATTTTTGATCCGCTCTTAGTAGGTTGGAAGTGACTAATTTATTCAAATTTTTGTTGAGCTGGTGCTAGGAATTGTCGTTGATTATGTGCTCGTTAGAGAAAGTACATCCTAGATATTTGATTTTTTCTCCCTCGCCGATGGATTCGATTTCGTCACCGTTCTCAAGGCATAATTTTCTTCTCCTGAGGATGCACTTTTCTATCATGACAGCTGTACTTTTTTGTGGGTTTAGGGACAGGCCGATTTCGTTGAGCATTCTTGTTACAATGTTTATAATCCGTTCAGCTGCTGCCACACTACATGCTGTTACAGCTTGATCATCGGCGAATCCCGTTAAAACAACTTTGTCAGCATTATTTTGCAAATGAAATCCAAATTCGTTGGCAAAACCTGGCTCACAAATTTTCCAGTATAAATGGTCGATAGCCAATATAAAGAGGGTTGGCGATAGAGGACCTCCCTGGGGCACACCCCGCTTTACATCTATGTACTTAGTATGTTTTGCCTGCGAGGTAATTTTTATTTTGTTGTTGCAAAGTAAAGCCGTTATAGCCCTGCTAAGATCGGGCGATATGCTCTTAGCCTCTAATGTCTTTTTAATGTGTGCGTGACCGATATTGTCGAAAGCATCAGTAACGTCCAAGAAACAAAGAACACTGTCGTCTTTCCTTTCCTTGGATATTTTTAGAACAGCTTCCATAATACGCGTTGACATGGCAACCGGGTAACCCTTTTATGAATCCTCTTTGGCTTGAATGGAAATTAACCTGTTGCCTCAATTCATAATCAAACACTTTCTCTATGAGTCGACGTATGATGGAGTAGACTGTTATGGGTCTCCACGAAAGAATATCGTTGACAGGGCCCTTGCCTTTGTAGATCAACACTGTGTGCCCTTTCCTCAGTGCTTCGGGAACATAGCCTGTCAATAAGATCAAATCGGCAATATATTTAATTATTTGGGCAATGTCGAGTTTTTTGACAGTTCATATCAGAACTCCGTCTGGACCTGGAGATGTGTCTAGAGAAGTTGCTTTAATCACTTTGTGGACTAATTTTAAGTCAATTTTTGTGATACTGGGACTTAAAACGCCATTTTCGTAATTTTCTCTAGTGACAGAATTTTCTTTTTAGAAAAGTGATTCGAAATGATCCTGGATCTTCTCGGTCTTTATTTGGCATTGCTTTGGATTGTCGGCATTCATTATATCCATTACAACTTTCTTGCGTCGGTTGTAATAGTTATATTGAGCGACTTCATAATTGTACTGCACCTTTCGCTTTGCCCTCGCAGCTTTGTTGGATCTTTGAGGATTGGAACATTCGCTCGATCCTTTGCCTGCCTTCTCTCTGCCCTTCTTCTTACGCATTTTAAAATATTGAATGGCCGGATGTTTTGGACCTGGGAGGCTGTTATTTGATTCGTTCAAGAAGAGTAAGAACTTTTCCGTTATATCATCGAATTTACGTGGCTCAAAGTTGGTTTCTTTTTTTAGAAGTTTAAATTCCTTAGACCATTTTTCGTGTTCTGTTTTTAAGTTTTTATTAATGGATAACTTTTCGGACTCAGGTTTGCATATTATCTCGGGTATTTTTAAGATTGAAGCAATTTTGGCCTCATTTGCTTGTTTGTAGTGCTTCTTTGAGATATGGGTCCGAAGACCTCTTTCACCAGAGAATGATTGGCTACAAATTTCACAAATGGTTTTGGACGGTACGCTGGTTGAATTAATTTCATTAGGACAAGATGTGGATTTAGGATTTTCGAGATGATTCTTGCCCCAAGACAATTTTTTTTCCATTAGTAGTTTAAATCTCAATTTATTACCAGTTTTAGGTTAAATAATGTTCGTCAGAAAACGCCATTGCTTTCGGAAGTAAATTATCTGTGTCGATTGAAGGTGTCAAATAAAGCCGTCAAGTACTTATCCCTACTTAATGCCTCGTATTGTTTCAGTGTTTTTAATTTCGTTTTAATAATATTCTTCTTATTTTTGTTTTTGAGACAGAGAGGTTATAATACGCTTTTATTTAGCCTAAGCCATTGGAATAATTGGAAGGCAATATTTTGAGGCGGTAGGTTCCCAGGAATGTTGGCGCTCTTAACGTGGAATAATTATGCCTTACTTTAAATGAGCCCAGGTTCTCTTGATAGTACCAGGAAATATTTTCGGAATTATTTCATGAAAGATTCTTCTTCAATCAAGATTGGAGGTTACTTTCTTGAAAATGAAACCGTAATTTCTTCATAAAAGGAAAGATTAATCTAGTTTTTACTTAAAATAACGGAGCGAATTTTTTTCCCAGTAATTTCATTAAAATCAAACACATGATCAATAAACTAGGTATCCTGCACCAATTATGATAATACAATAATTTTAATTGTAATATACAGCTTCCATGATTTAGCAATTTATTAATTAGGAGTAATTGTATTGATGGATAAATAGTAATGCCAAAATATTGTTTAGGTACCTTCTGCTTATTTTTATGTTTTTATTCTTTCTTTTTTTCAGACTCACTTTTTACTTTGGAGTGCTGAAGAAAGAATTACTTTGATGACCTTAGAATGTGGTGGCGGGCATAGATCTTTTGACTTTATGTTTGATGAACAAAAGGATAACATAATTTTAACTTACATTAGGATGAAGGATGTGAAGTTCTTGAATTTTCCTTTGAAAAAGTTAGTTCATCAGACTGTTCAGGTATAAAATATATATAGTTAAAATATAGTTGTTTAATTTTTGTGTGTAAATGTGGGTAGATTAGCATTTGTTACTTGTTGGAGCATGACTCCCTCAGCTCTGCATCCCAGGGAGGAGTGCCTGTTTTGTACTTGTTCCTATCGGAAACCCATCATGTGGGGTATCAAATGAATCATCTTGGTAAGGAGAACCTAAACCTTAAGGGAAAAAATCCAAAAATAAAAAATAGTTGAGTTGGCTCCCCAACTCCTAGTTGAGTGGGGTCCCCAGGGCTTTTCGTATACATGCAAAAATACCTGACAAACAGTTTAACACTCTACCAAGTGTCGTGTCCCCACGTTATTCTCCTCAAGCCAAATGTCAACGGCGCCAACTCAAAATTCATTTACAGAAAGTATTGATCCCCCCACCCAAAAAAAGAGGCCAAGTCCCAGATAACCGTTGTAACTGTTAAAACTTTAGTTTTTAAATATTAAGCAATAAAGGTCATATGGTCTCGCCATATAGCCGTTGGACCCAGCTCGCTGGATTTTCATGGGGGGACATGCGAGTTCGAGCCCTACTTGTGGGAGGTCGACTTTTTTCAGCGATGGGCTCGCTTAAAAATGCCCTGCTCCACCATAGATGTGCACCTGTAGGTAGCCTCGAATTAATGGCTTGCAAGCAAATGCATCATGAAATAAAGTTCATAGTGTAAGTCTCTGGTACAACAATAAATTTTAGGTAGTAGTAGTGGGGACAAACATCATTACAATTAAATGTGGGGGTCTCCCGTGGTCTAGTGGCTAGCGCACTGTATTCATAAGCGGGAGATGGTGGGCTCGATCCCCACCGGCGCCAGAAATTTTCTCATCTCAAGGCTCGCTGAGAAAATTCCTGGCTGCACCTTGGAGGCCGGCGCTAATGGCCACGATTTGTCGATGCGCCGTAAAAAAAAAAAAAAATAAATAAAAAAAAAAAAAAATAAATTTGGGGGCCCAAAGTCATTAAATTCTCCAAGAACATACACCCCTTGGGATTTACAGTTCAGAGTGATTTTGATCCTAATGATGGTGATTTACATGAGGGTGAATGAGTTAAAAATTATCAATATGGATTTGAGGTGCAAATTATAAAGATAGTTTGTGTTTTGAAAAAAAATATTTTTTTTATTTTTAAAAGCTGATGTAAAAACTGTGTTCAATTTTTTAAAGGTTGGTTATCATACTAAACCCATTAATAGTGCTTGCATATTGTCTCTGGATAATGAAAACACCATTGTTCTAACTGGAAGCGAAGACAACTCATTGAAACTCTGCAAGTTTGAGGAGAAGAGTTGGATTGGTTCAAGTACCTATATTCGACACATCTCAGCAGTACGGGCTGTCAAATGTACTGATAACATTGTTATATCTGCTGGTGCTAGAGCTCAACTTATTGTCTGGGCACTTCATGAAAATTCAACTGGTAATTTTCTCTTTTCTCATTGCTTTTGATTTTCTTTACATGCAATTCATTTGAACAAGGTTACCATACTCTCCTTGTTGAATTTTTAACTTAAAATGCTTTTATTTATTTAAATGTTTTAAATTTTAATGTCCATTATTATTAACTAAGAATTTTAGGAAGGGTTGTCTATAGGTTACCACCCTTTTCTAGCCAGAATAGGGCTGATGCCTTTTATTTTTTCTAAAGCAAAGCCACCACCCCATAGTGGGAATCGAACCCATGACCCTTGGCACAGAGTGTTAAGTTCTCACACTTTAACGCTCACTGCGACTGGGCCTCTACAATGCTTTTATATTTTGCTATTTTTTAATCATTAAAAGTGATGGCCTAGATTCCCCCAATAGACTGTTCAGAACTGAGCAGGTCCATTTTGGTTGCAATCGGAAGGTAACAAGCCCTTTAATTGTTTCTTTACATACTAATTGGATATTAATCCATTATATTATTCTGGATTCTCTTCATACTTCTTTCGCTATCTTTTGCTGCATTTATTTTTTGTCAGATTGATTTTACATCCATTTCTTACCTGCCCTCATGCCCCATTTAATTACGTATTTTATTAGGAGAGTTGCGTCTGAAAGAGATAAAGTCTCATATGATCCGCAATGAAAATGAACATCGTAGATCTTGGAAAGATGCCCAACCTTTGGTTGATCCTGAGACTAGGTAAGCATAAGTATTATTTTATTTTTTTTTTTTTTATGTCGAACCCACAACTGGTAGTACTGTATAATTTTATTATTCGTATTAAAAAATATAGTCTATAAAAACATTTATTGGAGCATATAATTACATAATTAACCTAAATATTCAGAGCGAATAACAAAAAGTAAATAAATAATAAAATAAAGCTCTCCTCCTATTTGAAATTATAACAAAGAAAATAATATAAAAGAGTTCACTCAGGTAATAAGGAGGGCGAAAATAGCATGGTAACAGGGGCCAGGGCAGGTAGAGATATCTGTACTGCAAGGTCGGCCAGCCCCCACCACCCGCTGTGAGGTATGGGTTAAAATCGTCAGAAATTGAAGAAATTTTATAATTTTAATTTTTTTCTGGTTTTGTCTTTTAACCCTTACGGGACAATAACCCTCAAACTGTAATTTTATGAACGCTCTCAGTCCCGAAGCAAAGAAAATAGCCTTGTCCCAAAAGTGCCATGAGGCATGCCTGCCCGTTGTGATGAAAGTGGGTCAGTCTCAGATGTGTTAATGCTTCTCCTCTTGTTGAGAGCAAAGTTATTCAGCATGCAATCATGTAAATAAGTGAAACTGATTACTAGAGCCCGGAAGATAGGCATTTATTTTTGGTTAAAATAGGCAGGCAAAAAGGCACTTGAAATACTGAAAATAGGCAGATTTTAATTAAAATAGGCATTTATTAGGAGTGAAGGCAAAGAGGAATCTCACTCATTATTAATGAAAATATGTATTTTAAATACTCATTCATTTTGTTATTATCAATTTATCACAGAATTAGTGTCCTTACTCTTACTTTCCCTTATTACAAGCAACAACAAGATGATTTTTCAAAGTATCAACTCTAATAGACCTTTTTAAGAAAAAATGTTTTTCATTATGGAAAAACTTCCTCTGCATTATCTTATCATTTCTAAATCCGAAATACCAGGTAACTACACCATTGTCACAGCAAAAGGGGTGCGAGGAAGGAGACGTACTTCTCTCACCCTCTCTCTTTCCTGCTATTCATTATGCTTGTGCATTCCTTCTAATGAGGAAGGCTCTGTTATTTACAGAGGGTCAATCCACGGGTTGGGAAAATAAGCTTTCGAATTGATATTTGTGATGGCAATATGTAATTTAATTTGTGAAACCTTTTTTGTTTTCGACAAACTGAAATTCAAAATTCGTTATGTGCTTTTTAAAATGTTTAAATCGCAGAAAAAAATTGCATAACGAGCAAAAAAGGCTTTAAATCTTAAAATAGCCAAAATATGCAAAAAAGGCAAAATAAAAATTGTCTCTACACTTCCTAAATGAACGGAAACATATTTATTTCGATCTGATTCTTCAATATATCCATTCAGATAAAAAAGGCATTTTGCCTAACTTCCGGGCTCTACTGATTACCAATGATATTTTATTTTGCAACAAAGCATTGGCTGCCTTGGACATCAACACTGGGTTATCTAATAGTTCCCACCTTACTAAATATCTGTTACACCTTTCTAAAAGCTCATTCCCGAAATAATTCAACCTATCCCAGCGGGAATTGAACCCACAAGCTCTGAATTTCATCATTATCTGAGTCCAATCGTCTAACCGCTGAGCTCCAACAAAGCCTTTTATTTATTGTAATTATGCTTCTTGTTTTAGATACATGGATATTGAAGTGGTAAAACTTGAAGAAACCTATTTTATGATTATTGCTGCGTGCTCTGATGGAATGCTGAGGTAGTTATTTATTTTTTACGCTATATTTTTGTAATTTTACCTAATTCTATAGATAAAATGAATTTTATTATTTTCTTTAATGCATGTGTTACTACACTAAAAATATAGAGTATACTTACTTTATATTTTTAGTGAACTGTAATTCTTATGATTCTTTAAATTTCAGTACATGTTTTTATAATACATTGCTCAATAAGTAACCAGTCTAACTGAGAAAAACAATTTTTTTAGATGAATTTGACTTCACTTATCAACATAGCCTCCTATAAGAGGGATACATTTACTCCAACATTCTTGTAATTTTTCAAACCCATTTTTGAAGCGACAATTTGTCTTTGCTCTCAAAATAGGCCTCAGTTTTAACAATTACTTACATTACACTTGGTGGTTACCACGTTCCGGCTTCTCTCTCCACCATTGTCCTCTTTATCCCATATCGTAGCTCCTGCCTACCTAAAAGAAGAATCAACCAAGTCTGATGAAGCTCAATGGGATTTGGGCGAAATATAACTGCCATAAATAGGACACCACTGGAGAAAGAAGCTGGAACGTGGCTACCAGAGGAATTACTTCTTTATTGTAGCCAAAGCACTATTCCTATAGCATCAATGAGTTCTACTAATTGTCAGTAAATGCTGGAGCCCACATCTGGATACATTGAATTTGATCATTGTTTTCATTGATTTTTGGCTAAAAGCATAGTTTTGGTAAAGCAGCACTTTTTTAGTCAATTTATGAATTTGTTTTCTTCTTTATTAGTCCAATAATATTTGTGATTAATGGTTTCCCTTTCTCTTGATAATTGGTTAACAAATTTCCATGAGTCTCCCATAATACGGAAGTCATAACCTTGCGTTTATCGTTAGTTGGCTTTTCAGTTTTTGTTTCCTTAAGAATACTCATGGGTTTCAGTGTTATTTTTTGTCAGTAAAATACAATGTTTGATCAGCATTCAAAATTCTTTTTTAACAATTGTTTTAAAATGACAAAAGATGCTTCACTAAAACTATTGTACCTTCTGAATTAAACATAAGATTGTCATGAAATATTGTCACATGTCATCTGAAAGTTTTGTAATATCCAGAAATCATATGAGTGTCAACAGTGGTGCCATCTATGTTTAAGACCAGGGGCTTATTGAGTGATGTGTTCATCTGTTTCATTGACTAATTTACATTTCTGTTTTAGAATATTTGAATTCGAACAAAAATCTGAAGAATTAGAATTAAAAGGATCTATTGAAAGTAACCAAGGCTGCCTGCTAAAAGTTTCTGTCTTCAATTCATTGATAAGTCCTGTTATCATAACTGGAGGAACTGATGGAACCGTTGCTTTCTGGCATTCCCCATTTCATTCAGCTCCTTCTCAAAAGCACAGAATTCACTCGTTGGGTATTAATGCCATCGACCATGTGCTGTTAAAGAACCACGTAGTGGTCGGAACTGGTGGTGATGATTCGTCTGTTGTATTGTCGGCATTTTCTCTAAATGGTACTAATCAGGAAACACTCTCATTTAACATTGTTGAACATCTCCACACATGTCAGGTTTCAGGTAATATATCTTATGTCCTTGTATAATCTCATATTTTAATTGTTTTTTGTCCTTCTCTTTTTCTCGCTGAACCTTTGGGCTGTCGTATAATCTTATCACCGCCAGTGCTATCTACTGATTACCATCCTTCCTAAACATTCATGGTTCAGCAGGTAATTATCTCAACAGGCCCGGAAATGAGAAAAAAGTCTGCTGCAGGCAGGACTCAAACCCCCATCTCCCGCATGAGAATCCAAGGTGTTAGCCACTAGACCATGGGGAGACCCGATATGGTAATATATGACATATAAGAGTTATGACATCAACTGCTAGCGGTTTAAAATATCAATATAGTTCAAACTATATTTAAGTTTAAGATGCTGAAAAGGCATACAGAGATGCTAAACTTGTTGAGTAACTTTACTAAACTTGATAAATCTTTTTTATTGACCTTCCGTTCATATCCCTAGTGTCATTTGGAAAGCTTAGAATATAAATTAACACTTTATATATATATATATATATATATATATATATATATATATATATATATATATATATATATATATATGTATGTATATACATATACATATACATACTAGCTGTTACCCAGTGTGCCATGCTACACCTAATTTCTGTCTATGACTCTCCTCGTATCAAGATCTGATTGATACCTGGTTGTCTATAATCAGTTACGAAAATCGGTCGAACGATGTGAATTTGTTTTAGTTCATAATGATACCCGGCAGAGGCCAGCACAACAGCACTTCATCTAACAGCCAACAGAGGCCAGTAGTTGCCGATTCAAAATGGCCGTCAGTTTTTTTTTTTTTTTTTTTTTTTTTTTTTTTTACGGCGCATCTACATCTAGGTCATTAGCGCCGACATCCAGGGTGCAGCGAGGAATTTTACCAGCGAGCCATGGGATGATAAAATTCCTGCCGGAGGTTGGGAATTGAACCCACCATCTCCCACTTATGAATCCAAGGCGCTAGCCATTAGACCACGGGAGACCCCTGGCCGTCAGTTATTCGTCAGTTCAGTGTAGCCAATTTTTCTTGAACAAAACTTTTGACCAAATTTGGAAATTTGACTATTTTGACCTAGCCTAGGAGATTTCTCGTATCAAGACCTACCTGTGTGCCAAGTTTGGTAAATATCGGTCAAACGGTGTAGATTTGTATAAGGAACAAACAAAGAAATAAATACAGACACGTGATTTATATATATATATATATATATATATATATATATATATATATATATATATATATATATATATATATATATATATATATATTGTGAAAAATGTTCAAACATCTTGAATAAAAGTGATATTAAGGCTTCGAAGCAAAGGAAACTGACAGTAGCCAACTTACACAGAAACGGAAATTACTCAATCCGGCTCTTTAAAGCAAGACTCTATAAAACAATACAAAATACAAACAAGCTTCTCATTTACTTATCATGTTTTATTGGAAAAAAATGCAATCAAAATAAAGACAACCAAATTATAATTAAGGCAAACACTGAAAAACAAAACAACCAATTAATAACTGAAGTAACCAGAGACAAAAAAAGAAAAGAGGAACTACTTTATCAGCCAATGTGAGTTTAATATTATCAAATGTCAGGCCTGTCATTTTAGACATGGTGGAACCTCTTGAGCTTTATGGCAGTAACGAAAATTTTGTTTGGGACCTTAGATAGAGGAGCAGGTAATTTTTTTTTTCTAAGAGAATTTTAAATTTGCAACATTTAAATATTCCAAGCTGTTTTTTTTATGTAGATGTATATTTTTTATTGAATTATATGGCTAGTTCAAGGGGGTGTCAAAATGTATTACATGCAGAAATTCGTTATATTGAAGTTTGTTTGGCCGAAGTTTGACTGTATACACTTGGGTATTGTAAACAATAAAATATTTTTAAATCAGAAGAAATCAATGACCTTGGTTATTACCAAGATATAGTGATACATTTTGCGATCATGGAGATAGTGTTGTATCAACATATTAGTTTTTCCTCTCATATCTCTGATGAAGACTTGGAAACTAAGCCAACATTTTGGGTAAAATATAAACTCATTTATTTAAAAAATCTATTTTTATTAAAATATTTTGGCAGAATTCCAACTATCTCTTTTTTTATGATTATTTTTAAGTAATTAAA
Organism: Gonocerus acuteangulatus; assembly: GCA_946811695.1. Lineage (NCBI taxonomy): Eukaryota > Metazoa > Arthropoda > Insecta > Hemiptera > Coreidae > Gonocerus > Gonocerus acuteangulatus. The sequence goes on from OX328129.1 coordinate 49,494,876, forward strand.
AAAAATAGTGTTTCACAACAATTTAATTAATTAATATGTATTTTGTAAATTTTAGGTTCTTTTTCTTAGAATAAAAATTACTAAATTGAATTATACAAATTTCACTTTAGTAGCCATCCTAAAGAAATATTAGAAACTAGGAAAATAGATTTCATTTAATATTGATTTATTTTTTGTAGTTTTTCAATCAAGAACTGGGGTAAATATATTTATGCTTTTATCTCACTCTCTAACTTAATTTATTTTTTAGGGCTTAAAATGACTGATAAGTATGTGCTTTCTGCTGCTCTCGATCAAAAAGTATGCCTACTTCAATGGTTTTTTGATGGTACCTACTTGAAAACGAAGTTCCTATGCCATTTCATAACATCTATACCCGACATTCATGGGATATTGACGTGGTCTACAGAAAAAGAGTATGCTCCATCAAAATTGTTATTAATATATGATTATTTTGCTGGCCTTGAATGATATGATAGCTTCATTGTTTTTTTTTAGGGACATGGAAATACTTGTTTATGGCAATGGCTTCCAGGTAGTTTGTTTCAACAGTTCTGCCATTCCTTCTTAAGCAGAAGAAATGTAAATGTCTGCGCATCATGGTACTCAACTTTAGCACAAATGTGCTTATGACATTACATCGGGGGGCATTAAAACTGCGAGGTCTTTAAGGTTATTATTTTTTTTTTTTTTATCAAAATGTTTTTCTACGGCCATTCTGCACAACACGTACAGAGTGCACAGCAACCATGTGCCTTTTTAATTTTATCCCGAGGTTCTATAATTCTGTAATTAAAATAAATGCCTAAAACACATAATATGATTTTAAAATATGGAAAACAAAAATGTGGGGGCAAACCCATCATGGCATTGACCTTTCAAGTCAAACCCATCATGCTATTGATCTTTCAAGTCAACGCCATCACGGCATTGACCTTTTAATGATGAATCGAAGATACTCTTAGTCAAAGAAATGCAATCCATCTTTATTTCATGTTGTATGGTTTGTTTTTTAAAGACTATCAAGTTATAGTTACGATGACATTAATAGGGTTTTTTAACTGGACAGAACTCTTCAGGCAAATTGAGAACACATACAAGTCCTTTTCTCCCAATTCTTCCAGTGGTATTAAAGAAACATTCTTCAATACCACCTGAGAGTTTTTCCCCCATTAACTCATGTTGTAAATGCTGCAACTTATCTGTTAGATTGTCATACTTTTCAACATAAGAACATCATTCTCCAGGCAATGTTGAGGAATGAATCTGTTTTTTTAACTGTCTTTAAATCCCTTGACTCCAAATGCAACCAAAATTAAAATATGTTTGTTTGGATGGATGTCAAATGTCTGGAGGAATTTTCAACTAAATCCATCGTTTCTGAGTAACCAACTCAAAAATTAGTCAGGAACACTTGGTTTATCCATTTTTCTCGAAAGCAGTTACTTAGATTGTCTTAAAAATGGTGTAATTCATTTCCCTATGTTAGAAAAACTTTAAAAAATGTACCAGCAAACGAGGCAAAAAAAGTAAATGCTCAAACTTTTGGCAATTTCAATTTAAAAATAAAAAATAACTTTATTGACTAACAAAATATGTCCATTCAACGTATGTGTTGTTGTTTAACTTCAGTGCTGCAGCAAGAGAAACAGTATAATTACTGGTAGATTTAACCCTCTAGATTGTATATTCCTTTGTTGTTTGATTTTTTAAGACATTTATGTGTTTTTATTAGTTAAATTTTATAAATAATAATTATTGTCTGACCTATGTATTGTACAAATAAGCATTGTGCATTTATATTCTATCCACATTCACATGGATTGAAAGTTTCCATCTTCACATTTTGTACAGTTATCAGGCTGTGAATCCAGAAGTTTTATAAATAAGAGTTATGATTTTCCATGTTGGCTTGCTTCTTCATTTCTTCCCCTTTCCAAAATATTTAATAAAATTGAAGTAAAAATAAATTGTTTACTTTAAACAATATTTATAATGGTCATGTTTTCCAGGTTGAAATTATCATGTGATGTCCGTTTGAAAATCTTATTTTAATGATGTGAATTGAATACAAATATTTTATAAGGATAGATCCGTGTACCAATTACCCCTTCAACACAGGGTTATTAGTGTCTATTCACTGTGCACTTTTGAAGGTTGCAGCTTCATATTCAGTAATCACCTAAGATGCTCTGAAGATGCAACTTCAGCCTTCAAAAGCACACTCTGAATATGCACTAATAAATTTGTGGTGAAGGCTTACTTGGTATATTTATTTATGCCAGAAAAACGAAGAAACAGCAATATCCACTGAACCGAAGAGTACCTGTTAGAAATATTTACTTTTATGTCGGTCAAGAAAATTTAGGCAAGTCTTGTCATAAAAAATTGGTGTACTTTCAAGACCTTCCTCGAATTTGAGATGATACATTTACTACAAAATAATAATTCTGATTTAGGTATCTTTTTAAATTTCAGTCAGCAGTATTTCATTAGTTTGTATTTGGTGAAAAGAATTCATATTCTTACTGCATAAAATTTATTTATTTTATAAATTATAACATATATTGAACAGACTTATTAGTTTTAAAATTCAAAATGTGCTTACAAAATATTTTTGTATCATTTATTTATCCATATGGGGTACTGCAAAGTATTTGATTAACTTTTGACATAAATAATATTTTTAATGGTGCATCAAATTCTAATCTGACTAAGAATAGACTATCTTCTGGTTGGTCGTTGCCTGGTTTCTAAACATATAGGCCAGATGTAACAGCTCTAAGTTATATTTTTTGATACTCTAAACACTGAGACCACTAAAGAAGTGAGTTTGATAGAAATATTACTAAGTGAATACATTCAAAAATGAATCATTTAATCCTTTGCTTGTAATATGGCATCAAGTAATTTTTTCAAGATTTTGTCAGTATTGCTATTATGACACTGAAATAGCAATATGCTCCATTCATTACCTTGAAAAAAAATATCAATAAAAATAGTAAATTATCGTTTTACTTCCAAGAAACAGTTTATTTTAATGTTGCAGACTGTATCAACATTAAAATTATTAGGATTAAGTTAATTTTGTTGAATAAACAAAACAAAAAAAACGTGAAACCTTATTAATCTAAATATTAAAAAGAGAAATTAAAAAATTACAGTAACTCAGTTTTGCCTATCAGTGCTTGTGGGCTTATAACCTTTTCAGTACTGAATAAGGTAGAACTGAAGGATACCGTGGGACAAAAAGATTTGGCTGGCTCGATCGTGGTGTACAGAATATGTCTGACTACCCTAGGATGGCATTACTCAGTTGGCCAGTATTAATAAACTTTTTATGAATATTAGATGATTCAATGAAACCCTAAAATAAATTCTCTCAGGTCTTTCTAATGTGGAACATATAATTTAAAAAAAAATTGTTTCCTTTCTCTATCAATTCTTTCTTTTGATGTTTGCAAAAAATCAGTTGATGTTTCTGCTACATTAATATATAAAAATTAAATAAACACATTCAGGAGACCTAGAGGCCGTGAGTGCTAAGGCGTATGCACTCCGTGCCTAAGATCGTGGGTTCGATTCCCACTAAGGATAGAAGATGGTGGTAACCTATAGATAACTCGTCCTGAAATTCGTTGTCAATCATAAATGGACGTTAACATTTAAATAAACACATTCAATTATCTATTTATCTCAATACATACATTGCTGAAGTTTTCTACGCTTGTTTGCTGTCCCATAAATGTTCTCAAGGTTGGTACTCGAATGAACATTATTTGAAATATATTGTATGTTTTTTGACAAGTGAGAGGCATCTTATACCATGGAGAACTGTATAACATCTGCTTTAGATTTTCTGCCTAGAAGGAATGAATCTAGTTAAAATAGTTGTAAAGTAAAACTAAAATAAAAACAACAAACCTTTTTAAACATAATTATGTTACCTCAGTAATCAATATTTCACTGACAAGAGAAAAGAGGAGGAGGGTGAAGATCCCGCTGAGCAAGAATACCCCTGCTTGAACAGCAATGAAATTTTCATCCATATAACCCTATTACATAAATATATTTCTAGTTGAATTACAGCAGAAGAAAGGTAATATGCTTTAAATTCATTTATTTTTATTTAATATCTTTAATGGAAGGTATCTTGTATTATAATTTGATACAGTAATGTGTTTATTGAAGTTAAGCGTATGTACTATAAAATAACATTGCCTTTTTTATAAATGATTGGGGCTATTTTTCTTCAATTATATTATTTCTTATTTACATGTATACGTATATATACTTCTTGTTATTGTAGCCAAAAAGTTCATATAAAGGTAAATGAAGCATGGGCATATATACAGGGGGCTGCAGCCCCCCAGAATTTTGATTTAATTGGTAAAAATGTGTCATAAAAACCTCAAAAATAAAATCAGTTAGTTCAGAAAAAACATAATTTGTTGTTGGGTGCAATAGCATTTTAGGTGGCTAACTATTCCAAGTTCTAGGTTGTTAGTATTCCAAATACCCTGGTGCTCCCAGCCCTTCCCCCTCCAAAATTATTCCTATACATGCCCCTGAAATGAATTTATCCTTTACTTCATACCCTGACCAGTTTCAAACTATTCTGATCCGCCTCTAAGGGTGTTTCAATGCAATTAACGCATCTCATACATAAAAGATTAATACATGTAATTTTTATACTGCCTAGCAATATCACGTCTTGGATTTGTAATGCATTAGTTTTACAAACCCAGGACGTGATATTACAATGCAAAAATAAAAAAAAATGCAATATTAAATTTATTTTATTTTATATACGGTGCATCTACTGCTAAGGTCTGCAATATTAAAATCACAGGTTTTTAAACCTTTTATGTACGAGATACATTGAGTGCATTGAATGAAATATCCTTTGACGAGGAGCGGCACTACTCAAAATCAGGCAGAATAATAAAGGATATAAAGTAAAAGATAACTTCTTTCATTTCAAAAATTGTTTTTATTGACTATTTTGTGAGCCACCCTATCAACTTATGACTATCAAATGGAGATTACAAAATAAAAATATTGTAATTATTTCACCATGAGGTATTAACTTTTCATTATTAGCTCATATATATATCCAAACAAATTGTTTATTGAATAGCCCCTTACACAAATTTATAATTGTGTTTTGTTATGACCTTTTTAATGGAGGCGAATGACTTAAGTTTTTACTTGAGTGAAAATGACCTTGCATAACACTCATGGTTTCATTAATTATTATTGTTTTTCCTTTATAATTTTTTGATACAATTAAGAAAATTGTGAAACTTTAAATACAAAAAACACAAAAAATAATTTTGCATTATTATTTAATGACCATATATATCCAAAGAAGTGAATATACTTGCTTGGACAGAAATACGTGGAATAGAATTATTTAATGACTTCTGTATTTCCTTTGATAATAAATAAATAAATAGAGACTTACAAATGCAATTTGTACTCCTAATAGACACATTACCCATGTGCCAATATAATTATTGAAGCTAGCTGGTGCTATGTATATTTCAGATAACAATTTTGAACATCTGAAAATATAAATTTACTTGTAAAAGAAGGTATCAATACATTTCTAAAAATTATTAAATACTAATGAATAACTTACTTTGATAACATCTGATAGTGTCTTATGCAACTTTTTATACCTTTGTTTGTTTCTTTTAAGCATTCATGATCCCATTCTTCTTTGGTTTTCATATTTTTATTCCGTAATATTTGTCTTACTCTCGTATCTAAGGAGAAAAAAGCATTTCCGATAAGCCTTTCTTGGTGGCTGATGACCATTGTTACTGATATACAATACATTTGAAGTCTGATGAACACAACGAACATCATTAAACAGATAATAACTTCGTAGATGTAAGTGGTTGCGAAGGCCCACCACGAATCCAAGGGAAATGGTGTCCAGCAAGGGAAAACCAGGAGGTCTATTGGTTCTAAGTCATTTTGTGAAATTATGAACTTAGCCAAGGGTAAAGTGACAAATCCTAAGAACCCTGTGTACATTCCTGAAAATGTATATAAAATGTATTATAATCATTTTATAATTAAGATTTCAATAAGAAAGTATGAATTCAAATTGTCACTTCCTCCAAAAAACTATTTGATGAGCGCTAAGCTCTTTCAGCAGGTCATCTTCAGAAATGTGACAGAATAAAAATACTATAAGTAATTGGCGGTAATAGCCAAGATTTGTTGATGCGCCATAAAAAAAAAAAAAAAAAAAAACTAATTAATTTTTTTTTACATAGATACAGTGACAACAACATATGTATAATTTCAATAAAAAGAGGGGTTAATTAGGGAACAACTATAAACAAATTGAAATTTGTTGACGGAGTGCTTGCGCCAATACATGGTTGAGCATATCGATATGATACACATCAATGCTTTTATTTAACTTACAGGCATGGGCGTATATAGGAAAAACTTTAGGGGGGGCTGGGACCTTTTCCGGGGTATGGAATAATAACAATTTAGAACTTAGAATAGTTTTAGGCAACTAAAACGCTATTACAACTAAAATAAACTATTTTTTATGTACTAAGTGATCTTATTTAATTTATTTTGAAGGGTTTTATGGCACATTTTTACCTTCAAATCAAAATTTCGGGGGCTGCAGCCCCTCCCCTTATATACACCCATGCTTACAGGAGCTGAGGGCCATTTTATTCTCTCCCTCCAGAATAATCAACTATTTAGACTTTTTACAACAATTCTTAATGAAAGTGAGTTGTCATTTTCTTCAGTGTCCTTTTGATTAGTGATAATATTAACCTTTAAAGCAAAATGGATCCTGAATCTGACATCAAATCATTGTTTAAGTATAATTTTCTTTATTGGCTCAGTCTTCTAGATTTCAAAGTCTCAAACTCATGGGCGCATATAAGGAGATGGCTGCAGCCCACCCCACAAAATTTTGATTTGATCGGTAAAAATGTGTCATAAAACCCTTAAAAATAAATTAAATAAGATCCCTTAGTTCATAAAAAATATTTTATTTTAGGTGTAATAGCGTTTTAGTTGTCTAAAACTATTCTAAAAGTTCTAAATTGTTAATATTCCATAACCCGAAAATGGTACCTGCCGCCCCCCCCCAAATTATTTACTATATACGCCCATGCACAACCTATCTATTTTTCTTAATCCATAAGTGAGAATTCACTTATAATGTAGTTTGACCATAGTGTTGTCGGATTCTGAAGATATTCCGACAAGTTCCTTCAGAAACGTTGCGCGTAGAAAGCAACATATTCTTTTCGAAAATGTCCAATCTTCTTGTCTAATAAACAACATATATAAAGGCTTCGGACATGTTGTAGATGCGTAGTTTCATAGAAAATTCAGTAAAGAATATTTATGACGTGTAACGTTTTGTATACGGCACGTGTTGTGCCTTGTAATGTCTCTCATCTTCATTGTTCATGACCTAGTCTTTATTTACTTCCATGCTCATCTTTTCCCAATGTTAAGCGTTAAAAACTTTATACACATGAGCACCATGGAGTAAACATTATCTGATTTGAGCCACACTAGATAAAACCAAATAAGAGAAAATGCACTTGTGGCGCCCCCCTCAATGATTAGTTTCCATGGTTGGCTACAAGAGCAAGTGTTGCCAGACAGATGTCAAACAACTAAATTATTCTACTAATTTATATTTAACTCGTAACACTACAATTTTTATATTGGTCAATATTAATACTGTTAATTTAGTAACTTCTATGTAATATTTAATTTAATTTTATTCATAATATAATTTATTTTGACAATATACATAATTACGAATGTTGAACATATACCTTTGGTACAAAAATATTCCGGTTATATTATTCTTGATTTTAATTTCAATTATTCTTGAATTGAATTAAAGTAGTTTATTGTTATTCAAATATATATTAAGATTTTAGATAGTAATTTTAATCGTAACTAAATCTTGTCAATTAGCTGATACAAATATTGTAAGCGTTTTTTTTATTGAGTCAGAGTTGGCAAGCCCTATGGTGGACAATTTTGTTCTTCAGTCGTCCGTTTACAGCACACTTATATTTTCACAAAGTTTTGTACCTTGTCTAGCAAAATTTCAAGTTTTTATCTTAAGCATTAGACTTATCTAGCATTATATTATTGTTATTATTTTATATCTTAATTCTCTAATCCTATCCTGTACCAACCCCCTCCTGTTCCAGTCCATTCCTTGCTTTCTGAAAAATTCCCGTACATCTATTTTTATTCCTCTTGATCTCCTTTCTTTCCGCATGAATTTCATATCCAATCCATGCAGCTCATTCTGGACTCATCCATTGGAGGTTCCTAAACCATATAAATGTATTCTCTGGATGGTTTCGACCTGCTGAACTTTGCTTTGATAGATGTGTGGATACTGTTTCATCTAATCTGCCCTTCAATTTTTCTCAGGTACCGCATCGCCCATTTTTATTTTATCATCTCCTCATTTATATATATATATATATATATATATATATATATATATATATATATATATATATATATATATATATATATATATATATATATATGGTAAACCTGAAGGAGATTGTCCTCAACACCGATTTTCTCCAAACTTTGCACTATAACGTATTTTGATGCACTAAACACGAATCCGTTGAAAAAAATTGCTGTTCTCAATCAGGAAAGAAGTTATTTAAAAAAAAAAGTTATATATATATATATATATATTATTTAATGCGTTTCGTTCTTTTAGGCTTAGGGTCGGGAAAAATTAGTACTTCCTTGTGTCACACCACTTTATTTTTTCCTGCCCTACATGTTTCCTGCCTCCGTAGAAGGTACATGAGGAGACGAGAGGACTTCTTAGCAAGAAGTGCCCCTGATGAGGTGCGAATGAATTAAGCACGAAACATGTAGGGCAGGAAAAAATAAAGTGGTGTGACACAAGGAAGTACTACTTTTTCCCGACCCTAAGCCTAAAAGAACGAAACGCATTAAGAAATATTTTGGGTCATCCACAAGAGTAATAATATATATATATATATACAGATATATATATATATATATATATATATATATATACAGATATATATATATATATATATATATATATATATATATATATATATATATATATATATATATATATATATATATACGTAGATATAAATAATAACAATAATATTGCTCTAAAGTGATATGTACAAAGTTTCAAGAATTTGGAAAAAAAAAAAAAAAAATTATAATTATTGCTTTTGTTCATAAAGTTGGCAAAATAATTTTATTCTTGTCAAAGATAAAATTTTACAATGACTGGTTAACATTTCGTCCATTAGTGGCATTTTTATCCATCATATTAAGTAAATATGTGTTCAAATGTGCTATGAAACAAAAATATTGTGGAACATTTCGCCAAATTCATGAACAAGTTCTCTAATTGAATCTAGGTCCTCAGCTCTGGACAAAGATAATAATTATTGATTTCATTTTGAGAGTTCTTACCAGTGGAATAGTAAAATGAAATTAAATCCAGGAGTTCTTCTACTTTCTTTTTTGTTCTTTTTGTTTTGCCTTCCATAAGTGGATAAGTCCACCAAATGCTTAACATTTTATTTACTTTGACGATTCTCTCTTTGTGAACGATTATAGAGTATGTGCATACAATTGGTGTAGCGATGGTCATGATGTAGCACAAAACGCTAACCCATCTCGCTTCTAGGAAACTGATGAGCATGGTGACTAGCGACACTTCCATCAAGGCAGGCAGAAGGATAAAAAGAGACAGAGGGATCGACACCATACTCTGGCGCTTGAAGAGAGTTAGACCATACAGGAAACGACAAGATACTTCATGTATGTATCCCTCGTCGTTTATTTTCTTTCTGAAAGTCATAAGAAAAAAATGTAAAACAAATTTGTACGCAATTAGCAAATTCACAACAGTTTAACATTACTATGGTAGATAATTTCAGGCCTCGTTTTTGGTATCTTAACCCTGGATAACAACCCTTCGTCGTTTCGACGAATACTGCTCCGATTTGTAATTATCCTGCGATGAGCGATCACTGTAGGTGGCTAAACTTCGAGGTATTTCACCACTAGTCTATTACCTTTAATTAGCCGGAAAAATAAGATCTCGTCGTGCTTCCGGAAGTAAGATACTCTTCTCTTTCTAAAAGTAGGTCGTCAAAGGGCCAAATACTAAATGAACCATCCTTTCAAAAACGACATTATCATGAAGAACTAAATGCATTATTGTGTATACTTGTGTAATTTCGGAGGAGTCATAGATAATCATTTGCGTTTAAGCATTTTTGTGATGCCTCAAGAAGCGGCGATAGATGCGTAGCAGGTTCACATTTCTTGTGAATTCCCTTTGTTTTGACGACAAAATCATCAGTCTAGTGTAGTAAGAGTATTGCAACTTTATGGCCTTAATAATTCTTACTGATGAAATTCCGAACATCAAAATCCTTGTTGAAATTGATCGACTTGTATAAACTTTAACTACAATTAGGAAATATTTTAGTTTTAAAGAAACAATCCACAAACTTTGTAACGAATGCAGCTTTAAGAGCCTTCGAAAAATTTTCTCTGATACTCATCCTGTCTGTGGCAAACAAGTTCTAATGCTCATTGTAAGACATAAATGGGAATTAATGACGAAAGGTCTACATATAAAATTTATACCTCTTTGGATGTAATTATTCCTAGTTCTATGGATCTAATTTCGCAGTATTTACCCAGCTGGGGATGATTATTAATGCTAGAAGGTCTATTGCGGAGGGAAAGCAGCCATGAAGGAATTAGTCATTCACAGGACTTGTGATATAAATGTTGGATGAGGAGTGGGGTATGGAAGTGTGTATTTAGTCCTGGGGTCTTAATTAACTATAGACAAAAGAATTGTTTGTTGAGGCAACCATCAAGGACGGTATTAAATAATTTCAAACTTGTAGTACCGCCTCAAGCTGAAAGACATTTCACATTAACAAGCCACGTTTAACTTCAAGGGAAACTGCTTATTATTATATATTTTGGCTACCAAAATCCTAAACGAAATCTTTTGACTCCTAAATGTAAAAACCAGTAGAGTAACACTGGAATAGATAAAAGAAGGTAACCATCACACAAGAGAGTATAGAAATAAATGAGGCAACTTATGAAGTTGTAACGACATACATTGCACGAATGTATAGTAGTGGCAGTGGGGAAGAATATTAAAAAGGGGCATATATAGAAACTAATTTGGGGGGATTTCGGAGGGGGGGGCTGGGAGCAGTTGAGGGGTATGGAATACTAACAATCTAGAACTTGCAATACTTAGCCCACTAAAACGCTATTACATCCAACAAAAAATATTTTTTCTGAAGGTTGTTGTGACACATTTTTTTTCGTTTACATCAACACTTCGGGGGGGGGGGGGGCTGCAGCCCCTCTTATATATGCCCATGTAGTGGCGTAACAGTTTTTGACAGGCCCTCCCGCAAAGCTGTCTTTAGGGCCCCATCCCCGGACTTAAGATCACACCCGTCAAAGCACTACTACGAAGTAACAGATCTGATCGCGTAGTACTAAACGTTACATTACGTTAATTTAACATTGACAGAAAATTAAAAAAAAATCATAAATGTTTTGGGTTGGGAGCCCCCCGCACCGCAGGCCCTTCGGGCCCGGCTGTTACGCCAGTGTGCCCTTGATATTAACGACAATATACTTCGACAAATTAAATACGCATTTGCAGAATGTGTATTCATTATAATTGAAAGTAACCGAGAAGTAGTGGTATTAACTCGACTTACTATTTGGCCATTCTCTACCAGCCCTCGACTCCTTACGTCTAAACAAGACAAACCTATATGACATGAGCGTATATAAGAAGGGGCTGCAGCCCCCCCCCCCCCGAAATTAGTAAAAATGCGTCATAAAAGCCTTAAAAATAAATTAAATAAGATCACTTAGTTCAGAAAAAAATTTTTTTTGGTATAAAAGCGTTTTAATTGCCTAACTTTTCCACGTTCTAGATTGGTAGTATTCCATATCCCCAAATGCTTTCAGCCCCCCCCTCCCGAAATTATTTTCTATATACGCCCATGCGATATGAATCCGTCATCTCGGAGTGACCTAAGTGAAAATTCTAGTTTTTTCACTTATGTACATATCTCAAAAACAGATATAAATGAATATATATATTTTTCAACTCCCTGCGTCGAAATTTCTATGAAAAGTGTAGTTGGAAGACAATAAACGCAATACAAAACCTTGAGCTTATATACAATTATAATAATAGAGAATTTATTAAATTTGCACAAAATATATAGATGGAGATGGCTAAATTGATTTAGAATTTAATGTCAAATGACAATCATTATATTTTAACATATTTTGTCTTACGTGTGTATCCTTCTTATTAATAGAAAAAGGAAGCCAATATAGGGTGAACTTTTTTTTTTTTTTTGTACAAATTACATTTTATTTTATTTTTTTTCATTATTGTTTACATGAACATTTAAATATTTTAAATGATTATGGCTCTATAAATTCTTCAAATAAGCATACATTCAATATGCATCTGTACAAAAAGAAAGAAAGTAAAAAAATATTCCTATAAAATAATAATCAATCCTTTGTATTATTTCTTCGTAAAGAAAGAGCTATTAATTCAAAATAATTAGTCAAAATGCCTGAAAAAACATCAATCAGCCTTTAATATAGTACAATAGGCGGCAAATGTAATAGTCATAATCATATAAAATTAAACGTGCTTGGTATAAATATAAAAATAAGTTCAACGCCTGGCATCTCCGGTATGGTCTAGTGGCTAGGATACCTGGCTTTCACCCAGGAGGCTCGGGTTCGATTCCCGGTACCGGAATGTGTTTTTTAATGATAAAACATGCAGAACATAATTTATTTTAAACGTAAATTGCCCAACTTTTAAGCATATGTATTTTTTTAATTTATATTAAATTTATGTGAACCAATAAAAGATTAAAAAAAAAATTATGTTTCTCCAAATCAAGTCCTAAGACTGAAAAGGATATACGTACGTAAATTAAAATTACGATTCAATTGTGAATGTAGTATCATATAAATATATTTAATGAGATATTACGATAATTTTCTCGCTGAAAAAATATAACCTTTGAATGATTGGTTTCCAAAACGTAGATGCAGTACCGAGAAATACATTTTTCAGGAGAAAGAAAATACAAGGGCAATGTAAATCAAGTATTTATTTGAGAACTTTTAGTAAGTTTTTGTTTTGTACTAACATATATTATTTTATGTAGTAAATAGTAAAATATTTATTTATTTATTTAAAAAATAAATAAATAAACATTTTACTTTTTAACTATATAAAATAATATATTTTAGTACAATACAAAAACTTACTAAAGTTAGTTAGTTTAGTTCTCAAATAAATAATTTTTGAGTAAAATAGCAAATGATTATTTTCTTCTTTTTATTGAAATCATCCACATTGACCTAGTTTTTCCATCGAATAGAGATGTTAAGTGGGGAGGACTGATTTTGGTATAAGCTGCAGCCATGGGCATATATAGGGGGGCTGCAGTCCCCTCAAAATTTTGTTTTGTTGAGAACATTTTTTTTTTTTTTTTTTTTTTTAAAAAAAAAGCCTATAAAAACGAAAAATGTCTTCAACACACCGTTTTACTAGGTGTCCAGAGGACCTCAAAACTCACCTTTTTATACTAAAATATTTGCTCCCCCCACCCCCTTTAGCCGCCACCGAACGGGAGCTATGTCCGAACTGTTTTTGTTCATTCAGTACACATTTACAGTAAACATATAAGATTACGGTTGTAAATAAAAGCTATAGGAAGTAGCTTTGATAACACATTTCACTATTTTCTTAATACGCTCGTTGTTGTTTGACAAAATATTTGTAAGTAATTACCACCTACAGTCCGTATAGTGGCAACACTGGTTTGTGGCAAATTCCATTAACAAAATAATTACTTTTAATCAAAAATAAATTGAAACTATTTAATTGATTCGACTCCATATCACAGCGATGGACCGAAATCGGTAGTTTAATGTTTTCTATGCTGCAGAATTTTTCCATTGACAAATTCGTTGAAAAAATTAGACAGAATGAGATCTTGCAACACTGTATTTTCACGAGTAAGGGTTTCTATAAATTTAAGTTAGAGTTATGTGTTCCAAACTATAAAAAAACAAAACAAAAATGTACAATGTTTTGTCTTTTTTCCAATATTTGGTAACGAATAATTCGTTTTGACCACTCTGTACCTTCTCCATCCATGGGTTTCAAAATATCCAAGGTTTTAGGCGTAATAGTAAAAAATCAGCGGTTTACTGCAATGAAGAAATCAAATATGAGAATGTGAGCTATTTTTTAAAGTACAACCTTCTGAAACCTTCTTTATAATTTTCTTTTTTCCCAATTTGTCCCAAACTATTAATTGTTCATAATTTCAAATATGAACAAAAAGTTTTATAGGAAGGTAGGGAAATGTTTATGATTTTTAAAATGTCAACTAAAATTGATCCATAACCATTACAAGGATTGCTTTAAACTTCAATATAGTGCAGGATTGTCTGTTGAATACCTTTAATGCATTCAAAAAGAACCTCAAAGAGTAGTTTCTAAGCTGATGAATCTCATGAAACTTTATTAGCATGCCAAAGTAGGAAATTACAAACTGATCTGTTTGAAGTCCACTAAGTAAACTCTAAACTCAGACTCCCCTATTGGCTCAGCAACTACAGATCGGTTGAATAGTCTCAAAATGAGTAATCACTTGCAACTGAAACTAATTAAGACTTCTTCGGCTAACATGAATGAATGAAGTAGTAAATACAACTCAGTTATTAATTATTTTATCATGATGATTAGATAGTTAGCCATCGAGGTGATAAGTAAAGATGGAATGGTTAGGATTCGGCTAAAGAAACCTCAATATGATTTTTGGTAAAAAAAATCTATATTTTGGACGTTTCGGCTACTCATTGGTAGCCTTTGTCAGCTAAAAAGACAAGAAAAACAGAAATTAATACAAAAAAAAAGTTTATAATTGAGATAAGTAACAGAACTATAAATACAATTAATTAACTTATTATAAAAGAACAATTTGGTCTAAAATTCTTAGAATGAGTAGAATGAAAATCAGAAGAATCACAACAAAAAAAAAAGAAGAAAAAAGGCTATTATATTGAAGTTTATATAAGTATATAGGTATATAGGTGCTAATAGTAACAAACAGATAAGATACTACATACCTATGGAAATGCCTGGAGGCCTTTGATCCCTACCGACCTCACACCACCTGGTTTGTTTCCGTTTCATTTACCCTAGTAGATTCCTTTTTTCTTAGACACTTCCACAATGGTTACTTAACTGTCAACAGGCATTTCCATAGGTATGTAGTATCTTATCTGTTTGTTACTATTAGCACCTATATACTTATATAAACTTCAATATAATAGCCTTTTTTCTTCTTTTTTTTGTTATGTTTCTTCTAATTTTCATTCTACTCATTCTAAGAATTTTAGACCAAATTGTTCTTTTATAATAAGTTAATTAATTGTATTTATAGTTCTGTTACTTATCTCAATAATAAACTTTTTTTTGTATTAATTTCTGTTTTTCTTGTCATTTTAGCTGACGAAGGCTACCAATGAGTAGCTGAAAGGTCCAAAAAATAGATTTTTTTTAACATAAATCATATTGAGGTTTCTTTAGCCGAATCCCAACCATTCCATCTTTACTTAATTATTTTAATTTTTATTTGTTATATATTCATTGGCTAGAACAATAAATCATTACATGGTTTTATATATAACTTTAGGAATGCAGTTTTTGCACCATTAGGTCTCCAAATCTCATTAAAACTACCTAACTTTATAGTGTGTGGAATCAATGATCTAGGATCAGCACAATATGCTAATATTGTTTCATTCCTTAACCCTTTATTGAGTATGATCCCAGATGCAATTGAAAAATTCTTCTACAGGTTCGCTGTTGGTGTCAAGAAGTTCCAATCAGTCCTCATATATATAGAGTAAGTGTCCTAATAGTACGAATATCCCTTTAAGCCCACCCCACTACCTGTACTGGGGAATTCCGCCAACTGCCATCCCCATACGGGGATTATGCCCATCCTGACGGCCCTTCCTACCTCAGTTACCTGGGACACTTTCAGCATTAGCACTCTTTGTGGCTCTCTGTGCATAATTTAAGTGATATTTGCAAACATTATAAAGTGAACTTATATTCGGAAGTGTCATAGTTTAGTATCACAGATACGTCACTAAGAGGGCATAATCCCCAAAGGAGGGAATGTTGGAAACCAGAAATAACATTCATCATTGGCTAATCTAACATAACAGGTTTTGTTAGGAGAGTAAATAGGCATCATTTGTATCACTAAACATCTTTTAACATAACAAGCGAATGTTGCCCTATAAAGGGTTATGAATGATGAACAGCATTCCTTGAATGGATCCTTGATCCCATTTAAGAGTTAGAAACGAATGACAACAAAGAAGCTGAAAAAGTAGATACTGAGATGAAACAACTATACACGGCTTACTTTCTGAAAAAGTTTCAAAATGAAAAGAGAAAACAGAGAGAAAAGGACTGTGGTTTTGATCAAGAGAAACAATTCTGAAAATCACATAATGCACTTGTCTTGAGGGAAGTGGGGGGCTGCCAAATCTTATATTTATTCAATATTACACCATAAAAGTTGTTTGATATGGATACTTTAAAAGAAGCAATATTATGTCCCCAAAATGCCCAAGAAGCTGGTTAAAATTTTATCAGCAATGGTTTCTAAAAAGAAAAAAAAAAAAAAAAAATAGCCTACTTAATCGTGGATGTTAAGAAAAGAATGTTGAATTGGCTTAAATTAAGCTTTTATTTTTGATTTCAGAATAACAACAACTCTAGTAGAAATGATGATTTTGAAGAAAAACTACGAGGATTACGTCTTCCAGAAACTGCAGGTATTTGTTTCAAAAGTGCTTAAATAAAAAGAAATTGGTTAAATATAAATATATGGCAAAATTTATGTTTTTAAATATTTTTTTAGACACAATATCAATGCATATTTACAGCCACCGAATGTTTGTTATGAATTCACTCTGTTTCCTTTTATTCTTCTAACTCAATTAATCTCTTTCTATTCAAAAATAATTTAATTTGAATTCATTCCCCAGTCATCTATATATTTCTCGCTTCTTCTTTATTGTGAATTAAACCAATTCAAAAATGGATGATAAGCATGTTTTGGCTCTAGCAACCCTGTATACTGGTGCATTTTATTATTAAAAACAAAAAAAAAAAAAAAAAAAAAAAAAAAAAAATACATTTTCTATAGTGTTTGAATCTGAGCTGTAGATTATCATATTAACCCATTCCATAATGTTAGCCACTTTTGTGACAGCAGGCCCTGTGGACTAAAATTTGACTTGGCGTAATTTAAAATAAAGAATTTCATAAAAATTAAAAAAAAATAAAAACAAAAAAACATGTTATTAAGCCCGTCATTGACTGGTCCAAAACCCATTATGAGAAAATGGTGACGGAAAACCTTCTAAAGAAAGAAATACTTGCAAAGGATAGGTGTTTGTCTGAGATAGAATCTCTCATCTCCCCCCTCTCTCCTGACTCATCTTCCTTTGCTCCTAAACACCTCGAGTCAGGGGTAGCCCTGAGGGAAAGCTTTTACAAATAAAGAAAAATATTAGCCTTTTGGACTGGATTCTGAAAACTGAAAATACTCCGGCGGCAGAAATTGTTCTTGTCTCAGGGCCCGTTGAGAAGGTTCCTTGCATGGATGACGGCGCTAATAGCCCAGTTGTTGGTGAGCCTTTAAAAAAACTTACTGAAAACACAAACTAATAAAAAAATAAACGTTCCTTGGATAAAATAATAATGCTTTTAGTGCAGAAATCTTTATTAATCAATTGCTACATTAAAAATAAAAAGCATCTAAAGTCCATTGAGGAGTATTGGTCCTAAATGTGAGTTAATAGCTAAGAATCTATATATATTAATGGCCCATATTTTAATGTGGATTAAATTATGTTAATTTACATCCATTGAATTTGTTTTATTTTACAATAAAACTGTTATTTAACAACAATATCCTTAATGTCTAAATACTTACAACTATTAGATATCTGTAGTTTATGGTTGGCACTTAGATAGTAGCAAAGAAAAATGTATAATATCATATTGTTTCTAAATACATTCTCATTAATTATTTATACAAATTCTTATCAATAACCAGCAATACATCTATCAATCTAGAATCACAGTCTACATAAATAGGACGATTTCATGACTCTTCAATTTGAATTTTCGTCACAAATAATTTGGTGTGTATTGAACAGATAATTTGATCTTATTAAGCCGTTACATAATCACATGCAATAAAGATATAAACATTTAAGCTAGAATTTATATTGCAGTTCTGTTGAATAAATAATTAAAGAAAAACAATAATAAATGTATACAACATTTTATTATAGTGTGTTCAATTAGATGGAATTGTTCTAATCCTGCATTCTGAGGGAAATATTCCTGACGGCTCTGCCATTTGCATTTCCATTACAACGAACAATACGCTGCTTTAAACTCAATAAAAACTGATTATGTCTCGTTTAGGACCAGGGAAGGCTTTTAGAGGTCAGGCAAGGGACATTGTGTTTAATATTTATCAATACTTAGCCAAAGTTAAGACTCAAAACAATTTAAGCTTTAGCCTGTTCAAATAGATGGTTTATTATGAGGGAAAAGAATGCTCTATATTTCCCGTGCAAGAAATAGGTGATAAAATTTCTCTCTGTTATAACCTTATCACTAGGAGGTTTAAAGTGTTTTTAGTCTTAGTGTTGGCTTATTATTGATAAATATTCTACTCTACCTCTCAGAGCCTTCCCTTGTCTTAAACAAGACATAATCAGTTTTTTTATAATGTTTCACGTATCGTGTTCTTCCTTGGAATGGTAGTTTGCAAACGGTGGCACTCTCAGGAATGTTTCCCTCAAAATTTTGCGCATGCGGAATTGAACTTTTTCGTCTATCTGAACAGGCTATAGAAATGAGTAATCAAATCTCTGGTGATTTAAAATAAATATATACAGTAATTAGATTTTTATTTCATGAATTAGGTCCTTTATTTCCGCATTATCTCTCAATAAACACCAATATTTATACCTTAATTATAAAAATATGTTATTATTATAGATTTGTACAATCTAAGAAGACATAGAAGTTTTTATACAATTTGGAGCAAACGATAGGTTTAGTTAAACATTTTTCTTTCCTTTGTCTTTATGAAAATAATTCTAAAAACAGTGTTATATTTTTTAAATTGCATTATATCATTGCTTTCAAAATCAAACATGTCATTCGTGTTCAAAACTTTACAAAAAATTATTAATTAGTTGTGTAAAAAAAAAGACCTTCCCGTTAAAGCTTTGTTGAAGATGTATCTAACAAAAGGGCATAAGTTTGAGCAATTATTTTAACCACTATTATCCAGATTTTTTCTATTGTTTAAAAAAGTTGTAATTTTTAAATTAAAAAAAAAAAAAAAAAACAGAAAAAAATTTGCATTATTATGTCATAATCAGCCGAGAATGGTTTACTCTGAATTGTAGACAATGCCCATTACCTCAATAATGCATAAAAAGTCTTCGTACTATTCAGGTGATCACGAGCCATATTCGTAAAATAAGATATACCTGAAATCAATAACACATCTTACCTGAAAATGTTTGCTCGACGGATTACCAAATTGAAACGCTCCAAGCACACTCTCCCTGCCAATCCAATTCCAAAACTTCTGTACCATATACATTCCGACCGTGACTTAAATACACCAGTTACTGCTACTATATAATACATTCTTGCTCATTAGTATTTATAATCTATAAATCTATAAAAATGAATTGATAAATTCCCTAACAGGAAAAACCCAGTTCATTGAAATTTTTTTCCCCAAAAGACACGGAAAGGAGGGAAAGGGGTTTTATGGAGTTTGGCATTAAAACAGTTATTAAATTTATTACGTCTGTCTTTTTCATTTTTCAAATATAAAGCTTGTTCAAAGCTACATAAAAAAAATCCTCTATTTAAATGTTCCTTACTGGAAGTTTTTGATTTCTCAACATTTTAAGAACCTATTAATTTTTCAATTTATTATTATTATAAAATTTAATATATTACCAATGTATAATTATATTTACAGCACACTTGAAATTTGTGATAACTCTTTTTATTCCTATAAACAATATTTATATTTTAAGACTCTAAAGACCATTGGCTTAAGAAAACAAATATTCAAACTGCATCTAATATTACATTTTTGAAACACAGAAGAATCTAATTTTGAAAATCTGCCGAAGTGGATGCCTTTTTGTTAGCACATGATTTACAATAGACTGTGGCTTATTTGAATAATTTTAAATATCATTCAATTGCATACAAAATATAATTAAATGCTGTGTATAAAAGGCCATTGAAATTCAGAATATTATTTACATTAAGTCTTTATTTTTCTTACTAACATACTCAACACATCTATTAATTTATGCTTTCTACTTTGTTTAATATATTACATGTTCGAAGATTAGGGAATACAGAATGATTTTATTTTTAAAATATTTGACAATTAATAGTTGTTTGTATCAGAAAAACAGTGGTCTATCCTCACAAAAATTCTTTGTTAACACTTTAATGCACAGAGACCTCTTGGATTATGCTTGCTATCTTACAATGATTGGCTACAAAAAATGTCAATCAATAGAAACACTATATATATATATATATATATATATATATATATATATATATATATATATATATATATATATATATAGGGTGATTCAGGTCTAAGTAGCCAAACTCTAGAGGGTGATTGTAGACATAATTTCAAACGAAAAAGTTCATTTTCCGATCATGGTCCGATTCCGAAAGGAAAAGGAGCTATGCCCAATTTTCTGTTTTTTTAACATAGTCATGATTTTTAATGAATAAGAAAGGTTTTCTCAAAAACTATTCAAAATAATTAAATTCTAATTATGCCATCATAAAATAGACAAAATTTACTTTAAAAATACATTAATTTAATTCACTAAAACTATTATTAAGAGATACTTTCTGGACGTCCAATAACGCACTTCTGTTTTTATCAATGAATCAGAGTATTTTTGTGATTTTGTTCCTCAGTCCTCTAATGGACTAAAGATTCAATACTTACAGGAAAACTTCTACATTTAGTAAGCATTAAATCTATGAAAATGAAGTGGAGGTTTAATAGGGAATAAATTGAACGATTGGCTCCCTTTTGTCAAAAAAATGTGGAATGTAGCTTTGTTACTTTCAAATATCTAGTGTGAAGAAATTAAAAATTATACATTTTTTATTGGCCAAACTGTGGGTATCCATTGTCCATTCCAGAAGCAATAAATATAACAGAATGAAATGATTGGAAAAGTTTTTCATTTGAGAAATCTGATACATTTCATGTTTTTCAATTTTTCATTGATTTATGTTTTACATGATGTATTTGGCACCCAGTTTTGACTAGAAATTTTGAGCGGAGAATTAAAAAAGATTGCAGGGTAGTTGAATAATTGTAATCCATTACACATTCACACGGAATGGAATATTTAACAGTCCCAATTCGCATATTTGGTTTCATTTTAATCCTTATGCCGTGTGGAGATACACAATCAGTATCAGTTCCAATATAACTTGTGGTTCGGGATTTTGGACGAATATATTCTTCAGCCAATCCTGATTCCTGACAGGATTGATTCAACATATTTTTAAACCTCCACACAATTTAAATATGACCGACCTATTGCATTGGAAGACGTTCCGCTGGCACATAGATTCATGGTTCCAGATGGATTGCTATCCTGAACTTAGCAGCAGTGCTGTTAGACAGTGGATGGATCCACTTCCCAAGTTCATAAAGGTCCAATTGAAAATTTAGCAAATTTTCTAATATATTAGCAAATATTTTAGTGCCAACAACATCATGTAAAAGATAAATCAATGAAAATTTGTTAAACAAAAAATGTAACAGATAACCCAAATGAAAAACTTTTCTAATCATTTCTTTCAGTTACTTTTTATTGCTTCTGGACTGGACAATGGGTACCCACAGTTTGGACATTAAAAAATGAATAATTTTTTCACACAAGGTATTTGAAAGTAACAAAACTACATTCCACATTTTTTTGACAAAAGGGAGCCAGTCTTTCAATTTATCCCCGAATAAACCTCCACTTTATTTGCATGGATTTAATGCTTATTAAATGCAGAAGTTTTCGTGTAAGTATTGAATCTGTAGTCCGTTAGGCGGCTGAGGAAAAAAAACGCGAAAAAACTCTGATTCATTGATAATGACGTTATTGGACGTCCAGAAAGTATCTTTTAATAATGGTTTTTGTGAATTAAATTACTGTTTTTTTAAAGGAAATTTTGTCTATTTTATGATAGTGTAATTAGAATTTAATTATCTTGAATAGTTTTTGAGAAATCCTTCCTTATTCATTAAAAAAACATGACTATGTTAAAAAAACAGAAAATTGGACATAGCTCCTTTTCCTTTCGGAATCGGACCATGATCGGAAAATGAACTTTTTCGTTTGAAATTATGTCTACAATCACCTTCTAGAGTTTGGCTACTTAGACCTGAATCACCCTATATATATATATAATTTGTTTGTGAGGAGTGAGTTTATTTTTTGCCTGCAAGTCTCATGCAATAGATAGTATATCACTTACTTTATATATATATATATATATATATATATATATATATATATATATATATATATATTACTTATTTAAATTGTTTTTAATAATGAAATGCTAATTGTTTTTATAACTAAAGAAGTTTTCAGAAAAAAATGCCACTGAAATTATTTGAAGTGTCTTTGCGATGAAATACTATCAGAACCCGCATTCTCGAAGTATATCCCGTGTCCAAAAAAAAGTTCCACATTCATCATAAGCCTTAATCTTCGAAAAATTTTTAAGTGAAAAAATATATGAACATTTTATAGTGCTAAATTCAATAGAAACTTTTGTAAGTCCAAAGATGGATGAAAAGTTGTTCAAAATATTGAAAAACTTTTTAAAAGTCCAAACGAATGGAAATATTCTAACTTCCAGATCACTTTTAATAAAATCAACTTTGTCTTGGCAATTTTTTACCCATTGAGGAACATATAGTATACGTAAAATGCACCTAGTCCCTCTAACTCACAGGAGCATTATTTTTCTAAAATTATTGTATACGTCCATGAGGCAATATGAATATGTATATAATACTACCTTCCAATCGATATAACCACTATGCTTTTTACCCCATGTATCCATACAGTATCCATACAGGTGACAAGCTGCACGGATCCTTTATTATGAATTACTATAGCTATAATTATACATATAACCAGCACATCCAAACTATAGTGCATGCTTCTGTACCTTGTCAATGTGCAATGAATTTATTTAGCGTAGAGGCAGTTTATAAGATTCCAGAGTGGTTTACTGCAGAGATAATACAAAACATTTTTGTGTTATTTTGCCATCTTTAGAAGAGATATTCTATTGAAATAGAAAATTTACTTCAATAGGCTA
This sequence comes from Gonocerus acuteangulatus, assembly GCA_946811695.1. Taxonomy (NCBI): domain Eukaryota; kingdom Metazoa; phylum Arthropoda; class Insecta; order Hemiptera; family Coreidae; genus Gonocerus; species Gonocerus acuteangulatus. The sequence goes on from OX328129.1 coordinate 49,518,544, forward strand.
AGACAGATAGTCCTGAACATTGGAAGAGAAAGGGCGAATCCGAAAAATCAACTTTTTTTTATTTTGTTTTCCGATTGAGAAAGATTTAGGTAACACAACGATTTCAAGGGCGGATCCCGAGTCTGAAACTCCCCTCCTAGCATTTTGTTACCCATAAATCACTCGTACAAATTAAAATTAAAACATTGAATTTCAATTGTATATTTTTTCAATCAGGTTTATGAATCAGCATTCCATAGAGTAAACATTTGCGTTTGCTATCCTGAAGCACTTCGAGAACTTTGACTTTGATTTCTCAACATCCGGATTTCGTTATTCACCCTTCCTCTCCCAAGATCCTGATATCAGGACTTTGTGTTTCTATTGATTGAAATTTTATAGCATTGCAACTTCGCAAACTGAAATGCCTGTGCTTAACAAAGAATTTTTCTGAAAATAGATCATAATTTGTCCAATACCTGATAATCAACCTCACAAGCCATCACATCTTTCGTCGAGAATTATTAGTTGTCTTAAAATTAACATTATTTTATTATTAAATAACGTCATTATTTATTACTACAGGACAGAGTTACAATTAAATTTATTATAATCATTTTAGATTAGGAGGTAAGGAAAGAGAAGGTGATCTTTCATTTGAATTACAAAGGAATTATTGTCAACTGATACAAATATATTTTAGTGCTCTATCCTATTTAATTAAAGCCAATTTTTCTGAACTGTGTTTTCTATTAACAAAGCTTCTTGTTTTTCAAATTTATGAAAATAACTATATAAACTAAATAAAAAACAGTCCCTTTTATGGTACCCACTACATGTAAACCAGCTCTCTGACCAAACTCTCATTTAACCTTTAAAAACTTTTCTTTTTTGAGTCAAATGAACAGAAAAAATATTTATACTGACAATGTTTTGTATAAAATTGGAATGTTATTTCTGTAGAACATGTTTTATTAATTCAAAGATTGTTTACATTACAATTGTGGTGGGTTGGCTGGTGAAGGTTCATCATACCATATACCACCAGTACATGAGATTAAAATTAAATTTAAAATTGTAATTATTTAAATTGAATATAAATTACTTACTCATTAAATTAAATTAGGGTGGAAAGGGAATGTAAAATTTACTCTCCCTTGGTTTCAAAACTCAGGGATATTGGTTAAATATATTTAATAGACATTTTGACAAAATTAAGACATAGTTAAAAATAGTTTACGATCAAAATATTACATCAAAATTAAAACTGTGTGAATCTTCACAATGTAAGTTATTTGATCTCAGCAAACCATTTAAAAAAAAGAAAAGAAAAATAGAAAAAGTTCCAATTGTTTTTCATTTTAATTAAAACTAAAAATTGCAAAAAGTTGTTGGAAAGAATGATGGCTACAGAATACTGAATATTTCCAAACCAAGTTTCATTAAAATATCTTAAGTACATTTAAAGTGCCACTTGAAAAAACACCTTCCTTTAATTAAAAAAAAAAATACAATGAAAACTAATCAGATAATTTTTAAACTTTAATCTTCATTAGTAAACTAAAATATAACTTACTTTTGGATATCTTTTTAAAATATCTCTTATATCCTTATTAGTAATTGTATTTATCTTTTTTAATATTTATATTCTTCTTTTCATGAAAAATTTTGCTTATTAATGCTAAGCCTGAACACTTGTGTAGACAGCATTGTGCGTTAGTTCTTCCTTAAGCTGGTGATAGCAAAATATATTAAAATGTAACTTATTTAACAACTTTTTATTTTTTATGAGCATCTTAATCATAAAAATCATATATTTTTTTATTTTCACATCTCCGGAATTATTTGAAAAGGGAATTGAATTTACTATACTACTAAAGATTTACTAGTTTGTACTAAAGATGAACTACAGTTTGTACGATTTCTTCTTTAGTTGTTGCTATTCTTTTCTTTGCACATATTTTTATTGAGTTTTTTTTAATTTTTTTTTATGAGCGCTAGAAAATCTGCGTTCTATAAGACAATGACTATTTATAACCAAACTATGGAATACCAAACTGATTCATAATGAGAGTCTATTGTCTAAAGTGTTTCACATAAATTACTGTTTGAGTCTTTTGTGAAAGAAAGAGGTTTTGAAGTCAGGTCAAGATGACAAAAATAAGATTCCTTGGTAGGAATCTTAGAGCAGAGAGCATAAAATATATTCGTTTGGAAACAAACAATGACACAAAAGAAATACTTTTTGTTCAAGAACGTCCAGTACAACATATATTTAAGCGTTATATATTAGGTTTAATTTTTGTAAAACTTTATTTTAAATTGAAAGTTAATGAGGTATTGAAGAGAGTAAACTAAGGGTGCGTTTAAACCTGATAGCTATTGCAGGATATTTATGTCAGAAAGATATTGCGACTAATGTAAACTGCGAACAATTTCTGTCTGAGATATATATTTCTATCACGAACTATAAGTGTCGACACTTCTATACCATCAGGTGTAAACACTGATTATTTGCGCCATGACCTAGGACCTATTGTCAATTTATCTCATATTTGTACGAATCCAGAACTCTCGTATACATGTGCATGACATAAATGTCTAGCTATTTCTTTCAATATGTAAACTTACAAGAGAATATTTATCCGACACCTGACATCTTTATCCTGCGAGAAGTGTCAGATGTAAACGCACCCTAAGAAAGCAATTCAAGTTCAAGCTGAAATATTATTTTTTATTTTAAAGTTTTTTTGTAAAAATATTTACTAATAGTAAAAAAACAATAAAAGTAATTCTGCTGTTGGTTGGTTTGAAAGCATCAATGAAATTGTATGTTTAATTTCTTGACAAATATTTTTAGGGAATATTATTAATGTTGGAGGATGTTTTTCTTTCTCGAACTGTTTGTTTGATAGCAAAGCAATATTGTCTTAGTAAAAAATATTTACAATAGTAAATACTAAAGTGTTAAGACCCGTTAGTTTTAAAAATATTTTTAGTTTAGTGCAGCTTGTAAGTAAAGCTTTCACAAAAATATAATTATATAAGAATACAATAGTATATCTACACTTAATAGTATTTTTTATAATATTTATATTCTCTATTCGTTAAACATTAAAGCCAATCATTTATATACACAATAGTGTGCTCAGGAATAGTTTATGTTCAAAATGGTATTAGTATGGCCCTAAAAATGTATTTACTCTTTCTAAACGCTATTTATATAAAATAAAAAAAACTATTGTACATTATAGACATGACTATAAAAAATGTTCTTAACAATATTGTAACATAACGAATCAGCTGTTGGAACAGTTTTGTTAATGGTGATGTTTCACTTTTCAGAATTAAATATTGAACTAGATTAGACTGATTTATGAAGGATATACTTTTGTGTTTAATAAGACGCTAAATGTGAATAGATGCTTAAGACTCCGCAGGTAAGAACAAAGTTATTAAATGTCTTAGTCAATCAAAATTACAGAAACAAGGAAACCCTTTTAAATTTACCTTTCCTATTCAAAGGTCTTTCATATTTTAAACCTCTCTTATGGAATCATCACTTTCTAATTTCTAAATGGCATAATAAAAACAGACATTTGAATAAAAATAATTTTAATTAATGTCTATCCAGAAATCTCTAATATCTGCTTAATTTTGAGGAGTCCCGTAACAGGCCACAAGGGTTCTGCGGGGCAGATACTATAGAGGTGTCTGATTCACGACCATACAGCACACTAGGGAGATAGTGCGGTCTGTACTATGCTCCGGCCGCCTAATTTTCCCCTTTGCTAATCATTTAATTAAAGGCTGGGTTGGCCTAGAGACGGTCAGGGAGACCGAATCCAATCCGTGTACAAAGACACTAGAAGATAAAAAACCTTTAATGTTTGCTCGCCATTTGAACTCAGGTCCTCGAGCATATTAGTCCAGTGCTCTACCACTAAGCTAACCTTGTCCTCATGTTATATGCATAACTCAATTTAAATACCTTCATGGAGGCCCGGGGCCGTGAGTGTTAAGGCGTGAGCACTTAATACTCTGTGCCAAGGGTCGTGGGTTTGATTCTTACTATGGGGTGGCTTTTCTTTAGAAAAAAGAAAAGGTGTCAAACCCTTCCTGACTAAAAAAGGGTGGTAAGTTAAAGAAAAACCCATCCTAGAATTCGTGGTTACTAATAATGGACATTAAAATTTAAATAAATACCTTCACATACCCTTTCCAGCAATCGGATACAACTATACTTCTAGAATGCATCCTTCTTCCTATTACTTAAAAAATTTAGAAAGTAGCGATACCATTACAGACAAGTACCCAAATCTTAGTTTTTTAATTAAAAGGAAATATTTTAGTCACAACTTATAGTTTCATAACTTTTATAGTAGTAAATTATAATTTTTTGTTATTAAATGCTAACATTTTATTGGATCAACAATCAATAAATAAAATACATTGAGACATTTAAAAATAAATTTATTAGTTATTCAAAGGTACTATACATACAAAATGTATCGTACATTTGAAGGTATAAAATATATTTTCAATAGCATTTCAATGGAAAATATTTACAAAAAGTTTAGAAATTACAAGAAAGTTTTCGAGCTCTACGATTGGCAAAGTGTGTTTGCCAAAGATTGCAGCTTGTATAAATGTTTTGCAAATCCATGTCTTCCTTGTGTTTTATAATATTAATTCATTACATGATATCTTTAATTCTCTTGCTGAGTTGGTTCAATATCCATGTTTGTTCAGCTTCTGCCACCAGCAGTGCTAGTAGTGTGATGATAAATTTTCTTCTGTTTTCCAACAGATTTTGTCAGGTCTTCCAGCACTTCTTTTTCCTAGCTGGATTTATGTTATCTGAGGGTACAGTACGAAATATGTTAGAATGCAGAAGAAAATCTGCCAGCACAGAGAGTTAAGTAAACCCCCACCAAGTGGCACCGACAAACGTTAAGCATGACAGATATCAAGTAAGGAGGAATAAGAGCTGAACTATCTGTTGAATGTAGAAAAAAAAAATATCAGAGCAACAATATCATTGCTGGTAACAGACACCGAACAAACATGGACATATTAATTCATTATTCAATAAAGCAATAAAATACCGTTACCATGTATTCTTGCAGTTCTTTTTTCTTTAAAAATTAAAAGAACACTAAGTTACAATAATATAGAATAGTGTGTACAAAGTGTTTCAAAACAAGATTTATCAAAACTTCGTGGACTACTGCTCAATATTGTAGAAAGAAATTTTTCATAATCTGGACTAGAAGATAAATTATTTTAATTTACTGTTGAGATTGGGCCTTTCTTAATGAATAATTGTTATTTCACTCAAATGGGAAAAGTTTATTATTATTTCTTAAAAACATGTTTTATGAAATTTTAATTTCATAGCTTTTACAAGATTTTATTTTCTTGTGTAAATTAATAAATTGAAAAGAAAGCCTTCTCAGAGCTGAAAACTCTTCCTCAAGTGTTGACTAGACCCTCATGCATTTTCTGGTAGTATCCCAAGCGAGTTTCGCTCATCGAGGCTAGCTGAAGGTCAGACGTTACTGATTCTCAGCATACTCGATGAAGGCCGCCTTTCTGCAGTCACCTGAATACATATTAAATAATGTGTTACTTTTATATTAAAATAGCTGAATTTCATACTGTATTAAAGATTTCAATTAGCTCTGGTTAGATCTATGGGTGTGTGTTGAAGCGTGAGCACTCTGTGAGGTCGTGGGTTCGATTTGCAAAAGGGGCAATGGCTTTTCTTTTGAACTCAAAAAGGCTACAGTGCTATTGTGGCTCGGAAAGGGAGATAACCTGCAGTGTGTTATATATCTGTGTTAAGCATAAGTGGACATTCAAATTTAAATAAATAATTAATTTGCTCTAAATAGATATATAATAGGATATTTTTTTCACATAAAAAAGTAATTATTATGTATTTGGTCTTTTATAATCATTTTGGTGTCCTTCCTTCCTGCTTTTCCATAAAGATGAGAAATTTAAGTTATGAGAGGTTTCATTTTGCATAGGTCACAACATATTTGCATAGATTGGTCAAATTTGTGTGTTTGTGTGTATATATATGTGCATGTACATTCCCATATCCTCTATTTTTTTAAATTTAATTTTAATAATATTATATATTGAGGTTATTAGGTAAACAAATTAAAAAATGTTCTCCAAAGAGCACTAATTTATTTTAACACATCGATGCGTTGTAAAAATACAAAATAAAATAATCATCTACGAGGGGGTTCTTTAAGCATCATCCTTTTTAAGAAGTCACTATCAGGATATTTGGAAAAAAAGATTATTTGAAATAAATGTTTTTTACTATATCTACTTATATGGCGGGCTATGGGAGTGTTCTCATACTCAGGATTTTCCGCGTCTTGAATCTAGTATGTCATTTATTTATTTATAAGTGATTCGCATCTACTGCGATTTCACTCCTTAAAGGTAGTACCTGTATGGTCTAATGAACCAGCGTTGAGTTGGATATTTAATACATAAATTTTTTTAAATTGAGTTTTGTAAATGCCTGTTATATGCCTGGAAGCCTGTGGTTATTCAGCAGCTGTCTTCAAATGTGAGTGTATAGTCTAGTATGTCATAAACTGAGAAGTTACTCAATTCCGCGAAGCAGTATACTCTTCTCTGTGACTTAATGAAGTTAAAAATAACATCAAAACAATTGAAGTAAATGAAAAATCTTTTGATTTCTTTACGGAGTTCGGACATTTAAGTTGAGATATTCCTCATAAGTTAATCTTTTTGTATTACTTTCATGAATCCGTTTTGTTTCCTGGAATTATATATTTTATTAGAAAAGTATTTTACCGTAGTAAGAGGAATTCATTGTTTAAGAATAAATAAAGTTTGCTGTCCCAATGTTTTGGGGTGTTATAATTATATTACTCCTATCCTCCCTTCCTTCACCATTGGCTCCAGTCCTATTCAATATGTTTCCACTGCCAAGAACCTGGGCCTTGTTTTCGATCAAAACCTATCCTGGAAAAATCACTTATCCCTAATCACTCGTCGCTCCATAGCCACCCTTAAACTATTTAACCGTTCCCGTCACCTCCTCCCTACTCCTACACGTCAGCTTCTTGTATCTTCTCTAGTGTTCCCCCACTTCGACTATGGTTGCCTGGTGTATGGAGGGCTCACTGGGGAGCTTGAGGTTCGTCTTTAGCGATTAATGAACAGTTTTCTCAGATTTATCCTCGATACCCCCAGGGATGCCCATATTTCACACCGGTATTCCGAGTTGAAGTGGCTATTTCCATCAATTCGACGACAATATTTCCTAGGTTCCTTCCTTTACCAAACCATTTCTTCCAAATCTCCTTCCTATATTTACAACCTCCTGCAGTTTAAATCTGCTGTCCATTCCCGTGGTACCCGCTCCCGTCCCTCCGATCTCTATCCTCCCACTCATAAAACAGCCTTCTTCGACCGTTCCTTCATCTCCCGAGCCTCCTCCTTCTGGAACTCTATCCCTCTTTCCATTCGACACTCTCCTTCCTTACCTGTCTTTAAATCCCGCCTCTTTGCTTTTCTCCTATCCTCCCAGGAAGATGCTTCTTAAAATTTCACCACCAGGAAGACCTGATTACCTTTGTAAATTATATTGCTGTTTTTTTCTCGTGTTTATGCATTTTCCTAGTTTATATCTTTTTATAGCCCCCATTCCTTTAATATTTATTAAACTTTTTAATATTTATTTGTTTATTTAAACTCTTTAATTTTATTCCCATCCCCCTCTGAACATTGTATCATCATTGCCCCATTCCAATGAATGTACATATTTACTTATATTTCATTTTATTATTTAAGGCTTCGCATACAATATTTGTATTAGTTGCTTTTTTTGTTTTGTTCTTTTATACTTTTGTTTTTCTTTATTCATATTTATATTTTTAGGTTAAATTTCTTTATTGTTTATTTTGTACTTATTTTTATTCTTATGGGACGAAGTCCCAGAATAAAGTTTTTTTTTCATTCATTTTCATTCAGTCATTCATTCAGCATATGTATAAATCTTATAATAATAATTATAATTATTCTATTCCCTATTCTTCAAATAACCTACTTAGCTCGATGGTTCAGCTAGAGCTAACAAGAGAGCCTCTTCTTCATCTAGAGACAGTTCTTCCATAAATATTTTATGAGTGCGATTACGGTTAGTTTGTTTGTTTAGTGCAGTTTGTATGTTTAGTGCGTAAGTTAGTGAGTTGAAGATGTCAATCTGATTTTTCTAAGTCTAATCACAATTTGAATGTTTAATTTCAACGATATCAGTGCTCATATTGAGTTAGATGAAAAATGAAATATTTTATGTTCAATTCTAAAAGTTCGTGAATTATTTACACGTAATTTAATAAGCAGGGGAAACAAAAATGTGGCTAGACAAAGATGTTCTAAGTTTTTATAGCTTTCATTAAAAAAAAAAAAAAAATGCATTGAAATCGGTTAAGATTTGGAGGCTGTAGTCGTTTTTGAAACACGAAATGTTGTTTGGCCCCACTGTGTGCTGTCCCGCATCGGTTTGAGAGAGCCTTTACACTTATTTGAAGGTCTGTAGCCCATGAGCATTACTTCATGAGCTCTCTATGTGAAGGTTAGTGGGTTCGATTCACACTAGAGTGGCTTAACTTTTGAGAAAAGAAAATGTAACACCCCTATCCTAACTAGGAAAAGAATATAGCCTCTATAAACCATTCACTAAAAATTTCGTTTATTTCGCACATTCCACAGCAATTCGGTTAGTTTACTTCTCATTGCTGATAAATGTGCTTCAACTAAACTGATAAGTAAATATAAAAGTTCCCCTTTAAATTTTATTTAATCTGCTGACTCCATTTAAAAGAAAGATTTAGCTGCTTAACGAATAAGCATTTCTCATTATTAGTATCGTTTTGGAAATGGCCACAAGGGGCACATGAATACTTTGGTGTCTGGGAGGTTTCGCGTGAACCTTTATTCCTAATGGGACGATTTTGGTTATTTCCTAATACACTTCTAGCATTAGTATCGACAGTTGTGTTGTAATAGACAAGTTTGTTCATCTATATAAAGACTTAATTAGTCACAGTCAAGATTCAATTTATAATAACTTTTTAATTATTTATAACTAGCTGACCCGGCGAACTTCGTACCGCCTAACAGTTGATTCTTTAATTTTTTTTTTTCTTTTAATACTTATTCTGCTATTTGGGACACTGGGTCAGCTAGTAAGATAAAAAAAAGAAAAAAGAAACTTAATAAGTCAACAATTACATTTTGTCAAAAAATAAAAATTATAAAACACTTAAAATTCTTATAATAGTCACTAAAAATCACAATGAAAATTACAATATCATATTTCTTATTATGATACCTACTTATTATATTTAATTTTATTTTTACTTATTCAATTTAAGTTTCATTTGTATTGTAGTACTTAATGGTACACGATATTTTTTGTTTCATTACCTGACGCGTAAACAAACGGAGCAGATTGTTTTCCAACACGGAAACATGCAACATACAATTGACCATGCGAGAAACATTGATTTTCTAGATTAATACCACAAACACATAAATGACTGCCCCTGGGATTTGTTTATAGTCGAACTGTGTTCATAGGTCCAATAGCAACACAGTTGTAGGCACTGTAATCAATTGACAGCTGCTCGATTCAAACTTGCACCATAATTAGTCGAATGTCGCGCTTCATGGGTCTGTCTTAACCGAATTCTTTCACGTTCATTGCGATTTTCACGTTCCTCGGCAGTACAATTAGATTGATAATTAATTTCTTTTTTTTTCTTTTTTTGAATTTCGGGTTGTTCTGCCTAAATTTGTCCGCCGCCTTATAGGAGGCATATTTAGTAAGTCACAGACACACAACACGTTAGTAATTTTATAGAAATTTGTGGCTTTTAGATTTAGTAATATTATAGATGCACAGCAAAGAGATGTTTAAATTTCAAGTGACATTTTACGACAGACAATTTACATTTTACCAAAGACAATTTGTTTTTGAGTAATGTTGCCATCGTATAAAATTTGACAAACATTGACATTAATATTTATACGATACTAATGTCACTCAATTGTTTTGCCTTCCCAGAACCCTTTCCCTAACACTTAAACTTTATGTTATGGTATTAAAGTTCAAATTGACCTTTAAGTATTATTACGAATCTTTTGTATGGAAATATAGAAAAGTGGGGTCTTTTTTACTTTGTTAAAGCAAATATAAATTAATTTAACATGCATTATTAACCTGTAATTCTATTGTCATCTAGTGATTACTTGTTCTTATTTATTTAACTTTTTTTTGCTTATACACAAATAACCTAATACGTTAACTGTTAAATATATTATAATTGAGAACATATGCTTTTATTTAAAAATGAATTTGCGTTAAGGAAGTGAAAAAGACCCGAAAAGTGTTGTTTTTAGACTTTTTCAGGCAATTTTTTAAATTTTTCTCTCCGTAAGAACCATCCTCGTAGTTCAAGGAATATTATAAAAAAAGAATTAGCGAATTCGGTTCAGTTGTTCTCGACATTTGTGCTTACCAACACATTTAGCGATTCATTTTTATATAATAGATTAGCACTTTCGACGCACCTTAAAAGATCAATAAAAAAATGTTACGAATACACTTAAAATTTCGTACACCCAGAAACTTCTTACCTGAGCAAGTACGCTGTTAAAGCTAGGCCTCCTTTCCCTGGACTGAGTGAATGCACCAGGCGGAAGGAGATCTGAGAGATGTGATGGCCTCCGAGATCTGTTCAATGCAATACAGGATGGTCTTCTTTCTGCATTCAACGGTTGCATTGAACGGGTTAAGCCTGGGCTTGGTTCTCTTCTTACTAGGGCATGGAGGTCCATCGCACTTTTTGTCTTCCTGAAATTGAATATATTTATAATGTGTTTTTATATTTTTAAAGAGCAGCATCGATCATGCAAAAAGACATTTCATATACAGATACATTCAGAAAAAGCATTTCTTGAAAGTTGATTGCAGAGACAATATTAAACTCCAACTCACAGTAACTACGTCATCAAAACGAGTATCCGTTTATATGCCTAGTGCTCTAAGTGAAGGAATAAAAGTAGTTAATTGTCTTTCGTGGAAAATATAAAATGAAATCGCAAAGACAAGGAAGATTGTTTGCGCCACAACAGGAAACTGACACTATCCTAAGAGAAAATTACTCCATCGTCATCCAGGTTGGTCTAATGAAATAAAAGTCCGACTCGCAGGAACTGCAGCATCTTAGCGCGGTTCCGTTCATGTCCCTAGTGCCATTTGATAAGCTTAGAAAAGAAATAATTTTTTTTTTTTATATATATATATATATCTCGTGAAAATTGTCAAAATCCTCTCGAACATCTCGAATAAAAGTGATATTAAGGCGTCAGGGACACCGACAGTAGCTAACTTTTACACAGAAGCGGAAATTACAGAATCTGGCTCTCATTCTAAAGCAAAGCTCTGTAAATCAATACAAAATATGCCTAATAAAGCCTTTCTAGAGGATACAGAAGCATGGGCGTATATGAGGGGGGGCTCCCGAAATTTTGAATTGATGATAAAAACTTCTCGTAAAACCCTTAAAAATAAATTAAATAAGATCACTTAGTTCATAAAACATATTTTATTTTACGTGTAATAGCGTTTTAGTTGTCTAGAACTATTCCAAGCTCTAAATATTTAGTATTCCATACCCTGGAAATGGTCTCAGCCCCCCCCCGAAATTGTTTTTATATACGCCCATGTACAGAAGGATCAAGAAGAAGTACACAAGATTGAGTAGAATACCCTGCCTAATATAGCCTATATAGAATAATATGCCGAATAAAACCTATCTAGTAAATACACAAGGACAAATAAAAGTCTTGACGAATAACAAGTCAAGAAAAAAAACTTTATTTAACAAAATAAAACAAAGTTTAGTTGCCCAACTACAATAGAATAATATACCTAATTAAGTCTATGGAGTAGACACAAATGGACCAAAAACAAGTCTTGTGGAATATTGTTTTTTTTTTCTAATTAAATACTCTTTATCAATATTTAGTATATAACCTTTGTTGAAAACTATTGATTGCTAATTGATGAATCGGCTTACAACTAAGTAGTCTTTATGAATATTTAGTATATAACCTATGTTTGGATCTGTGTTTTTGGGATGTTCTCCGCCTAGGCTTTGTATTTGTGTCGGCAGATACCTGGGGTATATTTACAGCTCTTGAGGATTAACTCTTAGCAGGTAAATTTCCTGCTAAGAGGCAGGCTTGTTTCTACGGGCATTGAACCGCCATATTCGCTCATAGTATCTAACCGTTGTGAAGTTTATTTTTTGGATTTAGGACTTAATATACATATGTAGACTAAATCATAGCAAGAAGTAATCCTCCGTCGTCAGTTCTTAACTATGTAGACTCGCTAATGTTATCCAATCTTAGACACATCGTATTTAAAATCCACAGCAAAAACACGACATTTCATCAGAATCCCTTGCTTAATAAAACTTATATAGAATAATATGCAAAATAAAGCCTATCTAGTGGATAAAAATAGAGGAAAAAAGCCGTTCGTGGTGGTAGAAAATCTTAAAAGTATTTCGCTCAGAAATCTCCGAAATATTGTCACTAATTTTACGTATCCTGTTTTATAGCCAAATAGATTTATATTCTATAATCAATAAGAAAAAACCACTAACAATAAAAAACTATGGGCAACAGATGAAAATAGGGAATACCAAGAATAATTCTAAAGAATGAAATCAACACCAGTACTGTAATCTAGATATTCATACGGCATCTTTGAATTCTAACAAACAAAATATTGATTCTAATTATACGTATCCTGTTTTATTGACAAATACATTTGACTACTTTAAGCAATTAAAAACACTAGGGAATATGCCAAAGAACTCGGAGTAGGAGCCTCGACAGTTTCAAGACATTTGAAGGAAATCGACAAATCCAAAACTGACATTTCATACGGTACAGCCTGATATATTTTTAACAATGAATTGCTTTTCTTATTTTAATTAATCTGTTTTATTGTCAAATACATTATCCTACTATAACCAATGAAAAAACAACAAGGATTAAAAACAAACAAGAAGAACCGTTCGAATAAACGAAATCAATTACTTCAAAGTTTAAGCACTTATTTCTCCGATTGACATAGCCTAATCAAAAATTGTTTCAGAATCTTTTTTGTAGAACATTTAGTAAGCTTTCGCATGGTAACCCTCCGTTTACCAATATTCCTAACCGTCTTCGAGATATCAGGGAATGTATACGAAGTTCCCAAAACATTTCATGTCTGTTAATAAAATATTTTATTCTATTCCTTCCTTAGCTCCAAACGTAACCGAAATTTTAACATATTAGTGTTGATGAAATTCAAACATGCAGAAAATGTTTCAACTGAATCCCATAATTTTAAGTATCAAAATCAAAGACAAAAAGAACAGTTCGAATAAGCGAAATCAATTACTTTAAAGTTTTAAGCACTTATTTCTCCGATTGACATCGCCTAATCAAAACTTTCATTAGAACCTTTTTTGTAGAGCATTTAGTAAGCTTTCGCATGGTAACCCTCCGTTTACCAATATTCCTAACCGTCTTCGAGATATCAGGGAATGTATACGAAGTTCCCAAAACATTTCATGTCTGTTAATAAAATATTTTATTCTATTCCTTCCTTAGCTCCAAACGTAACCGAAATTTTAACATATTAGTGTTGATGAAATTCAAACATGCAGAAAATGTTTCAACTGAATCCCATAATTTTAAGTATCAAAATCAAAGACAAAAAGAACAGTTCGAATAAGCGAAATCAATTACTTTAAAGTTTTAAGCACTTATTTCTCCGATTGACATCGCCTAATCAAAACTTTCATTAGAACCTTTTTTGTAGAGCATTTAGTAAGCTTTCCAATGGTATTCTTCTGTTTCCCATGATTCTTAACCTTTTTCGAGATATTAAGGAAAGTATACAAAGTTACCAAAACTTTTTTATGTCTGTTAATAAAATATTTTATTCTAACCCTTCCTTAACTCCAAACGCAACCAACATTTCAACATATTAGTTTTAATGAAAGTAGAAGATGCAGTAAATGTTTCAACTGAATCCCATGATTCTAAGTACCCAAACGAAAAACGGCATTTAAAAATTATTTTTTCAGTTTTCTCGAAAACGGTTAAAGCTATCGCCTTGAAAATGGTTTCATTCGTTTTCCTAGCCCAAGAAGCCTATTAAACGAGTACTTACAAGCTTATGAACTGAAAAACGTAAGCGTTACGATTTTTTTTGCGCGAATTTCGCCCCAAACGCCATCTTCCAGTGGGCGGATTTTGCTGGTTAACGAACTTGACCTTTCAAATTGGACGACAGATTTTTGTACCAAATTTCATCAAAATCGGACCATCAGGGAAGCCAGAAATGAGTGAACAGACAAATATATATATATATATATATAAATATATATATATATATATATATATATATATATATATATATATATATATATATATATACAAATTTGAACCACCGTTATTTTCGGTCTCTAGGGGTTCTGAAACGCGAAATTTTCTTGTCGGCACTTCCGGATTGTTTCATTGTATCAACCTTATAAGCGGGGTTCCTCCCTATGGGGGAGGGAGGAACCGCGCTAAAAAGAGCTCTTTCACAAAAACATTTGCACTTGCCAAAAGAGCGTTAATTGTAATTGTTCTACCGGGCCCATGCGCAAATAATAATAATATATTTTTTAATTTTTCAAGATACATAATTTGTCCTTATACAAAGGTACCAATCGCGCTCCGAAGTTTCGCTTATAAATTTCAGTATTCTTGAAATACTTGAAAATAATAATGTCTTCTAATCTACATCGACCCTTTCTAATAGGGACCTAACACTAAGGGAATCACGACCAAGAAAGACAGGATCCGCAACACATCTATCAGGGCGGAACTGGAGATAGCGACGGTAGAACCATCCTAGCGGAAAATAAATTAAGATGGCTTATTTATCTCGAAATGATAAGTACGAAAAGAACTGCATGGATGTCGTACGAAACCCAAGCGGAGGGAAGGAGACCAAAAGGAAGATCTAGGGTTATCTGGGATTAAGGGGGTACGGGAGGCGTTCAGGAAAGCAGGAATGGACTGGAACAGGAGGACGCTTTTTGATACAAGGGAGAGACACTTGGTCCCTACAGAGGGCAACCCCTGGGGAATAAGCATATGCTGTTCTCACACTTGATCTCTAGTCTAGTTAATGGATTAGAAAAAATGGATAATAATGTTGTTTTTCCTTAAAGATAAGTTCAGTTTGTGTTTCATTCTCTCTGAACAAGGACCTCTGAAATTCACCATGCCAAAACAAGATTTCGTCATGGTCGAAGTGCGGCTTAAACCGAACGTAACATCAATGTTGTTTGGGGTGAATGAAGCATCAGTAAGTGGGATTTTGATCACGACCAACTGAGGGTGCCTCTTGTGACCGTAAATTTGTGTTTTTTTTTTTTTTTTTTTTGTTTTTTTTTTGCCAACTACCAGTATATGTATATATTCTCGAAAGCAGCGATACCAGTTAAGTAAAAAGTATTTTGTTGAGTGGAAGTAGTTATTTATGTATTATTAATATTCCAATAATTGAGTCATCTGTTAAAACATAAAAAAGAGCAAAACTTTCAGTTCACTTAAGGAAGGACTGTTTGGAATTGCAACATGATGAAGTGATAAAAAGTATGATCGATTTGAATTATAAAGAGAATAACGGTTCCAACGAGGATAGAAAAAAGTGCTACTAAACCCTCCCGAGAGACTTCAGTCGAACCTCTATGGATTTACTGCAGTTCTACCTGATGGCTTTATTTCCTGCAAATTATTCCCTCCAGGATCTCCCCTCTATACACTTACACTAATGCCTTCACTTTTTACCATAATTTTCTACTCTTTCAGAGGGAGAATTTTTATTGTGTCTCAGCAGCAATTGGAATATTCCCTCTGCTATTACCCCAGTAAACGTTTTCATTCCCTCTCTTTCGCTGAGAAATAAAAACCAGAGAAGAGTGGTTTATTTTTTTTAAAAAATATATTAAATGTAAATTTTAATTTCAAGACGCACTTAACACTCTGTGCCAAAGGGTCGTGGGTTCGATTCCCATTAGGGGTGGTGGCTTTTCTTTAGAAAAAAGAAAAGGCATCAGCCCTATCGTGGCTAGAAAAGGGTAAGCTATAGATAACCCGTCCTAAAATTCGTACCTAATAATAATTGGAAAAATACTTAGAATAAAATAAAAATGAAATTAGGAAGAAAACAAATATAAAGTGTATCAAATTGCTAGGACCAGGACAACTATTAAAAAGTGTATAAAAAAGCATATTAAAAATCTAGCCGGGACTGCCTTGTGATTTATGACAATTCAAAATAATACACACATTTTATTTTAAAAATGTTAAAATACTGGATAAAATAAAGAAACTCTTCATTTTTTGATTCGTGGAACGTATCGGTTTTTTACAGCTGATTGCCAATCATCCAATGGTCATATTTGTTCGATTTGTCTGGACATGACCCTATCTTTTTTCCTCCTAATAAGTAGAAGATAGTTCGTTTAATTAATTTACTTTTTCTGTATTTAAAATGAACTGATGATAAATCATTATTTTTATTTTTAAAGGAATTATTTCCTGAGGCATAATTACCACTGTCACCCATTCTGAAAATATTTCGAATTTTTGTCCATCTATAATGGCAAAAGAAGAAACTGTGCGGTCGCTTAAGATGCGAGTCGCGTTTTCTTCTTCCGGAAGCATTGGGCGTGGTTGCTCTCTCTTGCCTTCCAGGTAGTTTTAAGGTAAGAGCGCGTGAGGTAGTTTCTACTCCGCGGCGTGGCTGTGATTGCTTAAGGCTGCGTTTACACGGGAGAGAAAACTTGCGACAGTACTTGCGCAAGTTCTGTCCCGTCGTGTAAACACTTAGATGCAATTTTACCCGACACTTGAACGCAAGCTGTCCCGCGAGCTCTCGCGCGAGTCACTGTCGCAACTTGTTGCGTCTGAGAGCTAAAAATCCGTTTACATTGTGACACCGTTTGATGAATTTCAACTCGCGCAAGCAGCTCATTCCAAGTCAATTTTCAGTTTGTTTCTCGTCATGCTGCCGAGTAGACGTGTTAAAATGCTGCCGCGCTTGTGATAATAGATTATTGGTTTTGATCAAAAGGACGGGAAAAGAAGAAGAAGAAGAGTATCAGGGTCAGAGAATGGATTAGGAGAAGATACGATTTAGGGGCCTTTATAAATTTAGCCAATGAGTTGAGATAGGAAGATTATCAACAATTTAGGAATTTCATAAGGATGTCTGCTGTAGAGTTCCAAGATTTACTTCACATTGTTGGACCTAAAATCTTTCAACAAAATTTAACAAATAAATGTAACTTAGAGAAATCTACTACAACCAATTAAAAAGTGAGTTAAACAACGACAAAAACCCGTTCAAAAGAACAAAACAAACGTTTCAAGTTATAAGCAGTTATTTCTCCGATTGACATCGCCAAATCAAAACTTATTCAGAACCTTCTTTTGTAGAAAATTTAGTAAGGTTTCGAATGGTAACCTTCTGCTTACCAAGATTTTCCAGCCGTTTTCGAGATATTAAGGAAAATATGCGAAGTTCCCAAAACTTTTCATGTCTGTTAATAGAATATTTTATTCTTTTCCTTCTTTAACTTCGAACGTAACCAAAATTTAAACATATTAGCTTGGATGAATTTCGAACATGCAGAAAATATTTCAACTGAATCCCATGATCCTAAGTATCCTAACCAAAAACATTATTCATCAACTATTTTTCTAATATTCTCGGAAACAGATATCGCCTTAAAAATGGTTTAAAGAATGGACGATCTTGACCTTTCAAATTAGAGGAAAGATTTTTTTACCAAAATTTATTGAAATTGGACCATTTCTGAGGCTGTGAGAGAGCGAGACAAAACAGACACACACACACATACATACATATATATATTTATTTATAGGTTCTGAAACGTTTAATTTTCTAGTTGACACTTTCGGATTGTCTCATGGGTGGGGTTCCTCCCTATGCTGGGAGGAATGAACCGCGCGGAAATGCTGCCGCGTTTGTAATCATAGTAGATTTACGTTATGTTGCACCTAAAATCCAAAAACAGGATATCAATATGAGAAAATCTATAACAGCTAGTGAGCGCTTAAATGTTACTCTTCGTTTTTCGCCTCTGGTAAGTAATGAGTTTAAATTATTGGAAACTATTTTTTTAATTAAAAGCAACGATACAAGTAATAAATATCTAAACCCCTTCCTTTAATTAATAAAAGTAACACAAACATTAGTAAACTAAAAAAAAAAAAAAAATGCTGTCTAATAAACAATAAAAATAACGTCTAATATGAACGACAGAAATGCTCGAAAACCCAATTCCTTCCATGGCAATAGTCCAATACTCAACCACTCGATACGCCAACTTGCACAAAAGTGTCGGAAAATATCTCCCACTGTTTGATTGGGCGACAGTGCGAGCGCGAGAAATTCCTAGAGCTGAGTTTCATGTTTAGACGAGCAAGTTCAAGTGTCAGACACTCCCGCAGCAAGCTCGCAACATCAGTTGCGCGAGTAGTTGCGGCACTGCCCTACAGGCCGTTTACACATGCAATTTTGACTGTCGGACAGAAAACTCGCGCAATTTCTCGCCCGTGTAAACGCAGTAAATGGCAAAAGAAGAAACTGTGCGGTCGCTTAAGATGCGAGTCGCGGTTTCTTCTTCCCGAAGCATTGGGCGTGGTTGCTCTCTCTTGGCTTCCATGTAGTTTTAAGGTAAGAGCGCGTGAGGTAGTTTCTACTCCGCGGCGTGGCTGTGATTGCTTAACGATTTTATAAGTTACACAAATATAAAAGTTGATTGAACTAAAAAAAAAAAATTGAACTAATAAAAATAAAGTTGGGAAAATAAACTTATCGCTTGCCAGTTTTCTGGATATTTTAAATATTACTGTTTATTCTTTTCTTTTTTTTCAACAAAATATCTATTGACAGAGTTTCTTCTGAAATTGGCTCCATCTTTCCTAATCTTAGACTTCCAATAAATAATTTCTTTTCTTGGTGAGAGTGAAACGTATTTTCAAATATAATTGTGCTCTTCAATGACAAGATAATAACCTCAAAGCGCTGTAGACTCCTAACTTAATAGAAATAAGGAGAACTAAACCTCATTGATGTAAGGCTGAGACGGAACTCACATCAAAAGACCCGTTGAACCGTAGTTCCAGGGGTTTTATAAACATGACGGAAGGGCACAAGGGATTCTAGGTTAGATCTTCTAGATTACACTTTCATCTACTTGTATTCAGTCTCATGAATATATCCTTGTTAAGTGTTAATAATAGACTACACTTGATTTTAATCATTCTTAAATTACATGAAACAAATAAAGCATTTATAAATAACCGATTGTCGAGTGTTCCAAGGATCTCACAGATGTACAGATTTCAATGCTACTTATACGAACTATTATTAGGTACAAGTCTTATCTTCGTTATTTATTATATGGGACGAAAAATGCACAACAAGAATATGGTGTTAAATCAATTTAATAAAAAAATAGGCATGGTGTCCTTAACCTCCGGGGTATATATGTATATATACATATATATATATATATATATATATATATATATATATATATATATATATATATATATAGTCCTTCCTTAAGTGAACTGAAAGTTTTGTTCTTTTTTATGTTTTAACAGATGACTCAATTATTGGAATATTAATAATACATAAATAACTACTTCCACTCAACAAAATACTTTTTACTTAACTGATATCGCTGCTTTCGAGAACATATACATATACTGGTAGTTGGCAAAAAAAAAAAACAAAAACAAATTTACGGTCACAAGAGGCACCCTCAGTTGGTCGTGATCAAAATCCCACTTACTGATGCTTCATTCACCCCAAACAACATTGATGTTACGTTCGGTTTAAGCCGCACTTCGACCATGACGAAATCTTGTTTTGGCATGGTGAATTTCAGAGGTCCTTGTTTAGAGAGAATGAAACACAAACTGAACTTATCTTTAAGGAAAAACAACGTTATTATCCATTTTTTATAATCCATTAACTAGACTTGAGATCAAATGTATTTACTTGGCAAGCACTTGCTTGAACAAAATGAATATTCAAAATCTGAATTATTTTTGCACCAAGTCAATAACATGTAAACGTAACGTTAAAAAACATGTTTTTAATATTCGAGTATGGTGGTTTTAAAAAAGACAAATGTTTTATATTTATTGTATTTTTAAGATTAGTTTAGCACATTCCCCAAATAATGTGACCTAAGCTAACCCACTTTCTGAGGAATGTGTTTTTTTTTTTATGAAGATATTACCTCAAAATGTCGTTCTCTTACCTCGGAGGGTTGACCTTGACAGTAATGGTGCTTCCAACGAAGACGGAGTTCTGCCGAGGACGAAGGAGGCTCCTGTATGAAGGACCTACCATCCCGAATCCTGGAGTATCCATACAGGACACGTTGTATTTCGAGAAGGATGTTCGGTGCTGTGGACAAAGATGAAAGAAACAGTTTAGTATTTATTAATAAAATAATAGTTCAATGCTCCTTATTTCTTTGGACTGAGTAAATAATGGTGTGTGAAGAGGTTGTGTTTTCAACTTCGGAGATGAAAGTGCAACCGAATGTGCGCATGAGTTGTCTAGATCGTTCGCACTACACGCGCAGCGTATGCTTCGATGATCGAAGTGACTCGCAACGTGCTCTATAGATCTCATCTTATAAGCGTGGATTGACAATTTACCTCACTTCTTGCCATATAAAGCCATTTCTAAAGCCAGGAACAACAACTGAAGGAGATGAAGGACCTAAAACAGCTGGTTTACCTGAATTGCACACAATTTCGGGAGCGCTCGTTACCGAGGCACGTTACGTGTACGTTGCAGCTATATTTTGTCACTTCCGAATCATTAATAGAGTCTTCTTCACCTTGAGGCATCATGCAATGCGAGTTCTGTTTTATAATCTTAGAATGTGAACAAATGTTTTGGTGAAAATCAAAAGATTAAAAAAAAAAAAAAAATCCCCTTAACTATCCGTTTCTCCCGTCCTTGTCAATCGTCTTTTCGTAATAAATGTTACATTTTCTGTACAATAAAGAGTTCTCTCATGGGCCCGACGCGTGGTTTCAGTGAGTTAGCCCAAAGTAATCACCTTATATAGTACAAAGTTCAATATCAAAGAATATCAAAAATTAAATAAAATGAGACTACACTGTATGTTAACAGCACGTTCACTTGAAGGGACATTATTGAGAGGAATCTATTAAATATACATTACTTGGTAACATATTAACTATTTCTTCTGAGTTATAATCTCGTCCGTAAAAAAAAAAAAACTAAAAAAACTAAAAATGATTTAAAAAGATTTTTATCATGTGAATATCATACAAAATATGTTATTTATTCTAGAAGTAAGCAGTTACTTAATTCAATGCTGCATGATTTATATTCAATTGAATTTTACACATATTTACTACCTACAATTATTTAAAATTCAATAGCACTTGGAATGTGTATAATGAAGTAGCTGGCATTGGTTATTCGATTTTATTCAGAGCTCTATATAATAGTTGGACCAATCTGTGAAATATCATCGACGCACACATACACACACACACACACACACATAAATAACTATATACACATATAATATATATATATATATATATATATATATATATATATATATATATATATATATATATGAAATATTAAGATCATATTTCTACCTTAACACTTTTTTTTTTAAATTTAATAAGTATTTTATTTGTGGCTTAAGTGCCTTGATATAATTTGCCTAATTTTTAATGAATCATAGTAATTGGTTGAGTAAAAGGAGATGAGTTTGAGTAAGAAGATCCTCTGGGTAAGGTCTAAGAGCCTTGCCCGGGGAACTGGGTATTCAACTAGGGAGGAAGGAGATTCTCGGCTTACAGCAGTTAGCATCAAAGTGGTAGGCTTTAGTGTATTTTCATTAAATTATAACTGGCAAAATAGTATAACGTTTATATATATATATAAGAAGAAAACTTTATTAACAAATAACAAAGTGGGCTGCCAAACTATATCGGGTTGCTGGCAACACAGCATGCTAATCCACCAGTTATAGGTATTACTTTCTAAATTCGGAGGATGTTTCATTTATAGTCTCTTCTTTTTCAGTGGTGAAAATATCCTTCAGGAATATCCTCATTACGGAAACACCATTTTTTTTTTCACTTTTTATTTCTTTTCTCAAAGAAAGCAAAAGTCATTTGATTATTTTAAACTTGGCAAAAAATATATAAATAAATAAAAATAAAAAAATAATAATTAACGAAAGGAACGGTGCCCATTAATGACTATATACGTGTTGGTTAATAATGCCAAGTGAGTCAATAAGTATTGACTCGGCTAAAACAGGGTAGGTTTCCGGAAGAATTCCAAGTTCTTCAAGATATTTGGAAGTCATTTTTGGAATTGTTCCTCTCGCGCCGAACCACAAACCCCCTAATGATATAGGTTCCTTGGCCCATACTTTTCCAGGAATTTATCTTCCAGGTACTTAACGCATTTGGAGCAAATTCCTTTCTTTTCGTAATCAATTGATTCTGCTTGCTCAGGATCATTAGTCTCGAATCTGATAGTAGGGTCGAGTACGTAGGCTGTGGTACTATTCTGTGGGAAGGCGACGATGTCTGCGTATCTTGAAGATCCTTGGTCGTCGATTGCATACACCTCTTCATGGCATTCGTAGCCTTTATCTTTATGAAGAGCTATTAGCTTGTGTTTCACATTGTGGTGTCGCCGAGTACCAAGGAGCATACTGTTTGGACTACTATCCAGCACATGGGCTGGAGTTTCAGGCTCTCAGCCGCATTTACGACAAAGGGATCCAATATCAGCTGCCCCCGCTACACCGGGGACACCACGTAGTGGTGCATAATTAACGTTTAATTTCAGAGCATTAGTCCATTCAGAGCCGGACAGGAGTTTTTTTTTATCATAAATGAATTTATTGCTCTTCGGACAATCTCTGAAATGCTTGACTCCAGTGCCTTGCCATTTGCATTCAGCCCATTCCTCGAAAGACTTCTCACGCAAATATCTCCTAATTTTTCTAATATTTTGGTCTTCAGGTAGGTCTCTGGTGTCTATATTTAATCTGCCGATGCATTCTGTCGATTCTTTATCATAATCGAATATCGAATGAAATATTCTATCCGATATTCGACTCAAGTTCTGGGCGATCGACCAGTGTTGCAGTGGAGCTTCCCATTGACATTTCAGAAGACCTAGACCTCTGAATCTTCGAGGAGCATAGAGCATGGCATTGCAGGCGTTTGCAGGGAGACGAAGCATGGTTTTGACGCTTCTTCTTATTATAACATCGACACCTTCTAGAAAAGTAGGACGAAGATTCATCAAGGGAGCTGTCTGTAGAGGGAATGTTAACGATGGAAAAACATACTGATTAATAATATTCAGCTTCTGATCTCCTCTTAATAGGTTTGACGAGGTAAATTTGTTTAAATTTTCGTTTATTTTTCGTACCCCATTTTCGTTAACATCAAACTCATTGGCGAAATTGCATCCTGGATATTTGACATTTTCATTATCCTCAATTGATTCGATTTCGTCCTCATTTTCTAGGATTAATTTTCTTTTTTCAAGTATGCCGTTTTGCATCACAATGGCGGAACTTTTTCGGGCATTTGTAAACAAGCCAATCTCCCTGAAGATGCGTGTAACAATATTAATTGTGCGCGTAGCAGCATTTACATTGCACGCTGTTACGGCTTGATCGTCAGCAAACCCCGTGAGAATTACTCTGTCCGCATTGTCACGCAACTTGTAACCAAATTCATTAGCGAAGTTAGGTTCGCATACTTCTTTATAAAGGTGGTCTATTCCTACTATGAAGAGGGCAGGTGACAGTGGACCTCCTTGTGGCACGCCTCGCTTAACCTTTATAGGATCTGTTTGTTTCATACCAGAGAAAACTCTCATTTCATTATTACAAAGCAAGGCGGAGATAGCATTCCTAAGGTCTGGATTATACATATATATATATATATATATATATATATATATATATATATATATATATATATATATATATATATATATATATATATAACAAAACATTTTTTAAAAAATATTTTTAAATTTATATAGATGAAAGCAGAAATTTCATCAAGAATAGTTTTCATGTATTTCTGTTGTAAAAAGACAAACGTAAACAGGATAATAGTTTTAGGCCCTTAATACCTTGTCGAATAATGCCCTTTCACTAATTTTTGCGTTTCCAACTTGGCAAGTTTTCGTTAAATGATGGCCCCTATGACTTTCGGGTTTATTATGAAATTTCTGGCATTCAATGAATCGGGCCCTTAAAGAAACGATTAAGGTCTATTATAAACTTTCTGATGACTTAAAACGATAGGGGACTTTTATTTGAATATGTTACTGAAATAATGTTTTAGATTTTGTGATTTCGAAATTAATGTTTTGAGAAATAATAAACGGCTTTTACTCCTCACTTACTAAACGAACTCACCATTAGGAAGAACAGTAATCTATTACAATTTTATGAATAATCTAATAAAGAAAACTAAGAAGCCTTTGCTGGAGCTACTTTTGGTGACATGAAGTATATATTTATGTGCTAACATGATGTATAAAAGCAATAGCAGTAAACAAAATTCCTTTGTTTAAAAAAGCATCTTTTGTAGCTACATTACCTTATAATTGGGTTTAAATAGTAATTGCTTATATTTACGTCAACTAAGGTGCTTGCTTGTTCGCATATCAGACGGAATCCAGAACGGTACAGAGATACGGTATGATTTCAAGGCTTAGAACTTGCGAGAAATCGCCGATGTAGTCATTAAAAACTAAAGGTACATATCAGTGTGGAAATGGGGGTAGATCATGATATTTTATAAAACTAATTTATATTTTTTTAGTTTTATTATTTATCATAACTGTGCTCCAAGTTTTCCAAGCTGTTATATCCCCACGGTCAACCATCTCTTCTGAATAAAGGAACACGACATATCTTGGCGACGTACTCCAACCCAAAGGTTTGCAGAAATGAACGTAGACTGAATTGTAATCTGAACCATTGCCCCTAAATAATGTTGTTGTTTTTTTACGTTTTTCGGTTTTGCTTTTTACGGGGCTTCGACTACTGGGCCATTGTTGCCGAGTTATCTGTATTTAAATAATGACTACAAATATTTTGCGGAAAACTCTAAAAAAGGACTAAATTCAATTATTATCATTTGTCTGGAATATATTTTATTTTTCATGTTTTCCTGTATACACTTTTTTCTTATTTATTTACGTTTTTTCTTAATATTAGTTCTCGACATAGTATATAGAAGTTATATATCTAACAATTCTGATTTTAGTTAGAATTGAAATCTGGTAGGATATAATAAAAACAAAGTAAAAGAGATGAAGGAAGCCATTACATTTATTCAGGAAATTAATTCTTGAGAGCATTTGAGGGGGATAAGGTAGGGCGTTTGGTTAGAATGATATTGGATATATCTTGTCATTATTGTCGAACTAGTATTGGTTTTAGTATTCTGGATTATCCAATAATGTGGTTGCTTTCTAAGATTTTTTGAAAATATTATGGTAAATTGTTATGTAGCGGTTGAAAAGGCAAGTAGTGTATGTAAGTCATTTTGTTCTAATTGATGTGAGCCTGAAACAGCGAACTGCACTACTTAATTTGGAAGAATTATTATAGTTTTTTTGTGCAGATTCTATACTAATGCTGCTACACGTAGGCTATTTTAATCAACTTAGGCTTTTTTTAACCCCAATTTCAATATCAAACTCAACAATTAAGTAGGCTGTAGGTCACTAAATAAAACAGACAATTAACTCACCTTTATAACTCGACTTGTTTCCCATTCTATGGACACCTCTTCAGGAGCTAAAAATACTCTAAATTTGCATTATAGCTTTAGAAAGGAACTTCTGGTTAGGAATTGGCCCTTTTAGGAGGAGGTTCTTTCATCGGCTAGGATGGACATTTAATAAAGAGGCGAACATTGAGCGAAAAACTAGTCGAGTAATAACGATTTGCTAATTGTAATTTAGTTTTACTATGAATTGTAATTTATAACATGCTGAATAGTACACATCAACAAATCTTTATATAAACCACTTGCATCCTCAACCCTATAAAAACATACCAATATACTTTCTATGATTTTGGCAGACGGTTTAAGTGACGCTTTGCCAAATCCAACTGGAAATCTCAGCTGGAGTTGATACTTTAGAGCCTTTTAAGACAGTTATATCGTCTAGCTTCAGATATGACACTATATAGTCTGTATTAGGCATTGGAACCATTAAATGAATTAATTTTTACGGTGTGATGTAACCCTAAGACATTCAATAAAGATCATGAATCCCTCCCTATTTTTTGTAATAAATAAAGATTTGAAAATGATAAATGAATTCCAACTTTAGTTTCTATATTCATATGATGCATATAATTAATATATGGTAGAATATATTCTTATGAGCCGTTGAAACATAGAGCCCAAAAAATGAATTCAGTAAAAGTATGTTTTGGACGGGGTTTAAACCTCAGAATGATAAGATGATTAAAAAATGTATGCATAATTTTTGGGTTAGGCTGGTTCACGTAATCTCTTCAATCTATTTCACAACAATATACCCAAACCTTGAAATCATTCCATTTCTCCTGCCCTACCATAACTACTAAAGCATATACAACATTATTGTATCTACGCACATATTCTTGTATTTGTTTCCTTGTAGAAGGCAATTTTAACAGTACAAAAGCATTTTTGTTGTGAGCTGACAACTACTCCCGTGATGGACAGTGACTTTTTTGTGATGGATATTTACGCTTTTCCAATTCGACAGAAATACTTGAGAATATTTCTTGTCACGGGCATCCATGACATGTTCTGAATAGTTTCGACCTCGCTCCGCTTTCCATGCTGCTCTGCCTGCTAGATATTCCACGCTCCAAGTCACGATTAGGGCTTCCGGGGAGCAATGCCTTTGAAAAAATAATGAAAAAATATACTGAAACTTGAAATAACTATGAAAATTACTATAATTCTACTGGCATTTGAGTGTTTTTATCGCATAAAATAATAATAAATTTATTTGTTTATTTAATGTGTTATGTTTCGAGGTCGATAAGCACGCTTTATCAAATAATATTCATATTTGAAAATAAAATTACCAGACAATAAATGAAAATAACAATAACATAAAACCTGCAAAAAATGTTAATTTCAATAAAAATATTAAATTAATGTTATAAAAATGTATTTATTTATATTGAATACAGAGCTTGCGACAGTAGCGATTCGCTCTTTTTTAGAAGTTGGCGGTAGAAACCACAAACAAAAGAATTATAAAAAGTTGCCAAAAATCCAGAATATTTTAGT
Source organism: Gonocerus acuteangulatus (assembly GCA_946811695.1). Classification (NCBI taxonomy): domain Eukaryota; kingdom Metazoa; phylum Arthropoda; class Insecta; order Hemiptera; family Coreidae; genus Gonocerus; species Gonocerus acuteangulatus. Next base: position 49,546,111 of record OX328129.1, read on the forward strand.
GATTGAAAATTATTTTAAAATGGAAAGTGATTAAATGTGTGTGTATATATATATATATATATATATATATATATATATATGTATATATATATATATATATATATATATATATATATATATATAGATAAACATAAATAATTAGGTAAATTTTTCTAGAAAAAAAAACTTGAAAAAATTTTAGTTTTTGAAATATTGTGTCCATTACTTTACTTTAACTTTAAAAATGTATTTAAAAAATAAACAGAATTCTTGTAAATAATCTCTTGAATCTCTATTAAATCTCTCTTAATCTCTATTCTTGTTAAATAAAAAAAAAAAAAAAAAGAAACCAGTTGATTCATGATACGTATTTATTACTGGCAACAGAAATCTTGGTGGCAGTTTTGTTTATACTATACATGACGAACCGGTTGCAAAAATGTACGTTAAACTGATTGCTTAGTTAAACTATAAGAGGAGGATACAAATGCATAAAACATCTTCATTAAATAATAATCAATTAACACAATAACAGTAATATGACCTTTTGGATATTAACCTACCTGTACGATTTATTGATCAAAAATTAATTTATTACTTAATTTTCAGAAATGGAGATCTGAAAATGTCTGTAATATGGTTGTACGTTACCGGTTATTCAGAAGATATCTTCAAATGAGTTTGCACACAATTCTGTTCAGCAAGTAAGAGAATGTTTCAGTTGCTATCTTTGAACAATTTGTTCACGTAATGTGGGATATTTCGTTGATTTCGTCCTTTATATTCCGTAAGTACCTGATTAGCTGTAAAACATTTATTGCACACAATCACAACTTCTTACAAATTTGTTAGTTAAGTACTGTCACGAGATATTCGTGTGTTTGTTTAATGTGGCCCATTCTGAGTCGAATCAGTACTATTTCTGCTCATCTATTTCTATTTGACCACTCTTTAGTATTTTTGCTAAAAAATAATTTATTGTCATTTAGTCGAGCCCAGCTGTATTGTCAATGATCTCTGATTGTTCAGTCATCATCACACGTACGTTGGTCCTACCTCCTTGCCATGGATATTCGGCATGCTCTGGTGAAAAATGGCCGTTAGACTCTTAAAGTTTAATGGACACCAGCTGCAAGCATTTTTTCTCTCCGACTTTTAAAGTGATTAATATGGAGTAGAAACCGAGCAATCCACAAGCAAGGAGTCGTGGAGTAGCCAGCCAGCAAGCCAACTCAGAATATCAAGCAACCCTACTTCCCAATACCAACCCATCAATGTCTCAGCAACATCATCACCCATTCACAAGAGGCAATTATTTATTATTATCCTTAAAGTAAGAGCTTCATCTTAATTATATTTATATTCTCTATTACTGTTGCATTTGTGACCCCTCACATTCTCCACACGCACATCCATTCACACACCCCTGAGCTACAACCCGGAAATGTACCATATCCCATGGAAAGGGATGGTATACTTTAATGTTGTAGCTCAGGTGTGTGTGTGTGGAGAATGTGAGGGGTCACAAATGCAACAGTAATAGAGTATATAAATATAATTAACATGAAGCTTGGTTCTACCTCCTTGCCATGGAGATTCACCAGAGCATGCCGAATCTCCATGGCAAGGAGGTAGGACCAAGTACGTGTGATGATGACTCAACGTACTTTTGATGATGACTGAACATTGATATTTAGTTTAATTGTATTGGTCAAGTGTTTGATTGATCGATAGAGCTCAGTAGGAGGTTGTGCAGGAGAATCTGCTAGTGAGTTTTTTCCCAATCCTTCATGATCTGGTATCCAGTATACTATATTAGTAAGAACATAGTAATAACCAGTCTTTATTAGTAATAATAATTTAAAATAGTAGGCATGAATATATTGAAAATAAAATGTTATTAGAAAATAACACCGAGTAATAAGAATAATCATGGAAGAACTGTAGAAATAAATGTTAAAGTATAATAAAAAACATATATAAAATAAGTCAGGGAGTAGTTGGGATTCAACACGATTTTTGAAGAAAAATAAACAAAACGGTATAAGCACGTTTCGGCTACTCTTTGGTAGCCTTAGTCAGCAATGAGTGCCGGGGGTAAAAGAAGACCAAAGTCAGCAGTGAAGTAACCATAGTGAATATATAGGAATCTTTTCGGTGTGAAAATATGTTGTTACTGACAATAAATAAAGCCACTTCTCTAATACTTACACTATATATATATATATAAATACGATTATCCAGAATTTATAAAATTTACTTTGTATACAATAACAACAGTAACTATTAAAAGTCCGTCACGCAGGAGCTGCATAACTAAGCACTTTCCTCAGAATTTGGGTAGTGTAGACTGCTTTCCAGAACAATTTGCTTAAAATATCCTACTTAAATAAAATAAAAACATGAATAGTTCTCTTTTAAATTTGTAATGAGTAACTGATCAATTATTAATTTGCTTCCAGAGTTATGTTTACACATGGTACCTATTACACTACGTAATAAATACAAAGAACCTCATATTATCGTATTTTGATCTAACGCAGGAACAGGATACAGTCACTAGTGGTAGAAAGCGCTCCTTGCGGCGGCTTTGTGAACCTACGTCTGGCGGGCTTTTCTATTGAAATATATTACAAATTGAACCCCCGCTTTCCGATTGACCGATTCAGCTCATTTTTACAACACTTCTTTCCCATGAGTTACCCACGACGCATACCGCGTTTCCTTACAATACAGCAGAAATTACGACCGGTATATGTATATTAGTAATTTGGGTCCGGAGTAAACCCCCCTGCCTAATGAACCGATTTAGTTTATTTTTACAAAACATATTTACCTGTAGAATACCACTACGAATACCGAGTTTCGTCGAAATATACCAAAAATCACGGCTGGTAGTGGCGAATTGGTATTGTGGGTCCGGAGTAAACCCCCCCCCCCTCCTAATGAACTGATTTAGTTTATTTTTACAACACATATTTACCTGTGGATTACCACTACGAATACCGAGTTTCGTCGAAATATACCAAAAATCACGGCTGGTAGTGGCGAATTGGTATTGTGTGTCCGGAGTAAACCCCCCCCCCCTCCTAATGATTCGATTTAGTTAATTTTTATATCTCACTTTTCTCTCTATATTACCACTACGAATACCAAGTTTCATTGAAATATAACAAATATTACGGCTGGCATGGTCAAATTAGTGTTTTGGGTTCGGGGTAAACCCCCCCTTCCGGTGGACCGACTTTGGTGGTTAACGAACTCGTTCAATCGTTTGCTAATTGAATGCTATGTACCAAGTTTCGTGACGAAAAAACAAAAACTCTGGCCGCTATCGTGTTAACAGACATATATATATATATATATATATATATATATATATATATATATATATATAAATTTTAACGGGGGTCATTTTCGGTGTCTACTAGGTAGGATCGATAAAGATTTGAAGAAATTTTTCAAAAATTCCGTCATGAGTCCAACCTCAATAGCTACTTTCCTTTGGAGGATCTGAAAACACTCTCCATCCTAACATTAATCTTGCACAATTAAACACAACAAGGGCGGAGATGACCAAGCAGTTTTCTGTCCTTAAACTACCAACCCAACCCAACCCTTTGGAGGAAAATGCTAATAAAAGAAGTAATATTATTATGAAATTGAAAATACTGAAATAGTTCTTAGTAGTTTTAGATTTCTTGTTTGTACCATCGTGCTGTATGAGTCTCGCAGTGGTTGGACATTGGACATTGGGGGGGGGGGGGGGGAAATAAAGTTTCAATTTGGGATTCTGATTGAATTGCTAATACCAAATAAACCCTTTTCAATCGAACAGATTGATTTTTAGACATATTATTGCATTCGTTTAAAAACTTCACGATTTTTTGCGGGAACCATGTTGATGAATGATATGATTACAAATACAAAGTAAATATTTATGAGTTTCCTTTGTTTATGTCACCAGTTAGGTGAGGAGAGTTGAAGATTCCATTATAGTTAACAAACGTAGGTGAAGAACCCCGCATTGAAATCGGATCCAATATTAGAAATAATAAACCAGTGTACAAGACTTTGTACTGTTTCTTGGAAAAGAGCTCCTAAGAGCAAAATCTGATTTATGTAAAATAAACTATAATCGTTTTAGTTTAATATTATGAAGGTAGTTTTCTGGGCAATAAGTGTAGGCCCTTACCGAAAATTTTGTTCCGATTTTCAACAAGAAATCCCATAAGTTCGATTGAAACACAAGTTTTTTAGACTTCAACTAACTTTATATGGATGACTTATTTCTCATGTCAGTAAAAGCATTATTCATTTGGGGCTTTCTGCAAATGAAGAGCAATTATTTATAAATATAAATTTTTTGAAATAGTTTTTCGTTAATTCATATTAGGCGCTTTTGATACCAGCTTTGAAGCTATTAAAGATAATTTGTCCTTGGATTATGTTGAGTTAAAGCATAATGAACTATTTTAAATCAGAAGGCGAAAAAATAAATAAATTATTCTAAAGTGTTTGCGTGCCCATAAAATGCTTAGGTTCACACCAGTGGGTGGTATAGTGATCAGCTTGTCGATCCTCCACCGAAGAATCACTGGTTTGAATCCAGCCAAAGGCGGGTTTATAAAAGTAGAATTTTATGAAGAGCTACAAAGCAGAAATATTAACGGCATAACATAAAAAAAAAAATCAAGATAAATAAATAGAAAAGCCTGAATATGAGGTTGGCTGAAAGGAGGAGAGGAAAGGCGATAAAATAGAAAGTGCTTCCAGAGGAAATAATGGCTCCTTGAAGAAAGCCTTTGGAATATTAAACATCCAAGATATTCTCTTCAAGATTACTCATCTCCAATTCACAAGAGTTCATAAAAACGTCTCGGATTAATACTCAAACTTCAAAAGTTACATTACACGGTCGAATTGTGACTATGTAAATTTGAAAACTGCCAAAATTGGCCCTTCATTAAGTAATTACCCTTCGTAAGGTAGGGAATAAGGCCAAGTTCAATTATTTAGGAAAATTCGTTACCTGTACTAAAGTATCAAGATAAGGAAGCTGCACCTGTAAGAGGACGACAAAATTAGAAGATTAGAAGGCACCGAAAGATTTTCACCACAAACTGTGCATTTAGGTTAGAATCTCTCTTAAACATCGGTGATTTTAGTGTGTCCAATTCTTATTCTCGTCAGAACCACCTCATCTGCTTTAACATGTTTTCTGTATTTTTAAACCATCAGTATTGCCACTTTGAGAGGATAAGATACTTCAGATGTGCTACAGCATCTAACTGTAGGATACGCGAGTACCCCTTAATAATCCCTTTAATAGCTTGTTTTGCTACTAAATCCGCTTTATCGCCACCTCGTACATCATTGTGGCTAGGGATCCAGCAGAGCACTTTATCTGTACAACCCGTTACACATAGTTCAGACAAACAAATTACCTGGACGACCCTTATCGACGAAAACATGTTACTTGACCTCAGTAGACAACTTACTTAAATACTCTGTCATTACAAACCAAACTCAGTACTAACTCGACAGTGGCTTGACAATGACGTACTTACGTCGAAAGTGCTCTCCCACATTATTCCAACCGATGCCAGTGACGACGGTCTTTACCAAAAGTTATGGCAACAGTATATTTACGGCGGACCTAACCCCTTAGATTATATTTGTAATATATTTACAGCAAAACTAAAGACCTCATAAAACCTAAAGGAACCTATTACTAAATTTCTGTAGAAAATTTTAAAAACTTCTTAAGTTAGCGTTGGTAATTCTTGAGAAGGAAGAGGATATTTTCTAGAGACCATAAGCCCCCGAGCCCCTTAAGAAGTGGGTCACTGCCCTGACAGAGGCTCCCTCCTCTGCCTTGACAGTCTCCCCCCTTCCTTCTCTTGACAGTAAAGAATCGCCAGTAATTAGTCTCTCGGGGCTCAAGAAAAAAATTTAATAGCTCAGAGTTAATTTGAAAGGTTTCCCATCTCTACAAGAGGAGAGGCAGTACCCTTCGCTTCCTTATATTAGGATTAGGAATGATTGATACTATTGATCAGCCAAATATTTGTTTTATTTTTATTTTTCAAAAATAAAACAAAAGGGACATCCTTTTACACCCATGGTGTAGCAAGGGAACTTTTCCCCAGCGAGCCTATCACTGAAAATAAGTCCGACACGCATGAACTGCTACATCGTTGCGTGTTTCCGTTCATATCCCTAGGTGCCAGTAGTAAAGGAATAGAAGCAGTTATTGCTAGGTTTTGATCTTTCGGTTAAAAACATAATATCTTAAAGAAAAGGATGAATAAAGGAGAAACAACAGGAAACTGACAGTATCCTATGCGGAATGGACTTCCACCGTCTTCTCAAAATTCTCGTTAAGTTTCTCGTTTTTTTACCATGCTTGAATAAAATTGTCGTTTTACTTTTTAACTCAATTTAAAACAAAAATAACTAACTAAAAACTGAGACAAGAACCCGTTCAAAAGTACAACGAAAAAACGATGAAAGAGTATAAATCCCATCAATTTTATTTTTTGATCTGATAGTGTTTATCCTATAGAATAATAGTAAAAAAATATTTTTGTGATTATATTTTTCCCGTTCGATGATATTCCACTTAGTGTGGAACGCCATATTTCATCAAAATCAATTTTATTTCAAAACTTTAGTATTTTTTCAGACCATTTGTAATTACTTTACGGTTATATTATTTTTTTTCTGCCTTCCTTAGGCCGGCCATACACGTTCCGGTATACCAGAGAGGTTTACCTGCGCAGGTAAACCGGAGCGTGTGTGCCAGTCCCTCCGGTAAACCTGTGCAGGCGTAGCGACCTGTACAGGTATACCGGAGAAGAATCAAAATTCAATTCTTTTTACCAGCACAGGCGAGTGGACCGGAGCGTGTGTGTGAGTCATCAGGTATACCTGCGAAGGTGTGAGGCTAGTTGTGGCAAATACTCTGATCAGAGAGCTTCATGTTTTGCTTAACTTACAGTCTATTCTGTGTTATTGAGTGGTTATTTAGAACGTTTCTATATTTTTTACGTTTGTTTACTGTGTTATTCATCATGTTTGTCCGAAAACGGAAAACGAATTCTCGAGGAATTTAGGGTTGATTTGACATGGAAAATTATTGTTTTAGTTTTCGAAAATTATTTTGTGAGTGTTATCTTAATAGGAAAAATACAAAAAAAAAAGTGTAGGATCTGCATTATGCTGCTAGATTATTTTGACAATGGTCCTGAATTAATCCTTTGCTGTAAGTGGGTTTGGACGTCTGGAAGGTAGAGGGGAATCAGGACGAAGTTTCCCTTTCTTCGGGAGGAACTGGGTCAAAGATCATTCCCCGTTTTATCGGCTTCCTGATAGCATTGTCTCTTGTCATTGCTCTTATTCGCAATGGGTCAGACTTCAGAAATTTACTTTCTACTAACAATGAGGAACCAACATTGAGAGACTTAAAAAGGAATTTAAGCCTTCCTTATCTCTCTAGGTAATTGTTAGATGGAAGAAGTTGAATGAGCAATGTGGTCATAACTAAATATTTTATGTTAACTTTAGAATTAATGGGCATAATTCTTAAGACAGACCATATAAAAACTTAGCTTGTTTCTTATGCGTATCTTATGTGTGTTTCGGAAAACATGGAGAAGAAAATCCACATATTTGGTCGACACTCGAATTTTCATGAATTGTTTTATCAAACCGACGCACAGTGGTCAAAAATTAAATTTTTGAAGTATTTTCTCCGAACACTTTGGCCTTAAGTATGTATTAAATACCTCGTGAGAGTTCCATTTCTTGAGTTTTAGGCCCCCACCGTTGATTACAGGACAGTGGTTAATCATTGAAGTATTTATAAAAATTTACATAATTCAAGAATAATAACTTTTTATTCACATTATTATTAGTATTTACATAATAAGAGTTTTGGGCAAGAAAGATATTTGTATGCGGATAAGGAAGTAAAATATGAGAATGGATAGCTTTTGAAGCTGGAATTGTGTGTTGTTGGGCAACTTCTGGCCTTAGTTTGTATTCATCCTACACTCTGAGCTATTCAGTTCTCGGCTTTTGTTATACAACACTCCTTAAAGCTAGAAACCCTACAAATATAAGTCGGTTTTATCATAACTGCCCTCAGATATCCTCTCTTCAAAGAGATCATCATACAGATCCTTAGGTTGAGCTTACATCAGGTGATTATTGCAGGATATTTATGTCAGGCAGAAATTGTAAATAATTTAAACTGGAAACAATTTATGTCTGAGATATATATTTCTATCACGAGCAATACGGGTGCGTTTACATCTGTCACTTGATAGAATATTATATATATTGAATTACAGTAAGACCTCCATTATCCGGGGTAATGACGAGGAGGGTGGTCCACGGATAATCGAAACACAATATTTTATTGACTAAATGTGCTGGGTTATAAGGTTATAAAAAAAAACTGTGTACAAGATGTCATGTAAACCTTCTTATTTGCATTGAGAAATGTTTATCTAAACTTTTACTAATTAATAATTTGTATAAGTGCAAAAATAAACTCAAGTTCAAATTAAATATTTTGTCGTGAAAGTCAATAATTTTTCGTCGTTTTTTGATACATAATTAATTTCTTATATCTGTTCTGATAGTCCGTAACAAGATAATTCTGCTGAAATCGGGATTCGTATGTACTGGATTGAAGAGTTAAAGCCCAACTGAAAGACGTGAAAACATTTCAGTTTCAAGAATATGAAATAAATTGAGATGCTTCCAGAAGTATTGAATCATAACATTCTTCCGAAAACAGCCCTGTTCTTCCATTCTTTAGTTTACAATGTATGTAATTAATTTAATTTCATATTTATGTACATAATCCTCATTACATACATACAAATATTTAATACATTATTATGAAATCAAATGCTTTAGTTGATAAAAATAGAAATAATGCAATAATTATGTTCGTATATACATAATATTTAAAGAAGGAATAAAAATAAAAACTCCCCCATCGAGGCCCCGGTTAATTGGAATCCCGGATAATAGAGTCCCGTATAATGGAGGTCCTATTGTATTCATTAAGTGATTAAGATTGTTTGATGATATGTCGCTACTGTTTAAGCCACATAAGGGTGCGTTTACATCTGACACTCCTCGCAGAAAATATATCTCAGGTGTCGGATATAATTATGATATGTAATTATCCATCCTACATCTGAGATATATTTCCTGCGATAAGTGTCAGATGTAAACGCCCCCTTATGTGGCTTAAGCACTATCGACATATCATCAAACAATCTTAATCACTTAATGAATAATTCAATATTTATAATATTCTATCCTTTAAAAAGTATTTAAGGGAATACGCTAATCAAAGTCAAAATTAACAATATGAAAATTTTAGTACATATAGTAAAATAGTTATACTGTTTTGAATGGTGAAATTATTTTATTATCGCTCCAACAAAAGAAAGAAATGTTACCTTTCATTTATTCCTCTCGTACATAAAAACAAGAAATTAAATATTTATTTATACATTTGTGAGACCGCGACAAGGGCAATTCATCACTTAAAACACATAGATAAGAATAAACAATAGTGGTCATGGGATAAAATGGTTCTATAAATGTTATATATTATTTATTTTCGAGAATGACAGAAAATATTTCCTTAATTCTTTGGAGGCTTGGGGTCCGTGAATCATTAACGCTTCGTTTTCAATTACTTTATATATTTCGACATGTTTCGTGCCTCTTTTCGCACTTCTTCAGGAACGCTTCTACAACAAGATATTTTTTTGTACATCCAAATATTTTTTTTTTTAAATGCTTAAATAAATGAATGCTATAATGAAAATATTATAAACAAAATTATACCAACAATAAAAATTGTTTTTAAACCTATCTTGTTTGGAAGTCAACGAGAAGTATTCTCCGTGGAGGCAAGTACAATACTAGCTATCTACAGAGATAATCGATATGGCCGTGTCTTAAACGATATGTGTTTTTTTTCGATGCGTGGCCTTAGATAGATAAGTCGAAATTGAACAATTAGATCTTAATCTATTAAACCGAGAGCAATTTTTACGGACATTTTAAGAGCTTTTCTTTTATTAATAGTTTTTTTTTTTAATTTTTACTAATACAAATATTTTCAAGATCAAAGAAAATATTTATATTCTTAAAAATTCAAATACACAGCTATTAATGAAAGTACAGATCTTTAAAATGTCCATAAAAGCTTCCACTTTATAATAATCATTAAGATCTAGTTATTTTTTTTTTAATTTTATTGATAAATACGGCCATATGATACACATATTTCCAGTAATTTTACTGGTTTTGGGACAGTAAAATTGTGGGGCATGATGTCGGAATATGTAAAATTACATAACCCAAGCAGAACAATAAATTTTGAGTATTGCAGATGGCATGTTGAAATATATATATAAGGCGAAATATAAATAGTCTCTATTTTAAGCTTTCCAGATCATATCAGATAAAAGATTTCGATGGAAACACGGTAAGATGATGGGTTCCTTCAAATCGTACTTCTTAAAAATTTATATATTCTACTTCATTAGGAAAGGGAATAATGAAAATGGAAGTTGGGGCGAATAACAAGCTTGACTTTCAGATTGAGGCCTGCCCTCATAATTTCATCAATTCCTGGCCTTTCTCTTGATTTTACAAATTATCTGCTTCCAATTAGTTTTTTTTATGATTGTATATTAAAAGGGTGTCTTTGAAATGTTTTTTTTTTCTCCTCTTTATCCACCAGAAATTATCCAGCAGAGCCTTCTGCTGAAATTCAGGAACATAAATGAGCTTTAGGTCCACCCGACAAACCTATGTGATGTACTCTATAACATACAGTCATCTTTTTCGTACATGGCCACTGCGAATGCGCGAACGCCACTGTGCATGCGTGAACGCCAGCGGACATTTTTTGTAGCGGGGTTTTCCAGTATAGTCACCGCTAAAGCATATTTATGCTAAAAACTTTAATCCCGAGGATCTTAATTCTACTAAATAATGTTTTCAGCAATTCGATTTTTTAAAGGAGGAAAGTAATGCTAGCCGTCTATCATAGTTTCACCATATCTATAACGTGCTAAACATAATACATAACACCAGTCTTCGATGATCAGTTGTTGCATCCAGATCCAGTCCAGTCATCAGTTTATTCGCAGAAGCAGCAGAACCTCCTTTACGTATAAGGAGAAATACGCTAATGGAGCGATATTTTTGTAAAATGAAGTCTATTTACTTCATGTGTAAGTGGATTCAAAATTTGTTATATAATGGATAACTTTTTAAATGTAGATATATGGAATATTTTGGCAGAATAATGACTTCTATAGAGTTGAGTATGTAAAACAATGTTTTATTTAAAAACGCAAGTCGGATTCGGTTTTAGCACATTGAAAACCCCCTAAATTGAAATTTCGGGAATATTACAAAAAAAAAAAAAAAATGTATTTTAAATTTCGCCCTAACGTGACACATTTCCTTCCAATCGGGATGTTTCTACGTGTTCTGGGATTGACGTTATATGCAAAAAAGTTTAAACTTTACTTTTATTTTGAGAACCATTTTTCGCAAGTACCTTTTCGACTCGCAGGAACTGCAGCATCTTAGCGCGGTTCCGTTCATGTCCCTAGTGCCATTTGATAAGCTTAGAAAAGAAATAAACTTATCTTTTTTATATATCTCGTGAAAATTGTCAAAATCTCGAACATCTCGAATAAAAGTGATATTAAGGCGTCAAGGACACCGACAGTAGCTAACTTTTATACAGAAGCGGAAATTACAGAATCTGGCTCTCATTCTAAAGCAAAGCTCTATAAATCAATACAAAATATGTCTAATAAAGCCTTTCTAGTGGATACAGAAGCATGGACGTATATGAGGGGAGGGGGCTGCAGACCCTCCCGAAATTTTGAATTGATGATAAAAACTTCTCGTAAAACCCTTAAAAATAAATTAAATAAGATCACTTAGTTCATAAAACATATTTTCTTTTACGTGTAATAGCGTTTTAGTTGCCTAAAACTATTCCAAGCTCTAAATATTTAGTATTCCATACCCTGGAAATGGTCTCAGCCCCCCCCCCCGAAATTGTTTTTATATACGCCCATGTACAGAAGGATCAAGAAGAAGTACACAAGATTGAGTAGAATACCCTGCCTAATATAGCCTATATAGAATAATATGCCGAATAAAACCTATCTAGTAAATACACAAGGACAAATAAAAGTCTTGACGAATAACAAGTCAAGAAAAAAAACTTTATTTAACAAAATAAAACAAAGTTTAGTTGCCCAACTACAATAGAATAATATACCTAATTAAGTCTATGGAGTAGATACAAATGGACCAAAAACAAGTCTTGTGGAATATTGTTTTTTTTTCTAATTAAATACTTTTTATCAATATTTAGTATATAACCTTTGTTGAAAACTATTGATTGCTAATTGATGAATCGGTTTACAACTAAGTAGTCTTTATAAATATTTAGTATATAACCTATGTTTGGATCTGTGTTTTTGGGGTGCTCTCCGCCTAGGCTTTGTATTTGTGTCGGCAGATACCTGGGGTATATTTACAGCTCTTGAGGATTAACTCTTAGCAGGTAAATTTCCTGCGGACCTTCTGCTTCTACGGGCATTGAACCGCCATATTCGCTCATAGTATCTAACCGTTGTGAAGTTTATTTTTTGGATTTAGGACTTAATATACATATGTAGACTAAATCATAGCAAGAAGTAATCCTCCGTCGTCGGTTCTTAACTATGTAGACTCGCTAATGTTATCCAATCTTAGATACATCGTATTTAAAATCCACAGCAAAAACACGACATTTCATCAGAATCCCCTGCTGAATAAAACTTATATAGAATAATATGCAAAATAAAGCCTATCTAGTGGATAAAAATAGAGGAAAAAAGCCGTTCGTGGAGGTAGAAAATCTTAATAGTATTTCGCTCAGAAATCTCCGAAATATTGTCACTAATTTTACGTATCCTGTTTTATAGCCAAATAGATTTATATTCTATAATCAATAAGAAAAACCTACTAACAATAAAAAAACTGTGGGTAACAGATGAAAACAGGGAATACCAAGAATAATTCTAAAGAACGAAATCAACACCAGTACTGTAATCTAGATATTCATACGGCATCTTCGAATTCTAAGAAACAAAATATTGATTCTAATTATACGTATCCTGTTTTATTGACAAATGGGGTCCAAGGGGATGTAATGCGCAATACACAGCCTCTTCATCCCAACTCCACTCTCACCTTCGCGCGGTGGACCCTGTTAAACTGAGTAATCTTGGTGGAGGTTGTGGTAACCAATCTCTTCGGAAGTCAGCATCAGTGAACAAACGAGAGACGGAGGTCCTGGTTTGTTTAAATCAGGATGGTGGAAGTCGGCAGCAGGACTAACATCTAAGGAATGGTGGCGGATGAACTCAACAGTGGAGTCAACGGTAGCTTCCTAAGGCATAGTGAGCTTGCTTACTGCGAAGGGTAGAGAGTACTCTATAGCCGTGGTGAAGGCAACTCTCTAGGGGAGGGCACCCCAAAATCAAAGCCACCGGTCCTCCTGGTAGGGGGTTGAGCATGGGGCCAACTCCCCCATCTTGTAAAAAAGCAAATGGTTATGAAACCCAGAACAAAAGGAAAGCCGGACGGATTTAAAGGCAACAACTGCGGCGAGGAAAGGAAAAATCAAAAATCTATGACCATGGCTACATGGAACGTGAGGACCATGTTACAGCCAGGAAAAATGAAAGAGGTGGCTAATGAAATAATTAAATATGGAATTGATGTGTCAGCACTCCAAGAAATTAGATGGTCAGGACAAGGACGTATCGATAAGAGGGACTATTCACTCGTCTATAGTGGCTCAGAAAATCGAATGGGACTGTACGGGACAGGTTTTATCATTAATAAAACAATTAGAGCTTCACTTCTTGACTATGAAACCATTAGTAGTAAGATATGCAAAATCAGAATCAAGGGTAAATTTAGGAACATAACCCTACTTTCAGTTCATGCACCTACTGAAGACAAAACAGAAGAGGAAAAAGACGATTTCTATGACAAATTAAGCAGAACCTGTGAAAGCATCCCAAGGTATGACGTTGTTGTTGTTTTGGGAGATTTTAATGCCCAAATTGGAAAACAGGATTACTTGCGAAGTGTTGCCGGAAAGTATACCCTGCACGATGTCAGTAATGATAATGGACAGCGCTTAGCAGAGTTTGCTGCTGCTTGTAACTTTAAGATTAAGAGCACCTATTTTCAGCACAAGCGCATCCATTTGGGCACATGGAAAATTCCAGGTGGAGGTGTTAATCAAATAGATCATGTTTTGATATCTTCGAGACACGCATCTTGTATAACTGATGTTAGGGCATGTAGAGGACCTAACTGTGATTCTGATCATTTCCTCCTTAAAGCTCTATTTAGGCACAGATTATCCAATGTTCAGAAAGGCAATAGAGTGAAAAGAAAAAGATGGAATATTGAAAAGTTAAATTGCCAGGAACTGAAGGAGTCTTTCGAGGAAACTCTGAGGAACAAAGTGGGAAATGGCGCTGAACCAAACGATCCAACAGAGGAATGGAATAATTTGAAGGCATTTATTGAAGAGACGGCCGATCAGGTACTAGGAGAATATATTCCCAAAAGAAATGAAGAATGGTTTGACGAGGAATGTGCTAATGCCATTTTATTAAAGAATAATAATAGGCTGGCAATGATACAAAGAGATACCAGAGGCAACAGAGAAAAATACCTTCTTAGCAGAAGAAATGCTACAAAAATTTGCAGAAGCAAGAAACGAGAATGGTTAAGGAGGAGGATTGAGAATATGGAGGGAATGAAGGAATGCAAGGAAGAAAGGAAGTTTTATCAGTCAGTAAGAAGGATGAGGAAGGGCTTTCAACCGAGGATGAATATATGCCGTAACAAGGATGGTTTACTGATTGGTGAAGAACAGCTTGTTCTGGATAGATGGGCCGAGCACTTCCAAGACATTTTGAATAACAAAACCCCGAATGGAGAAATGACATTCAATAGTACGGATGGCAGTGCCTTGTCGAACAGGGAACTGGATACCGTGGCTTCCCCTGATCTTGAACCTCCCTCCTATGAAGAATTCCTGGATGCACTGAACCTCTTAAAATGTAATAGGGCGCCTGGCGAGGACAACTTTCCAGCTGAAATTTTTAAGAATGGTGGCGAATACCTGAATGAAAGGTTGTACGACCTCATTTTTGAAGTATGGAATAAAGAAAGCATGCCTGAAAGCTGGTGTTTGGGGCTTATAATTCCAATCTTTAAAAAAGGAGACAAGACTGTATGCCAAAATTACCGAGGCATAACACTTTTAAATGTAGCGTATAAAATCCTGTCAAATCTTTTGACTGCGAAGCTTAAGATTTACTCGGAGCGAATCCTCAAGGATTATCAGTGTGGATTTCGCCCAGAGAGAGGCACATCTGATCAGATATTTGTCCTGAGGCAGGTCCTAGAAAAATGTTATGAATTAAATACAGATGTTCACATGCTCTTTATTGATTTTAAGCAAGCTTTCGATAGGGTTGACAGAACACAGCTATTCAATGCCTTGAAAGACTTTAACATACCTATAAAGCTTATTAATTTGATAAAAATGTCAATGTCCCGAACGCAGGCCAGTGTGCTCATTGGTAACCGAATAAGCAGAAATATAGAGTTTACCTCGGGGGTGAGACAAGGAGATGCCCTCTCAGCAATTCTCTTTAACCTAGTGCTCCACAAAGCGATAGGAAGTTTGGATGCAAACGGTTCATTGGCTTACCGCTCATACCAGATTCTCGGTTACGCAGACGACATCGTGGTTTTAGCAAGAAGTGAGAAAGTGTTAAGAGAGGTACTCACCAAGCTGGACCATGAAAGTAAAAAAGTTGGACTTGAGATAAATGAGTCAAAAACAAAATACATGGTCATGTCAGCGTCCGAAGTGAGAAGAAGGCCACGCAATCTAACACATAACGACTACAATTTCGAAGGAGTTGATCACTTCACATATCTTGGTACGGAAATTAATTCTGAAAACAGGATTAGTGAGGAGATCAAAAAAAGGATCATAAGTGGCAATAAAGCTTACTACGGCCTAGTGAACCTGATGAAGTCGACGCTGCTCTCTAAGCGTACCAAGTTGCAGATGTACAACTCACTTATCAGACCGGTAGTGTGCTATGGTGCTGAAGCATGGACACTTAGCACAAAGGACCTACAGGCGCTTAGAGTCTTTGAGCGAAAAGTGATGCGACGCATTTTTGGCCCCATCTGCGAGCAAGGTCTCTGGCGCATAAGGAGTAACCGGGAACTGGAGGAACTAAATAACTATGAGGATATAGTGAGGTTCATCAAGTCAAGGAGAATTAGTTGGCTTGGCCATGTCGAAAGGTTACCCAACGATAGGATGGTGAAGAAGGTCACAAGGGAACCGTTCCCAGGAAAGAGGAAGAGAGGACGTCCAAGGAAAACCTGGCAAAAGGACTTAGAGGAAGATCTCAGAAAAATTGGAGTTGCTGACTGGAGAAGAAAGGTCCAGGATAGAGAAGAATGGAGAAAGATTGTTCGGGAGGCCAAAGTCCATCTTGGACTGTAGAGCCGCATAAGTAAGTAAGTTTATTGACAAATACATTTGGCTACTATAAGCAATTAAAAACACTAGGGAATATGCCAAAGAACTCGGAGTAGGAGCCTCGACAGTTTCAAGACATTTGAAGGAAATCGACAAATCCAAAACTGACATTTCATACGGTACAGCCTGATATATTTTTAACAATGAATTGCTTTTCTTATTTTAATTAATCTGTTTTATTGTCAAATACATTATCCTACTATAACCAATGAAAAAACAACAAGGAATAAAAACAAACAAGAAGAACCGTTCGAATAAACGAAATCAATTACTTCAAAGTTTAAGCACTTATTTCTCCGATTGACATAGCCTAATCAAAAATTGTTTCAGAATCTTTTTTGTAGAACATTTAGTAAGCTTTCGCATGGTAACCCTCCGTTTACCAATATTCCTAACCGTCTTCGAGATATCAGGGAATGTATACGAAGTTCCCAAAACATTTCATGCCTGTTAATAAAATATTTTATTCTATTCCTTCCTTAGCTCCAAACGTAACCGAAATTTTAACATATTAGTGTTGATGAAATTCAAACATGCAGAAAATGTTTCAACTGAATCCCATAATTTTAAGTATCAAAATCAAAGACAAAAAGAACAGTTCGAATAAGCGAAATCAATTACTTTAAAGTTTTAAGCACTTATTTCTCCGATTGACATCGCCTAATCAAAACTTTCATTAGAACCTTTTTTGTAGAGCATTTAGTAAGCTTTCTAATGGTATTCTTCCGTTTCCCAAATTCTCAATCTTTTTCGAGATATAAAGGAAAGTATACAAAGTTACCAAAACTTTTTTATGTCTGTTAATAAAATATTTTATTCTAACCCTTCCTTAACTCCAAACGCAACCAAAATTTCAACATATTAGTTTTAATGAAAGTAGAAGATGCAGTGAATGTTTCAACTGAATCCCATGATTCTAAGTACCCAAACCAAAAACGGCATTCAAAAATTATTTTTTCAGTTTTCTCGAAAACGGTTAAAGCTATCGCCTTGAAAATGGTTCCATTCGTTTTCCTAGCCCAAGAAGCCTATAAAAAGAGCACTTACAAGCTTATGAACTCAAAAACGTAAGCGTTACGATTTTTTTTGCGCGAATTTCGCCCCAAACGCCATCTTCCAGTGGGCGGATTTTGCTGGTTAACGAACTTGACCTTTCAAATTGGACGACAGATTTTTGTACCAAATTTCATCAAAATCGGACCATCAGGGAAGCCAGAAATGAGCGAACAGACAAATATATATATATATATATATATATATATATATATATACAAATTTGAACCACCGTTATTTTCGGTCTCTAGGGGTTCTGAAACGCGAAATTTTCTTGTCGGCACTTCCGGATTGTTTCATTGTATCAACCTTATAAGCGGGGCTCCTCCCTATGGGGGTGGGAGGAACCGCGCTAATAAAAAAAAATGTATTTTAAATTTCGCCCTAACGTGACACATTTCCTTCCAATCGGGATGTTTCTACGTGTTCTGGGATTGACGTTATATGCAAAAAAGTTTAAACTTTACTTTTATTTTGAGAACCATTTTTCGCAAGTACCTTTTGTGATAATACAGTAGTCATTTAAATGGTTAGAAAAATGAGTCTTTTTTCTTTCGAAAGATTTCAATGACGTAAAAATCGGATTATCTCAAGGGGAGATATTTAATTTCAAACCGTCACGTTACTTTTTCACTTACCACCAGACTGGGAAAAATCATTATTTTTTGTTTTCAATGATATTCACCACATTAGGGGGGAACGCTCGGACACTTGTCGAATATTTTTTGATGTAGATCACCAGAAAAAATAAAATCGGTGACCCCACCGCTGTATACTCCCCTTGTTAGACACGACGCTCACAAAATTCAAAAAGACAAACCGAGCTCAAATTTGTTATACAAACAATATTTCACCAAATACACATCTGGACACAAAAACTGCCTAATTCTTTACAACAAATAGGAGCAGCTGCAATCTTCCCAATCTTAGCATATTTGAGCAGGACAGCAAGCCATTCTCCACGCGTGTAAGGGTAACCATCAACACAACTAACACACATCATCATTTGCACTTTGCATTGACACTTTGAGCTCACTGCAATGTTTACAAAATATATACACGACATACCCAAATAGAAATAAAGGAATAAATACACAACATGAAAGCTTTCGGTAAACATATAACATTATGGTGGACACGAAAACGCAGGACTAAACTGAACTGCTGACCGATACGCCAAACTTGTTACGGAAGAACCATCTTATGAACCACTCGAAACGTACCATGAAAGCGTAACACGATTCACCGACCAAACGATCTCTTCATAACTGTCAAACTAAGGACCGTTAAGTTTACGGTTGAAGAACAGAAGATCACGGCGCGAAGAAGTCATAATAGCCAGGCTACGTATAGGCCACAGTCGTGTGACCCACGAATACTTTATGACTAACGAGGACAAAACAACGTATGGAACTTGTAACTCCGAACTCACAATCAAGGATATAATAACTGACTGTCATTTAACACAGAAGCTGAATGTCCTAATTGACTTGACAGTACGCCTCGGAGATGACAGCCACCACATTGAAACAATACTCAAACATTTAAAGGACATAAAAATTTACAACAGCATCTAAAACAAAATATTTGGTAAATACCAAGTGAAAATATCTGGTTAAAATGTTTTAAAATTCATATTTTAAGAAAATAATAGATTAAACCTATTTTACACCGCCCTTTATTTTTTGATTAATGAAATAAATATTTTTCAAATGATTGATTTATGTCTTAATACAGATTATAAGCATGTAGGGTGTAGTGTATTTTTTTTTTTTTTTTTTTACATCCATCAACCGTGAAGCTAAAACTAAGTATGTTCCAATCCTATGCCCTTGGTGATAGAGCTAATGTTCTAACTGGAAGACTGTCCCTTATCTTGTGTTATAAAAATTGCTGAACTAGTAGAAGGGAAGAACCCTCGACCTGGAGTATTATATCTCCCTGTCATCGGAACCCCTCCTATCTTCCTCTCGGGGCTTGCTCTTAAAAAATTAGTAATGGAAGTCCGCAGGAATTTCATACTTAGCTTATATAATATTTCTTATTCAAAATTCTGTTTTAGCACTTCCCGAAGGGCTTTTCCTATAGATACTGAAAATGATCTCTCTCTCTCTCTCTCTCTCTCTCTCTCTCTATATATATATATATATATATATATATACTACGAAGCGTGGTACATATATAAAGATCTCAATAACCAGCAAATTTGGTCATATGAAAGGGGGGTGTACTCCGGACATAAATTATTGATATTCTCCTAACGGTAGAAATATGTCCAATATTATAACGATTTTTTTTATTTTATTTTAGTTTTTTTTCACCATTTGGTGACAAAACCGCGGCTTTGCTCTTAAATTCAAAATTCAAGATGGATACAAAAGTATCCGTCTGTTGATTATGTGAGTTATTAAATGTTCTGTCTGTTAATTACTATGTGTATTGTTAAGTGGTCTGAATGTTTTGTTACATTAATCCAACAAAAAGAGAATGGTATATTATATTATTATATTATAATGAGACATGGTGCTTAACTAAACAGGAAGATCTGTTGTAAAAAAGTCCGACCCGCAGGAACTTGTTTTTGTTTACCTAAAGTTTTAACTGGTTGTTTCCAATTTTAATTGCATTTAACAGTAAAACGAGTATTTGACTAAAACAAGGTAAGAAAATGTGAAACGTTGTTATAATGTGTCCAAGAGCGAACGTTGAGAAGGTGGGGGAAGTCGCCATGATACTGTCAGTTTCCTGTTGTGGCGCCTTAATCTATCAATCTCTTCGAAATTTTATTTTATATTTTTCAAAAAAGATCAAATCCCACCAATAACTGCTACTATTCATTTGATAATAGCACTAGAGGTATGAATGGAACCGCGCTAAGATGACGTAGTTCATGCGAGTCGGACTTTTTTTTATTTACACATGAAAGTAAGTCTATCTTTCATGGGTCGAATGGAACTGGAAGATGTTGGAGAACACAAAACAATGATATCTTGAGAAAAAAATTAATTGGGACAGTGAAACATGGAAGAGGATATATCTTGGGTCTGTGGTGCATGTATGCTGCAGGAGCTAGTAACTTACAATTTATAGATGGAATAATGCTCCAACACATTTTATAGGAATTTTAAAAGAAAATTTGCAGCAAGCTTTAATCGCCAAAGGACATTTATTTTCCAACAGGATAACGACCCCAAAGATACAGCATGAAGGGTTCAGGAGTGGTTGGTCTACATTGCACACCGGTAACAGAAAACACCACCCCAGTCCTTTAAACGTAGGCTGAGAGTTATAAATTTACTAGTCGACCATTTTCGGATTTTTGAAGAATATTGACTATCTGAAGTTGGCTTGCCATTGTACTTAATCCGAAGTTGTGATGTTCCTTGGGTTCATCAGGCCCCTTTCTTTTCAGACGGATTATCCTCTTGTGAATACTAATGGCCATCTCAAAGCATGATCCAGACCAGTACTTTCTAGATTACCGATTACCAGCGGGTCCAGAATGAACACTTCCAGTTCTGTAGGACATCGAACATGATAAATCTAAAGCAGTAACGAGCAATTAGTTTTATGCGTTTTTTTTTTTGTTTTTTTTTTGAAAATCCGGACTAATAGTGATTTCATGTTCTACGTAGCTTCCATTACATGTTTCAAGTGTTTGTTCATACTCTAGAAACAAACAGATGTCTCAGTTAAGCCACTTAAGATAAGAGCGTTATGGAAACTTTCCTGCGAATCGGACTTCAATTTAAAGGGAAATTGTTTTTGAAATAATGAAGAATTCCGTTATCTTAAAACAATGGCATAAATAATATAACCCTGATATATTTGTTGGATACACAACGGTCTATGTTAATTAAAAACCAAACCTCGCTAAAATGGCGTTCCCCAACTAGAGACTGGCTTTATATGTCTAATTATAGAAATTCTAAAATTATTGCTGTCATTGTAATTGAGCATATTTGTTAAATTTTTACCGATAGAGACATTGTTTGTGGATTTTAAATTAATTTTCTCCAGAGGTCGTCAAAGATAGAATTTTTAAACTTAGGAATACATGTGTGTAAGGAAGAGCCCCTGCCCTTCTATATGGAGAAGCATTATGAAAAATATTTTTTTCATTTAAAAACATATAATTGGCATAATGTCTAAACTTATATTTGTCCTGATTTTCAATAAATTGTTTGTCTTTAGTAACAAAAAATTATTAGTCTTTATGTTACGCTAATAAATACAGTTTATAAAAATCCTAAGAAAAAATTACTAAGGGGCTGTAAAATTCCCTTCATAAAAATCTTCTGCTTATTTTAACTAATACACAGTTTATTGTATACAATGAGATTTTCAATATTAATGTTCAGAACAAGGATGTATACAACGATAATCAGAAAATAAAAAATAAATAAATAAGCTGCCTGCCGACCAGATTTTATGCTAGAGAACATTAGTATAAAACAGTTAAGCTGAGAAAACATATATTTTAGCTTGACCACATCCATGCCCCAGAAAACATGGTGTAGCAACATTTCATATTTTTTGCATTCCTTTTTCATGCTCCGGGTGATCAGAAAAACATATTTCCGCAACAAGTGTTCTTCCACTCGGGCAAACATGGCTAGATTAATAATATTCTCTTGGTTCTATACTTGCCTAGTGTTTTTATAAAATGGATAAAAATTATGACAAACATTTATTGAATTATTTATTTGAGTTTATATATGTGTTTGTGTGAGTGTGTTTCTTTGTGAACATTTCTCCTCTGGAAGATCATGTTTAGGAAGTGAACTGATTGTGTTTAGGAAACGAACCATACTAAGTATCGTTGACTCCATTTATTTTCTTAATAATGTTACTATTTAGTTGATAATATGATTTTTATAACTATTTTCCGGATACTAATGTTAGAGGTTTGATTAGGCTTATTTTCCATTTTATTTAATTTTGTTTGTGAATTTTATTTAAAACTAGATATTTATAAGAAAATGAGTTTTATTTTTCGTGGGCGTTTCGCCTTGAAATTCAAGCCTTCATCAGGGCTGTGAAACAACTAATTCCACCACCCCACCCGCTATTTTTCTCCTTCTCATCACGATCCAACACATTCAGAAATGATTGTACATCCGTTGTTAGTTCTCCTTCTTCTAATCGGTAAGCGTATTTTCATCTTGTACTTATTAATTTTATACATTTTTATATTATTAATATTAAATTTTAACGCCCATTTATTATTAACTACGAATTTTAGGACGGGTTATCTATAGGTTACCATCCTATATGATGATATGTTCTCCATCTATATTTTATGTATGTATTAATATACCTCTATTGTTGTGATTTCCTAGAATTTGATACTCATCTGGATCCCCACATCCCTTATTTAGTGTTTGATTTCTTACACTCAATTTTTATGAGGATTTAAATTATGAGGATATCTAATTAAATCTACTAAAATTTTATAATTTACTAGCTGTTACCCGGCGTGCCATGCTACACCTACTTTCTACATATAGAAAAGTCTAAATAAATTAGAAACCAAATAAGTTTTATTAAAATCTAATAACACGAATCTGTAACTGTTTCGAACCTGTGACCTCCCAACTCTGAGTCCTAGACGACTTTGACATAACCTATAACACCCCCCGTATCAAGACATACATGTATGCCAAGTTTGGTAAAAATCGGTCTAACAGTGTGGATTTTTATAAAAAGAAACAACAACATACAGACAGCAGCTGGTAGACGTTTTTGACCTGGCCTATGACAATCCCCTGATCAAGACCAACCTGTGTGCCCAGTTTGATCAAAATCCTTCAAACGGTGTGGGTTTGTATAAAGAACAAACATACAGACAGACATCCGGTAGACGTTTTTGACTTAACCTACGACACTCCCCAGATTAAGATCTACATGTGTACCGGGTTTAGTCAAAATTTGTATAATGAACAAACAAACAGACAGACATCTGGTAGACGTTTTTGACTTAACCTACGACACTCCCCAGATTAAGATCTACATGTGTACCGAGTTTAGTCAAAATCAGACGAACGGTGTGGATTTGTATAAGGGACAAACATACAGACAGACAGCTGGTAGACGTTTTTGACTTAGCCTAAGACTCTCCCCAGGTTAAGATCTACATGTCTACCGAGTTTAGTCAAAATCGGATGAACGGTATGGATTTGTATAAGGGACAAACATACAGACAGACAGCTGGTAGATTTTTTTGACCTAGCCTAGGAGATTTCTCGTATCAAGACCTACCATTATTCCAAGTTTGGTCAAAAACGGTCAAACGGTGTGGATTTGTATAAGGAACAAACAAACAGAAAAACAGACAGACGCGTGATTTTTATATATATAGATTATTATTATTATACTTTTCAACGTTATATTTTTATAAACTTATGCCAGCTTAAGGGTCTTCAAATCTTATTTTATTTTTCTTGAGACGTTTTGGCTTACGCCATTGTCAATCTATAGATATAACCTGAAAGTAACTCAGTTATAATAAGTTAAGCTCTAGCTATAATTCGAACTTAACAAATGTATAATTCACCCTCAGGACTGAAATTTTGTTTCGTACCACGATCAAATGAATAAAACCAATTGTTTAATATGCTCAACGGTATACATCGTCAATAACTTATATGAATACGCCTTTGCTGAAAAGGAGGAAATAAGAGCTACTTAAGTCAGATTAAGAAAAAATTGCTTCTTATTATTAAGAAAAAAATCTTGGCTCCTATTTTATTTTGTAAAAAAAACGAACTAGTAAAATCAAAAAAATATTGAGACCTATTTAGATTCAGATTAAGATAATGTAGGTAGTACATTTGTAGAAGTGAACTCAGATATTAACTAAACACACATATTTTACATTAAAAAAAAAAAAAAATCACAAAGGAATAATATTTATATATCTGATCTTTGATTGGAAACAGCCTTCCTAAGATAAGAGTTAAGAGGATACTTGGTCAGTTCCAGCTGATATCGCTCCGTTTCTCTGGCCTAACCAGCCGAATAGCCCACAAGCTCAACTAGCTTTGTTCTCTCAACCCCAATTGATGGCTTCTCAACAGCCATTCCTCAGGGAGAAACAGTACGATTATTCATCTAGTACAACACATTTATTATCTGAAACTCAATCTTTTTATTTTTATTATTCATTTATTTATTTTTTTTTAAGACAATACTCTTTCCGCTTTGGCGTTATTTTTCAATTTAATGAAGGGAAATCGTCATAAGCTCGACACAATACCACATAATGGTTTTTGTTCCAGTCATTGGTGGTGCTACATCAGTTGTAATGCACACTAGTTTATATATTTCTGTACCACGGAGGTAAAGGACCCCACATTTTTTTATTCCTCCGGGTTGCTTAAAGCATTGTGTTCCTGAATTTGAGCAGAAGGCTCTAAACAATTATTTGTCCGCATTTGCTATACTTTAACAATGCATTATTTATTTTTACATAATGTTTTTAAAAATTAAATAAAATTTTAATAATATTTAAAGACATATATTTTGATTGCGAAAACTAATAACACAAGCGGAATACGAAAATAAATAAAACAATAAATAAGTATAAATAAAAAGTGACTGAATATGAAAAGTTTTAATAATTAAAGTAAATCAATGAAAATAATTAGACAAATAATAACTAAAAATCAAATAAACTATGCCTTGGATTCATAAGCGGGAGATGGTGGATTCGATTCCCACCCCCGGCAGGAATTTTCTCATCTCAGG
This sequence comes from Gonocerus acuteangulatus, assembly GCA_946811695.1. Taxonomy (NCBI): domain Eukaryota; kingdom Metazoa; phylum Arthropoda; class Insecta; order Hemiptera; family Coreidae; genus Gonocerus; species Gonocerus acuteangulatus. Next base: position 49,571,603 of record OX328129.1, read on the forward strand.
GCTCGCTGGGAAAATCCTCGGTGCGCCCTGGATGTCGGCGCTAATGACCTAGATGTAGATGCGCCGTAAAAAAAAAAAAAAAAAAAAAAAAATATATATATATATATATATATATATATACACTAATATTTTCTAAGGGAATGCACTTGATATAGTTCCTTAGTGGATTTATAGAATAATGTGGTCTGTTCCGACTTTATTCCGAAGGATATTTGTTCTAAAATCATACTTCTACCAGGCTTTGTTCTTTTTACCAGGCTTTAGTCGTAATTTGCATTTTCTCTTCACCCAATATCCTTCCAATCGCACAGTGTGTTTGGTAATATAGTTTGGCTCAAGTTTATTTGATCGTTTTGAGATAAAATTCACTATTGAACTCTTATTGATACAAGCGTTTTTAAAAACATCTACTGCTGAATTTATTTATAAAAAAGAAATAACTGTTTCAACCCCTGCACATACGTTAACATCTCTATACAGTTTACATTACGGTTTTTATATGGGAGTTTATGGTTTCTATGGTCCTATGAATTCTGTTAGTTGCTAAGAACATTAACAACGAGGCTTCATACACTTGATATCAACGTCCAGTTTCTATTTGCAGCTGTTCTTCGCTGGGATTCCATAATTGATGTCCAAGTTCGCCTCACTTCGGCGGTACAGCTGTACTTCTAGTTGTTGTAGGACAACTGCAAGAACTACTGGAGACCTACCTTCGAATTCAGCATACAAACAATGCAACCATTAAAGTAATTACCTGATTGATGGATGTCATCTCAGCCATCGGACAGGAAGCCCTGTGCTCCTGATGGAACTTGGGCTGGTATGGTTCTAGCATCCTTATCTTCCCCCACCTGTTGAAGAAGAGGATGATAGCACCTACCCACAGCACGAGGACTAGGAGGACGATCAGTGCTTCTTCTGCTCTTACTACGAGGGCCCCTAAAAAATAAATTCATCCAAAAATAAAGCACAAATAAAAATATGAAAAAAACAACAACAATAGAGAACATAGACAACAATATAGCACACTTAAAGAGATTCCAAATGAGTTAAATATGAATGATATTATATTTATTTGGGTTTCCCATCCGCCCGATCTGGATGCCAACCTAAATCGTGGACAGATGCCAGGTTTACACCATCCGGTTTCAGAGGCGACGGATACGGATATCGGGCTCGATTTAGGGCCTTGAGATCGAATCGTGTAAAATAGTCTTTAAATTTAGATAAGTTAATTGCCTGAGCTCGTTAATTGTAATGAATTCAATACTTCGAAAATAAACCACGGCGGTTCAGCTATTTGACGCTGAGTCTCCCAGTATCGCGTCCTGAGGTCTGGAAAATAGTTGAGTTTGGGACACATGAGGAGGTTACTTCCCACCATCCATCCGGTTGAACATAGAGGCGAAATGTCTGAGTCTGCTGAAGGCGGTGGTGTTCAGTTTCCAGGCTGAACCTTGCAACAGCTTCGCTTCTGAATGAGGTGTGTTTGTGTTCTGATCGTCAGAGATATTGCCTGGGGCTGAGTCAATTACTCAAATAATAAAAATAATTAAGTACTTACTTACATTTTAGGTGATTTGCCGTCTTTCAAGATGGCATGTCTCTTATTATGTTCACATTGTTATAAAGGAAGTTTTCTTGTAATAAAATCAAACTTTCGGCCGCAGGTGGCACATGAATAATTAGATCTTGAGAGGGGAGTTTCAGGAGAGCCCCTACCCCTAATGGACCGATCAGTCTTATTTTCATATTACGCTTGCATCATTAGTTTCGGATGTTGTACAGCAAGTATAGATAGATACAATATAATAAACATTATGTCGGTAAGAGACGTATTTATGATTCGTACCCCGAGTAAGCTCCTCCTCTCTGAATCATGAGGGATTTTTGCCAATAGTTTCTGATGTTTTATAACGAATTTCATAGCAATAAAATACAAATTGTGACCGTTAGTACCATATTACTTTTCTACCCGACACTTAGGTTCGACGGACATCGACTCCAACAGAATCTACATCGGCGAAGCGAGGATTCCTACAAATAAACACCTTTATTGGTTGGCCAGACAGAAGAAATCTGCAGACAAGATCAAGTACCTCTGGTTTAGCGGTGGTCGAGTCAAGTGCCGTCGAAGTGATGGTCATCCGGTTGTTATTGTTAACAGTTCCGAAGATCTTGATGTATTTCCTTGACGCAATTTTATCAGTCTCCTCATCTCTTCCCCTAACAGAGCCTTTTATTTTCTTTTATTTTTCATTAAAACAAATTTAATATTTATATTTTTATTAAGGACTTTTATATGCTATATAATTAGAAATTATATTTATTCATCTGCCAGAGGTAATTTTCACTTAGTATCCAGATATTTTTGTTACTTATTTTATACTGGTCAGTATTATTATTTTGATTTTAATTATTGCTATTTTGGTAAATATTTAGTTTTTGGTTTTTATAATTATTCGAATGTAATTAGTATTTGTATATTGTACGTTCCATCCACTTCCTTTTTTTCTTCCATCAGTTCCACACCCAACAACTTCTCCCTGAGTTTAGTTTTCCATAAATCCCCGTCATGACTAATGTCCTGATATCCTGTCACGTTAACGCCCAATCCCTTCTTGCACACTATGATGAATTCCTCCTGTATTTTAACGAAAATTTTCATCATATTATAGCTGTTACGGAAACCTGGCTCAAACCTTTTATCCCTTCCCAACTATACCCTCTTACGTCATGACAGAGAAGACAGAACAGGAGGAGGTGTGGGCCTCTTTGTTCATGATAGTTTAAAGTCTAGAATCCTTTTTCTTTCACCTCCGTCTGATCTTCCTCACCTGGAGTATATTTTTGCCGAGATATCAACGTCTTCTTCACCTCTCCTCTTTTCCGTTGTATATCGTCCTCCCCGTGTGCCATATGACCAATCTTTTGAAACCTTCCTTTATCAGTTAGTCCCCTGTTATTCCCATGTAATTCTTGCTGGTGACTTCAATACCAATCTTCTTGTCGAATCCCCTGACGTTACCTACCTTTCTGAACTATTCTTTTCACTTAATCTTTTTGTGGTTCCCTATTCACCTACCCATCACTCCCAGTCCTCTGATACTTGGCTTGATGTCTTTATCCTCGACTCCCAGGATAAACTCCTCGCCTCATCTCAACACCCTGTGCCCTTCCTTTCTTCTCATGATCTTATTCAAATAACTTTTGATTTACCTATCCATACTATCACAAACAAATTCTTTACGTTTCGTAACCTTAATTCTCTGTCCTTTGAACAATTAGAACCTGATTTAGAAAACTTTCCTTACGATTCCATTTATTTCTCTGACTCCATAGATGAGATGGTTAACTCCTTAACTCATCACCTCCACTCCCTTTCAGATTCCCATGCTCCTCTTCAAACCCGCCGGTTCAACCGTCCTCCTGCTCCCTGGCTTACAACCGAGCTCAAATCATTAATAAAAAGAAGAGAAGCAGCGAGAAGAAAATTTAGACGGACCCGTCTTCCTCAAGATTACTCCTCCTACAAATACTTGCGTAACCTCACCCAATCCTCCATCCGTCGAGCTAAGTCCCTCTACGTCCACCAATCCCTATCCAATGCTCCTGACTCTAAAACAAAATGGTCAATCCTTCGTAAACTTTCCCTTTGCAAAACTAACCGTCCTTGCTCTATCTCATTATCCCCTGATGTTCTTAATGCTCACTTTGTATCTTCTCCCTCAGTCCTATCCAGTCTTCCTATACCTTCCACACTACCTTTTAATTCCAACAACTTCTACTTCTCCTATATTACCCCAGAAGATCTTCTAACCGCGGTCCTTCAATCCCGAACCAATGACTACGGTCCAGACTCTGTTCCCGTTAAACTGATTAAGGCCTGCTTACCCGCAATCCTTCCTATCCTTCTTCACATATACAACTATTCCCTTCAAAACTCGACTTTTCCTTCTCAATGGAAAACAGCGTTGGTTCGCCCTCTTAACAAAATATCAAACCCCTGCTCTCCGAAGGATTTCCGTCCTATCTCCCTTCTATCCAATCTTTCCAAACCTTTAGAGCGCCTGGTCCAATCTCAAGTATCCAACCACCTTGAACAAAATAATCTCCTTAACCCTCTCCAGTCTGGCTTCCGTCCGTCATACTCCACTCAATCAGCGCTCATAAAAATCACCCATGACATTCAAACTGCCATAGATAACCAACAGCTCACTATTCTAGTTCTCCTAGATTTTTCAAAAGCATTTGATACCGTAGACCATCAAATCCTCCTCACCAAACTCCAATCTCTTTCCTTTTCCAACAGTGCCATTAGCTGGTTCCAATCCTTTCGATCCAATCGATCCCAATACGTGGTCATTCCCGTCAGCAATCCTTCTAGCCCTCTTCCTCTTTCCCGTGGTGTACCGCAGGGCTCCTCGTTATCCCCAACTCTATTTTCTGCTTACATCAATGATCTTCCTCTTTCCATAGTTCATTCCAAGTTTCATCTTTACGCTGACGATACCCAAATCCCTACCAAATACCTATCCTTTAAGCCCTCTTTGCTACGAGATGCTGTAGACAAGCTGCAAGTAGATCTTAACAACATCAATGCTTGGGCTGCAGCTAATAAGCTTTCCCTGAATCCAGACAAATCCAAAGCCATTGTTATAGGCTCCCAATCCCTCATAAGTTCTACTTCCCCTTTTCCAGCCCTTTACCTTAACAGCATCCCTATAAAATATTGTAAATCAGTTAAAAATCTTGGGATCATATTTGATCAGAACCTTTCCTGGAAAAATCATATTTCCCAAATTTCCCATCGGTCCATATTTATCCTGAGACAGCTCAACCTCTCCCGCCATCTCCTGCCAACAAAGACCCGTCAAATCCTCGTAACTTCCCTATTATTCCCCCAGTTTGACTATGGTTGTTTGGTGTACGGTGGACTTTCTGGCGATCTCGAGGCAAAACTCAAACGCCTCATGAACTGTTTCATTCGTTTTATCCTCGGGATCCCCAGAGACTCCCACATATCACATTTCTACCAGGAGCTAAATTGGCTATTCCCTCTTTATCGCCGTCAGTACTTCCTCGGCTCAGTCCTTTACCAAATAATTCAATCCCGTAGACCTTCTTATATTTTTCAACTTCTTAAATTTAAATCCTCGGTTCACTCCCGTAACACCCGATCTCGTCCTTCCGATCTTTATATTCCTTCCCACCGAACAGCAATATTCGAAAAATCATTCGTCACCCGTGCCACCTCGCTATGGAATTCCTTACCTCTGTCTGTCCGCCATTCTACCAACCTTGAAACCTTTAAATCCCGACTCTTCCACCACCTTCTATCCCTCCAAGTTTTACCCAACCCCTAGTCTATATTGAAGCTATACACTATATACTGATACTGATAGCATTTATAAGTTTTTAAGTTTATACGTAAAATTCAAAATTATTTTGTAATTTCAAAATTATTCCTATGGGACTTCTGTCCCGGAATAAGAATAAAACTTTTCATTCATTCATTCATTCATTCATTCATATTATTAAGTAGAGCATAATAATCTTTCCAGCTCATTGACCTAGTATGCTGATTAATGAAAGTAAATACTTTATTTTATTTTATTTTTATTTTTTTTACGGCGCTTCGACAACTAGGCCATTAGCGCCGATATCCAGGGTGCAGTGAGGAATTTTCCCAACGAGCCGTGGGATGAGAAAATTCCTGCCGCCGCTGGGGATCGAACCCACCATCTCCCGCTTATGAATCTGAGGCGCCATCCACTAGACCACGGGAGACCCCTTTACAAGTTTTTATAATGAATAAACAAATGCTTGAAGGTGATAAAAGAACAATACGGCCGTAAGTTTCGCTAACTCACGGAAACACGCGCCTACACACAACAATCATTTATATGTTAAAAGGATCAATTTCGGTGTCTAGTGCGTATGTTAGCTGATGATCTGGAGAAATTATTCAACAATTCTTTAATAAGCCCAACCCAAATAAATAGGAGTATGTTTGTTCGAAACGCCCTAAAAAACTAAATTTAACACTAGATTTACCAGACCTGCTACTGGTATAAATGTCAATAACAAAAAAAAAAACATTCTTACTAATATATATAAAGGAATATTAAGTTCATTAAACGAATTCTCTATTTATAGCTAAAACAGTCATAACATCATATAGGAAAGCAAATGTTATATGTAGTAGAAATTTTGAATTTAAATTGCACGACCAGTCAAAATGACTAGTCTGGTAAATCTAGTGCTAAAGCACATCCGTAGCTGTGAGCTGAGCGAATATGAAAACCGATGTTCCAATATTAGGAGCATGTTTTACAGATTTAGTCTGTCAATGGACTAGCGATGTCTGATAGCCTCATTTTACACAATCGTCACAATTCTCAATCAAGGCGGTCTATTCAGACAACTCAATCGCCCAAACTTCCACGTCCAATGCATCACTACCAAAAATAACCCCTGTGACGCACTAAGCCATTTAAGGCGTTAGTCACTTAACAGCCATACTCTAATAGTATTTTGAGATTTTTAAAAATATCGTTTTTTACTTAAAGAGTGTAACTTAAAAACAAAAATATATTAATTACATAAAATCTTTTTATCTTAGAAAAATTAACAAGCCAGTTAGATACTTAAGCCCATCTCTACTCGTTTTCGGCTTCAGTGACTTGCCAATCAGGATCCCGCGCTTTATATCAGACAAAAAATTTGTTGAATAAATTAAAAATTAACTGGGCCGTCTAGTTATTGAATTCCTTAAATTAGTATTAATTGGGTAAGAAAACTGGTCATTCGAAATTTTGAAGATGAATGATTAAACGTTTTTCTGTAAAAAAACGAATACCACTTTACCAGTCAGTTTTTCCTCAAGGGTAAAAGTCAAGATTCTCTTAAATTTACAATAAGCAAAATAAAACTAATTAAAAATACACTAAGCTAAAGCATGAAGTCAAATTGCTAAATAAATAAAGGCGAAATCAAGAAACAATTATCTCTCTGAAGAGAAAACGAAGATTTCAAATTAGATTCGTTGGGTGGAGTTCATTTGTGATTTTCACGAATTTTTCGAGTGCACCTTTTTTCCACTTCGTTAGATTATTCATTTTTTTCTCTGGGTTCAATCGATAAACATAATAGGAAAGAAGACCTCTGAATCAGTTGACTTATTGCATTTTGGTCTAATGATATGAAATATGTTTTAAAAAACAAGAAGATTAAATAGGATTTGTCTTCATTAATTTTAATGTGGCTTCTCTCATTAGGCTGAGTGCTAAACGGTTCTTTATTATTTCAGATTCTATTAGGAATAATGATTCCATCATTCACTTAGAAAGAGGAAAGGCATTCATCTTCCTGGCATCGCGTGACTTGGATAGACTAATCTTACATTTTCGTGTACTCTTTAAAAAGCATTTCTTTACAATTGTGGCGCTCCTGACCAGAAGGGCGACCTCGCAAGTTGATGCTTTCCTTTTTATTTTACCTTTCGTCTTGTTCATTAACAGCGCACAGTGTGTTAGGTGCAGTTTGTACAGTTCGCCTTAGTCTAACACGAGAAATCCATGTAGAAAAAAAAACGAGGGGTTCAGTTTGAGCTAGGTGGACTCGTGCATTGATATTTTTTTTCAATTTTGATTGACTAAAATTATACGGATTATACCGCTAATGGTTAATTCCTAACTCCTCCGTCCAAGGACGTGATGCGAGTTCAGTAGGACACATTAAATAGGTGACAGTTCACGTCGGCAATAATGGAAAATAGGTAGGCGAACCAAATAGAACTCTGTTGAGATTTGACTGATGCTTGAGAATGAAACGAGAAAAGCTGGGATATATTTATCTGCTCAAGAAATCCTTGAATGCTTGACGCTGGTATGTTTAGGAAAGCTTAGATTAGAACTCCTTAATGATGCGCCCACAATGGAAAGAAACCAACACTTCTGAGAGTTGAATTATCATTTCCTTAAAGATGGTCCTTTCGAAATTATAATATAATTATTATAATTGTTCAAAGGGTCCACGGCAAACATCTATACGGTCCCCAAAACGTTGTTGATAGGTACCTTTAAGAAATACCAGAGGAACCTATTAACCTAAACCTACGACTACTAGATGAATAATCTAATTACATATTTATTTACACTATTCACTAACAAGAGGAATATAGAGAGATGGGGCCAACGGACGATTTTTCCGGTGATTCTGCATCGAAAAATAGTGGGCTCGCGTTTAGTCCAATGAGCCGTAGGATCTGAGAAATAAAATAAAATAGGATGAAAATACTTTATTTCATTTCTGGAATTTGGAAAATGATATCGACACGATATTCATTCTTTACAAATGAATTTGTAAAGAAGAGTAGATCAAACAGGGTGTCTACTGCACGAAAAAGTCACGAAAGTAATGAAAGTGTCACGAAATTGAAAATAGGGCACGGAAATCACGAAAAAGTCATGAATTTAGAAACCAAGTCACGAAATTCGAGTTCTTACCGGAGTGTAACGTAATCCCGGTACTTCGGCTCATTCGTAATTGTCGCCGTTTTTGTATGCATTTACATATCAATTATCCATTTTTTAAATATATGCAGACTTAAATATTGAAATTCTATACAAAGGGCCAATTTTAGGCCAATAGTTAAGGATTTTTAATTTTGATTGAAATTATTTTCTTTTAAATGAGCATGAAATTTGCTTTTCAAATCATTAAAATGTCACGAAAAAGTCCCGAAATTGGATTTCACAAAAGTAGTAGACACCCTGTCAAAGGAAAAATACAAACATTAGCCAATAATTTATAATATAATAATTTATACTCCCAGTCGCGAAGAGCTTTAACAGTTATAAGCTAATATTTTACGTGACGTTTTGAAATTCAATATTTCGCCTTGAAATAATCCGATTTTTTCGTCCTTGGGCTCTTTGAAAAAACAAAGTTTTTCTTACCATATAAATAACTTTTGTTTTATCTCAGAAGGTAGTTGTCAATCAATTCATGGCCCAATTAATTCATCTTCTTCTTACAGAAAATCATTTGAAACTTCAAATCACCACAATAAATTAGGCCCCCACTGTATACTCCCCTTGCAAGACACATTCATGCAATTAATACATTCGTACGTAAAACACGTTGATTAAGTAATTCATATCGAAATTGGCCACGAGGTTGTTGCTTACACTACATACACCTACTTGCGATTTGATATAAAAATACTTATTAAATAAATCAAATTTTGAGGCATTTTTTTTCTGACAAAACGATACTTTACCAAATGTTTATTATTTTCAAACGCGTAAAAAGATGCGAATTTCATTAATGCCATTCTGTGCCAAATAGTTTAAGCTTTATAGATTCGATTTATAATGAGATAGTTAGCCTTTGAAGTGATAAAAAGTCAAAGCAATGGATGGGATTCGGCTAAGAGAAAACGTCAGATTTCAGAAATTCAGTAGAGATTTTCAGAAAAATGTGTACTTTGAACGCTTCGACGTGCTCTTTGGCAGACTTCTTCAGCAAAGAATGCCTAAGGAATAGTGAACATGGTAAAATATAGGCATAGTATTTTTCTGAAAATCTGAAATTTCATCTTAGCCGAATTACAACCGTTTCTTGACATCCATTTGTAGTAGATAAATGGACAACTTGAAACAACTCCTGACTTTTCCCTACTCCTAGCCGGACCCATCAGAAGCAGGACTATTGAAACTACTGACAGCCAGAAACTCCCTAAGTTGCGGAGAAACTAATTCCTAAAGTTTCTCAGTTAATTATTCTGTTAAAGCCTCTCTCTAAGGGCCGCATCGGCTATAGTATTCAGCCCTTGGGGTTTCATTTCAGCCGATGAAACTTGCATTTGATCCGTCTACATTCTATCAATGGATCTACAATCACTAAGTTTATTGTCCATAATAAGAAAACTAGTTTATTATGCTGTGTTCTGTCACTGTTCTCATGGTGGTGGCAGGATCTGTCGAATGTTCTTATAATAAAATTTATAGTATTGACTCTACAGCAGCCACATTTATGTTTTCTTCGCCACGAAATTGGTATAGGATTAGTGCTTTAATCAGCAAAATCTATCTCTCTGAAAGAAGTGTTTACTCCGACGCACAAACTATTTATATGCCTCGAACGGTCAAAATAGATGTATATAACAACGATACGTTTCGCCTTCTATGGGTTCGTGATATTTTCTATTCGGCAATACCGGATTGTGACATGTGTTTAACCTCATAAGCGGGTTTCTTCCCTAAGGAGGGAAAGAGGAAACGCGCTAAAAATACTAAACAGATTTTCAAATTCGGGAGGAAGACTGGAATCGTTTAAATCGCTACAAAATTTATTTCGTTACTAGCTGTTACCCGGCGTGCCATGCTACACCTACTTTCTGCATATAGAAATGCCTAAATAAATTAGAAACCAAATAAGTATTATTAAAATCTAATAACACGAATCTGTAACTGTTTCGAACCCGTGACCTCTCAACTGTAAGTCCTAGACGGCTTCGACATAACCTATAACTCCCCCCGTATCAAGACATACATGTATGCCAAGTTTGGTAAAAATAGGTCTTGCTTATAAAAAGAAACAACAACATACAGACAGCAGCTGGTAGACGTTTTTGACCTGGCCTATGACAATCCCCTGATCAAGACCAACCTGTGTGCCCAGTTTGATCAAAATCCGTCAAACGGTGTGGGTCTGTATAAAGAACAAACATACAGACAGACAGCTGGTAGACGTTTTTGACTTAGCCTACGACTCTCCCCAGATTAAGATCTACATGTGTACCGAGTTCAGTCAAAATCCGACGGCCGGTGTGGAGTTGTATAAGGGACAAACATACAGACAGACAGCTGGTAGACGTTTTTGACTTAGCCTTCGACTCTCCCCAGATTAAGATCTACATGTGTACCGAGTTTAGTCAAAATCGGATGAACGGTATGGATTTGTATAAGGGACAAACATACAGACAGACAGCTGCTAGATTTTTTTGACCTAGCCTAGGAGATTTCTCGTATCAAGACCTACCATTATTCCAAGTTTGGTCAAAAACGGTCAAACTGTGTGGATTTGTATAAGGAACAAACAAACAGACACGTGAATTTTATATATATAGATTTAATAGGCGTTCAGATTTAGTGTTATATAAATTCATTGTGATCCTTTTATTTTGGACTGAAAATAGTTAATTTTTATGGTTGTGTTGGGATATGGATTGTCTGTTCGTGGGTCAGGAAGTCCCAACAATAAATAAATAAAAAGTGTTCACTAAATAATATATATAAATAAAATAATTTATTCTTCTTAGAGAAATAAAATCATAAAGCTTACATAACTAAATAAATAAATGCCTCTATTCATAAATAAGAGAATAGATATAATCAGGGCCCCTTATTAAGAGGGAAAGCAACTCGACCTAAAAGATCTATTGTGCCCAAAATAAGAGAATACTGAAGAAGGTTTGACGTCACTCAGACTGATACTTGGATGTGGAGAAACTGGCAGCCAGGATTTAGGACTTCGTTTGTACTGCTTGTACTGAGGGAGGTAATATGCTGCTACCACCAGTAGCTTTAAATGGAGGAATAAGCTGAGTACTTGCGCGATACCTGTGTACTGGAGAAAACTCCATTATAACTTTAGTACAGCGGGCTCCTTTCCCGAGGGAAAATATGATTTGACAGTTTTTTAAAATCGAATAATTAATATTTTAAATATTTTTTATTTTATTCATTGGGAAAAAGGACAAATATTGCAATATTTCTAGTTCAAAATAAACTTATATAATTATAATTAATTTATATAACACTTATTCTGTGTAATAATAATACTACACATAACAATTATTTTTGAATTATTCTGGTGAAAATAAAAAAAATATATATCTGCCAAAAGAGAATGTTTTAAGCATATATTTCTCCCTCTCTTTATCTCTTTCACTCTCTCTCTCTCTTTCTCTATCTATACGTTTATCTTTCAACTCTGTTCTGCCCGAAAGATAGGAATTTCATCAATTTCCTTTGATAAAATATGGGGCGTCATATTTTTTTAAAACCTGTTAGCCGGTTGAAATAACATGACTCTAACTCAAATTTTCCATAAGATGAATGATGATGGCTTGGAGAGCTAGTGACATGTCGATGATGTATGGTTGCCCATTCAGCTCGGCTGGGCATGAAAGGGATATTGACTGACAGTGTCGTGTAGCCGAAAAAATCATGGGCTTAGGCTTTCAGAAATAAAAACCCGGACCTTTGATAATATCGATGGTTATTGGATTAAAGTGTAACATAGAAATAAATAGATTTTTACAAATAATAATTATTCATTATTAAATATTGTATAGGTATTTTTTTTTATTATTTTTATTTATTTATTTTTAAATTAATTTATTTTGTTATCTGGGGTCTCCAGTGGTCTAATGGCTAGCGCCTTGGATTCATAAGCGGGAGATGGTGGGTTCGATTCCCAACCTCCGGCAGGAATTTTATCATCCCACGGCTCGCTGGTAAAATTCCTCGCTGCACCCTGGATGTCGGCGCTAATGACCTAGATGTAGATGCGCCGTAAAAAAAAAAAAAAATTTGTTATCTGCCTGGAGAGCTCCTGAGCAATGGTGAAAATATGTTTACAGACATATATATGCTTTAGGAATAATGGAAATTTGTTTAGGAATTGTTTTATGAATGCAACTTCAATAGGTACTCCTTTGGAACGGCTAAAAGGTTAGTAAACCAAAGGAAATTATCCCATATTTCATTACTTCGTTTTCCTGAGAGTTAATTAATTTTGAGACTGGTATATCATGTTTTTACTTAATTACTCTTTCCACCCACTGATTGCTACAAGACCACCATCCAACAATTAATTAAATACGTGTTATGTTTAGGTTAAATGTTAATGTATACGATATTAGCTGTGGAGAATTTTCTTTTCCATATCTTATGAAATGAAAGATTAAAAACCTTTCTTCAAATTGTTTTCTTATGCCAAAAAAGATAATCACTAATGGAGTGTAAATAGTTAGCCGTTGGAGTGGTATAAAGCAATCTATATTTGGACGTGAGACAGCCTTCTTCTTTAGTATAAGCTGGGAAATAAAGAGATGCAAAAGACACGAGTAGTGGGTCTATGAGGAAAATTCTTTATCTTTGGTTTATCGCTACTTCGTGGGATTCACTCCTCAAGTGGCTGCCAAAAAGCATTTAGAAACGTTCGAATTGATATTCTTGTGAATGTTAAGTGCTATTTTTTTCAAGCCTAAACTCAGTAATTATGTGCTCAGTGCTTAAACATTATAGATTGAATTTGACTCTTTTCAAACGTGCTTATTACTTTTTGAAATAGTATACTTCATTATGGCAATTCAATATTTTGGGCATTTTTGTATCGTTTTAATGTAAACAGCAAAAACTACGACGGCCTAGTCCACACTTCGATATAATGTTCCGCGTTTTTTTTTGCTAGCTGTCCCGATTCATTGTTGAAATTCAATTTCCCAACAATATCTCCTGTGTTTATCTTACATTATTACTTTTACATAAAAATAGAGATGTGAAAAAAACAAAACAAAGAAGAGCCTTAGGTTCGCTGCTAAATTATAGGAAAATCTTCTAGAAGTGGTTGCGCAGGTGTTCAAAGCAAATACTAAACTGTAGTTGACACTTCATACTACAACGTGGAAAAAAAGAAAGTCCGTCACGCAGGAGCTGCATAACTAAGCACTTTCCTCAGAATTTGGGTAGTGTAGACTGCTTTCCAGAACAATTTGCTTAAAATATCCTACATAAATAAAATAAAAACATGAATAGTTCTCTTTTAAATTTGTAATGAGTAACTGATCAATTATTAATTTGCTTCCAGAGTTATGTTTACACATGGTACCTATTACACTACGTAATAAAAACAAAAAACCTCATATTATCGTATTTTGATCTAATGCAGGAACAGGATACAGTCACTCTAGTGGTAGAAAGCGCTCCTTGCGGCGGCTTTGTGAACCTACGTCGTCGGCTTTCCGATTGACCGATTCAGCTCATTTTTACAACACTTCTTTCTCACGAGTTAACCATGACGTATACCGCGTTTCGTTACAATACAGCAGAAATTACGACCGGTATGAGTATATTAGGAATTTGGCTCCGGAGTAAACCCCCCCTCCTAATGAACCGATTTAGTTTATTTTTATATCTCACTTTTCTCTCTATATTACCACTACGAATACCAAGTTTCGTTGAAATATAACAAATATTACGGCTGACATAGTCAAATTAGTATTTTGGGTTCGGGGTAAACCCCCCCCCCCCTTCCACTGGACCGACTTTGGTGGTTAACGAACTCGTTCAATCGTTTGCTAATTGAATGCTATATAACAAGTTTCGTGACGAAAAAACAAAAACTCTGGCCGCTATCGTGTTAACAGACATATATATATAGATAGATGTATATAAATTTTAACGGGGGTCATTTTCGGTGTCTACTAGGTAGGATCGATAAAGATTTGAAGACATTTTTCAAAAATTCCGTCATGAGTCCAACCTCAATAGCTACTTTCCTTCGGAGGAAAGTGCTAAAACACACGCTCCCGTGGAAGTTGTGGATAGAATTTGAAATTTTTACCGTCTGACGGCGTCCTACCCCCTCTACCTGGCACTCCCCCTCCCGCCACTCAGCTCCCACTACGGTAATCAGTCCCCACCACGACTGACGGCCCCCTCCACTGGCTGGATGTCTTACGGTCCGCCTATCGGCTTAAGACATGGGACTCCGGGAGGGTCAGTGTGTCTTCCTGGAACACACTCAAGGCCTGCATACTGAATTGAGAACAACTGCGACTTGCCTCTTCTTTCTCACGAGCCCTACAAGCCTCCAGTCTCTCAGCGACACACAAGCCTCCAGTCATCACAAGCCGATGCAACGGGGAGACTCAGATCTTCAATTACATTGTGTCGCAATAATGTAACAATGTCTCCCGTTTCGATGGAAACCAGAACTAGAATCATGTAGATCCCCAATATGCTGGTGATTCACAAGAAATGTTGCGGGACTGAATCGTAACTTAGTATCGGGTCTCCAGCATTGTTGCATAACTTTGTGTCCAATGATGGACTAGGCCTATGGTCATAAGTCACATGAGGGCCCAAGCTACACCTTTGTTGCACCTAAATCGTTGGGTTCAATATGGAGAAATAGTAGAGAACATAGACCAAGGGGTCTCTGCACATCTAGATCCCGTAGTTCTACATACATGAATATATCTATGACGTCTCACTTATTAATCTATAAATATATGTTAACAACAAATATTTGAATAGTATTATATTTTCGAGACCAACACAAAGTGAATTTTTAATTTGCAATTATATTTTCCTTGAAGCTAACTATAAAAATACTAACATTAAGAAAAAAGTAAGTTTGGCAAGTTGGAGGTAATTATCTCGATTCCCTTTCCTGAAACCTGGTCCTTAAGAAAAGTGTGCTTCAGAACCGCTTTTCCTAACTCTGATTCCTTAAATGTTTCTTCTTTACGGTTCAGCACTGAAACTTCCTTCTGAGGAAATAAAGTTACTTCCTTCAAGAACTTCATAAAACCACAAACAAAAAAGAAAAAATGAACAGAAAGTAAAATCAACATCTCACAGTTCCTTGGGGTTTTGTGAGTTTTAGAAAATCTAAATTCCTTAATTCTTATCATTAAAAGTTATATTCATCAAGTTAATGTCTATGGCCTACTAAGAAATCAAGTGATTCGTGGTAGCACTTATCAACTCAATTTTGTACTAATTTTATAAAAAATTGGCCTTCCAGAGAGCGAACAGAC
Source organism: Gonocerus acuteangulatus (assembly GCA_946811695.1). NCBI lineage: Eukaryota > Metazoa > Arthropoda > Insecta > Hemiptera > Coreidae > Gonocerus > Gonocerus acuteangulatus. Next base: position 49,587,447 of record OX328129.1, read on the forward strand.
AAATATATATCAGGCCTCAAGGGCCATGAGGGGCAGATACTGTAGAAGTATCTGATTCCTGACCATACGGCTCACTAGGGAAATAGCGTGTTCAGTACTATGCTCCGGCCGCCTGATTTTTCCTCTTCACAGGTACCCATTAATTAAATTTAAGGCTAGGTGAGCCTAGGGGCGATCTGGAGCCCCAAATTCAGCCCCCATCATTAGCCATATTTCATCAAAACCTTTCCTGGAAAAATCATATTTTCCAAATTTCCCGTCGATTCATGTTTATCCTCAGACAGCTCAACCTCTCCCGCCATCTCCTGCCAACAGAGACCCGTCAACTCCTTGTAATCTCCCTATTATTCCCCCAGTTTGACTATGGTTGTTTGGTGAACGGTAGACTTTCTGGCGATCGCGAGGTAAAACTCAAAAGCCTCATGAACTGTTTTATCCTGGGGATCCCCAGACCCACCTACCACATTTCTACCAAGAGCTAAATTGTTTATTCCCCTTCGACAATTCACCCTCTGCTCAGTCCTTTACCTTTATTAATTCGATCCCGAAGACCTTCTTATATTTTTCAACTCCTTAAATTTAAACCCTCTGTTCCTTCCCACCGTACTGCATAATTCGAAAAATCATTTGTCACCAGTGCAACCTCGCTATGGATAAGGCGTGTCAACGTTTTAGGTCATCAACGCCATTCCTTTGTCTAGCGAATAATCTGTGATGGTTGTATGCAGCAAAGATTATTCGCTATCATATACATACATTCAAATTAATAAGTAGTATAATATTACATGAGTCTGATAATGCTAATAATTATTTTTAAACGAATCTAGTCAGGAGCCTTCCTCTTCAATGAGTGACGTATCATTCAACTTCGGTGGTGATTTTATATACTGTCGGACTGATTATGTTTTGCTATTTAATTCTGCCTCTACCAGAAAGTCAAAAAGTCTTGATATTTGTTTGGGGTCATCGGCTAATATTTCATCAATAGAGTAAATCAATATGCGTGGAATTCCTTACCTCTGTCTGTTCGCTATTCCACCAACCTGGAAACCTATAAATCCCGACTCTTCCACCACTTTCTAGACCTTCAAGTTTTAACCAATCTCTAATTTATATAAAAGCTGTAGTATATTAATTTTATATATTAAATTGTTTACTATTCTGTAAATTCAAAATTATTCCTATGGGACATGTGTCCGGGAATAAGAATTGTCAAATTTTCATTTGACACTGAGCCCCTAAATGTGTATATGTATATATGTATATATATATATATATATATATATATATATATATATATATATATATATATATATATACATACATCAATTTGAACCACCCTTTTTGTCTTGATCTATGGGTTCTAAGGGTGGGTTTACACTTGATAGTTATTGCAGGATATTTATGTCAGAGAGAAATTGCGACTAATGAAAACCATGTAAAATGTATGTCTGACATAATTGCTCATGGTTTACACTAGTCAGAATTTCTCTCTGATATAAATTTCCTACAATAACTATCCTAGTGTAAACGCACCCTAAAACGTGAACATATTCTATTCGACATTTCGGGATTACCTCATGAGGTCAACCTCATTAGGGGGTTTCCTCCCTACGAAGGAAACGCGCTTAAACTGGTACATTTTCCTTTTTAACCCTCTTTATATGCAGTTATGCCCTACATGTTTCGTGGCTATAATGCCGCCCTTAGAGGAGATGAACAAACACAAATTATTTTAGTTGCATGAAGTTGTTATAAAAAATGACTGTAACGTTTTATAAATATGAGAATTAATAAATCTTTAGACGTTGGGCAGTTTCCATAAATAATTAAATGGAAGTGAAAAACTATAGTGAATTAACGAGATGAAACAAAAATATTTGGGGTAAAGTACGATAGATATTCCTTTACCACCTAAAATATTCTTTATATTATAGGTAGGTACCTGGTTATTTGCTTAATAATTTATTCCTTAAATTTATTTTATTCACTTGTTATAGCTAAATGCTGATAAGTGGCTGTTTTGAGATGCCTAAAATTAAAATAAGCCCGACCATGAACCTCTGAAGAAGCAGCAGATGTAAACCTTAATCCCAGACTCTGGCAATGTTTTATTCTTCATCCTCTCGCTCTTTTAATCCTCGAGAAATAAAAAGTGTCCCTACAAACGAGCTCGGCCGGCTTTACAACCGACTTGATTAAATTCCCTAGAGAAAAATTTAATTTCTAATTCATTTTATTTTATTAAATTAAGAATAATTTTATGTACATATATTGGAGTGTGAGCTTAGTGGCAGAGTACTCAACTATTAATCTGGAGGATCTGAGTTCAAAAATCGACCGCGTACTAAAGATTTTATCTTCTAGTGTCGTCGTTTTGGGTTGGATTTGGGGTTCCAGACCATCCCTAGGCCCTCCCAGCTTATAATTAATGTAATATACACCTGCTGTGGGAAAATCACGCTCTCGGAGCATAGTACTGATCGCACTATCTTCCTATTGTGCTGTATGTGTATCGTCAAGAGTTTTGTAACAAACACTTAGCGACTCCCCTTGTCATTTATTTATCGACATTGAAAATACAAGTCGAACTGGAAATATTAACCCTTTAAGCCAAATATCATGTCATTAGGAATCAAAGGAGTCCATTGTAGCAAATCTTCTTCGTTTTGCTCTGTGTTCACGTGAAGACCGCTCAAGAAACGTAGGAAAGGATGAAGAAGCCCAAAATGCATTCTCAAATTACAGTTTAATAATATAAGCGATGCAGCCGCATTTCGATCCTCAGAATCATTATCAAGCTTCAAGGTACCCAAAGGGCCTTATTAATATCAAATGTGAAAAACGTGGTTGCAGATATACTATGTCACATGTATGAGTAAGTGCAAGTCTCAATTTCCTTAATATCACGTTTCATAATAATCTTACACATGATGTATCTTCAACCCTGCTAATCAAAGCCATGAACACGTTTTTCACATTTGATATTAATAAGGTATTTTTGGTATCTTGAAGCTTGATAATGATCCTGAGGATCGAAATGTGGCTGCATCGCTTGTATTATTAAACTGTAATTTGAGAATGCATTTTGGGCTTCTTTATCCTTTCCTATGTTGTCCATTAATTAATTTACCACAAGTCGGGTGCCGTTACAATGACTAGGCAGGCTTTTATCCCGCAACGTAATTATTACCGATCCTATTTTTAATCGCAGCTTATAAGGTGGTAATCCGCGCGATTCCGGTGAATTTAAGAATTCCGTTGGATAGTTGACATTAGCATGGTTAGTAACGGAATTAATCGTTTAGAAATTCATTAAATCGCCAGCTATCTTATTTTGAATTAGAAAATTCATTTCGTTGACATCAACGTTTTTTGCAGCCAATTTAACTCATTCGCTGAACGAAAAACCATTTTAGCAGACTCAACAGTTATTTTACCATTACCAATAACGAGAAATGTTTTGGACAAAACCTCTCCAGATTGGTCGTTCAGCGATTAGACTCTCATTTTCATATTTAATTTGAGCGTTTTAACGTGTTTTCATAAAATGGATAATTTAAAAAGCGTTAATTTTTTTGGTTGCGTGCATGCTGCAGTTGTGCAACATAACGGCACAGTGATGCCAAACCAATCTGTTTGGAATATTGGGAATCAATAGGTCTGTAGGTACTTGAACTGTTCTGATTTCAGTATCATTTGTAAGGCATTTTTTGTGAGTCGAATGAGACTACTACTAATTCGATAGAATAATTATTTTCAAGAATAAAGGTTCTTGACGTATTCCTCTTTATTCAAATTTGTGCTCATAACGAATAAATTTAACAGTTTCTGAAGAGATAGTTAGTGTCCGCCTACCTTATTACTCCTTGACTATGGATAAATTTATACCACCGAGACACATTAAGTCCTAACTCCTGAATTGCCGAGGCCTTTGTAATGGGGTCCTGAAATAGACAGTTGTGTCCTGGGAGTGATTACTTCTGGCAGGCGGCTCCCTAAACTTTGCCCTATTCCAAGTTGGGAATTCGAGGACGGTTCTCCGCCGAACAATGGAGCAACCACCGTTTAGGCTTACGATAGCTCAATTTTAACGTTCTGTTAAATGCCTATCCTATATAATGGTAACAGGTTATTTTGCGTCACTCAAGAGGGAATACCCTTCTTAAACATTTATAGTGTAGCAGGAAATGTTCTGAACGGACCCTAAAATGAGAAAACTCCCTGCTGCAGGCGGAACTGGAACCACTATCTTCCGAATGAGAGTCCAAGGCCTTAGCTACTTTTAGTATAAACTTGGTACTCTTTATACCATTGTATTAACTATTTTGACCAAACAAGTGTAAGATATTCCATTTATATAAGAAGTCGGCAACGAATGCGATTGGCAAATTTGGAGGTTAATATGTAAACGCCATTTTGTACATTTTGGGTAGTCTTGTTTAGTCATTAAGTGTCCATGAACAAGCACTCGAGTTAAAATCGCCTCTGCTTTTAGATTACCGCTTATGCTGAATGGCCATTTTACCAGTGTGTGTTTTATTTTTCGTAGTTCATTGTCGGTGATGTTTTCCCATACTGTCTTCCATAGATGGTCATATGCTATTTGCATCTATGTTTTGGCTTGTTTTTAATTTACTTGTCAATTTAAATGCAAATTAAAATATTCCAGGTTTCTACAAAGATCATATTTTACAATGCGATATTATTCTTTGAGGAAGAGTAGGGTTCGACAATCGTTTCCTAGTGATTTAGCAGTATCGGATAACCTCCTTTCAAACAACTATATAACCAACTTCCACTTTTTCATGGCGATAGAGCCAATGTTGATTTAACAGTTCCATATTTACAATCCTTCCTCTGTAAACTCGTACAAGTTGCCTCAATCCTCTCAAAGAAACATGCTACTGCCTGTCAAATAAAGACATACATTCAGTCAAAAACGAATCCATAGGCCAAAATATAATTGAATATATGCATATAAAGGAATTCAAGAAATAAGCAATGGTATTATTTGTACAGATTTTTTTTTAAAGATATATAAGTATTTTAACGCAATAATAAGTAAATAAATATTAAATTTATCATCAGTTAAAAAAATATATGTTTCCATGCACTATACAAAGCAATATTTGAATGTCCATAAATTTTGTTTAATAACTTCTGGGTCCTCCTTTTGGTTTTAGGATTTCATGTAGTCTTCGTTTCATAATCAAAACCATTATTATTATTATTATTTTTTTTTTTTTTTTGTTACCTGATTATTAATTTTATTCCATTCTGCCTCTTGTGCAGTTTTCAGTTCTTCTTTCTTGCGGATGTTGTGATGATGTAGGTCATGTGATTGTGGAGGTGTTTTTAATTAATTTGGAACATTATAGACCGACTATCCTATTACTTTTCTACCTGTAGGTTTGGGGACATTGTCCGAACTCAGAAAAATAAAAAATGCTATACTAATAATACTTCCTTAAATTCCTTTATTGCATATATTCAATTTTATTTGACTGTATGGAAAATATTTTGATTTAGTGTACATATGAGGTCAAGGGGTCTTAGTAACAAACTCAATGTTTTGAGGAAAAAGGAGTCTAAGTTGAATATATGTGCTAATAGCAAAAATTAGATTCTTACAGTTCCGATCATACTAGACGACTCCTCAGGTCCTTCAGCTGTTTATTATCGATGATACATAATAGGTACATCATCCAGTTTATGATTAATGTGCAAACGAATTGGGGAATCCACACATAGAGCCCTTAATTTCCCTCTGGACTTAATATTACAAAAGTGACAATACCCAAGAGAACCCAAGCTGGGTGGAAGCAACCGCCAAGAAAATCACTTGAATCTTTTCACCACACACAAGATTACAGTATTCAAAGCCCGTTCCTGTATCTAACTGATTTTGTTCAGAAATGTCACTTAGGTCCCTTGACTTCTGTGGCCCTCATGTCATCTTTCATATGATTTTATATTATAATCTCTGTAAAACTGATTTTACTTCAATTTATTTATTTTACTTTATCTACTATTAAATATCTTGTAAAATAATTTTGCTGTTGTGGTGCTGGACAATTAAATAAATGCTATAATATATTTAACGAACGAAAACTTAATCGAAGATACTAAAAAGGCTTGCTTAAGTTGATTCTGGTTGTGCCCGCTCTTGGCGGGCTGAATTGGCGCCCCTAGAGGATAGCATGACAGGAGATATATATATTCCAAGAGAGAGGAAGAAGGATGGAGCGTAGCTAGTTGTTAGGGTCAGGTCAGCCCTAATTCCGAAGGGTAGGGCGAATCTCTAGAGAGAAGGCCAAGGGGAGTACTTATCTTCAACACACTCCATTTCCTTCCTAGTCTATCTCTACAAGTCCTTCAAGGGTTCTCGTACAATTCAAATAGTTTATCTCCTTGTTGGTTTCATCAAGGATACAAGGTGATGGATTTATTACTCCTGTCATTGGAAATTTTATTTGTCTATTTGTCTTATGCTATTTTTTCATAAAGAATGACGTAATTCTAGATCACATCTTTGGTATTGGGTTACTACCTTGTGCGATCAAAATCGGTCATTTTCTTGAATTTATAAATAACGAATAAATCAAGATTTTTCAATTCTTTATATCAAACGTTTTATATGGTATGTTAAAGTATCCAAAAAAAAAAAAAAAAAATCCATGCTTCGAAAAAAAATTGGTGGCACTGTGTCTGACGAACGGAAACCCTCTTTTTCACGGGCGATAGTCTGCGTACGTAGGATTGCTTAGAAATATTATATATTTTTTTTAAATGGTTTATCATTATTCAATTTCTGTTCAAATATCTGTCGAAAATCATTATAATTCAATGAATCGAAAAAAAATCCTACGTATTTTACTAGCAAATATCATTAGGAAGCTGCAGTTAAAAGTTTAATTTGATCGGGTAAAAATGGTAGACGCCAGAGTATTGACTTATTAATTGATTTTGTTTCTTTTTACAATACTTCTTTCTTTTGGCTGAATATGACTTATGCCTAGTTTCGTTGCAATATAATGAAAATTTTGGTCGTTCGGGGCATTTTAATAATTTTTGCCATGAGTGATCCTTCTTCCATTTGGACACATTTAGCTGGTTAACGAGCTCGTTAAATCGTTTCTTAAGAGAATGCTATATTTTAGCGGCGAAAAAAATAATTGGGACCACTATTTTGTTAACACACAGGGGACGCTAGGTTTGTTTAAAATTGCGTGGGAGGGGGGCTCGGAACCACCGGATCAGAGAGCCATAAGGGGAGTCAGTTCATATAAAGGGCATTAGAATACGAGGTCAGAGGATTTAATGATCATGATTTCATAATAAATACTACTACTGGATATATATATATATATATATATATATATATATATATATATATATATATATATATATATATAAAATTTTTGGAATCTGTAGGAAAAAATATTTCAAAACTTCTTTTATGACAGCAACCTCAATTACCATATTTCTTCGGGTGCTGAATACGCCAATGTAAAGAAGCTGACCAAACCATTTCGAACGAAACATTCATTGGAGCATAATCCAAATTTGTGTTTGAGAGGTGGAAGGACTGGCTCAGCTAATGTTTCCACGAGAATACTTTTTTCCGTCGAGATTCGAGTGATTGCAGAATGTGCGGTGTTTGACGGCCCGGTCCGCTTCATTTGCATCGATGTAAATCTCGGGGATAAACCTGGGGAACGGGGGGTATTTGTTCTAACCTTCTCCAAAAGGGATAAAACTTATTTTTTCGACTTAAAACTTACAATTGGATTATAACTATGATTTTTTTTTTAGTTTTGATCTGATACTAATACTAATATTACTTACTAATAAAACTGTAATTACTAATACTAATACTGCTAATACTAAACGGAATTCTTGTGACTTGCCTAAGAGAAAACCTCAGATTTTTAGAATAATCTAACGTTTCCTCTAATCTTAAGCCTTTTCTTAGCCGAATCCCAACCATTCCTAGACTTCTTATAGACTCAACGGCTAACTCATTATAAAATATCTGTCATGCTTTGTCTCCTACCAGTTTCTTTTTGTTGGGCGTATTCGGGTGTAGTGAAGGATCACAGAAACAGGTCAGAGGATACAGATTGGAAAGTTGGCCGTCGCTAAACAAACAGTGTCCAATCCACCCAGAGTACTATTTCTTTCTTTCTCAAAGAGCTTTCACAATGTTTAAACACAAGTTAATGACCACGAATGAAATGTAAATAACAAAAAAATGTTGCAGGGTATATAGTAGAAGAGGGCGAGATTAGGACGGAAGGATTAAACGGGGGAATTTTGGAGGAGTTGGAAAAACCAAGGGGGCAGCGTTGGACCGCGGGATAAGGGTGAGGTCAGATGAGTTTTCCCCTATTTACTTGAATATATTCTACAAACTCATCTTCTGACCGCACAATTGTTTCAAGGTCCCTTGTTGCCGCCTTGATTTTTCTGGAAAATATTAATTAATTAAAATTACTTTTGAAAACAATAATTGCCTAAACGTTTAAATATATAGGGAGTCTCCTATATGCGTGCCACGATTGAATGACCTTTTAAACCGTTAGAGATATCGCAAAATCACCTAAGACCAAAGTTGTAGCTCTCAGCGAGGTCTTGCAGATGCGTCATTTAAACCCAAAATTAGTATTAACATGGGAAATAGGTTTCGGCCGCCATTTATTGTTATGCAGTAAGGAATTAAAAAAAAAAAACGAAAATACACAAGTTTATTTATTTTTTAATTAGTTTTCGAAAATTTATTAAAACCGTGGGGTAAAGAGGAAACAATAATTTTTTAGATTAACTAAAAGTTCTGGATGAGAGCTAAAACTTAGATTTTTTTTTTCGATTTCGCGATATCTCAATCGGTTTAAACGATATTTCGATAGTATCCCCCTTTGGATAGTATGCGGAAATTTTTCGCTGAAACCCAATCATTCATCGACTTCGTATCGTATCGTTCTGACGGATAACTATTTACAACTCAAATCTTTATTTTTTCTGAGACATACACTTATATTCTTTTGTTTCCTCTCTCACAGACTCAAAAATGTTCCGTTTTGATGAAATTTGATACTGAAAAATATTTGATTGTGAGATTGCTAAGGTCAAGTTTTTTAACCAGCAGAATCCGTCTACCGGAATATTTGTGCGGAAAAAAAACTGTTGCGTTTTTGCATTACAAGACTTCCAGCCTGATTAGTTACACCTTTTTATGAGTAATCTTTTGAGCATTCAGTCCATGGGTGTGTTTACCTTCCTCTGTATTTAATATAGATATAACATATTTAGGTCTCAATAATAATAATACTTGTTCTATGGGTTTATGCCTACTCACCGTCGGATGCATGGAATACCGGTGGATACGGTGGCTGGTCAGGGCCTTCTGGGCTGGTACTCTCGCTTGTCGTGCTTGTTCCTGGCGCAGTAGATCCTGTACTGTTCCTCATTGCAGTGCCGACCTCTTCCACCTCTACAACATAGACATCCACCACCTGCATCACTCATAACTGCACTTAATAACTACAAAATTATTTATTTATGTTTTACAGCTTTACTGATTACAGGGCGTAGAATTAATTCGGGAAAGGTCGCTCATCGAGGCGTCGGATAAGCTTTGTTATTAAGGGTTACCACAGGAATGTTATTTTAATCGAAAAGTCACTCACTAAGTTAGCTTGTGCGTTCCGCTATACAACCAAGCAAGGATCACTTGTCTTGAGTCACTAATTGCGCTAGTCAGTCATTATCTGCGGTACCGTGATCCGTATGGTGACAACAGGAAGCTTAAGAAAACTGCTTTGTGTGTCTCATGATTTCCTATGAGATTATGAGTTCTTTTGTTTTGGCCAGGAATAACCATGAATGGTTCTCTCAGACCACAGCCATATTTCAATACTTTTCACAAAAGGGATATTTTTTCATAAAATGTATGCATTTTGTAAGAATTATGGTTTAGCTCTTTCCACTTGAGGCCCATAAACGTGCTATTACGTGGGATTAAATGGCACCTGCGGTGACCTGAACTATAGCCCGTTCAGTTAGATGGAATAGTTCTAATCCCGCATGCGCGAAATTTGAGGGAAACATTTCCGATGGTTCCGTCGTTTGCAACCCCATTACAATGAACAACACGCTACTTTAAACTCAATAAAAACTCATTACGTCTCGTCTGGGACCAGTGAAGGCAAGGGAGATAGTGTTTAATATTTATCAATACTTAGCCAAAGCTAAGGCTGAAAGTAGAAAATGAATTTTATTTATTAATTACATTGGCAGTATGGACCTTTATATGTATATGTATTTAATTGTTAGGAAGAAGGAATTTTGGGACCAATTTATTTAAGCGTTTTTGTCCTATTTGGACTCCCCAAATGAGATCTTCTGGAGCCTTCCCAAACAGGTGTAAAATGAACTGTAACGACATAGTTCAGTTAACCGGACTACTATATTCCCGGTTATATTTAATTCATCCTCCGAGAAGTAGTCAGTCCTTCGTAAATTCCTTGTAAAAGGAGTCCTTTAAAGGATGTAATCAGGAGTATTGGTTCTGAAGGAGGAAATAACCTGGAATTATCCACAGCCATTTGCTTAATGAAATTATTACAGAAGCTAAGCACGTTCCTCTCACCGCCTGGTCTAATTTCTGTGTAATATACTGAAAAAGGAAGCGGAGTCTGTATTTGCATCTGTCAAAAATAGATTTGGTTCTTGACTACTTGCTTGTTAGATATGTCATTATTGAGGCTGATTGGTTTAGTTATCCATTGAAATAATTATTCATCAAAAACTCTATTATCACAGAGCAGCTGCTAGTTTTCACACGCCCGCCACCAAGGACCGCTGGTGATCGTTCATAATTTAATTTTAGTTACGCGCCTAAAAATGTGCCTTACCACACTTTATATATTGTAAGACTTGATATTGTTACGTATGCGCAATTTCCTTTCTTTCATCTTCATATATTCTGTTTAGTTCTCCACAAAACTTTCTAAAATAATCGAAAAAAGTCTGACTCATAGGAAATGTCTTACGATACATGATTCCATATAATTCTTATTCTTGGTGTGAATTTTTAAAAGAGTATCAAAACATAAATTCGTATGTTCCTTTTAACATTATAAGGTTAAAAAAATTGAAATATAAGCTGCAATGAAACATATTTTATTTTTCCATTAGCTGAAAGCGACTATTTCCAATTTTTATGATTATCAGCTTCCGCTAGTTCATAAGGAACAGAATATTACGAAAAAAAAGGTAGTCCTTTTTATTTTGTTTGTGTCCGACTTGCAGCAACTGTGTCATCATAGCGCGTTTCCATAAGAGTGTTATTCCTAGTGTCGTTTGGAAAAGTTGGAATAGATATAGTTAACATTTAAACACCTAATCGAATTAAATCTAGAAGAAAAGTGAGATTTTAGGCGCCATCAGGACTGAAAACGTACAGTTGTGGGAGTTACTCACTCGGCCACTTTAACTTTCGAAAAGGTGTATTAAAAATAACAAAAATTTTTTTTTTTTACTTATCTTCTTCTATCGGCAAATTAATTTCAATGCTAACAGCAATTATAAAAACAAGTAATGAGAGCGACGAAACCAACACCCTCGAATTCTTAAGCACTTATTTTTCTTATTATTCTTCTTGGACACAGATCTTCCAATCGAAAATTACTTAAAAACCGCTTTGTAAGAGAAATATACGAAGATGACACATTACGTGTCGAAAAATTAAAATATATTGTGAACAGATTTGCATACCCCTCGATTTCTCTAGAAGATATAGTTCCGGAATATCAAGTGTTTGGGCTTAAACGCTTACATGGATTTTGTAGAGAAAATTGCGTGGAACTTCTACAAATCCTCGCGGGGGAACATTAAGTCGTGGGTCAATTAAGTTGGTAACGTCTGTTAGTCAAGGAGTCTGAAGTGCTTTTAAGCTTAGCTAAAGTTTTAATGAGTAAGATCTCACTTGCGGAAGAACTAACTTCTACTGATTTGAGAAGTGTTACCTCTTTGGATGAAGTTGTATAGCCTTTCAAAAGGCCATAGTCATATTACTAATTTCAATCAATTCACTTTAAATCTAAAATCGACTACTTGTACTTATAATTAGACTTAAAGTTATTCTTCAGCATAAATTATAACGTTTTCTTCGTTATAATATTATTTAAAATAATTTATTTTGAAGAATAAACTAATATATATATATATACACACACACACACACTCACACAAATATTGTTGTCTGTTCGTTTTCTCACTGGCTGAAAAATGGTCCGATTATGATGAAATTCGGTACAAAAATCATTTGTATAATTTGAAGGATCAAGTTCGTTAGCCAACGCATCCAATCTGCCTGCTGAAACTATTACTTTGGCGATAAAAATCGTAGATACTTCGGTCTACGGGCTTCTAGGTACACTATTTAAAGGCGTTAGAAATCAAATTATACGCGTTTCAAGACTATCTATAACCGTTTTGGAGAAAAGTGGAAGGAAATAATTTACTTGAAATTTTCTTATATTTCTTCGAAACCTGTTAGGTAGTTGTGAGAATCTGAAGGTATCTATTAAGTAATAGTAAAGCTTAATAAATTTCATAGAAAAATGGATTTTGTGCAATTTTCGATACTAAAGTGCAAAAAAAAACAAAGTGTTGTTTTTTTCTGTACCTCAGTTTTTAATTTTTTTTAGTTGTATTTTTTTTTCATTTAAACACGATAAGTAAATGAGATGCTTGTTTGTATTACTTGTTGCATGTTGTAGCGGATGTTGGGTGAGGGAACGAGTTATTTCCGCTTGGCTACTGCCAGTTTCCTGTTTATTGAGGCGCGGAAATCTCGATTTTCATTGAATGTTTTTGCAGATGTTTAAATTTTTGTAGAAATATCGAAAAAAAAGTATTAACTGTTCCTATTACAAGTTTTTCAATCGAAACTAGGAATAAATATGTTATGGAAACACGCTAACTTGACGCAGTTCCTTGAAAGTCAGATTTTTTATTGAACATGATTAATTAACATTCATTTTACTCAATATTTTCAATGTATTTTAGCTTTATTACTACTTAATTTGTATTGGTTTATAACATTCATCTGCATATTTGCTCAATTAGGAAACCCGTTGGCCGTGAGTGTTAATGTGTGGGCACTGAACAATCCGTGCCAAGGGTCGTCGGTTCGATTCCCACTATGGCGTGGTGGCTTTTCTTTCGAAATAAGAAAAAGCCCTATCCTGAGAATTTGATATACTGGCTAGGATAGGGCGGTAGTCTATACATAACGCGCGTTAAAATTCTTAGTTAATAATAATGGACGTTAAAATTTAAATAAATGAATATTTTCACAAATAAATAGGCTACAATTCCCAACTGGTTGCATGGCAACATCGAAAGAATCTTGTTTTGTACAGTACGACCTCTTCCCGAGGGCAGTCTTGCGATCTCCCATGGAATGCGAAACCCCACGGGGGATCGCAGAGAAGCCCTCATCTAGTGAGCGTTAGATGGATGGTGTGTTATGGGACTGAGTTTCCACAATCTGGAGCGCGCACACCTGTTCCGTTCATGAAGGCGATCTCCGCATTTCGGTTAAGTATAGGCATTGCAAGTCGGGTACACCCGTCTTCGTCAATGTCCAAAAAACCCGTAGATTCCTTCTAAAGAATTGAACCCCCTTTAGCTCTTTTGCATTAATACGTTGATTGTTTGCAACAAGTGTCATAATATCCTCAATATCGCCAGCCCTTGGTCAGTGTTCCATATGGAAATATCCAGATCTGAATCGCGAAAACCACCTCTGAGCAGTGTTTCCGGTCAACTGACTCGTTACAGATCCTAGATTAACAAAAATTACGAATGACTTATCTTGCCATGCTGTTATATAATATCCGATACCTGATTTGGTTAAGCAACCTGCACGGAGAGTAGAGAAACTTCGTTGAAATCCGAGCAGTCATTGAAGTGCTTAATTTTTCCGAGATATTTTCGACAAGAAAGGTGGAAAAACGTCGGTAGTCTCTCCTTTATTATCAAGGGATGAACAATGTATTGGATTGCTCCTTTGGTTTGCGCTTCGGAAATTCAGATTAAAAGAATTTCAATTTTTTATTACCTCAATATCCCACACGTTAGAGATGTTTTATTATCCAGATTCCAACATTTCCACCCTAAACTTTACACTCATCAAAATCCTGAAGTCCTCTTCCTATCAAGCGACACCCACCCACTCTGTCGACAAAGGCAACTCGGAAGACAGTGGTCCAGGGATCTGCTGCAGTGACCGAGTGAAGCAATGGCTTTCTCTTTGTTCGAGCACGTCAATGTCGATGTCGAATGTCGACCGATCTCTCTTCGACTTTAGCCACTTCGGAGTAGACGGGAGCTTTTGTAGGTCTCTTTCCACGACAACTGAGCGTCCTTCTGGCGTTAATCGAGGATGAAGTTGGGAGGCCTATAATATATTATCATTTATCATATTACCAGATATATTTATATTTAGGTCTAGCTGACCCGGCGAACTTCGTACCGCCTAACAGTCGATTCTTTATTTTTTTTTTAATACTTATTCTGCTATTCGGGACATTATGTCAAAAAATAAAAATTATAAAACACTTAAAATTCTTTTAATAGTCACTAAAAATCACAATGAAAATTACAATTTCAGATTTCTTATTATGATACCTAATTATTATATTTCATTTTATTTTCTATTATTCTAAATTAAGTTTCATTTTTATTGTATTACTTTATGGTACACGATATTTTTTGTTTGATTACCTGGCGCGTAAACAAACAGAGCAAATGGTTTTCCGACATGGTAACAGGCAACATACAATTGACCATGCGAGAAACATGGGTTTTCTAGATTAATACCACAAACACTTAATGACTGACCTGGGATTTGTTTACTGAGTTCATAGGTCCAATAGCAACACAGCTGCAGGCACTGTAATGAATTCACAGCAGCTTTTTTTTTTTTTTTTTTTTTTTTTTTTTTTTCAATAATAGAACAATAAATGATTTGATAAGAAAAATACGAAACAAAACAACGATACAATAAGACTTAACTACAATGTGTCTTAATGCAGACTCTTAAATAACAAGACAATGCTTTTCTTTCCTGTCTCTATAGCTTTGCTTCCTCTCTCAGCTCAGATATCCTCTTAGCAAAAAGTTTTAGACAGAAAATAATACGTTAACTGTTAAAAACATTATAATTGAGAACATATGTTTTTATTGAAAAATGAATTTCCATTAACGAAGTAAATAATAACCGAAAAATGTCGTTTTTAGACTTTTTCAGGTAATTTTTCTCTCCGTAAGAACCATCCTCGTACTTCAAGGAATATTGTAAAAACATAATTAGCGAAATCGGTTCAGTTGTTCTCGAAATTTGCGCTTACCAACACATTTAGCGATTCATTTTTATATAATAGATGTTACGTATAATCAATATGGAAATCAACACAGAAAAACGTGCAGGTTATTTTTACTAGAATTACAACCGCATGAAATAAATAAATCCATTATTTGCAATACACAACAGTGTCTTGGCATATTTTAATAGCATCCTCTTCTCTTCTATTTAAGTCCACAGCTTACGCTTCTGTTGAAAAGGCTCGATTCATCCACGTAATTGTCAAACAATGAAATGTTTACGTAACTAACTCTATTGAAACCAATGACGTACTTCCTTTAGATTCAAGTTTCTCTTGCATTTTTATCATCCCCATTTTCACGTGGAAATACTCCCAAATTTACATGGTCATAAAAAACTACTTTTGAAGAAAAACGATTAAATTTCGGAAATTGTGTATGAATTGATTTTTTTTTTTTTTTTTTTTTTTGCATTGAGTAACAAATTGGTAGAGTAATTCTGAAAATGTTCCCTAGTTATGACACAGCGATTAATTCCAGCCGAGTACTACGAACGGTAATGGAAGTTTTAATAGGAGTGAATGTGGGCCGGGGCTTTTCTACCCTTCTCGCGAAAATTATGGAATCAACTCTGCTCAAACTGGGGTCGCATTTGTCATTCTCAGGGGTATAACATTCGGATGGGTGTAAAAGTATATAAAATATATCAAATCCATATATTGACAGAAATATATATATATTTATATATATATATATATATATATATATATATATATATATATATATATATTATATATATATATATACACACACAATATTTCTAGTATTACTAGTATTTATATGTTACTTGCCCGATATTGTTATTCCTGTATGTTTCAAAACAGATTTAAATTTAAATGACTACTATAAGACAGATATATGTGAACCATGACTGAAAGAGGAATAGAGCGCTGTGAACGATGACGGCTTATAAAAATAACCAAACACCAAACATCCTACTAATTATTACTAACTAATATATTTAAAATTATATCTCTATCACTAATTACGACAATAAAAAAAATATCAATCTCGTAGTGCAATGGAGTGTACGATATATCTGGATAGTCTATCATTAGCCAACACTAACAAACTGGATGAGTTATCCACGCGAGAATATGCCACGTCCGTGTGAAAAACACGTCGTCACCAAATCTAAGCCAAAACCACACATCATTTGGCATCGCGACTTATTGATTGTCACTGTGAATGCCAATCTGATTGGAAATTGAACGTGAAATTAAATTGGTATATCTTTGGGAATAATAATGCCTGAAAACATTGTAGGAAGTACCAAAAAATTCATTGTGTAAAAAAGACAGAAGACCGGTTTCCTTCTCATCCCTCTTCTTTTTACTGGATGAGAAGTGATATCTGTAGACGCCAGGCGGGAATATTATGATTAGGGATAATTGATCAGTCATCGACCAAAATTGAAAATTATTAAAGTACTAATATCGCTATTAAAAAATGGGGATTGGTGGTAGAAGGTATTTTTGAATGCCAACTTAAAAAAACAAAACAATATATATATAAACAATATTGTCCAAAAAAAAAACAAGGGTGGTTTAGGGCGGACCACCCTTATCACTTAGGGGTATGAAAAATAGTTTACATTCTAATCTCAGGCCTCCCGAATATACACAAAATATGTCATAAAAATTGGTCAAGCCGTTATAGAGGACTTTTTTACAAACCCTGTGACACGAGAATTTGATATATATATATATATATATATATATATATATATATATATATATATATAAATATATCACCTTTGAAGGTTAGTGAGGCATAGTAATAAACTTTCAAAAAATATTTCAGATCTAGATTGTTGAAGAATTGAGGGAATGAGGAGTTGTAAGTAATATTTTCTTGGGAAAGGAAATTGAAACTCGATGCTATGTGAGGCTATAGGATGCTCATTTCATTTAACAATATATCTCAAGCCTCGGAGGGGTGACATAAAAGGCTTTCTTAGAAGCAGAATATTTTATTAAGGGCATAAGCTTATCGCACTGGAGAGGAGGAAAAAGAAGATTAAAGACTGAAAATTGCTTCATCTTGTTGAATAAATCCTTAGGTTTTAATTACATAATCCGCCGGTGATTGTATAATATCCTACTTCATCCTTATAAGCCTTTTCATTCCGAATTATCATTTCAAGACAAATACCTTCTTTATTATTTTCTCGCATTATAACGCAAATAGTTTTATAATTTTGAATACCGAATGTAATCCCAACATGAGTTGAGAACAAAAAAAATAAATAAAAAATAACTAAGAAGGGATGGCAGCCTTGGAGGAGAGAATGCATTCAAAGATATCGATTTGGTTTTTTTTTTTTTTTTTTTTACGTTCTTAGCAAGTAATTAAAAATGATGAGAAAATGAAAAGTAGGGTTGACATAAACTGAGCACATTCCACGTCAAGCCAACAACTAAAATAAATACAAATAGCAGCGAGTTTCTAGCACTTGTGGTTCGTCGACCACAAAAGTTGATCTAAAGAAAAATAGAGGGAGAAGGTTAGGTATCATAAATTATAATAAATTGTTTGTTCGAAGAACAGTTATATATATATATATACAGGGTGATTCAGGTTTAAATAGCCAAACTCTAGGAGGTGATTCTAGACATAATTTCCAATAAAAAAGTTCATTTCAAGTACGGTCCGATTCCGAAAGGAAAAGGAGCTAAGCCCAATTTTCTGTTTTTTTAATGTAGTCATGATTTTTAATGAATAAGAAAAGATTTCTCAAAAAATATTCAAGATAATTAAATTCTAATTATCCCATCATAAAATAGACAAAATTTCCTTTAAAAATACATTAATTTAATTCACTAAAACCACCATTAAAAGATACTTTCTGGACGTCCAATAACAACGCACTTGTGTTTTTATCAGTGAATCAGAGTATTTTCGCGATTTTTTTCCTCAGCCATCTAATGGACTACAGATTCAATACTTACAGAAAACTTCTACATTTAGTAAGCATTAAATCTATGAAAATGAAGCGGAGGTTTATTAGGGAATAAATTGAAAGATTGGCTCCCTTTTGTGAAAAAAATGTGGAATGTAGTTTTGTTACTTTAAAATAATGTAAATAATGTTAAAATAAATAATAAATAATGTAAATAATGTTAAAATAATGTTAATGTATAATTAAAAATTATACATTTTTTAATGGCCAAACTGTGGGTATCCATTGTCCATTCCGGAAGCAATAAATGTAACTGAATGAAACGAATGGAAAAGTTTTTCATTTGAGAGATCTGTTACATTTAATGTTTTTCAATTTTTCATTGATTTATGTCTTACATGATGTATTTGGTACCCAGTTTTGACTAAAAATTTTGAGCGGGGAATTCAAAAAGATTTCAGGGTAGTTGAATAATTGTCATCCAGAATTTACCCATAATTTGAAATGTTTTCAAATAAAATTTGAAATAAAACTAAAAATTGTGCAAAACAGTGCGGGAGGAAAAATGTTAATCCTCAGTTCGGCCGCAACATTTTGTGGACATACAAGGCCACATTCACACGGAATGGAATATTTAACAACCCCAATTCGCATACTTGGTTTCATGTTAATCCTTATGTCCTGTGAAGATCACACAATCAGTATCAGTTCCAAGTTAACGTGTGGTGAAGAATTCAGTTCAAATATCTTCTTCAGCCAATCCTGATTCCCGACAGGTTCGATTCAACATATTTTCAATCCTCCACACGATGTAAATACGACCGACCTATTGCATTGGAAGACGTTCCGTTAGCACATAGATTCATGGTTTCGGATGGATTGCTGTCCTGAACATAGCAGCAGTGCTGTTAGACAGTGGATGGATCCACTTCCTAAGTTCATAAAGGTCCAATTGCAAATTTAGCAAATTTTCAAATATATTAGCAAATATTTTAGTGCCAACAACATCATGTAAAAGATAAATCAATGAAAATTTGTTAAACACAAAATGTAACAGATATCCCAAATGAAAAACGTTTCCAATCATTTCATTCAGGTACTTTTTATTGCTTCCGGAATGGACAATGGATATCCACAGTTTGGCCATTAAAAAATGAATAATTTTTAATTTTTTTCACACAAGGTATTTGAAAGTAACAAAACTACATTCCACATTTTTTTGACAAAAGGGAGCCAATCTTTCAATTTATCCCCAAATAAACCTCCACTTTATTTCCATGGATTTAATGCTTATTAAATGTAGAAGTTTTCGTGTAATTATTGAATCTGTAGTCCGTTAGGGGGCCGGGGAAAAAAATCGCGAAAAAACTCTGATTCATTGATAAAAACAGAAGTTCGTTATTGAACGTCCAGAAAGTATCTTTTAATAAAGATTTTAGTGAATTAAATTACTGTCGTTTTAAAGGAAATGTTGTCTATTTTATGATGGCATAATTCGAATTTAATTATCTTGAATATTTTTTGAGAAATCTTTTCTTATTCATTAAAAAACATGACTACGTTAAAAAAAAACAGAAAATTGGACATAGCTCCTTTTTCCTTTCCTTTCGGAATCGGACCATACTTGAAATGAACTTTTTTGTTGGATATTATGTCTACAATCACCTCCTAGAGTTTGGCTACTTAGACCTGAATCACCCTGTGTATATGTGTATATATATATATATATATATATATATATATGTTTGATGTTATTTTTCGTCGCTGGGATAGTATTCACCGCTGGAGAAAAATGCCGTTCCATCTAAATATATATATATATATATATATATATATATATATATATATATATATATATATGAGTGTCTGTATAGATGTAGATATGTATAATTATACAGGAGATGTTATTTATGGTTAGACTTTATTTTCTCTCAATTTTTGTTGTTTTGCCCTCTATGAATATTTCACTCGAAATTAATAGCTTGGGCAATTAACAGAATGTTAATTGTTCCATGAATATGATTGTTACAATTAAAAGCCGGTACTAGAGATGACTAAAGTGAGACTTGTCCCGGAGACAGCTGCTATCTATATGATACATGGCCTCCCATCCGTTAGGAACTCTCCTATCTAGAAACTCATAAAAAGTGGTTATTGTTGTATAAGCTATATAAATTATTCTTGCGACTTAAATAATCGTGTTCTTGTAGTCGTTGAGAAGGATCTGTTTGTTTGAATGGAGCCTATGGTATTTTCAAGACTAATTGACCAGTGTTATTGTAGAATGGAGATAATTTTGGAACGGTACACCATTTGAATTTTTGTTTAGGTGCTAAAAACCAACAGTGAGTTCTGAAAGCTTTTTCAATTATTCAAACTAAGATATATATGAGGAAGGATTGTGTTGGTGCAAAAATAATGCAGGTTTTCAATATTCATTTTGTTTAGAGAAATGCTTGCCAAGCAAACAGAGATAATCTTAAGGATCAGCAGTGGTTAGTAATGGTGTTATTCCTCAAAGATTAGCATAGTTTGTGTTACATTTTCTATGAGAAATGAACTCTGAAATTAACCAAGTCAAAACAATATTTTCGCCCTGGTCAAAGTGCGGCTCAACTCGTGCCAATGTTGTTTGGGGCGAAGCAAAAATGTTGCTCAAAATTGTGAGCACAAATATTGAGCTTATTTTTGTACAAAATATTGAATGTTCGTGGACCCCTCTCACTGCACAAAAATATTACAAAAAATTGTATAACGCCCGTTTTATATTTTTTAAAGGCAGGTCAATCACTTGAGTCATTGTAAAAATGTCGAAGAATGAAATATTTGAAACAAAATCTTTAATCGTTACATTTTTATATCGATAAAAATATTTAAACGATATATTTTTAATAGACAGGATAAATGAAGATGAAAAAAGGATATAAAATACTTAAAAATGTATTGTAAACACATACACACTGAATGACCAACGAGACCAACTCATGGTTTTGGTAGAAAAAAACCATGGAAAACTACTCAGGATATTACAAGAGAAGTTGGTGTAAAACACTGTGTTTTTCATCATTTGGAACAATGACAATAACAAATCAGCATTATTTTTTGCACTTATCCAATAATATATATATAAAAAACAAAACATTATACCGTATATGTGGGCTCGGGAAAGGGGGCAATGATAATCCTAATAAATTTCATACTTACTTTCATACTCAGCAAGTTTGAATAATTATATTTACCCTATTAATTTGGATTAATAGAAGCTATTTTGGCCTAGTTGTCGAAACGCCGTAAAAAAAAAATATCATCCTTGCGCCTGTCATCTAAAACATTATTATTTGAAGTTAAGATCATTTCAAGTTCCAAGTCAAACAGAGGACGTTGTGAGTTCAACAAGCTTGCGCTGGTAAATCAAGCGAGTTTCTAGTGGAAAACTAACTTCAAAGGACCCCGAAGAACTTTACTAACCGCCAGCTTTCATCTTGTATTTGCATTTAAATATATCTGGAACATTCTTCTTGATCCAATTCCAAAGGTTGTTTTCTTGAAAATTTTATCCGTCAAATTCAATGGTCTAATCAATTAGTGAAGGTTTTTAGAAGTTTTTTTTTTTCATTAAAATATCCTTTTAGCTCAGGAGATATCGTTAAATGCTAAGATTCGCCAATGTGGAAGAAGTCAGGGTTCGGCCATGATATTTAATAAAACAAGATTTTAAAATAAAAATGTATTTAATTGTCGACGTGAGTTCGGCTTTGAATTTCAATTCTTCAATCAAAAGGGACAGAGTATGCATTAATTACAATATATAAATAATATTATAAATAAAAGTATAAACTTTAGTCGCTAATTATTATTATGATTTAATTACTTATATATATATATATATATATATATATATACACATATATATATATACATACATACATACATACAAAAAAGTTAATTGACGTTTTAATTGTAATGGTGATTTATCAAAACCATTTACCAAAACCTTTCCCATTTTCTTAATTTGTTACTAAAATACTCATTTTACGGTTAAATGTATTTAAAAGAAACAACCAATTAAAAAGTGAGGTAAACAGAGACCAATCGCTCTTTATCTATTTATTTATTTAAGTTTTAACGTCCATTATTATTAACTACGAATTTTGGGACGGGTTATCTATAGGTTACCACCCTTTTCTAGCCAGGACATGGCTCATGCCTTTTCTTTTTTTCTAAAGAAAAGCCACCACCCCATACTGGGAGTCGAACCCACGACCTTTGGCACGGAGTGTTAAGTGCTCACGCCTTAACACTCCCGGCTACCGGGTCTCCAAGTCACTGTTTAAATAAACAAAACAAACAATTTCGAAGTTATATGTACATATTTCTCCGAATGACATCGGCAAATTGAAAATTATTTTATTTTATATTTTAAGCTAAATTTAAATATCCAGCATTACTATGTACCAAAACGGAAAATTAGTTCGTAAAATTATTTGTATTCACTTTCATTGAAAAGGGTTACAGATATCACCTTGAAATTGCAATTATTTGTTGAGATCTCGATACTTCTAATTTTTTATTTATTTATTTTTTTTTCACATAATAAGGAATAATTCATGAAAGTTGACGAGCAAATTGTGATAATACTGTTCCGCTGCACTATTCGATTTTATCGGACTTAAAGATTTTATAGACAATTTTATCGACACTATAAAGTTACCGGTTTTTGTGGTTTAAAGTTGTTAGTTGTTTTTGTCAAGTGAACCACTCCCGTCGTTTATGACTAGTCCCACCCTCACCAGTCCTAGCCCGAACACAGCCCTGGTAACAACTATCACTGCACGGAGGTAGATATAAGTTCACAATTGTAATTATACATATATTATATAGTTAGCAAAAATATTATGTCCCTTTTGTGTATATGGATGTGTGTATGTATATGTGAGTATGTGTGTGTCTGTGTGTGTGTAGTCGTTTGTATATAAATGTATATGTATCCTTGTGTGTTTGTGTATGTATGTGTGTATATGCATATATATATATATATATATATATATATATATATATATATATATATACATATATATATGTGTGTGTGTGTATATGTGGATATATATGCACATATATGGTATTATAGCTATAGTAATAATACAATATAAAGTTATATTATTTTAAAAACTTTATTTAGACACCTTAGTTTATGAATTTGTAATTATTTACTAAAAAACTGTAATCTATAACATTCTGTTCCAATTTTTACTATTACCTTTTGCTTCATATATTCTAACTATTAATTATAACATTATGTTCAAATCTATACTTTCACCGTTTGCTTTATAAATTCTAACTATTAATTAGACTAATTAGACTAATTACTGTCCAACAACAGTCAAACAATATTAATTGTTATTAAGGAGTCAAACAATATTAATGCATGTTTTTATTTGTTGTTAGCACCTGATGATGGCACATTTGTGTTGAAAGGCCTAGTGCAAAATAAAGAAAATTTGTGGGAAGACTGAATTTTGTTTTCACTCTCTGGAATATATATATATATATATATATATATATATATATATATATATATTTATATATATATATAAATATATATATATATATATATATATATATATATATATATATATATATAAAAGAGGAATGTCCCGTCCCCCCAATTTATCATCACAGTCTAAGCGTGCAGTGTAATACACAGACATCGCCGACGTGTTTACTTACCCAGTTGGTAAGATACTTCTCTATTTCTACACTGTACACTACCCATCTTCTGAGGAATGTGATTAGTTATGCAACTCCTGCATTACGGGCTCATTTTTTATTAATTAGTAGTGAAAATCACCTAAAATAGAACATTACGAATGGATTTATTTATTTATTTTTTTTTTTACGATTAGTTTCGTACAGTGTTTTTTTTTAGCAGGGGCATAGGAAATAATTGGGGGGGAGGACTGCTAGCATTTGGGGGGTATGAAATACTAACGATCTAGAACTTGGAATAGTTAGCCAACTAAAACGCTATTATATTCAAAATAAAATATTTTTTTTTCTGAACTAAGTAATCTTATTTAATTTACTTTTAAGATTTTTATGACACTTTTATCGATTAAATAACAATTTCGGGGGGGGGGGGGGGGGGCTACAGCCTCCTCAGACTTCGCTTATATACGCCCATGCTTTTTAGTCAATTTGCCGTTCCGAAATATATGTATTTAACTTCATTGTACTAACTAAGAATTTGTAAAAGGTGTTATCTATGTCCCTATCTTGTGCTGATAATAATATTTCTAATCCCGGAGGAATAAATTTTATTTCCATTACCCAATATACCTTTCTATTGCCACTATATTAAATATTAATAGATTAAAATCTTCAGGAGGAGGCCCGGTGGCCGTGAGGGTTAAGGCGTGAGTACTTAATACTCCGTGCCAAGGGCGGTGGGTTCGATTCCCACTATGGGTCTTTAGAAAAAAAGAAAAGGCATCAGCCCTATCCCGGCTAGACAAAGGTGGTAACCTATAGATAACCCGTCCTAAAATTCTTTGTTAATTTTTTTTTTTTTTTTTTTTTTTCATCTTTATTGAAATTTACAACCTGTACAGATAACAACATGTAAATAGTACTGTAATGATCTATAACTAATGGATACATAGGAGGGGAGAAGACAACCATTGTTGTACTCCCTATTAGTAGTAATGTTTGGCTCTTTTTCTGTGTTTACAATTGATCACTAGTTGAAGAAACAATTTATTTACAATATATACAACATATATGTATGTATGCATACATCCATGTGCATGCATACACACACATTTACAAGGAAAAAAAATAAGTAAATAAAATAATAAAAAAAAAAATAATAATAAAAAAAAAAAAAAAGAACAAATAAAAGGAACAAATACAGTGTATATGAAAGTTACGTTATAATGTTGTCTCGGGGCCAGCGCCTTTGGAGACGACGTGGAGGAACATCAGGGATTGTATCAGAGGAGAGGAGAATTCCAAGAGGATTCGGATGAGCAGAGAGTTTGGTGTGGAATTAGTGGAAGTTAATTTAAATAAATAAATCTTCAGGAACAATAATTCAATAATTTATTAGATATTTTCCAAGAGATATAGGTCTAATTTGTAAGGTGTGTAAAATGAAGGGATTGAGGTTAAGCCATGTATTTACTCCAGGAACGATAATGGCCCACCACTCATCTCAGGGGGAAAATTGGAAAACTTAATCAGAACCCTCCCGGCATACTCCCTTTATTGGGCTTTGAATCTCCGATGGACTTTATTCTGCTTATAAAGTGGGGTTAGCTGTATGCCCTTTTATATTCAATACACTTTTATTGTTTCTTTTATTGATTTTTTATTTTGTGGAACCTTTATGATAAGATTCTTTTAGAAGGGGGAACTAAAAAACAAAATTAAACCTGATTTAAAATGTTTATTTTTTCTTTCCATGTTTCACATTGTATCTGGCGCTTATCAAGAGCTTGTCTCTACATTAAGGACCCTGTGAGCCTTTGTCTACCACCACCCAACATGGTGGACAAATTTCTACCAATCTCCATCCATCCTACAGAAAATGAATCCCCGTTAAAATTTATATATATATATATATTTATATATATATATATATATATATATATATATATATATATATATATATATTTATATTTATATATATATATATATATATATTTATATTTATATACATATATGCGTATATATGTATGTATATTCGGTTCACCCTGAGGTGGTTTACTCCGGACCAAAATTAATAAATTGTCCAAAGCGGTCGTCATGTTCGTAATGTCATATTACAACAAAACTCAGTATGTGTTCTAATAATGGCCTAAATCGAACCTCTATGGGGGGGGGGTTACTCGAAAGTCCCAGAATACACCCCCCTAGCTTGAGAGTTGACGAACTTGAAAGACTGTGAACATGATTCAAAAAGTATAATATAATTTCATTTCAATGCCTGAATTTCTCATCACATGATAATTGAAGGGGTCGGGAAAAAATAGTGCCGAGCAACATTTTTAACAAAACCTAAGGGTGGGTTTACACTAGGATAGTTATTGCAGGATATTTATATCAGAGAGAAATTGCGACTAATGAAAACCATGCAAAATTTATGTCTGACATAAATTCTATATGGTTTACATTAGTCAGAATTTCTCTCTGATATAAATATCCTGCAATAACTATCAAGTGTAAACCCAACCTAACTGTAGCTGCAATATGTTGGATATTATGTGGGACTATCAGTCTATGATGCAAATGCTACTAAAATATGACTACAAGCTCTGTATGCTACTTAATTATGTTGCCCTTAACCATTCCAACTGATAGTCCCACATAATATCCAACATATAGCAGCTACAGTTAGGTTATGTTAAAAATGTTGCTTGGAAATATTTTTTCCCGACCCCTTCAATTGAAGGTCTAGTTGCCAAAGTTGTCGAACCCACAATGAGAAAAAACTGAGAACATTGGAGTTAAAGTTAAGAAGAATCTAAAAAAAAATAGTGTTGATGACAGAAATTATATTAATTGAACCAATTAATATCATTTGTGCCATTAACACTAATTTTCTTCAGATTCTTCTTAACTTTAACTCCAATTTTCTTAGTTTGTTCTAATAGTTGGTTAGTCGCCTTTGACACTGAACCCTTCAATTATCAGATTTATTTTATTTCCTTAAGAATGATTTTGATTATTATAAGAAATCATACTAATATTTTATTACCAATTATTTCGTTTATTACGTTAATTAGTTATTTTATAGATCACAGGCAATTAATTACTAAATTATAATTTTATTATTTTCTATAATTTCTGTATGAGTATATCGCCATTGCTGCGGAGCAGATCGTGAGAAAAAAAAATATGCATCGTTATCCATTCTCAATATTTTGATGATTTGAAAACTGGAATTGTTTTAAACATAAAATTGAGAAATCCCCAACCACTACCATGTAAGGTGTTTGGATAGGGTTATCTTGTTAGTCATGATAATAAGTTCTTTTCCCCTTGACAAGTTTATAAACAGCTGGACGTAGATTGATAACGCTAAAGCACATGTTTCTTATCCAAAACGCTCCTTGAGGAAAAATATATAGGTACCAGAAATAAACTGTAAACCGAATGGACTCATCCAGGCCAAGTGTAGTTGCCTGTTTTCCACCATATAGAGTTCAAAGGCAAGATATACTTAAATATTTACCGATGACTACCCCTTAATTATTCATGATATCCCTTCAATGAGAAGCTTTTCCTTCGAGTAAACCTGAATCTTCAAGCATAAAATTTGTTTTCTTCAAACTAAATTTTTATTTAAACTTTCCCAATAATCTGAAATATATATTCATTTCTTTATAGCCTACAAAATTAACGATCCCCTTAATTTTGGCGGATTATCAATATTAGAAGCACAGAGTTATTTCTTCCCCAAATTGTTTATTTACTCCTCTAAATGTTACCTGCCATTATGGCGCCTCTTCAGAAGTTTATAGGTAAAAGTATATGTGGACACTTTAGTAAAAATTGTAAACATCCCATTGGACGGAACCTTTCACCAACTAATTGTAGTAGGTTCTTTCTTGAATTTCCTATTCAAACTCAGTTTAATAATTACCTAGATTCTCCTAGACGAGTATATAGAGGCTTCAAAAGGGGGTCGAGCTAACATTAATTCCCCACAAGATATTTTTTTTCCCTAATTTTCTTAGGTATGGTGTGAGTATGCCGGGGAAGAACTTTTGGCAGACAAAAATCCGCGGAATTTTAGCACTTTTTTCAGTTTTTCTTCATTAATTCAAAAACAGTTGATTTTGGCTTAAAAAAAAAAAATTCGAATAGGGAGTAAAGTACATTACATTCTGCTTCAAATGAACTAGTCGAATTCCAAATTGGGCCCAGTAAAATTGCCGCAATCACTAGCTAAAAATATAGCAAGAAAATGTCTGTTTTCCTCTTTTTGGCTCTTAAATAGTGACTTAAAAATTTTAAAATTGGTCGAATTTATAGGGTTCTGTGCTTTTTACACTCAATTATAGTTGCTCTTCAACTTCAACTAGAGGATTTCTAGAAATTGTACTAATCAGCAGGCATTTAATAACCTAAAAGGACTTATTAAAACAAAAAGTGAACGCTATGGACCGTACAGTTGACACGACTTGATTTTCTGTACCATTATTTTAGACTGCCGGGCATGAAACCCCATCATGTTAAGGGAATTCAACCTTAGAAGCCAAAGCTTTAGATCGATGTTAGTGTGTCACATTAATCATTAACTGACCGCCCCTTTGCTAAAATTTATAGAATTATCGAAAAAGGTGAAAGGTCAATAAATGTATTAACGAAAACGTACTAAGCAACATGTTCAAAATATTGATAAAGGAGAAAATAAAACAGCGTTGGCTTATCACGCTATATAATATGGTCAGGATTTCGATTTTGAAAACATCAAAATATTAGGGAAAGAAAGAAATAGAACGAAAAGAAAGATTAAAGAAAACATACACATCATTAAAAACAGAAATACAGTGAAAAAACGGAACTACAGCATTTTAATAATTTCGTTATGTTATTTGATAAAAATATGAAAAAGGAGGGTTGTTTTTCTAAAGAGTTTTTTAAAAAGGTTATATAACTATATTTCATCTGGGAATTAAAATTATTTTTAAAGATACGACAGGTCGATTATCGATCAGCTAACTATTTGAAACGATATTGGAGGCCCTGCTAGTGGAAGGTTCTCCTTCTCAAGTTGAGGCTGAAGTTGTGTTTTGAGCATATTCCCCTGAAGAGGCGCCAAAATAGTGCAAAACATATAGATTAAGCGCGAAGTTAAAATAAAAGTGTGAAAGTGTGTGATGTAGTGTTATTGACCTTCCGCCTTTTCGATAATTCTATAAACAAGATATAGTTGTTGTCATAAAAGGCTCTAGAATTGCTCGGATTTAAATTGACTAACCCACTGTATGAACTGTCATACACTGCAACTGCCAAGTAGTGATGTGGAGATGTGTAGCAGAATAGCCAACGCGCAATGGAGCATAAACTTCAATTCCCAGCCTCATAAGAACATATATAAAAAATGAATATTTCAATAAGCTATGAAGAATAACAGTTATACTGTATTTTGACTTTCACGGTTCGTTTTCACCCTCAGAAAGTCCTTACAAAATACGATTTTCTCGTAATAAATTTAACGAATCCAAACTTTCTTCCTTTCCCTGGAAAGTTTTTGAATTAGCCCTCTGCTTTGAAGCGAATAAAATTTAAATTAGTTTCCTTTTCCAAATGTCGAAGGCTAATGGGATCCCGATGCCCTTCGCTTTCTTCGGTGGCAATGCTGACTATTACACGGGACAAGGGTTAAAGTAATTGCATTTGTTCTAGTTAGCTGCTCTAAACCTGCTGTTAAGTGGAATAACAAACCGGTAAATGTATCGATAAAACATTCCAGAAAATAGATTATCCTGATCGAAGAGGTATCCTGTTGTTCAATTCAGCACTTCGGATGGTTCTACCTGTTTCTTATCGTAGAGAGATCTCATAGTTCTTATCTTTGATGACAATACCCCCTCTTGAATAAAAACGGATGATTTAAAAAATATCCGATTCATGGGCTACGCTGACAGAAAAAGGCTACAGCCTCCTAATCTTAACCGATTTCAATTATTTTTTTAAAAATGAAAGCTAATAAAATTTAAAAGAACTTTGTCTAGATTTTTGTTTTTTGTAAACCCTGTTTACTAAATTACGTGTAAAGAGTTCACGAACTTTTACAATTGACTATAAAATAATATTTTATTTACAAATATTATAGTCTTCTGGTATTGACCGTGTCACAAACTTCTTTGCCGACGTTTCGCTAGTCATACTGCCAGCTTCCTCAGGGCTTAGTCTGAGAATCTGATTCTCAGACTAAGCCCTGAGGAAGCTGGCAGTATGACTAGCGAAACGTCGGCAAAGAAGTTTGTGACACGGTCAATACCAGAAGACTATAATATTTGTAATGACTCGGACCGTGGAAGCCTAAGAGTTAATATTTTATTTTTCATCTAACTTAAATGTTAGCACTGATATCGTTGAAACGTAAATTTATCTTAATTCAACAATGAGATTAATTGAAGAAAATATGATTTCTGAATGATTTGATGGATTTTGATTTTTCCAAGCCTAATCAGGATTTGAATGTTTGATTTCAACGATATCAGTGTTGATATTAAGTTAGAAAAAGATGAAATATTATTTTACGGTCAATTGAAAAAGTTCGTGAACTATTTACACGTTATTTAAGAAATAGGGGGGAAAAATTGGTTGCCTCAACGATGACGAAATCAGGAGGTGGACAGAAGTCTGGCAGCAAATGAAGTCCATCCGGCGATTTTGTAACTCTTTCTTACAAGAGGACAAACGCCGAGGTGCACCCCGTACTGCGGAGAGTATGACACAACCATAATCTACCATACAGAACAATGTAAGGTTTAAGGCGGCATTTTGAAATATTTCATTCACCTTCTTCCACTTGTCCATTTAATTGATTAATTCTTGTTGGTCTGATAATACACAAAGTAAATACAACATCAAGTTAAAATTCAGTTTTAATGATTTATCTCTTCCGAAAGGCTAAATATTAATGCTTCCATCTCCCGGATATTTTTACAACGTTAGATTTTATGACTTCGGAGGACAAAATTTGAACCTAGTTTCTCTGCTTTAATTACAGATGTCTTAACATAATAGGCAACCGTGCTTCATATCAAAACATGGAACATATGTCGTCTTGTGTATATATAATTGGTGTAGTAACAGAATCAATCAACACAGCTTAATATGCAGAGATCTTAATTAAATATGTACGTTATATACACGTATACATTTTTTTCTTATTTCAGTTTTTTTTCAGTATTTACTTTCCTTGTAAATTAATTAATATTAAAAACAAATAATGAAGTTAATGAATACAACCTTAAAATTTATCCATATAAGAAATCACACATTTTTCTTAAAAATATTTCTACTTCTATAGACTCACCTAACCACGAAGTTTAGCCAGTAGTTCACTATCTTATTGCTCCAGTCACTCCATCAAAATTTCGAAGATTCTAATGTCGTTTGTACAATTTAAAGTTAATTAGAAAAACTAAAGAAAGAATAGGTGATTTACTTAATGCACAAAACTCCTCCAACCGACATAAAAAAGAAAAAAACAAATAATGTGACTTGTTTGATCGAAGAATGCACGAAAGAACAAAAGTCCGTCACGCAGGAGCTGCATAATTAAGCACTTTCCTCAGAATTTGGGTAGTGTAGATTGCTTTCCAGAACAATTTGCTTAAAATATCCTACATAAATAAAATAAAAACATGAATAGTTCTCTTTTAAATTTGTAATGAGTAACTGATTAATTAATAATTTGCTTCCAGAGTTATGTTTACACATGGTACCTATTACACTACGTAATAAATACAAAAAACCTCATATTATCGTATTTTGATCTAACGCAGGAACAGGATACAGTCACTCTAGTGGTAGAAAGCGCTCCTAGCGGCGGCTTTGTGAACCTACGTCTGACGGGCTTTTCTATTGAAATATATTACAAATTAAACCCCCGCTTTCCGATTGACCGATTCAGCTCATTTTTACAACACTTCTTTCTCATGAGTTACCCACGACGTATACCGCGCTTCGTTACAATACAGCAGAAATTACGACCGGTATGAGTATATTAGGAATTTGGGTCCGGAGTAAACCCCCCCCCCTTCTAATGAACCGATTTAGTTTATTTTTACAACACATATTTACCTGTAGATTACCACTACGAATACCGAGTTTCGTCGAAATATACCAAAAATCACGGCTGGTAGTGGCGAATTGGTATTGTGGGTCCGGAGTAAACCCCCCCTCCTAATGAACCGATTTAGTTTATTTTTACAAAAGTTATTTACCTGTGGATTACCACAACGAATACCGAGTTTCATCGAAATATACCAAAAATCACGGCTGGTAGTGGCGAATTGGTATTGTGGGTCCGGAGTAAACCCCCCTTCTAATGAACCGATTTTGTTCATTTTTATATCTCACTTTTCTCTCTATATTACCACTACGAATACCAAGTTTCGTTGAAATATAACAAATATTACGGCTGACATAGTCAAATTAGTGTTTTGGGTTCGGGGTAAACCCCCCCTTCCGGTGGACCGACTTTGGTGGTTAACGAACTCGTTCAATCGTTTGCTAATTGAATGCTATATACCAAGTTTCGTGACGAAAAAACAAAAACTCTGGTCGCTATCGTGTTAACAGACACACACACACACACACACACACACACACATATATATATATATATATATATATATATATATATATATATATATATATATATATATAAATTTTAACGGGGGTAATTTTCGGTGTCTACTAGGTAGGATCGATAAAGATTTGAAGAAATTTTTCAAAAATTCCGTCATGAGTCCAACCTCAATAGCTACTTTCCTTCGGAGGAAAGTGCTAAAACGTACGTTTTAGGTATCGTATAGGAATACACCTTTCAATGATATTTTCGGTAGACATTAAAATCAAACAAGTTTCCAATCTTTGATAAGGTTCTCTTACAGTGCAGGAATCAATCAACTAAAAAGATCTGCTCTGGAGCTCTGCGGTCACTGCCGAGTAATTTTGTTCGGAAAATTCTCACAAGGTTGGCGTCCTTTTGAGTTTTTAATCTGGTAAAATGGATATGTTTGCCTCAGTATATTTCAAATATTAAATATTTCTTTTTCTTTTAAAATAATAGACATAAGAAAATTACATCAGTCTATTTTTTTTTTAATCTTAATTTCAGAAATGGACATACCTACTTTTTCTTTTTTTGTCTCCTATGTTTAATCACTTTTGTCCATTTGTTTTGGAACCTCCATACCACTTCTTGAGGATACATTTAAGTAATCACAATATAATAACTTTTATTTTTTTTAATTCCACTCCCCCATAAGGATCTAAAATGTATATAGTTTATTTCACCTCTGATAAAAGCCAATCCATTCTTTTGAGTGTACTAAATCAAAATTACAGTTTTTCCTCATCTGCTAGAAAACGGCAAGTGTTTTATTTAATAATTATCTAATTCTATATTGAACCAGGCCAGGTAGATGGTTTCAGTCTAGGGACATTTATTGTAACGATAATAATTTTGGGCAAAATATCATTAAAACAGGTCCATTCTTGTGCATACTGAAAACCAAAAAGTCCGTCACGTAGGAGCTGCATAACTAAGCACTTCCCTCAGAATTTGGGTAGTGTAGACTGCTTTCCAGAACAATTTGCTTAAAATATCCTACACAAATAAAATAAAAACATGAATAGTTCTCTTTTAAATTTGTAATGAGTAACTGATCAATTATTAATTTGCTTCCAGAGTTATTTTTACACATGGTACCTATTACACTACGTAATAAATACAAAAAACCTCATATTATCGTATTTTGATCTAACGCAGGAACAGGATACAGTCACTCTAGTGGTAGAAAGCGCTCCTAGCGGCGGCTTTGTGAACCTACGTCTGACGGGCTTTTCTATTGAAATATATTACAAATTAAACCCCCGCTTTCCGATTGACCGATTCAGCTCATTTTTACAACACTTCTTTCTCATGAGTTACCCACGACGTATACCGCGCTTCGTTACAATACAGCAGAAATTACGACCGGTATGAGTATATTAGGAATTTGGGTCCGGAGTAACCCCCCCCCCTTCTAATGAACCGATTTAGTTTATTTTTACAACACATATTTACCTGTAGATTACCACTACGAATACCGAGTTTCGTCGAAATATACCAAAAATCACGGCTGGTAGTGGCGAATTGGTATTGTGGGTCCGGAGTAAACCCCCCCTTCTAATGAACCGATTTAGTTCATTTTTATATCTCACTTTCCTCTCTATATGACCACTACGAATACCAAGTTTCGTTGAAATATAACAAATATTACGGCTGACATGGTCAAATTAGTGTTTTGGGTTCGGGGTAAACCCCCCCTTCCGGTGGACCGACTTTGGTGGTTAACGAACTCGTTCAATCGTTTGCTAATTGAATGCTATATACCAAGTTTCGTGACGAAAAAACAAAAACTCTGGCCGCTATCGTGTTAACAGACACACACACACACACACACACATATATATATATATATATATATATATATATATATATATATATATATATATATATATATAAATTTTAATGGGGGTCATTTTCGGTGTCTACTAGGTAGGATCGATAAAGATTTGAAGAAATTTTTCAAAAATTCCGTCATGAGTCCAACCTCAATAGCTACTTTCCTTCGGAGGAAAGTGCTAAAAGCATACAAACGCAAAATTTAGCGACCTATATTTTTGGTCATTAACTTCGGATTGCTTCTGGAAAGAGGAAAATAATCGAAAGGAACGGTAAAGTAATATAAGAAAGAGTATTCGGAATGGATGTTATGGATGTCGATACGGCAAGGAAACCAAAATGGCAGGCTGTATTGCGAATACATATACATAACGGACATACCATTATTAACCACTCATACTTAATATGTAATCAAGACAAAATGTCCAAAATGTTGACATCCTAAGATAGCTTAATCCACACTGTATCCCCCAATCGACAAATAATGACACCAAATAACGACGATCAGGACAAGATAATGATAATGAAATGTTTTGTTTAACATTAGTTTTATTTACTTGTTTTTTCATAAGTGATCTTCTGAAGCTTCCAACTCGATTTCACTTCTTCTAGTCACTAATGTACATATATGTGCTAATGATTCAGCATATTGATCAAAAGCTAATTGAGTTATTAATCCCCAAAAATAGAAGTATTGAAAATGCCAGTGCTATGATTGAATGCTACCAGTTAATCAGACGTTAAGTCAGACGTTAAGTAATAAGTAAGAAACTCTTGTGTTTAATACTGGATGCTACCATTCAACAATTCGTTTATGCTGTCTTGGATATTTAGATAATTTTATCTTTGATTCATTCCGTGTATGTGAATTACTTTAAAGACTCTGTTGCACGTAACAAGTTGGTTTTTGAGTACTTCAAGAGATATTCGTGTGTGGGCAGCAATATTTCTTCTCGTCTGTCTGTCGTGGGAGCTGGATGAATAGTATTATGCACTCCGAATACCGGTGTCTGATTCTTGTTCCCAGGGATTTTAAACGTTATTGAAGTCGTCACACCTGTAAGAGTCTCCCTGGTAATGTGTTTGTCCGTGCAAAGGATTTAGGGTTGAACAGTTAGTGTGTGGTTTGTGAAATGCGGGTCAATATTGTACATTGAATTTCCAAGTTTTTGTTATTTAAGTCTATTAGTCTAACGTTATTCACTGGTTAATCAACATAAATAGAAGCTGAGTCCCTTAATGCATGGGCGTAAATAGGGGAGGGGGGCTGCATCCCCCTCCGACATTTTGATTTAGTCGATAAAAATATGCCATAAAAACCTTAAAAATAAATAAATAAGATCACTGAGCCCAGAAAAAAATATTTTTGTTCGTCGTTACAGCGTTTCGGATGGCTAACTATAAAAAGTTCTAGATTGTTAGTGTTTCATACCCCTCCCCCCCAAATGCTCCCAGCTCCCCCCCTATATTCGACTAGCTCACCGGATATTCAAACGGCCCTTGCCCAAACTATTTCCTTTATTCGCCCATGCCTTAATATAGTTAAATATGAAACGCGCTAAAAAGCAGGCCTATTGTTACTTCTTAATTAGTTAATGGTTAAAATCCCGATGAAAATACGTTCAACATTGAAGACTAACTCACTAATCCGAATGCAGTGCTGTGACTAGATGAGAAGGCGGCCGACTGCTTTTCCTTTGAACCACCCACGGAGCTGTTGACTAAGAGGTAAAATGGCCTGGGGGAAACGCGTCAGAAGAATTAAAATGGATCTGATTGAGGATTTAACACAACAGAGGGTCTAAGCTGTGGTATCATACATAGAGGCGCTATCTTAAGGAATCGTAGAAGTAGAGAAATAAAAATAAATACTCAATAAGTAACATATACAAATATTATATT
Organism: Gonocerus acuteangulatus; assembly: GCA_946811695.1. Taxonomy (NCBI): domain Eukaryota; kingdom Metazoa; phylum Arthropoda; class Insecta; order Hemiptera; family Coreidae; genus Gonocerus; species Gonocerus acuteangulatus. The sequence continues at coordinate 49,623,908 of OX328129.1, forward strand.
GTCAAATAATTATTACGGATAAAGAAAAGTTTCAATATTTTGAAGAGAAAAATAGAACGATATTCGTATGTTTGGTGAATTTTAGTTTTAATTAACATTTATAGGCTATTTTAAAAAATTATAAACATTTTTTTTCATTTCCAAAGGAGATATTGCGATAAGGTATTGGGTACTAAAAACATCTCACGCTCTCATTAGGGCACTGATGATAGAGTTTTGTTTTCGAAAGCGCTTTTCCCGTTTTAATAAATGACTTGTGGTGGGAAAAAATGCTTTCATTTGTTCAACATACTTGTCTGGTCAAGACTATGGAATCTTTAATATAGAATTTTCTATACACCGTGTGAATAATTCGTTTAATGTACAATAAATATCTAAAATACATATAACATTTCTAGACTGGAAGTGTAAAAAAAGAAATTCCTAAATTTTGGGTATGAATGTACTTGGTAATAGAAGTACTAATTACAATAAAAAAATACAAAGAAAAGTTATATCAGTATCTAACATAAGTACATAGAATGCATAAATTCTCATACACATTTTAGATTCTGGGTATAAATTTATACACTTAATAATAAAATACACCTTATGTAATTCATGCAAATGTTTTTCATGAAAAAATGTCTTCGTAAGTTTTACATAGAAATGGCATCCCGGATGTACAATGGGACAAACGGAGACAATTAAATTAAAAAGAAACCGTTACAGATGAATTTAAATAAATAAAAGTATAAATCAAAATAAAAAAATAATTCCATTATTTGATAAAAATCTTACTTGTTGCCCTAGTTCCTTGGATGCGACCATATCTCAGCTTCTTTCCGCTTCAGTCTGAAACAAAACTAACTTCAATTAGAGGTTCACATAATATTTGGAAAAACAAAACTTGGATAAACACTTATTTTTAAACTATTAGTAAAATGAGAATCCATAAACTGTAATGGACGTTCACTGAAATTTGTTTAACTGGATATTGACCATTTTTGGTTCAGCTCACAATACGTGTAGGATGGTAAGGCGTTTTTTGGGGGTTTTAGGAGGAGATATTTCTCGCTTTTTGGGGAAGGGAGTGTTTCTTTGTGGGGGAGGAACTTGGCCTCTATTTCACATTTATGTTTTTTTTTTGGGATACAGATTTCGTCCTGAAGGTCTGACGTTTTTTTTTCTCCTAGCCAAATCCTAACCATACCTTGTCTGCGTTTTACCTATTTTTTTTTTCTCAAGTGTTAGTTCTTGATTTATTCATTATTTTGTGTTTGCTATTGGTTATTTCCTTCTATAATTTTCATTCCCTACCACATATTAGAATAAGAAGTTCTATTTGTATGAAAATTACCTGACCATTTCTAAATATGTTACAATCGAACAGGCGAATCGCCAAAGTTGCGAAGCCTAATAAATAAATAAAATTTTGGAAATATTAACAGGATATTCCGTCGCTAATGGCCTAAAGGTAGATGCCCCGAAAAAAAATGTAAGTAATTTTTATTTATTTATTTTACTTGGTCATAAATGGAAAACCACAACATGTAGACCCCATCATGACCTAATAAAAAATTGTTGTTAGTTTTTAGTTATAAGTTATGTAAATATATTAACTACATTTCAAAAAGCAAGGCTCTAAATAATGTTTAGCACATAATTCTTAACACAAACCTCCTAACTTTTTTCGAAAGCTCTTTTCAAACTTTTGTTGTATTTAGTACTATAAGTTACTGATAATTGTGAACATATAAATTTGTATTTTTTACTGTATCTTAAAAAAAAAAAGAGCAAGTCGCCGTCGTTGCGAAGCTCGTAAAATAAATAAATAAAAATTTTTCGCACCGGCCGTTATTTCGATTTCCTTCCAACGAAATTAGGCAGACAAGATGCCAAATCAAATTCGGTTCATTCAAAGTTGGAGGTTACTCCGGAAAAAAAATTAATAATTGATTCAGCTGTCCATAACGAAAGCCAAAAACTATTCATTTACATATATATATATATATATATATATATATATATATATATATATATATATATATATATATATATATATATATACTACCGCCTCTCTGAGGAATATGCTTGATAATGCAGCTCCTGCGTGACGCAATTTTTTAATCAATAAAACTTTACATTTTTCTGAATTCCAAGCATGCACACGTTTTTAGCGAATCGCATCTATTTCATCAAATAGATTTGTTAAATGCACGCAGAAAGAGAATATTTTATGTTTGCGAACTCTTTTATATTTAACAAAAAAACATATAGATTAAAAGGAACGAAATTTCCAGGTATTATTTATAATTTATTAAATTAAAATGAATAATAAATTATATTTTTTACTAGGGTACTCAATCCAGCTGGTCGTATGGCGGTCGAGCTCGTTGGTAGGGATACTTTTTATTAACCAAGGATAAGAAGAGGGGAAGAAGAATAAATCTTGGAATAAACATCTCCGGGCTTGGAATTAAGGTTTTAGGTCAGTAGCTTCTTCATGAGCAGAACCTCTGAATCATTTTTATTTTAGGATTACCAGAGTAGCCAGTTACCAACTCGATAGGTAATGTAAAAAAAAGTCCGACTCGCAGGAACTGCATATATTTATTTTATTTTATATTAGTTTTTTCACATTTAGGTGATAAAACTATATCTTTTTCCTGAATTAATTAGGAATTCTTTTGATTCTGTTTTAAAAGTCTTTGTCTACCAATTATCGTGAGTTAGAGTCGATTGTTCTGTTCCATTAACCCAACAAAAAGAGAGTATCTTTTTGTTGGGTCTGGATATAAATAAACTTTTTTCTTTCTTTTTTTTTTTTTTTTTTTATATGTCTCGTGAAAATTGTCAAGATCCACTCGAACATCTCGATTAAAAGTGATATTAAGGCGTCAGGGAAACCGACAGTAGCTAACTCTCACAGAAGTGGGAATTACTCAATCCGGCTATCATTCTAAAACAAAGCTCTATAAATCAATACGAAATACAAAAATGCATGGGTGTATATATGGGGGGGCTGAGAGGGCTGCAGCCCCCCCTCCCGAAATCGGTAAAAATGTGACATAAAACCTTTAAAATAATAATAGTAAGGTCACTCAGTTCAGAAAAAATAATTTCTTTTGGATGTAAAAGCGTTTTAATCGGCCAACTATTCCAAGTTTTAGATTGTCAGTATTCCATACCCCAAAAATGCTCTCAGCCCCCCCCCAATTCTCTCAGCCTCCTCCGAAGTTATTTTCTATATTCGCCCATGCACACACGCTTCTTATTAACTAGCCTTGTTTTATTGAAAAAAATGCAATTAAATTAACAGCAACCAATTAAAAAATAAGGCAAACAACATAAAAAAAATTAATAACTACTTTATCAGCTTGTTTGAGTTTAATATTATCAAATGTCAGCCACATCATTTTGGGAGCTTCTTGGCTGTAACGGTACTGTTGACCCCGTTCAAAAGAACAAAACGTATTTGAAGTTTTTAGCACTTATTTCTCCGATTGACATCGCCTAATCAAAAATGTTTTCAGTACCTTTTTTGTAGAGAATTTAGTAAGCTTTTGAATAGGCTCTGTCCACTTCCCAAGATTTGGCAACTCTCTTCGAGATATTAAGAAAAATATGCTAAATTCCCAAAACTTTTCATGTCTCTTAATAAAATATTTTATTCTAATCGTTCCTTGACTCCAAACGTAACCAAAATGCAAACATCTTTGTTTATATGAATTTCAAACAGGCAGAAAATATTTTAACTGAATACCATGATTCTAATCGCCAAAACCAAAAACTTGATCCAATTTGTCCACATTTCTCGAAAACGGTTAAAACTATGACCTTAAAAATAGTTTCATTCGTTTTTCTAGGCCAAGAAGCATATAAAACAAGTACTTATACGTATGAGTTAAGCGTAAAGATTTTATTTGCGCAAAGTTCGCTCCAAAACCCATGTTTCGGTTGACGGATTCTGCTGGTTAGCGAACTTGACCTTCCAAATTAGAAGAAAGATTTTTGTACCAAATTTGATTTATTTATTTTAGTTTCTAGTAGCTAAAGCGATTCAACCAAAGGGTTGCACAATATTCTTTTTACCAAATTCCAAACAAGAACTCTATTTTTAAATTTCTAAAAACCAAACAAGAACTCTGGAATAGAAGCAACAGGACTAGGACAATGGATGCTACACTAATGCTATCCTAGTATTGCTGTACTACTGGTGTATCCTGGTAGATTGGACATTACAGAGCTGCTTGGAAGTGTTCTCTAATTCCACAGGTACATACGATATTAGCCCTGCAGAGGTAAACCCCAGTCAGAGGCATCTACACTATTACAGGCCACTGGCAGGACAAACCAAATTAACTAACTTCAAGCTGATACTTTTTATCGAGACTTTCAATCATATATATACATCCCATTTCCTGTACACATTAAACTTAAGCAGCACTGGGAGAAAGATTGCTGTTAAAAGAAATGTGAGCGTAGGAATGCGCCAATGAACGCCTTTTCTGTACCAAAACTGCCATGGTTATTTTTTCAATTTATGATAATCATTATTCAATAATAAAAAAAAAAGAAAACAGAATTATGTCTGCTCTAAAAAACGTTTAATTCTGCTCTGCATGTTTCGTGCACTCCTGACACTTCTTCAGAAGCTTAACTATAATTATTCCGGTTGACTTCGTGCAATATTTACAAAACGACAATAAACATTTTAAGGTGATATAATTCAATGTTTTAAATTATTGATCTGAATGCATGAATATATATATATATATATATATATATATATATATATATATATATAAAAATCCGGGTTGTGATTTTTGTTATTTTGCAACGACACTCGTTATAGGTCATGGATATCCAAAGAGTTAGATGTGTTTTAAAAATAATCCAAATCGGGCAATTAGGATTAGAGAATATACTCGAGAACCAAAATATAAATTTGCCCTTATCGGCCGTTATTTTTATTTCCGTGCAACGAAATTCGGTCTCGACCATCGAGACATACTGCCAAACTAATGAGGAACGTGTGTTGTAAAAAAAACAAACAACTAAATCGGCCCATTAGAATTTGTGGTTTACTGCGAAACAAAATTAATTATTGAGTCAGTACAATTGCAAAATACCAAAACTATTAATTTTTTTAAAAATATTTATATAGATCACTTCAAGAGAGCTATTGAGCATCTTTTTGAGGATTGTGCAAAATAATTTTGCAGGAATCACAACAAACGACTTCCTCAGGCTGGTGTCCATGATTTTAACAACCTTAATTTATAATAAACTGATAATAGTTTTATTGTTAATTAAATAAATGGACCCTTAAAATGTGCCTATCTTTATCGCTCCCTGTCTATACTATCTTGGTACAATAATCGACAGATGCATTTCGAAGGCAACATTTGTTATGTTAAGTAAAACTCTATTAACAATAGGTTATTATAATATTTCATATTGCAAAGAAATTATTAAAACCGAGGTTACCAATTTGAGGACATAAAGGAGAATAAACCAGGCATTTTGGGAGCATTGTCATGATATTTTGGCAGAATGGTAGTACCGCGGCAATATGTTCTGTTCGAAAGGCTGCCAAATCTGCCGGAAAATTGTTATGATGGAGTCCAGCGACTAGTCGTGCTTTTATCAGGGAAAGATTGGATGCTCCATATCTGGTCATTCCAGCGGACGACGTTTCTCCATGACTGGCCCAAAAACGATTCTCCACGGATCACCGACTTTTATATATAAGAAGGCAGTGAAGGAAATTATTATAAGTACCAGAGAGGAAAGTATTTCTCAGAGTGCGAGGATGTGCCTGTTCGTACAGATATTCTGGAGCGGGAACAAAAATCAAGGTGTCTCTGCTGTGTAAAATCATTCATTCTTTGATCAGGTGACGGGATAGTTTTTACATTGCATTTTAGTCCAGGAAGGATCTATAAAAACGTAGATATTCTTAGACTCTGAGAAAGGGCACGCTAATGTTTCGGAACCACTCAAATAATAATTGTGCTATGCGAAAAATTGCACCGGAACATTCGTTTATTTTTTTTTTTAAATTAATGAAATCGAAAAAATTACGTTTTCTTTGTACTTATTTCGCTCATAACGCAGAACGTTTTCATGCTAGAGACCTTTTCAAGGCGCGAAAAAATGTTTAATGAAATTTCGTATAATATAATTATACAAGGTTTCGTTTTCCCCCTAATCCCCAAACTAGCTCCTCCCATGATGAAGATATCGAAGACTACCTGAATTCTCCTCTACCTCTGTCCTTCCCTCCCAAAGCTTTCCATCCGTCCGAAGTGAAACACATCATCAAACACCTTCCTAGGAAATCTCCTGGTTATGACCTTATCACCTCAAAAACCTCCCCCGGAAGGCCACCACATTCCTCACATACCTGTATAACTCAATCCTTAGAACAACCCATTTTCCCAATCCCTGGTAACACACAGTTGTTAGTGTTTTCCCAAACCCTTTAAACCTCCAGATTGCTCATCTTCCTACCGACCTATCAGCCTCCAATATTCGAAAACTCCTTTATAAAAGAATCCTCCCTATCATAGAATCCTCGAAGAAAATTCCCAATCATCAGTTTGGTTTCCGCTCACATCATTCCACTAAACAACAGTGCTTAAGAGATGAAGATGCAATTTCCTCCTCGCTTGAACGTTGAAGAGTTTTTGCACGATTGCCTTTCTCGACGTTGCTCAAGCATTCGATAGGTTTTGGCACCCGGGATTACTGTACAAAGTAAAGCCAATACTTCCAAACACCTATTTCCTACTCCTCAAATCCTACCTTTCAAACAAATCCTTCCAAGTCAAACAAGGCACAGCTTTTTCCCGAACCTGTTCCATAAATGCTGGAGTCCCCCAAGGGAGTATTATTGGGCCTCTCCTTTTCCTTCTTTACACTGCGGATACACCCACATACCCCTGTGGGGGGGGGGGAATAATTTTTGTAGATAATAGATTTTAAATATATCAAATTGTTCGTCATCTCATTCTTTATGAAATGCACATAAACCATTTTTAGATAGTATTTCAAGAAAAATAAATCAATAAATGCTGCCTTACTCTGGTCCTAATGTTGACATGCCTGCCTAAGTTTGACTTTTCTGTTCCTAAGGATGACAGTGGGGGAAAATGAAAATAATACAACTTTATCCATTAAAAAAACAAATTGTATGGAAAATAGCAGGAAAAATGGGAAATTTAATGAATTTTAAAGAGATCCATTTTTAAAAACAAACAATTAGGTATAAAAATTATTTTTAACAATTTTTCTCTCTCAGCGAGCCCTGAGATGAGAAAATTCCTGCCGCCGGTGGGGATCGAACCCACCATCTCCCGCTTATGAATCCAGCGCGCTAGCCACTAGACCACGGGAGACCCCGATTAATGTATTATATCCAATTTATTATTATTAATTATTCTATCCTACTAGAGGATTGTTAAGTTTACTAGTAATTTGTCTATTAGATATTGGAAAATCCTACCGTCAGCGGAGGAAACAGTTTTTAGTCAATTGCTACAAACAAGGGACCACTGCATTGCCAGAAATCTCCATCACCACTTGTCAAACATATTTCCCGTGCTTTTTTTTCCCTTCAACTAGAACTATACCAATAATCTCCTACTCTTATAACGTCCACTTTGTTTATCACTTGCTTATTACAGCCATTTTCTTCTTTTATCCCTTGGCCACTTTTGAACAATCCCTTAACTTTTTGAGTAAAATTTCATCTGCATTTTTCTCATATTCGTTATTTGTGGTTTTATCTACCTGAATGGGCTGCCATTGATGATGGTTTACTTACCATGTTGATTCTACACAGCTCATGTTAGTGACGTCCTTCCTTCTTCACGGTGATTGGTGGAGTCACCATCTTTCTCAGTCATGGAGTTTCTCACTTTCTTTTTCAGACAAGAAGTATTTGTGGAAATGGTTGCTAACTACCGAGGTTGTGAGCCTTTCTTTCAGCGATTTGGAACTTCTTTCAGCGATTTGGATTTTTTTTTTTTTTTTTTTTTTTTAATACAGGAATTTCCATATGGTTAACGCTCCATTCATGAACTTTCAGCTTCCAACCTTCTTTAAGTGTTCGGAAACTGATACATCCATAGGTTGGATGATGTGATTTGGGATTTGGAGGCAACGCCAGTTATAAAAATTGTATCATAAATAGAGTAAGAAGCTGTGTGACCATTCCAATTTGCAGGAAACTATTATAAAAAGTTGCCTGTCAACATTAGGAACAGAATGTGAACATTAGGAAAACAGGCTGTCAACTTAAGGTTCCAGTCATAAGAAATTAATAAAATTAGGATAGATGGATTCCTATCACTGACAACCGTTTTCCTAAAGTTGACATTAGTGTCAAGAAAAGGAGCCCTGGTTGTTTATTGTGTTCCCAATGTTGACACTACCATAATCTCAAGATTTTTTTATTTAACTTAAGTCAAACCTTTTACAGTCCATAATTTAAGTATCATAGAGTTCATAGAGATCACAAAAAAAAAAAGAAAAAAAAGAAGTCCGACTCGCAGGAACTGCATCATCTTAGCGCGGTTCCGTTCATGTCCCTAGTGCCATTTGATAAGCTTAGAAAAGAAATAAACTTTTTTTTTTTTTTGTATCTCGTGAAAATTGTCAAACTCCTCTCGAACATCTCGAATAAAAGTGATATTAAGGCGTCAGGGAGACCGACAGTAGCTAACTTTTACACAGAAGCGGAAATTACACAATCCGGCTCTCATTCTAAAGCTCTATAAATCAATACAAAATATGCCTAATCAAGCCTTTCTAGTGGATACAGAAGCAGGGGCGTATATGAGGGGGGGGGGCTGAGGGGGCTGCAGCCCCTCCCGAAATTTTGAATTGATGATAAAAACTTCTCGTAAAACCCTTAAAAATAAATTAAATAAGATAACTTAGTTCATAAAACATATTTTATTTTACGTGTAATAGCGTTTTAGTTGCCTAAAACTATTCCAAGCTCTAAATATTTAGTATTCCATACCCTGGAAATGGTCTGAGCCCCCCCCCGAAATTGTTTTTATATACGCCCATGTACAGAAGGATCAAGAAGAAGTACACAAGATTGAGTAGAATACCCTGCCTAATATAGCCTATATAGAATAATATGCCGAATAAAGCCTATCTAGTAAATACACAAGGACAAATAAAAGTCTTGACGAATAACAAGTCAAGAAAAAAAACTTTATTTAACAAAATAAAACAAAGTTCAGTTGCCCAACTACAATAGAATAATATACCTAATTAAGTCTATGGAGTAGACACAAATGGACCGAAAACAAGTCTTGTGGAATATTGTTTTTTTTTCTAATTAAATAATTTTTATCAATATTTAGTATATAACCTTTGTTGAAAACTATTGATTGCTAATTGATGAATCGGTTTACAACTAAGTAGTCTTTATGAATATTTAGTATATAACCTTATGTTTGGATCTGAGTTTTTGGGGTGCTCTCCGTCTAGGCTTTGTATTTGTGTCAGCATATACCTGGGGTATATTTACAGCTCTTGAGGATTAACTCTTAGCAGGTAAATTTCCTGCGGCCCCCTTGTTTCTACGGGCATTGAACCGCCATATTCGCTCATAGTATCTAACCGTTGTGAAGTTTATTTTTTGGATTTAGGACTTAATATACATATGTAGACTAAATCATAGCAAGAACTAATCCTCCGTCGTCGGTTCTTAGCTACCAACGACGGACTTGGTTAATGTTATCCAATCTTAGATACATCGTATTTAAAATCCACAGCAAAAACACGACATTTCATCAGAATCCTCTGCTGAATAAAACTTATATAGAATAATATGCAAAATAAAGCCTATCTAGTGGATAAAAATAGAGGAAAAAAGCCGTTCGTGGTGGTAGAAAATCTTAAAATTATTTTGCTCAGAAATCTCCGAAATATTGTCACTAATTTTACGTATCCTGTTTTATAGCCAAATAGATTTATATTCTATAATCAATAAGAAAAACCTACTAACAATAAAAAACTATGGGTAACAGATGAAAATAGGGAATACCAAGTATAATTCTAAAGACCGAAATCAACACCAGTACTGTAATCTAGATATTCATATGGCATCTTCGAATTCTAACAAACAAAATATTGATTCTAATTATACGTATCCTGGTTTATGACAAATACATTTGACTACTATAAGCAATTAAAAACACTAGGGAATATGCCAAAGAACTCGGAGTAGGAGCCTCGACAGTTTCAAGACATTTGAAGGAAATCGACAAATCCAAAACTGACATTTCATACGGTACAGCCTGATATATTTCTAACAATGAATTGTTTTTCTTGTTTTAATTAATCTGTTTTATTGTCAAATACATTATCCAACTATAAGCAATGAATAAACAACAAGCAATAAAAACAAACAAAAAGAACCGTTCGAATAAACGAAATCAATTACTTCAAAGTTTAAGCACTTATTTCTCCGATTGACATAGCCTAACCAAAAATTGTTTCAGAATCTTTTTTGTAGAACATTTAGTAAGCTTTCACATGGTAACCCTCCGTTTACCAATATTCCTAACCGTCTTCGAGATATTAGGGAATGTATACGAAGTTCCCAAAACATTTCATGTCTGTTAATAAAATATTTTATTCTAATCCTTCCTTAACTCCAAACGTAACCAAAATTTTAACATATTAGTGTTGACGAAATTCAAACATGCAGAAAATGTTTCAACTGAATCCCATAATTTTAAGTATCAAAATCAAAGACATAAAGAACAGCTCGAATAAGCGAAATCAATTACTTTAAAGTTTTAAGCACTTATTTCTCCGATTGACATCGCCTAATCAAAACTTTTATTAGAACCTTTTTTGTAGAGCATTTAGTAAGCTTTCTAATGGTATGCTTCCGTTTCCCAAGATTCTCAACCTTTTTCGAGATATTAAGGAAAGTATACAAAGTTACCAAAACTTTTTTATGTCTGTTAATAAAATATTTTATTCTAACCCTTCCTTAACTCCAAAAGCAACCAAAATTTCAAAATATTAGTTTTAATGAAAGTAGAACATGCAGTAAATGTTTCAACTGAATCCCATGATTCTAAGTACCCAAACCAAAAACGGCATTCAAAAATTATTTTTTCAGTTTTCTCAAAAACGGTTAAAGCTATCGCCTTGAAAATGGTTGCATTCGTTTTCCTAGCCCAAGAAGCCTATAAAAAGAGTACTTACAAGCTTATGAACTCAAAAACGTAAGCGTTACGTTTTGTTTTGCGCGAATTTCGCCCCAAACGCCATCTTCCAGTGGGCGGATTTTGCTGGTTAACGAACTTGACCTTTCAAATTGGACGACAGATTTTTTTACCAAATTTCATCAAAATCGGACCATTAGGGAGGCCAAAAATCCGCGAACAGACAAATATATATATATATGTATATATATAAATAAATATATACATATATATACAAATTTGAACCACCGTTATTTTCGGTCTCTAGGGGTTCTGAAGCGCGAAATTTTCTAGTCGGCACTTCCGGATTGTTTCATTGTATCAACCTTATAAGCGGGGTTCTTCCCTATGGGGGAGGGAGGAACCGCGCTAAAAACAATTTAATGCACGCATTAACAAAAGAAATCGTAAGAAATATTCTAATTCTCTTATCAAATTCACTAAGGTAAAGGAGGAAGAGGAGTTTACTCGAGAATTTTTCATACTAAAATGGCGTCACATGTTATTAACAGAGTTACATAGTTAAACGGGTTAGTCAACATTATTCTTCAACAACTGTTCTTTCTATTGGTCGTAAACTTATTGAATTCTCTTCAATCTAAATGTTATTTTCCAGATTTAAATTTGAAGTGTCAACTTAAGGAGCAGTGTCAACAATCGGGTCATTTACCCTAGTATGTTAAGCATTTTGTTTGAATTTGGCAACAATTTTAAAATTGCTATTTTTTTTTTGTAAAACCACAATTGGGAATTGATTACGGAAAAACTGTCAAACCATATTTATACCATTATAAATAATGAACATTGTTTTCCTTGAATATGATGGACTTAAATGCATTTTAAGTTACTGAAAGAAAATTTAATAAATAATGTCTATTTTTGCCCTATTTTTCATACGTTTTGCTATTTTGCTCGGCCGCAATCAATTTTAACATTTCTGAATAATATAAAAGTTAAGAAAATTTTATTCCAAATCTTTTGACTTCTTGGGAAGGCTTGTGACATGAATATTATGCCGGATTTATGAGCGGAAGTAGTATAAAAAAACACGTGATTTTATCGATTTTTTTTACATAAAAAAAATGTTTCGGGAGATGGTCAATTTACTCATTCCAGTAAAAATTATATTGCCTCCTCTCAGCATTTACCTATAGCAATGTTTTTACATATGCGCTCTGGTCTACATACATATTTGGGATGGGTGTTCGGATGTAAGCCTTCTTTTAGCGCAGAACGCTTAGCAACAAATGGTTACTTGTGCATAACATTATAGGAGGGATTAAATTCCCAAGGAGGTAATATAAGGCCTCACAAAGCTTGGTGAGTTTCGTAAACACCCGGAGGCACGGATGGATTCGGATCAGACAGATCGGGTTGCTCTTTGCCTGGAGCTACGTAAGTCCGAGATGTTTGGACAATGTTAGGACGCTGAGCGAGATCCAGACTTATCTCTTCACAAACTCTACTCCTGCTGGAGGCATGCTCGCTAGAATCATACAGATCATACAGAATGCGAATACTATATCTTATGATCTGGATGCTGTGTCGATTAGAGCATCAATCCAGTCAAAGGGGAGATACTTTTGACTGTCGATACGATATTAAACGGAGATAAATATTTTGTAATTATTAAACTAAATACAAGTCCAAAACTAGAAGTGTGGATTTCGAAATTTGCAAAACTTCAAATAGAAAATCTCCGGGCACCGTTTTCTCCGACAATATAGTCCTATCGAAATTAACAAATGGGTGTCTTCAGTAAGAAGTTCATTTCCTCCATCCTTTTAGAAACTACAATTTTCCACCTATTTTCGAGGGATAGTAAAAAAAAAAATTCTTTGCTATCATGAATTTAAAAGCAACCAAAATTATATATTCTAGTTTCAATGAATGTCATAAATGAGAAGACATTAAAAACTCAAATTAAAAATATAATGGCAAAACAACGCCTTGTCTGGAAGCGTATCACAGCAGAATTGCGATTTTCTCTCGCAAATTCTGACGAGAAAAAGTGTTCCCATGAGTGGATTCTGTTGTTAACACCTTAAATTTTTAGATTTTAAAGTTTTAGACAAAGTATTTTCATGTAAAATTTAAAAAAATCCTACCGCTTTAGCGCGTCTCCCCTCTCTCTCTCTCTCTATAGAGGAAAACACCGCGTATGGCGTAGGCTAGAAACCTTCACGTTTCAATACCCATTGGTCACGAAAATAACAGTGGCAAAAATTTGTATTTTCACAAAAATGTGTGTTTGTATATATATATATATATATATATATATATATATATATATATATATATATATATATTATATATATATATATATATATATATATATATATATTAATTTGATATTCATTCATTTGTTAGTGGCATCGAGTCGACATCATAAGCGGGTTTCTCTGACCCTTCCATATGAAGGGACAAAAAGTATTATGATTGCAATATGTCGGCTAATGGTACTAAAGCGGCTACGAAACCCCCACCGAGTCCCCTGACACCAAATATCCAGGGATCTAGCGGTCAGGATGAAAGGTGATTAATGCCCTAGATAGATATTGACAAGGGCTGTATATTATTCAGGATGAATTGATCCTCTCCAACTAGAGGATACAGTTTCCGAGGATTTACTCTTCAATAATCCCAGCAACTCTCCAGGAATATTAGATAATCATACTCGGCACTTGTAGAAATAGTATCTAATCCCTTAATTAGTTATTTTTACTAATTAAAAAGTACCAAACCCTCCGTCTCTCAGGAACTGCGAAACTAATTCCTTGCAAATTTACCGATGCGTATAGAGTTTTGTTGTAAGGTACATAAATTACGGTCTATACAATTTAATAGTTGAGTTACTGAGTAAACACCTATAAATTATAGACCAATTTTGTTTATCTTCATAATACACCTCTATCATTAGCTTTGAATATTTTATAGCGATTTTTTTTCAAGATACATAATATAAAAATTACACCCAGTAAAAGGAAAAACAACAACATATTTTGGATTGTTGGACGAATGTTTTTCTAGCAAAATATTTATTAGAATTTTTTAACTTCTACTTGCTCCAATAAAAAATAAATAAAAAATAAAAAAAAAAATCGAACTTTTTCTTACTCCCCTCGTGAGGCTTGAATGAAATTAATTTTCACTATTCCAAAAGTACAGTTGAACGTTTTTATGGACTTACTTGATAAGAGCTGAGAAATCATCATTGTCTTATTTGATCATTGTATTATGATATATTTTCTCCAAAAGAAAATTCTGAGGCAAATTATAATTAACAACGCCTTAATTTGATCATCACCTCAAACCACAAATGTTTTTACTTAGTCTTCCTAAACATTACATTTCAGCCATTAGGTCATTTTCAAACAACTAGAATAAAAAATACAAAGTAAGTACTAATACATTTAAATAGTCAATAATTACTGGCTTGGTGTAATTGCCTTTAAATGACCCTTAAAACATTGGTCTGCAGCATTTCAAAACTACTCTTTGCGTTATGGGCCTCTGGGTTGTTTAAACACACTCTGGAATTTATCTATTATATTGGTTTATTTGTTTTGATTAGTGTAAACTTTCCTTTTAACAATTTAGCACTAATATATCTTTCAAACATTAATTTCCTGATGACATATTTATTATACCTTGTCCAAATTCTGTTTTTTCTCTTCTCCGTAAAAAAAAGTCCGATGGGAGCCTTTATGTACTAAGCCCCCTTTCATGACCATGCTTAGTCAAAGGTAATTCAATGTAAATTAGACGTTCAAATAAGAAGCGTTGTTATAAAATATTCATGAGCGATTCGTCTGAATATTCAGTCAGTACAAATGGAACGATGCAAAACAGAAATAAATAAAATTCTATTTGAATCTATTTAAATAAAACAAGACAAGTCCCTGAATAAATACTAAGTCTAACATGACGGAACTTATAAAGTAGATGGAAATTGAACAGCCCTGTGGCTACCTGGGGTTGAGTTTTTTCCCTTTAGAACCGCCATACTGTTTGCAGGAAGAGGTGTGAGAGAGGGGAGGGGGGGTGTAGCTGTCTCTAGTCCTAGGTGTTCTGTTTTCTTGTTGACATTGTCATCAGCATACGCGAAGGATAGGCTTAGTCCGTTCCATTTCCCTTCAACACAGCCAAGGTAGTACAACTCCAAGAAGAAAAGCTTTTCATTTTCTTTCTTTCTGACCGTTTGATTAATGTTTAGTCACAATAGAAAAGATATGTTGCAAAATATTGTGTATTTTACGGTATACAAGAAAATAAAACAACTTTATTTGTACCAATAAAACGTATTATGCTCAACAAAATGATTTTTTTTCAGGGTAAATTTTAAGATAGATACAATATCCTGGTAATGTTTGTTTTTTATTCGAGATAATTTTAGTTGTCCCAGCTGATGAAAGACGACACTGCTGGAGTCTGGATGAGTTTGATGGTATCTTTGCACTAGCTTTTCCATGTGAGTGAAAAATAGATCAACCTCCAATTCGCTTCGACAACTAGGCCATAAGCGCCAACATCAAGGGTGCAGCGAGGAATTTTCCCAACGAGCCGAGGGATGAGAAAATTCCTGCCGCCGCACACTGGGCAAGACGACTACTTTACGGCGACAAAAGCCGAAAATGTGATGTCGTCGTAGAAAGTCATTTTACGTGTCAAAACGTGCTCAAGTCTTCTATTCATTAAAAACAGAACAATTTTTTTTTTCTATTTTAACCCAAACCTGTTTAAAACAATAAGGAAGGCAACCATTGCTAGTCTCTTCCACTTCCTCTGTTTAGTCTTGTTCCAACTATGGTCCTTTTAAGTTGTGTTTTAAAAATTGTGTGCAAATTTTATAAATTCTTTTCACAATGGATTTATTACCTGGTGGTATGTTCTTTATAAATACATAATATATATCTAATAACAGAAAGGCATATCAAAGAAAAAAAAATATTAATGAAATTATTACTAGATTGTTCATATTCTGTTGATTACTCAAGTTTGAGTAAGGTTTAAAAAAAAGTTCCACTTCCCAATATTTTTTTTCGATAAGCCTTAAGCTTCTACTTTACTGTTTTGAGACTTTTAGTTCCCCCTTCTTCCCCCTTTTAATGCAAATTTAAATTTAGTTTAGGCAGTCAGATAGAAGCTGAAGAATCCGCGGCGCACAGTGGGCGAAAATCACATTTTAGGTGGACAAAATTCAAACAAATATTTTACAAATCACTTACTAAATACTGTCTAGTATTAGTAGGATTAAGGTAAAATGTAAGTATTTACTTTCTTGGATCATGAAAGGGCGCGGAAAGGAATATTAATCGGACTCTAAGAAAGGGAACAATTTTCCAGTGTTTATTGCAGTTTCGTTCTTGTAATTACTTTTCCATTTTTAGAACAGAAACTATACGTGATTATTTAAATTTCATGTTATCGATGTATATGTAATGAGCCTATTGAAGTGTAGTTTACCACATGAACCACTTCAAGAACTGTCATTAGAAAATGAGGCAGACGATACTGACTCGTCAAAAGAAAATGCTGAAGGATGTAGCAGTATTGAATCAGACGATGATTGATGAATAATTCGTTTTTAGTGCATAATATAATTGTATATATTCGTTATTATTAAAAAAAAAAAAAAAAAGGTCAGTACAATTACTTTTTTCTTCAAGTTGTTAGTCTATTTTTGTTATTTATTTTAGAATTATAGCCTATGTATTATTTTTTATGAATATATGTATTATGTTTATGAAAATAATAGATGCAAAAAGGTACTACTTAAATGTTCCATAGATTTACAAAATGTTTTCCCAATTTTTATCTATGATGTAAAAAAATTTGTGTGTCTACAACATTTGTTTGTTAGATATACTAAAAACTATGGGTGAACGATTTTTTTTAAAATATTTTTCCCTATCTCAGTGAACTCAAAAATATTGAAAAACACAACAAAATAATTTTGTCGCCCTAAAAGTGGATTTTTGCCCAGTGTGTGCCGGTGGGGATCGAACCCACCATCTCCCGCTTATGAATCTAAGGCGCTAGCCTCTAGACCACGGGTGACTCCTTCATTTTATATATATATATATATATATATATATGTGTGTGTATATATATATATATATATATATATATATATATATATATATATATTTTGAGTCGGTTGACATTTTGATGGTGGGGTAAATCTAATAATATGTACGCTTCACGGATTTGATTCTTTATTCTCTATACAAAATCAGTAATATTTAATTTTACGTCATCAATGACCAATCGGAGTCTTGAGAACTTACGCGCTTCTTGATGATAGGAAAACGCGCGAGAAAAATCAGGGAAATAGTAGAGACCAAGTAGCAGGTGCATACTTTCGGTGTGTGTTATGGATAGTTTACACGAGGTTAGAACTTTTCATTAGTTCTTGTAGCCTAAACACTTGTATCTACGTCTAAACAGGTTATTCCTTTTTTTGACAAGTCTTAGTAATTGTAGCAGTTAAAATTGAATAGGAATGTGTTCTATTTACTAAGCGACAAGTTAGCTTCCCTACCACCATTCTAATACGCATTTGTCCTTTGTCACATCGTGTATACAGCCCAACATGTGTTTACTGACTAGTTAGTTACTGGCGGACCGTTCTGAATGCAGTGTTCAACCGTGTGAACGAGTGCTTGCCACTTGTCAAAAAGCCAGCAAAGTGAGAGAAACAATTACTTAGCTCCTTAAATAGGCATTTAACACGTGTAATTCTCGATTAGTCTGCATTTCTGATTTTCTGGAAAATGTGGCTACGGACAATTCACTCATTGCAAAAAAAAAAAAAAAAAAAAAAAATTGTTATCAATATGTAAATTAAGCTTTGCCATATCTTGGCAGAGAAGGCCAAGCTAAGAACAATTTCATTTTGAACAAACAAAGAAATCTAAGTTCTTCAAGACCAATTTTTCTAGAGCTACCATCTGTTGGTTTTTCAAATTATCTTGTCCTATTCGTTTCTTTGAAAAATGGAACAATTTTTACTGTTATAACAAATTTTCAATTAAATTATGAATAGATAGATTAGTCATTACTCTACATTTATTGTTTAATCTTTTCTTTTACTTGATTTTATTTCGTTTATATACGTTTTTCAAATTAATATTTATGATTACGAGTATTATAATTTATTCGTTATTAGGTTGTTTTTTTGTTTAATGCGCATCGACATATGATATGGGCCATTAGCGCCGATTACACAGCTCAACATTTGATCTTAAAAAAAAAACACGTATGGTCTTTTTGGGGACGCTGATTACGAGCGGGTTGGTTAACATTCTTCACATCAGTTTCATTAAGGTCAAATAGAGAAACAACCGTAGGAAAAATCTGAAACAAATCAAGCAAATGTTTTAGGCCCCAGAGTCCAAACCCGTTGTTTGTTTGATCTTACGCCTTTTCCTAGACACCATGTGAAGGTCATTTAAAGGTCGAATAGAGGGAAAAACGTTGAAATAATCTGAAAAAATTCATGCTAATGTTTTTAAGGTCTCTGAGTCCGAACCCCCCGTAGTTTGTTTAACTTCCACTGCCTCCCAGAAAATGATTTTATGAATGAATTTTTTCAGATTTTTTCCACGTTTGTTTCTCAGTTTGACCTTCAAATGAACGTCAAATGTCATCTAAGAAAAGGCGTAAGGTCAAAAAACGGATTCATAATCAGCGATCCCAACATCGCTCCGTAATAAGAGCCATACCGCTCCGAGTTTTTTTTAGATCAAATGTTGACCTGTGTTATTTGGTTATTATATCTAAAAATCTAAATCTAAAAATAAAATATGTAAAAGAAATTTTAATGAAAAATATTGAATGAAAAAATAATTGAATACAAAAAATAGTGTTAATAAGAAAAATTAAATACTGCGCTGTTTTCGTAAGCTATATTGATATTTATTTATACAAAAAAGACTGTTTCATTACGCCAAAACATTTTCATTAACTTTTATGGCTGCTAACATTAATGGCCATTAGGAACGTAATACATACAAACAAAAATAAAATGATTAATTTTAAATATTAAGCTATGTTAAGGATTAAATACACATTTATTATAACTTTTCTTTTGTAGCGGAAAAATCTAAATTAAGATTTCACAGAATTATAACCCAGACGTTTTTCCCTTAAAACAAATTTTTAAAAATCGCTATTCTGAAAATAATTATTAAAATTAAATGAGCCAAAGTATTAAGATATAAGTATTATCATGAAAAATAAAAAATTGACTAAATTAATAACCAATAAGTAATATAAAACTGCCCTTGAATATAACTGCTATGGTTGAAAGTTAGTTATCCTCTTTGACTAAATAAAATATACAATTCCTTAGCTGAGTGGAAAAGCTTGTTGCGGGAGGTTTTCCTAATTGGGCAACACCATTAGCCAATCAGTGCCCTTTAAAAATAGTCCCTGCCTCTTCATCGTGTTTTTTTTTTTTTTTTTTTTTTACTCTTTCAATACAAAAAACATGTTAGATCAATCTGACCTCATACGGATTTTAAATTACATTTGGAAGTTTATGATGACGATATTTAGTAAATATCAAGAGTTATAAATACAAAATCCTTTCCTGGAGGCAGCTATTGCTTGAGCTAATCACGTTTCTGAGCCTGTCAAAATTACATTAAATGCACTTTGATTCATTCATTCAGAAATATTATTAACTGAAGCTAAATCTAGTGGGCAGTATCAGAAGAATAAAAAAAAAAAAAAAAAAAAAATCATCACTTTTGGCATACCATTCAATATAAATTCGGTTCTGAAGGGGTTAAATTAAGAAAAATAAAATCCCGTCACGTAGAAGCTGCGTAACTTAGCACTTGCCTCATAATATGGATTGTGTACACTGTATTTGCTTAAAATAACCTTTATTTGCAATGAAGAGCTGACTGAATATAGAGAAGCCGGATAACCGGTGCGGTGGGAATTCAATTGGAACAGAATACAGAGTAAACCCCTAATTCTAATGAACCGATTTAGTTCATTTTTACAAAACGTCTTTCTCATTTGATACCCACGACGTATACCGAATTTCTTCACAATACAATAGAAATTACGACCGATATGAGCAAATTGGTAATTTGGGTAGTAACCCCACCCCTCCCTCTTAATTTACGGATCTAGTAGAAGATTTCTTTTTACAACACATTTTTCTATTAAAATGACCACAACGAATACCGAGTTTCGTTGCAATATATATATATATATATATATATATATATATAAATATTAAAGGCGGTCATTTTCGGTGTCTACTAGGTAGGATCTATAAAGATTTGAAGTTTTTTGTTTTTTAGTGCAACCTCAATAGCTACTTTCCTTTGGTTCTGATTTTGGTATTTTCTGAACACATCTAACTCGTTTTGATTTACATGTAGCTGGTTTTTTTTACGAAAAATAGTGCACTTGGACATTTTGGTTTGAAATTAAAGGAAAAGTTTTATTCTTATGCCGGGACTCACGACTCTTTCAAAAAGTGTAAAACTAAATTTAACAGTAAATTATATTAACGAATTTAAGTTTCCAAAATAAATAGTAAGAGTTTATATAGAAAAAATAGTAATTAAAATGGTATTTTTTTTTTCATATTTTTCAAACTTTCCTAATCCATGTCGGAGGAGGAATATTTTCAGCGTGCTCATAGATGATGATAAAACTCAATCTGCCAGAGCCGGGGCTCCATACAGTATCTCCTCAGGTCAATTTTTTTTTTTTTTTAATTTTTATTTATTTTTTTTTTTTGTGTTAACGCTTTATTGCGATGTAAGATTTAAGATAGATTTAAGATACGTTAGGTAGATTTAAGATACGTTATCCACTCGGCCAAAGAGTTTCTATAAGGAGTATATATTTTTATACTTTAAACTGTTTTAACCAAATTTGATCTCTACTTATAAAAATCGGCGGAATTAAATTAATATATTTTGGAGCTATCTACAGGTTGCCAAATGTCAACACCACGTGGACGGCCACCCATCAGTGTACTGGCCCTGCTCAACGTTGCTTAACTTCCGTGATCTGTGTGGAACAAAAACATTCAACATGGCTATGGCCGTTGGCTATTTTTCACCTTATTATTATTTTTTCCAAAATATTAATGTACACTGATAATAGAGCCATTCACCAAAACGTTGAAAATTTTCTATAAATATTTAAAAATCATTAATTAGCTATTTTATTATCATTGCTGTAATTTTGTCCTTATTTTGTTCAATGATTAGAAGAGTGAAAAATTTGTGGTAATTGATTCCACTAGGTTTTATCGAGAAAAATACTCTGCTTCAACTTTATTAATGGCGTGGTTAAATAAACCGACTTGAATAGGGGAAGAAAAACTTCGAGAATGCGGAAGAAAGGAGAGCAAGCTTTCATTTACAAGTTCATTGATCGCTTTAATGGAAGTTTATCCTGAGGTATTTTCCACTAAAAGACTTCGGAATCCTTAGAATTTTTCCTCAATGTTCGGGATGTTGTTCATGCTGAGCTTCTAGGGTTATTTTATCCCTTCCTTCTTTCAGTGGATTAATCTAACGATACCCCTTTTTAGCTCATTATAAAACATTTTTCCTGGATCCACAAGGAAATAATGAATTTTAATATCATACAATAATACAGCTGTTTATTAGAATATTAATTCTAATGAATGCATGTTTAAGTCTTAAGGACTAATTTAAGTTTCTCTTAGGTTTAATTCAACGGCACAATAATATGGTTCTTATAAATATTTATTTATTTTGTAATTTTCGAAGATTGGGACTGCCAGTTGGACATTTTTACAGATAGACTCTGGTCTATAGGTAACATCCTCTTCTAAATATAATGTTTTGTTTTTTTGTCTTTTATTTCATCTATATATAAATTATAGTGATGTCTAGATAGTTAGACATCCAGGTGATAAGCATTCTGGGATGAGTTTGTTATCGGTTAGGAAGACGTCAATACGATTTCTTTAAAAATCTTTATTCTTGAGGGCTTGGCTAGTCTCGAAAGGGTTAATGAGCCTTCTTCAGCTAAATAAATGTAATTTTTATTTCTAGATCTATTATAATTTTTTTATTGGTTTAATTATTCGATTTATTAATTCTGCTTTTGATCGAACCAGTGGTATAGATTTTCTTGTTTTTATTGTTAATACTACAGTTGCAACTAATGGTGAGCCATTTATTTCTTACAATGTTTTCTGTCATAGAATATAATTTGCCTATCACAACACCAAACAGTTATGTCCGAATGGAAACTGGCCAAACACACTTACAACATAAAGTGTTCCAAAGAATGTTTTCCTGGTGGCAAGATCTCCTTGGAATGCCTGAAAGTGAGCTCCCACGTATTGTTTACTCAGGCCTGGTGAAAATGTTAGGAGTTTTTGATATTCCGTATAATTGGGCGGGCATGATGAAGGCTAGCCTCTCAACACTTGCATGCGATGACATATGGGAAAGGCAGTCAATACAGACCAGTGAAACTAAATGGAGCATCCTTGAAAAATCACAAAATTCTCTAACAAGTAAAGACATAAATAACATTTTAAATAGTTCATTCAGCCAAATCTACAGACTCCTGTGTTCTTTTAATCTTTTCGGCCCCTGCTTGAACACAAACCTCAAAATAAAGTCTCTACGCTTGATAACTCAGATTCGACTAGCTGGACATCACCATACAAAATTATTTTATAACCACTATAAACATACTTTCATAGCATCTGAGCCATGCCCGTTATGTAAAGCTGATACCAATACAGTATTACATCTGTTACTCAACTGCCCAATCCTCCAGTGTCTTAGATTAAAATAGATCCCGATGGTTTGTAGAGGAGCTGTGCAAGACCAACTTATAAGTCTTCTTACTGCAGAAAAGGAAGAACTAAATAATTTATTAACATTTATAGACAAAAGTTTGCAGCTCAGGAGATTATTGTCAATATAGGTTTACCTTTAATTTTGTAATCATAAGAAATTTTTTCTTTTGTGACCTGAAATTATACACGAATGTATCACTTTTATATAGTTTTTTTTCTTTTGGTTATTTTTTACTTACAGACATTTTTTTATTCAAGTCTCTGTTTGTTTCTTTGTCACTACATTTAGAAAATATTTAATTTAGTTGAGGAGCTAGTCTAAAGAATTATTTAGAATACTTTATTTGTATATATTGGTATTTCACCTTGTATATTGTAAGGAATTATGAATTGTATATACTTTTTTTTATTATTATAAGGGTCAACCCTGGCTATAAATACTTTTGTATTAAAAGCAATAAATATATCTATCTATCTTCTGTCATAGAATATAATATGAATAACTTATGTCCTATTAAAATTGCTAACATAATTGAAAAAAAAAAACTACAGTAAGTGTCCATTTGCCGATATTTATCTGACCCACTATATTCAATTATTAATTCACATAAAACGAATAAAATTTTCTTAAAAATTCAAAAACCTTACACATATATTAGATAATACATTAACAATGAAATTTTAAATTAAAATGTGGATTATGAACAATATTTTCTATATCAAAGCTTATGAGGTTCTGCCAGCTTATAATTCTGTTTGTAGGTATTTTTTAAAAGTTAATTAGTACTTTGATTGAATCATGTATTGTAGTCTCCTTGTTGAATAATTATATATGCTTTTACTTTGATGATCCATTATATTTGTAACATTATAATTAACGAAGTATGGTGTATTTTTCGATACTTTAACTGAATTCGAAATTAGGTGTCATTGAAATATTATATGATATTATCTTAAAGTAAAAAATGGTAATATTTATTACAATAAATCGATAATAAATTATAGTGTTTTTCTAATCTTTATATGTACAAAATGGGCATTTCTTAGTTCAAACACGGATGAACGCTTAAACGCACTGTTCGCTTAAAATAATGTTTAGAGATAGACGTTAAACGATACAACAATAAAAAAAGTTACACAAATTAAAAAAAAAAAAAAAAAAAAAAAAAGAATATTTTTTCCAAAGAGAAGCAAATTCTAATGATCTCTGTGCCTATTATGAGAAAAGGTTCTCTTTGGAGGGCAAACAATTCGTTAAAAGAGGCAGAAAAATTGTAGGTTTTCATTATTTTGGTTTTGTATTCTGTTTCCTTTTATGCGTTGTAAATTTAATTGGAAAAAATCCTCCACTACTGTCTCAATTAATTCTTTATTGTTTTACACATGAAGCAAGATTTCATTTATAAATATAAATTTTCGTTCCTCATTTCATTCTCTCATCCTAGAGGCAAAGGCTCCTACAAAACAGGTAACATATTGTTCTCCTCTGTCTCTTAACTTACTTAAGAATTAACCTAACAATGACACATTTCAATAAAAATGATCCACTTGCCTCACAATTTTACAAGTCTCTGTACAATTCAATCACCAAAGACAATCCCTCAGCACTCTTCACATTCACAAACGGATCTAAAACTAACAACGGGACCGGCGCTGCAGCGATCACAGAAAATCAAATCAATACCATTAAATTACACGACTACACTGCAGAATTACAAGGTATACACTTGTCACTGTCCAAAACAAATAACATAGAGGAAAGTGATATTATAATTTGTACTGATTCATTGAGTTCTTTACACTCTATGGAAAGCGTTTACAACAACCATCCCATAATCACACAAATATACACCCAAATACACAGATTAAAACAACACAACATTACAATGCTTTGGATACCGGGACATAAAGACGTAGGCCTAAACACAGACGTGGACAACCACGCTAAAGAGGCTACCTTTAAAGAAAACATTGACATC
Source organism: Gonocerus acuteangulatus (assembly GCA_946811695.1). Classification (NCBI taxonomy): domain Eukaryota; kingdom Metazoa; phylum Arthropoda; class Insecta; order Hemiptera; family Coreidae; genus Gonocerus; species Gonocerus acuteangulatus. The sequence continues at coordinate 49,648,939 of OX328129.1, forward strand.
AGACAACTAACTACACAGGACTTATGTAACATAGCACATACACACATATTACAAGATTGGCTAAATCACTGGTTACGGACAGACAACAAATTGAGAGAAATTAAAAACTCAATCAAAGTCTGGCATGATAATGATTTGTCTTTAAATAGAAGAGACCAAGTTGTCCTGACCAGGCTAAGAATTGGACACTTACTTATAACACATTCATACTTAATGGAAAGACAAGACAGACCCGTGTGCTCCCTGTGTAATGTTCCCCTGACGATAAAACACATACTGACAGACTGCAGAAGACGAGACAATTTACTCATGCCACACGACTTACACACATTACTCGCAGAAGGAAGCCCACACATCAACACTATATTAAATTACTTAAAGAACAATAATTTATACAAAAAAATCTAGCGAATCTCCCTTATTTTCCTTGTGTTTCCGATTTTAATAGTTTACTTAAATAACCTATATATCTGATTTAATTAAGCTAATGCACCTTATTTTAGTTATTTTGTGTTTTATATTTTCATTGTAACTACAAATGAATTGTGGTTTATACTTGTATTTGTTATCTTTATTCATATGAAGATGTTTGTTTTGTCGCATATATTGAGAAAACATTAATAAATAAATAAATAAATATTCATATGAATCTTGTGGTATATGCATGTATGTGTGTATATGCTATATTTTGTGTATATATGTATGTGTGTATATATATATGTATATATGTGTGTATATATATATATATATATATGTATGTATGTATGTACGTGTGTGTGTGTATATATGTATATATATATGTGCGTGTGAATATTTATATGAGTATAATGTTTGTATATATATATATATATATATATGTATATATCTTATTTAAGTATAAATGTAAATTGTATCAAAGTGTAAAAAAATTGTATATATTTTATAATCTGTATTAGGGCTCATAGCCATAGTTGCGGAGCTCTTATAATGAAATAAATAAAAAATAAGTTACATCTCGTGAGAAGACAGCCGAAACCAACCACTGACTGCCATACTGATTAAACTAATTATTGATAAGAGCCAATATATAGCAGAAATATTAAACTAACAAAACAAGACAAACATATTACAGTGAAACCTCTCTATAGCGGACACCTCTGGGAGAACCAAAGTTGTTCACTATACAGAGGTGTCCGCTATACAGAGGGGTTGGTCGAGGTGGATACGTACCGAATTTGTACATTTAATTCATGTTTTAATTAACAATTTAATAATTACCCATAATAAGTTTTTTTTAAGTTTATAGAAAGAAGTTCAATAGGTAGTATAAACTTAAAAAAAGTTTTTATTCTAAAAAGTTTAAAGCATAAAGAAGTTCTTAGTTCTCGGACAACATTTTTGTCACAATTTTCCGTCCATTTCTTCAAAATTTCATCTTTCTTTTTCAATATTTCTGCTGCTTGTGTTTTCCCTATCTTAAAAAACTCGGCAACTTTACGCACACCACATTTTTCGCGATTGGAAAATGTTCGTCAATTTTTTCTTTAAGTGTCAGAGATTTCCGATTAGACATATTGAAGAGAAGGCAGGATACTTACTCAACAAGAGCTAAAAACCAACTGAAAAGTGACGAGAAGTCAGTTCTGCGGAAGGAATGTGAACCGAACAGAGTTTTGGAATATTCCCGGAACCGTGATACCGCGTAGGGAAAACAATAGTAATCTGCCAGCGGGAAAATCATATGCTTCTGCTGAAAAGGAAGGGGTTCCTGTTGTGAAACTCCTAGGAGGATATTACTAGTCACTATATATATCTTATTCTTACAAAGAGTTTGTTATTGTTAACGCATTTTTCTGGAAACCTACACCGATGGGAACGCTTCTATAAATAACATTAGCTGTAATTGTTCGTAGTAAGGAGGTAAAAAATCAGGTTTTTCTGTCCTTGTCCTTTGTACAGAGGTGTCCGCAATATAGAGGTTTATTTTACCAATAGAAAAATTCGGGACTGCGAGAAAATGTCCGTTAATAGAGGTGTCCGCTGTAGGGAGGTGTCCGTTAAGGGAGGTTTCACTGTATAACACAAACATTAAAACATACGCTAGCTAATTAGAATTTAATGGTTTTCACTGATGACTTGCCCTTGTCACTTATGTATAAATGACAAAAGACGGCCCGGTAGCCGTGAGTGTTAAGGCATGAGCACTCAACACTCCGTGCCAGAGGTCGTGGGTTCGATTCCCACTATTGGGTTCTTCTTTCGAAAAAAGAAAAGGCATCAGCCCTATCGTGGATTGAAAAGGGTGGTAACCTACAGATAACCCGTCCCAAAATTCTTAGTTAATAATAATGGACGTTACAATTTAAATAAATTATGTATAAATGAAAAATAAATTTGTATTTTTTATTATTTTTGAGTTATTTCTTAGGAGGATATTATGTCCAAATAATAATAAAATCATCATTACGGATCACCTCTCTCGTTGGGTAAAAATGATCACTAAATAATATTAAACTTACCGAATTGTTTAGTGGCCTGAATATTTACCTCTTTGTTAATAGAGTAGATTCTTTGCAAAAGCGTAAGGACATCTAAGCACTAAATACGGTTTGCCACTAATATCTAAAGCAGACGGCAAGTGGTTTTGCGGGTAGTAGGAAATCCAATTACTAACCATGTCCGACGTTATTTAACTGTGGGCAGAAATCGGTGATCTGAACGCGCAACAGCTGATATTCAACCGAGTAAAAATAGGACATGCTTGAGTCTTGGATGTTGGGTACTTAATACCCATTAAGCTCGCGAACAAAATGACTATCCTAGGAATTGGTTCTTAAACCATGGTAGAATATTAAGAAATAAGCCAAATCTTAGAGAATCAGTTCTGATACTCAAATAAATATTGGAGGTGCTTGAATATTGTAGATTCTCCAAAACACTTGAGATTCTAGAATAGGTACTTGGAAGTCTCTTAATACCTTTATAAAAAGAGGGGCAGATACTATAGAGGTACCTCATTCCAGGGCCGCCACATCTCAGACCCGGACCCGGGACCAGATCACGGTCCCCCACTTCTCACAGCCGGGCCCCCACTTCTCACCGCCGGGCCCCCACTTCTCACAGCCGGGCCCCCACTTCTCAGAGCCAGAATGAAAATTCTAGTACTTTGCTATAGGACTTTAAAATTATTTTGGGCACTTTAAAATTATTGTCATCTTGAGTTTTGAGCAAAATGAGAATAAAAGCCGACAATCGGTGCTGAAAAGGTCACTTTCGGTACTTTTTTTCCAATTAGCGAGGATCGATCCCGGAGGACGGTGGCCGGGACAACTGTACTCGGTTGTCCCCCCCATGTGGCGGCCCTGCCTCATTCATGACCTCAGTTTCTTTGTGGTTAATACGTTAGTATTGGACCAATAAAGTTAATTTTATAATTTTACTGTACTAGGGAGATAGTGTGGTCAGTACTATGCTCCGGCCTCCTTTTTTCCACATTGCAGGTTCCCTTTTAATTAATTTTTTGGCTGCTTAGTAGTTGTTATTCTAGGAGTTCCCCTAGTTCACCACAAAGTAGTTACTCATGTATAACTTTCTACTGTCTCCTCAGACTAACATTATATTATTATATTTAGCTCACAAATATTTATTCAAGAGTAAATGAATGAAAATATTAAAGAAATCAGCTCCGCGTGAGGCGTGCACCACTGGCTAAATGAATGCCCATGCATTAAAGAATATTAGAGATTTTCGAATAATCCGAGGCCTCTCAAAACCTACAATGACAATAAAAAATATATTTTTTTTTCAACGCATTGATTAATTTATTGTTTATTTCTTTATGTATATGAATACATCTGGTAGTATGACATAATATGAAAGTTCTGTGCTCGAGCCCCCAAATTCATCCTCAGTTAGCTTCACATGACGCTTCCGATATCCGAGGGACGGAAAAATAAACATCAAAATTATAAAATTAACTTTATTGGTCCAATACTAACGTATTAACCACAAAGAAACTGATGAAATTCTTTGACACGCGTAAAATGTTTGTTTTCTCGAGTGAAGTAGAGGCTGGAAGAGATTGATGTTATCTTTCCAAATGATCCTCTATTGAAGCAAAAAATTGATCAAACTCCAATTCTCTGTAGATCTGCTTGACCAAAATACTGGAAATTCTGGAATGCTTGCAAGCCTAACAATGCCTTCTAATACCATCGCAAATAATGAAGATCATGGATTAGTTTTAAGTCTCGTAAAGATTTAAAGTTCCTTTAATGCTTGACACAATCAAAAGTTCTTGAGAGTCTATATTTTTCTTCAAACGCTATAAATCCTAGAGACTTTAAAATGCCCGGAAGGGCCCTTGGCTTTAGAAAGCCATTGTGAATTCTCCAGGCGAAGTCCACAAATCATTATAGGAAGACGATAAAACAACTGGTCTCCTTCTCACCCTCTTATCCCAGTACTAGGGAGAATATCCCTCATTTTTCCCTCCAAATTCTAAATACAACCCTGTCTCTCTGGCGTTTTCCTCCATTTTTTTAAGGTTCTTTATTACCCTATTCTCCGCCCTACTTCTGAGTTTTTATCTTACTTGAGAGTTTTTTACCCACTCAACTTATTGTTGTCGTAATGCCTCTCGGTATTACATTTCTTGCTGGATTTTATGTAAAAAAAACATATCTCTCAAGTATTGGTAATATTTATTCCTTTCTTTCCCCAATAAGCAGGAAAAATATTTTCATTACAGGTGAATAGTAACAACACCGAATATTATTATAAATCATAACATAATTTATTTATCATTCATCAGGCGGATGGACAACAAAACAAAAACACGTGTATTAATAAATATGACATATAATTCCGAAATGTACTAGTTTCGTGCCACATCAGGAGCTAATCCAGAGGAGGCAAATAGGCCTTCCACGATCTGGGTCACGTCAGCCTTCCGCCTGAGTGTGGTGAATATTAAAATTTAAACATAATTAATGTAAAAAATAAATAATTTATTTGTTTAAATTTATTATTAATTAAATTTTAACGTCCATTTTTATTAACTAAGAATTTTAGGACGGGGTATCTATAGGTTATCACCTTTTTCTGGCCAGGATAGGGCTGATGCCTTTTCTTTTTTTCTAAAGAAAAGCTACCCCAACGTGGGAATTGAACCTAGGACCCTTGGCACGGAGTGTTTAGTACTCACCCCTTAACACTCAGGGCCACCGGGCCTCCAAAATAATTAATTGTGTTTAAGAATTTTATTTACTAATTCAAACATCTGTTAACAGTGCATAGCCTGTACATAAAAAGCCAGACTCGCAGTAACTTCGTCGCCTTAGCATTTTTTATCTAGTCGTTAGGTCTTACAGGGTCCTTTTTTAATGTTCATTACAAAAGTAATAAAAATGGTCTAAGTGGCTTCATTTTTTCGAGTCTGCCACACTGTAAACTTTTCCGAGTCTGCGCTGGGCACTTTACTACACACATAGGGCCTAAACCTGTAATTCTAACGCGGTTCCTTTTTTTTTTTTATAACAAATTTCAAATTATTCACAAGATTATATATGAAATCAAAAAGCTTACAGTAGAATCGTACCAACACTTTGAAATTTTAGATTTCTTTTTCTGAGGTACTCTAATCGAAATGTACACCTGAAGAAAATTTATTGTAATTTTGAATGATAACTTTCCATATACTATATTGCCAAAACCGTTTTTGAACTTTATGATAAATAATACAAAAAGTTAAAAAAAAAATGCATAAAAAATGCGTGAAAAAAATGTATATACGTATCTTTTTTTATGAATGTAGGAAATGTGAAGTCAAGTTAGTAGGAAGATTTTGATAGTACAAATCAAAGAATCAAATTTTTCTCCAGAACTTTTAAGTATAACGCATGGAAATTGATTCCACTCCTTTCCCCACGTAACCGCGCCAAAAGCGTAATAAAAATCGTACGAATTCCGTAAAGAAAGAAAAATACCTGTTTAACGATCCTTATCTCGTCTTTTTGTGCCAAATTTCATCAGTTTTGCGTTAAACTAAAATTATAGGCTTTGTATAGTAATAATATCAAAATTTATCAAATAGCATTTTGTTTGCCGATTTTGGAATATAGTAACTACGTGTCGATTTCCGTCTGATACTTCACACAACTTGCGTGTTGTCGGTAAATATTTTATTTCTTTCAGTTTTTTAGAATGTGTTTCACAGTGATGCTTTTATTGCTAATACATGACAGTAAATGAGTCCCATTTGTAGTCACATTAATATTAATTCTCATGTGTGTGTGTGTGTGTGTGTGTGTGTGTGTGTGTGTGTGTGTGTGTGTGTGTGTGTGTGTGTGTGTGTGTGTGTGTGTGTGTGTGTGTGTGTGTGTGTGTGTGTGTGTGTGTGTGTGTGTGTGTATAATGTAAGTATATAAAACAATGTAATGTATATATGTAATGTTTGTAATAACTATATAAAATGTAAGGTGTACATCGCCATAAAGCTGAACACCAAGAAATAAAATAAATATATAATATTAATTCATCAAAAATAAAATTATTTATTTGAATTTGAATTCTTGAAGTATTTTAGATACATTTTATGAATTTAAAAAAAATAAGTGTCTCAATTTTGAAGTAGGTAACATTAAAAGACATCCCTAATTAAATATTTACTGATATTTAAGGAGTACGCACCCGGACTCTTTGAAGATAATATTACTCAAAGAGTTATTAGGTTGGAGAGATTCCAATATTAGAGAAAACAAGGAGAAGGAACAGCCATTCATAAAAAGGAAGGGAAGATTTGATTTTCCCTTCCGTTCTGTCTTTTATCATTTCCCCGTCATTTTTTACCTCAGCAAATATTGTCTGAACTTTCTCAATAGCACTTCTCGGAAAGTTCCTAAAACGCTGGGCCATAAAGTTGGCAATATTTCACAAGTATTTCCCATTTAGCCTTATTTCCCTTTCTTTTCACATAAAGAAATAATAATTATCATTTCAAATAAAGTTAACCCTTTGTTGCATCATGATGCCTGCAGGCATCATATTATATTTTACACTCCCAGAGCACTATATTGAGTTTTTTCAACTTATATTTCGGTCCCTGTAAGCATCAACAAGTGTCAAAGGGACTGGAAGATTTTGAACTTTGTACTTTGTTCCCAAGAAGGAATAAACAAGTTAATGTTCACAAAACCAGTACTCTCGTTTCTGACCTGGTTTCTGAGGGGACCTGTTTCGCAAGGTCACAATATTACTAAAAACGTCCATTCTGACCTAAAAAAAAATCGTACTCCTTAGTACTAGTGGTGTATTTTACGAATGGAAAGTTTGTTTTATAGAAGTTTTATTTTTTTGTGTCAATTTTTGTGGTTGTTCATTTGTTTCCTGTGGGCACCATCATGCCCACAGGAAACATGGTACTGAGGTCCGAGCGATGGATCCCATTATCTGATCGATAATGGGGAGAGGAGAAACAGATTTTTCATATAATCACAGCACCAGATGATAGTGAGGATGATGAAGATGACGATGAAAATATTCTTTCTGAACCTTCGCGATTTTCAGCCAATGTTTTAGAGGTAAATGGCGACGATTTGAATGGTCCCTTCTCAGATTTGAATGATTTGATTGAGGATGCACTGCCTGATGTATTTCAGAAGATGTGATGCAGGATGGAAAACAGCAAGAACCAAACTTGTGGTTACTGTGATAAATGTGAACTTTATTTGTGTTTAACTAAAGGCAAATCATGTTTCAAGGATTACCATTTGTGATTTTGATGAAAAGAGAAGAGAGTTCTTTTTTAGCGCGGTTCCTCCCTCCCCCAAAGGGAGGAACCCCGCTTATAAGGTTGATACAATGAAACAATCCGGAAGTGCCGACTAGAAAATTTCGCGTTTCAGAACCCCTAGAGACCGAAAATAACGGTGGTTAAAATTTGTATATATATATATATGTATATATTTATTTATTTATATATATATATATATATATATATATATATATATATATATATATATACATATATATATTTGTCTGTTCGCGGATTTCTGGCTTCCCTGATGGTCCGATATTGATGAAATTTGGTACAAAAATCTGTCGTCCAATTTGAAAGGTCAAGTTCGTTAACCAGCAAAATCCGCCCACTGGAAGATGGCGTTTGGGGCGAAACGCTTACGTTTTTGAGTTCATAAGCTTGTAAGTACTCGTTTTATAGGCTTCTTTGGCTAGTAAAACGAATGAAACCATTTTCAAGGCGATAGCTTTAACCGTTTTTGAGAAAATTGGAAAAATACTTTTTGAATACCGTTTTTGGTTTGGGTACTTAGAATCATGGGATTCAGTTGAAACATTTTCTGCATGTTTTACTATCATTAAAACTAATATGTTGAAATTTTGGTTACGTTTAGGGTTAAGGAAGGGTTAGAATAAAATATTTTATTAACAGACATAAAAAGTTTTGGTAACTCTGTATATTTTCCTTAATATCTCGAAAAAGGTTGAGAATCTTGGCAAACGAAAGAATACCATTAGAAAGCTTACTAAATGCTCTACAAAAAAGGTTCTGATGAAAGATTTGATTAGGCGATGTCAATCGGAGAAATAAGTGCTTAAAACATTAAAGTAATTGATTTTGCTTATTCGAACTGTTCTTTTTGTCTGTTTTTATTCCTTGTTATTTTTTAATTGCTTATAGTTGGATAATGTATTTTACAATAAAACAGATTAGGCAAAATAAGAAAAACAATTCATTGTTAGAAATATAGCTTGCCAAGAGAAAAAGATTCGATGACGTCTTTTGAATATTTTCAATTGCCTTTATGCTGTTGGTTTTTTATTTTATTTTTTAATTGATTTTATCTGTAGAATTATTACTATAGTAAAAGAACACAGGAATATGTGAAAATTTTTGATATTTTCCAATTCATTGAAACGTATGAAATGAAGTATCGGTAGAAGAGGTTTCTAGGGTCTTGTGGACCCGAACCCAGGTATAGCCATAAAACCCTTTGAACAAAGACCGAGGAAAATATTATCTGTTTCTATTCTATGCTTTTCAAATGAGAATAGGGATATGAACAAGAACCGGGGTCTCCCGTGGTCTAATGGCTAGCGCCTTGGATTCATAAGCGGGAGATGGTGGGTTCGATTCCCAACCTCCGGCAGGAATTTTATCATCCCACGGCTCGCTGGTAAAATTCCTCGCTAAACCCTAGATGTCGGCGCTAATGACCTAGATGTAGATGAGCCGTAAAAAAGAAAAAAAAAAGAAAAAAAAGAACTGGAACCGCGCTAAGATGACGCAGTTCCTGCGAGTCGGACTTTTTTTAAATTTAACTCATAAATCCTTTTTATGTTTCAATAAACGTAAATTATACATGTTCATTCACAAAAACATTCCTCCTCATATGCACAATGATGCCTACAGGCATCTTTCAGTTTTTCATAAATTTCTAAAAAAAAAATCGATTAATTTTTTTCCGTATTTTTCCCGTTATCCTGAGGCCTTTTTCTACCTCTCAGATTTTTTTTATGAGAAAAGAAAAAATCATGCATCAAAGGGTTAAGACGATTTTTATCCAATTCTTTATAGAGTTACTTAATATACTCAGATAAATGAAAATTGTTTGCGGAAATAAATACTAATTTGAAAAAACAATTTATTTTAATATTAATTAACATATCAATATAAATAATGACCAAAAACCTCAACAATTGTTTATGTGTAGGCAATAAATAAAAGCCAAAATTAACAACATCGTTAATTTATTAAGACGGATCTACACGTTTCTTATCCCTGAATGCCTCTCCAGGAGCCTTAAAATTAACTACAAGAGCGTATGCGAACCGTCTGCTACCAGGGCGACACACAGTGGGGCCAACGACATATCATTTTTCAAAAAGGGTACAGCCACTAAATCTAACCAATTTCAATGATTTTTTTTTTTTTTAAATGAAAGGTAATCAAATTTGAAACAACTTCGTTCAGCCCTGTTTATTAGACTACGTGTAAATAATTCACGAACTTTTACAATTGAACATAAAATAATATTTCATTTTTCATCTAACTTAATATCAGCACTGACATTGTTGGAATTAAACATTTAAATACTGATTAGACATGGAAATAATCAAAATCTATTTTAAAATCATTCAAAAATCGTATATTTCAATTAATCTTATTGTTGAATTAAAATAAATTTACGTTTTGAAGACGTGTCAGTCTGATTTTTTTCCAAGTCTAATCCGGATTTGAATGTTTAATTTCAACAATATCTGTGCTGATATTAAGTTAGAAGAAAAATGAAATATTATTTTATTTTCAATTTCAAAACCTCGTGAATTATTAGACGTAATTTAATATATAGGGGAAACAAAAAAACAAAGTTTTTTTTTTTTTTTTTTTTTTTTTTTTTTTTTTTTTTTTTTTAAATCTGATCAGTTTTCATTAAAAAAAATGCATAGAAATTCGTTAGATTTAGTGGCTGTAGACTTTTTTGAAACACGAAATGTTGTTTGTCCCCACTGTGCCACGTCTCAACTAGAGATCATACACACGCTATCAAGCAGCTGCTTTTAGTCAGCTGTTTAAAATGTCGATGGAGTCCAAAAATAAAATTCGATTATCTAGAGGAAGATTAGTCACTGGAATAAAAAAGGAAAGCCTTTTGCCTACAGAAAAAAAAAATTATATTCACATTAACCGGCTAAATAAAAATAACAACACGAAGGAACTGCATTATCTCGGCGTGTATCCACATAATTTTATATCTCGCCTGCTAAAGGAACGAAACAAAGAATTCAATAAACTTTCTGAGATGCAATTCTCGGGGACTTCCTAAAAAGCTGGCGGTAAACTTGGCAATATTTCTCACTTTATCTAATTCCTCTTTAGATGCAGAAAAAAAATTACTGATGTTAATTCTCACCTAGGAAAAATTTAAAATGATCTTTTATCAAATTCTTTCGACAGCTCATATTGTCTTTATGAATAAGCATAGTGTATGTTTTAGTAAACATTTGAGAAAAAGTTCGCTTGTAAATTCAAAAAAAACAGTTTATTGTCAATTTCATTGTTGAACTAAAGCATATTTATTATTTTAAATTAGAATACATTATTAGGTTTAGATTTATTACTCGTCGTTGCAGATTTTTTCCTAGGGATTCCATTAAGCGTTGACAGAAGTAAAGGCGAACTACAAGGGGGAGAGAAGTCAATCTTCCCTATAAGATGGAGTGGGTGTCAGCTGCACCGACTGGATGAAAGGGAGTTGGAGAGAGAGTGAGAGAGGGCGAGGGAGAGTGGGCGAGGGAGAGAGGGTGAGGTATCGAAGCAATGGTCTGGAAGGAGTCACTAGGGCAGATGGAACGAAAGGGAATGTCCTATGGCATTTTGACGGCTTTTATGACTTTATGTTCTTTATATTTTACTCACGGGCATTTTTCTCCTTCCTACTTTTAGCAGTTCGCAAAAAATAGTGAGCCTTCACTTGCCAAAGCATTTTTTTAATATTACTACAAAACTACATTTATTAAGGTACCAAAAATCATACTATTTTAATTTCGTCAATCTCTCTGGACACGAAAGGGTATCTAATTTTTGACGACTCAAACACGTTGTGTGGCCAAAACATTGACTCCAGAGTAAAGCTAAAGGTGAACGCTAAAAGGCTTGATGTCAGCATTGAGAATATTCGCAACTCCTGGCGTGCGTTCACATGTTAGAGTTCACAGATGACGTCTTATTCCTGATTCATGAATATAATAATTACATTAAAGACACTTCTTAAAATACAAAACAAATGGTTCAAACCGCTTTTCGAAATCATGAATATTAATCGAGTTATTAAGGCAATAATGTTTAGACCAATAATGAATTTCTTATTAAAACTAGCTATGCAAGCGACTTCGTCCGCGTGAATAGTGACTTAGGGCAGAATTTTTGGATATATCTTTTGTTTTATTTTGGATTATAAACACCTTCGTATAGGTATTTAAAAAAAAACTACTTTACGGCAATGCTTCTCAATACACGATATTAAACGTATAGCCATCGGGGATCACGTATACAGGGTGCTAGGATTGCTAAAACGCGACCTCTTAGGGATTCTTAAACCCTAGTGTGTATAGAGTGTCTGACAGACAGCAGACATACAGACAAACATACATAAATTTTAAAAATCATATTGCGTTGATAAAGGGCCTCAATGTTATTTTTCTCCTCATATCTTCCATGTACAGACAGCGAGCCTTTAGAATTTTATTATATGTATAGATTAAAAATTTAATTTTAAATTCTTTTACTCAGCTTGTGTAAGAATAAATAATACCTGATTCTAATGATGTTTTTATTATTTTCTAAAAAAATATGGATATACTGCAGAAATATAAATTTCCTTGTTGGAATTAATTGACTTTGAGTAATAATTGAATGATTTAGTGTTCGTGTGTGTTACGTAACATAACAGATTCGAATAAATGCACAGACTGAGTCGAATAAATTGACAACCAATGTGTTGTACAGTAATGTTAATTGTTCCTTACGTATTACTCTTTATTAACGTTTCCCGTTTAACAAATAAATTAAATAATTTCACACGAGATAGTAGATGGGTCTTATTATTAATTTTTTTTTCGTACGGCGCATCGGCATCTGGGCCATTAGCGCCGATATCCAAGGTTGGCGAATCGAACCCACCATCTCCCGCATCAGAATCTCTGGCGTTAGCCAATAGACCACGGGGATAGCCCTCTTACTATTATTAATGTTCAGTTACTTGCTTGCACAAAATTTTCAACAACTCTCTCCAGAAAATAATAATGGTAATGTAGTTTTTCGTAAAATAATCGGGTCGCTAATTGACAGATTCATTATATTAGGCTGTGCACACATACGGTTGAGTACGGCGATGAATTTTATAGGATAGCAACTCCAATCCTAAACTGCCATCCTAACTAGGATAGCAACGCACATTTAGGTAAAACTAAGCGTAGATCATGGTCAGTATGGTTTTTTTTCTACTTTGGTGTTGCATTACAAATATTTTCGCAGCCTAAATGTACCAAGTTTCTTTTAAAACCTACACATAAACCTGAGACTTCTAGGATAAACCAATTTTTCACCAATAAAATAAGTGATATAAAACATTGTCTTATTTTTCACTAAAAGTTGCGAGGTTTCTTTACAGTGCGAAAACGAAAGTAAAAAGACGTCTTGTGATCAGAACTAGTAATAAAATGGAAAACATGTATATATTTTTTTCATGTTTCTATTTAACACGCTAAAGCATTGTTGAATAGTGGAGTGCCGGGAGCGGAATCCGAACTGGTGGTGAGGAATAGAATTGGAGGATGTAACGTTGGGAAGGATTCTCTTCAGAGAAAGTTTTTCAAAAATTTTGGACATGATTGGGAGTAAGCTGATAGGGCGGTTGGAGGATGGTGTATTTAGAGGTTTCTGTGGTTTTGGGATAAGAATTATTATTGAGTGTTTCCATGATTTGGGGAAGTGTGTAGTTCTTAGGATTGAAAAAAGATGTAGGTAAGGAAGATTAGAAAAGCATAATTAGTGCAGTATTCTACAAGTAAATATAAAAAGGTATATAAAAAAAATGTTAGTTCAGACGGGATTGAACTCCTTCGTTTTTTTCCCCCAACCGGCACCACTTTGCGGCGCAGAAAATAATATTGGTAAAGTCGTTTTTCTTGAAATAATCGCATCAATTCATTTTATTAGGCGGTGCACACATACGGCCGAGTACGGCGATGAAATTTATAGGAAAGTAACTTCAAAGCATGCACTTTTAGGCAAACTATGTGTAGTGGATAGCTAAGTACCGCTTTTTTTTTCTACACCAAAATATATAAGGATAACTTAGATTCAATACAGATATCTTCACAATCTAAATGCACCGAGGTCATAGTATATTTTGGCAAAAAAAAAAAAATTGATTTAAAAGGTACATATACACATGAAACTTCCTGGGTAATATCAATTTTGTAGGAACAAAGTAAGTGGTATAAAATATTGTTTAACATTTAACTAAAAACTGTGAGATTTTTACTCAGTGAGAAAACGGTCAACAAAAAGGTGTTTTGTGATCAGAACAATTATAAAAACGGAAAAGCAATATCAGAGCAGTATTCTACAAATAATTAAGTTTGAAAAAATGTTAGTTCAAACGCGTTTCAGTTTTGAGGGGTTTTGCCCTTTCGGCACTCAGTTCGGCGTTACAACTTGCTCGGCTATAAGAGTCGGGTTTCATAAGGCCAACGGCACATATCGCTGTATAGGTGAAGAGTGACGTTGGTTAGTTTCTGTGACCATCAGATTACGATGTATTCAATATAGTGGCATAGGCGTTTATTCAACAACGCATTATGAAAATACTGTAAACGAACCAATCCAGAAATCGATAATAGTAAAATCATTCCGTGCACAAAGAGAAGACAAAAAAAAAACCTATAGAAAACTTTAGATGCTGTTAAATATTTCAGTATAAACAATGTAGAGAGTGGGAGTAATAATAGATTCAATAATGTCATTATTGATGAGATATTGTTTACAAAATTTGCTTATCTATATTTCTGGTTGTCAAGATAGGATAATGTACTAGCAACTATAATTAATCAAGAGTGGAGAGTTGTCAGGAGATTGAACAGTGATAGATGGCGCTCTCTTCGCTTTTTATATCTAATCCTTAGGTTTTGCTTTTACATTTCACGCGGGAACTAGGTCGAGGCTCTTCACAGCTTACCCTTTACTGGTAGATTCATTCCAATTTAATACGAATTGCAATTTATAATTAATATTTGGCTAATTTACCATTGTTCTAGAGGATATGTGGGCATCAATCGGCCCGCGGGCCGGTTCCAGCTCTCTGTAAGATTTGATCCGGCCCGCGAGTCATTTTGAAAAACCCAATTAAAAAAATAAAATAATATTAAACTTCTTACTCACTCTCGCTCTATATGTGGAAGATGCAGTGAGATGGGTTTTGTCGCTTGCTCCTGCGGAATCAAGTGAGCGAGCCCTGAGTCCTTAATATCACATTTATTCGAGGTGTTCGAGTTGACAATTTTCACGAGATAGAGTTTATTTCTATTCTAAGCTTTCCAAATGACACTAGGGATATGAACGGAACCGCGCTAAGATGATGCAGTTCCTGCGAGTCGGACTTTTTAGGATGATCACGAAATGCACTTTTTCATTAAGAATCGAATAATATCAATAGCAAGTGGCGAAATTCTGTTGTAGATATTAATAATTATAATAGGTAATTTTATATTAGGTCTTGTCATCTAACTACCTAACTATGATACGTGAACTGGATGGGAGAGGCACTCGAAAAAAACAACGAAATCATTCTAGGGGGATTTGAACCAGGTATTTTCAGGTACTCCAAATTCTTAGAGATAAACTGCTTAAAATTTGTTTTCCAGAGTATTTTTTTATTCTAAATAGAATGAGAACATCGACAACTCGATCGAATCACTTGTTCAAAAGATATTGAATTTTTCACGTTTTTGGCACTTTGGCCCCGGTAGCCACGGACAACCAAAATGAAGATATATTCCTAGAGGAGGTAATACACAGAGGAGCTGCTAAGTAAAATAGTTTGTTTCGCCTTTTAACGGATAAATGAGTATATATATAAATTATTTAATTCATACTATTTGAATTACTTCTATTCCTAATCAAAAGCTTATCGCATCGAATGTACTTAAAGTACAAAGTAACACTTCTGACGTGCGCTCATAAAGGATGATGTGAGTACTTGTGCGTCGGCTTTTGATAGCTACTCATGTTCAGTAGTTATCAAAAAGTGATTCATGTTAATGTTGATTGTGGGTGTAAAAGGCACATATAACCTTTGTAAAATGAAGCTTTACTTGTGGAGCTTCAGACGTAAATGCTCTGATAGCTTTGTAAGGGATTGGATAATGCGACAATTATGGAATAGGTCGTATAGTACTTAGTGGATATTTAATGTATCCTCCGCTCTATTAAAGGGAAAATCAATAGGAATTCCATTTTAATAATAATAAATGATTCAAGAAATGTTTTAAACGGGTGGGCTTAATATGCTGTTTGGTCTTAATCATTTTATTTCATTAAGAATGAATTGTGCTTTCTTTACATTCAGCAGAACACTCAAGCTTATGAAGTTTTTTCTCTAAAAAAATACGAATTGATAAAAGGTATGCAGTTCTAAAATGATTTTTTTAGTAATCTAAACTCGATTTCAACTGGGGTAGTGACTTTGTGGAACTTGTAGATAAAGTCCTCAAAAAACCTGTTAAAATTTAAATACCTAAATGTAATATTTTTAAACGACTTGGTAGTATTTAATAAACATTTTTTTTATTAAATGTTTAACGCTAAAAGGCGAAAAAAATAAACATTTAATATATACTATAATTTATTGTATCGTTATTGGAAATAGATTTTTAAAAACGCATTTGTTTATAATTGTTAGAACTTTAATTTATAATTTGAGAGGTGGCAAAAGTAAAGCGGAGATATAATCCTCTTCCTCGGCATGGAAAACCTCATCTCAAGATACAAGGCGATATGAGGTAGTTCTTTCGAGGATTAGAATTGGACACGCTAATCTTATCCATGCTTACTTGTTTAAAAGAGAGTATAGGCCTGAATGCCCTGGTTTGTTTCGGAAATCTTTCTATTAAACACACTTCCACATAATGGGGAGCCCACGAAACCCTTCGGAGCCATTCATGATCCTCTCTGTGACGACCATGAATCGTGCCAGAGAGCGTTGAGTTTCCTGGGAGCAACAGAACCCTTAGATAAAAATTAATTATTGGAATGAATAGACACATGACATTATTGTATGAATATATATATATATATATATATATATATATATATATATATATATATATATATATTTTCTTCTGTTCGCTCTCTCCTGGGCTCAGAAATGGTCCAATTTTGATGAAATTTGATACACAAATCTTTCGTCTAATTTGAAAGGTGAAGTTTGTTAACCAGCAGAATCCGCCCACCGGAACAGGGTTTTGGGAGCGAAATTCAGGCGAAAAAAAATCTTTATACTTACTTCATACTTCATATGCAATCGTAAAAGTAATCGTTCTATATGTTTACTGGCCTAGAAAAGCGAATGAAACTATTTTTAAGGCGATAGCTTTAACTGTTTTTGAGAAATATGGATTAATAGTCGTCGAATAAAGTTTTTGGTTAGGGTACTAGGAATTATGGGATTTAGTTAAAATATTTTGTGCATGTTTGAAATTCATATAAACAAAGATGTTTAAATTTTGGTTACATTTGGAATTAAGGAAGGATTAGAATAACAAATTTTATTAATATACATTAAACGTTTTGGGAACTTCCTATATTTTCCTTAATATCTCGAAAACGGTTAGGAAATCGTTGGGAGTGGAAAGTAATCGTTCGAAAGCTTACTAAATTTTCTACAAAAAAGATTCTGATGCAGTTTTCGATTAGGCGATGTCAATCGGTGAAAGAAGTGCTTAGAACTTCAAATGTGTTTGTTTTGTAATTTTGAACGGGTTTTCGTAGTTGTTTACCTCACTTTTTAATTGGCTGTTTTTTGTTTTAAATTGAAGTTATTTATAGAATCAGTATTATAGTGGAAAAATTCAAGAAAATTAGAAACATTTTGATATTTGCTACTGTGAAATAACTATTTCTACTTTGTAGCAGTGGGGTTGGCCACCCAAGCTAAAGAGTTTTTTTTTAAAAACATAATACGGCAAACTGTTTGTAACAAACACAATAGAGAAAGAAATTGATATGTATTGTGCTTGCATTGCTCTGTTTGTAGAGCTACTATGTGGGGTGAGGAGGATTTTATCTTATGGAAATTTCGGCTAAATAAAAAACGTTGCCTCCACTTCACAGTAGTGAAGAAGTAACTTTATATCTCGAGCCAGCTGTCTACCACTACCCTTCTTAATATCCCATCTACAAAAATCTTCTAACGTTCTTCCCAAGTTTTTTTTTTGTTAACATTTAACTACACATTTATGGTCTTAACGAGGACTGAGAAAAAAAAATCAGGGCAAAATAATAAAATTTAAAAAGGAATACCGCCCAAACATCCTCGGGCGTGGCCTGTTAGCACATGCAAGTTGATGGGTGACCGTCACGAAAAACACGTCCTGCTGGCATTACTAAATGCTACCAACCTATACATTCCTTGCCGCTACTAAAAATAGAATTGAAAAAAATTGGTGCATAGCCTACAATTGCTGAATTGCCTAATTTAGATAGTTCGAACTATATAATACATAGTTCTTAGTTATATTTCGTAATTATCTTTCAAAGTCAAATATTATGGGTACACGAACAATGTTGACGTTTCGAAATCGTGTTCATACATTCAAAACATAAAAAAACAGTTTTTTCCTCTTGTTAAAGGTTTTATTTTTCTCTTGTTTATTCCATCTTTATTTCTCCCTAAATTTTCTTTTTACTACGTTAAAACTTTCTATTATTAAAGTATTTTCATAGAATTAGCCATAATTAGTTTTAATGATTAGTTGAATTAGGTAGAACATACTCCCTCAAATAATTTTGACATTATTTTCGCAAAAGTAGTTTTTATTATTTTCTTCGAAGGTTATAACACCCAATCAGCGAGAATCGGGGGTGATTAGTATATATTTGAAACTGAGGAAAAAAATGTTTTATCTTAGTTCAAAAAAGTTTTTTTTTTTTTTTTTTTTTTTTTTTTTTTTTTTTTTTTTTTTTTTTTTTTTTTTTTTTTTTACGGCGCATCAACAATTCTTGGCTATTAGCGCCGACTACCAGGGTGCAGCCAGGAATTTTCTCAGCGAGCCCTGAGATGAGAAGATTTCTGGCGCCGGTGGGGATCGAACCCACCATCTCCCGCTTATGAATCTAGCGCGCTAGCCACTAGACCAAGGGAGAACCCAACAGGTTATTTTATTAAAAAATTGAAAGAAAAACAAACAAAAGGATTAGCAATCAAAAATGATCAGTTTCCAAAATTGATTAAGATAAACAATTAGATTGACAATTGAACATTTTAAATCAAATACCTACGTAATACTGAAGTTAATGATATTTCCTAGACCATTTTCATTTAATAACTCGAAATCCGAATACTATTCCTTCCTTAGAATTTAGAGAACGATAGTAACAGATACCCCCCCCCCCCCTATGAAGCCAGGCTCCTGAAGTGGCATCTAGAGGAGCGAAATACGTAGGACTGATTTTTGTAAATTGGCTTTTGTGGCCAACGGCCATAGCCACGTTGAATGCATCGGTTCCCGTAGATCACCGAAGTTAAGCAACGTCGGGCGTGGTCAGTACCTAAATGGGTGACGAGCACGTGCTGTTGGCATTACAAAAGGGTGGTAACCTCTAGATAGCCCGGCGCTAATAGCCAAATAGTTGATGCGCCGTTAAAAAAAAATTAGAAAAAAAAAATTGCTAAAAATTGGCTTTTCTGTTAAGTTTATTTGTTGAACTTCCACATACACAAAAGTAATATAAAACATCCTAAATATTGATTAACAATTTGATGTTCCGAGTCATACTATCATTATTAATTCTAGGACACAACAACCACGTATTCTAGGTAACAATGCTGAACGACTAAATCGTGACTATTTGAGTATCACAAATGATCGCGTGATGAACAGAAATTCTGTATCGATATCTATACAAAGCTACTGCAGAGAGTTATGGGAGGCTGTTGCTCCTTTATCTTCTTGTTTGTTACTTATCGATCTAAGCCTGTTGTTATCCCGTTGGCACGTGGCAAGAACATCTGTCCTTCGCCTGTCTTCGTCATTAATATATCTTCAACGTCTTATTTTATGCACATCAGTCTCGACCTCTCTAAGATGTTCTTCCGGACCTTACTGTATCTATGGTATAATGCCAAGGATTCATATAAAATTAAGGTTAAAGAACAGCAATACCCGTTGATTAGGAGTAGAGGATTGCTCTAAACGAAACCTATAATATGGCCAAGCAATCCTAATTTTTTTTCGAACGACATTAACTTTGGAACGAAATTCATGCTAAGGTATGATTCCACCAAATCAGTGTGCAGCACAACTTGTTATGCACAATTGTTATGTTCAAAGGAACTTTATGATTTTACTGTTCTTATATTGTTTTTCGTTTTTAACGGCGCATCAACTATTTCGCTATTAGCGCCCGGCTATCTACAGGTTGCCACCCTTTATTTTACTGTAATCATTTTATTTTTCCCGGTTACTTCAATCCGATGAAGGTACCTGCAGCCCGGGGATCTGGCAAGCTACTAGAACAAAAACTTGGAATAAAGATCAAGAATACATGGTTAGATAGAAGGGTGTGGTTCAAGATACACTACTATTGAGTCCGCACTTGCAAGACAGTGACGGATCACCCAAGCGACTGATGGACGTTGTCCCGTCCGGCTGATGGAGTTAGTAAGTCTTAACTACTTACCAAAGCGGTCTTATTCTGTCTTTATTTCTGTCAAACTTTATAAATGTTTCAGTTTGCATTTTATCTGAAATGCGAGCCTCCTCGGCGTTAATCGCCCTAATTGTGACGCCGTTAAACACACACACACAAAAAAATTTCTCTTGGATGCCGAGCCACCGTGGTATTCCAGGCAACGAGAGAGTCGACGAATTAGCTAAGCATGGTGTAAAGGAAGGAGTTGATTATCCATATATTCCATGGTCCGATATTTTAACTCAACTCAAAGACGGAACCTGTCTCCAGTGGGAAAGAACATGGAGGGAAACTTCTGATAACAAACTAAGTGAAATAAAACGAACCTCCAGGATTTGGAAAACTTCAGTTTGTCAAACCAGAAGAAAAGAGGTTGTATTGGCCAGGTTGCGAATGCAGCATACAAGGCTTAGGGTGAAAACATAGTGTAGCGGCGAGGGTAGAGGTTAGCTCAGAGGGTTGAAAATAATGCATGTATTTACACTTGCCAAAAGTGGAGCGGCTACCATCGCCGCTTCACTATGTTTTGGCAAGTGTAAATACATGCATTATTTTCAACCCTCTGAGCTAACCTCTACCCTCGCCGCTCCACTATGTTTTGGCAAGTGTAAATACATGCATTATTTTCAACCCTCTCGGCTACCCTCGCCGCTCCACTATGTTTTCACCCTTACTCACTCATATCTCATGTCCAAAGATGAACCACCCAACTGTATAAGCTTTGGAGTCCTCCTTACGGTGAAGCACATACTTACTGAGTGCATAGCACATCAAGTTGAAAGGAATGGATTCAAAATTAATGGCACCTTAGACGAAATTCTAGGAGATTATCCGGTATCCGGGAAAAAATCATTAAACTGTTTGAATTCCTAGATGCTACAAATTTAACAGACAAAATTTAACATAAAATTGAATTTTTCTGATACACAATATTCTCTAATATCCAAATTTGAAAATGATGGGTTCGGGGGACGCAATACTAAACAGTATCGCCAAACATTAGCTTCAATGCAATAAATTTGGTATACCTAATTACACAGTAATAATTAGATTTCTCAACAAACCCCGATTCCTAATGGACTGAGTTTTCATGTTTTTACAACACTCCTTTCTCAATAGTGCTGTATGTTGTGTATGGAATTTCGGAGCAAGTGTGCAAACGTTACAACTAGTATTGACAAATTTATAATTTTAATTATTTTTCTATTTGCATTGCAATAAAAATAACAAATATACGCATCCACGCCATAAGCGTTGGGCTGTCAACGTGTTGACTCCCTTTTTTTAAAAAATCGCTAAAAAATTCCTGCAACCATAAATGGGATTCCAATCCTTATCTTTTACGCCTGCATTCCGGCTTGCTAGCCAAACTACCTCGGGAAAGCCCTAAACAATTCGAAATAAGTTCGCAAAGAACTTACCTAATGGTTTGTTAAGGAAATATAGCATTCCGAATTTTGCGGCGAAAGAACCAAAATTTTGGTCACCATTATTTTAACAGTCATTATATATATATATATATATATATATATATATATAAGGGTACCCGTTGTAATTCTTTCATCAATGCAACTTCAATAAACTACATTTTGAAGGAATGTGCTAAAACTGACAGAGGTTTCGAAACCATTTCATATTGTATGTTCAAGAACGAATTGTGAACGCGGAAAATGTAATTTTGATAAGGTTGTCTTTATTATCACATTAATATAACACGTGGGTTAAGTGGATACTCGTAAATCGTAGAATATTAACAACTTCTCCGTTGTGGTCGCATCCTTGAGATATCGTTATTGATTATATTTTCCATCTCTAATTACTTTTAAAGTGAGTTTTTGATTAATTAAAAATTAATTCTTTGCGTCAGAAATAAAGGTTTTATTAAACAGGCCATCCGATGGCCATGAATTCTAAGTAGTAAAGGCTACATGACACATCACTATTTTTACGATTTTGAGATAACAGTTGATTTTACAAGTACAAAATGTCCATTTACTGGTAAAGAAAATGATTTTCAAAACACAATAGGTCATACTGTTTTTCAATGCTGAAGCTGTAGTATGGTTTCAAAATAAGACATACATTGATTTTTAGAACAAAGAAACACATCTATATGTATGTATATATATATATATATATATATATATATATATATATATATATATATATATAAATCATATGTCTATTTGTCTGTTGTTGCATTATACAAATCTACACCGTTTGACCGATTTTGACCAAACTTGGCTCACCAAATTTCAAAATTTGGACAAAAAGTCAAAAGTTTTGTTCAAGAAAAATTAGCTACTCTGAAACATTCAGATTTTGACGGCCATTTTGAATCGACAGCCATTTGAAGTTGTCTCAGATTTATTTGTTGATGTTCTTGATAATTGGAATAACTCGAACTCATTGATGACTTTACGTCATTATATAATCATGTAATACAGTTTATTTCAATTTTATATCAACAGTCACTGTCTAACTAAGGAGCGCTGGCATTTCTTTGATAAGAGCAATCTACTCGCAGGCTGTGGTGTCGGCTGTTTTATGAATTGCTGTGGTGCTGGCCTCTGCCGGCTGCTTTCTGTATTACTTGACAGATATAAGCAAATTCACTCCGTTTGACCGATTTTGACGTAACTGGGTGTACAGGTAGGTCTTGATACGGGGAGAGTCATAGGCCGAAAGTAGGTGTAGCATGGCACACTCGGTAACAGCTAGTAACAAATAAAAATGACTTTAAAATAAACTTCTAAAATCCCACAAAAACTTTCTTCTTTGATACTTAATACAAAAAAATTATACACATATATAAAATTAAACATAAGATTTGTTCTTCTTTTTGTGTGTGTTTCTAAAAAAATTTGGTTTCAATGATGTGTGTGTCTTGTTTTGATACCAGACGACTTACATGTGGGGTGTGTGTTGGATTTTCAATAGTGGTTTAAGAGAATTAGTTAGTAATTTGTACATAACCCCCTCAATATCTCTGTATTATTATAAGACAAGTAATAATAAATTAAAAAACAAAAAAAATATTGGGACTTTATTATCACGTCAATGTTACATAATCACTGTAATATTGAAAAAAAAACAAAAAACAAAGCAACATGGATTTATCACACTTATCAATAACTATGATATTCCGACCAATATTTTGATATTACGCGGATAATACATCATGAGATCAATATTGTGTAATCAGACCAATATTTCGCAATCTCGCCGATATTTCATAATCTGACCAATATTATGCGTTCACACCAATGATTAGACTCACATTCTCTAATCAGACCAAATATATTACATGAGATAATTATTGTAAAACTTTGATGTAACAAATTTACATACGATTTTCGCAATTATAGAAACTTTGAAGGTAAAGTTAAATTACTGCCAAAGAGAGCATTCAGTAGTTCCACGTGAACTCACAGTGAGCACGTGTGAACCCGAAACTCAGAGTTTAGTTCACTCGTAACTTATTCCGCAGGAGCGGGACATTAATTTGAATATGGAAATTTAGAGGAGTTTCCGAATCGGTATCCACCTGAAAACTATGAAGGATAAAGAACTATCAAGATACTTCATTACAACATTTTGCTAAATTTTGAATAAAGTGATTTTGACCTTGAGACTTTCTGATGATAATACGATAAGACTTTGCTCGCTCTAGGGGTATTCAAATTTATAATTTTCTCAAGCCTTTCAAGCCAACCTTGTTACGGGGCTTAGCTTTTATCGTCTTAATATAATTATGAACTTAATTGAGGCTTTTCTTCTTTGAAAAGTGATTCGGTCGAGAACATTAACGTGCATTTTTAGCCCCGTTTATATCAAACCTTTCTGCTCTATCCTCATGAAAGGTAAATAATTTTTCGAGAATATTATAGGATATTTTTTTTTTACATTTATAATGATCACTCAGGAAATGTTCTTTGAACAAGAACGACGAAAAGTCCATAAGTACGCTTTTATTGCGCTTCCTCTTTTCCACCATAGAGAGGAACCCTGCTTATGAGGTTTATCTCACGACGCAATCCGGAAGTGTCTACTAGAAAAGTGTACGTTTCAGAACCTATAGATCTCGAATATAACGAGGTGGTTTTAATTTGTATCCCACGCTCTAAAATGGTCCGATTTTGATGAAAGTTGGTACAAAAATCATTCGTCTAATTTGGAAGGTCAAGATGGATTCTGGTGGTTAACGATCTTGATGGTCAACAAGTATCCATCCATCCATCCAAGAACATGGTTTTCGGAGAAAAATTCACGCGGAAAAAAATCGAAGCGCTTACATTTTCAAGTACATATGCTGGCAGGTACTCGTTTTATGGGCTCCTTCACGTAGGAAATTTGATTTCCTCAGCTTGCAATGTTGACCCAAAGTTTGACTCGAACTCTTAACAGCAACGGCTACTATACGGGTATCTTGCTATCAGAAAATATTAATTATTGAAAAGTGGCCCCATTAAGATTCACTTATTGTAAATAATTAATAATGAAATTTTTCCTACCTGACTCAAAAGTGAATCACCGTTTAGCCTTTTTCTTTTCAAATAAATTTGTGAGATCACTTGTGTATTTTTTTTTGTTATATTATTAAAAAGTGAATCTATAAAATCCAATTAGAATCACCCCATGGATGTGGATTCAAGTCCCGCCTGCGGATGGTTGACTCTTTTCAGCGATGGGCTTGTTAAAAAAAAAAAAAAAATCTCCGATACACAATGAGCAATTATAAATTGTGGCAACTTGTATATAGCCTCCTCCTTGAAGCAGATGCAACGTAAAAATAAAAAGAATAATAAAGGAATCTAATTTATTATCAGGGGAAGGAAAAAATCTTTATTTAAATTTCGAAGGGTCATTTTAATACAAATTCTCAGGACAAAGTTATTTATAGGTTGCCGTCGTTTTCTAGCCGGGATATGGCTGATGAATTTTTTTTTCTAAATAAAAGCTACAGACCCTAGTGGGAATCGAACCAACAATTCTAAGTAATTATGTAAATTAATAAATGAAGTTTTAATTTAGCGCCACTCATTTTAAACCTTCAGTGCCTTGTCAGGAGTATAATTTCAACCTACAGAATTGGACGGTCTACTTGCCTAGTATGGCTGTAAATAGTTTTAAGAAACGCATCTAATGAGATACTAAGGGTGTGAAACTGGTACAGAGGTACTTAAAAAAAAAAAAATAATAATAATAATAATATTTATTAATTACGTATTTTATGTTTCGACCTTTCGCCTTGTGGAATTGTAATATTAATATAAGTATAAAAAAATAAAATTTACATTCGATTACTTTCAAATATAATGTTTGAAGCTTAAACACTGATGGCTACCAACATACTTTTTTTTTTCTTTTTTCTTTTTTTTTTTTTTTCTTGTTTTTTTAAATTTGTATCGTGTAATATTTAATTATCGAATGTAAGAGTGACGTATTGTAAAAGTAACCAAATTGTTTTAAACGGTAGAATTTTAATAGAAAAATGTTTTAATGAACTGATTTCACTTGGAGAGAAATTCGTACCCACCCCAAAGTAAAACCTAGGAATAACTGATAATTGAGACTTCATTGAAAACATTAGTTTATGTAGGGGTCTCCCGTGGTCAAGTGGCTAGCGCCTTGGATTCATAAGCGGGTTCGATTCCCACCTCCGGCAGGAATTTTCTCATCTCAGGGCTCGCTGGGAAAATTCCTCGCTGCACCCTGGATGTCGGCGCCAATGACCTAGATGTAGATGCGCCGTAAAAAAAAAAAAAAAAAAAAAAAAAAAAAAATAGTTTATGTAATGAGTAAACACTAGATGGAAATCTAAAAACTACCAATTTAAATAGTGTTTTTTTTTTTAAATGATGGATTCTTTTTATTCAACTTTCCCGCTAAAAAAGTAGGATTGATTTCATTCTCTGCAATGTTGATTCGACGAAGTGCTAGGGTTCATTATTTGCACGTTATTAAAAAATAAAATGAAATGATATTATCTTTCTTCTGATATTTATATAAATAAATACCACTTCACAAAAGTGTTTCCTTATATTAGCAGTAATATATGAGATAACGATTTAATAAAACTCTTTACTCCTTGTGGTTCTTATCGATAATATCTATTATTTTTTATGAATACTTTTAAGAACATAATTTTTGATAATCAGGTGTATTTAATGAGCTTCCTAAGTTTACGGTTATTCACAGGTTCTAAAACATAAACTTGAGAGAAAGTCATTGCCTTCGATTATCATTTTTTTACTAGAGTGTTTTTGTCAATTCAAAAAAAATGTCTGAATAGGAAACATTATAGTAGGCTTTGAGCTTAATCTTTTAGCTGAAATAACAATTTTAATGGCGCTAATAGCCCAAAGTTTGATGCGGAGTAGAAAAACAAGTAACATTAATATTTTATAATTAAAGGTGGCTGAGAGCGTCTGATATGATTAATTAAACTGTTTTATTTCTTGTTTTTTTCTTCTAAAGGCTTTCCAACCTTTTAGGATATTAACGCCACAGATGTTAAATAAAGTTAATTAAACCTTTACTACACACTGTCTTTTGAAACCGCGTAACAGAATACTGCACTCAGTTTACTATGCACTTACTCTGACATTATACAACCTACTCTATACAGCCAAGGATCATCTTACCATAATACGACCATGATAACCAACCATAATACAGAAAGCAGGAAAAAAGCGTGTTCTCGACGAATAGACCAACACTGAAGGAGGTCTAAAGCAGTTCTCCTCGAACTTGCTTCATAATATTGGAGTTGTTCGGAAACTTCTTAGAGAATTTGACAATAAGGTTGGGTTTCAATATTTACAAATTATAATGATTATTATTATAATGATGATTATTTTTGTTTATGTAACTTTAATCCTCAATTTATTAGCAGGGTTAAGGGTATATAATAGCGTTTGTAATCATTGTAATTGGCCATTAAAAGGGAATTTTCTTTTTATCGTATGTAGTTGTTTACTTGTTGAATAGAAGAGTACTTTAGACCTCCTTCAGTGCTTATTGTCGAGTATAGGCTGAGTTCTCTATTTCCTTAGTTTATGGCAATGTGTGTCAAAAGATGGTCGGCTGTACGGCTGGAAAAAAAAAGATATATTGTGAATTAAGTGCGTGAAATATGACGGCTTTAGCCAGATTAGTGTCATTGAAAGAAACGTCTACTTATCTTCCAGTTTGACTGATATATAATACCAATGCATTAATTGACAATAATTTTATTAATCTCTTTATTGGATATTACATTCTGTATTTGAGTACATCGGGTAATTTGAGGGCTTGTAAGACTAGCTGGAGTAAAAGAGTGATCGGTGAGCCCCAGACATTCCCGCTCTTGAAGGAAGAGAAAGCCATAGCTAAATTCCACTTTGTCACTGCAGCAGATCTCTTGACCACTTTCTTCTGAGTCATCTTGGTGAAGGATTCGGTAAGAGACGCTAGACACGGAGAGGAGTTTAGTGATTTTGATGAGTGGATAGTTTCGCGTGGAAACGAAGCAATCTGGATAATATATGTGGCAAGAACAAACAAATTCTAGCAGTGATATGGATAAATGAGTTATATTATTAAAAATTTGTCTGTATTTTCTGCTTTACGCCCGAAAAGTAATTTGTTTAAAATTAAACAATTTCGATTGACCAATATTTTCTATTCGTTCACATACACATAATGTCTTTGCCCCAAAGCCATCCTGAGATTATACAATAATACAACAGGTTGTACGAAGACAACAAGTTGTACTGGACATTGACAAAATGTTTTAGAACAACTTAAAAAGAGTTATTAAAAGTAAAAAGTCCACAAATAATAAATGTTTAATGAATTAATCAAGTTTATGCATTGCTTAATAGGTGCAAAAAGGACCCTTTTCAACAATTCAAAGGTAGGAAAGTATTCGAATATTCAGGTAGAAATGTTTACGGTAGTTTTATGTCACAAATAAGTATAACATTAAAAAATTAGATTTTTATCAAGTCCGCCACCAGAGATATTAAACCCTGCATTTATGAAAAATTGAAAAAAATTGAAATTTAAGTTTAAAAATTCTTAAAAAAAATAAGATAACTAATATGAGGGTTAAGAGTAATTTTAATACAAGCTACTTAGTTAGGTTTATTATCATGCCAAAAATCCAGTTTGACATTCATCCCCTTATACTAAAAAAAAAAAAAAAAAACAAAAAAAAAAAAAAAACGAAACCCCCAAAAGCGGCCTTTTCAGAAGTGAAAACAGTTGTTTTCAATGGAGGTTTTCAAATAAACTCAAAAATCAGCATGCGAGTTTCAAACATTTGACTCTAAAAAAAATTAAAAATTGTTTTGATTCTATATGTAATTGATGGTAAAAATATCAATTGTTTTTAAAATGGTTAAGCAACGAGATTATTTTTTTTTTTTTTGGACCATTTCGATTGGATTGACCCAGAAGCGAACTCATTTGATTTGAAAACAATATTGTTTTTTTTTGGGGGGGGTACTTCAGACCAAACGGTGATTCACAGTTATTGGACAATATTATATTAAAAATTCGATAAAAAATGTGTCAAGATTTTTTATAAGACAATTAGATAAAGCAATTACAAACCAAAGCCTTACTGCTCCACTAACAATACATTTTGAATTTGAATTGCGCAGCTTTGTTTGATAGGCAGTTCGATTTTCGGAACAAGTGATTTATAAGTCGTTTCCCGGTTCAAAATGATTTATATGTTTTTGTAAATTTAACTTTGGAATTAACTATGCTTAAGTGATGTCAATTGAATGGCGGTTATCTTTATCGATAAAGGAGTAATGATATACAGGAGTTCAATTGATAATGAAACAGTCATGTTTCTTGTTTTGTTCATGTTTGCCGGAGGCGTTTCCAGTTTGGCGTCGGATGCGAATAAAAAAATGGATGCCGCCATAGAGATAACGTCCCGTGAAGCGCCTATGTCATTTCCACTGAGCGACATCAAATGGGACTACTCTACCAAGCTCTTTAAGTTCATTCCAGTAAGTTGGTCATTTGCTGCTACGGGCGTAAGCTTCTGGGACGCTACTACGGTCGCGAGACTCGGCGACGTTGTCGTGTCGTCAGTTACCGACCAAGTTCGTCTTGAGGTGGAACTCAGCCTGTCGACTATGGAAGTGAACTATGGACATTTCGAGTTGAAAATCCCTCTCATAGGCACTTTTGCCGGATCTGGACGTTTCAGTTTGGTAGTGAACTCTTTCGGCATGAGTGCGTACTACGGGGAGAACTGCAACAGGACTCGTGTATACGTCTGGCCGCCACGTGGAGATCCTAGGGTAGAAATAGACTCCGATTGGTTCATCTCGAGAGTGGTCGAATACCTCTTCGGATTCTTGGGAAGTGGCCTTTTGGAAGACGTCATTGATTATGACATCATAGGCGATTCTCTTGATAAGGCGATCAGGCAACCATTAACAAAAGCTATTAGTAAACAATTTTGCGAAAAAAGGGTATAGGAATTGTGTTCAACCGTTTTATGCCGATATTATCAACTATGCTTTTACTAAAAATATACATGATAGACCCCAGAAAAAATATTAGCAAGTGATTTTTTTAGTTATTTTTATTCAGTCATATTCATGTCAAACTCTTTTCAAAGAAATACTGATTGATGTTCTATTACACATATGTTTCAGATATTTAAGAAAAATTATAATACATATCGTTTTTTTATGGTTGTACTTTTATTATTTCATTCATAAAATTGGATTTTATACACTTAAACATTCATTGCAGTCATGAAACCCTTAGGAAAATTTTAGTAGGCATGGTAAAATCTTGCTCTTTTTTAGCGTTTCCTGAAACACGAAATTTTTAGTGCTTAGATTTAGCTGTTTTGGCGTGAGAAATTGAATAAATTTACTTTCAAGGCGATATCTTCATCCTTTTTTCGAGAAAACGATAACTACAAAATGTTTTCTTATAGAATACTCAAAAATGCCACATTTGTTTATTTATAAATATATTTTTGAGGCTGGTATATATTTCCTTATAAAGTAGTGTACGTTCTGCAGGGAAATATTGAGTAAACCGAATATTCGTGACGTGGAATAATCAATGCTAGAATAGTCTGTTTTTTTTTTTTTTGTTTTTTTTCGGCAAGGGTAGTTTTGATAAATCAACTTTATGTCTCTTTATATCACTGAAGTCTTACTTTATGTCTTATCATTTACAAGTAAGAATCACCCTCAATAATATAAAATAACGAATATATTTATTAATAAATCATTAGTGAATTTGAGATTTAATTAACCTGAAGCTTGGAGTATCAAATTGTTTTTAAATTCAGGAGTAAACAATTTTTACAGGTATCACATTCTGTACATAAATATATATCTTGGGAGCCAGCATATAGCTATCCGTTAAGTGTGTATCTTTTGCAGAATTTTTAAATTAATTGGGTCTTGATTGTTTATCTGTTTCAAAATCATATAGTGCACTAAATAAGTGCACATAGATTTTTAACTTTTAGCGTGTCATTTCTTTTGGTAAAAATGTTCAACAACGAAAGCTGCTCTGGTCTAAGTTTCCCGCACATTATTTTTTTCAAAATTCGCCACTAGAGAGGCACTCAGAGCGAGTTTTTTTTTTCTCCAAATTTCCGACATTATTTATTTTATTTTTATTTTTTGTGTCCCGCTTCAATGGCGACAACACAAAGAACAGTATCCTCCGAACTTAGCTATCCCAGGAAATCAGCATGGTTATTGGTGTTGGAAGTGTGTGTGGTCATGTAATGGTTTAGACTTAACCTATAAATAGAGCTTAGTATCAATGGAAATATAATATCTAATAAGCCAACATTGCAGAAATGTTCATCAAATAAGGTTGTATAGTCCTGTATTCTTGAGGTAGGTCAGTATAGTGTTGATGTACTGGCTATCATTGCCTAGGAGTTTATGCATATAATAGGGTATGTTGTAATTGCCTCTTCTCTGGAAGTCAGTCTGTAAATGTTTAATCGTAAGTTCTGTGTTACATATGTTGCATATTGGTTTGTGGCGTCTTGTCATAAGAAATTCGTGGGTGAGTTGAGTATGTCCAATTCGTAACATTAAACATTATTGTTATATTCATGAGTAATTATAATTATTATAATATCACAAATTTCTTCCTTCTAATCAAGTAAAAATAGAAATTATTTTCCTTTGAAATATAGAAATATTTCTTCTATAAATCACTTTTTGATGTGTTAACTGCTCATAGCTAATAATGCTAAAAAATATTAAATAAAAGGAGTGTTCAGATGAGTCTATTTTCTCTCGAGGTGGTTTAGTTTAAATTGAAATGTTCTGACCTTATTTAGTTGGTTTGGGAAAAGGATTCCTAATAAATAAATCGAAAGCTTATCCTAAGGCACGTGGGAAAGTTTCTTACCTCTTTGGTGTAGGTTAAGAACTTCCTGGCTCCTTGGCCACTAACTTAATCAGCACCTGAGCAGACTTAGAAATAACTGATGGAATTTCTACTAACTTAGAGAACGTGTGGGTTCATTGGAAAGCTAGTTAAAATTATAGGATATTAGAAAATTTAATAGGTATAAGTATTTCTCAGAGATTTTAGTATGTATTTACCGAAATTCCGACGATAAAGAACTTCGTCCATCATCATGGCTGATGGTTTTATGGATCCATTTACAAGTACATTTTAGTGAGATATGGGCGGTCGAGAACACAATTTTTGTAAGTGAAAACACGCAAATTGATCAGGCGTGCAAAGTGCCTCATCAGGCCAAGTCATTACGTGCTTTATTTGTTGGCATTCCGCCTGATGGGTGAATAAGTGGATTTCATAACGGTCGCTTATCAATAATTAATAATCAATTATAATTAACAGGAAAATTGTTGATAATTATCAGGACAAAGTGGTCACTTTATGAGAATACAAGCAATTGATTTGACAAACCTCTATGCCTTAAATATACTTTAAAACTCCTGTTGCCAAAATATACACTGTATGTTTGAAACCCAAATGAATCAAGCCCTACCAAAAGAAAAGAGTATTTCTTTTTATTGGTATATTTAATTTATAGAGTTCCGCAACTAAGGTGACCAACGCTTAATTATTCTTTAACTCGACGTTAAAAGTGAAAAAAAAAAAGGAAAATAAATAAACACAATTAAAATTAAATAATAAAAAAACAAGAAAAACAATAACAAGCGTTTTAAAAACGAAAATATAAATAAAATAAAAAAAACAATAAATTTATAATAAATAAAGAATACAAAAAAAAAATAAAATAAAAATAAATAAATAAAAAATGTAAAACAGAGATTAGGAAAGGAAAACAGTTCAGTTTGATATAAAATGGTTTACGTTTTTTTTTATCTATGAGTAGTGTATAGAGTTGGTCTGTCGTTTTTATGTAATAAGTTTGGATGGTTTAGTAAGGTTTTACCGATACGAAGACTGGTTTAAATTACTTAGACAGGCAAAAAGTGTTAATTCAGCCATGCTTTCGTTGTATTTTTAAGTTCTCTTAACTTGTATTCAACATTTCCCAGGAGTGCTTAAGCATTTTTTGTCCATTTATAATAAGAAAATATATTGAGGCCAACATTATAATTGTTATATTGTGTTTTTCTTCATGACTTCTGTGTTGAGTTCTCGAACTGAATGGGTTCCATTATCTCACTGTCATCCGAGCTTGAAGATTTGATTTCTCTGTCTCTTTTGTCTCGTACTTCTCAGCCTAGTGTTCAGTAAATATCTATCAAGTTCAAGAGTAAAGCTGTTTAGAGAAACTACAGCACCCTGTATGCCCCATTCTGAATCCTACTCTCTCTCTCTCTCTCTCTCTCTCTCTCTCTCTCTCACACACACACACACACACACTCTCTATCCCTCTCTTAGACATTAAAACATTGGCCTTGTAATAACCTCTTTCTAATTGACAAATTTTCTTGGTTAACTAATGCATCCAATTGTTTGCCATAGCAGGGTAGTATGCAGAGTTTCCGCAATAAGATATCACTTTACAAAAATATACAACGAATAGGGGCAAAATAATGCCTAACAATTTTCTTCTATACGAAATTAGTATTAGGAAAATTAACTGCAAATTCTAAAATATGAAGAAAGAAACCAACTTCTAACCATTCTGTTAGCAAATATTATGGCTGAAGCTGTCTTTACACAGATAAAATGTTCGTCTTAATTCAGTATTATTGGTTCCTAAAGATATTCTGGCGCCGTAATAATCTTTGTTTAATGTGTTAAGTATAGAATAGTAATATTCGGATTATTTTGTCACACAAATATTTCCTCAATAAAGTGTTCATTTTAATTAGAACTTGCTTTGAACAGAATCTTATAATAGGTATTACATTATTTCTATTTGGGAAACAATAATAACTATTGAACCTCTCTCCTTAACCCCACGAATAAAAACCAACGGTTCAATTTTATCTTGTGTATTTCCTTCATGTATGTTTATTCCATATTATGTTCAAATTTAATAAAGGCACACGTTTTTAAGGCCTCAACTGGAAACACTCCTGGTTTCTTCAGAGCTGATGCCTTTACTAAAGAAAACCCTTCGCCCCTAGTGGGAATCGAACCCACGACCATAGGCAAGGAGTGCGAGAGCCTTAGCGTTCTTGGCTACCGTGTCTCCTTCCAAATATAAAAGGTCAGAACTATACGTGTTTCTTTTGTGTTAAATTTTGGTTATTTTAAACAAATTCTTGAGGAATTCAGCATACAAAATCTCCACGCTCAGTAACTTGGAAATGGTCTCTGTTATAAGTATAATGACATTAAAATTCACTCACAGTCCAAGAAAAAATAAAGAAAGAAAGAAATAATTAAACACAAATACAAAAAAAATACAAACAAATAATAAAATAAAATGACAGGACCTATCACCGTTTCTTTGCTTTTTTTTGTGTGTTTTGATAGATATTAATGAGTCTGAGCCAAGGCGCCAGATTGTCATTCAGTTCTTGCTGGTCCAAACTAGCCAATATAGTTGTCCGTTATTTAGTCCCGAAGGATTTGAATCCAGCATAGCTTTCTCAAATCCTCCTAAAGAATTCCAGATTAAAGATTACAAATTATTAAGCTCCATAATGCTTTCTGTTTTAGATGAAAAAGGACAGAAGATGCAATAATGGCCAACGTTAAATAGTGTACCTGGGTTATGCTTATTCAGCATTTTAGGATAAATATAAAGCAAAGCACGCGATTTAACACTAAAACCACCTTTGTGACAGACTAATTGAATGTTCTCAGAACAAATGGGGCAAACTATTGATCCCCTACGCTAATGGCGAAATCTCATAGGAAAAGTGAATTTAAACAGGTGAGTACTGGATAACTTTGATGGAACTATTTCGAATTTTCTTTTCTTCCAGAGTTGAGGTCGGTTTTAGATCATTCATATATTGTTTGTTTTATCGCT
Organism: Gonocerus acuteangulatus; assembly: GCA_946811695.1. Classification (NCBI taxonomy): domain Eukaryota; kingdom Metazoa; phylum Arthropoda; class Insecta; order Hemiptera; family Coreidae; genus Gonocerus; species Gonocerus acuteangulatus. Next base: position 49,683,843 of record OX328129.1, read on the forward strand.
CAGAAGTTGTTATCGGTCAAAGTTGTTACAATTTCTAATTTTTTTGTTATCCTTCTAACCAGCAGGTTTGGTCTAGGAATCATACATGTAAGCTGGTCAACTAGAATGATTTGGTCCTACGTTCTCATACATTACGGAGCCAATATGTAGTTAGTTACCCGTTTTGTATGTATGTGTTCCAAAATGTTTGTATTAGTTGGGTTTTTAATAGTGGATTTTTTAAATTAGTAGAGTGTGCTAAATGATTGCCCACAAATTATTACCTTTTGTTCCTATGTCCTGCACTTTATGCAGAGCAAGATATAACGTGTTATATTAGTTCCAGTGAAAGTGTTCAGCAACAAAAGCTGTTCACTTTTAAGAGATAACCACGTGGTTCTCTAACTCTGCTTCACCTATAACCTTATTTCTTTATACATATTCATTTGTCAAAGCGCCTTTCTAGAGAGGCGTTTAAAACGATTTTTATGTGATATTTTTGACATCATTTATTCATTTAAATGCTAATGTAAATTTATTATTGAAACAGAATTTTAGAACCGGTTACCTATAGGTCACCGCCCTTTTCTAGCCAGGATAGGGCTGATGCAATTTATTTTTTATAATTGGCGAAATTAAAATGTATTATCAAATTTATGAGTAACTATAATATATATATATATATATATATATATATATATATATATATATATATATATATATATATATATATATATTCTATAGAATGCCTACTGTGCTTTAGGCAAAGTATGAAATACAGGATTTGAAGCTTGTAGGAGTAACTACCGGCGGTGCGATTGCGGATTTATATCCATGAAAATCGCGTCTGATGATGTCTAGGAGAATTAGAAGAATGCCTAGGACGACTTTTGGGCATACCTGCTATGCGTTTCCGCTCGCTACGCTCGCTCAAGAAGACATCAAAACCCTAGCTAATCCAACACGCAGAAATTAATAGAATTCTATTATTGGATTGACTAGGGTTTTGATATCTTCTTGAGCGAGCGTAGCGAGCGGAAACGCATAACACGAATGCCCAAAAGCGACAGCTTACGACAGGTCAGCTACGATAGGTGAGTCTACATTTTAATTATACTTCTTCGTAGTGTCAAAGCCTCCAACTGCGACACAGCGTTCATTAAAGCTCCCAGTTTTTAATAGTCAAAAGTGGTGGACAGTGGTCATATTTTCTTACGAAAATTGGCACACTGTTGCACAAAGTGTTAGTGCACACATCTGTGAAATATCATTCGCCGAGACTTCACAGTTTACCTACAATCTGTAAGTAAAGTCATCAATATTCACAGATTATTCAGCCCTCGCTGCTAGTAGGCCTAGTGGTGGGGGGCTTGCCTGTGGTGACCCGCTCCTGGTGCCTATAGGAGCCCCTGCAGAGTGGAAGATACTTTGTACCGCCAACACTGTCTCTTGACTATCTGCTATCAGCCAGCTAGCTTGGCTCAGAGCGTTATTTCTCGACTCCTGATCCACAGTCAGCGGTTCGAGTCCCCGTTCATTTCCATATTTTTTTTTTATTATTTTTTCTCATTTTTTTTTTAAATCATAATGTCCACGACTATGGATAGTGAACAACAACTCACATTTATAGAATCCACTTCTACACACGATGGTGAAAACTTTACGCTGGGGAGACGAAAACGTCTATGTATGAAAACATCGACCAACCTATCACCCAAAGCCAAGCAGCAACGAGGAATTAAAACAGCAGAAGATCAAAATGCAACAAAAATCAATAAAATTACCTCACCAGTCGAAAACATGAACCACAAGCCACCTAACATTTATGTTCGCAAAATAAATAATTACAAATCCCTCTGTGCCCGACTTAGCCAAGCCGCTGGAGACAAATCGTTCAAGTGCAGAGCACGTTTCAATGACATAGTCATCAGCTCTAACACCAGCGACGCCTACAGGGCTATTATCAGAAGCCTCAAAGAGATGGAAGCTGACTTTCATTGTTATCAGCTACCTGAAGAAAAAGCATACAGAGTAGTGATCCGAAACCTGCACCAAACCACTCCTCCCGAAGACATCGTATCAGCGCTAAGCGAGCTAGGCCACAACGCTAAAAGAGTTATTAATGTTCGTCACCCTACGACAAAAGCCAAACTCCCACTTTTCTTCGTAGACTTGGAGAAGACCGAGAAAAGTAAAGAAATTTTTAAAGTAAAATTTCTACTTTACACAAAAATTTCAGTTGAGGAGCCCCGCCGGCGGAATGAATTGCTGCAGTGTCATAAATGCCAGGAATACAATGACACCAAAGGCTACTGCAGCCGCGCACCTAAATGTGTAAAATGTGGCGAACAGCACAAATCCGAAGACTGCTCGAAACCAACCGAAGAACCAGCATCCTGCGCCAATTGCGGAAAGAACCACCCTGCAAACTACAAAGGATGTGAGGTCTATAAGGCTCTTAGAACTCTTCGAGCTCAACGACAAAGAGCAACCAGCGCATCTCGACAGAACCAGGGTTCCGGCAACCACCGCTAAAGAGGACCGACGCACTCAGCCACAGCAGCCCTCTACATCATCCATCACACCAATCCGAAGGCCAAACGCATCTTACGCCTCTCTTCTCTTCTCCAAGGAGAAGAAGGTGCAGTTAAATCCACTTCCCAATCCTAACCCTGACCAAAAACCTCCAACCACTTCCGCACAACAAAATCCCACAAAACCCACTCCTTCAACTCCTAAAGCAGTTCCTCCCACTCCTACACCCGAAGATCCCTTTATCTTGTTTTCATCATTTTTAAATAAATTGGAAACGTTATTAACTCCCCTCATCTCCCTCATGACCTCCCTAATTTCTGACATTCTTCCAAAGCTCCTAAAATTATATCCCCCAATCCCACTCCCCTCACCATAATCCTATGGAAAGCTAACGGACTTATCTCACGACGACTCGAGCTCGAACTCCTACTAACAGAAAAGAACATCGACATCGCACTGATTACAGAAACACACCTACTTACCACAAACTACTTTTCAATCCCAGGCTATGCGTGCTACAGGGCAGATCATCCCTCCGATTCCCGGCATGGAACTGCTGTTTTGGTGTAAAGTTCTTTGGCTCACTTTTCACACTCCTCTCTCTCGACAGACAACATGCAGGTAAGCTCAATCTCCCCTTCCCTTTCTTCCTTCAATATGATTGTTGCGGCTGCGTATTTTTCCCCGAACTACACCATTTACCAACCTGAATTCCTCACTCTATTCCAATCCTTCGGTCCTCACTTCCTCATAGGGGCTGATTTCAATGCGAAACATCCCAGATGGGGAAGCCGTCTAACCAATCCTCGTGGCAGAATTCTGTATGACATCCTTCATTCCCAAAATTATGACACTATTTCCCCTGATTCTCCTACATACTGGCCAACCGATCCCTCTCGCACTCCTGACCTGGTCGACTTTTTCATCACTTCTGGTCTAAGAGGAATATCATACTCAGTTCAGTCACTGCTCGAACTTTCATCAGATCACTCAGCCGTCCTACTTGTCCTCAATACATTTCCTCTACCACGTTCCCGAAATCCCTCTCTTATTCAAGGGCCGATTAACTGGGAGTTATTTCGGCAACAACTATCTCAATCCATAAACCTCAATATACCTCTGAAATCCTCATCTGACGTGGACGAGGCTGTTTTGACGTTCACGAAAGCTATAAAGGACTGCGCCTTGAACTCCAGCAGGCCAACAACACGTCCTCCTTTCCGTCCTAAACTCCAACTACCAGACCACATCCTCACTCTCTTTTCAGCTAAGCGCCAAGCAAGGGCTCGCTGGCAGAGAACCCGTTATCCATCTGACCACACCTCCTTCTATAGACTTACCCGACTCCTAAAAAAAGCATTATCCAAATTCCGATCCGAATCATTCAATGACTACCTGCAATCACTTACCACCGAAGATAATTGCCTTTGGCAAGCCACCCGCAAAATCCTTAAATTCCCTACTGTTCCCCAACCTCTCCAGCGCAGTGACGGAAGTTGGGCCAGAAGCGATGAAGATAAGGCCGAACTATTTGCTTCCCACCTGGAATCAATCTTTTCACCTCACCCTGAAACAAACTCCTCCCACGAATTAGAAATATTCGATGCCCTTATCAGCCCTCTTCCTTTATCTCTTCCTCCTAAAGCATTCCACCCTTCAGAAGTTAAATATATTATCAAACATCTTCCCCGAAAATCTCCTGGTCATGACCTCATAACAGCTCCAATCCTAAAAAATTTACCCCAGAAAGCAATTACCTTCCTTACTTACATCTTTAATTCAATTCTTAGAACTACCCATTTCCCCAATCCATGGAAAGACTCCTTTATAATCCTTATACCCAAACCTCAGAAACCACCTAAAATTCCAGCTTCCTATCGTCCTATCAGTTTGCTTCCCATTATGTCCAAGATATTTGAAAAACTCCTCCTAAAAAGAATTCTGTCCACGATCCCTCCCAATTCCTTGCCTGATCACCAATTTGGTTTTCGCTCTCAGCACTCAACCATCCAAAAATGTTTTAGCGTCGTAGACACCATTTCCTATGCGCTTGAATGTAAAAATTACTGGACGAGTGCCTTTCTCGACGTCGCCCAAGCGTTCGATCGTATTTGGCACCCGGGGTTATTATAGAAAGTACGGCGCATACTTCCCCACACATACTTCCTAATCCTAAAGTCCTACCTATCAAGCCGCTCCTTCCAAGTAAGATCTGGTTCCACATTGTCTCGTTCCCGTCCAATCTTCTCCGGTGTACCGCAAGGAAGTATCCTCGGTCCTATCCTGTACCTTGTGTACTCCTCCGACATCCCTACCCATCCAAATACACACTTAACTACCTATGGTGATGATACAGCTATTTTTTCCTGCTCCCAAGATCCTGAAACTGCTTCCTCCCACCTGCAGGAACATCTAGAGTCTGTCGAGGATTGGTGCAACAGGTGGAAAATCAAGGTGAATCCAGAGAAATGCAGCCAAATAACATTCACCCTTAATAAGAGGACTTGTCCTCCTGTTTGCATATTCAGCCACGAACTCCCTATATCCAATGAGGTGCGCTACCTGGGATTATTACTGGACAGTAGACTCACTTGGAACCCAAACACCCGACTGAAAAGACAGGAACTGAACAGGAGATACGGACTCTTAAGACGACTATTGGGACCCTCATCAAAACTGACAACACAGAATAAACTCACTATATACAAAACCATCATCAGACCTATTTGGACGTACGGACTTGAACTATGGGGAACAACCAAAACTTCAAATATACAGAGAATACAGGCATTCCAATCCAAAGTCTTACGCAAAATAGTTAATGCTCCTTTCTACGTTTCCAATAATTTATTTATTTATTTATGAGCGACCGTAACTAAGGCGACTCGCTCAGAACAAAAATTACATATATAATATACATACGAAAATTACATCTAATTAAATACAACTAATTAAATACATCTAATTAAATACAATCTTATTTTACACATTTTTGGCCAAATATACAAATTGAAATTTATATACACATCTATTTATAAGAGAATACAATATTACAATATACTTGAATATATGAAAAATCAATATTATAATAATGCATGAAGTTTATACACATAATCAATTAAGTTGGTTGAAGGAGGTTTCACACTCCTGTTAGTTTTATATTGTCAAATGTAAGATTTCAGTATAGTACGGCTGAATAGTTTTAACATTTTATGACAAATAAAATACATACACATATATGTGTGTATGTCTTGTTATAATTTGTTCATGTTTAATTATAATTATAATTTGTTTAGGAGGTTGGTCTTGTTGAGGTAGTTCAGAATGTTATCTATATATTTGCTTCCATCGCCGAGTAATTCAGTCATATTGTAAGGTAAGTCATAGTTTTGTCGCTGTAAACATTCAGTAAGTATGTGCTTTATAGTCAGCGGTGTGTTACACTGTGTACATGTCGGTCTGTCCTGTCTTGTCATGAGATAAGAGTGTGTCAGTCGGGAATGGCCAATTCTTAAGCGGCATAATATCACTTCGTCTCTTCTATTATCCCTTTTGCTTGAAGGCCATTCACCTACCGTCTGTTTTATTTCGCGAAGTTTGTTTTCTGTCGTCATGTGCCAAGATTTCTGCCACTTTTCTGTAATAAACCTTCTTACTTCGATTTGCAGGTCTTGTAATGTAACTTTGTCTATGTCCTGTCGGTTTTGTCTTGTAGCTGTCCGAGCCAGTACGTCAGCTTGACTGCTTTTTCCTATGCCCTCATGTCCTGGGAGCCAATATATTGTGATTTCTTTATTCGTCCGGTGTATCTGTTCTAGTATGTTCATAATGATGGGATTGTCGTTGTACATGTTTTGTAGTCCATGTATTGAGCTGAGTGAGTCCGTATATAGTGTTATCTTTTGTTTTTGTATGTCGTGTGCATTTCCCAGAGCAAGGTGAATGGCGTGCAGCTCAGCAGAATAAATACTTGTACTTTTTGGTAGTTTAAGCTGTAAGGTATTTATATCCATTACAGCTGCTGCGCCTGTGCCTTCAGCTGTCTTGGATCCGTCCGTGTAAATAAACATTGTGTCTTTATTTTTGTCAAGATATGACTTGAATATGTGTTTGTATGAATGTGTAGATGTCGGGTCGGATTTTTTGTATTTAGTCAATCCTAGGTCTAGTTTCAAATTGTTTAGAGTCCATGGTGTGAACGTTACGGGAGGTCTGGGTAAGAGTTGTGTTTGTAGTAGGTCAGTGTCTTGTGCATAAATCATACATCTTACCAGCAGTGGGCGTTGCCTCAATGGTTTCATTTGGTATTTTCGTAACAGATCTTCGTCAATAGATTGCGGGACGCACTTACTATTTAAATATTTAGTTTTAAGGCAATATTTCAAACAATTCTGCATACGTCTGTATTCCAATGGTAATTCCCCACATTCTACATGTAGGCTATTAGAGGGGCTGGATCTGAAGGCTCCCGTTGCAATGCGTAAACCATTATTTTGTATAGAGTCTAGGATTTTAAGATTGCTGGGCTTGGCAGATGTGTACGCTACACTTCCATAATCCAGAAGAGACCTGGTATATGCCCGATAAAGTGTCAGCATTACACTTCTGTCTGCTCCCCACTTCGTGTTGCATAATATCATTAAAAGATGTAAAGATTTTTTACATTTATCAACGAGATTTTTTAGGTGGGGAACCCAGGTAAGTTTTGAGTCAAAAAGAAGTCCTAAAAATTTTATGTAGTTTGTGAAGTGTATAGGCGTATTATTTAAGTTCAATGTAATTTGTGGTATACGTCGCTTTTTTGTAAAAATTATGCTTTGTGTCTTTAGTGCAGAGAAATGTAGTCCGTAAGTAGCGCTCCAATTCTGTAGCCTATTTATCGTCCTTTGGATAGACTCTGCGGCAGTTTCTAGGTCTTTAGTTCGAATATAGATAAGCAAATCATCCACATACAGGCAATATTTGACCGGGTTTGCCTAAACCACTCAGGCATTCTATAGAATGCCTGTACTCTATACTTTGCCGGTAATATAGTAATATATGTATATGTATATATATATATATATATATATATATATATATATATATATATATTTATTTATTTTTACGGCGCACCAACATCTCGGCCATTAGCGCCGACATCCTGGTGCAGAGAGGAATTTTCTGAGCCGTGAGTGTTAAAGCGTGAGCACTTAACACTCATCCAAGGGGCATGGTTCGATTCCCACTGGGGGTGGTGGTTTTTCTTTAGAAAAAAGAAAACGCATTAGCCTGATACCTATTGATAACCCGTCCTAAAATTGTCAGTAAATTATAATGGACGTTAAAATTTAAATACATAAATATTATTCGTAAGTTCCCAATAACCAATAGAATTTCCGCTATACGTCGCGCAGGACGGCAGGTACCACGCTAAAAATAAGAACTCATTTTTTGTTAAGAAATATCATTCTATTCACCTATTACGACGGAGCCTCGACTACCTCCATCTCACTGAATGTTTTTATGCGTTTATAAAGTCCTCTGAATGCGTTCGTCTTCTAGGAGAACTTTACCTTTTACAGAACTGAGAATACTGAACAAGATCCTACTACCTGAATTGAAACTGCTGAATGAAATGCCTCTTTTGAAATTAAGTAACATTCCTATTATTTGCGTTTATTTCTAAGGACCGAGCTAATATAATTTCATGCCTGAAATTGAAGAGAATGAATGTTTTATGAATGACCTAATGTAAACAGCTGCGATTTCGGCAATAACAAAAAGGCTTTGTTCCCAAGGCGACATGACGGGGAATTGAAATTCTGACGGAGTATATTGAATGACAGCCCTTTGTTTCGACTGGGCCCCGAAACTTTTCCCCAACTTCTGTTTTACATTCGCCCTTATCAGTAGAACAGATGTTATTGTTTGGAAAAAACAATAGACCAGCATTTTCTTCATTCATAGATGTCATTAAGACAGGCAGGTAACGTAACCGCAGATAGAACTTTCTCAATGAATGGCTATTGATGTCAGATTGTATTGGGTAAGATCGGAAGGACAAGAAATAATGTCCGAGCCGCAAAAGCTGCGTCAATTCTGCACATTCTCCAACAAGGCAAGAAGTAACTTAACAGTAATCCAACTGACCCAGTTATCTAATACAGAAAATGATAGCTTTGTAAATAACTTTTATGTCTAAGTATTATTATTCTTTGCAGTCTGTAAGCATGGGTTTTATTGTATATGCCAAACTACCAACTCGTTACATTTTTTCGTCGTGTGTCATTATTAGCACTTTCCTCCGAAGGAAAGGAGGAGGTTGGACTCATGACGGAATTTTTGAAAAATTTCTTCAAATCTTTATCGATCCTACCTAGTAGACACCGAAAATGACCCCCGTTAAAATTTTTATATATATATATATATATATATATATATATATATATATATATATATGTGTGTGTGTGTGTGTGTCTGTTAACACGATAGCGGCCAGAGTTTTTGTTTTTTCGTCACGAAACTTGGTATATAGCATTCAATTAGCAAACGATTGAACGAGTTCGTTAACCACCAAAGTCGGTCCACCGGAAGGGGGGGGGGTTTACCCCGAACCCAAAACACTAATTTGACAATGTCAGCCGTAATATTTGTTATATTTCAACGAAACTTGGCATTCGTAGTGGTAATATAAAGAGAAAAGTGAGATATAAAAATGAACTAAATCGGTTCATTAGGAGGGGGGGGGGTTTACTCCGGACCCACAATACCAATTCGCCACTACCAGCCGTGATTTTTGGTATATTTCGACGAAATTCGGTATTCGTAGTGCTAATCCACAGGTAAATATGTGTTGTAAAAATAAACTAAATCGGTTCATTAGGAGGAGGGGGGTTTACTCCGGACCCACAATACCAATTCGCCACTACCAGCCGTGATTTTTGGTATATTTCGACGAAACTCGGTATTCGTAGTGGTAATCTACAGGTAAATATGTGTTGTAAAAGTAAACTAAATCGGTTCATTAGGAGGGGAGGTTTACTCCGGACCCAAATTACTAATATACTCATACCGGTCGTAATTTCTGCTGTATTGTAACGAAACGCGGTATACGTTGTGGGTAACTCATGAGGAAGAAGTGTTGTAAAAATGAGCTGAATCGGTTAATCGGGTTTACTTTGTAATATATTTCAATAGAAAAGCCCGCCAGACGTAGGTTGACAAAGCCGCCGCAAGGAGCGCTTTCTACCACTAGAGGGACTATATCCTGATCCTGCGTTAGATCAAAATACGATAATATGAGGTTTTTTTGTACTTATTACGTAGTGTAGTAGGTACCATGTGTAAACATAACTCTGGAAGCAAATTAATAATTGACCAGTTACTCATTACAAAATTAAAAGAGATCTATTCAGGTTTTTATTTTATTTATTTAGGATATTTTAAGCAAATTGTTCTGGAAAGCAGTCTACACTACCCAAATTCTGAGGAAAGTGCTTAGTTATGCAGCTCCTGCGTGACGGACTTTTAAATGAGAGTTAGTCCTCAATTAATAAACAATTCCTTCCTTGCTATACACTATCTATTATCCAGAAGGCAAAATAAACTGTTCGTTCCTTCATACCCTTTGGCCGAATCGCGTATATAGCTCCTATATATTTTATATATATATATATATATATACATATATATATATATATATATATATATATATATATATATATATAGGACGCTAGAGAACAGGTTAAAAAAAAAAATAAATAAACAATTGCAGAGAGAGACTCTCCTAATGCTTTAAACTTTGGCCTTGAGGAAGAATGCGGAAAGGGGTGAATGACCTCTGACAGACCAACAACAGACATTCTATAGACTACTACACCGCATAAGATGAAACAAAATTAGCAACAAGACGATAATCCGAAGAGAATAATCAGATTCCTTTACACGACAAACACAATGTTATAAAAATACATATCATAAACAAGTGGAAAAGTGACTAGTACTCTTTGCAAAGTTCAACCAATAAATGAACACGCACTTACAATCTGGAAAGGAAGAAAATACATCGACTTACCTATTGATTTATACGTATTACTTACACTGGACAGAAAACTCATTGCTAACATTCTAAATTATTTACAAAATTAAAAAAACAATAAGTTTCACCTTTCTCCACTCCTACACGTAACATGTAAATCATCTTGTTTCGTACTCTCAATAAATAAAAATAAATAAAAAAAAAGGATATAAGTCAATCTTATGTCCGGATAGTGAGACAGGAAACGAACTTTACACTATTTTACTAAAACATATATTTCAGCAAAAAAGAATGTTAAAAAATAAAATAAAATGTATTCCCTAATTTTATAATATATGTCTATTTTTTTTTTTTTTTTTAAGTTGTCCATGTGTGTTAAATTCAAGAGTCTATTCATTTAAAAAAAAAAAAAAAAGAATCGAGAAATTGAAAAAGGAGAAAAATATTTAGTTTTGCGAAGACAAAAACGAAGTATGGTGATTGCATCCAAGTAATAGTAGATTTAAATGAGGACGGGGTCATATAAAATGTTTTTTCTACACAAACGCCTACCTTCTATGTATATCTGATGGGTATATAAAACAATAAAAGGCACACCATTCTTGCTATTTTTATACAAATTAAAAAATTAAAGCCTCATTGTCGAATTTTACAAAAATTAGCCTAAAAACGTCGAAGAAATTGAATCAGGTAATTAAAACAAAGTAGATATAAAAATGAATAATGTTAATAATACTTACTTATGGGCATAATTCGGGCTTTTAACAGGGTTTTCAATCATATATTCTATTCGGTGATTGGTGATGTTGAAAGAAGAAAACGTACATCATCTTTGAATTAACATAATACAATAATCAGTGTACAGAACTAAAATCATGATAGATTTTTAATAAGGTATTTTATTTGCTAATAAAGTTTATGTATCTCTCTTAGTTCGGTGGCATGCACCTTAAGCCCCTTAAACACGGCAAGGTGGAGATACGTCGAAGGGGAAAACTCTAGAACTCAAGAAAGGTGCTGTGGTTTACGGGCGTTTATAGCCACGCCAGGGACCTTCATTCATACATGGTTTACGGGCGTTCATAGCCACGCCAGGGGCCTTCATTCACAGACATTCACGGTTTACGGGCGTTTATAGCCACGCCAGGGACCTTCATTCACGCTTTACGAGTGCTTATAGCCTCGTAGACCTACTCTCGAGAACAAGACTGCTTGGTTTCTAGAATACTTAGGAGGTGGTTAACTTCTTGTTTAATATTTTTTTTCTTTTTTAATTTACATTTTAAATAAATCTTTTTTTCACCTCAGTTAATTTATGATAACCAAGAACCAATGTGTTGATCCGGTCTTCTCGAATATACCTTTTATCATCAAAAGGAGAAAAATAAATGTTATTAATATCAGAACTAATCATATTATGATATATGGATTGTTTTTTTAATCTTATGTGTAATTTCATTTTGAAACAACACTTTTTCGTTATATTTAACAAAAATCTAGGTACTGTCCGACTTAACAGCTGACGACTTGACTGAATAATTTAACAACCAACCAATGTTTTTACTAAATAACTAACTTATTGACTTAGCGAACGACTGTCCGACTAACTAATTAACCGACTGGCTTTTGAATAAAATATTGACTAAACAATCGACTAAATGATAAACGATTACTTTTACTACTTTCTAACGACAGTTTTATGAAAAACCTAATTTTTATCAACCCATTTATTTTTTAAATTATAACAATTATTAGAATTTTAGGAAAAATGTTTAATGCAAAAAGAATACACAAAAACTAACATTTTTTATTCGTAAAAACAAACCAAAAAACAACAACAAACATATATTTTTAAAAAACATAATTGAACACAATTTTTTACTGGAATACATTGCATTGGTAAAACATGTTCAATTCGTAGTTAAAATACAGTAGAAATGCGAAGATCTATAAAATAAATAAGTACATAGTTAAACATAAATAATAAACAAATGGTTGATAATTGAAGCGTTGCTCTGTGCTATTATTTCTTCTCATCCGTGTGATCCAACGGCGTGAATCCGATTGCTCTTGTTGTTATTCCATCTGCCATTATAACACGCTTGTCGTCGAATGGAGAAAGCGATAGTTTGTTGATTTCATAAGTAGCAATGTCATGTTTTTTAGACATTATAACATTCATTGGAGTAAACATAGATTTTCCAGAAAATAAGCAATTAACGTAGTCGTCAAATCCTAAAAATCGTTCTAAAGAACTTTTTTTCACTCCTTTTGGTTTTTTAATAATTGATTTATCGACTTTTAATGCATACATTTTGGCTCTTAATCCGACAAAGGCTGTTATTATTTTTCCCTGAGCTTCGTCTTTAAATTTTCCCAAGACCTTTTTATTTAGAGCAGAATAACATGGGTGATCAGTAGGATAGTCTGAAGTGTCAAGAAAATCAGCAAAATGTAATTTATCTTCAAAAATGTCTTCTGTTTGGATGAGGTGTATAAATGAACCCGTATCGGTATACATTACCTTTAGACGTTCGCTACCGTAAAATGGAAGAAGAACGTCATAATGGTACTGATACATAAGTGTTTTTGAAATATCTAGAATGCACATCCCTATGTATATAGGCTTATCATAAATAATGTTTCTTTTTGCTAGATGCACACCGACTAAATTGGAGCCATATATTGTTCTATCGATAAATGTAGGTTTAGCTATAAGCTTTTCTAATTGTTTCGCATTAGTTACAAGACGAATATCCATTCTTTTTCTTAGGCTTTCCATTGTTTTTCCAAATATTGCATTGTTGTATAACTTATAAAGATCTTTTTCGAAATCGTTTCTGGCTGATTTTCTGAGATTATTGTTGTATTCGACGTACATTCTGAGCCATGGAGATTGCTGAAATTTAAGGGCTCTATGTATTTTAATTAATTTTAACCCATGGTCCAAAGCTTGTTTTAAACACATATAATGAACAACATAGTGTTTTCTACTTCCCAAGTGAGGGACTAGTTTTCTGAAGGGTGAGCCAGGTGGGGTAATAGATTCAGGAAGAAATGGAAAATCACTATGTGTTTTGTGAAGTGATTCTGGGTAGACAATGTCAACTTCTAATATGTATCCGTTTTGGTCGTCTTCTTTCATTTTTGACAAATCTATATTTGCAGGATCCACCCACCGAAAGCCTCCAAAAGGAAGGAAGTGACACATAGCCCATCCATATTGGTTATTAGCATCTTCGTAAGTTATAAACTGAGACGGTCTCTTTTTGTCATATCCCTCAAGGTATTTATTGTTAGCTTCGCCATATCTGTGAGTTACTTGACATATGCCTCCTCTGATACCAGATTCAATCATTAAGAGCTGTTCGTAGTCTTGAAGGAGTTCCAGCTCTATATTAGTGTATTTGAGCATTGCATCCCAAGCTAGTCCCGGCAATGTAAAGTAATGGGCGGGATCAAGTGAATGCGATTTAAGGGTACTGCTCCTGAATGTTTCAAACACATCTGCCAAAAGGAGCACGTCCATAAGAAGGTATAAATCACTGTATTCACCCAGTGTAGAAATGTTAAACCTTTTCCAAATCATCTCAGCGTGAGCGTAATCCTCATTAGTAATATTGCATTGATTTAATTTATTAAAAAAATATTCCTGCTTGGGTAATGCTGTCTCTTCCAACTTTTCCCATGAGTCTACGTAATCATAGGGGAAATGCCTTTTCTACTTACAAGCTCTACGTTTTCGAGTCCCAAATACTTGACTGTTTCAGGAAGGCTGGGCAAATTTTTAACAAGTTTCTCTAAACTAGAGGATAAGAATCGGAAAGAATCAATAAACCTCAGTTGAACTTTCCCAACATATTTGCTAAAAGAGAGATACTTTTCTTCAGAATGTGGTATAACTTCAACCCTTTCTTCGTCGTACCCAAGTTGTTTTACAATGTAATGTGCGTCATAAGCACTTAGATTGTGTAAAATAACAGGTATAAAATTAGGTGTTTTGCACTTTAAATTGCAATTGTTGTGTGCACTTCCTCTGTAGTGTACTGTTATGTGGCAATGGTCTTTAACTTTCCAATTTTTTTCTGAAAAGCCTCTCTCACATAAGTAGCACTTTTCCGATTTTAGATATTCAAGTTCCTGTTCTTCCGAGAGTTCATGTATAGGCTCGTTGAACTTATAAATGCGTGATATTTCTTCAGCAATTTCTTTTAGCTGACTCATAAATGTTTCAGCAGTGTTGGCTCCTCTATAAATGATCGGCTTTGTTGGCAGCGAAGTTTTAATATTTTTCATCGAGTTTATACTTTTTACATAAATTGCATAGCTCATTGGGATATGATTTTGATATGGTAATGTACAGCTCGAGGTAGCTGCAGGTCGGCATGTGCTATGCGGTAATAGAATGCTTTCAAAATCTGCATATATTACGAATGGTACTTTGAGTGTGCGTTCTACATTTTTAAAATGAAGTATAGGTTTTTTGGTTGGCATTTCTATTCTGGCAATCGGATGATGAAAACACAGTCTTTTATGCTCCTCCAATTTCGTACTGCCGTTCTCTCCATATCGATCATCAAAATGAGTGAAGCATCTTTTACAAACATATATTTTATCTTTGTGATTAGTAATTTGTTTTCTAGCGAGTTTTTCAAAATCTTTTATGTACACGTAATGGTTTTTTTCTCCATCCTCTAGTAGCAGAAGATCTCGATACTCCGGAAGTTCATTATCCACCACTTTTAATGGATAAAGTGTTTAATTTTTCTGTAAACCAAATACGTTTATTGACATATTGTTAGCCCTTTCAAAGTATTTTATTTTGTCAAGCGGCGTAGGAAATGATATGGGTGAGAAGTCGTATTTGTCTAATAAAGTCTTGTATTTTGTAACTCGTTGAGGATTTGTTTGGATGAATTTTGCAAGTATAGAATACATAAAGCACTTTTCATCGTAATTTTCCACATTAATACATGCGTGCTTATTAGCTATACTGGTAGGTAAAGGAATGTATGTACTTCCGCGTAGTGGGTTGTATTTATTTATTTTAAGTCTTAACCCGTCGATATTTAATAGACTCCATCCACTTTTCTTCATCATCGACTCTTCCATTTCAGTTGTCAGTTTTTTAAATTTCTTAAACAATAGCTCTTCAAAATTAGTTTCTTTATATATTGAAGCGTTTGTAGTTTTAAATGCTCGATCGGTTATTTCACCCACACTGTTTTTAAACCTACATTCTACCATCAGGTATACTTTTAATGCTTTATACAGTTCTAACTGCTCTCTGATAGTCTTAACTATACGGTTCTTGCATGAAGATAGGAACGATATTAAATCATGGCAATTTTTGCTTTGAATAAAATATGATTTCAACCGTCTTTCGAAAGCACATTCATATTCCGTCAACCCTTCACTGTTAGGAGCTGCTGTTATTAATTCGTACTTCGAAGGCTCTTTTTTGAAAAGTTTAGGTAAAACCTCTCCACACACCCCTTCATGTCGTTTGCCGCAATGCTCGTTTCTGAAGTTTTTTCCGCAAATTTTACATTTATAAAGTTTACCGCAAGACAATTCATGTCTCTTTAGATTTTTTTTGCTAATAATAGCACCACAAACTTTACACGGTTGACCCATTAAAATGTTATGTATAACTACTTTGTGTAGATTAAAATCTATTTGCTTTTCAAAAGATTTTTCGCAGATGGCACAGGTGAACATATTGACTGTTAGGTATGAAAACTGTAGTATAAACTAATATAGTTATGCTGATCTCTGAATTGGTTTATGGTAAATAGGTTGTAAGGTCAGACCTATTTACCATAAACTGAAAGCTGAAATCTAGGTAGGACGCAGGCCGGATGATTGTCTGACTGAACAGTCGGTGGATTAGCTGAATGCTAGCTGGAGTGCTGGCCGAGTAGTAATGGCTGGAGCGCTGGCTGTTAGATGAGTAGTGGCTCAATGTTGGCTGATGCGCTGGCTGCAATGTTTACTCCTCGGAGGCTGGATGCAAAATGAGGCGAAGGAGCTGCTTCAACCTTTTTATAGTTTTAGGGTCATACTTGGTTACTCAAGGTCATCCAAAGAGCTTTTCGAAGAGGACATAAAATGTGGCTAGAACTCTATGGCCTCCGCCATCCCCCCCCCCCTCTTCCCGACACGGTCAGAAAAGCTAGTTGCGTCTTTTTGGCGGGGAAATCATGGGCGCCGCCATCTTCCTCACGAAACTGTGCCAGCTTCCCCCTTTTTACCCTACTGGCAAGAAATAGAGAAGCAATATTATTGACCGTTCCGATATCACAATATTTGTGAAGAACCTCTCAAACTGGTATATCCTTGAGTTGCCAATTTACCAATAAATTTACTTACACTGTTAAATTAAGAATGATAAAGTCAGTGATTTATCAAAAGTACAATGAAATCCCTCATCCGTCAACTCCCACAGTTATAGCTTTGCCTTGGTAGACAACGGGGAGACTATTAAAAATCATTATTGCCATGAGTGGGTCGGTGATCTGTCATGTGCATTCATGTCAAGATGTGCAGCTGGTGCTAATGTACAATCAATTACATAGCTTCATCACTTCTGATAATGCAGCAACTGAAATAGGTGCTGGCATAGCTTTATATAAGCCCCTATATTCGGTGAAGTTATTCTGATTTTTGCGAATAAATGTCGAAAAAAAACTGATTAAGGTGTGAGATACTATAAATAGTCTAGTAATATTGGATTTGAAATAAACAAAAACGATCATTCGGGTGTCTTGCTTATGAATCTTCAGGAAGCGGAAGTTTTTTTTTTATCATAGTAAAAAGATAGTCGACCTATTAAGAATGTGCACATGATCGGGGTTTGGCCATTTGTTGAATAAAACTACATTTTATAACTAAAATGTGTAATATTTTTTTTTTTTATTTTTTTTTTTTTTACTATTTTTTTTATTTATAAATATCATGTTCCTCATTAGTTGGGCGTGATATCTACCGAGTTTTCTTGCAAGGAAGTAAATATATTTTCCGGTACGGGAAAATGTTTAATTTTATTCCGCTGTAAGCACCATTCCTATTGAAAATATTTAGTTTCTTTTTATAAAACAAATTTCTTATTAGACGAGCCATATTTGGCACAATGTATACCGAGTTTCGTTTTTAATCCGATCCGTAGCATCCCATTAATTTAGATGGTCCGATTTTACTGATATTTGAATGCTATATGAGAAGGTCCATGATGAGTAATTTTGGAGTGTCTATTACGTCGGATCGATTAAAATTTGAGGACATTTTCAAAACATTCTTTAAATAAGCTACGTTCTTTGGGAAGTTGTAAAAATAGCCATGATCCGGAGCAAGAGATACAACGTCCAGGGTAAATTATAAAATATTCAATTTCAATTTCCCGCCAGTAGTCTGCTCAAGCGGTGCCCTCTATCAGTACAAGGGACATTAAAAGGCAAACAATTTAATCTTTTATTCAACCTGGCTCACGTTTAGCGGAACACTAAAAATTTCGGCTTTATAACTTCGTTTCCCATGATCTGATGTGTGTAGTAGGTCAGTATTTTAGGTATTAGTCCGGTCCAGTATTATTTTTAAACCAATAGGATGATTTGTTTAAATGCATTTAATTGTTTATTGTCATTTATTTATATCTGAACTTCCATTAATAAATAACACCGATTTTTAGGTTATCAATAGTTTTCACCCTTTTCTAGCCACGTTAGAAGTGACGCCATTCTGTTTTCTGAAAGAAAAGTCACCACCACCTGAGGTAAACGAACGCACAACACACGGTAGGTGGGGGAATCAACGTCTAACACTCACGACCACCTGACCTTTATGGTATAAAATTCACATAAAAATAAACATGGAAATTATATTCACAAAGATGATTGTTGTTTAAAGCATCCAAATAATTTAGATGGTGGATACCTTTTGAGTGGTCACAACTAACTCACATTTTCTGAGAAGTTTTGCGAAGAGTTTCTGCTACCAGAGCCATCAATTGGTCGTGATCAACAACTGAACACATACAGCGACCTTCCTTGTTTTCAAGATCAGAATCACCAAGACCAGATGGCTTTTCTAACAATCGCTGCATTTTACATTTACTGATGCTTCCTGCGCCATAAGAAACATTGATGTTGGGCGCAGTTTGAGCCGAACTTGAACTAGGACGAAAATCTTGTTTTGACACGTTGAATTACAGAGGTTCTTACTAAACCCGGTGCACACTGAAGAAACTGGTTTCATGAAACCGATAGATAGAAAACCATAGGTTGGTGCACACTGAGTTTCATGAAACTGGTTTCATGAAATTCTTTAAGTAGTTTCATGAAACCTTGTTTCATGAAATTCGTTAATTTGTTTTCCTATTGCTTCAGTTTCACATTTCATCAGTGGATCTACTAGCTCTAATAAGCGATCAAAAACTGATTTCGGCATCGTAAATAACTTTAATAAATTTATCAGGATCTCTGTTTTAGTCCGCGAGCTTCAACAAAACAGTTGTGTTGCCAATCCCTAATCATCGGGTAACCCAGAACTTGCGGTATTTTTAATTTTTTTTTTTTTTTTTTTTTTTTTTTTTTTTTTTTTTTCTTTAGCCACCTCCACAACAAAAGTGCATCGTCGTTTGAATCAATCTCGAAACTGATGGAAATCAGTTTATTCTGTGTGCGCGCTTTTATAAAATAGGTTTCATGAAACCAGTTTCTTCAGTGTGCACCGGGCTTTCGCGAGTGTACCACAAACTTACTTTACTTTACTTTATCCTACGCCCGCACGAGGCAAGTCTGCCATCAAGCCTCGCAGACCAGTACAGGGAGGAAAGCAGCAAATTCATATCATCGTACTCTGGACAGTTTAGCGCACTGCAGGATGTAAGGTGTGCAGCGTCCATTCTGCCACCATTGCACAGTGGACAGATGTCTGTCTCAACTACGCCGATTCTGTGCAGGTGAGCCTGTAGGTAGTCATGTCCGGTGGTTGTTCTGAAGAGGCAGACAGCCAATTCTCTGGGCAGATCTCGGGGCACCGGTCCTTTTGTGACTAGCTTCTCCCAAATTTTACCAGTTGCTGCTTTGCGGTACAAACTAACTTTGAGGTAAAATAGCATTTGTTTTTACTCCATTAACTAGATTTCAAATTATCGTTGTTTACTTGGCATTGCCAAGTTGGCAAGCACTTGCCTAAACGCAATGATTATTCAAAACCTCAATTATTTTTCCACCAACCTAATACAATCAGCAAAGGATATCTCTTTAATGATGCGGTGTTCATATTGAATTGGAACTTCCTAATGGAAATTGGTGGTATTTTATAGGTTTGTACATTAACGTTTTGATTATGATACAAGATGCTCTTGCATAGTTTTTTTGTGTTGACTTGCAATTAATGTTCTTCATGTATTACTTGTTAAAATGGATCAAAAACAAAAGAAGAAAAAAAAAAGGATTCTCGTATTTATTTTCTTCGCATGTTCATAATTTCCCTCGTAAATAAAAATAAATATATGGTATTTATTATAAAAGCATGATCATTAAATCCCCTGATCTGGTGTGCTAAAGGCCTTTATATGAACCGAGTCCCCTATGGCTGCATGGTCCGGTGGTGTTCCCAGCCACACCCATGCAATTTTAAACAAACATAGCGCCCCGTTAGTGCTTCTGCCTTTAATATTGCCCCGGCTATTTCAATAAAGGGAAAATGAGCGATAAAAGCGGTTTAAAGCATGCCGCTCATAAAGCGAGTAGAGGCTGATGGCCCTAATGAGTTCTGCCATAAACCATCCTCTTCGGAGTTTATATTCTACCAATTCCTTGAGGCACTGAGTCGTTAGGCACGACAATCCACTCGATGTCATTTAGGCTAATGGAAAAATATGTTACTCACACTCCATAAAATAGCTCAGATTTTCTTTTTATAAATTAGTAGAGGAGAGCGGACGTCATGAGTGTACGTTTTCTAGCTTTAAGCCAATGTTTATTAGTTTTGTAGTGATGGTGCTTTTTTCCAAAAAGAAATGGACACTAAAACCTTAGTTTCATTTATTAACAGCTGTACTATTCATAATTTATAGTGGAGATGGAGATAGTTAGCCGTTGCAGAGATACGCGGACAAGGGATAGTTGGGAGTTGGCTAGGAGAAAAAAACGTCAGACTTTCAGGAAGAAATCTGTATTTGGACGTTTCGGCTGCACATTGGCAGCCTTCTTCAGCTAAAAAATACATACAAATTGTAAGTAAAAAAAAAAAAAACAGGCAGAAATGAGCGTATTATATACATCATGACAATGATTAGAACTCATCTTATTATTAAACAATGAAAATGCGGTAGTTGGAAAATAAACAGTATGTTGAAAGTAGTAAGTAAACAATACAAAAACTAAAATTTTTATAAAAAAGTCCGTCTCGCAGGAACTGCATCATCTTAGCGCGGTTCCGTTCATATCCCTAGTCTAATTTTGAAAGATTAAAATAGAAGCAGTTATTATTTTGGTTCCACCAGTCTTTTTTTTTTTTTTTAATTAATTATTATAATGGCGTGTCAACCTACTTAAGTCTTGAAAGGTCATGATTTGCAATCTTACCTGGAAGGGTCTATAACACACTAGAAACGGACCCGCTAGTGACAAGGTCTTGGAATCCTGGAAATCTATATTTCTAACAATAAATTGTTTTTTTTTTTTTTTTTTTTTTTTTTTTTTTTTTTTTTTTTTTTTTTTTTTTATTTTACGGCACATCTACATCTAGGTCATTAGCGCCGACATCCAGGGTGTAGCGAGGAATTTCACCAGCGAGCCGTGGGATGATAAAATTCCTGCCGGAGGTTGGGAATCGAACCCACCATCTCCCGCTTATGAATCCAAGGCGCTAGCCATTAGACCACGGGAGACCCCTTGTTTTTGTTATTTTACTTAACCAGTTTTATTGTCAAATACATTAGCCAACTATAAGCAATTAAAAAATAACAAGGAATAAAACAGACAAAAAGAACCGTTCGAATATACGAAATCAATTAATTTAAAGTTTTAAGCACTTATTTCTCCGATTGACATCGCCTAATTAAAACTTTCTTCAGAACACAAGTAGAAAAATTGTCTGGAGGCTGGGAACAAAGGTGAAAGGAGGTCAGGACAATTTATGGAAGACGGCGGAGTAAGTAGGGGAGATGTTTTGTTTGTCCGTTTTGTAATTAATATTATTTGGGTTTAAATTAATGTGGACGCATTCGGAAATCTGTCGTTTTTTGGTGTTTCGTTCTGTGGAAAGTATTTTAGTGTCGTCAAAGTTGAATGTGTGTTTTTTTGTTATGGCGTGTTTTGCGAGGGCTGATTTTTGGATTTCTTTGTTTTTAATTGTCCGTTTGTGTTGTGTTATGTGGGAGTGAATATAATTTTTGGTTACACCTAAGTATACTGCATTACAGGAGGGAGTTTGGCAGGGTATTTGGTAAACGCAGTGGGTGGTGCAGCCATAGGGAATGGGATCTTTGAGTTTGGTGTACAATGTAGTAAGTTTGTTAGTGGTTTTTAACCCAAAGTTTAGTGACGGGATGGCTTTTTTTAAAGTCTTTGTGAGTTTTTCAGTCAGTCCTGGTGTGTATGTCAGGGATCGAAATATCTGGGAGGAGGAGTCAAGAGAGGTATTGGGGGAGGTGGCATTGTAGGATTGGGATTTCTTTTGCTTTATAAGCCGGTTTATGAGGTTAGGGGGGAATTTGTTTACTGTTAATATTTCGGTAGCTCTTTGCAAGTTTTCATTGTGAAAGGACTTATGAGATAAAGAAAGGGGGGCGGCGCAGAAGGTTTCGAGCTACAATGATTTTCATGTGGTAAGGATGGGAAGAGTGGAAGTTGAGTAAACGTCCAGAATAAGTAGGCTTTGTATACCAGTTTGTTATGATAGTGCCGTCGGTCTGTCTGATTAGTAGAACGTCCAAGTAGGGGAGTTGTTGGTTCTGTTCTGTCTCTACCGTAAATTGTAGTCTGGGATGATAAGAGTTGAAACAGTCTAGTATGTCTGTTAGTTTATCGGGGTTTATAATTAGCAGGAGGTCATCTACATATTTGCAAATAAAGGTTATGTCCTGGGGGAACAGAGGGACGAGAGTGTTAAGTAAGTTAGTGAGAATGATCGAGGATAAGTCTGGAGCAAGGCAATTTCCCATGGCTAACCCTTCGATTTGTTGGTAAAATTGTCCGTTATATTTAAAAAAAAACCACTGTTGACACATAATTTGAGGCTGTCAACAAAATATTGAAACGATAGGGGGCTGTGCGGTTCTATAGACGACCAATGATTTTGGATTATTTCTAACGTTTTAGTTAGAGGGACGTTGGTAAAAAGGGAGGTGGCATCAAATGAGATGAGATCCAGCCATGGTTACTTAAGTGTCCTCGAGGTCTTCCTCCCTCCCCCCTAGGCATTTTCTAGTGGTACGTATTTGTATATTGATTATTATAAATTGTATTCACCTATAGAATAGATTATGTTTCTCACAATATAAAAATGTTCTTTATAAAAATGTTAGTTTTTGTATTGTTTACTTACTACTTTCAACATACTGTTTATTTTCCAACTACCGCATTTTCATTGTTTAATAATAAGATTAGTTCTAATCATTGTCATGATGTATATAATGCGCTCATTTCTGCCTGTTTTTTTTTTACTTACAATTTGTATGTATTTTTAAGCTGAAGAAGGCTGCCAATGTGCAGCCGAAACGTCTAAATACAGATTTCTTCCTGAAAGTCTGACGTGTTTTTCTCCTAGCCGAATCCCAACTACACCTTGTCTGCGTATTCATAATTTATTCTCATTATGAGGTTATACTACCTTGTAACGTTTTTTTAACATTTTCATTTTTCTGGGATTAAATGCTTCCTTAACTAATCAAAAATTATATTTATGAGTGTTCATGTGCCCAGTTTTTAAATGTGCCAAAAACTCAATTTTCAACTAATGTCCCGGTACATTCCAAAATTTAAAACCATTTTTTATCTTTATTACAAGAAACTCTGAAAAAAAAATTAAAAAGACAGAAATGTATTTTTCCATTTAAACATCAACGTCGATTTTCTCAAAACTCTGTTTTTCAAATTTTACTTAAACTCAACTTTAAATTATAACTGCAGATTCCTGATGATATTTGCTGGTAAAGTCCGCAGGGATTTTTCAATTCATTGAATTATTACGATTCTACGTCCGATTTTCGACGAATGTTTCAAAAGAAAATAAAAAATTGTTCACCATTTTCGAAAAAATTAATATTTCTTAAAAATCGTACGTAGTTGACCAGATTTTACGTTCTTCTTTCAAAATAATTTTAATTTTAGTTCTCGATTAAAAATTGCCACCTGCCGACTATCGCCCGTGAAAAAAGAGAGTTTGCACTCGTCATCAAATATTGATTTATTTGTTATCCATAAATTGGAAAAAAAATATTTTGATTTTGACCACACAAGGTTGTAATCACCTCTTAAATTGTTTCGTTGCCTTTTCAAGAAGGTTACTATTTATCAACTGTACTATCTTTATCGTGATGACTAGAGCCCGGAAGTTAGGCAAAATGCCTTTTTTATCTGTATGGATATATTGAAGAATCAGATAGAAATAAATATGTTTTGCTGCATTAGGGAAGCGTAGAGATAATTTTTATTTTGCCTTTTTTGCTCGTTATGCATTGCTTTACCTGCGATTTAAACATTTTTAAAAGCACATAATGACATAAAAGCTTCCGTTCATCAAAGACATAAAAGGTTGCACAAATTAAATTACATATTGCCGTCACTAATATCTACCCGAAAGCTTATTTTCCCAACCCATGGATTGAACCTCTGTAAATAATAGAACCTTTCTTAGTAGAAGGAATGCACAAGTTTAATGAATAGCAGGAAAGAGAGAAGATGAGAGAAATAAGTCACATCTCCTTCCTCACAGCCCTTTTGCTGTGAAAATGCGTAATTATCTGGTATTCCGGATTTCGAAATGATAAGATAATGTAGAGGAAGTTTTTCCATGATGAAAAACATTTTTTCTGAGAAGGTCTATAACAGTTGATACTTTGAAAAAGCATCGTGTTGTTGCTTGTAAAAAGGGAAGTAATTCCCTTGAGAGAAGGTACACTAATTCTGTGATAAATTGATAATAAAGAATGAGTATTTAAAATACATATTTTCATTAATAATGAGTGAGATTCCTCTGTGCCTTCACTTATTTTCAGTATTTCAAGTGCCTTTTTGCCTGCCTATTTTAACCAAAAATAAATGCCTAACTTTCGGGTCTAGTGGTGACATTCGAAAATAATAATTATATAATAAAGAATATGTCTATATAAAAAAAATTCATAAATAATGAGGCATTATCTATTTTTTGGGGGAATGGCACAACCGAATGAAAAATCCCGAGGTTTAAGAGTAATGTGTAAGAATAATCCGCCATACTAGTATTGTGCCAGCTGTCGAAGTGTAACATCCCGACTACTACTACCAACAGCCGAGATAGGCTGACAATTTGTCTTGACAGAGCTTATGTTGTCTCTGATAAATAGAGAGGAATGCTGTATTTCTTCCCTTTCCATCCAGCTCTAAATCTCTCTCTTTTATCACTTGCTCAAATAATTTGGACTTAGAACCGACGTTTTTGATTAAAATTACTAATTTCAAGTGGCTTATAGACACCTTTGTGGCTTATATGATGCTAGATACATTAATATGAATTTACACAATAAAATATGAATATTATTTAATAAAAATCCAAAACAAAATCAAGGCTTATGTTTTGAATGGTTCAGATAAATGAGGAACCTGTCTTAATAATAGTATGAAAATATAGAAAAACTATGAGGTAAATAGTGATTTATGTGGTCAACAAAACCTTGTGTTGTTAAGAATTAAGAAAAAGATGACATTTAGAAAATCTTTTATACAAAATATTTTCATACCCGTGCGAATATATTGAACAACAGTCTATTAAAGTTTTCATAAAGAGGAAGATTCAGTTTGGGGAACTTAAGAACAAATAGAGTAACTTCGAGAATACCATAGTCATATTATTTCATAATTAAGTTATTTTAATACTCAATGTTTCTCTACATACATCTTTGTATCTCAAATCTAGATTTGTTTATAGGTCACTACAAACAGATGTAACATATTTGTGTTACCTATTCCTGTGACTCTTATTGTTAGATTACTCCCTTAATAAGGGCGTGTTCGAAGCTCATACATTTTCTTACATGTTGGATTATAAGGGGTTTCCGCTCAAGG
This sequence comes from Gonocerus acuteangulatus, assembly GCA_946811695.1. Taxonomy (NCBI): domain Eukaryota; kingdom Metazoa; phylum Arthropoda; class Insecta; order Hemiptera; family Coreidae; genus Gonocerus; species Gonocerus acuteangulatus. The sequence continues at coordinate 49,709,649 of OX328129.1, forward strand.
CCAGCCATTGGAAGGGCCTAATTAAGCTCCCCCATTTCGACCGACGCACAGTGGAGCCAAACGACATATCGTGTTTCAAAAAAGGCTACAGCCTCTAAATCTTTACCGATTCTAAAAAGCTAAATTTTATTAGCTTTAATTTAAAAAAATTAAATTCATTGAAATCGGTTAAGATTTGGAGGCTGTAGCCTCTTTTGAAACACGGTTTGGCCCCACTGTGTGACGGCTGGGTTCGGAGAGAACCTCAGACTTTGTCACATTTAAAGGAACAACACTCTGTCTTCTTGGTAGCTTTGGTGGAGAGAGAGGATTAGTGGATAATTTTAGAATTTGGATAATATTACTTTAACGAAAGGGATGTAGTGGTCTTTATGGTGGTTTGTGTTGGAAGCTAATGAAGGAGTATTGAAGATGGTTCGATTGATACGTCTGATGTTCGATGCAGTCGTGTTCGAAGTGTTTGTACAAATGGGCTGCAAAACTGTTTAATAGTCTTTACGGTCGTCCTGTTCAAATCGGGAGTCCAAAGAAGTGAACTTTTGAGTAGAGAGCTTAATGGAAGGATATTTATGTTTTCTGGAACATATTAACTGATCAGAGGCTTCGTTGGGCCAATTCAGCTGAAAATACCAAGCCATCATTACATTAGTGTTGTGCACACAAGTATATATATGAGTACAGAAGGCGCTCATTCGTTTGCAGGCACACAGCTTTAATTTCTGGCGTTAATTACCACAAAGGTTGACGCACCTTAAATCCCCCCCCCCCCCAAAAAAAAGCATTATTATTTTTATTTTTAAAAATAAGAATTGTGGCAGCTGTAAATAATAAATCCTAATAAAAATTAGGCGATTTTTAAACTGCCTCATTGATAAGAAATTTGCCTTCATTGGTGTACTGTATATTACTGTGTATTTGCTTCCCAACTAGAGAGTTACTCGCTCATTTAAATTAAAGCTTTTTTTTTAAACAAAAAAACAAAAAACTTTGCTATGTTTATCTGGAGTCAGGAATGGATGTTTCGAGCTGACAAACTCGCTCTTTGTTTTGTAATTTAAACGTTATTTGCCGGTTTAGCAGAGAAAAATAAAGAATGTTGACGTTATCGTATTCACAGAAACATACATATTTATACAGAGAAAAAATGTATGTAGGAGAATCCGGTGAACTCTTAAAAATATAATCAAACAACAGGCTGAAAATCCTTGTCTGCATCAAAACTACTTTGAATAACTATGCAATAAAAAATAGTCACACCTTTAATTTTGATGCTGAAAAAATTTATATAATGAAAGAAATCCCATAAAAATAAAAATATACGTTCAATTAAAAAACAAAAGAAAAGAAAAATAGAGAAACAACAAATTAAATATCTGGATATATGTTTTTTAAATAGAAATATATTTGACGTAAAATGCAATATATATAATAAACAGCTGATTTACGATAGCCATAATTAATTTATTTATGTAGAAATGTCCTTTTTAAGGGTAATGCTTTAGTTTTATACATTAAGTACTCCTGAAGTGGAGTGGTGGGCGTGTAAAACATATAAACAAAGAAATTACATAATAGCTACATTTCTTTTGGATTAGGTAAAATGATCTTACTGTTAACGTAAAATTATAAAATCAATTTTTATTTATTTGAAACAGATAGGCATAGACGATCAAATAATTGTTTTGATAAGATAAATACACGGTCGTTTGCCAATGAGATAAAATTACAGAACAAAACAATATTTCAACTGGGGATTGTAAACGCGAATTGTGAGAAAATAGTAATAAAAAACAATTTTTTCTTTGTTGCATTTTTCTTATGTTTTGAAAGTGGAAGAAACAAAATATTGCTCAAAATACATTGAAAATACCAACAAGCAATTCAGCCAGAGCCTAAGCAAATTTGTTGAGGGCAAGGGCTGAGGGTTGATCGATATTGCTATAGGGGAATTCAAACCTTCCCGCAAATTTATGGGTTCCTTCCTGTGTCAGGAGAAACTGACCTGCCATGGGGAAATTTATAGCAGGAAATATTTATAAAAAAATAAATAGTTTTTTTGCGAAACTATTGGTGAAATCCGACGGGAGTAGCTTACAAGGGAAATATATCATTCAAATATATAAATTATTCCTTCACGAAATAAAACCAGAAGAATAAAAGTAAGTTTGTTTGATTTTAGTTTTTATACATTATAAAGATGTCCGTCGCACTCGAAATGCATAACTAATCACCTTTGTCAGCAAAGTGAGGTCCCAATCCTGAATAATGTCCTTAAACTAACCAGTGTAAATACAAAATTAACACGGATGGTTTTGATCTTCTATATTTGTAATTAATATAATTTGTTTTTTAGTTACTTTTGTTCTGCAGTAAGGCCATACTTGTAAATGGAATGACATTTTTTGTTCATCGTTATTTGTGCATAATATCTACCGAGTTACGTTGCAATGAAGTAAAAATAACCGCCTATACTGGCAAATTGATAGTTTGATTCTTGAGAATATCCTCTCCCCCCTTTTTATTTATTTTACTTTCCAAACACAACTCTCTCACTTCACAATACATATACAGCTTTATATATAATGACTCGTGGCCGCAAATTTTTTCGCTAAGAATCCGTATTAGTACATCAAACAATTGAATGAGATTTTTTACCGTGAAAATCTGGCCATCTGGAGGGGTCCTACTTCAAAGCCAAATGGTTAGGTTACTTCTCAAAGTCTAAATGTTTGTTATATTGCACCAAAACAAGGTATACTTAGTGTTTAAGTAAAAGGAAAGATCTATAGCCGCCATTTCTAGCCGTAAAAGAGCTGATGATTTTTTTTTTCGTCGAATGAAATGTCATTAAACCTATGAGTAATACCTATAGGAGATTAAACCTATGAGTAATACCTATAGGAGATTAAACCTATGAGTTATACCTATAGGAGATTAAACCTATCAGTAATACCTATAGGAGATTAAACCTATGAGTTATACCTATAGGAGATTAAACCTATCAGTAATACCTATAGGAGATTAAACCTATGAGTTATACCTATAGGAGATTAAACCTATGAGTAATACCTATAGGAGATTAAACCTATCAGTAATACCTACAGGAGATTAAACCTATGAGTTATACCTATAGGAGATTAAACCTATGAGTAATACCTATAGGAGATTAAACCTATGAGTAATACCTATAGGAGATTAAACCTATGAGTAATACCTATAGGAGATTAAACCTATCAGTAATACCTATAGGAGATTAAACCTATCAGTAATACCTATAGGAGATTAAACCTATGAGTTATACCTATAGGAGATTAAACCTATCAGTAATACCTATAGGAGATTAAACCTATGAGTTATACCTATAGGAGATTAAACCTATGAGTAATACCTATAGGAGATTAAACCTATGAGTAATACCTATAGGAGATTAAACCTATGAGTAATACCTATAGGAGATTAAACCTATCAGTAATACCTATAGGAGATTAAACCTATGAGTAATACCTATAGGAGATTAAACCTATGAGTAATACCTATAGGAGATTAAACCTATCAGTAATACCTATAGGAGATTAAACCTATGAGTAATACCTATAGGAGATTAAACCTATGAGTAATACCTTCTTAGGCTCAGACAGCTCCATAATTGAACTAAAAAAAAATAATTGATTTTGGGTCTCCCCGTGATCTAGCCTCGGAGTCACATGCGGAAGATGATGGGAGCCTCTCATTTGTTTCCTTTCACGTCACGGGAATGTGAAAGCAGTAAGTAGACCTAACCAGGAGTAGATGTCATACTACGAGCATTTCTGTTATGATTGTACAATACATCCCCAACACAATATAGACACAAAATGTTCAAATAAGAGTAAATTGCCCGAAAAAAAAGCCATTGTGGTTATTTTATAAGCTGCACAAGATTATAAATCTCAGTATAAAGTTTATTTCGTAGTTTTGGAGTGTCCGAAACTACACTTCCTGTACTTTTCAATGTCCGTAAAACTAGTTGAAATAGCACATTCAAATTCAGTTACTCAAGTCAAAATATTAATCAGAAGTGTACCCGGAATTCTATTAATGCTATAATGTTACTATGTTTAAATGGTCCCGGTTAAAAGTTTTCCGGTAAGAAGATTCTGCTAGTTAACGATAAAGGTTATTTTTCGAGTTATGTCCCTCTGCCCCTCTCATTCTCTCTCTATCTATTGCTCTTGTGACAGAATTCATCGAGTTGACACCATTGAAGGGTTTTGTCATTAGAACGGAATGAAACGCCATTACAGATTTATTTCCAACAGTTCTATCTATTTCTACAGGCTAATGTTAAGTAATTATTTCGAGTAATAGAGTGCAAGAAAATTATAAAGTTTTCCAAAAAAGTTAGATTATTGAGTCAATAATCTTTGATTGGCATTCTACATATTTAAGCTCGTATGAAAGTTTCAAGCCAATTTTAGATGTTTAGAGACATAACAAATCAACTTGAAAATTGTCAATGTTTTAAGCTGTGAGGAAATTCTACTTAAGATGGTTGAGAAATCTTCCTCGTTTTAACACAAGAGCGAAATATGAATTAACCCCATTATCCGCGCAATAAAGATGAAATGACTTAAGAATGGAGGAATGAAATAGGGTTATTTAGCCTGAAAGACTGTTTGTCAGCGAGAAAGGTTGGATGGAATTAATACAGGAGTCGTTGATAGATGGCGGGCCTGTAGCCTTTTCCTGTCCTAATCCTCAGGATTTACCCGCCAAACGTCGCTATTTCCACCAGGGGATTAGGGTTGGTATAACTGCTTGCTTTCTAGGAGGGTGTACAAAGCATTACTTTAGCAATTTTTCTAACCTCACTGGCACGCCATGAAGGAAATAAAGATTTTTTGTAGCGACTGGCTACACTCATGACAGAAATTTAGAAAAAATTCTTCATCGGTCCTACCTAATTGATACAAAAAAATGAACCCTTTTAAAATGTGTATGTAAATGACTCATGCATGTATGAATTGTAGTTTAAGCAACCTTAGATGTAAAAATTTTGATTATTTTTGGACAATAAAAACTATTAAGCCAAATGAAAAATATAACTCAGACATAAGCAGCTTCTTTAGATATATATTTTGGTATTTTTTTTTTGTTCGCGGCGTTTCAACCTCTTGGCTATCTATAGGATGGCATTTTAATAATACTTTTTTACATGACGGTCACTCATTTTGCAGGACTGGACACGTACGACGTTGCTAAACTTCTGTGGTATACGGTGTATCTAACGTGGCTAAGGCCGTTGGCATATTTTGTTAAATATCTTAAAAATAATATAAATTATTGTTGTGAGAGTTCTTTAATGCTCCACCGAAGCGAATAAAGTAATAACTTATGATTAATTGCTTTTAATATTCCACTAGGATAAGTAGTTTATGTACCTTTGCAATTTTTGGTTGTCAAGATAGGGTAATGTACTAGCAACTATAATTAATCAAGAGTGGAGAGTTGTCAGGAGATTGAACAGTGATAGATGGCGCTCTCTTCGCTTTTTATATCTAATACTTAGGTTTTGCTTTTACCTTTTACGCGGGAACTAGGTAGAGGCTCTTCAAAACTCCCGCCTATATCTGCCATTATAAAATTGTATTCCTTCTTCTGTCTTTGGTTATTCTCCAAAGGAGTTTGGTTACGAGTACCAAGATACCTATTCTTCCTGGCATGGATTGTATAAACGCAAACAGCTTCTTTCATTGTCTCACCGTGTTTGTATTAACTTCTCTTCTAGTCTGTTGGGAAGGCGTTTGGAATGTTTCTGGATAGTATGGATTTTTGCCAGATGCTTTGACAGAGCCGAGTAAATCATAGTCTCTTTGGCAACACAAAATGAATGCTTGTTATGTATTTCTATACATAGAAAGGCTTTAAAAATATAATATTAATATGCTGTTAAAATGTGATTCTGCTTGTCGCTCAAAAATTTGATCGAGAATACCAAACGATAAAAGCGTAACGAATATACATTTATATGTAAATTTAATTTAATAGAAAACTTTCCGTTGATTTGTAATGAACTCCAGCCAGTTTTAACGAATGACCTAGATACTTTCATAAATTAAAATAAAAACAACAAAGGTTAATACATTCTATCTGTTTAATGCAGTGGGTATATAAAGCCCATTTTTTCTAATTATGTGATTCTTTTTTAAAAAAAAAGTATATCTTCAAAACACAAACTCAAGAGATATTTCATTCTATGAGATAATATCAAATGTAAATATAAACCTAAGAAAGAAGACAGGCTTCTCCTCAAGTGTTTACCAATCCGAATTCAATGAGTCCGCCGTCCTTTATTGCTCAAGTTAACACAAGTAAAGAGTATTGTTCATGAAGTCCTTTATGTATATATATACAAACTTTGATGCATGGCCAAACAAAAACACGTTTATATTCTATAGAATTCTTGAATGTATGGGTCGAATATAAGGTCTTATTTTTGTATTTTCTTTTTTTATACAAAAGAGAGAAAACATTTCTTTATTGTACTTTCCCTATCTCTGAATTTATCTTTGCACGTTTATGGATATGAAAATTTTATTTCAAAATGATATTGGGATACTGTGTACATATCATCCATTTAGAATTTCGATTTATTAACGGACAAAAATGCAAGAACGTTTGAAAGGAGAAGCACAGGAAAAAAGGATTATTGAAGGCAATGAATGCAGGGGAATTTAAATTGAAATTATAGACCAAAAAATACAAGAAAACTTTCTGAGTTTTTAATAGCATTCTGTGGCCATAAATATGATTTGAGAGTATGCCTAGTGAGTCCAATAATATAGGACACAGCAATTGCTGGCAGGTGTGTTGTTGATATTAGTAGTTCTTCAAGGAAGATAGCTGGATTTTTTTTTAAATGATTCCCGTTGAGTCAAATCACAGTTTCTTCAGAATATATCTCCTCTTTTCATTCTATTGTTGGAACCTTTCCTTGAAATAAGGCGTACAATCAAGGAAGAAAATTCATTATTTAAAGCAGGAGCTATTATTTAAAATAAAGACAATATTCACAATAGGTAGTTTATTTTATTTTCAAATACTGTAAATTACATAGGTTTGTCAGCTAAAGCATATTTATGTTCCTGAATTTTAGCAGAGGTATCTAAACAATTTTTTTTTTTTTTCTTTTAATGTGGAAAATATACATATATTACTACAATTGGGCAATAAGGTTGGTTTTCACCCTAGTGATGGAATGTCCTCAATCCAGGTCTGCGTCCAGCTGGTGTGGCGGGATGCTGCTGGTGTGGTGAAGTGTTTGCCTTCAGCAGCTTCTGGTCTGTTGTAGCTGTGTGGCGAGATCGGGAGAGTTGGCGTTTGGTGTCCTTTGTCTCTGGGATCCATTGGTTACTTCAAGAGTTTGTAGCGCAGCTCGTTCTTGAGTTGTGTACCGTTGTTTGATCGATCCTTGCTATCTCCTGAGGTATATTTTGCGGTTTTGTCGAGTCTTCATCCTGGGTTTGTGGCTAAATCTGAGGATTGTTTCCTGTGTCCTCGTCGTTGGCGACGTCTTCCCGTAATGGAGATAGAAGAGGAGTTGTTGCTACGTATTCTTCGATGAATTTGAGAAGCTCAGGCGTCGATGCCCTGTTCTTCCTTGTTGATGTTGGGACAGGTGTGTTACTATGCCTTCGCTTCATATTGTACTGACTACATTAGGAGGATGTCGCCTTTTTATACGCTTTTTTTTTGTTTTGATTCTGGAGATTGTGGCGGGCTTATTTTTGATTGGTAGAGAAAAGGTTTTGTTGTTATTCATGACAATAATGATTTATTTCGTTTTTTATTATTGTCTATTTTTGGTTATTAGTCACTACTATTATAATTAGCAGAAGGCCATTTTTGAAGATACATTTTTAAACCTAACGGTTTTTTACTGCATTACCTGATTTTTGAAAATCGATTATCCCCAGGAGATAAAAAAAAAAAACCCTGCATATCGAAAGCCGCAAGTATTTTAGAATTTGCTAATTTTCAATAAATTAAATACAAAATAATTATTTTTACAAATTTGAGTAAGAAAAAAATTATATTTAAATTCATAAGAATATAAGCACAGTAAATGAATTCTGTAGTTAATTAATTCAAAGTTAAATTAATGTAGAACATAAAAGTCAACATCACAGACTAAAATATTATAAAAAAAAAAAAATATATTAAAAAAAAGTCCTCTATACATACTGGCCCGCCCCTCTTTCCCTAACTTAGATATATCCACTTTATACGCGTTCGTTCTCACGGCCTCCTGGGAAAATGTACATATGAAGGTGACAAGGTTTTCCTTTTACAGAAACTTCTTCTTGGTGATAAAAAGAAGATTCGAACTAGCTTTTCCGATGGCTACTTGGTAACAACTCCGATATATTTTCAAGAATTTGCGCATACCCGGTAAGAAATTCCATACATTCCACGAAGACTCGCCAAGGGAGTGTATTCGAATGTAGATGCTACTCTTGAGAACTGTATGCTTGAATACAGAATCTATTTTAGGGAGTCCTATCTCACATTCAGCTATGCGCCTTTTTCCTCGTAGCATTTTCAACTCACAAATTCCTTTATTCTTGTCCATTTCTAGTTCAATGAACATTATTACTGACAGAGACTTCAAAAGGATGCCCTAGGGCAGGAGAGACATTACAAATGATGAAGTCGATGATGGAAAACAGGGGAAAGAATATGATGTTTCAGAATGTCTTAACTCTTCAAAACCCTACCAAAACACCAAAAAACAGCCGTCATTACTTTCACGATAATATGCGATTAAATGTGTAATGCAAATTCATGAGGAATATTTTTAATCTAGCAGATTATTATAAAACATACATATTACTAAGAAGGGACAATTGCCCAAGAAAAAGCTATTTTTCTTTAATTTATTCAAACTTGTCCTGCTGTGTTTAAAAAAAATAAAAGGGGAAAACTTTATATATATTGAAGTCGTTTCTTTGATGAGGTATGGTTTCTTTTTTCTACCGTATGAATATATTTTTATTAAATTAAAAACAATAATGAATCAAAAGCCGTATACAATTGAAGTTGACGTTATTATTCTATATAATTTCTGGTTTGTTTGATATTTTATTTATTTTTTTATGGTTTTCGCAGAGTAGTAGCTCTAAATGATTGGAATTTATTTTTGAATTCTCAGAAATTGGTGCTTATTTTTACGTTTCTTTTTTTTATGAACTATTATTCTTAAAAAATGATTTCTTAAGGAAATAGGACTTGAAAAACAACCGAAAGCAAATAAATCGAAAGTATACAATAATTGTTTTGCATTTTTGGATAATAATTAATGCTGGAATACAAATGATCATTGAAAATGATGAATATTTTGTTGATATTTCGCTGTTTCAAAAGTGTTTTTTTAATAAATTTTTATCAACCACTGACGTCTTTCGAGTATAACGCCATATATTGGGCAGCAGTTATCGCAGTTGCTAAAAAATAATTACAATATTCTTTTGTATCAACGTTTCTTTAAAACCTGTAACTGACGTAATAAGATTTAGATGAGTGACATAATTAGATTTTATAGTTTTTTTAAAAATTATTTACTCCTTTAATGTTTTTTTCTTCGTTTTGTGAATTATTTCTCATTACAATTCTTGTTAATATTTTTGGTGGATTGTATTTTCACTTATGGCTCATTGGTAAATGTAATTAGTAACAGTTCATGCCATTTAGGCTTGTTAATCTGTAAGCTCATTTCCGTTAAAACCCGTGTGTCCTGTGATCCAGTTTATTGAAACAGTAATCTGTCATTCCTAGCATAGTGCATTTTGTCGTTGAATTTCATGATCACTAAACTATTTATTTTAAAATTGTTTTTAATCAAACAAAAACCAAACATAATTAAAGGATCTAATCATTCTTGCAATATTTGTTGTATTTTTATTCTCCAGAATTACGCTTTAGGCTAAACTTATTTTACAAAGATCATATATTAAGATATTGGTTCCACTATAAGGTGTTTTATATAAATGAAAACTGAGTATGATATACTAACTTGTATTTTATTATTGCTTGAATAAAATCGTCTACCTGAAACAAATAATGCATTATTAATAGGTTTTAAGTATTAAAAAAAAAACAAAAAAAAAACACTTAAATAAACTCTTTACTTTTTAAATAGGAACGAAGCCTAAGTGAGTAAACTACATAATTAAGAAAAAATCTTCTATACTGATATTCTTGATCTAGGCTCAAAGTTATTATATTCCGTCCATTGTATTAACCTACGGTGTTACTAACGATTCATTTGTGGGAAATTGACACTCCATAAATCTAAATTTAAATCAGTCCCGCAACAGGCCCCGAGAGCCCTGAGGGGCAGATACTATGGAGGTATCTGATTCATGACCATACGGCACACTAGGGAGATAGTGTGGTCAGTACTATGCTCCGGCCGCCTGATTTTCCCCTTGGCTGCTTCGACTGCTAGAGTCATTAGCACCCAAGGTACCCATTATTAAATTAATTAAAGGCTGGGTCGGCCTAGGGACGGTCAGGGAGGCCGAATTCAACCCGTTGAGCGAAGACACTAGAAGAAAAAATCTTTAGTGCTTGCTCGGGATTCGAACTCAGGTCCTCCAACTTAGTAGTCCAGTGCTCTACAACTGAGCTAACCTCGCCCCTTGACACTCCATAGAAAATGTAAAATAAAGCTCAAGTGCAAAAAATATAAATTAATTTGTTGAGAAAAGATCGTTGACCGTTGTTGATGCGAAGGTAGGGATTGTCAGGGTTTGGTCGTTATTTCTTAATAAAACTACATTTTACATGTGAAAACGGTTTTATTGTTGCCAACGTTTCGGCTAGAAATTCAAGCCTTCATCAGAGCGATGAGAAGACTGAGAACTATGTCCCACGGATGTGGGATCCTTTCCCTAAATTAAATACATTTATTATTATTCTTTAACAAAAATAAAGAATCTTATCAAAATGCATGTGTCTCGCTTACTGATAAGAAATTGTAGAAAGAAACCCGTTTTTAACCACCGAAGTGAATAGAGTAATAGCTTATAATTAATTGCTTTTAATATTCCACTAGTTGTTTATGTACCTTTGCAATTTTGCAAAAAAAAAACCTATAGAAAACTTTAGATGCTGTTAAATATTTCAGTATAAACCATATAGAGAGTGGGAGTAATAATAGATTCAATTATGTCATTATTGATGAGATATTGTTTACAAAATTTGCTTATCTATATTTCTGGTTGTCAAGATAGGATAATGTACTAGCAACTATAATTAATCAAGAGTGGAGAGTTGTCAGGAGATTGAACAGTGATAGATGGCGCTCTCTTCGCTTTTTATATTTTTTTAGGTTTTGATTTCACGTTTCGCGCGGGAACACGGTATAAAATGAAGTTAAAGCGGGCTTTTTGAGATATGACGTTCTTGAAACAAGTGGGCGATATTGACTTTCAAAACCATTTCATATTTTAATCTCACTTTTTTTTTTGTATAAAATCTAAATCAATATTAATTGAAAAGAATAATAATTTTTCTTTTTGATTGAATATATGAGGTAACTCTATCAGTTAAATGTATTTTATCTTTAAAAATCATATGTTGAAAAAACTCGGAAATAATCTGTTTGGGATAATTGAAATTCGAATATATATTTTGTTTACAAAAAAAAAAAAATCAATTTCATTTACAATAAACTCATCAAAAAAAGATCAACATTTGTTGTTGGTTCTCATTCAATGGTTTTATTTCCTATTATTTTATAACTTAATTGTTTAATTTGTGAAAATTATTCCAATAACTGTAAATATTTGTTGATGAAATAAAAGGCTATTTCATTCATTCATTCATCAAAAAAGAAATAGATGTGGTGAAAAATGAATAAGGATAAAAAATTGAACGGATAATAATTTAAAAGGATTGAGTATACTTTCTAGAAAGATTTCGTACACAATTTTTCTACTCTTAGGGTTGTCCGTAAAGTTTGTAGACATTTTAAAAATAAGGCTGTATCTTAATTTTTTCAACTTTTAATGATACAGGGACTATGTTTGTTCCTATAACTTTATCTTCAATGGTTTGTCTTTAAGAAGGTTAGTATGTCTACTATTTTACTAACGAAATAAGAGTTATTTTTTATTATTTCTTTTTCTTGAAAAAATTAAAATGCAGCCCAAATTTGTAAAAATAACTTTTAATGAATCCTGTATGTGTAATTGTAAATTCCTCAACAAACATTCGGATTTTAGAATATAGTTATGCAATTTCAGTTTTGAACATATTTTATTATATTCTTCTTCTTCATATGTAGCTCTACAGCCTGGGGTGGGCCTTGGCTTCCTTGACAATGAGACTCCACGTTGCTCTATCAGTTGCTTTGTCTCTCCATCCTGTCACACCTAGCCTACTCAGGTCCTCCTCTACGTCATCCAACCATCTTCTTCGTGGTCGGCCGATCCTCCTCTTTCTTCCAATCACCTTACCATGCAACATTTTGCTCGGCATTCTGTCTTGTGGCATTCTTTCAACATGTCCCAGCCATTCAATACGTCGGGCTTTAATGAAACATATTACGTTTTCGCTTTCATACAGTTTGTAAAGCTCATTGTTCTTTCTGAGCCTCCATGAGTGAGAGATGGTATCAAAAATTGGGCCATAAATCCTTCTTAATATCTTACGTTCTAATGAGCCCAATTTATTTTCCGCTATTGATGAAAGCGTCCATGTTTCGGCTCCATATGTCAAAATTGGTCTAATTAATGTTTTATAAAGTCGAGCCTTTGAGCCTCTTGATAAATACGGGGTCTTAAAAAGTTTTATATTAGCATAATATGCTATTTTATTATATAATTACAACTAAAATATAGAACATTATTAATATAAATAATGCGTCTACCATTCTACGAATTGTATTTTGGATACGCTGTAAGAACAGAATACATCAAAATACTATGTTATCTTAAGTTTTTCGAGTAATATATAAACAGCGGATATGAAGACTGCATTGTGATAAGAGTAGACAATCGCGGGGAAAATTTCATGCAACGCAAAAACATAGCAACGAGACTTAATTTTTTTTTTTTTTATGTATTGATAAGCTTGCTATTGTTTAAATAATATAGAGTATTTTTTTTTGCTGCATGTCATGTTATTTACTTCTTTAAAAACCTTGCTTGCGCCCTACCTGTCCAATGCGGCAAATCGCCTACGTACAGGGCTCAAATGAATAAAATTTTACAAAACGTATTTCTCCTTTTATATATATATATATATATATATATATATATATATATATATATATATATATACATACATATATATATGTATATATATATAAATATATATAGGATATATATATATAGACAGATTAAGAACAATGGTAAACCATGTTGAAGAACTGAAAATTGAAGATGGCGTTATAATCGCAATAATCAATAGCTAAACAAAAAACAATAGTTTCATGTTAAAAATAATAATAATAAAAAAACAATGCTAATGACCATAGCAGTCGGAGCACGTATAATTTAAAAAATAAAAAAAACAATATTTGAAGAAAACTGACTCTAGTCTACGTACATTTATTTTGCCTTAATAATATTATCCTTTACAAACGTATATATGAACTAGCTGACTACCCCTGCTTCACCACGGCTGATAAGAAGTTTTTATATTGCGTTAAAAAAGGTATGATCAAAATTAACGCCACTGCATAATTTTGTGCAGCTTATCATTGCACGGGCTTCAGAGTTACGCAGGAGATACCATGTGGAGGTAACCGTGCTTGTTTCCATTGGGGAGTAAAACAAAAAAAAAATACAACAACCTCTTACTAACCTGCTAAAAAGTTAGGTAAACAGAGACAAATACACGTTGAAAAGAATAAACCTAACAACATTGAAGTTTTAAGTACTTATCTCTTCGATTGACATCGCCATACCGAACATTACAACAGAATCTTCTAAAAGTACATAAACCTTTGAATATTAAAAAAAAAGTTCCTTAGCGAGTGATTACATTCTGAACGGATTGTCCGCGCAAAAATTTCAAATTTTTGTGTCAAGGGGTTCTGGATATTATTACCTCGAATGGACCATCACCAGGGTGTAAACTCTATGAGTGACAAATTCAGACCCTATAGATCACGAAAATATAGGTGGCTAAAATTTGTGTGTGTATATATATATATATATATATATATATATATATATATATATATATATATATATATACAAATTTTAGCCACCTATATTTTCGTGATCTATAGGGTCTGAAACGTGAAAGTTTCTAGTCGGCACTTCCGGATTGCGTCATGAGGTCAACCTCACAAGCGGGTTCTCCCTATGGAGATAGGGAGTAACCGCGCTAAAATAATTTTTAAAGTCAATTCATTTCTTCAATACCTCGTCTACATATTATATATATATATATATATATATATATATATATATATATATATATATATATATATATATATATATTCTTGTGGATGACCCAAAATATTTCTTAATGCATTTCGTTCTTTTAGGCTTAGGGTCGGGAAAAAGTAGTACTTCCTTGTGTCACACCACTTTATTTTGATATTAGAAAAGCTCATTTCAAAGTGCTGTCTTTCGGCGAAACGTAGTTACGTCAAGTTGGCATAGTCAAGTCCGGTCATTCTGTCATAAACAACAAATTAGCCCTAACTTTGCCTTATAGGATACGAGTAATGTTGTTAGAAAGCAGCCTTCACTTTGGCCGATCAATTTCCGCAAGATAACTTTTAACAATTTAATTAGGGTGACAATTTTCTTGAAAACTTTGTTAGTAACTAATAAGAAAGTTATATTTTTGGTAGAGTGAAGACATTTCAGAAATACCAATGTTTTATATTCAGGCAGAATGTCAATAACAAAAATAATTATCAAATTAAATTTATTTAATAATAATACAATATGGCTTCATTACTAGTGCACGGAGTATTTTGGCTCCAGAAAACTCACCTAATAGGGTGCTGAATAATTATATTTATATATATATATATATATATTATATATATATATATATAATATATATATATATATATATATATATATTAATGCGTTTCGTTCTTTTAGGCTTAGGGTCGGGAAAAAAGTAGTACTTCCTTGTGTCACACCACTTTATTTTTTCTGCCCTACATGTTTCGTGCTTAATTCATTCGCACCTCATCGGGGGCACTTCTACAACCAAATCCATTTTTGTACCTCCCAATATTAAACATATTTAAAATATACAAAATTTTTAAAAGCCCAGATTTTAAAATAACTTTAACAAACATTTTTTAAAAGTCCTACCTTGCTAAGAAGTCCTCTCGTCTCCTCATGAACCTTCTACGGAGGCAGGGGTAATACTAGTCATGTCCTAAGCCTACCAATATGGCCGCGTCTTTATCTATATGTGGTATTTGTAAAGTCCGTCCGTTACAAAAATTAGGTCTTAATCTATTACAGAATGGAAAATTTGATGTACGTTTCTAAGATCGGTCCTTTTATTAACAGCTGTTTTTGAATTTTTTAGAATATAAATATTTTCGTTAATTTTTCTTTTCAGCGTGTTTCTTTCTTTGTTAAGTATTTTAACTTCTTTGAAATCAAAACAGTGCTTTTTTGATATTGCATGCTCCGTCAATGCTGTACCGTTTTCCTGTGTGTCAATGCTCTTTACGTGTTGTATAATTCTTTTACCTAATAATTGTGCAGATTCCCCAATATAACATTTGCTACAGTCGTTGCAGTTAATTTTATAGATATTATATTTTGTGTTTGATGCATTAACCCTGTCTTTAATGTTACTAAACATATTCTGTATCTTGTGTTCATATTTCCAACTAATTTTACATATACCTTTACAAATTGTTTTTAGCCTATTCGCTATAAGCGGGTGATAATTAAACGTAAAATATCGATTTATTGGATTTAAATCTTTGTCATTTTTGTTTTTTACAAATAATTGCTTTCTTTTTTGAGAAAATAAATGTTGATTTAACATGGTTTTTTCCATTACAGAGTTATTTTTAGTAAAAAAATGTTTTATTTTTGTTTGTACCAATAATCTTTTCCTTTTGTGTGCTCCTACCGAATTATCATTGTGTTCTCGTTTACGCTTATTATTTTTCCTACCTTCATCTTTCAATTCATTATCAATTTTAACTTTTTTAGAAGGCCTTGATTCTACCATGGATTGAGAGCATTTTCTTTTCCGAGTATTTTGCAGATCCTTAAAAAAGTCATCCGCTGTATCAAATAGTTCGCGGTCATATTTACTTTTATCATTATTATTCGGTCGATGAGTCAATCTTTTTGAATATATTATGATTTTTTCTGCTCTTTTTATTTGAAGTTCAATTAAACTGTTAGGGTAATTATTTTCTTTGAAAATCTTCCTTAATTTATTTTTTATTTCACTAAAGAATTTAGGGGATGTTCTTTGTAAGGCTGATAATGCCCTATTATATAAAAGATTCTTTTTTAAATTATACGGGTGGCTGGAATAAAAATTAATCATTCTTGTCGAATGATATGTCTTAGGTTTCCATTTAAACTTTATAAAATTATTTTCATTTCTAATTAGTTCCATGTCTAGGAAGCCTAACTTTCTATCCACTTCCACCTCTTTTGTAAATGTTAAATTATTGCATTTTCTATTAAAAATGTCTAATAGTTTATCTACCTCATTTTCTTTCACACATAAAATAAGGTCGTCAACGTACCTGTATAAAAACTTTATATTAATTTTGACCTCCGAAATAAGTTCTTCAAGAATGAAATTCATTATAATTCCACTAATAGCTATTGAAAGTGGGTTTCCCATCTGCATGCCATAAATTTGTTTATATATTTTATCATTGAATTGAAAATATCCAAATGTGCAGCATAAACGAATCCCCTCAATGAATAATTCTTTATTTTTAATCTTTGTATCTTTTTCAATCCTGTTCCAATTGTTGTTAATGATTTTAATTGCCAAATCCACAAACTTAACAAAGAAAGAAACACGCTGAAAAGAAAAATTAAAGAAAATATTTATATTCTAAAAAATTCAAAAACAGCTGTTAATAAAAGGACCGATCTTAGAAACGTACATCAAATTTTCCATTCTGTAATAGATTAAGACCTAATTTTTGTAACGGACGGACTTTACAAATACCACATATAGATAAAGACGCGGCCATATTGGTAGGCTTAGGACATGACTAGTATTACCCCTGCCTCCGTAGAAGGTACATGAGGAGACGAGAGGACTTCTTAGCAAGGTAGGACTTTCAAAAAATGTTTGTTAAAGTTATTTTAAAATCTGGACTTTTAAAAATTTTGTATATTTTAAATATGTTTAATATTGGGAGGTACAAAAATGGATTAGGTTGCAGAAGTGCCCCTGATGAGGTGCGAATTAATTAAGCACGAAACATGTAGGGCAGAAAAAATAAAGTGGTGTGACACAAGGAAGTACTACTTTTTTCCCGACCCTAAGCCTAAAAGAACGAAACGCATTAATATATATATATATATATATATATATATATATATATATATATATATAAATATAATTATTCAGCACCCTATTAGGTGAGTTTTCTGGAGCCAAAATACTCCGTGCACTAGTAATGAAGCCATATTGTATTATTATTAAATAAATTTAATTTGATAATTATTTTTGTTATTGACATTCTGCCTGAATATAAAACATTGGTATTTCTGAAATGTCTTCACTCTACCAAAAATATAACTTTCTTATTAGTTACTAACAAAGTTTTCAAGAAAATTGTCA
Organism: Gonocerus acuteangulatus; assembly: GCA_946811695.1. NCBI lineage: Eukaryota > Metazoa > Arthropoda > Insecta > Hemiptera > Coreidae > Gonocerus > Gonocerus acuteangulatus. The sequence continues at coordinate 49,727,454 of OX328129.1, forward strand.
CCCTAATTAAATTGTTAAAAGTTATCTTGCGGAAATTGATCGGCCAAAGTGAAGGCTGCTTTCTAACAACATTACTCGTATCCTATAAGGCAAAGTTAGGGCTAATTTGTTGTTTATGACAGAATGACCGGACTTGACTATGCCAACTTGACGTAACTACGTTTCGCCGAAAGACAGCACTTTGAAATGAGCTTTTCTAATATCAGAACACTAATAAAAAATGTTCGTCACGCGTACTAGCATACACGTTCTTGAGCAAGGTTGAGGTGCATTTCTACCAAGGTTGCTTAAAAAAAAAAAATTGCTCAGTTATATTTGTAATGAACAATAAGGCCTTTATAATGGAGCTATTTCATTTATTCTTACAACACATATTATTTTTGAAATGTTTACCTCATTATATGCCATATATATAAAATTAAACTTTCCAAGGGGGCACTTGAGAATTGTATTTTTCAATAGTACCTTTCTTCCTCAGAGAGATATGAAGGCAATAGCTTGTTATGAAATATTTTGTGGGGCTTCAAGAAGAGAAGATAAAAAGAAATGAAATAAAATTTGTTTACACACACATATATAAATATAAATTAGTTGTTATTCATTTTACTTTATTTCAAAAGGTCAAAGAACATTATAACTGCGTAAAACGTCTACATTATAACACTTATGATAAGAGGTATCTCAAATAGAAGATAAAAATATAAATTTAATTGGTTTCTAGATATGTATTGTTTTAACTCTAATATATATTTGTCAAATACCACTCACTGACTGACTCACTCACTGACCTATCATCGCCCAGCCCAAACTGCTCGACAGAAAAATTTGAAAATTTGCATGGACACGCCCTATAGAACGTAGACACTCGCTAAGAAAGGATTTATTGATATTCGAAGTTTTAAGTATTTTTAGAGGGGTGTAATGTTTAAGTTGGTTAGATCAAGCACGCCGAGGTTGCTAGGTCGATAACAGAACAGCTGTTACCTGTATCTATTTCATAGTATTATTTTTAATTAAGGTTAATTTCAACTATGATGGCAGACCTTGAATTACTAGAAATAAACTGTGATTTTGTCTCTCATAGAGTTTACACCCTGGTGATGGTCCATTCGAGGTAATAATATCCAGAACCACTTGACACAAAAATTTGAAATTTTTGCGCGGACAATCCGTTCAGAATGTCATCACTCGCTAAGAAACTTTTTTTTTCAATATTCAAATGTTTATGTACTTTTAGTGGGGGTTTGAATTATTAAGAAGTTCCTCATCGGCTCAAAAATGGTCTGATTTTGATGACATTTGGCTCGAAAATCTTTCTTCTCATTTGAAACGTCAAGTTCATTAACCAGCTGAATCCGTTTACTGGAACATGTTTTTTGGAGCAAAATTTGCCCGAAAAAATCGGGACGCTTACATTTTCGAGTCCATATGCTTGCAGGTACTTGTTATATAGGTTCCTTAACGTAGGAAAACGAATGAAACCATTTTTAAAGCGATTTCTGTAACCGTTTACGAGAAAAAGTGATAGAAATACTTTTCCAAACGAATTTTCTGTTTGGGTATTCTGAAACGACGATTGGTTCACATGAAACTTGTACCAGGTATTTGACATTCATCTAAACTAAGATATTAAAATCTTTGATATCGTTTGGAGGCAATAAGTATATGAAAAAAAATGTATTAATGGTGATACAAAGTTTTCGGATCAGTATATTTTCTAAAATATCTCGAAAACGGTTGGGAACTCGTAGTAAGTGGAAGGCGGCTATTCGAAAGGTTACTAAATTCTCTACAAAAAAGATTCTGTTGTAATGTTCGGTATGGCGATGTCAATCGAAGAGATAAGTGCTTAAAACTTCAATGTTGTTATGTTTATTCTTTTCAACGTGTATTTGTCTCTGTTTACCTGACTTTTTAGTAGGTTAGTAAGTGGTTGTTGTATTTTTTTTTGTTTTACTCCCCAATGGAAACAAGCACGGTTACCTCCACATGGTATCTCCTGCGTAACTCTGAAGCCCGTGCAATAATAAGCTGCACAAAATTATGCAGTGGCGTTAATTTTGATCATGCCTTTTTTAACGCAATATAAAAACTTCTTTTCAGCCGTGGTGAAGCAGGGGTAGTCAGATAGTTCATATATACGTTCATATAATATTAATGAATAAAATAATTATATAGATATAATAATGTACGCTATAAGTCTATAGATAATAATAATGTATTATGTATGTATAATGTAAATATAAACAATATAGATATAGTGCAATAATATACGCATATGTATATATGAGTGTGTATGTGTATGGATTCTGTAATCATGTTATCATCATTTATTGTCAAAACATTATATCTCCATTTATTGTTAAATCATCATTTATTGTAATCACTGTTATTATCATTTATGTAATCATCATTTATTGTGTAACTACTTTTGTAATCATGTAATCATCGTTTATTGTTATAGAGTATATCGCTAAAAACTGCGAAACTTTTAATAAATAAATAAATAAACTATCTCCATTACGGGAAGATGACACCAACGACGAGGACACAGGAAACACCCCTCAGCTTCAGCCACTAACCCAGGATGAAGTAACGACAAAACCGCAAAACATATCTCAGGAGATACCAAGGATCGATCAAACAACGGTACACAACTCAAAAACCAGAAGACGGCTGCGCCGCAAACTCTTGAAGCCACCAATGGATCCCAGAGAAAGGACACTAAACGCCAACCCTCCCGATCTCGCCACAGAGCTACAACAGACCAGAAGCGGCTGAAGACGAACACTTCACCAGACCAGCAGCATCCCGCCACACCAGCTGGACGCAGACCTGGATTGAGGACTTTCCATCACTAGGGTGGAAACTCACCTTGTGGCCCAATTATAGTAATATATGTATATTTTCCACGTTAAGAAAAAAAAAATTATTTAGAGCCTTCTGCTAAAATTCAGGAACATAAATATGCTTTAGCTGACAACCCTATGTAATTTACTGGCGTAAAAACATGATAAAATGTTAATCGCCACTAAATCCTGATCCTAATCCTATGTAATTTATTGTATTTAAAAATAAAATAAAATAAACTGTTGTGAAAATTTTCTCTATATTTTACAATCCTCGGATTGGCCTAGATCCATCCATTGGCGCTAATGGCCTAGATGCAGACGCGCCATTATATAAAAAATAAAAATACAATCCTTAGATGTGGTAGCCAATGCAGGTCTGCGATAACTGAAATAGCTGACATGATTTTTCGTATCGATCTTGTCGATGTTTCTGGCGAAGAACATATCGATTTTGTTTTACACGAGTTTTCGGCTTAAAGGGGAGGGCTCATGTAGCGGTTCAAGTAGAGAGATAGAGAGAGGATTCACTGAGACACGCCGCGCAGTGGGGCCAAACGATATTTCGTGTTTCAAAAAAGGCTACAGCCGCTAAATCTTAACCGATTTCTATGACTTTTTTTTTTTTTTATTTTTTTAAATGAAAGCTATTAAAATGTCAAACAACCTAATTATTATTATTTCCGTTATTCATTCAATTAAGAGTAAATAATTCACGAACGTTTACAATGGAACATAAAATAATATTTTATTTTTCATTTAACCTAAATGCCCAGCATTGATATCGTTGGGAATAAACATTCAAATCCTGATTAGATTTAGAAAAGAACTGACGCATCTTCATAAAACGTAAATTTAACTTAATTCAAGAATGCAATTAATTGCAATAATACGATTTTTGAATGATTTGAAAAAATATTAACATTTTTCTAAAGTCTAATCAGGATTTGAATGTTTAATTTCAACGATATCAGTGCTGACGTTAAGTTCAATGAAAAAAAATAAAAAATAATTTTATGTTCAATTGTAAACGTTCGTGAATTATATACTCGTAATTCATTATGCAAGGGAAACAAAAAACAAAAATCTGGCCAGACAAAGTTCTTCCAAATTTTATTAGCTTTCATTTAGAAAAAAAAAAAAAATCATAGTAATCGGTGAAGTATTAGAGGTCGCATATTAATAAATTAGTTATAACTAATCATGAAACTTTATATATAAATATATATATATATATATATATATATATATATATATATATATATGAAAATGTTAACTTAAATTCATCTGAATGTCTTTCTAGTAATGACATAGCTGGTAAAACAAATCTTCAGCCCGTTACCTACAGCTTTTATTTCAGCTTATATTTTTGTCCAGTATTATTCCTTTTGGTACCCTGCTAGCCCCAGAAGTTTTTATATACATCTCTAAAGGAGCTTATCACCAAAGCGGATTTCATGATGGGTGCCTCACGAGGTAAGAGGATTGCATGCTCTATAACATTGGAAATAAGGTACTATACACAGTTCCTGGATCATAAACATACATAGACTTTAAACATATGTTTCTTGTGTCAGTAGTGTTTGATCTATCTATAATTTTCTACATGGTGGGGATCTGTGGAAGCTTTTAAAACAGCGGACTGTACACAAATAAGACCTTGTAAATTACAATTAAAATATAATGAAACTAAGATACACTTGCTGTTGTGCAAAACCATCAGAGACCTGTGGGATTAGTGAGTTAACAATTTCGAAACGGAATTTATTTTTGGGATTGAAAGTTTCGGATTGGCTGATGGTTTGATGGGAGATGAAATTGATGATTTAGGAACTAGATGAGTTCACATAGAAAAATGATTATTTGTAATTGCTGCAGGCAATAGTGTATAGCTGCATGAACAGAGAAATTGTACAAATGTTCTTCTATTTGTAAATAAAAAGTGCAGGACTTTGTAGTATTAGACGAATCTCAATTTGTAGCTGACCACATTGAGTGCCATTATTCTCCTTAACCAAAAATGTTCAATGTTTTATAATTTTTTTTGTAATGTTTATTATTTCATCAAAACAGGAATATATATATCGTATTATTCACATAATAAACGTTTGCTTAGTGTCTGTAAATGTAGAGAATAAAGACGGTTATTGTGTATATCTAATTTTATGACATAACCTGTGTTTACTTCCATTTTTAAGAATATTTTCCTTATTGAAAATATCATTAAACATTTCTGATGGGCGGGTGATTATTAGTAGCTGATAGTAGATCGTTGAAGATTTAAATACATTTATCAAAATTTTATTTAGTTGTCAATATCCACATTATTTCGAGTTACAAAAAACAATTGATGCATTAGAGGCATGCTATATGCACAATTAATTCTAAGTTGCCTCAAGATACAGCCGTGGGGACGATGTAGGACCAAGAGGAGACAAGAACTACGCCGACGGTACAGACCTTACTACACCTACTTGACAAACGATCAAACCTCACACTAACAAACGAACGCCTCATTGGCATGACCATTTTTAGACCAATATGGACTTATGGACTTTAACTCTGGGTTTCCACAAAGCCTTCTTACTCCTATAAAATCCAATGCATGCAGTCCAAAATTCCCCGAAAAATAACCGATGCTCCGTTTTATGTTTTCCTTTTATCCAACCCTTAGATGAATCACTCTACCGCTAATTCCATTCGAACCTACACGGCCATCCTAACTCCTGAATAAATTCTCTATCCTCCCAGTATATCCCTCTCAGCCCCATTCGCCGACTGAAACGCTAGTCGCCTAGAGACCAATTCTAGAAGATCCATTTACTGTGATATGAAACCATATCATTTTAGTGGTTACTACTGATTTGTTGTAGCAGTATGTCAATGTAATCATTCAATAATTAACTAAAAATGTATCTTATATATTGTTGCAAAGTTTTTAAATACATAATCTATTAACATGAATTACGAAAACCCAAATGTTTTTGCATGCAGTACCTTCAGTACGATTTAATACGACAACGCAGTATAAACATTATATTTGTTTCTACTTGAAATTACATTGGTGTTAATATTACACAAGAGAGCTATCTGCCTGTAAAGGGATACAAATGTTCGTAATGGAACACTTTCCTAGAATACTGCTTGGTATAAGGTCGAAAGTTCAGATCCTGTTATAGACTTTACTAAAATATAAGGGTTCAGGCGGTCACCGTGTCACTACGGTTAAATTCCCTTCTATTTATAGATTTATACAGCTTTGTCACAGCATTCCAGAAGGTTGCAGCTAATGAGTTAAAGTTCATAACAGAATCTCTTTATTTACAAGTCTTTATCCATCCTACCTACTTAATATATATATATATATATATATATATATATATATATATATATATATATTATTATTATTCTTGTAGATGACCCAAAATATTTCTTAATACGTTTTTTTAGGCTTAGGGTCGGAAAAAGTAGTACTTCCTTGTATCACACCACTTTATTTTGCATGCCCTACATGTTTCGTGTCTTATTTCATTCACACCTCATCAGGGGCGTTTTTTGCTAAGAAGTCCTCTCGTCTCATGTACCTTCTACGGAGGCAGGGGTGTATATATATATATATATATATATATATATATATATATATATATATATGTAGCCGCTCAAGTAGACAGATAGAGAGAGCAATCACCCAGGAGAGTAGTAAGGAGTCGCGCATGCGCTCTCCCCACTTCCCGCGAAGGAGTGGAGGGGAGGGCTGGCGGGTATATAACGCAGCCCCACACAAAAACAGCTCACTGAAACTCTTGCCAGCAGGACACTCACTTCAGATGAATAAGAAAAACTCTTCACCTTCTTGGCCCCTGAATCTCCCATGGAGCAGGGAGTAGACACAGTAGATTTCCCTGCCCTCCCCCCAGTACACAAACGACCTATAGTTTCTAGCTCAGATAGTGAAACGGGCACCGATAGTGAAATATTTACCGATGTTAAACTAAAAAGGCATAAACAAAGGAAGGTTACGCCTAAACCCCAGAACACAACCACCAAAACACCACCCCGATCCCTACACATAACAAGTATGAACCTCTGACCAAGATTAAGCCCTCACCAATAGTATTGCCCCCTCACTACACAGATGCAAACAGCTTCATTAGAAAACTTAAGACAGCCGGTTGCAAGAATTATACTGTACAACGCTGTAAAACCGGGAACAAAATATTTGCCCAAGACATCACTACTCATGAACTCATCAGAAACCAACTGACAAATAACAAGACACAATTTTTCACCTACACACCGAAGGGCTCCCCTAAAAATCAACTATTCGTACTCCTCGGGCTGGACTCAGACCACCCGCTGGACAACATTGCCGCGCAGCTCAACACGGAACTTATCGTGTCCGTGAAGAGAATGAGAAAGACTCAAACCGACGGTACTAGGGTCCCCATTTCCCCCCTTCTTTGTACCTTTACGCACAAGTTCAATCCATCACACCTCAAAACGATTACCTCGATCGATCAAATAAAAATTCACTTTAAACCCTACAGGGAGGAAAAGGCATCTCCCAGTGTTTTAGGTGTCAGCGCTTCGGGCACACCAAAAACAATTGTAATCTCCGCGAGCGCTGTGTTCGCTGTGGCAATAACCACACATCCAAGGATTGTGATCGAGTCCAAAACGCCCTAAAATGCACTCGTTTTTATTACATCAGATCACAGGCCGGTCTTATTCGAATTACACGGGCACATCCCCACACCCACAGCCACAAACTACCACTACAGTAAGGCAGACTGGCACAAATACAAACACCTCATACACGAACATACCCCCCCCCCCTATCACACCCATACACGACACAAAAATTCTCGATGAGGCCATTAAACAGTTCACAGACACAATCTCCTTCGCGGCCGACTCGAGCATTCCTAAGTTCGCGCCAGCACCTCCAAATCTTAGGAAACCACCGCAACACATTCTCACACTCATCAAACAACGAAACAATATCAAAAACATTTGGTACAGAACACGAGATAGGCATTATAAAACTGCACTAAACTCACTCACTACACAAATACGCACACTCATGTCACAATGGAAGACGTCCATGTGGCATGAGAAACTCAAGCAGACACATGGTGACTTTAGGCAATTCTGGAGGCTCATACGAACACGCACGCAAAAGACTAACACAGTAAAAATACACAGACAAGATACGCTACTAGACGAAAAAGACCAGGCGGACATACTCGCTACTTACTACACACATGACACTCAGACTCGCAACAAAGACCGTACACCTGAATACAGACTTACACTACAAGACAATTACATGTACGTCTCACCAAAACAACTGACAGCCATACTCAGACAGACACGAGGGAATAAATCCCCAGGACAAGACAGACTTCAGTACATATTACTTATACAGTTACTGAGAGAAGAACTACACTATCTCGTTCACATCTATAACACATGCCTCCGCCTCAGACACTTCCCCGAACACTGGAGACACGCCATCATCACTCCACTACTCAAACCCAACAAAAAGGGCGATACACCTGAACACTACAGACCCATACGCCTACTGCCTCATTTATCAAAAGTGTATGAAAAGATCATACTGAGATATCTCAAAGACTTTTGCGTAGAGGAGGATATAATCCCTGCTGAGCAGTTCGGCTTCCGCCCTGCACACAGTTCAGAACACCAGCTAGTAAGGCTCCAATCACACATCACAAACAACATGCTCATGAACCGGACTACAGCACTCATATCGATTGACTGTACGAAAGCTTTTGACTCTGTTTCACATAATATACTTATGCAGCAACTCAGAACGTACGGATGTCCAGAACAACTCTATAACGCAATACACTCTTTTCTATACGGACGTACTATGACGGTTAGGGTAGGGGCAAGCCTCTCCAGCACACACCCAATCCCAGGGGTCAGTACTCGCACCCACACTCTTTTCCATCTACACATCAGAAATCGTCGGTGAACAGTACCCAAACACAAAAATAGCCGCATACGCCGACGATATCGCGATATACAGCACATCCATGTCACATTCAAAGGCATTAAAACAAGCTGAAGAGGTTTGCGCAGACGTAGTAGACGAACTGCGACGAATACACACCACAGTTAACCCGACCAAGACAGACGCACTACTCTTCGCCTTTCATGGCAATTCAACACGAGCACGCCCCAAGTATTTCACGGTTAGAAACAAAAGAAACAAATTAAAAAGACATATCAATTACTTGGGGATACACTTAGGAACACACCTCAGTTTTCACACACACTTTACCAAGAAGCTAAAGCTTGTCAGGACGAAAGCCCGCTCTCACTCAGACTGAAGCTACTCATATACTGAGGAGTCTTACGACCGGCACATCTATACGGCACACCACTCTTTCGGTTTCTGAACCCCACCATACTCAGAACACTACAATCTTTTCAGAACCGAATACTCAAAACAGTCACACGGAGCACCTCACACAATAAACTCAAAGCCCCAGACTTACACAAACTCTTAGAACTCCCTACAGTATCAGAATTCATAAAACGACGTCACATCAAATTCTTTGAAGGACTTAAGTACCCTGACAATCCACTTTTTAATGGCATCACACCACCTGGATGACTAGGAGGCTGGCAAGGACCAACTGAGTTCACACGACGACTAGAAGACGTACTAGAACATAACACATTTTAGAACACGCTAGGAACAATCCAACAAACACAAGTTACACTGACACATGACACTTAAGACAGTTTAACTGACCTTCTTCCCCCTTCTTCTTTCTCCTACTCTCCGACTATCTTTCGTTTTACCTCCTCCTCTATCGCTGTGCCCCACACAGCACATTACACATACCTCCCCTATGGGAATCCTACACCTTTTTCTCCTTTACTCACCGCCTTCAAGTGCATTTATGCAGAGAATAAGGACACCTCCCCCATCCTCCCTCTACCTGTGGCCCTTACGCACGCCTGTTGCGTTCGAGGTCCTTAGTTTTCTTTTGCGTTCTGCACATTTTTCTTTCACTTTCGTTTTCATCATGCCCTCCCTTGCATGCTTTTTATTTATCTATTCTCTTAAGTGGGGTTAAGGAAAAAAAAAATCTAAAAACCAGAGAGCTCCCTGCAGCTGTGGAAGTTGCTCCTCTCCTCCCTCAACCACATTTTTGTCCTCTACCTTTTCCAGTAAATCTACTTTCTCTATACACCTGTTTTCTTATTTACCGTTACCTTCTCCGATCTCACCGCTGTGTTAAGCGGCCTCCTTCTCCTAGTTCCCCTCGCTATGTTAAGTGAGGGTTTCCCCCGCTGTGTTAAGCGGTCTCCTTCTCCTAGCTCCCCTCCCTGTGTTAAGTGAGGTTTTCCCCCGTTGTGTTAAGCGGCCTGCTTCTCTAAGCTCCCCTCCCTGTGTTAAGTGAGGTTTTCCCCCGTTATGTTAAGCGGCCTCCTTCTCCAAGCTCCCCTCCCTGTGTGTAAGTGAGGTTTTCCCCCGTTGTGTGAAGCGGCCTCCTTTTCCAAGCTCCCCTCCCTGTGCTAAGTGAGGTTTTCCCCCGCTGTGTTAAGCAGTCTTCTTCTCCTAGCTCCCCTCCCTGTGTTAAGCGAGGTTTTCCCCCGCTGTGTTAAGCGGTCTCCTTCTCCTAGCTCCCCTCCCTGTGTTAAGTGAGGTTTTCCCCCGTTGTGTTAAGCGGCCTGCTTCTCTAAGCTCCCCTCCCTGTGTTAAGTCAGGTTTTCCCCCGTTATGTTAAGCGGCCTCCTTCTCCAAGCTCCCCTCCCTGTGTGTAAGTGAGGTTTTCCCCCGTTGTGTTAAGCGGCCTCCTTCTCCAAGCTCCCCTCCCAGTGTTAAGTGAGGTTTTCCTCCTCTGTGATAAGCGGCCTTCTACTCCTAGCTCCCCTCCCTGTGTTAAGCGAGGTTTTCCCCCGCTGTGTTAAGCGGTCTCCTTCTCCTAGCTCCCCTCCCTGTGTTAAGTGAGGTTTTCCCCCGTTGTGTTAAGCGGCCTGCTTCTCTAAGCTCCCCTCCCTGTGTTAAGTCAGGTTTTCCCCCGTTATGTTAAGCGACCTCCTTCTCCAAGCTCCCCTCCCTGTGTGTAAGTGAGGTTTTCCCCCGTTGTGTTAAGCGGCCTCCTTCTCCAAGCTCCCCTCCCTGTGCTAAGTGAGGTTTTCCCCCGCTGTGTTAAGCAGTCTTCTTCTCCTAGCTCCCCTCCCTGTGTTAAGCGAGGTTTTCCCCCGCTGTGTTAAGCGGCCTGCTTCTCCTAGCTCCCCTCCCTGTGTTAAGTGAGGTTTTCCTCCTCTGTGATAAGCGGTCTCCTTCTCCTAGCTCCCCTCCCAGTGTTAAGTGAGGTTTTCCTCCTCTGTGATAAGCGGCCTTCTACTCCTAGCTCTCCTCCCAGTGTTAAGTGAGGTTTTCCTCCTCTGTGATAAGCGGCCTTCTACTCCTAGCTCCCCTCGCTGTGTTAAGTGAGGTTTTCCCCCGCTGTGTTAAGCGGTCTCCTTCTCCTAGCTCCCCTCCCTGTGTTAAGTGAGGTTTTCCCCCGTTGTGTTAAGCGGCCTGCTTCTCTAAGCTCCCCTCCCTGTGTTAAGTCAGGTTTTCCCCCGTTATGTTAAGCGACCTCCTTCTCCAAGCTCCCCTCCCTGTGTGTAAGTGAGGTTTTCCCCCGTTGTGTTAAGCGGCCTCCTTCTCCAAGCTCCCCTCCCTGTGCTAAGTGAGGTTTTCCCCCGCTGTGTTAAGCAGTCTTCTTCTCCTAGCTCCCCTCCCTGTGTTAAGCGAGGTTTTCCCCCGCTGTGTTAAGCGGCCTGCTTCTCCTAGCTCCCCTCCCTGTGTTAAGTGAGGTTTTCCTCCTCTGTGATAAGCGGTCTCCTTCTCCTTGCTCCCCTCCCAGTGTTAAGTGAGGTTTTCCTCCTCTGTGATAAGCGGCCTTCTACTCCTAGCTCCCCTCCCAGTGTTAAGTGAGGTTTTCCTCCTCTGTGATAAGCGGCCTTCTACTCCTAGCTCCCCTCGCTGTGTTAAGTGAGGTTTTCCCCCGCTGTGTTAAGCAGTCTTCTTCTCCTAGCTCCCCTCCCTGTGTTAAGCGAGGTTTTCCCCCGCTGTGTTAAGCAGTCTTCTTCTCCTAGCTCCCCTCCCTGTGTTAAGCGAGATTTTCCCCCGCTGTGTTAAGCGGTCTCCTTCTAGTTCCCCTCGCTGTGCTAAGCGGTTAAGATACGGTTCCTCGACCGCGGCGCTAGGAAACCTCGCGTAATTTACCTGCTGAGAGTAGCAACTTATCGTCTGTAAAACTAGTATTCATTTACTACGCTGAAAAACATAATTCCTTCTCAAAACTGGTCCAGGTTATCCTGAAGTCTCAGTTAAAGGGGTCCGGATTAATGAGGTTTCACTGTAAAACCCATTATCCACGGTTATCGGACCCTTCGGTGTAATATATTAAAGAATTATCTAAAGATTCCTTAACGGAGTTATCCTCAATCAGGTTTGCCTAGATTGAAGATAAATATAAGAAAGAAAGATCGATAGAGGGCAGTAGGTTCTCCAAAAGCTTGTCCCTTTTAACTAAATTAAACTTGAGAAGATAATAGTCCTTCCAATTATAAAGTTTTCTACTGGAGGTTAAACTCTTTTGGAGAGTTAGATTTTTACCTTCTCGGCTATTCACAGCTGATAATTCTTCTTCAACATTTTTCCGAATGCGAATTTAAATGTCAAAAGCCATAGTTCTAGTTGGCAATGAAATTATTTAATTGAATTAATTTTTACACTACCAGTGCTCTCAGTCTCAGGGAGGGGAGCACTTCTGACTTCATGACCCAATATGAAAATGGAGGAAATCGTGTAGTGGAGGACTATTAAATATTTATTTATTTTTGTTCCATTTAACACCAGAATCGAACTACTTCTGTCTACAACAAAGTGCAAACACTTTGTTTCGAAAAAACATCGAACATAAAATCTTTATCGAATACTCTATGACGTATGAAGGACGTTTACCAGCTATATCCGCTTAAAGAGAAACTTTTTTTTTTTTTTTGTTTTTTTATGTGTAAGGCTTACATGATAGAATAAAACCACTTTAGATTTGATTAATTTCGAGAGTAGTAGATGGTTCTTCTCGAATCTTTAATGCGTTGGAAATTATATGGAGAGAGTAGCTTTCATAGCGGATGCTCACAATATATAAATAGTCAATAGTTTATGCGATTGAGTTGACATTTGTTTTCTAAACGTCTGGAAGCTACAGAAAAATTTAGATGTTCAGATTTTGGTTACGTTTCAAATAAAGAAATATTTAAAAAAAAAAAAAAAAAAAAAAAAAAAAAAAAATTACCAGTTTTTGAGTTGTTATTTAGTTTCTCTAATACCTCGAATCTTCCGACAATACCTCTAAGTCTAACTTCCGAAGTAAAATTTAGTTCATGTAGTAGAATGTATATTGAGGAGTCGTAGCAGTTACTGAAGAAGAGGATAAATCAATATGAATAAAAAGGTGGACGAGGGCGACAAAAAACATCTTCGGCATATCATGCAATTTGTCATGAGTCAGGATTATTGACCAAGAAAATAATATTATTAAAGGCAAGGTCTAGAAAAATATACTTATAATAAAGAACAGGAAGAAAGTACCAAGTGAATAAAAAAACATAAATAAAGCACCGAAACAAAATATATATTTAATTCAATTTGCAAAAATTAATAATAGTGCTTAATATCGATATTGAAGTTTTTATTTCATTCATGTGTCTATACTTCTTTTGAGTATCGATGTTTGGTGAATGTTCTTTGTCGATTAAAATCAGCTGTCTGGTTAGCACATTGTTAGTTTCACGGCTAGAGGTAAGTTCTTTTTAGCTCCTGATGAGCACTAAAGGTAAGGAATGTGTTGGGCAGGAACTAATAAGTCTTTTTTTCTTTTTTCATGTATATTATTTGTTGACCTTCAGTATGTTAATTGAATTAATAATTATGTTTTGAAAGCCACTAAAGTCGATTGACTATCTGAGAAATGCTTTTCTTCCTTCCCTTTTTTTTTTTTATATCAGTAGGCCTATATTCATTTCTAATGAGCCTTCAACAGAGTTCAGAGCACTGATTTGCGCATTTCCTTTCTAAAGGCAAAAAGAAGGTTGGGGAAATAAGAAAACTCTTACCCTAAAGAAGAAAAGACAGAATATCTGAAAGAAAAGTTAGCCCTTTCTAGTTCTCAGGACTTTCATGTGTTCCACGAGGTAAGAAAAAACTCAAAAAAGTCCGTCTCGCAGGAACTGCATCATCTTAGCGCGGTTCCATTCATATCCCTAGACTAATTTGGAAAGATTAAAATAGAAGCAGTCATTATTTTGGTTCCACCAGTCTTTTTTTAAAAATTAATTATTATAATGGCGTGTCAACCCTTAAGGTCACTAACGCCATTCTTGTGAGTAGTAAAGTCTTGAAAGGTCATGATTTACAATCTTACCTGGAAGGGTCGGCTACAGTAGAAACAGACCCGCTAGTGACAAGGTCTTGGAATCTTGGAAATCTATATTTCTAACAATAACTTGTTTTTGTTATTTTACTTAACCAGTTTTATTGTCAAATACATTATCCAACTATAAGCAATTAAAAAATAACAAGAAATAAAACAGACAAAAAGAACCATTGGAATAAACGAAATCAATTAATTTAAAGCTTTAAGCACTTTTTTCTCCGATTGACATCGCCTAATTAAAACTTTCTTCAGAACCTTTTTTGTAGAGCATTTAGTAAGCTTCCGAATGGTAATCTTCCGCTTCACAAGATTGTCAACGGTTTTCGAGATACTAACGAAATTATACAAAGTTATTAAAACTTTTTTTGTCTGTTAATAAAATATTTTATTCTAACCCTTCCTTTACTCTAAACGTAACAAAAATTTCAGCATATTAGTGTTGATGAAACTCGAACATGCAGAAAATGTAGCCTGTCTCCCATAATTCTAAGTACCAAAATCAAAGACAAAGAACCCTACCTAGGAAGGACGCTAGGCAGTTGAAAAGCTATATATCTTGGAAATCCATATCTCTAACATTAAATTGTTTTTCTTATTTTTCTTAACCTGTTTTATTTTCAAATACATTATCCAACAATAAGCAATTAAAAAATAACAAGGAATAAAAAACAGACAAAAAGAACAGTTCGAATAAGCGAAATCAATTACTTTAAAGTTTTAAGCTCTTATTTCTCCGATTGACATCGCCTAATAAAACTTTCATTAGAACCTTTTTTTTAGAGCATTTAATAAGCTTTCTAATGGTATTCTTCCGATTACCAAGATTCTCAACCTTTTTCGAGATATTAAGGAAAGTAAACAAAGTTACTAAAACTTTTTATGTCTGTTAATAAAATATTTTATTCTAACCCTTCCATAACTCCAAACGTAACCAAAATTTCAACATATTAGTTTTGATGAAAGTAGAACATGCAGAAAATGTTTCAACTGAATCCCATGATTCTAAGTACCCAAACCAAAAACGGTATTAAAAAAATATTTTTCCAATTTTCTCGAAAACGGTTAAAGCTATCGCCTTGAAAATGGTTTCATTCGTTTTCCTAGCCCAGGAATCATATAAAACGAGTACTTAGAAGCTTATGAACTCAAAAACGTAAGCGTTACGATTTTTTTTTGCACGAATTTCGCCCCAAACGCCATCTTCCGGTAGGCGGATTTCGCTGGTTAACGAACTTGACCTTTCAAATTGGACGACGGATTTTTGTACCAAATTTCATCAAAATCGGACCATTCGTCTTCGACCTAGAGAGCGAACAGACAAATATATATATATATATATATATATATATATATATATATATATATATATTTATTTATATATATATATATATATATACACACAAATTTGAACCACCATCATTTTCGGTCTCTAGGGGTTCTGAAACGCAAAATTTTCTAGTCGGCACTTCCGGATTGTTTCATTGTATCAACCTTATAAGCGGGGTTCCTCCCTATGGGGGAGGGAGGAACCGCGCTAAAAAAACATTATTTTCCAACAAATAATTTTCGAATGCAAGTAGTGTTTAAATAGATCAACACCTTTCGGTGAAAACAATCATTGATTACATTAAATTTTGTTTGTTTTTTAAAAAAAGCGATAATGTTGGGGTTAATAGCCCAATTGTTAATACACCGTTAAACAGTGGATTTTTTGTGACTTGTGTGTTATGAAATGGGGATATTTTTCTAGTATCATTAGACCGAATTTTTCTGTCTATGGGGAGGGAGGAAACATTCTAATACTAAATGTATCCCATGGACCAATTCCCGTGGCAACTAAATCTATAGCCTTTGAGATTTAAGCTAAGCCCTAGCTAGGCACGAAGCCTAGAAGGGAAGATTTGGGTCTAGTGGTGAAATCGAATCACCCATCCAATCTCTACACCCTAATCCACGGGGGCATTTCCTCTCCCTCTCTCTCGCCAACCCAAAATCAAAGTCCGAAAATCGTTCAAACCTTTTTTGTATTTTTTTTTGGGGGGGGGAACACTCACATCATTCTGGAAACAATGAACATAGAGCATAGTTACTAAAACCATCGGTTCAGGGGGGACCAGGAAGAAAAAATAGTCCGATTTGCAGAAAAGTTGTCATCTTAGGGTGCTTTTTTTTCTGTTCACAGTTAGATTAGAATTCGACTTCAATGAAACCAGAAAAAAAATTAATTAGTAAAATTATTTTATAAATATAACCATCAAGGAAAAACAGCAATATTCTTAGAAGAAATAGGTGGATCCCTTTATGAAGGATCTAGCGCGTCCCCACGCGGAACAACTTTTCCGAATTTGATTTTTTGCTTGCCATTGTCAAAGTTATTTCACCTTCATCCGTCTTCTCTCTAAATAAAGTTAACCTTATATCAGCTCAAGCATTTTTAAAGTCTCATTTGTAGGAACTGCGTCATTTTTCGATGTTGCCATACAATGTCGCGAGTAGGATTAACGCATAGAAACTATTTATACTTCTGTTTAATTTGAAATTTTAAGTAACCCTTTAACTGATTGAGGTAAAATCTCCCCCCACATCTCTCCCTCCCTCTTTTCCCCCTTCATCCCCCCACCAGAGTTATACCCAATAAGATAGACATATTCTACCTTCACCGTAAGCTGAACGAACGAGTTCTGTACGATTCCATACTGCTCATAAAGCACTCGTCCACCGAATAGGACTTGTGGTTTATCGGCACTTGGAGAGAACATTGACGTCAATACGTTTCGACTCGGCGAGAATGAACTGGCAATAACTCAAGCTCTCAAGAGAACCACAACATCACTTAGATTTATTATACCTTTGTGGTTCATCTTTTCTCTCATCTTTATGAGCAGCTCACTACTGCTCATAAAAATGAGAGAAAATTCAATTATTTAACTGGGGAATATTATAGCTAATTGGATCTAAACTGATTTTTATTAAAGATTCATTCGATACTAAAACACTAGAATTAATAGAAAGTTACTTATAAGATAGATGATGAGTTAGAAGAAGTAATAGAAAGATTGAGTTGATAGGTGCATTCAACCACGGTAAATTACATAAATGGAAAATGAAGAATTTTCCATTTATGTATGGAGGAAATAAATTAAAGAAATCTAAAAGCCTCCCACCCACATCGCGGAACAGGCATCACCCAAACCACCGCGACACCGCTGCACTGCTCTCCTTGTAAAATGCTTCAACAGGGGAAACATACCCATGCAAGGCTCTACTGGGAGTTGTGCTCGCCCCCTCCCCCGGGAGGACGTCCACAATCTCCAGAGTCCGGGACTGTGACAGTCCAGAGAGTACAGCGATGTCACGGCAGGACCGAACCCGGCGGAACCCAGGCCACGGATAGGGAGAGAAGCTACATCTCACCAAAGAAAAATATTGTTGGTTCACATTTACTAGGCTATATTAATTATGAAACTATGCAATTCTAAAGGGTATACTTTAATCTATTCAGTATTCTACACACTAATTTATTTTATTGTGTGAAATAAAAAAAAAAAATAAATAAAAATAAGGGAATAAATAAAGGTGAGGTGAGACATGGGTGTATATAAGGGGGGGCTAGGGGCCCCCCCCCTTATTGCTCTTTGATGGGTTCCTTCACATGTGGGGATTGAACTCAATGAGAAAGTGGACAAAGTAGCAAACGATGCTAGAACGGCACAAATTAATAATATAAAAATAGAAAAAGTATGCGGCCTCGATTTTAAAAAAACATATAAAAAAACAGGTAATGAAATTGTGGCAAAATGAATGGTTAAACACGGAAACCAAACTAAAAAACATAAAAGGGACAGTAACTGTTTGGAAAACCTCTGAAAGGTTGAACAGAAGAGAGGAAGTGGTATTGGCTAGAATACGGATTGGCCATACCAAATTAACGCATACCTACTATCTGAAAGGACTTTACCCTCCCACCTGTAAACTCTGCCATGAAGAATTAACTGTTCAGCATTTCCTGACACAATGCAAGGGATACAACCAACAAAGGCAACATAATGACATCTCAGGCAGTATGGATGAAATCTTATCAGATGAAGAAAGGACAGTACAAAAAGTACTAAAATTTATTAAAGACATCGGCCTATACCATCAAATATAAAACTAGAGAACTGCCAATGACTCGCTTGGGTAGAGGCAGTATATACCAAACAAATAAACAAATAAATAAATTTTATAAAACCTTTAAAAATAAATTAAATAAGATCAATAAAAAATATTCTATTTTGAGTGTAATAGCGTTTTAGTTGGCTAAAACTCTTCCAAGATCTAAATATTTAGTATTCCATACACCGGAAATGGTCTCAGCCCCCCCCTCGGAATTTTCCCAGCCCCCTCCGAAATTATTTCCTATATAGGCCCATGAGGTGAGAAGACCGTGCCGAAAAAGATAGTTCTAAATTAGGCAATAATTCATATTGGATGAAGAAGGTGGTTCTATATATATAAACTAAATTTCGTGTAAGAAATGTGTAAAATGTGTTGTTTTTTTTTTGTCGAATTTTCAGCTTCATATTCAAGCCTTCATCAAAACGAAGAATGAAGAAGACCTATGCCGCTAGGATGGATGTCAGATCATTGAAATACTGAACACTTGTGATACATGTAATAGACGCCAACGCCTGCGTAACGATAAATCGTCGTTCGGCACTAAAGATTTAAGATTATCAAAATTATTTTAAAGATGATGTTGCATTCCATAATAATGATTTTAGTGTATATAAATTTTTGTGATGCGGCTTAGCTGACGGATTGTATCCAAGATTACGTAAATTTATTGTAAATATCTCAAGCACTTATTATTTATATATATTCATAATTAAATTTAACTTTATATTACTACTACTACTGCATTCCATAATAAAACTAATACATTTAAGAATAGTACATTAACTTCTTCATCAGTATGCTCCTAATTTCATGGACGACAACATGCTTCTAGAAATCAAGAAGACTATACAGGAATGGCAATCCAGTACAAGATCAAAAAAACGAAAAGAAGAGGTTTTATGCCGTCTCAGGATTGGCCATTCACGACTTTCACACTCCTACATTATGTCAAAACATGACAGACCTACATGTACATTCTGCAATAAAGACGTATCAATAAAGCACGTACTGCTGAGTGGAGACACGGGAAAAATGTCAAATTACCCTTCAATTTAACCGACTTTTCAATGGTAGCCAGTACATGGATGAACTTCTTAAATATCTGATACATACACATTTATACAAAAATAATTTAAAAAGATAACAACAGCTATTTAGTGTAATTGATTTTTCGTCAATTGATCCACATTCAATTCACCTCAGGCGTAGAGAACAGCAATATCAAAGGAAAAAGAAAAATACGTACGAGCTGTACTTTTTCTCAAGCAAAATGGAAGAATTTGGTGTGAACAAAATGTTTTCAAAGTAACAAAGTTGACGAGTTCAGCAATGAATCTTTGTCTTTTGATCCAGATCTTGACTATTGAGTTTTGATGTTCATTATGTAATCCCCATAGTACAAAATATAATAAGTGTTTCTTTTTTGTTATTTTTTTAAATAAAGAAATACGTTGAAACTTCAAAATAATTATATTTTTCCGGGGTCTCCCGTGGTCTAATGGCTAGCGCCTTGGATTCATAAGCGGGAGATGGTGGGTTCGATTCCCAACCTCCGGCAGGAATTTTATTATCCCACGGCTCGCTGGTAAAATTCCTCGCTGCACCCTGGATGTCGGCGCTAATGACCTAGATGTAGATGCGCCGTAAAAAAAAAAAAAAAAAAAAAAAAAAAAAAAAAAAAAAAAAAAAAAAAAAAAAAATTATATTTTTCTTGAAGAAACTAACAGGTGTTGCCTCACACATTTGGGAAGCAACTGCTGCTAGTTTCTTCAAGAATCCATTGATCCTATCCTTACCTTCAACGTAAATATATTTTTCTTTCTAATGGTTGTATTCTATGGAAAAAGGGTCAAATTTTACGTTTACGTTTTTGATAATTATGGATCATCCATTGAAGAAACGTAAAAATGGTGGCAATAATCGGATTTTTAAGAATATTTTACCCTGTAATTCCAAAAATCGCTAATAAAAATTTGCATCAACCAGTTTTATGCAAACTTTGAAAGGCTTTATCTTAAAACTCATTTTATGTAATTTGGCCCTTCTTCTAAAGAGCTCCTCATATTTGAATGTATCTAATGATACAATGGATAAGAAAATTATGGAAACGCGCCAAGATGACGCAGTTCCTGTAACTCAGCCTACTTTATTCTACATATCGATAGAAATGAAATGGAAAAGCACATTAAAGACATGGGCTCTAGTGGAAAGGTTCCCTGGATTCCAGAGTAAAACTTTAAAAGAGTGGGGGGCTAAAAAAAATTAATGACTTTTACAGCTACTTGAAATGAAGTTAGAGAGCAATTCAATTATAAATAGATTGGAGCTTTATATGTGTTTTCCATATTCCGTGAACATGGAATTTAATGAAACAATAACTATATTCTCTCTGATACATGGTTTGTTTCTCTAGCGGTGTATATTGTTCATTGTACTAAATTTCAACGGGATTTTGTGAAGTTCGTGTATAGGATGTACTTGACAACTAATCTTGATCAACAGCACTTCCATAGAATGCTCAAGTTCAAATTATTTCGAGTTATTATGTACCGATGTATGTTTTATAATCACTTGTATTTCTGGCCTTTTTTTGTGTGTGTGACTGTATTTGTTTCTGTTCTCCATGCTAGGGCAACCCTTCATTGTGGGGATTTCTTTCAAGTACGTATGCCATCCTCTGGATAGTGGACATATTTTGTTATCATACATACAATTATGCCATTGAGTCATTTTAATTTAACAATGAATTAAAATATGGATAATAATAATTAGATAGGTACCTATTTAATTATTTGCTTTACAGGACTTCACCTTAGCAAATGATTTCGGCTTATTTATTTATTTAGTTAGTCCTAATGATAGTAGATTTTAAATTTCAACTATTTTAGCAATATTTACGCTATTTCACCATTATTACCACATTATAATGTATAAATAAGTTACAAAATAACAATATTTTTACATGAAAATTAAATCATGTGACTAATAATATATAATTAAATGTCCTTCATTAAAATATACTGATAAAATTAAAATATAAATCAAATTTAAATTAATCGAAAAGTGAAATATTTAAACAAAAAAACAAAAACAAAGAATAAAAATAATAATAAAACTTCATTCAAAAAAGTTCATTTGAACTAAATGCCCGGCACCTTAGCATTTCCTTAATATACGAATATAGATATTCCTATAAGTGTATGCCTAATAAGTGCGTTGAGGAAATTAGTTTCTTGACTATTATCAGTAATAAAGGAAAGATGTTTAGCTCTTATCTTATCATATACCGTACAAATTATAATTAAATGATCAATGTTCTGTAGAACATTTAAATTAAATAAAGAACATTTCTTCTGCCGGTCTATTGCGTATGATATTTTTTTTATGGTGAATTTTATTGCGTAGTGACTGCAACTTTCTGGACAGTACCTGGTTTTATGGTTATTCTATTGTACAAAGAGCAGTAATTGGACTGCATTTTTTTTATTTATATCCTGGCCTAATATCTTGTTATGATTCCTGCTAGTTTAGTTTTAATTATATGGTTGGGGGGGTCCTGATTTATCCATACATCATTTAAATAATAATTATTAAAAAAATATACTAACATAAGAAATAAAATAAAATAAAGGGGAAAAATATATATACAAGTCTCTTCAGTTGAATTGTTGCATTTGCATGTGTTATTAGAGATTAGTTTGAATTTATGTAAGTAACGTTTCGTCGGTCCATGTCCTGATATGAGTATTTTTTTTTTAATTATTCAATTTTATTTACTTTATAGTCCACAAAATATCATTTTGAAAATCAGAAAAAATGCTTGTCATTAGAGGACCCCCTTTTAAACACGTTTGTCATCCTTGGTAGTCAATACAAATGTATTTCTTAACATACTAACTTTCTTTGTCCGCGAAAGATCCCAAATTTTTCATGTTATAGAGACCTTTTAGGGTCGAAACGGAATAATAGAATCGCGAGACTTCATCTCAGATCCTTATCTAGAATGATAAAGAATTATCGTAGTGCTATCTTCATAAAAGTAATCCTGCAATTCAACTATTTTGACATAAACGAGTGTCTTCAGCTAGGAGATGTTAGATTTATTGCTGTCTTAGGACTAAGTTCAGAAGCAACGGCAAAAATTCGGATTGACAAACGTCAAGTATGACGCGCCTATTTTTAATGTTATTTATTTTTCCCCTTTTTTTGGTGAATCGACTGCTGGGATAATTTATTTATTTATTGGATACAAAGAAGCGATTTGCTCGTGTAATTGTGATATATTCAGATAGGCACACTCACATAAACAATATTATTCTGTTTTATTTATTGATGGACGTTACAATTTAAATATAGTTACAGTAAAAATATCTGATTACAAAAGTCAACAAATTTTTAATTTTTGGAAGTAACCCGGAAGTGAACTACCATTTTGGGGGTTTTCTGGTATGCTGAATCCGAATCTGATATTAGTTTTTCCCCTATAAGCGAAGTATTTAACATACAGGGTTTTTAATTTGCTTTTTATAATAATGAATATTTGCAGAGTTAATAATTTAACATTATCAGAATTAGGACAACAAAAGACTATTGGCTTATTTTGCATGGAATGTGGAGTATACCTAGTTGAGGATTAAGAAAGATGAAGCTGGGTCCTACTGTAGGCGGAGAATCAGCCTGTTTATCCCGTACAGGATACTATTTTTTTACCAACTCATTTTTGTACATTTGAAAATTCTAATAGCTGTTCATAAAGTAAATTTATTGTAGAATCCAAATTCGCACGATTTAAAAAAAAAAATCATTTAAAGTTGTGAAAAATGGGCATTTTACAGCATTTTTGCGTGTTTCTTTGTTTAAAAGTATATTTATTACAAAAACGAACAAACTTAACAGAAATCCAACTTCATATTCATATTCTCCACCCCAATAAGTATTAAAAATTTTAGAAACCAGAACGCCAAAAAAAAATTCCTTAGACCGAGCAAATTTTAAGATTCAGTATTATTAAAAAAAAACAAACTTAAAATCCCCATAATTTAAAAACTTGATGTATAGGGAAAAAGTTAATGTCAGATACGGATTCAGTACACACGAAAACCCCCCAAATGGTGGTTCACCTCCGTGTTACCGAATCAGTATCGACTTGTGTTATTAAAGCTTTCTGATAGTATGACTGTATACAGATATATTCGTGATATTTGACTCAATAAGGAAGATACACAGATAGATGGATATATGTATTTAATACTAATGAGGTTGCCTATCTGAACGAGTATGGCTGGTCGATGTATGATTTACTTCCGTCATGGAATATGCATGAGCTGAAAATGGCACGACAATCCTGACATTTTCCATAAATCTATCTATCTATAATCTGCTCAATGTTTGGCCATGTTTTCAATCCAACAGAGGGAATCTCAATCATAACTGCTCTGGTAAATGTATTTCTACACAACCAAATCGACATTCCTTCATTATATCTAGCAAATATTATATATTGAACATAAAATTATGATTTCCTTTTAGAAACTGGACATGAAATACATCAATCATCATTAATTTTTTCAGGGATGGCATCACTGGAAAAAATCTCTGTACGACAATGAGTGTTTATAAATTGTGGCAGTCCGCAGTTAGGCCGGCGATTATAGCCTAGAACCAAATGCGCCGCAAATAAAAATATTCACTTCCATGTACAAGGAAAAGGGATGGTTAATTTTTTTATTTACTGAACTATGTTGGCAATGAAAAAATCACGTTTGCCTTATGCATCTTCTTTGGAATTTATAATATGTTATTTTTAAATAAAGAGAATACGTTTAAAGAAATATTTATACCTTAATATCTAATATTTATGACTAGCTGACGACCCGTGCTTCCTCACGGCAGATAAGTAGTTATTTTATTGCGTCAAATAATGTATCATCAAAATTAACGCCATTACATAATTTTGTGGAGGATATTATAGCACGGTTCCCGTCATGCTATATGTTATTCATCAATTAATAAGTAATCAAAGTCACTGGGGCGCTACGGACCAGTGTCAACAAACAGATTACCTAGAGGTAACTTGTTATATATAGGTTTCCAATAACAGGATTTTAACCAGTACAGGTTAAAATACGTTGTCAATAATAAATTCAAAAATTTATGTTTCCAAGATGTATATTTGCGAGCTTTACCAAGAAGTGTTCTGACTGGTGGGTGAGAAGGCTGTGCAAGGTTTCGGTTTTCGATGTTATTACCTCGAGTGGACCATCACCAGGTGTAGCGTAAACTCTATGAGGGACAAAATCTTAGTTTATTTCTAGTAATTCAATGTCTGCCATCATAGTTTAAATGAACCGCAAATGAAAATAATATTATTAAATAGGTACAGTACAGTAACAGCTGACCTGTTATTGTCCTAGCAACGTAAGCTGGTTAGGCGTGCACGATCTCTTTAAAACCAATTAAAAAATACTTAAAAATCATTACCCTCAAAAAATTTCAACATCAAGAAATCCGTTCCCAGCGAGTGTTTACATCCTGAAGGGAGTGTCTATGAAAAATTTCAAATTTTTCTGTCAAGTTTTTTGGGCTGGGCGATGATAGGTCAGTTAGTGAGTATCAATTGACAGATATATAGTAGATTCTCGTATCACAGTGTTTGTAACAAAACTCCTCCGAAACGGCTTGCCCGATTTTTATGAAATATTTTGTGTACATTCTTAGGTCTGAGAATAGTACATAAACTATTTTTCATATGCCTAAGTCCACCCCGAAACATTTATTTAATTTTTTGGAAAAATTTTGTTTTATGGTTTCTCTGTAAAAATACATAAAACCATACATTTTCACCCTTCAACCACCAATGCACAATTTGTAAAAGCGATATTAGTACTTTAATAATTTTCAAGCCTCCGGCGATAACTTATTTTCCATACTGTAGAAATGAAAGCGATTAGAACAAAGAATCATTTACGACCGCATTTTGCTCGGATTAGATAAGATTATAAAGTACATTGAATTTAAAAAATGGATGTTTGGCGATTTGTTATTTTTACAGGCCATCACACACTTACAATAAGTTAGCTATTTTAATTTTACGACCAAAATATTCACTAGAAATAATTTATATGGCAAAAGAACTTTTTCCGAATCAGCTTGTTATAATATAATTTTATGTATTCACAGATTCAGGGTTATTTATCTTATTTATACATGATTCGCAACTAAGGGGATTTCACTTCTTCATGGTGGTACCTTATGGTGCAACGAACCAGCATTGTGATTACAATTTTGATTTGCTTGGATTGAGGATTATTATTATTTTCATTTACATAAGGAAGGGTAATCAATAAGAATGTCCAAGAAATTACATTAAGTATGTTTAATCACTTCTTATAAATATACATTTTTTATTAACTGTTTTTTTTTTCTAAATGACAGGAAATTATTCTGAAAATAAATTGGTTTTGAGTATTCAGAGAACTTAACCACATGCGTTAACTTTAGCTGCGTGTCCTATTATCTCTTCTAGATGGGATGCAATATCCGGGAAGAAAGCCCATTGCATGATCCAAGTTGGGAGGACGGTCCTTGAAAGGAAGTATTCGACGACCGAGGTCACGAACCTGATCCAAGAACCCTGTTCGCCTATGGTCACCATAAAAGTACCGATGGGCTTAGAAATCGAAGTACTCACTTGGCAGGTTGTCAGGACGTTCCTGTATATATGTATATCCACGTCTACAGTAGCGTCTAGTACGGTCATCTGAGCGGAGCCTTCGTACTTGTAGCCGAAGAGGTCTAGAAGGAAGTACTGGAACCTAACTTCCAGATTGCCGACAGCCAGTGTGGTCCTCACCATCGCCGATCCCGAGGGGAGCTGTTGTCCTTCGACGTTTCCGTACAGTTCGATTGAAGAAGGTCCAACCAAGATGGTGTTCCTTGTGACCAATGCCAACTCTAAAGGAACACCTACTAATAATTTCTTTAACTCATAGTCGACATTTGGCAGATCCCTGTGGGACACCAAGGACCCTTTGGCCCGATAGATAACATCCGTTATGAACTGCCTCGCCTGCTCCGGTGGGAGATCCTCTTCCAACAATCCTCCGAAAGCTACTCCGTAAATTAGTCCGACAAAGAAAAGTATACCAGCAAACATTATAGTTATAGAAATTCAATACAAGTACTGCCATGAACCTAAATAAAATCACCTTTATTTTATCTTATCTCCAAACAGTTCAAATTCCCTCCCGATAAGGTATAAGGCAATCTATTTGACATACCTTTTTTAATGTCTCAACAGCTCAACGCATTCTCTGATTTTTATGAGAAACTGTTCAAGTAGATACCTCTAATATTATTATTATGGGGACTGATTTTATCCGTTTTTAGGGGATTTGTATCCAACTGGAATGTAATAGGTCATCATAATGTACAGTTCTAGTCCGCTTTTGTTGGCCAATTAGTACACTTGCCTGACTGCACTATGTATGTATCTAATCCGTCGCATGCGTTTCTAAGTATTTCTTGGCCTCTGTCTGAAATTATCAGAAGGGTCATTCTTCCCCAAGCTCAAGTCAGTGCTTGATTGTATACATCTTAATTATCACTGATCTTACGGGGTATCGTGGCATCGGAGCGCCTCTCGCACGGTTTCCGACATCAAGGTACAGTAAAATATTCCAAGCAGACCTCACTCCAGATTCGTGTAAGCTTAGATACTTTGGTTTCCCCACGTTTTGTGTGTAGTACATTATATTTATATCTACCGTTAAGTGCATCACACAGTAAAGGTGATACCCGCGCTGTGTACATTTTTTTTTATACGGCGCGCCGATAACCGTAGTGCAGCCGGGAATATTCTCAACGGGAAAAATCCCAGCAGCGGGGGGGGGGGGGGGCTGAACCCCCATCTCCCGCTTGATAATCCATGGCCTTGGACCACCGGAAGACCCTCCCTGCCTGAATATTATTCATATTAGAGCAATAAGATGTGGATTATATATCGTTTTATGTCTTACTTTTGTTCACTCAATTAATAACTGAAATTCTTTTAGAACATGAGGAAGCTCTCACAAGTAAAACGTTATTTCAAATCTTTACCAATACTTCCTACTTAGTCATAAAAATGATACTCGTTAATACAGGTACTTAATTATTCACAGGCCATGAATTTTGACATTAATGTCACATAATCTATGATTAAAAGTTATGTAATTAAAGTATCTGCAGTAGCCCAATTTCCCAGTAAAAGAACACTACTCAGTATTGGTAATTTTATACATAACCTATAAGCATCTTAGGAATAAAAAGGACGAACGAATAAATAGACAGTCTAACGACTCGGAACCAAAGTTTACATTCACAGACATAAGTTGATACTCACTGACCTTTCGCTACATTTGACCAGCTGTAGCTATTATTTGGACGAAATATACTGACAAGAACTAAGCTAAAATATTTGCTTATTATTAGTCTTGGACTCCATTTATTCTAATTTTATTACTTAATTTATGTTTATTAGTGGGTCTACAAATTCTACTTTTTAAGGAACTGAAAATATACAATTCAAGTTAGTAACAGAACGTCAATAGCAATAATAATTATTACTTTTTATAATGTTAGTAATATTACTAGCATTAGAATATTATAAAAAATGTCATAATCTTGTCTAATACACCTTGCTGGTAAAATCAAATGCTTTAGGGCTTAAACTAAGCAACTGCCAGGGTGTTTTGAACTGAAAATAGAGGAAGGCTAGCTTCTCAGTCAACCCGTTAAGTGCCTTGAAGGGTTGCTAAGTAAAAGCAAGCTAATTGTAGCTTAGAGAACACGATTAATATTCATAAAATGAGCAGGGTGAAATAGTTTTAAATGGCTCCAGGAAGTCTGAGGAGCTACAAGGGAAGTTCCTTAAAACTTACTTCTCAAACTTTTGTAAAGGCCAGACTTTTTTACATAGTAAACCTAACATTTTATTTATGCCGAAGTTTCATCGCTTATTATTTATGTCTAGGCTGAGTATCAGGAAACGCATACGCTGTTACAGTATGTGATTTCATTTATTCCTAAAATTTGTGTAGATTAGTGTTCGGTGAGTCAGTAACTAAGAGGTATTTTTTAAAAATTAGCTGAACACCCCTGTATCTGGTTAATAGAATCATTATGCTATATATGTATATTTGCACACTCAAAGACTTTTACATACGTCGAATCCTCGATTATCCGCATTCTGCTAAAAATAATTTATACACACACACAACATATATATATATATATATATATATATATATATATATATATACACACACACACAAACACACACGATGCGTTTTTACTACATTTTCGGCGTTCGTTTTTGCGCTTTAAGAGTTATATCAAGCCGAAAACATAGCCTGCTTTATTAGACTTGCGTCCATTATTTTCATATACGTCTTTTGGGGAGTTTTATATATATATATATATATATATATATATATATATATATATATATTTATATATATATATATATATATACAGCACAGTATAACCAAAGGAAAATTCATTTATGTCTTGTTAGCTTGGTGCTTCGATAATTTTTCTTTATTTTTAAGTAAGTTCTATGAAATAATTTTCTTTTTTTTAATAGTCCACAAAAATGTTCTATAACCAAAGTTTATGGCCTAATATATCCTCTACTGTTTTTAATTATTTCCTCCGGCAATTCTGTGTATTCCTTTTTTTTAAGCAGAAGAAGGCTGTCAAAAAGAATGCAGTTCAAAACATGGAATTGCACGAAAATCCGGTATTTTTTCTTATCTGAATCCCAAGTATTCCTTGAGTTCCTATCGTCAAAACGAAAATCCTTTCACACTGCTTATTTAACGCGAGCTTTAATGAAAACCCGTTGTGCTCAATAACTGAATGCCCCAAATTTTAAAATTAGTATTTGAGAAAACATCCAAGTCTTACTCATTGTATTGCATAAACAAATAATGCTTGGGGTTAATTTCTAAAATTAAGAAGTTTTTTTAGTTTTTCCAAAATATAAACCTGACGGGCTTTTGAAATAAACGGTTCAATTATAAGATCCAGTTTTAACCTAAATCTCTCCATAGAATAATTATATTATATGGTTCTAATCATTAACCAGTGTTTGCTATAGTTGTCAAATGCCGTTTTATCCATTGCATACTTTCTACCACATTTCATAAGACCTAATACAGTTTATCTTGAAAATCAAAACTAGCGCTTTATGGGCAGAAGGAAGCAAAGTTATAGGTGAGTTATTAAAATATTTTAATAAAAAATGGGCCAAAAGAAATATTATTTTAATATTTGCGACCTGCTAAAATATGAAACTCTTTAGATGGTTGAGATCCAGTTTCTCCGTGAAGAAAAATGTAGATATATTTATTGAGGAGGTTAAATATCTCTGAACCCTGATATTTATCATGTTGCTCATTTGAAACCCGACCAGAGAGCTGTAATCCGAAGACGACGAGAGGAGGAGAGCTGTTTCGCATCTAGCCGCACTTAAGTGCCACTTTACTGAAATTCACAGGATTTATAGCCCCCGTTGGACGTTTCATCAAGCACCCAAGCTCTCTAAGCTCCGCTTTCTACACATATGGAAGTATTTGGTAAATAAATAACACTTTCAAGTACAAATTTTGAAGTACAAACATTTGAAAATGTTGTTTAGGCCGATCCCCATCGCTAACACAAATCCACGTCAAATTAATATACCCAAATGCTTTTTATATATTTGTGAGTAGCAAGGGGGGGACGTCAGATAGTTTTTATAAAACTTAGGTAATATTTTTTTTTTTTAATTTTGAGTTTAGTAGTACAATTTTGGAGGTCCTTTACTTTAAATAATGAAAATTAATTAAAAAAAACAAAAACAACATCTAAAATTCTTCATCAGGAAAGCTATTCCTTTGAAATTTCTATGAATATTACTCACAATAAATAATTTATTTATTTATTTATGTTAGTTTTGTCATCAATTGATGATAAAACGAAATCTTTTTCCGTAAAATCTTCTCTGGTAATAATTCTTCTTATGTTTCCATGTTAAAATGTCAAAAAGTATGTTGTGTCCGTGAATGTATTGTGTTCTATTCCGTTGACCCAACAAAAGGAAGTACCTTTTTGTTGGGTCAATTAACGAAAAATCAATTTCACTAATGTGCTTTGATTATCCTTTCTTTTTTAAATATTGTTGTAAATGAACAATAAATAACACAATATATTGAAATAAATAAAATATTAAATAACGTTATTATTTAATTAGAATAATATATCTTTGTCACGACAACATAACCGAAGTAATGTAAACTACAATACTAAAGTTGTAACAAGACAACAAGGATTGTGTCAAGCATACTACAGAAGTTGACCTCTGCCTGTGAGTAGAGCTGGTTTGCCTATCAGCGAGTTGAAGGAGCATTATATGCTCTGCTAGAGATAAGAGAGGCCTCAGAAATTCTCTCTTTCTTGGTCTCTGACACTAGATAGCGTTCACTATGCTACAGGCAACAACACAATTTACAAGGTTTGTCTTTCATCTTATTGATACAGCGATATAAATATTGTAGTTGTTAAACTTATTGAACAAACTTGATGTATCACGCGAGAAATGTTGAAAAGGTTGTAAACTAAATTACATTTAACTATATATTATTGTTTATACGGAGTTGTTTAGAAAGGAATTAAAATTATTTTTACCAATGGAATCAAACAAAATATTTTAAATTATTAGCACGACAGCTGGACTCGACTGGCAATAAATAATGTAGAATCAAAACAACAACTCAGGAGTATACAACAGAAGAGAAGAAATTGTACTTGCTCGAACCAGAATGGGCCACACACGAATATTTCATGACAGGACATAAACCAACTTGTGAAATATGCAATAGAGGATTTACCGTAAAAAAACTTACTAATGGAATGCAATAGGCGATACAAACTAAATATTCCACACGACATGAAAGAATTGTAAAAGGACAGGAGCCAGTACATAAACACAATACTCTCACACAACAATCAACTATACAATCCCATTTGAAGACATCAGCTAAATAACCAGTGGCTTTCTGGCATTTTACAGACATTTCCATACCTCTGTTTATAGGAATAAGTCAATTTAATTTCTTGTCACAATGCTGGATCATTACACCATACAAGTACAATCTTGAAAGAGTGAAATCGCCTAATAATAAATCCGGCGCTAAAGACCGAGATGTCGATGCACCGTAAAAAATAAAAAATAAATAAATAAAATAAATCTTTATTTGATATAAAACATTATCTCGCAAGTGTTATTTTCGAAGCACAGTCCTTCCGTCCCTTGTTACTGGGCTTTGATTGGCAGCACTCGTTAAGATAGTTATTACTGAAGCAGTGGTTAGGTATTCCTACATGAACATTATCTCGCTAGTGTTATATTCGAACCCCAGTCCTTCCGTCCCTTGTTACTGGGCTTTGATTGGCAGCACTCGTTAAGATAGTTATTACTGAAGCAGTGGTTAGGTATTCCTACATGAACATTATCTCGCAAGTGTTATATTCGAAGCACAGTCCTTCCGTCCCTTGTTACTGGGCTTTGATTGGTAGCACTCGTTAAGATAGTTATTACTGAAGGAGTGGTTAGGTATTCCTACATGAACATTATCTCGCAAGTGTTATATTCGAAGCACAGTCCTTCCGTCCCTTGTTACTGGGCTTTGATTGGCAGCACTCGTTAAGATAGTTATTACTGAAGCAGTGGTTAGGTATTCCTACATGAACATTATCTCGCTAGTGTTATATTCGAAGCACAGTCCTTCCGTCCCTTGTTACTGGGCTTTGATTGGCAGCACTCGTTAAGATAGTTATTGCTGAAGCAGTGGTTAGGTATTCCTACATGAACATTATCTCGCAAGTGTTATATTCGAAGCACAGTCCTTCCGTCCCTTGTTACTGGGCTTTGATTGGCAGCACTCGTTAAGATAGTTATTACTGAAGCAGTGGTTAGGTATTCCTACATGAACATTATCTCGCTAGTGTTATATTCGAAGCACAGTCCTTCCGTCCCTTGTTACTGGGCTTTGATTGGCAGCACTCGTTAAGATAGTTATTGCTGAAGCAGTGGTTAGGTATTCCTACATGAACATTATCTCGCTAGTGTTATATTCGAAGCACAGTCCTTCCGTCCCTTGTTACTGGGCTTTGATTGGCAGCACTCGTTAAGATAGTTATTACTGAAGCAGTGGTTAGGTATTCCTACATGAACATTATCTCGCTAGTGTTATATTCGAAGCACAGTCCTTCCGTCCCTTGTTACTGGGCTTTGATTGGCAGCACTCGTTAAGATAGTTATTACTGAAGCAGTGGTTAGGTATTCCTACATGAACATTATCTCGCTAGTGTTATATTCGAAGCACAGTCCTTCCGTCCCTTGTTACTGGGCTTTGATTGGCAGCACTCGTTAAGATAGTTATTGCTGAAGCAGTGGTTAGGTATTCCTACATGAACATTATCTCGCAAGTGTTATATTCGAAGCACAGTCCTTCCGTCCCTTGTTACTGGGCTTTGATTGGCAGCACTCGTTAAGATAGTTATTACTGAAGCAGAGGTTAGGTATTCCTACATGAACATTATCTCGCTAGTGTTATATTCGAAGCACAGTCCTTCCGTCCCTTGTTACTGGGCTTTGATTGGCAGCACTCGTTAAGATAGTTATTGCTGAAGCAGTGGTTAGGTATTCCTACATGAACATTATCTCGCTAGTGTTATATTCGAAGCACAGTCCTTCCGTCCCTTGTTACTGGGCTTTGATTGGCAGCACTCGTTAAGATAGTTATTACTGAAGCAGTGGTTAGGTATTCCTACATGAACATTATCTCGCTAGTGTTATATTCGAAGCACAGTCCTTCCGTCCCTTGTTACTGGGCTTTGATTGGCAGCACTCGTTAAGATAGTTATTACTGAAGCAGTGGTTAGGTATTCCTACATGAACATTATCTCGCTAGTGTTATATTCGAAGCACAGTCCTTCCGTCCCTTGTTACTGGGCTTTGATTGGCAGCACTCGTTAAGATAGTTATTACTGAAGCAGTGGTTAGGTATTCCTACATGAACATTATCTCGCTAGTGTTATATTCGAAGCACAGTCCTTCCGTCCCTTGTTACTGGGCTTTGATTGGCAGCACTCGTTAAGATAGTTATTGCTGAAGCAGTGGTTAGGTATTCCTACATGAACATTATCTCGCTAGTGTTATATTCGAAGCACAGTCCTTCCGTCCCTTGTTACTGGGCTTTGATTGGCAGCACTCGTTAAGATAGTTATTACTGAAGCAGTGGTTAGGTATTCCTACATGAACATTATCTCGCAAGTGTTATATTCGAAGCACAGTCCTTCCGTCCCTTGTTACTGGGCTTTGATTGGCAGCACTCGTTAAGATAGTTATTACTGAAGGAGTGGTTAGGTATTCCTACATGAACATTATCTCGTTAGTGTTATATTCGAAGCACAGTTCTTCCGTCCCTTGTTACTGGGCTTTGATTGGCAGCACTCGTTAAGATAGTTATTACTGAAGCAGTGGTTAGGTATTCCTACATGAACATTATCTCGCTAGTGTTATATTCGAAGCACAGTCCTTCCGTCCCTTGTTACTGGGCTTTGATTGGCAGCACTCGTTAAGATAGTTATTACTGAAGCAGTGGTTAGGTATTCCTACATGAACATTATCTCGCTAGTGTTATATTCGAAGCCCAGTCCTTCCGTCCCTTGTTACTGGGCTTTGATTGGCAGCACTCGTTAAGATAGTTATTGCTGAAGCAGTGGTTAGGTATTCCTACATGAACATTATCTCGCTAGTGTTATATTCGAAGCCCAGTCCTTCCGTCCCTTGTTACTGGGCTTTGATTGGCAGCACTCGTTAAGATAGTTATTACTGAAGCAGTGGTTAGGTATTCCTACATGAACATTATCTCGCTAGTGTTATATTCGAAGCCCAGTCCTTCCGTCCCTTGTTACTGGGCTTTGATTGGCAGCACTCGTTAAGATAGTTATTGCTGAAGCAGTGGTTAGGTATTCCTACATGAACATTATCTCGCTAGTGTTATATTCGAAGCACAGTCCTTCCGTCCCTTGTTACTGGGCTTTGATTGGCAGCACTCGTTAAGATAGTTATTACTGAAGCAGTGGTTAGGTATTCCTACATGAACATTATCTCGCAAGTGTTATATTCGAAGCACAGTCCTTCCGTCCCTTGTTACTGGGCTTTGATTGGCAGCACTCGTTAAGATAGTTATTACTGAAGGAGTGGTTAGGTATTCCTACATGAACATTATCTCGTTAGTGTTATATTCGAAGCACAGTTCTTCCGTCCCTTGTTACTGGGCTTTGATTGGCAGCACTCGTTAAGATAGTTATTACTGAAGCAGTGGTTAGGCATTCCTACATGAACATTATCTCGCTAGTGTTATATTCGAAGCACAGTCCTTCCGTCCCTTGTTACTGGGCTTTGATTGGCAGCACTCGTTAAGATAGTTATTACTGAAGCAGTGGTTAGGTATTCCTACATGAACATTATCTCGCTAGTGTTATATTCGAAGCCCAGTCCTTCCGTCCCTTGTTACTGGGCTTTGATTGGCAGCACTCGTTAAGATAGTTATTACTGAAGCAGTGGTTAGGTATTCCTACATGAACATTATCTCGCAAGTGTTATATTCGAAGCACAGTCCTTCCGTCCCTTGTTACTGGGCTTTGATTGGCAGCACTCGTTAAGATAGTCATTGCTGAAGCAGTGGTTAGGTATTCCTACATGAACATTATCTCGCTAGTGTTATATTCGAAGCACAGTCCTTCCGTCCCTTGTTACTGGGCTTTGATTGGCAGCACTCGTTAAGATAGTTATTACTGAAGGAGTGGTTAGGTATTCCTACATGAACATTATCTCGCTAGTGTTATATTCGAAGCACAGTCCTTCCGTCCCTTGTTACTGGGCTTTGATTGGCAGCACTCGTTAAGATAGTTATTGCTGAAGCAGTGGTTAGGTATTCCTACATGAACATTATCTCGCAAGTTTTATATTCGAAGCACAGTCCTTCCGTCCCTTGTTACTGGGCTTTGATTGGCAGCACTCGTTAAGATAGTCATTGCTGAAGCAGTGGTTAGGTATTCCTACATGAACATTATCTCGCTAGTGTTATATTCGAAGCACAGTCCTTCCGTCCCTTGTTACTGGGCTTTGATTGGCAGCACTCGTTAAGATAGTTATTACTGAAGGAGTGGTTAGGTATTCCTACATGAACATTATCTCGCTAGTGTTATATTCGAAGCACAGTCCTTCCGTCCCTTGTTACTGGGCTTTGATTGGCAGCACTCGTTAAGATAGTTATTACTGAAGCAGTGGTTAGGTATTCCTACATGAACATTATCTCGCAAGTGTTATATTCGAAGCACAGTCCTTCCGTCCCTTGTTACTGGGCTTTGATTGGCAGCACTCGTTAAGATAGTTATTACTGAAGCAGTGGTTAGGTATTCCTACATGAACATTATCTCGCAAGTGTTATATTCGAAGCACAGTCCTTCCGTCCCTTGTTACTGGGCTTTGATTGGCAGCACTCGTTAAGATAGTTATTACTGAAGGAGTGGTTAGGTATTCCTACATGAACATTATCTCGTTAGTGTTATATTCGAAGCACAGTTCTTCCGTCCCTTGTTACTGGGCTTTGATTGGCAGCACTCGTTAAGATAGTTATTACTGAAGCAGTGGTTAGGTATTCCTACATGAACATTATCTCGCTAGTGTTATATTCGAAGCACAGTCCTTCCGTCCCTTGTTACTGGGCTTTGATTGGCAGCACTCGTTAAGATAGTTATTACTGAAGCAGTGGTTAGGTATTCCTACATGAACATTATCTCGCTAGTGTTATATTCGAAGCCCAGTCCTTCCGTCCCTTGTTACTGGGCTTTGATTGGCAGCACTCGTTAAGATAGTTATTACTGAAGCAGTGGTTAGGTATTCCTACATGAACATTATCTCGCAAGTGTTATATTCGAAGCACAGTCCTTCCGTCCCTTGTTACTGGGCTTTGATTGGCAGCACTCGTTAAGATAGTCATTGCTGAAGCAGTGGTTAGGTATTCCTACATGAACATTATCTCGCTAGTGTTATATTCGAAGCACAGTCCTTCCGTCCCTTGTTACTGGGCTTTGATTGGCAGCACTCGTTAAGATAGTTATTGCTGAAGCAGTGGTTAGGTATTCCTACATGAACATTATCTCGCTAGTGTTATATTCGAAGCACAGTCCTTCCGTCCCTTGTTACTGGGCTTTGATTGGCAGCACTCGTTAAGATAGTTATTGCTGAAGCAGTGGTTAGGTATTCCTACATGAACATTATCTCGCAAGTTTTATATTCGAAGCACAGTCCTTCCGTCCCTTGTTACTGGGCTTTGATTGGCAGCACTCGTTAAGATAGTCATTGCTGAAGCAGTGGTTAGGTATTCCTACATGAACATTATCTCGCTAGTGTTATATTCGAAGCACAGTCCTTCCGTCCCTTGTTACTGGGCTTTGATTGGCAGCACTCGTTAAGATAGTTATTGCTGAAGCAGTGGTTAGGTATTCCTACATGAACATTATCTCGCTAGTGTTGTATTCGAAGCACAGTCCTTCCGTCCCTTGTTACTGGGCTTTGATTGGCAGCACTCGTTAAGATAGTTATTGCTGAAGCAGTGGTTAGGTATTCCTACATGAACATGAAGCACCGTAGCCAAATAAGCATGTCACCTGAGTGACAACCAGGGGTTTATAAGTTAAAATCTACGCCGAACAAGATAGCTTATCTGAACAAATGTAGATTAGGAAATTATTGTATTTTTTTTTTTTGGTACATTTCGCCATAAAACAATAAAAACGTAAATAAAAGTCCCCCAATTATTTATTAAAAACGTTGTATTTCCGAATTCTACAAAGATTTATCAGTATTTATGGGAATGAAAGGTTTATTTTTGCCTAAAGTGTTCTAATAGGATAGTGTGAATGGCTTCCTATTGCAAAGAAAGGAAGCCATACAAGCAAGACGATTTTTCAGAGTCTAATACACTTGTAATACAAAATCAGGTAGCAATGACGACATGTTTTGACCTGGCCTTAAAATACCAAATAAGCTATATTACTTAAAAAGCCTAATTTATTTGTAATCATCTAATTGGATATTTTTTTAATGGCACATCCGCATCTAGGCCAATATCGCCGGGCTATCTACAGGTTGCCGTCCTTCTTAAACTCCATGGCGGAGCAGGATATTCTTTCAACGGGCCATAAATGCAAGAACTTAATCTGCTCTAGGCGGGAATTGAACACGCATCTTCTGCTTGAGATTCCTTGGTGCTAGGGGGGAAAGCCCCTCAAATTGGCTATTATAATTTGAACGACAGATTTTATTCATTTTAATATGTATAACTGTGCTTTTCAATAGTTATGCTTACAGTTATTCTACTTAATAATTTCTTTATCACTCTAGTTTTTTCAATGTTTATTTTTTTTAATTATTATTTTTTGATTCTTTTAAGAATTCAGATAGAACCTATTATAAAATCATGGAACTCCAGCTACAGATGGTTTCGGAGAGAAGAAGTAGTTATTTGAAGACTTCGAATTGGACATTCATTATCAATCTACTGTTCCTTATTGGCAAAACAAGTCATAAAACGCAATACTATTTTATCTTTAAAACACTCATTAAAGAACTGCAGTAAACGAAAAAACTTAAACGTACCAGATGACATGAATAAACAGTTAACGAATGGTAGACAATGCCTTATGATAGCTACAATCTTATGAAATAAAACATAGAACACTATTTTTAAAAAAATAATATTTTATATGAACAAAAGATTTAAAATTTTAGATTTTTCATTACATATATCTAATTTTTATTTAGAATTTTATAGTAATTCTTTTTGTTTTCCCATTTTACGTTTCATTTTAAAAATTGTACTTATGTTTTGTTTGCTTTCTACAGGTTTAATAGAGCAAAACGCCAATACAGTGATCTATTAAAATCAAATAAATAAAATTCAAAATTTTCTTATTGTTTCACGCAACCTACAAGAGAAAGACTATTTACCAATAAAAACTTATTCGGTATTGCTCTAATGATTCAAAAGAATACTTTCAAGTAATCTATTCAATAGATGGCATCTTTGTCTGGCACGTGCGTATCTTTTGCCATAATAATATTGTCTTATATTGCCATAATATGTATACTATTGTTGTAAAATATAAAAGCTATTCTCCCAGCTTCTTCTATGAAATATTTGTTTACAGTTGATCTAATATATTCCGAGAATAGCATTCCCTGGCCTGATTCATTCATATCAATTTACATTTAGAAGGAAAACAATATGTTTTCAAATCTTGATTGTATTTCTGTAGATTGAAGAGGTTTCAGACTAAAAATATACCATAACAATATGAATAAACAAATCAAAAGATAATAAGGAACTCTTGAAATATTGATTATGCTTGAATAGAAAGAAATTGAGTACAATGGTCTCATCAAGGACTTGAGGTACAATGGTTTTCATCATGTTCACTTGACATAAAGGATGCGGTGGCCGGGAGAGAGGAACAAGATGGCAGCGTTTCCTTTGGCTTCCTAGCCACAATGGACAACAGGGGGATGATATCTCAGAGGTTCTTTGTTGCGTGTCAGCTGGGTTGTCCTATTGATATATACATTAATTAAACGAATTCTAAAAAAAGAGATCCTTAAAAGTGTTATAAATATTATTTCCTGACTGCTAGTCATGAACTTTTATTAATAAAT
Source organism: Gonocerus acuteangulatus (assembly GCA_946811695.1). Classification (NCBI taxonomy): domain Eukaryota; kingdom Metazoa; phylum Arthropoda; class Insecta; order Hemiptera; family Coreidae; genus Gonocerus; species Gonocerus acuteangulatus. The sequence continues at coordinate 49,766,750 of OX328129.1, forward strand.
TTAATAAATGAAAACCAAAATATTTTGAAAATTTCCGTTCAGCTTAATAATTTAGTTGTATATAACAATATTTATTGGGGTACCCCGTGGTCTAGTGGCTAGCGCGCTAGATTCATAAGCGGGAGATGGTGGGTTCGATCCCCACCGGCGCCAGAAATTTTCTCATCTCAGGGCTCGCTGAGAAAATTCCTGGCTGCACCCTGGACGTCGCCGCTAATGGCCAAGATTTGTGTCGATGCGCCGTAAAAAAAAACAATATTTATTTTGAACACGAATTAAATAAAAATGAAGCAGTCTTAAAAACAGAAATACATATTTCTGTAGAATGCAGTTTAACAATTCTTACGAATTATTGAGGGACAGCAGCCAGTAAAAAAACACAATACTTTCTTACTTGCAGGACACTAAAATACACACTCACATTTGAAGACATCTGCTGAATAACCAGAGGCTTCCAGGCATTTACAAAACTCAATTTAAAAAAAAAAATATGAATTAAATACCCATCTTTATGATGGTTCATTAGACCATACAGGTACTACCTTTAATGAGTGAAATCGCAGTAGATGCGAATCACTTATCAATAAATAACAATTCTTAATGCTTTACAATGATAAAAAGTGTTGACAAATAGATGTTTGTTAAATTTAGTAAGTTTCAATTATATGATTTAAACTAATCAAACTGGAATTTGTAAGGTGGTGAGGCCACTCCGATTTATTTATTGTAGTCAGTAATAATGGCAAACCAAACATATTAATGACAATAAGTTGAGATTATTTTATAATTTTATAAAATAAGATTCAGTATTTTATATTATTTTTGTTATTTTGTTCGATACAATTACTGTTTTTTTTTTTTGTAGTAGTCTTTATTTATCATTGTATATTTGTGCATTACATACCTAGAATCCCTGAAATTGTAACTGTATCTTATAAAATCCAGGACATTTAATTGAACCAATTAAATTCAACTTAATTTTATAATTTGGTTATTATTATTTTTAAAAGACAATTATCTGTGTTTATTAAGAGTTTTACTCCTAAAAATACAGGTAATTATACTAAGGATTGAAATTTAGAAGCAAGTATATACTTAAACATTTTGAGGAACCGAGCATAATTTTTATCATTTTCTGTTAGACATACTTGAAGAGATCCTTGATCAAGGATTAGTGTAAAAATGTTTCCCCTTCGAGATTGAAACTAATATCAGTTTCAAGCCTATGGTTATTTTGAGGAATCTTCTTCACATCCAATTCCCAAAAATATTTCTTGAGCAGAAGTGGAATGCAGATCGTAACTTTTCTGAACATTAAATACAAATCAGAATTGAATGAATTATAGTGGAAACTATATTTTAAATTATTATTACCATTATTATTTAATTTAATTGTAGCTATTCAGTTCAAAATTTTAAACAAATATGCCTGATATTGCTCTCAAGACACGTTAACATAACTGAAACACAAGCATTGGCAGACAAGCCCAGTTAGCAACCACACTACAGAATATAGAAACATATGCGACACAGTATTAAGTATTTTATGAAATAAATCGTTATGAAACATAGCGTAGATTAGATTTTAGAAAACACGGTGCCCGGCTAACCGAGGAACCGCACCGAGGCCTACAAGAACTATTGTGCCACCCGACGGGTCGTTCTGTTACAATGCCAGACCCGTATCAGAGATGAACTTCCTTAAAGTTGTGATGTTCAGCTCCGGTGTCCTCCTTGGATCATCAATTATCGCAGTCCCGAAGTGCAGATACCTCTTGGCTGCCAGCGTCGTGCATCTGCATACAATATGGTGTGGGGTCTCGTCGTCCTCAGAGCACAATCTGCACCATGTTGTATTGGTGAGTCCCATGGAGTAGAGGTGTCTCCGTAGTTTGCAGTGCCCTGTAAGTAGGGCCGTCAGTAGTTTCACCTTGCTTCTACATAGATTAAGCAGTGAATCCGTTCTTTTCTTATCCGCAAAGACCATAAATTGCTTTGCCTGTCTCTGGGTAGCACTTCTGCTCCATTTCCTCTTGTGTTCAGCTTCAGCTCACCTACGGATGCTCAATCTGGAAACAGCCGGTGCAATTCCACATATTGGCTCTCGTGAGAGAGATATCGTGGATGCTCCTATGTTAGGCCAATTCATCAGCCTTCTCATTTCCAGGTATGCCAGAGTGCCCTGGTACCCACTCTAGTTTAACCCCGTTTTTCCGGCCTAGATTATTCAGGCTATCCTTACACTCCTGTACTACCTTAGATTGTATTCTGTTTGCAGCTAATGCCCTTATAGCAGCTTGGCTGTCCGAGAATATAGTAAAGCGTTTGTCTCTAGGGCTTCCGCTGTTCATGATGTCCGCACACATATTTATGGCCAATACCTCAGCTTGGAACACTGTAGCATAATTGCCCAGTGGTATGTTGAGACTGTGTGTGGCATCAGGATATCGTAATCCACACCCCTGCTCCTGTAACTAATTCAGTTTTTGAGCCGTCGGTAAATCCATAGCTGTCTACCCGGCTTTGTATCATTTTATGTCCTATCGCCTCCTCTCTTGTTTTGATTTTTATAACAAAATTTAAGCTGAAGGTTATCAGGTCTTGGTAGTCCGAAGGCATGCAGAGAATTGGTTCCTGCAGATTCCTCCGGATAATATCACAGTGTGCACTAAACGTTGGACATGGTTTCTGTCCCAATATACTGAACCTATATGCCGTATGTCTAGCTGTTTCTTCAATAAAAATCTCTTTTGGTCTTAGTTTAAGCAGGATCTCCATAGCCCCCTTGGGGGTGGAGCCCAAACATATCGTACCTTCACGCCATAAACCCCCCCCAAAAAAAAACCGTACACCTTGGTATTCGCTAAATTGTATCCCATATAGGGACTACTATATGGCCACTTACTAAATAGCCCAGTTTCATTATTGAAGTGGAAACCTCGGGTTCATTTTACAAATTGTGGCAAGCTATGGAATCTTGACATAATGAAGGGCAATCAATCAATGATTACAGGATAATCCTTATAATAGCAGCCACTCTATTTTATTAGAAGCTATTGTTTTATGTAGTTGTGGTGTATATACAAACTATTTTTGTAATAGGATAGGTCTTTATATAGGATTTATGATTGTTTTCCAATGCATTTTTTAAGAAATTTCAACTTCCTTTGCATTCAAGAATTTATATTCGTTTTGAGATTGTTTTTTCTTCATTTTCTGAAATATTTTTCTCCGAATTACGAGATTCAAATGAAATGTGAGGCGCACCTATTCTCAAAAAATATAAAAGATATATCTGGATATAATAGTCCGAGAGCCAGCAACGCACTTTTCACGAAGTGTTTTATGCATCTTGAAATTTTGCTATAAGGTACATCTTGGATATATAAGAAGGTATATAAGTGCTTCCTGGACATACCTTGGAACACCAGGTACTGCGCATAGGGGAAAGGTACAAAAAAATATTTCCAAAAAATAGAGTTATGTTCAGAAGCCAACTATCTTTAATGTAAAATTAAGACAATTTTACAATGAATAATAAATATGGCCGATACTTTTAAGGGGTATAACATGTAAAAAAAAAAAAAAAAAAAATTTTATTCTAATATTAAATGAGTTTTTTCGCGCTGCCATTAAAACTGGAACAGCTGTACAAGATCATGTGAGCAAGAACCAATGAGAGCACAGAAAACAGCCTACACTGCGCGGTCGTCTCATGCACTGTTACGGTTACGCGCAGTGTATTGCAGTCTATCATAGACAACATCTATTTTTATATTTCCTGATAATTAAACCCCACAAAAGTGTCTGCCCTTTTGCAATTATTTTCAAATATGTTTATTGAAGACGCTGTTTAAATCGCAGCGTGAATAAAGCACTTCATTTAATATTAAAAATAAAAACTAGGTACATTGTTTTTTTTGTTTTTTTTTTAAATTGACATTTTAACCCCCTTAAAAGTGCCTGCCTTATTTATTATTACTTTTAAAATTGCCTTAATTTGTAATTTTTTTCATTAATAATAGTTGGATTCTGAACAAAACACTATTTTTAGGCAATATTGTTTTGCACCTTTCGCCTATGCCCCGCAGTACCTGGTGTTCCAAGGTATGTCCAGGAAACACATACTTACCATCTTATCTACCCAAGAGGTATACTATAGCAAAATTTCAGGGTGCATAAAACACTTCATGAAGCACAGCCAGCTCTCCGACTATAAGTATTCCTTCGAGATGTGTACTACCCAATTGTTTGTTTCAGGGATTTTTCGTTAAATACCCGCATCTATAAAGCCGGGTTCACAAGCTCATGCAATTTGTGGAAACTGGTTTCCGCAAGCTAACTTGTGCATAAAAACTGCGATAACAGATAATATCGTTACAGCATTTCCTTTTTGAATAATGGCAAATTCTGGCCAACGGCCATAGCCACGTTGAATACACCGGTTCCCGTAGATCACCGAAGTGAAGCAACGTCGGGCGTGGTCGGTACCTGAATGGGTGACCGACCACGTGCTGTTGGCATTATAAAAGGGTGGCAACCTGTAGATAGCCCGGCGCTAATGGCCAAGTTGTAGATGCGCCTTAAAAAAAATAAAATATATAAATGGCAAATTCTATGAGCTAGAGAAGCCGCCTTAATTTTAAATAAAGTAGTAAATATATTAACATATGATAAATTAGACATTACTATTTTAGTTATATTGGTACGCGATAGATTAATTTTTATCGCGGTTTTGTTTAACTTTCCGTGTAAAACACACACTTCTAAACTTGTCAAGAAAAAAAGGCTTACATGCGTTATGTCATTTGTATGAACTACTATCACACTCACATAATGAAATAGAATTATATTAAGACCACACAATTACATGAGTCGGTCAGAAAGTCTGTACGGTTTTTCTTTTGCTGGTACGTCTTTCTCATATTCCGCTGAAGAAGAAGTACAGTTTTCTTCCTAGTTTATTTTAACAAATTTTTTGTACCTCAGCAATATGGACATATAAAACTTTGTCATTTTCTAGAAGGCCTTAATGCTAGCACTTATGACTTGTAAAATTTATGGACATGGTGACGTAAAAGAAAGTTTGGTGCAAAAATGTTTTGTGCGATTTTCTGATGGAAATCTATACAAAGCAATTTATCAACCATAGGATTTTTGCAGATCACCATTGCTTGGGAGCACGTCAGTTAATAATAATAATAACACGAGAGTAACTGAGTTGGCACCTAATACTTAACGGGAGAGTAAACTTGGACCTTCTGTAGTTGATCCAATAGCGTCCACAGGGTCTGATTGGAGTTTGGCATCCTTTGAACTTGGACAGTTTACAGAGCCACCTCTGTCATCAATGTGCTTAGCGTGGTTTGTAGGAAGCAGCTTTGATGAACCGACTAAACAGTGTTACCTTGCAGTGCTTAATCTTCCTAAATTCTACAAACCTTTTAATCGGAATACCATAAAAGCCAAAAGGTTATTAACCCTCCGTTAGTGGCGCGCACCTGAGAGGTGCATAATTTTTTTAATTTTCCTATCACCGTTGAAAGCCTTGTGTTGGCGGGCTCTGCGCTTTAGTATCTTCCGGATTCCCGTTTTTCCACCGGCCAGTCGCATTGACGCATTTTTGTGAGCTCATCATTGTCAGTGGCTGCCCTCGTCAACTCTCAGGTGCTGCGCCACAACTCGCGTAAGTTTTACAGATATAAGATAATTATAGTTTTCGTTCTCTATCTTACTATGCTATCATCTATGAGTATGTGGGTGAGTTTATTTGATCGTAGAATAAACGAGAGGAGTAAAAATTGGTCTTCAACTGCTAGTTACTTTTGTTTTATATTCATATTTTATATACATATCTTATATTTTATTGACATATTTCATGTTCACATTTTACAGATTTAGACATGTTTCATGTATATAGGATAGCCTGATATGTAACATATGTTATATATTTTAACATATAGTGCATTACGATTCCACTAACAGTACCTAGTAATAGTGTAGTCATGAAACATGATCCTTTTTTTAAAAGAATCAGAAATTTGGCACTTATAGCCAAACAACAGCAATGCAATAGCAATAACAGCAGAGTGTTTTTAAGTATGGCCGGGTTTAGACGTAAACATGGATTGATTATTCAATTGGATTGATTTCATATTTTATATCAATATTTTATTTCATATCGAACATGATATGATTTTATTTAAACGATGGTTTCCTATGTCTCCTGCAAAAGCAAAAGTGTTGCTTTGTTATAAAATCTGCAGTTTATTACTATTTCTCTCAAATAGCAATGTAATCACGTTGCTGAGGCACATTTTCCCGCGCGAAATAGGGTTTGCACCTGTGAGGTGTAGCGCCACTATGGATGTCCCTAAAAGGGGCGCCACTACTGGAAGGTTAAGACAAAGTAAAAGAGCTATGTCATTGTGTTTTTAATGATGTAATTTTTAAAAGTTTATTTTTGAATGTTGTAATCTTGAAATTTAAGGAGAAAATCGCCTAGTTGCGGAGCTCCTAAAATAAAATAATAATAATAAAATAAAAAAAAATCAGTCCCGTATCAGGCCACGAGGGCCCTGAGGGGCAGATACTATAGAGGTATCTGATTCATGATCATACGACACACTAGGGAGATAGTGCGGTCAGTACTATGCTCCGGCCGCCTGATTTTCCCCTTGGCCGCTTCGACTGCTGGAGTCATTAGCACCCAAGGTACCCATTATTAAATTAATTAAAGGCTGGGTCGGCCTAGGGACGGTCAGGGAGGCCGAATTCAACCCATGAACGAAGACACTAGAAGAAAAAATCGTTAGTGCTTGCTCGGGATTTGAACTGAGGCCTCCAAGCTTATTAGTCCAGTGCTCTACCACTGAGCTAACCTCGCCCCCTAAAATAATAATAATTACCTGATAATCATTGAATAAATGAAAAATTAAATCTACATAAATTACTAATTTAAAAAAAAGCCCTGTAAATATTACACCTAAGCTATAAATATAATAGATAATCGGTGCAAATGACCTTGGCAGTAGATGCACCAAAAAAAAAAAAAATAGATAATCATTGTTGGTTTATCTACTCTGCGCCTTGTATTGCAATAAGATTGTATCTTGTCAGATACAATTCTGTCTCTAGTCCGACTTTGATAGTTTTTGGTTTCTTTGGATGAATTAACTTGTAATAATGTTATAGTTAGTAGCGTACACGAAAATGAAACAAGAATATCTTGGTTTCATTAATATATTACTTTATTGTGAATTAATTCGGTTTATTGCGAATATGACATTAGCGAAACCGTTTATTGACATTAATTATTTCCTAAAATCTCTATCTCTCTCTCTCTCTCTCTCTCTCTCTCTTTTAAATTATAATTAAATTCCTTGACGGTTGACCTTTACGATGAGAACCTTGATTAGAGATAGAGACAAGAAATGTCCAATTAAGGGTGATGCTTGATAGGGTGTGATCAGGTAGGAAGAAAAAGGTTCTTCTGCGACCTCTTCATCCAGTGATCAATTACTTCAGAAGAACATCTGTAGAAGAGGCCCCGTCTTTAGTGGTCTCGTTAATTCAATGGAAAAGCCTTTTTGCCACCCTCATACATTGTTTTATTTTATCCTTTGAAGTAAAAGATAAAAAGAGAAGAAAACTCCTCTTTTTTTCCGAGAGAGAGACCATTTGTGCACTTAGGGATTTGAACCTTTGAACTTCAATTTTTAGTATTTAATTATTCTAATTTAAAAGGGATGAAGATTAAAGTGGACTTCTGATTTCCCTGGACAAAGTTTTTTAAATAAACGAAGCCTAATTCTACAAACATATAAAACATGTTTGGATGGCAAATTCAGTTTACATCATTAAAATTAATTGTAACCTTATAAAAAAGGTTTACATTCATTTTCTATTTTAGATATTTTAGAATATTATCGATTAGATTACTGTGCTCAGTTTCATGAATTTCCCATTTCACTGTCCCAAATAGGCCACCCAAGTCAATGCTCCGTAAAAAAATAAATAAGAAATTAAAACATCACTAATCGAAGCGACACCATAACTGCCATAAACGTTAATATGAGCCTTAATTATTCTTTTATACAATTTGATATGTTCTTCAAGGAACGGGGGAGTTCTTTATCTTCTTTCAAAAGAACACTCTACCCAATTAACATTTATATGCCTTTTTCTCTTTAAGACCTTACATTACATATCTACTTATAATTGTACACGAGCGTAAAAGATAAGTTAGTTTTACTTTTATAAGAAGTAAATAAATCCAGTAAGACATAGTTAATGTATCTTTCAGTCATGTAATCATTCCTGTCCTTAATAACAGTTCTTTATCACAACAGAGCATAACTAAGGACTCACTTAGTTCTGTAAAAGTATAGCCGAAAAAACTTGCTATTCAAAGAATACATAGAATAATAAAAATCAGCTACAAAAATCTTAACAGTCGAACCATTTCGTCAAGACTTTATGCTACAAGCCAGAAATCAAATCTTCAAATTAATGGAAAAATAATAAGACAAGATTCTAGAATAAAAATTAATTACGGCATTTTAAGTGGAAGGAAAGCAGTGATTCCTCGCTAGACTTAGAATTGGACACAAACCAATAACCCACATGTTCTTTTTGGCTAAAACTAAAAAATCTGAATGGAAATGTAGAACATGTAATACTGAAAAAACGCTGTAACGCGTTATAAGAGGAGTCACCAAAGCCTAAATAAAATACAACATAACATACAAAAACAATGAACTTTCATAACATAATATAACTTAGGTTATTTTAGGTTATTCGCCCCCCCCCCCCTCCCTTCTCTTCAGATATTGATGTCATAATTGAGACTCAATTTCTAAAATTTAATTTTAAGTAATTAACGTCCTGTTATTTATAAATTAAATTTTTGGGGAGACAGCGCACTTTTCTCTGGGAAAGATAACAACCAATTCCAAAAAAAATAATATTTCTTAATCATCCTATTTACTTTACTAGATTTTACCTTTTTCTTTCAAAATTATTTTATTTTTTTTTTTAGTTCTAGATCAAAAATTGTCGCCTGAAGACTATCACTCTTAAAAAAAGAGTGTTTCCGTTCGACAGCACCGCAATTTTTTTTTCTCAAAAAATTAACACTTCTTTTTAGTTACTTTAGCATCCTATATAAAAAATATGACAAAGAATTTAAAAAAATGGATTTATTTGTTATTCATAAATAGGAGAAAATTACTTTGATTTTGAATACACAATGTATAGTATTAACCCTTAAGTAACATTCGATTTGTAATGTAAATGTTGTAATATACTATTAATGATATTTAGAAAGTTTAGCAGCAGTGAACATAACGTCACTTACATCTAGATGAGCGAACAATAAGCATATGAAATATAGATTTACATCGCACGGTAGACCTGCTCAGGAATCTTATAGGGACAAAAAAAAACTTAATTCACCCTAGAGAGTATTTGGCATCTCCGGTCCTGTCCTCTAAATTGGCACGGTGCCGGGAGAACACGTTTTCGAATAAAGGCTGCCGAAGTATTTTCTTCTAGTACTGCTTTTTTGGAAACATTGTGGTGAATCACAAAAAAAAAGTGAAAAAACGGCTATATCCTAAATCAGCAAAATGGAACTATCTAATATTCCACCATGTGTCGATTGCCCAGTTTCGTTTTTAGTTATTTATAAACTATGCAATTAGCATATTCCGAAGAAATGTAGCTATTGATATTGTACTTGTGAAAGCATATTTTTAGATTGTCTCAAATCTTCATAGATATTACCTACAAGACTGAGATTCAATCCAGAATAAAAGTTATTGTTTAATCAGACTTTATTAATAAATATAAAATAGCGCAGCTACTTTTGTTCATTATGTACTTATTTAGATTACATTAGTTTATCATATTCTTCAACGACACAACCACATTGCAGAGAAATGTTCCTAGTTATGCTGACTCTGCCTGGCGGACTTTTTGATTTTCCGATTTCTTGATAAATTGATATGAAACGAATGATATGAAATATATATTTAAAAATTCGAGATAAATATTTATGGATTGGTTTTTACTATTGATAATAAAGCCTTCAATGTGTGATCTAAGTACTGCTTATGTTTTTGTAGGTTTTGTTATTTGAAGACATATATATTTATCTTTTTCAAGAATGTTCTTGTCATCTGTATATTCAAGAATTACACACCAACACAAAAAAAAAAAAAATAAAATAAAAGTCCGGACCCAGAGACCAGACCATGTTTACTTTATGTTTTTGGAGTCGCTGAATCCGAATCCGGGGTCAGAAAAACCCCAGCACTTTTTTTATAAGCCCCACCCCGCAAAACTCATAATTTAGGATATTTTACACAATAATATTTTTATTCAAGTTGTTAATCAAAACGAACGACTATTTCCTTTTAAGCCCTTTTTAAGAATCTCCCAATATGAGACCTCATGGAACTCGATTGGTCCATTTAGGGCGAAGTTACAGTCCTTTAAATATATGACTTTTCTAAAAAAAATCGCGTTTTTGGTTATATTTTTGTATTTAATATGTTTTCTAATGCATAAAATCTTTGAGTTTTTACACAAAAATTGACATAAGGCCTTTGGAGGTAATTTCTTAACTGATGCAATCCTTAAAATCCCAAAATACAACCCCTATAAAATCTTCCTATATTTTATTCGAGCAATGCATCAATTGAAGTAAATTATGTTATAAACGACCTAAAATAAATTAATTAAGCTTCTATTTTTGAACTAATTTTTTATAAATTTGCCTACATGTTAATTAAAGTGTCCTCTATGCATTGGAAAAAGATAGGACCCTCCAAGCGGTATTCGTATTCGCGATATTGTCCCTCAACGATCCACTTTATAACACGGGAGACAGAGGCAGGGTGCATCGATGTTTACTTAATAAAAAAGCGAGTTTGCTTAGCATTTTTCTAGAAAACTAGTGTATGATACATAATAGCAAACCTAATCTTACTGACAGAAGTTTTAATAGGGCAAGCTGTACTTGTTTTCGGGATATAAACACTCGAAGTGTAAATCTCTTGTTGTCAGAATATCTCACTCAGCACATTTCACTGCTGGCAATGTACGCCCTGGATACAGCCAAACATGATAAAGATAAGGGATGTATACAGCATCAAAAGGAACTGATGAGAGGCATAGTTAAAAAAAATAATTATGTGGGAGGAAATAAAGCCCAACGTTTAAGGTACCTAATACTCTGCAGTAGTTTTAAATTTGGGGCGTTGCAAATAAATCTCTATGTTAAGATATTATTTGGTGATATCATGGAAGAAAACTATCTTACTCATATCAATGCACAAAACAAAATCCCCAAAAACAATATGTCTCAATGTATGACAAAGATAGCAGTAAAATATGCCAGGCCTACATACAGCTATACTAACAAAGTCCAATTAAAACTTCTGTCAGTAAGATTATTTAGGTTTGCTATTATGTATCATATACTGGTTTCCAATCAAAATGGTAAGCAAACTCACTTTTTTATTAAGTAAACATGAATACGCCCGGTCTCTGTCTCCCGTGTTGTCGTTGAGGGACAATATCTCGAATACGAATACCGCTTGGAGGGTCCTATCATTTTCCAATGCATAGAGGAAACTTGAATTAACTTTTAGGCAAATTTATAAAAAATTAGTTCAAAAATATTCTGACAACAAGAGATTTACACTTCGAGTGTTTATATCCCGGAAACAAGTACAGCTTGCCCTATTAAAACTTCTGTCAGTAAGATTAGGTTTGCTATTATGTATCATACACTAGTTTTCTAGAAAAATGCTAAGCAAACTCGCTTTTTTATTAAGTAAACATCGATGCACCCTGCCTCTGTCTCCCGTGTTATAAAGTGGATCGTTGAGGGACAATATCGCGAATACGAATACCGCTTGGAGGGTCCTATCTTTTTCCAATGCATAGAGGACACTTTAATTAACATGTAGGCAAATTTATAAAAAATAGTTCGAAAATGGAAGCTTAATTAATTTATTTTAGGTCTTTTATTTAATTTACTTCAATTGATACATTGCTCGAATAAAATCTGGGGAGATTTTATAGGGGTTGTATTTTGGGATTTTAAGGATTGCATCAGTTGAGAAATTACCTCCAAAGGCCTTATGTCAATATTTGTGTGGAAAAACTCAAAGATTTTATGCATTAGAAAACATATTAAATACAAAAATATAACCAAAAACGCGAATTTGTTAGAAAATTCATATATTTAAAGGACTGTAACTTCGCCCTAAATGGACCAATCGCGTTCCATGAGGTCTCATATTGGGAGATTTTTAAAAAGGGCTTAAAAGGAAATAGTCGTTCGTTTTGATTAACAACTTGAATAAAAATATTATTGTGTAAAATATCCTAAATTATGAGTTTTGCGGGGTGGGGCTTATACAAAAAGTGCAGGGGTTTTTCTAACCCCGGATTCGCATTCAGCGACCTCAAAAAAAAATAGCATTTGTGTGCCTGTGTGACTATAATTATACGAACCTATTTTCTTAGTGACATTCACTTCTTGAGGTCGAAATTAGTTTATTCTCGGGAGCCAACTTCCCGAGAACGAACTGAATTATTCATGACTTTTTAGCATACAATTTTTGTATATTTAAATATAAGAGCGAGGTTAGCAGGAGAAATTGTTCAATTTTTGGCACTCTGTTTTCACTTTCAAGATCTGAAGTTCAGTGATAAAAAGACCTGTTGGACAAAGACTCCACAAAATAATGACCGACTATTTTAATTTACGTTTCCCCCGTGACCAACAGATTATTTTTTTTTTTTTACGATGAGATAGTGAGATTCACCGTTGAGGTGATAAGAAGTCAAGGAACGGTTGGGAGACGGCTAAGTGGCAGATTTTTAGAAAGATTTTAACCGTTTTTGCATACTCTTTGGCAGCCTTCTTCGGCAATAAATGCCTTTGGATGGAGGAAGACCATGATAACTTTTGACCATAAATATTTTTCTAACTTGGCTTTCCGGCAAAAATTATAAATGGCAACAGTATTTCTTTCCTTAAATGGCTCGTGATTGAATTTGGCTGTAAGCCAGGTTACATTGTTCATAAGCTTTTAGTCCCCTCGGTGTTATGAATCTTTTCCGTTACGTTTATTTATATTAATCAAATGCTGTTGGAATGAAATACGGTTCTTAAACCTTATCACTACCGACGAACAGTGCGGCGAGTGACAGAGTAAGCCGGACATTCATTAATATCTCCGGTTCTACTGGTCCTAGAGTATTACTTCTGGTATCATTTTAAAGCGTATCCAATACTCTATTCAACTAAGTCATCAGCAATTTTTAAACAATTTCGCCACTTGTTATATAACATGTAGGACGAATTTCTAATGTGTTCATACATATTATGTATCTCTTGCTAAATAGATATTATGATTTTTAAGCACATAATATCAACATATGTTAAATGAAGTTTTTCTTTTTTAATGAAATTCAGGTTCACAAACACAAAAACTAAAACTATAAACAAAAATATATCTAGAAGTAAAATTTGTCAACAATCGATGTGTTTAATTTAATAGATGGTTTTAAGCTGGAAGAATAAATAATGCATATTTCTAAAATTTTAAATATATTTTTCATCTTTAAATTAGAAAATCTTTTGGTTCTGGAGGTAATGTTTCTAAATAGTGGCGATAATTCGTTTTATATTTGATAATAAAGGGTCTGAATTAATTAATTAATGAATTTAATTAATAAATAAAATTAATTGAAACGTTTTGATTGTGGTACGGGATGAGATTTTCAATTTTTTTTTTTTTAATGTCACCAACGAAACTAGTTATATTATCTTTACATTCCTTTGTGAATTCAAACTGTACCTATGGGTTCATTATCGACATTAAATATTATTATTGACACCACACTGCTTACAAATACAGCTGAATTGTGGAACTTTCCATTGTGTCGAGGTTCCAGACAAGAGACTGACTGATTCCTAGGAGGAAAGGAAGGAGCCACTAATTGGATTAATAAAGCCGCGCAGGTATCAACAGAAGAATAAAATATCTACTGAATAGGCAAGTTTAGGCAAGATCTGACAACGCTGTAAATTATACAATATACTCCTAAAAGGGTGCCAAGTCGATTTTTTGGGGGCAAATACCGGCGATTTGCGAAATCAATTAAATAAAAAAATTTCTTCTTGACGTAAAAAAAAAGAAATTAGGTGAATTTTTAAAATTCTTTTTTGCCAGTTTTTGATTAATTATAATACCCTTAATGTGTACTGGAAGCAAAAATAATTTATAAAATAAAATAAGAGCACACAGCCAATTTAATAAGCTAAGGTGTTTTTCGACATAGCAATTATAACCAGGCATTATGTAAATACCAATGCAATAATATGGCTAAAAATCAATTTTCTCAATATAAAAATGGTTATTTGTTACTAACAGTGCAATCACAATGCCAAATTAAAAAGTTAATTTTTTCCCCCAATGTCCAACATTACAGTGGGATCGCCACACTGTGCGACGCAGAGTTTCTAACGTATATAAGGGTGGGTTTACACTTGCTAGTTATTGCAGGAAATTTATATCAGACAGAAATTGCGACTAGTGTAAATCATGAGCAATTTATGTCTGATATATATATTTCTATCGCGAGCTATAAGTGTCGACACTTCTATACCGTCAGGTGAATACACTGATTATAAAGAGAGAAATAAATGTCAGGGAGAAATATCTTCGTTTCTAGCTGTATTGTCGACCCTTCTATACCAACAGATGTAAACACTGATTATTTACTAGTTGCAACAGGTCCGAACTTTATCGCTGGAGTTTTAACAGTTCGTATACTTTTCTCTTTCATTATGGGGGATAGTACAGTTTAAAAATATAGTTCTAATTAATAAAATTTCATAAAATAAAATAGTATTTCATTAAGTAAATACCTACTTACCTGATGTTAAATATCGCAATGTTATAGCTAGTCGTTCTGTAGCACTAATAGCGTCTCTAAATTTTCTGTCTTGCTTTGATATAAGAGGACCTATTTTACAAGCAAGCTTTTCGAAATCTGATGGTTTCATTCTTAAAAAATTCGAAAACTGCGCTGGATCCTCGATACAGAGCTCAGACATTAATTGATTGAAGAAACCTAATTTTCCCCGTCTTAAAATCCAATCTCAAACCCATACAGAACGTTTTTTTTTCCACCAAAATTTGTACAATAACAAAACATGCCGCTATTTTGCGTTTCGATGCGTTCTTCATTGCAAACAGAATGGACTAGACAGGACATATATGTATGAGTGTAAACAGGCCGGACGTTTATTGCAAAGCGAGAACTATCCTATAGATATCCATATCATAAATGTCTAGCTATTTCTCTCCGTATGTAAACTTGCAAGAGAATATCTATCCGACACTTATATCGTGACATATATTTCCTGCGAGAAATATCAAGTGTAAACGCACCCCAAGCTATGAAGAAAGCTGTGGTGTTGAAGAAAAGCTATCTTTTCTACATGGATGACAATGACCATTAGTATTATGGTGAAAGAATAGGAAGTCCTCGGTCATCAAATGCCATTGGGAATCATCAAGTTGTGATATCAATAGATGACATTTATAAAGATGGCTCGAGAACAAGCAGTGGAACTGGTGCAGCAGCAATTGTGTTTGATAAAGCAGCTCAGGAGAAAGCCATTGCTTCAAGCATTTATACAGCCGAGCTCTTCGTGATTTATCAAATGTTTTATTATTTATATATTAAGAGTTCCGCTTTTCGGCGATAACACAACAATCAGTATCTTCTGAATGGTCTTGCTAGGAAATGAGCATGCTTGTATATGTAAGGGTACGTTCATGGTGAGGATTGATTCTGCGATGCTACGATAGCTACTCCTATGAGCGCTGCCCCGATGTATTCTACATCGATGGAGGGTGTTCATGCTGACTCACCATTGCATTGGTTCTTGCTGGGAGTAAAGTAACCTTCAACAGTGAATTAGCTTTTGTTTGTGAAAAAGCTCTGCTTATGTTAGTGAGAAAAAATGAGCCTTTACAATTAGTTCGCGATATTCCTGACAAAGAAAAAGGGATTGGTTTCTTACCCGGAAAAATTAATGGAATCCTATTAATTTTAGCGAGTTGGATAGACTAGAGTCGCTTAAATTAATATAAGTCTATTAATTGCAAGTTGGATTGGCTAGAGTTTTCTTATATCTTCTTGAGCGAGTGGAGCGTAGCGTAGCGAGCGGAAACGCATATCATGTAATGCTTAATAAATGTAAAAGATCCAAAAGAGAGAGAGAGAGAAAAGGAATAAAATATGTTTGTTTAAAAATATCGTTGTTTGTTATCCTTCATAACCTGCAAAACAGTCAACTTTAATGCTTAATAACTTTTTTCATAGTTGAGAGAATTGATTTTGATCATATTAACCTTTTATTAATAAATATTACTTGCCATTATCTTATATGAATTATAACCGTAGATAACGAGTCAAGTAGTAAAAGATAACCAGCAAAGAACCTGAAAGCTAATCAGTAAGCTTATCAGCGAGTACGACTAACTGTTATAAATCACTTAACTAAATAAATACTTCAAAAGTAACTGGATGTAGTCTTCGCAAAAAGATCCAATTTTCTTTCATCTCGACAACGAAATAACCAAAAGAGAATAATCACACAAGATGAAGTAATGAGAGAGGGTAGGTGACCTGCGCACTAGAGTCCTTTTGAAGGAACCAATCACAGTCAGGCCCACATCGCGGCTTCCCTCCTCACTGCGAGGAGAAAACAAAATTTTTGTTCTTCCCGCGGTCACTGCGCGGGTGCGAGAATAGCATCGGAAGTAAGGATCCTCACTATAACACTCCCACATTAATACATGTGTTTGTTTTACATCGGGGCAGCGCTCATCGGAGTAGTTATCGTAGCATCGCAGAATGAATCCTCACCATGAACGTACCCTAAGTGTATGTGTTAAGGAAGTGGGTGTATGTAAATATCAATTAATATTCGTGAAAGCTTAATGCTCTTAAGACAACAGTGCCGAAAGTCATTAAATAAGTTCCTACAGTCCTGTGTTCCTGAAGTATGTCAGTACAGTGTTTATATACTGGCTATCATTGCCTAAGAGTTCTTGCATATCATATGGCAGATTAATACTGTTTCTTCTGCGGCAGTCTGTCAGTAAATGTTTGACTGTAAGTTCGAACATTTACTGACAGACTTATCAAATGTGTCACTTCAGAGAAACAAATCACAAGTTTCATAGACACTAACCTACAATATCTACGTAAAACAAATTTATAAAAACACATATAAAATAAGAACATGCACACCTTTTGATTTTAAAGAGATTTTTCGCCTTTTAAGTTGTATACGTACTACTTTTTATATTTTTTGTTGATTACAATTTTTACTGTTTAATTTTTTTTTTTATTTATTTTCAATATTGTTTGTTACATTTTTTTTAAAATATAATAGAGAGTATTGCTTTGATTTTTTAGTTACTATTTGCATTTTATGTCCTTTACTTTCAAAGGGCTTGAATCTTGTTTTCACCATACTTGTTCAAAAGAGTGAATCTCTTTTGAGACGGGTGCTGAAAAACCACATATATAAATAAAATATTTTATAAACAAAAATCTAAACATGGAAAGAATTATGTTAAAGAGTAGAAGATATATTTATTAATTTTGCACGACTAAATGCTTCTGGTGATTAATGCGCAAGTATCAGAACAGAAACAATACTCGCATACGTTTACACTATAAGAAAAAAATAAATTAGAAAATACTACACTAATGTTCTAGTAAGAAGAAATATAAAGAAGAAAGCCCTGTAGTACTTAACGGAAAACATTTAGAGTAAAAAATTGAGAGCGTTGAATCACAACAATCCGCCAAGGACAACAACAAAACTATTAGTACCCTCCATTAGAGAATTGTTAAGAAAAATGAAATAAATAGTTAAGCTAATGTTTTGAGAAACTATGAGAACTATAGGGGATATTAAAGTTGGCCCAAGTCCAAAGCTCCACGTCCGCAGGTCCTGTAGAATAATTTATGCATCCCTGCCCATTTGTTAGTTCCGTTTGTTTGTGTCTCTGCTTCCTTCCTCTGGATAATTCTCTCATCCTACTCTTTATCTCATTACCTCCATGTTAGGGCAATTTAATCTACTTTTCACATTTGTCCATGTTAAGTAAAATTAATTTCAGTTATTTGTGGGACTGCTTGCGCCACCACCAAATTTAAATTCATATCATCTGAGAAATCTACTTTATCATCTCATTACACCTAAATATTCTATACTTTTATATCCATTACTAAAATCAATGTATTACTAAATTTTAATGGGTTTTTTAGGGTCTTATAATTATGCCTCAACATAGGAACAAAACATTTGTTAATTTTGACGTTCCACATTAACAGTAAGGATTCCGTTGTCTCCAATAGCTTGCTTCCACAATTTTTTTCTACAACTTTGTTTAGGGTCTCCCCGTGGACATGTGGCTTACGCTATGGATTTTCATGTATGTAGAAGTGCCAAAAAAAGAGAAAAAAACTTTGGGGTCTTTTTGCGAAGACCACATCCAGTTACTTTTGAAGTAGCAGTAGTGATTGTATCAGTGATTCAGCGCATGCGCATAACTCCTTTGCCTTCCTATTGGCGGATTCCGATGACCAATCGCTTTGGTTCTTGCTGGGAGTAAAGTAACCTTCAACAGTGAATTAGCTTTTGTTTATGAAAAGCTCTGCTTATGTTAGTGAGAAAAAATGAGTCTTTTACAATTAGTTCGCGATGTTCCTGACAAAGAAAAAGGGATTGGTTTCTTAATCGGAAAAATTAATGGAATCTTATTAATTTTAGCGAGTTGGATAGACTAGAGTCGCTTAAATTAATATAATTCTATTAATTGTGAGTTGGATTGACTAGAGTTTTGATATCTTCTTGAGGGATTGGAGCGTAGCGTAGCGAGCGGAAACGCATAGCATGTAATGCATAATAAAGGTAAAATATCCATAAACGAGAGAGAAAGAGAAAAGGAATAAAATATGTTTGTTTACTAATATCGTTGTTTGTTATCCTTCATAACCTGCAAAACAGTCAACTTTAATGCTTAATAACCTTTTTCGTAGTTGAGAGAATTGATTTTGATCATATTAACCATTTTATTAATAAATATTTCTTGCCATTATCTAATATGGATTATAACCGTAGATAACGAGTCAAGTAGTTGTAGATAACCAGCAAAGAACCTATTAGCTAATCAGTAAGCTTATCAGCGAGTAAGAGTAACTGTTATAAATCACTACTGCTACTTCAAAAGTAACTGGATGTGGTCTTCGCAAAAAGACCCAAACTTTGTTCTTTGTTATGCAAAGTTCAAACATGAAACTTAGTTTTTTCCAGCTTTATAGATTTCTTTAATTGTTCTTTTCGAGTTCTTGTTGACTACAATGACAATTACTGAAGGATTTTCGACTGTCTATACTGTCAGTTATTTTTTATTTATTTGTTTTTATTTATTTATTTTTTTTACTGCGCTTCAACATCTAGGCCTTTAGCGCAGTACTGTCAGTTAACAACATTAACAATGACATCTACTGGGCATATGACTATTCAACTATTTTAAAACACAAACAGAATATTCTTTACTAAAAGGAAATGTTAAATTGCCTAATCTTAAAAAAAATATACATTTTTCTCACCAAAAATAATATATTTGTAATCACCACTACAAAAAACCCTAATGTGATAAATATCATCGAAAACAAAACCCAATAATTTTTCCGAGTTTGGAAGAGCCTAATTAACATGACATTTTGCATTGAGACGCATTGTATGTAAGACTCGGACTAGTGTCGACTATTTTTGGGTACAGAATCACCAGAAAAGAATGGGTCCGATCGGTGACCCCACCACTGTATACTCCTCCTCATGTTACATAGGCATGAAGGATTTTGTTTTTACATGTGTTCAAAATTTTAGATTGAGATAAAACATTAACTGTTTCTCTTCTCTAGGCTTTTCGAATAAAATTAGGAATAAGAGCAGTTTCTCCTAGAATAAAAATTAAGATCCATCCGGCATCTGAAATGGTAGGTTTTATCTGAGATAAGAAAAGCCCAGACTCAAAGAGAGAGCTTTGCATGACTATGAAGTAGATAAAGCATCCAGAGTTGTGGGATAAACCCAGACATCCATCTTGCAATGTCCTCACTTCCAGGAGATCCCCACTCACCATATGCAGCCTCTACAATACATCCTACTTATTTCCTACTTACATATCAACCAGGAACTTAAATCCTTAGTCCTTTTTTGTTCCCTACCCCCCAAAATAAAATGTACAAAGGAAAAACCTTAAGTCCTAGAAATCTTATTTACTTTTAACGCATTCTGAACGAAGCAGCTATCGATATTGCACTCGTTTTAGCGCATCGACTCAACCCCCATCTCCCTCAAGAGAATCCAAGACGTTAGCCACTAACCGCGAAAGAGCTTTTAAATAATTTCTTTAAATAATCATTGATCCTATCTACACAGTACCAAAAATAACCTCCGGAAAAATGCTTCGTTCACATTTACTACTTTATTTGATACATTTTGCCCAGCATGTTTCGTGCTTCAGGTCACACCTCTTCAGAGGCTTCCCGTAAAAATGGTTCGTCTTTGAGAAGAATTAATGTATACATCGTCGATACAATACGTATCGAATGTGAAAAATGGCTTGATACCTTCTTGATGGCTTTATATTTATTTCATATTATTATATATTTTAATTAGACTTAATGCACATTAGTTAGATTGATTTACTGTAATTGATAATTATTTTTCTGTAATTTTCGTGAGTTTACCACAACGTACATTAGTCCAACAGCAATCGGTATAGATTGAAAATAAAAAATGCGTTTTTTTTTACATTTGATACTTTTCATTTGTATCGAAGATATATATATATACATATATATATATATATATATATATATATATATATATATATATATCGTCGATACAAATGCAAAGTATCGAATGTGAAAAAACGCATTTTCATAGGTTTGAGGGGAGTTTCCTCAATTTCCTGGGATGAATCATTTCGAAAGTCGTTGCCGTTTTCGGAAAAAAAGAATTGTATTTTTTTTTAATTTGTTTATTTTTATCTGATTAAGGGCGTTCGTTTATAAATGTCCTAACTATTCCGGCGGGGTATAAAGCAGTTAGGGTACTATTTTTTTTTTTTTTTTTTTTTTTTTTTTTTTTTTTGTAATGGATGCTATTTTCGAATCCTTCCGGAATCTAATTTATGCATGCCTTTCGGCTCTAATGTAATATTATTATTATTATTAGCAGCAGCATTAGGGGGTCTCCCGTGAGATGGTGGGTTTGATCCCCACCGGCGGTAGGTTTGATCCCCACCGGCGGTAGGAATTTTGTCATCTCAGGGCTCGTTGAGAAAATTCCTGGCTGCACCCTGGATGTCGGCGCTAATGCCTCAGATTTGTCGATGCGCCGTTAAAGAAAAAAAAAAAAAAAAAAAAAAAAAAAAAAAAAAAAAAAAAAAAAAAAAAAAAAATTAGCAGCATTAAAAGAACAGTTGGGTTTGGGTAGGAAACAAACATATAATCGGAGAAATCCAGACTTTTCTTAAGTGCTACGTCGCATGTCACAATAGCAGCCACACTTTTGGACCTTTTCCCCAGCACGAACATCCATAATAGGCGAATTATGCAAGGGAATTCGCTATTTATCTCAATTATAGAGGGAACTGTTTAGTAAAGCACTATGCCATAACTAACTTCCCAAACTTTATTTGAAAGTGTGTATTGAAGTAACTTTTTTTGAAAGTGTGTATAGAAGTTAAAAAGAAAAAAAAAGTACTTAGTCGTAGTAGCCTATTTTCTGACAGTGATGTATGTCCCAAGAGAGTGGTGGATTGTCTCCAACTTACCACATATTCCATCTTCTGTGTCGACAACTCCAACGTCAGCTCTTCTTCGTATAACTCACTTGGAGCATTTTAATAACATTAAAAAACTTAACATAATATTCAAACGAAGAATAACGATGGAGTTGAACCGGAAAATGGAAAAGGTATAAAATAATATAAGATTTCAACACAGAATCTATTTAGATAAAAATATAAAATAGAAACCAAATATTTAATACGAAATATTAATAAAGCATTTAATTCACGAAACCAGCCATCCTTTAGGGAGCAAAATCCTCTTAAAAGTTCCTAAAAGTAAAGTTCTACCCAAGTAACTTATAATATTCCGTGCCGATGGAGCTTTGTTCTACATCGGAATTAGTGATGGTTATTAATGTTCGCGGCGCACCATGGGTAGATGTAATTAAGTCTTCATGAAACAGGCTCCGAGAGGTTCACCACCTTACAGCTCTACCAACATCTTAAGTCAGTGAATATACACACTCAGTTAGTTTATGCTTTATTAAAATGAATGAATGATGTGCTTATATTGTCGTCAAGGATACTATTCTTGCAAATGGGATTTCACGAAGTACATCTTGCAGAAGATGCGAAAACAGAGTACATTCCACTGCAATGTAACGGCCAGCATACAAATCTTCTGACTCGTAGAAACTGCGCCATCTTAGCGCCATTTCGGAACAGTTAATGTAATTCTAAATCTTTCCTAAAAAATGTACAATGCGATCATAAAATCCATTTTAAAGATTAGGTATGTCTAGGAAATTCCATCGTTATCTAGGCGATTTTAGATGATATAATCCTGGATAGGTTTTTTGGGGATCTTCCAAATTTGCGTGAATAGCACTACAGGACGCGAATCATATAAATAACCGATCATTATCATGCTAGGATAAAGGGAAAAAATGGGCAAAACCTAAGAATCCGGTCCCTACTCATAAGCGAAACCCTAAAACACATAATTGCTAATACAATACTTTTAACTTAACTTTTTTTTCAAAGTTCGAAATTTTTGAGTTCCTAAGTTTCAAAAAATGCCCAACGTTTAAAAAAAAATATTAAGCCCCCTACTGATAAAGAACATCAAAATTTATTTTCAAAGTATCAATTCAAAAGTGGCTGAACGTGGTTTCGTTCGGTTTCCCATAAATTACAGTAGAACTTGGATAATTCGAACCCCCAGGGACCGATAAAAAAGGTCGAATTATCCAAAATTCGAATTACAACAGTTTTTGAAAATAAAGGGATAACTTCATATTTTCACGTTTTTTAATTTAAAAAAATGCAAACATTTTATTTAAACAATAACAAAAATTTCATAAATTGATGATTACGTACATAAGCAATAAATAATTTATCAAAAAAGTAAAAATAAAAGTCTATTGTTTTGAAAGAAAGTAATTTTCATGGGCAAGAATTTTGACTTTATTTTTCAGGTAAGTTGATAAAGTGTTGGAAGGAATTCCAAAGTCCTTGGCAATTTCAGATTTTTTCTTTATTCCTTTTTAACTTCTTTGAACGCAGCTATTTTCTCTGACAACGTTAAAGTTTTATTACTTCTAGGCTTCAACATCTTAAATCAACAACTCACTGAACTGCACTGTACACGAGAAATTCAAGGCACAAACAATACAACTGATCTAGGCACAGACTGACCTAACTGAATAAGAAATGAATATCGGAGGGATGGTGGGAGGGAATTCTAGGATAAAACGACAGGATGGACCCATAACAACCCCTGGAAGGGAGGAACCAACCACTTTGCAGAACTCCTAGAGTACAAGAACTAGACTATGAGATCTCCGCGCTTCTTGAACCCGTACATCCGTATATTACTATCAGCCTTACCCGAGTGCAGAATATTTTCACAAGATTTAAGATCAACCGCCTCTCTGTCCACATCCCATTGGAGATACTGACTCGTAAAAAATTCGAATTATCCAAAATTGTATTCGAATTAAACACGATTTTTTTACATTGTTTATGCCCTAAATTCTAGGGACCGAGAGAAATATTCAAATTAAAGACGATGTCGAATTATCGAAGTTCGAATTATCCATGTTCCACTGAACACCTAGAAAAGTGTGTTATAAATAATATTAACTTAAAACGATAACTGCCACGATTTATTTCCGTTTTTTTCGGTCGACTTTTATCGATGAAACAGTTTTTTTTGTGCGCTGATTCTCCTGGTTAGCGGACTTTAATTTGCCAAAGTTTAATTAATAGTAATCCATTTTTGTAGACAACACACAAATGTCTGTATATATACGTATATGCTTGTGTGTTGTAGGTATTCAAATGTTTACGGCCGTTTCTTTTTGTGTGATTCAACAATGAAAATCAAAGTGAAAATGTAAACAAAGGGAAGCAAGCCATCTATGAGAAATGCATCTCATATTATAGAGAAAAGTTCCGGGAGACATATGGAAGCCGAGAATTCTCCGTGAAGGGACTATGGTTCTGGTCCAGAGGCACCATTCCCAAGGATACAGCTGCATTCTTCCAGGAAATAGGAATTAGCGAGAACATACTAGGAAGAATAGCAGAATCTATTCTCGTAGACTCGCTGGTTATCATTCAGAGCCACATATATGGCTGAAAAATGCTAATTTTTTTCTTATTAATAATATTTATTAGTAGCATTTTATATAATATCGTTTTTTTTTTTGTTTCGTTTTGTTCATTTGTATTAATACTTTCATCACTATATTCTCATTTATTTACTTAATTCATATAATGTTTTTTTTCAGTTATTTTTTTTAATTTAAAATACCTACAAGGTTGATCAACATGTTGTGTACGGAGAAACCCAATTTAGTTGGTCAACCAAACTTTTTTTTTTACAATAAAGTTTTTCATCCTCCTTGTTAGGGAACTTCCACATTTATCGTCTGCACATCCACATTGCGTGGCAAACTTCAACATCAAAGTTTTCGTTCCTACAAGAATGGTTACCTTATATAATTCCGCTTTGAAAATTGGTTTCAGCTAGAAATTACCATTGAAAAAAGTAGATTAATACTAATCAGCTATGGCGCCTACTCCCTGCGATTAGTTATAGGTATCTAAAGATGTCTTGGTTTAAGGCATTAGTAAATTATGAGAAATTTTCGATTTTTTTTTTTTTTAGGCGTTTGGATTTCATTTTGTCCCTTAATATTTCCACATTAAAATCCTTCTTGTTTCTTGAATCAGATATAAAGTACAAGTTATTGTTATCCCATCACTTCCCGTGACAATATCCAAGGACGGCTAGATAATGTTCGTATCGATAATATCGATTCCAAGGCTCATCCATGCTGATGTTCCTCTTACATATTTTAGTTCTGTCATTTCCTGACATCACAACACAGAAATGATTGTTCCCCTTTTTTTATTTTTGATCACAGCGTAAATAAGAAATAAATGATCAATGTTTTATTTAAATTTTCAATGATTGTAAATGAGATTTAAGACATTTCAGTAAGATCCTCAGCAATTTTTCTGAATTATTACCTTACCAATTTGTTATTGTCGTTTTTTTAAAGCGCAGCTGCTTCTATTATTGCCTGGCTATCTACAGATTGCTACCTTATCTCAACATTCTTGGTGGAATTCTTTCTGCGGGCTTATATTTAAAAGTATAATAAATATAATGGGAGCACCATTTTTGGAGGGGGATTGAATCTCCATTTCCCGCATGAGAATTCTATACGTTAGCTAAAAAACCGACCCAATAGCCTCAGTTTTCCTCTAAATAATCCTATTAATGTGAGAACGGATTAGAAATTAAACGCCACCAGAAAATGTGAAAACATAAAGTAATAAGAAAAGGTTGCTCCTCAATTTTAGTTAAGATTAAATTAAGAAAAACTTAAACTGACTAAATTTCAACTGACACTTCTTGAGAACCATTTACTTTTTTCGTTGGAAGGTAGCATTATGTGACCTTAAAATGTTCATGTAAAATTTGTTCTGAGATTATATATGATTTTTTTTTCTTTTTTCGTCAATTTTCATTTAATAAAAAATATTAATTATTTAACAATCTTAGATATTACCGGAAAACGGGGTCAAATTAGTACAGTGTGAAGAAATTAGTACAAACTTATACTGCTAGTATATTTTCATTTAACTGATACCAAATGGTCAAACTTTGCCCAAAGAGTGCGAACAGACAAACTTTCATCTGCTCGTTCTCAAACAAATACATATGCAGTATAGGTTCGTAGCAAGTTCACCGCACTGTACTAATGTGTCCGCATTTTACTGGATTGGATATTAATATAATTTCTTCCTATATGCGAGCGACACCATATAAGAATACACTTCTTGAAGGTAAACTGAGAGTTTCATAGGAGTACTGCCCTTTTCTTAATGTTAGGTAAGATTAGGTAAGACTAGTTAAAGTTAATCTAAGATTTTGTAAGAGCAATAATACTCTTTACCTCATTGTTAGGCAAGATTAAAAAATATCAAAATATTTCTGTCTCCAGTGCAAGTTAAGATAAGATTGGCCTTTTTAAAGGCCAATTGAAATTTTATAAGAGCAATACCATTTTCCTCAATGTTAAGTGGTAAAATTGGATAGGAACAAAATACTCAATGCAAGCCGAAATTTCATAAAAATCACAAGTTAAAGATAAACCAGAATTTGATTGGAGCAATACCCTTTTTCTCAATGTTAGGTAGTAAGATTAGACAGGAACAAAATTACATTTGTCTCATGTGAAATGAGATAAGATAAGCATTAGCTTAAAAATGCCAGGGTGTAATTTCATAAGAATAGTATCTCCCGTCACTTACTAAAAATATATTTTCTTATTTCACTCAAAAGTTAATCAAATTTTACATAATCCTTCAAGATCAGGTTTGTAATTAATGATCACTAAATTGAAATAGAAAATTTATTATTAAAACCTAGCAGCCCCTCTGAAGATGGCGTGAGATTGAAGATGGGACCCTTAACACGTTCTCTTTGAGCGTGAGGTACTTGGGAAGAAGAGGATTCTTGAACTAGGCTTTGATGGCATTGAGGACATACTGAAACTTTAATGTAATGATTTCCTGAAGTTCTTGAAAGGATTCACCTTCTGGTACACACAAGAGACCGAAGCACACGGCATGAGACTAGGGGTCATTACAATATATAATCGTAGGCCTTTCGATGCAATCCCTGGAATTCACTCATCTGATTAAAACTTGTCTAACTTAAGGTGATACTTCCTATCGGTAAAAATCAAGCAGTGTGTCTGTTCTCAACCCACATTCAGACAAGCACATATAGTAAAAAGTTAATCTCAACCAGCATTTAGTAAACCTATATTGTTCTTATCAAGTCAGAAGTAATATTTAGGAAAAGTCTATGGTTGCTATCAAATAAGAACAAATAGGAAACTTCTATTGTTCTTATCAAGTATTAAGTAACATTTAGGAAACGCCTATTGTTCTTATCAAATTTTAACTAATATTCAGAAAACCTATATTGTTCTTATCAAATATTAACTAATATTCAGAAAACCTATATTGTTCTTATCAAATATTAACTAATATTCAGAAAACCTATATTGTTCTTATAAACTTTTAACTAACATTTAGGAGACGCATATTGTTCTTATGAAATAATCGTTTATTTTAAAGTAAATTTATATTAGTTAAACTAAGCACAAAATGTGATGGAATGCATTTTATTTTTATTTAAAGAAACGTAATTTTGAATTAAAGTGTTTTCTTAGCTTTTCGTTTGCTCTACAATAAAATGTTTTATTTTTTTTTCTTTATCCGTGCACCGTCAATTAGCCTATATAAACAACTCCTGTCTACGGAAACAAATAAAAGAAATAATATACAACATAAAAAGAAAATAAGACCATAAAAATAAAAAATATTTAAGTAGAGAAACCTAAAAACAATATATGACATAAATATACGAGAAAGAAATGAATAGGAAAAAAAGTCCGACTCGCAGGAACTGCATCATCTTAGCGCGGTTCCTGTTCATATCCCTATTGTCATTTGAAAATCTTAGAATAGAAACAGATAATATTTTCCTCGGCCTTTGTTCAAAGGGTTTTATGACTGGTCGGGTCCGCCAGACCCTAGAATCCTCTTCTACCGATACTTCATTTCATACGTTTCAATGAATTGGAAAATATCAAAATTATTCACATATTCCTGTGTTCTTTTACTATAGTTATAATTCTACAAATAAAATCAATTAAAAAATAAAATGAAAAACCAACAGAATAAAGTCAATTGAAAATATTCAAAAGACGTCATCGAATCTCTTTCTCTTGGCAAGCTATGTTTCTAACAATGAATTGTTTTTCTTATTTTACTTAATCTTTTTTATTGTCAAATACATTATCCAACTTTAAGCAATTAAAAAATAACAAGGAATAAAAACAGACAAAAAGAACTGTTCGAATAAACGAAATCAATTACTTCAAAGTTTAGGCACTTATTTCTCCGATTGACATCGCTTATTCAAAACTTTATTCAGAATTTTTTTTTTTTGTAGACCATTTAGTAAGCTTTCGAATGGTAACCTTTCGCATCCCTAATTTTCAACCGTTTTCGAGATATTATTGAAAGTATACGAAGTGCCCAAAACTTTTCATTATTTTTAGCAACAGAAAATGGGTCTCATTTTACCTATCCTGTTTTACACACAAATACATTTTCGTAACATAAAAAATTACAAAAATAAATAGCAATAAAAAACTAAGGGAAAGAGACAATAATTACAAAAAGAACGACAAAAAACCGTTCATAAGAGCTAAACAGACGTATTTGAAGTTTTAAGCTCTTATTTCTTCGATCGAGATCACCTAATCAAAAATTGTTTCAGAATCTTTTTTGTAGAGAATTTAGAAAGCTTTCAAATAGTTTCTATCCACTGATCATAATTTCCGGTTCCGGAAAACCGCGAACAGACAAATATATATATATATATATATATATATATACAAATTTGAACCACCGTTATTTTCGGTTTCTAGGGGTTCTGAAACGCGAAATTTTCTAGTCGGCACTTCCGGATTGTTTCATTGTATCAACCTTATAAGCGGGGTTCCTCCCTATGGGGGAGGGAGGAACCGCGCTAAAAATACTAAAATATATTAGGTGTTAGGAAATTAAATTTCTGAGGTTATGGATTTGATTCCCACCAGATGAAGTGTTTTTTTTTTTCGAAGAAAGCGTTGTTATACTATACATGGCGTTGAAATTAAAATGAATAAATAATAATAAATACTTGTCAATGTCTATAAGGAGTTTAAGCATTTCTGCAATAATATGGCAAATCGTTCCAAGTTCACTCATGTCAAAAGCTATAAGAAAATGTTCCTATCTTCTGAACTTTGTGAGTAAATGTTTCACTGTTAGTGTTTCGTTGTTGCACTGTTCATTTTGTACTTTAATCTATTATATATTTGTTAAATATCACTCACTCACAGACCTATCATCGCCCAGCCCAAACAGAAAAATTTTAAATTTTCCATCAATACTCCCTTTCGGATGTAAACACTCGCTAAGAAAGAGTTTTATGAAATTCAAATTTTTAGGTATTTTTAGAGGGGTTTGAATTATTAGATGTTTAGAGCAGGCAAGCAACTAAGATAAATTTAATAAACAAAGTTTTTTTTTGATCAGAGTTTATATTTAATCATTCTTTCATGCAATCATTGAGTTGGCACAAAGTAACATTCTTATAGATCTTATCTAGCATCAATCTTGTTTTATGTGCCAATTATGCAGGAAAAGCTCTGATTCAACTGCTCCTTTGTTTTTAAGTTACAAAAGGAAAAGGGATTGCCATGGAATAGCTAGAAGAGGGTCCTCAAGAAGAAGGATGCAATGATACCGCTAATGAAGATATATATTTGAAGGAAGACAGTTAAGCTGAGAGAGATTGAGGAAGATTCTCCTTCTCTCGCCCTAATTCTGAAACAAACCAGCTCTTCACTCCGAGGGCTCCGGCTCTCCGTCTTTCTTTTTTTAGTTTTTATTTTTCACTGTAATTTATATTCAGTCCGACTGGATGTCATGGTCACTGTCAGTCCATTATTCAGAGCACCAATCAGCCTGATTTTCTTGAAAGCACTGGCTTCGTTAAAAACTCATGAACAATTAGTTTATTACTAAAGAACATAGGCGGGATGAAAAAGAACATAAATATTTGATAATCCAACAGAAATGAAAACATTGCATTAACAAAAGTAAGCACTGACAAACAATAAAAAACCTGTAGCTACCAAAATGCAATAGAACAAATTCTGTAGAACACATCTTACAGTATCCGTAATTCTGCCACTCAGTAACATAAATAAATATAAGCTCTTGTGTGTCTATTTCAACATTTTCACAACGAAAGAAAGGGCGATTTCGCAAAACTGCAAAGCCATACATTAGGCCGTAAATATTCTTTTCCAATAACAATATTTCTTTTGTATTATCCAAATTTAAATAGAGAATTGCACAAGTTGTCAAATAAGACTAATTTCAATAAGAAATACATCCTATATGGATGTATCCCCAGTCGCATTAAATTATTAATTTGTCAATATGGGACCAAATTATTATAGGAAGTAAATTTGGCTTATATCCTGCACAACTTGTTTTCACTATTTCTCGAATACATCCATGTACCAGGTCATTCAAAAAGTCCTGTCGTTTTTTTGGGGGAAATTATAAATAAATAAATATTTTCAAATAATCACCTTTATTCATCAAAACATCCACCGTTACAGTCGGTAACCTTCTCCCAACGAGATGGTAAAGCCCAAATTCCTTCCTTAAAAAACTGTTGATTTTTACTGCAAAAATAAGTGGTCAGTTCGTGAATTAGGTTGTCACGGTCTTGAAAACATTTCTGTCTCAGATTGTTGTCGAGATCTCTGAATAGGTGATAATCAGTGGGTGACAGGTCAGGGGAATATGGTGGGTGAGGCAAAACTTCCCAGCCTATTTCTGTCAATTTTTCAAATTTCTGTCAATTTTTCAAATTTCTGTCAAAAATTGACAGAAATAGGCTGGGAAGTTTTGCCTCACCCACCATATTCCCCTGACCTGTCACCCAGTTTGCATTGCTTCCGGATCATATTATTAATAATGAAATGCAGATATTTAGACGTTAAGGTGATAAGAAGTTCAGAAAAAGTTGGGATCCGGCAAAGAGAAAACGTCAGATTTTCGGAAAAATACATATTTTGAATGTTTTAGTATTCTCTTCGGCAGTCTTCTTATATTACAAAAGTGGATAATCAAAACATTGAAGTAAATTTTAGATCATGAAAATAGGTTATATAACATGTATTTATGTGCATAATACATTTTTATTTAGTTTATGAACATTTTTTATGCATATTTTTTTTAAACAAAAGTAGAAGGAAAATAGGGTTACGAGCACACTTCCAAAATACCCTCATTTCCCCCAAAAATGCATAACGAGATCATCCACTAATGTTTTACAAAAATGTGTTAAAATCCATATAAAACATTAATTTTTTTTCTCATAAGAACGTAAACATATAAAAATAGGGCAAACCCCCAAAAATTATATAATTAATTTTCTCGGATTGAACGGTTTTAGACATCATTGTTTTCTCGAAAGTTAATAATATGCATTGACTTACCACCACTTATATCTTTTAAACCATCGTAAACAAATGTTAGATTTTGAGAATTTAATTGTTGAATATCTTTTTTATTTAATTTATCATTAAATCTATCTGGTAGATAAACTTGAAATTTATCTTCTTTACGTTTTAAAGTAACAACTATTCGTTTTCCATATTTTGTTGAAATTTCTTTAAATTCTTTAATTGGATAAGATTGACCACATTTCATATAGGTAAGATTTACACCCCGCTTTGCTTTCAACTACCCAGTTTTAACTACCTCTACTTTTGCAGGTTAATAAAAAATTCTAATCCAAACAATTTAATTAAAATTTCTAAAAATATTCCAACTACTTTTTTCCCTCTAATAAATGGAAGTTGAAAACGGAAATTCTACTACTACAAATAAATACTCTATTACAGAGTTATTAGGTAATAAAATTAAACCAACTAACGAAAGATTCGGGTTATGGTTACTAACAGAAAATTTAAATAAAAGTAATCTTTTAACAAATATTGGAGACATTAATTGTGTACAAGGAGAAGGAAAATTAAAGGAATTTAAACCAATTACAGAACCGTTTTGCGATAATATAATGGTTGTTAAAATAACAGATTTAATAGATTGTGAGGGAGATTTAAAGAATGGAAAATTTTTAGTTAAAAAGGAAGCTTGTGGATCTTTTAATAGTTTTCTTAGATCTAGATTTTCTAATTTTAAACTATATAGACATGGAGTTAAAGCTAAACTTCCATATTTATTAAACACCGATTCTAAAACAAATAATATAATTAAAGGTGTTTAACAAATAATAACCCAAGATATGGAAACTCTAATCTCTAAATATAAAAATCCTATAGTTATTCCTTATAAAATAGAATTAGCAGATGTAGAATTAAGAACGCTTTTAAAAGAATTACCAGAAATATTAGAAGAGCTAAAGAAAGAACATTATTATCTCTTAGACTTGGATATAACACAAGATTTTGCAGGGATTTTTAATAAAGGAGAAATGTGTAAATATTTAACAAATAATTTTTATTTCCGTATGCAAGGTAAATATATAAAAGATTGTAGTAATATAATTATCGATAATAATAAAACTGTGGGAAAAGATTGTTTAACATGGATTAATAGTAATTCTAGAGTTAAAATCTACAATAAATTTGTATGCCAATTAACAAGTCCTGGAGTAAACAAACAACTAGGAAACCATATAATAGATTTCTTAAATTGTCCAGATAAAAGATTAAAAGAAAAGTTTAAATCCGATTTAGCTAAAGAAAATGGTATTACAAGATTAGAAGCCACTATTTATAATTATACGAATGAAAATTTCCGAAAAGAACAAGAATTCGATCCATTAAAAGATTGTATAGAATTAATAGATAATAACAAAACATATTTCTTAAATGCCCCATTTTATTCCGTTCCGATATTTAAAATGTGGACTAAATTAACTGAGATATTATTAAATAGTTGTTGTATTGTTTCTAAAAATTTGTTACAATATGGTTACTGGGGAAATCTAAATACAAAGAAATTAACCGGGATCCAAATAAAATTACCAGAAATACAAGAAGAAAAAAATAAAATTGTAAATAATGTAATATCGGCTTTTAGTTTTAATTTATTACCAGTTAACTATTTAGAAATTGTAGAAGACGCAGAACAACCGAATATTGTTTCTATAACACAAAAATGTTATATTAAAGCTGGAGAAACATATTTTTCTAAATCCAATAACTTATTTTCTACCATCTCTAAAGATATCGATATCGAAGAATTAGGATTAGTAAAAAATAAAACTGTTATTCCATTTGTATCTAGAAAAAGAATAAATATTTCCAACAAACTATATCCATACACTATTAAAGAAATTAAACCATTTAATCTGCCATATTTACAATCTACCAAAAAAAGAGAACAAGAACTCGAATGTATTGGAATCCAAGAGAGAAAACTAGAATATTTGGATAACACTATTTCTTTAAAAGAAGAATATAAAAATTTATTAGAGAAAGAACAAAAAATCGAAGAAACAGAAGAAGAATTAATTAATTGTTTTAAAAAACAATGGACAGATTTCGATACTAGAGCACACTATAAAGTTTACGCATTCGTCGTAAACGATATCGGAAAATTTACATATGTTGGTGTTTTAGCAGAAAAAGATGGCATTAAATCTGTTTTTATTGTTAAAGGACCAAATAAAAAAATGTTTATAGAATTAAAGAAAAATAGAGAATTATTAACAAGAGAATGGCGCTAATGACCTAGAAGTAGATGCGCCGTAAAAAAAAAAAAAAAAAAAAAAAAAAAAAAAAAAAAAAAAAAAAAAAAAAAAAATTGACAAAAGAAGGATTTATCTGTATTCCATACAGCAGTACAAGAAATAAGTTAGAAATTTTATATTATCCAAAAGAAGAAGCTTTTATAGAAATAAAAACAAATGGAATAAATACATACAATGGACATTCTTACCCAAAAATAGAATATCTTAACGTGTTAGATGTCTTTAAAAATAACAAAGATTTTATATACAACGAAGATATAAAAGAAAAAATAGAAAATCTAAAAATGGGGGAAATAATTGGAAATATTAAAGCTAAAGATTGAAAAAGATTAGAGGGCTTGCAAGAATGTTTAGAATTAATTATTTCGAATATGCAGATAGATATCGATATCGAAGAATTAGGATTAGTAAAAAATAAAACTGTTATT
The DNA here is from genome assembly GCA_946811695.1 of Gonocerus acuteangulatus. Taxonomy (NCBI): domain Eukaryota; kingdom Metazoa; phylum Arthropoda; class Insecta; order Hemiptera; family Coreidae; genus Gonocerus; species Gonocerus acuteangulatus. The sequence continues at coordinate 49,801,042 of OX328129.1, forward strand.
CCATTTGTATCTAGAAAAGGGGCTATGTCCTTTGGAATTGTTAATTTATACATTTATTAGAGACGAAGATTTCTAAATCCTGCATATTCGGATGGGGTAGCGATTCTCTACCCCGATGAACTTTTTAAATCCTGCATATTCAGGGAGGACGGATTTCGTCCCTCTAAATTTCCATATTGATTACGATGTTTTTTCTATATATGACATTTTTTAGCGATAATTAGAAATTAAAAAAATTCTTAGAAAATAAACATACCTTAATAGAATTCATCTATCAAAAAGTTCATCGGGGTAGAGAATCGCTACCCCATCCGAATATGCAGGATTTAGAAATCTTCGTCTCTAATAAATGTATAAATTAACAATTCCAAAGGACATAGCTCCTTATACAAACGATGTGGAAGTTCATATAACAAAAGATAAAATAGAAAAAGATTTATGGTATTTGTTGTATAACTATTTGGATTATAATGTTTATATTATTTGGGATTTAAAGAAAAATAAAAGATTAGTTCCCGTTTATTTTTTCGGAAAAACTTATATTGGAAAATTTATAGAAGAATTACGGGGTTTTCGCGCGAAAGTGATCGGGGTTTTCGCGCGAAAGTGATTAGACAAAAGTGATAGTGAGTCAAGTGAAATCTTTATCTGGTAAAATTAATTGTGAAGGAAATGAACTAATATTTGCCTGGAGTGAACAGTAGACTTGGTTTTACTAGTATAACCCTCAGGATAGAAGAAGTGATTGCGGAGTAAAAGGATTCCAAGAAAAGAAGCCGGAGTTAGGTGACAAGAGGGTAACCCGCAAGTAACCTTCCAATATCTTTCTATAAAGAATTCTTATTTGAAACATAAACTTAAACTTATTCATAATAACACAGGAGTAATATCATTACTGTTTGTTTTATAATTTTAATTTCCACAATTAAAGAAGCTAAACATGAATGAGGCAGAGAATATCACTACATCTAAGAGTGAGATGGAGGCATTGTTCAAACAATTCTCAAATTCATTAAAAAAAGATCTGAAAAAAGAGCTGAAATTGGAAATTAAAAATGTTATAAAGGAGGAATTGTTAGCAGTAAAAAATGTAATGCAACAGCAAGCTGCTACCATTACTAAGCTTCAACTTGAAAACAAGGCTCTAAAAGATAAGTTGGACAAGCAGGAGTCTAGGATGGAAAATTATATGAGGAAAAATAATTTAATATTTTATGGTATAGAGGAGGAGATGAATGAAACAACAGAAGAGCTACAAAATAAGGTTATAGATTTATGTCAGGAAAAATTAGGGATGACCATAGAACAAAGCCAAGTAAATTATTGCATCCGATTGGGAAGAAATACCAATAAAACTAGACCAGCACTTATATCCCTTATTTCGAATAACTCAAAAATTAAAATCTTACAAAAATCTCAACTTCTGAAAGGCTCTAATATATTTGTGGCATGTGACTTAGATAAGAAAACAAGAGAAAGAAGAAAAGAACTTCAGGAAATAAAATTTGTACTCTTGAAAAAGGGGATGATAGTGAAGCTCAGAAATAGTGGACTAATAATTAATGATAAATTTTTCAACTCTGACTCTGTTATAGAAAAATATAAAGAAAATAAGTCGGAGGAAGAGCGGGTTGATCAGGTAACCAAAAGGATGAAAACTTCAACTGAAACATTAAATGACTTTTTTCGCCCTAGAACATCTTCATCTTCATCAACAAAATCAGAAAGAACATCAGTATGAGAAATTTCTTACCAGTATATTTTCTAAAATCCAAGGCTTCAACAACTTCCATACAATATCAGGTAATGAATTCAATCTACTTAAAAAATCCAAAGTAATTGGTCTTACAGAAACATGGCATACAATACCTCTTCAAAAACCATCAAACTTTATGGAATATGATGTCACACAATGTTTAGCCACAAAAACACATGATAAAGGTAGAGGCAGTGGAGGAATTCTCTTGCTGACACATAAATCTCTCCATTACCAAGCAATAGAAATTAATAAACACTGGATAACAGGAATCATTAAATACAGAAAACTTGAGATAATTCTTATATTAGCGTATATTCCACCTAGTAAAACTCAAGATAAATACATTTTTGAATTAGAAGACATGTTAACAGTAATAATTAATCGTTACATAGGCAAAATGACTATCCTGGCAGGAGATGTCAACACTCGGATTGCTAACCTGAACCAAACAGATAACCTACTCATGGAAGGTACTGCTCTCACTGGCCATAGAGGTTCACTAGATACAACTGCAAACTCAAGAGGCAGGCTATTCACTGAAATTATGGAGTCCTTGGGATTCGTCTGTTTAAATGGGCGTACAGTAAGCGATACTCCAGCTCAATTTACGTTTGTAAGCGCAAATGGGAAGGCAGTTAATGACTTAGTCTGGATGAATGTCCCGTGGGTCCATGGAGTGAAGGACATGTGTGTTATGCCGATTTGTGAACTTTCGGATCACTTTGCTTGTTGTTTGACAATAAATATTTCCGTGGAGGTTGACTCAGGCAGTAAAGGTAAGAGGTTGAGAGAGAATATCCGCTGGAACTCTATGGTTATTGATGAACTTAAACTGTTTCTCAATGCCTCAAAGGCTATATACTTTCACGATACGTCTTCTGAGGCTTTATCGCTAAACTTTTTCAACGCAATGTATGCTGCTACGGCTAATTGTAAACTCTTCCAAGTCCACCACCAGAGAAGTAAAGACTTCACGAAAAATAGGTGGTTCAATGATAAATGTAGAGAATTAAAACGGGACATTCGTAAGTGCTACAGGCAATGGAAAAAGAATCCACACGAAAATAGCCTCGTGGAAGCATACACTGGGAAGAAAAAGAACTATAGGGAAGCGATGAAGGAAGCTAAACTTCAATATCTTTCTGAAGTACAAGAAAAACTTAGCACTGTAAAAGACTCCAAAACGTTCTGGGCAACAATAAAACAGCATAGAGAAAAACAAAGTAATCCTTGCCCGATATTATTGGAGGATTGGGAGAAATATTACTCCTCTATGAATCCAAACAAGCCACTATTCCACCTAAATATCTCCTCCTGTTCTAACAAGAGGGTTTACGATTTGCAGGATGGTCCTATAAAGTTAGAAGAATTGGAGTCTGCAATAATATCTTCATCAAATAATAAGGCTTCAGGACCAGACTTAATTGCCTACGAACTATTTAAAGCTCTTCCTCCTGCATGGCTCAGTTATCTACAAAACATGTACAACACAGTATTGGAAACCGAAATAATCCCTACCACCTGGACGCACACAATAGTTAAAATGATTTACAAGGCAGGCCCCCGAGAAAATCCTTCCAATTACCGACCCATAGCTTTAATGAACACAATACTAAAAATATTCACCACCATCATCAGTAAACGCCTCACGTATTGGGCTGAAATCAATAATATATTCCCCGAGAACCAAGCAGGATTCAGGCCAGGACGAAGCTGCATGGATAACATCTTCTCTTTGTATGCATTAGTACATAATAAGATAAGAGGCAAAGGACAATATCTATATTGTGCTTTCATCGACTTTAAAAAAGCCTTTGATACCTTAAACCACGAGCTCTTATGGATAAAATTGCACAGCATTGGAGTCAGCCCTAAGCTTCTCAGAGTTCTCATAAATATGTACGATAAGGCCAAGGTATCCGTACATACTCAGGAAGGAGAAACAAGGAAAATTAATGTCACCCAAGGGGTCCTTCAAGGAGATTCACTTAGTCCTCTCCTGTATGTCTTATTTACCCATGACATGGAGAATTTCATGAGAGCAAGTGGATCCTCAGGAGTGAGCATTGACCATGTGAATGACATCATCATGCTGTCCTATGCTGACGACATAGCTATCTTCGCAAATACCCCAGCTGATCTCCAACATAAGCTGAATACACTAGAAGAATACTGCCTCCGTAACAATCTTGAAATCAATACATCCAAGACTAAGATACTCATTTTCCATCGCAGCCCCAAACATAAAGCCCACCCTAATTTCTTCATTAACAACAGTAAAATAGATATTGTAAAACAATATAACTATCTTGGAGTTAATTTCTCGTCAACTGGATGCTTCATAAACACACTAAATGCTCAGACAACTAAAGCCAATCATGCCATAGCCGCGATAAAGAAGATATTGTTCAACGCTAAATCGGACTCCTGGGACACTAATAAAGCACTTCTCCATACAGTTATCAATTCCGTATTCCTCTACTCCTCAGAACTATGGGGCTTATGGTACTTTGACCAAATTCAGACAATAGCTTCCAAATATTACAAATCAATCTTAAATCTACCCCAATCTACACCCCACAGTTTTATCCGTACAGAATCTAATGACTACGCTATATCAACACAGGCAGCACAGAGAATCGCAGGCTGGTGGATGAAACTACTCGGCATGGATGACACACGATACCCAAAATTATGCTACCAGAAATTACTCCTCCTGGACTCAAAACTGACCAATCTTTCTTCGCAAAACTGGGTAACGAAGTTAAAATATTTTCTTTTAAAGTATGAAATAACAGACCAAATCACATCTCAAACCCCAAATTTCAAATTACTCAAAGAAATAGCGCCAAAATTAAAAGCAAACCTGATTAAAGATGACCTAGACCATATCAACACAACCTCCTACAGTACCATATATAGTGCAATTCATACCTACAACAGCTACCTTCTAATAAATATGAACATAAATAGACAAAGAATCATAAGTCAACTAAGATTAGCGAACAAGAAGACACTTTACCTCAGCATCCACCGTCAAAGGTACAAAATAGAAACGAACAAAATATGCACCAACTGTGAATTGGAGGAAGAAGACTTGGAGCATCTGCTGTGGCGATGTCCTGAATACTCCAATCTCAGAAATACTCTGAAACCTATTATTGATCAACACACCAACAACTCCGTAACTTATTATTTCCTTACTACCTCTAACATCACCGATATAAACGCCTTTTGCATTTACTTGGAGGATGTAATGAAGAAAAGAGGCAACCGCAGCGTGTAGTAAATGAACCGAAATATCAGTTCTTAATTATTCTGTATTATAAAAGCTTATTTTATTTACTTGTTCTATAAGAGTCTACTCTAATTTAATTTTCATGAATTGTATATATTTACCCCGATCATATTTGTAAGGACAATGTTCAATTACAAATAAATATTATTATTATTATTATTATTATTATTACAAGGAATTTATAAACCATATCCAAAACAATGGTTGGAATATTTTAAACAAAATAAAATAGAAATACCAGAAAAATTTAATTTTGTGGAAGAAAATATTTAAGCAACAAATACTAGTCTTTCTTTATTTTTGTTGGGTGTTGTATTAATTTTATCTAGTTTAATATTTACTTTATAATTTAGATCGGTTTCTTTAATTTTTAATTCTTCTTCTAGCCAATAGTTGGAAAAATAACAATCTGCAATATTTTCGAATTTTATAATATATCTTTCTTTACCACGATAACTTATTGTTTGCATATTCGAAATAATTAATTCTAAACCTTCTTGCAAGCCCTCTAATCTTTTTCAATCTTTAGCTTTAATATTTCCAATTATTTCCCCCATTTTTAGATTTTCTATTTTTTCTTTTATATCTTCGTTGTATATAAAATCTTTGTTATTTTTAAAGACATCTAACACGTTAAGATATTCTATTTTTGGGTAAGAATGTCCATTGTATGTATTTATTCCATTTGTTTTTATTTCTATAAAAGCTTCTTCTTTTGGATAATATAAAATTTCTAACTTATTTCTTGTACTGCTGTATGGAATACAGATAAATCCTTCTTTTGTCAATTTTTTTTTTTTTTTTTTTTTTTTTTTTTTTTTTTTTTTTTTTTTTTTTTTTTTTTTGTACGGCGCATCTACTTCTAGGTCATTAGCGCCATTCTTTTGTTAATAATTCTCTATTTTTCTTTAATTCTATAAACATTTTTTTATTTGGTCCTTTAACAATAAAAACAGATTTAATGCCATCTTTTTCTGCTAAAACACCAACATATGTAAATTTTCCGATATCGTTTACGACGAATGCGTAAACTTTATAGTGTGCTCTAGTATCGAAATCTGTCCATTGTTTTTTAAAACAATTAATTAATTCTTCTTCTGTTTCTTCGATTTTTTGTTCTTTCTCTAATTAATTTTTATATTCTTCTTTTAAAGAAATAGTGTTATCCAAATATTCTAGTTTTTTCTCTTGGATTCCAATACATTCGAGTTCTTGTTCTCTTTTTTTGGTAGATTGTAAATATGGCAGATTAAATGGTTTAATTTCTTTAATAGTGTATGGATATAGTTTGTTGGAAATATTTATTCTTTTTCTAGATACAAATGGAATAACAGTTTTATTTTTTACTAATCCTAATTCTTCGATATCGATATCTTTAGAGATGGTAGAAAATAAGTTATTGGATTTAGAAAAATATGTTTCTCCAGCTTTAATATAACATTTTTGTGTTATAGAAACAATATTCGGTTGTTCTGCGTCTTCTACAATTTCTAAATAGTTAACTGGTAATAAATTAAAACTAAAAGCCGATATTACATAATTTACAATTTTATTTTTTTCTTCTTGTATTTCTGGTAATTTTATTTGGATCCCGGTTAATTTCTTTGTATTTAGATTTCCCCAGTAAACATATTGTAACAAATTTTTAGAAACAATACAACTATTTAATAATATCTCGGTTAATTTAGTCCACATTTTAAATATCGGAACGGAATAAAATGGGGCATTTAAGAAATATTTTTTGTTATTATCTATTAATTCTATACAATCTTTTAATGGATCGAATTCTTGTTCTTTTCGGAAATTTTCATTCGTATAATTATAAATAGTGGCTTCTAATCTTGTAATACCATTTTCTTTAGCTAAATCGGATTTAAACGTTTCTTTTAATCTTTTATCTGGACAATTTAAGAAATCTATTATATGGTTTCCTAGTTGTTTGTTTACTCCAGGACTTGTTAATTGGCATATAAATTTATTGTAGATTTTAACTCTAGTATTACTATTAATCCATGTTAACATTTGTTTACGATGGTTTAAAAGATATAAGTGGTGGTAAGTCAATGCATATTATTAACTTTCGAGAAAACAAAGATGTCTAAAACCGTTCAATCCGAGAAAAATGATTAAATTAATTATATAATTTTTGGGGGTTTGCCCTATTTTTATATGTTTACGTTTTTATGAGAAAAAAAATTAATGTTTTATATGGATTTTAACACATTTTTGTAAAACATTAGTGGATGATCTCGTTATGCATTTTTGGGGGAAATGAGGGTATTTTGGAAGTGTGCTCGTAACCCTATTTTCCTTCTACTTTTATTTAAAAAAAATATGCATAAAAAATGTTCATAAACTAAATAAAAATGTATTATGCACATAAATACATGTTATATAACCTATTTTCATGATCTAAAATTTACTTCAATGTTTTGATTATCCACTTTTGTAATATAAGAAGACTGCCGAAGAGAATACTAAAACATTCAAAATATGTATTTTTCCGAAAATCTGACGTTTTCTCTTTGCCGGATCCCAACTTTTTCTGAACTTCTTATCACCTTAACGTCTAAATATCTGCATTTCATTATTAATAATATGATCCGGAAGCAATGCAAACTTATAATCGCTCTTTAGGAGTTTATTCGAAGATAAGGAAAATTACATGGATGTATTCGAGAAATAGTGAAAACAAGTTGTGTAGGATATAAGCCAAATTTACTTCCTATAATAATTTGGTCCCATATTGACAAATTAATAATTTAATGCGACTGGGGATACATCCATATAGGATGTATTTCTTATTGAAATTAGTCTTATTTGACAACTTGTGCAATTCTCTATTTAAATTTGGATAATACAAAAGAAATATCGTTATTGTAAAAGAATAATTACGGCCTAATGTATGGCTTTGCTGTTTTACGAAATCGCCCTTTCTTTCGTTGTGCAAATGTTGAAATAGACACACAAGAGCTTATATTTATTTATGTTACTGAGTGGCAGAATTACGGATACTGTAAGATGTGTTCTACAGAATTTGTTCTATTGCTTTTTTTTTAGCTACAGGTTTTTTATTGTTTGTCAGTGCTTACTTTTGTTAATGCAATGTTTTCATTTCTGTTGGATTATCAAATATTTATGTTCTTTTTCATCCCGCCTATGTTCTTTAGTAATAAACTAATTGTTCATGAGTTTTTAACGAAGCCAGTGCTTTCAAGAAAATCAGGCTGATTAGTGCTCTGAATAATGGACTGACAGTGACCATGACATCCAGTCGGACTGAATATAAATTACAGTGAAAAATAAAAACTAAAAAAAGAAAGACGGAGAGCCGGAGCCCTCGGAGTGAAGAGCTGGTTTGTTTCAGAATTAGGGCGAGAGAAGGAGAATCTTCCTCAATCTCTCTCAGCTTAACTGTCTTCCTTCAAATATATATCTTCATTAGCGGTATCATTGCATCCTTCTTCTTGAGGACCCTCTTCTAGCTATTCCATGGCAATCCTTTCCTATTGTAACTTAAAAACAAAGGAGCAGTTGAATCAGAGCTTTTCCTGCATAATTGGCACATAAACCAAGATTGATGCTAGATAAGATCAGGAAAATCAGGCAGGAGTATAGTACTGACCAGGAGTATAGTACTGACCGCACTATCTCCAAGGTGTTCCGAATGGCCAAGAATCATATAAATACATAAGTATGTGTGTGTGTGTGTGTGTGTGTGTGTGTGTGTGTGTGTGTGTGTGTATATATATATATATATATATATATATATATATATATATATATATATATATATTACTATATTTATACAGGCACTGAATACGAATCATTTTCTCCTCTGGCTGTACCGCATCGTTGGCAAGTCTTGCAGGCGTAACATACTTTACAAACTCAAGGCACTCATTATTTTGAACAAATATAAATGTACTCAAATTATTTCGCTGCTGTGATTTTGCAAGGAAATAGAAAATTCCTTAGCGAAAAAAAAATGTATTATGGAAGATATATAAGGCATTTGTACTGTTTCGATCTACCCTCCGGTTTCATATTAGTTTTGGATTTTTTTTTTTATTTTTACATCAATTTGTTGTTGGAAATAGACCTATGATACATAGATTTATTTTTGATTTGTTTTTTACGCCCGTTGGCATCCAAGGACATTTGTGCCGGCATTTTTATTATATGTATGACAGCGAGAGGATGAGTGATAATTACAAATATTAAAAATTGTTACTTACCATATGAAATATTCTTGAAAACCGGACCCAATCTGAAACATAAATATATTCATAAATTAAGTGAATACAACGTTTATTTGTTTTATTTTTAAATATCATTTTACTATAGTAATTCAAATTATACCTACTATGATGTTTTAATCGTTAGCCTTATTCTACTATAACGAATGCTAACTAAAATATTACACTAATTTGTTGTAAGAAGCGTTGATCGTCGGGGTTTCGGTCAATGTTCTTATTTAATAAAACACATTTTATGGTTAAAATGCATATTTATTACTGCCGACGTTTCGGCTTGCTATAACTATATAATTTGTTGTAATATGAATTATCATCTATGCATATACCCTCAAAATCAGGAATCGAAACAGTTATTATTTTTTAACGAAAAAGTTAAAATTTAACTATTAAAAAAACCTTTTATTTAAAAGTTTTAAGAGTAAAATTTATTTACGCTCTTCCAAAATTAGGTACATGAAAATAAAAGTTATAGTTATACTTTAAGAGTTATAGTTATACTTTAATTTTTGCCATTGTGAAATATAAGTTTTAAGTATTTTAATCAAGAATTTTAGAGGTCAAAACCTGGCAATACCGAGAAGAAAGTAAATACACACTTACATATCTACATTAACTAGCACTTATCCTACGCGGAAGCCCAGCCACTTAAGTATGTATTGTAACAGCATTTTCAACCGTATATATTAAATTATTATAGATATAATCTAAATTCCGCAAACGTACAGGGTACATTATAATAGAAATTGAATTAATTCTTCAAAATAAGTGAAATGTTCTTTGTTTAAAAATTTATTTTTGTTAATTTACTGAAATATATTTATTGACACAAAACAAAAAATAGACATTAGTAGCTTTAATTTAGTTCATTAAACTTTTTCCCATTAAGTATTTTAATACCAATTACTTTAAAACTATTATTTTTTAAGGTGAAAAATAAAAGTTAAAAAAAAATTAAAAAGTTTAAACCCAAAAACTTATTTTATAACTTCTAATTGAAAATGTTCAAAAAGCAAAAGTTTAATAAATATTTTTTTAAAAGTTAATTATGTTTGGCCCTTGCCCAAAGTAAATACTTTAGTTCAAATTACAAGGAAACTTTTAATAAAATAAAGAAATTTATTTTCCCCAGTATACTGGATATCTACAGGGTAGGTTGTTGCCTTCCTATTATTCAATAAGATTATAATGAAGAAAAGAAGTGAATATTTAAAATTCTGTGAGAAAAAATAAATTTAATGATAAATTTTCATAACTCCTGTATTTTCCTCTTGTATTACATCCTACCAGACTTAGCCTTGTCCAAACTTTAATAATGTCCGTCAGGTGGAACACTGAACAGACAACACTCCTATGTGCGGGGGGAACAAACACACTTCCCACAACCTCGGTTTAATACTCCCGCTTCTTCTGGGACTTATACGGACAGAGAGTTCCTCATTATATGGGGCACAACTAGGTAGAAGTCTAGACCAACTAGTTAGGAACTAAATTTCCGTCTTGACGCTCAAGTTTGTGTAAAGTAAGTGACATCGGAGACGAGCGACTTGTACCGGAGTAATGGACCCATCACGTTGAAGCTTATTAGGCTTATCTTCTACTTCCTATAACCATTTACCTATATTACATTTATACCTTGAGTCATATACTAATGGGAATTACATGTAGCATGAAAATAATTCATTGGTTATTCGAAATTTAAGTTCCGTTTACAGCTACACCGAACAAAAACAAAGTGCTCACAACCATGTTTCAAGAGCTTAACACGGCGGTGGGACCGGAAAAGTCCTCACTCCCATTCGTATCAAATTCAAGTACTGCTTGGTAATAAAATTATTATATTTTTCATTGTGAGTTTTACTTTATATCCTCAACTAAAATCAATCACATTATAAACCATTATATTTTACAGTTTCTATAACAAAAAAGTAGAGGCCTATAAAAAATAAATAAAAAGATAAAATCACCTTAGTTACTAGAATATTGGCATAATATATCTGAGTGGTTCAAGTAAACATAATTTAATGAGTCATACTACCCTATAACTTTTTTGTTACCATTTTTTTATGAGATAGAAGTCTTCCTTAGGCCGGCCATACACGTTCCGGTATACCGGAGAGGTATACCTGCACAGGTGTACCTCTCCGGTATACCGGAACAGGCGAGAGCCCACACACGCTCCGGTAAACCGGACGGGTGAAGGATTTCTACAGTCTAGAAATGGCGAGCAGACAAGATGACGTCATTGCTTTACTGGATTTGTTAGTGGCTATAAACAGCAAAAAAAGACAAAAACACACGGTTATGGTATTCCTTGCTCTTAACTAGCCACAAACCGGGTTCTGATCGATAAATTTCAATGAATTCCTCAAGTTTTCAGACAAACATTATGACGAACACAGTAAACAAACTTAAAAAATACCGAAACGTTCTAAATAATCACTGGCACGAGAGTGCAGAGAATAGACTGTAAATTAAGCACAATACGAAGCTCTCTAATCTGAGTATTTGCCAAAACTAGCCCCACACCTGCGTAAGTATAAGGGATGACTCCCACACACGCTCCGGTCTACTCGCCTGCGCAGGTAAAAAGAATTGAATTTTGATTCTTCTCCGGTTTACCTGTACAGGTCGCTACGCCTGCACAGGTATACCGGAAGGGCTGGCACACACGCTCCGGTTTACCTGCGCAGGTCACCTGTACAGGTATACCTCACCGGTATACCGGAACGTGTATGGCCGGCCTTAACTAATCAAAAATGATATTCAAGAGTGTTTATGTAAAGAACATTTGTTATATGGCTAATAATACCATTTTCCGAGTCCCGATGTCGAGTGAACGCGGTGCTGATTTGAAGATAATTTTTGAGCGAGCTTCGATTGGTCCCTTTTTAATTTTTTTTCGGTCTTCCTTCGATACATTTCAAAAGTAAAATCCATTTTTTTTATCTTTATTACAAGAAAATATGAAATAAAAATTAAATAGGAAAAAAAAATGAACATTTCAGAACATTAAACTTTAAAGTCGTTTTCTCAAAACTGTTTTTCAAATCGTAATAAGAAATAATATTTCTTAAAAATCCTATGTACTTTACTATATTTAACGTTTTTCTTTGGAAATACTTTTATTTTTTAGTCCTAGATCAAAAGCTGCCGCCTACAGAGTACTGCCCGCGAAAAAAAGAGAGTTTCCGTTTGTCAGACACAGCGCCGCCATTTTTTTTTCGAATAATCAAAAATTATTTCTTTTATACTTTAACATATTATATAAAACGTTGCTTATAAATAATTGAAAAATATTGATTTATTTGGTATTTATAAATTGAAGAAAATGACTTGGATTTTGATTGCACACCTTAAGCATTTGACTTTTTTAAAGCAAGAATTGGCTTTTTTTCTGGGGTCCGGGTGGTGACCTTTGATCGGAGGTTCGTACTTCACCAATATTTGGGCCGTGTCTCCTTATATAAATACTTGTTGGTGGCTCTAACCATTAAGTTTTCTCTGGTTAACATTTTTACTAAAATTACACCAATTAAGCATTTCTATTCAAATAGCGATTGTTCAGATTGTAAATAGTGCAGTTTACTGAATTACATATTGAGATTCTGAAATCTGGAAACAGTTTTCAGTTCAAAATCTGGATGTCCAATGTTGACAATGAATTCAACCTATTTCTGACCTGAGAAATTAAAATTAATTTTATATGAGCTGGCCATGTCGCAAAAAAGTCACGTCACTGGGAATGTTGGTTTAAAACAGGTTTGGGCAACCTTTAGTTATGTTGTGGGCCAAACTTTAGTGTGCAAATACGTTCGCGGGCCGCTTAGATAAAATAACAAAATAAAATAACATCGGATTTTGAAGTACTGTACATACTTTTTTGCGATAGATATCAGACATGAAATAATACGACAATGACATGAATTATAATACAATTTATTAAAATAACAAAATGAAATAAAACAAACAGGTACATTATAATTAAATCGTGAAATTTTGAATTATTACAGACTACGAAAGTTAAATGAGACTTGAGCTTTGATGTTTGCCGCCTCACTCTTTGATGAACGCCACCACTCGGCTTGCTCGCTCACTTGATACAGCAGGAGCAAAGGACAAAACCCATTTCACTCGATCTTCCTCATTTGGAGTGAGTGTGAATAGTATTGTTATATATATATATATATATATATATATATATATATATATATATATATATATATATATATATATATATTGGGGGGGGGTGTTTCAAAACGACTCTCGGGCCGGTTGTTGCCCACATATGGTTTAAAACCTTACATTTTTGCAATTATGAGTCAATATTTTCTTTGAGCATTTGGACCAAAATTAAATACTAACATTTACACGTATAAGAATATTAACCAATATGGTTTCTTAAATTGACCAAGTTGAGACGGTATTGTACATTCTGTAACAGTAGAAGAAGCGGAACACAAGGTAAATAAATAAATATCGTCTTCGCCCTAAATTCTACCACCTACAAATTTATTGACAAGCTCGGGGCTTTTAACAGCTGAAACTTTAAGCCCTCAAGTTGGTAAGCAAAAGAGCTTAAAGGCGCCCTAACTTCTCATCAATCCTCAGGAAATAGAACTTCTAAGCTTTCTAACCGAGTTATAAAGTTCCTAACCTATTTTTGGTATGGAAGAGGTGAATATGCTTATTTCCTTCTGTCGTTCCTAATCACTATATCGGTATTTATGGGTTTTGCTAACGACCCTAGCAGTCGAAGCAGCAAAGGGGAAAATCAGGCGGCAGGAGCACAGTACTGACCACACTATTTTCCTAGTGTTCCGCATGGTCAATAATCAGATACCTCTACAGTAGCTGCCCCTCAGTGCCCTGTTATGGGATTGATTTTTTTTTTCTAGGTTTTAAAAATACCAACAATTTTTTCCACTTAGGCTGGTCACTAAAACGAAATTTAAATAAAGCAGTTTACCAATTTATTAAACCTGCTGCACAAGGTAAGGTAGAAAGTTTTGAAATGTTATTTATTATTTTATTTTTTTTTTTGCAATGGGGGGAAAACCTACAAGGGCTTCAGGGTGTTTGCACCCAGTGTGTGGGACTCTCACCCACCAAAAACCCCTCATTATTCCCTCTTGGAACAGCTGCTTTGGCCAATCTTCAAGAGGGTACCGTTTTTCCCCTAAAGGGGACCCACTATATTTTCATGGTGTATATGGGGGAATAGTTCTGTTCTCCTCACTGTTCTTCTTTAGCAAGATCCTGCTTGTAAAAATGGCAACAGCGCTCCACTTATCAGGGCCCGCTAGCATTATTCGTGATATGGTTTCCGGCAAGAAAGGGCCAATGTCTCTGCTTAGGCCTCTCCGCTCTTCTTCCCACCTGTTACACTGAAATGTATGGTAAACATCATCATAGCCTGAATCCCCGTATTGACATTGTGGGCTATCTGCTTTTCCTAACTGCAAAAGGAAGCCTCGAAAGTTTCCGTGGCCGGTAAGGAACTGGGTGAAGTGGTATTCCACCCAAATCGTCAAATCGCCTTGAAGTAGCTTTGAAAACAGGACTTTTGGTTACACTATATTGTTTATTGTTCAACCTTCTATAGGCTTTTATAGGTGCGAAACGTGTGGAGCGGTTTTAACTAATTGACTAACTTTCCGTCTACACATTTAGAATGCTTACATTTTATTGTTAATTATAGATCTAGTGTCACAACATTATTGTTTAAACCAAGCCAAATTAAATATAACATACTACAAATTCGTTACGTTTTTTAAAATCTTTGGTTAACATTTATAATAAGTCATCGTATAATCACACTATTACTGGCGTGCGTACTCATGTTGAACAAACACAATTTAACAATGTTATGCCTACAGGAGAAAAAATACATAGGAAAAAGTGCAAATGAAAACTGACATGCTAAGAAGGCCATCTAATAGAATATTCCCTAAACCACTAAAGGCAGAAAAAAATTAGGATAAATATAAAAAAGAATGTTTACTCAAAGAGGCCACGTATAAGTAGGATTCGAATTGAACACCACTCATTACAAACTCACATATCGTATTTGATGAGTAGACGGCACAGAACCGTTTGCTTCTTGTTGTACAGTTGCTTTAAAGAGCAAACACGGACTAATTGGTTTAAAAAACAAACAGGAAAATATTGCTATTATGTAGGGAGAGTTTACGGATAATTATTTACAGTTAGTTATACTAACGTCAATATGAAAACAGAACGAAAAAACGTATGCAGGATCTCCACGTGGTCAAATGGCTAACGCCTTGGATTCTCATGCGGGAGATGGGGTTCGAGTCACCCCTGCACATGGTTAAGTTTGTTGAAAAAGTTCCCCGCTGCACAATGGATGTTTAGGAAGGATAGCAACCTACAGACAGTCTGGCGCTTATGGCCTTGATGACAAAGCACCTTACATCAAATTTGTAAATGTAGTTATGAATTCATCAAGGAAAATTAGGTTGATGACATATTTGTTATAAAGCGTCTTCCTTCTTGTTAGGAAAAAAGGCAATAAATGTATTTTTAATATAATATTTTTCAGGCTAATTGACATTGTAAGTAGGTAATAGTAACGTCATATTTTGGAGGTGGCCATGGTACGGGAAGGTTCGCCTTATTACAATTAGGCTGTAAGGTTTAGTTTATTGAGTTTTTTTGGTCCTGAAGAGGCACTTAAGGTGTGAAACATGTACAGCAAGAACAACAAAAATTGAATTGACCTAGTTAATTCTCTTTTATTGATCTTCCGCCTGAAAAATATTGGATTGAAGAAGATTGGATCACTATAAAATATAAATAGGGATTTGAATACTTAAAATGTAGCGATAAGGAAAGGGCGTATCGGATAGGGAGAGATAGTTCTATAAGAAGCCGAATGAGAAGATGAAGGAAGCTGTTTTATGACCGGGAGGTTTGAGGTCGAAGGGGTGATTCTGAGTAATGTGGGAGAGGACAGAGCCTTCGGGTGACTTTTCCTGCAGTAAAAGCTAAAATTTATTGCTTCTGGATCCTCACTCTTAATTTGATTCCATCAAACGAGGATTAAGAATTAATTACGCTTTAATTAATTTTTTAAATAAAGGAATGCACTGTATACTATTTATAATAAAATACTAAAAATGTAGAATAAAATATGATTATTTGACAGTGAATACCATTTTTTATCAACAAATAATAATAATGAACCATTTTATATCTCAGCGATTAATCTTCCTCTGGATAATACCATTTTATGTTTGTACTATATAAATATTTTAAACAGCGGATTACGAATAGGTGATTGATACTATGTAGATCGTCAGTTATGACGTGTCCCTTGTACTAGAAGGTTCAATTAGCGTTTCTCTGAAGATCCATCTAAGGATGCGAAACATCTAGGGCTAGTTTAATATTCCGGCAAGTTTGTTAGAATTGAATTTTATTTCTTTAACATTTGCCAGCACCAGAAAAAGAAGGAAAACGTTTTAACAATATAGACTAACCCTTAGGTTTTGTTACACATACTTACGAACTGCAGACAACACAATAACCTAGATATTCCTAAATCGCTATAACTTATTCTCCAAAATTGTACAATTTTATTCAATTTTGTCCATAACTGAAATTAACACTTTTAATTTTATTAATATAGGTACCTAGTTTTGTTATAATTCAATGCCTTATCTGGCTTTGTTCTTGTAAATTTAATTTATTCATTTATAATATGCTTTTTTATGTGTCTATTATTTTTTAACATTGGCTTATTCCTCGTAAAAATAATGACATCTGTATACAACAGAATTGTTCGCCCAATTCTAAAGGTTTCGAGCCTCAAGGAATTAAATGAATAAAAAATGAATTTATAATAATTTAAGATATTACTTTAACAAAAATTAATTTCTTATGTTAACTTGATGGCCTTAAAGATTGTCTCTAGAATTATTTGTTATTCTAAACCATTTACACACTCTCCTTCCAGTCCAGATGTTTGTGGATAAAAGTTGCCAAATATAAATGAAAATAAGCACCCTAGCAACTTGTGAACACAAAATTATCTAGTGAATACACCCGTGAATATCCAAATGGCTGCCCCTGGCGTAACTAATATTCTAGAATGAATTGAAAGAAGATCGATTAACGATTATAACAAGTCGATTAATATAATTCTTCCCTCCGATGTGGCAATGATACAATGGGGTGATGAATGATGATAGACCTTAAGGGGGGTCTCCTCCCTCTTGGAGAATTATGGGCGCGGTAAAATTGCCTCACTGCCCCCCCCCTTGGGTTCGGAATTAATTCAATATTTCCCTTCGGGCTCAGGGCCATTCTGCAAGGAAGTTGTTGGAATAATTAAAGAACTATATATGAATTGCATTATACTGAAATGATAAGGCATTTTACTTTGATTTTTTAGAAAACTAGAGGGGGGAATAACTCGCACTGTGGCTTTCTCAAATTCCATTTAATTAAAGTACACGGAGTATAGTTAGTACCGCGTAGTTAGTGCGTCATTGATGTGGGTGTGGGTTGAAGTATGGAATAGATGTATGTTTAAATTTTAGGTTATTATTTTTTGAAACATAAGGTTAAGATATTTACATATTTGCAGCATATTTACATGATTACAGGACCTCTTTGAATACTACATTTGATTTGTTGATGCGTTTTTTTTACAGACACACAGCATTAATGACATTTTAACAGGGTGTCTACTGCACGAAAAAGTCACGAAAATCACGAAAATGTCACGAAATGAAAAATAGGGCACGAAAATCACGAAAAAGTCACGAATTTAGAAACCATTTCACGAAATTTTTCAAATCAAAGGTTTCCCATCAAGAAGAGCTAAATTCAGCCAAGTTTCTGAAATTAATCTTTTCCCACTAAAACTGTGTAAAATCCGGTGTAATGAAAACTCGCAGGTATTAGCTAGGGCTCATGCGATGATATCTGCCTTAAAGTTATGCATGTATAGAAAATACTATTGATGATCCTCCAGCTGGTAGGAGTTCCACAGTTGTGCAAAACCATGTTCGAGTTAACGAACTTACCTATCAAATTAGACGAACATTCTTCAAAATTATGTATGAAATTTCATCAAAATCAGACCATTTTTGAGCCGGTGGGAGAGCGAATATGAATATATATATATATATATATATATATATATATATATACGCACAGGGTGATTCAGGTCTAAGTGGCCAAACTCTAGGAGGTGATTGTAGACATAATTTCCAACAAAAAAGTTCATTTGAAGTATGGTCCGATTCCGAAAGGAAAAGGAGCTATGTCCAATTTTCTGTTTTTTTAATGTACTCATGTTTTTTAATGAATAAGAAAGGATGGCTCAAAAACTATTCAAGATAATTAAATTCTAATTATAGGTACCATCATAAAATAGATAATATTTCCTTTAAAAAAACAGTAATTTAATTCACTATTATTATTATTAAAAGATACTTTCTGGACGTCCAATAACGCACTTCTGTTTTTATCAATGAATCGGAGTTTTTTCGCGATTTTTTCCCTCAGCCCCCTACAGTCCAGTCAACGAACAATTATAGATGGAAATTTTTGGAACACAATTTTTGACTTCGTAACTTTGTTTGGGCTGGATAGGAGGTGAACATATCAAAAGTCCTCGACCCTAGCCTTTAAGTCGGGGGGAAGGGGGGGTTTAGAAGGTCCCATTTTTCGGGTTTTCACTTATACCTCGGAAACCCTGCGTCCTAGCGACATAACCATTCTATAACAAATGAAAGCAGATTAAATTTCCTACAAGTTCTATTCAATGAAGTTTTTCAAGATATCTTTAGCTTTCAAAATATCCGCTCATGAAAGTCTGTCATTTCGGGAAAAAACACACTTTTTTCTATTCTCGAAAGGATATCTCTTCAACGAAGCACCCAAAAAATAAATGTCGGTTATGGGGTTGTAGAGCTTTCCATTCGCTTCAATAATATATATTACAATACTATTTTATGTATTTTCTTTCAACTGTGAAAACAGTTTTAGTGTTCATCGTGATATCTTGCAACAACTGTCGACCAATAAAATACGCACTCACTTGGTCTTAAGAAAACCATTGCCAATATAATGGTCAAGATGTTATATAGTTGAGTGTGTATAACTGGTCTGAGGCCCAAAATTATATATTTCGTACTATTTATACTTCCAGTACTACCTATATTTACATAATGGAGTATATTTTGGACAATACAATGACTGGAAATGGTGAGAAATTGAACGGTTCATTGGTCGACAGTTGTTGCAAGATATCACGATGAACACTAAAACTGTTTTCACAGTTGAAGGAAAATACATAAAATAGTAAAGTTATATATATAATTTGAGCGAAAGGAATGCTCTACAACCCCATAACCGACATTTATTTTTTGGGTGCATCGTTGAAGAGATATCCGGTCGAGAAAAGAAAAAAGTGTGTTTTTTCCCAAAATGACAGACTTTCAAGAGCGGATATTTTGAAAACTAACGATATCTTGAAAAACTTCATTGAATAGAACTTGTAGGAAATTTAATAAGCTTTTATTTCATATAGAATGGTCATGTCGCTAGGACGCAGGGTTTCCGAGATATAAGTGAAAACCCGAAAAATGGGACCTTCTAAACCCCCCCTCCCCCTCGGCTTAAAGGCTAGGCGAGAGGACTTTTGATATGTTCACCTCCTATCCAGCCCAAACAAAGCTACGAAGTCAAAAATTTTGTTCCAAAAATTTCCACCTATAGCTGTTTTCAAGCATTCGTTGCCTGGACTGCTAACGGACTACGGATTCAATACTTACACAAAAACTTTTTGACAAAACTGTGGGTATCCATTGCCCAGAATCAATAAAAGTAACTGAAAGAAACGATTAGAAAAGGTCAACCTCATAAGCGCGTTCCTGCTTCCGTAGGGAGGAACTCCGCTTTTGAGGTTACACTCTTGACGTCTTCGATCACTGACGATTTTTTGATTTTTTGAATTCTGATAACGCATTCGTAATCGGCGACCCCAAAAACCCCTGAATACGTAATTATACATCGTTCCCATAACTATGCTACCATCTCGATAAGCAAGTACGACTGGCAAGTCTGGGGTCAGGTGAACTTGCAAATCTACAAGTATTTACTCACCACGGAAGTATTTACCCTGTATATTTGTCAAATACCTCTCACTCAATCACTGGCCTATCATCCGCCAGCCCAAACCACTCGACAGAAAAATTTGAAATTTTGCATGGACACTCTTATTTAGCATGAAGACACTCGCTAAGAAAGGATTTTTTGATAGTTATTCAATATTTAAGTATTTTTTGAGGGGTTTAAAGTTTTATTTAGTTGGTTAGAGCAAGCCAGCCTAGGCAGCATGCTTTGCCAGGATGATAAAAGAACAGCTGTTACCGTACAGTATCTATTTCATAGTATTTTTTTTTTTTTTTTTAATTCAGGCTAATTTCAGCTATGATGGCAGTCCTAGAAATTAACTGTCCCTCAAAGAGTTACGCTATGAGGGACAAAATCACCATCTCCGGGGCATGGAATACTAACAATTTAGAACTTGGAATAGTTTTAGACAAATAAAACGCTATTACAACTAATATGATATGATCTTATTTGATTTATTTTTAAGGGTTTTAAGACACATTTTTACCATAAAATCAAAATTTCGGGGGGGGGGGGCTGCAGACCCCTCAGCCCCCTCTTATATACGCCCATGCTGGTAACATATAGATAACGGGTTATCGCTAGATTATCTGTTTCTTGACACTGATCCGGAGCACCCCAGTGTCAAGAAACATTATACTTTGATTACTTATCAATTGATGTATAACATATAGTTTGACGGGATCCAAGCTATAATAAATGCAAAAAATTATGAAGTAGCGTTGATTTTGCTGATACATTAATTAACGCATTAAAATAACTACTTACCTGCCGTGACGAAGCACAGGTATTCGGCTACTAGTTTTGTTTATTTATTGGTTCTTTGTTGTAGGGCAATAACCTTAAACTTTTTCAATTTTTTAAGTAGAATGGTTCAATTACCCCGTGTCTCAAAGACACCCCTCTCCCCCTAATCTCTGATGCTGCGAAGAAGAAAATAAGACTTCCAAAAATGATTGCTTTGAAGTCATCCATTATTTACATATATTTTTATTGTTCTTAATTCATATTAAAAAATAAAATTTCTTGTTCTATGTTCCGGAGGCCCAGTGGTCGTGATTGTTAAGGCGTGAGCACACAACACTCCGTGCCAAGGGTCGTTGGTTCGATTCCCACTATGAGGTAGCGGCTTTTCTTTAGGAACAAGAAAAGTTATCAGCCCTTTCCTGGTTGGAAAAGGGTAGTAACCTATAGATAACCCGTCCTAAACTTCTTAGTTAATAATAATAGACGTTAAAATTTAAATTTATTAATATTCAGAGGTTCTCATGGAGATTTAAATATTGAAATTGAGTACACTTTACGCCCAGGGCACACGGTGAGACTGAAACTCCAGATGCAAACCACTTGAACGCGCAACTTCGACCTCGGCTATGTATTTGAATGGGCAGGCGCATACTCGTTTTTGACGATTTCAAACCAGTCCCTTGAAACTGTAGGCCCGGGGTTGGAGTTTCGTTGTACGCGACCAAGTGATGTTTAGCCGGTGTTTTAACAGCAATATAGTGCCAATGGTTAAAATAATTTAAAACTTAAGGCCGCTTTAGACTAATTTTACGTATTTTTATATACGCTGCCGGACAAAAAAACCGGCGCACCTTGTCGTTATTTCTTTTCCAGGCTAATAAATTTTTTAATTCAATTGTAGTGTACATATTCAACTTGTAGAACACCATAAGTGAAGACAAAAAAAAAAAAATCTAAAAAATACAGTAAAATATACAACCGTATCGCCCGCAATCCAAGAGCAAATTCCCGAATCTAAAAACGAGATTTTGCATACTCGATAGTTTGACATGGCAGGGACGATATGATGTACATTTTATACAGTTTTATTAATTGTTTTAAATGTATGTAGAATTTATAGATATCACGGTAATCCGTTTAAATTACAAATAAGTTTACTCTTTCTCTTTTTAAGTGAAATTATTTTCTTTTTAATGGGCACGAAATTTGCACTTCAAGTCACGAAAAAGTCACGAAAGTAGTAGACACCCTGTTTAAGGAAGTTATGGCGTACCGACAAAAAAAAGCCCTTGAGAAATAATAATATATTATAATATATATATATATATATATATATATAGATATCGATTATTGTTCTTTTTCCTTAATAATTTGAATTATTAAGAAATAAACAGCATTATGCATAATTTGAACGTTTTTAATTTCCTTAGTAATGTAATGTTAATGCCCTTAATTTGAAAAGCGAAACACCAGAAAAGGTGTACTTAGTGGAACACAATCATAATACTCTCTTAGTTGCAACATTTCTCAAAAAAATATTAAATATCATGAAAATATCGACTATATAGATTTCAAGTATTCTAAATAACACTAGGAATAACTGATTCCCACGTGGTGGAAATGCACAAAGATGGTGCTAACTACGACTTATATCACTGTATTATTCAATGCCCCATTTTTTATTTCACTATAAAGGTTTCGCAACTATGGCTATGAGCCCAAATGCCCCATTCTATGTTTCAAACTTCACCATCCATAACGTCCAAGAAATTCCCTTTGTCCAAAACCAGGTACTTTAACTTCCACTCCCGCTTGCCTGGTCAATTCAATCCCCTAATCAATAAGATCTCCTTATCCTCCATTCCCGGTAACCCTAACCGCCGCCTCAAGCGCAAATGGCCTAGAGACCTATTGTAAACAAACCTTGTATAATAATGTAAATATAAAAAATGTAAATACCGTAAATAGTCACCCTATAAGAAAATGTAACCTAAGATAAAATTCCACGCTATTAGTTTTTGGCCAACGGGCTTTTTTTCCGATCGGTCCTTCATGTCATCTAATCATGAATATCAGAATTATAAAAAATACTTTGTGTATTGTATAATTGGCAAATAAAGATATTTAAAAAAAATATCACTATAATTATCGCCTGAGATACAAAGCACTTTACAAAATAAAGCCTTGTAAGAAACTGTCCCTAGAAATATCCAGCTGTGTTGATAAGAGATGCAGTAGAGGGAAGGAGAGACGACAACTTGAATAAAAATCAGGCAATTACCAGGGCTGGTGATATCAGTGTCCCTTATCACTTCCAGTCTTCCTCCTTCTACACACCATATATATATTCGTAATAGGGGAAGATTGTACCTTACATGTTTATCTTACTATTTTATCAAATTTTCCTTAAATTTATCGAGAGCATGAGAAAAATAAACCATTTTTGACATGATGTCCACAAATATGTATCTGCAGGCTGAAATTCGTATGTAATGTCAAAATACAGATATTGTAAACTTCTTACAGTAAATATTTCATTTAGTTTATTTGTGAGGTTGAAACGTTAACTTTACTGAAAACGAGGCAAATAGTTTAATCAATACATTTGGTTTGCTTATTGAGAGCAAGCTGATTATGTAAAAGAGGCGACGATAAATTTACTATGAGCTGTTAGTCAGGCTCAATAAGGCGGGTCCAACAATTGTAAAATTAGACAAAATATTTCATCTAAAATATCTGTTTTAGATATCTTATCTAAATTTTTCCAAAATTGTAACTCTAGTGTGAAGGCGTTTGTTACGCATATTCCACCAAATAATGACATTCCAAGCTTTTGATTTGTTTTGTTTTTGTTAAAATACATGAAAACCGGCATGAAAATTGAAATTAATTATAACCCAAGGCTTACAAGCTTTGTTTTCCGAAGGTCCATTAATTGCCAAAATTTTTTTATTCTTGTAGCGATGATGTATTTTTTTCGTATTTGAATGATACTTTATTCATATAATTGTTCTTCGGCGCAACTCGTCAAACTGCCAATGGCCATAGCCACGTTGAATCCACCGGTTCCCGTAGATCACCGAAGTTAAGCAACGTCGGACGTGGTCAGAACCTGAATGGGTGACCGACCACGTGCTGTTGGTATTATAAAAGGGTGGCAACCTGTAGATAGCCCGGCGTTAATAGCCTAATTGTTGATAAGCCTTTAAACACGAAAAGAAAAAAAAAACTCGTCAAACTAAAATGGTCTCGTTTTGAGTTTAAGTGCGAATTGGGCATCATTTGCCAAGGTAATTCATCTAATCTAGCCAAAGCTTTCGACCGAAAACAAAGCGACTATTTTATTTGAATCGAAACATTGTATTTTCCATATTAGGTTACCTACTAGGATTTAAATTAAACCACTGAACAATAGGAACCTTCAGCGATTGATTTTTTACATCTTCATTGTCCAGAGAAGTGAACTCGCCCGACTGCAATTTTAATAATCACCCAGCTCCCCCTGTTTTAAAGGTAGTTAGATCGCTAATAAAGCTACCAGGGATCACATCGTCCCTACCATGTCAAATTGCCGAATTAGAAAAATCTCGTATTTGAAATCCGAGACTGCTCATGGATTGTGGACGATACGGCTTGTCGCAAATTGTCCCAGCTCTAACCCCTTTAGAATAGCCTTCAATGCCTTAAATAAAGAATTGAATAAGACCATTTTTCAATATATTGCTTCGTCCATGTATCGAAAATGTTTGTTTTCTAGTTAGCTCCGATTTTCATATTCGATAGTTTGACGAGGTAAGGACGATATCACAGTATGACACGTTTACGAAGTTAATATCACAGAACGATTAATTAAATTATCTGAGGGGTATATATATTTATTTTAATATTCCAATATTCTGTGAATTATTATACATTGAAATTTAAACTTTTTTTTTTTAAAGATCTTCTAAGACTACAGAAATGAGAAAAATAAATACTCGACCAATTTTATCTACGATTCTACTGTAATTAGGTTGATCTTCTTATTCTGGAGACAGAGAGAATACAATTTTGAAACTTTCATCAGCTAAAATTTTAATTGAACTAGTGGAACCAATAAATCCCAGGGACAGAAATTTGATGTTTTATAGTGAGTTGATGAAAGTTTATCGTTTCATCAAAAGTTTTCCGATAGCTGGAATAGCCAGGACAGCCGATGCCCCATCATCATAAACCCAGTACAGGATCCCCGGGAATGCCTGCCATCCACTCTCGGTAAGGGTCAATTTCGTGTATTAATTTCTCCCGAGAGCTGGATTAACTCCAATGACATTCCAGCAGAGCTATTTGCTATTGCGATCAAAACTGATTGGCATTTTATAATGAAAGTGGAGAACTATCAATAGTTGGACTTTTATGGCCGATATTTAAACAGTTTATAGTAGGCAGAATTGCTAAATTTATATTAGTAGTATTTTCAATAAATATATAGACCTGGAGATCCGGTGGCCGAGACTCAGTATGGAATTCAGACGAGTTAATGTGTATGGTGAGCGGACGAAATTCGGGAAATAGGAATGAATGGTTTCATCTAACAATAATATTGCAATATGTACAAAATAAGTTATTATAAAAAAAAATACGACCACATCTTCCAGTTTGCGGTATTTAATAACCAAATTCTGATACAAGTAGTTATGCTCCTCAAAGAAATCCATACAATATATATATATATATATATATATATATATATATATATATATCTGCGTACTTTTCTACCACTCAATTTATAAAGGAGCGCCGGAAAGGGTTTATTGTGGAATAGCATTAGAAGCAAGTCCATAAATTTTTAAATGATCGGTAAAAATGTGTCATAAACCTTTAAATAAACCTTTAAAAATAAATTAATTAAGATCACTTAGTTTCATTTGTGTGGAATAACGTTTTAGTTGGTTAAAACTATTCCAAGTTCTAAATTATTAGTATTCCATTACCCGGAAATGTTCTCAGCCCCCCGAAATTTTCCCAGCCCCTCCAGAAATTATTTTCTATATACGCCCATGGTCCATACTATAAAATTAAATTTTCTTTACGTCATTGTTTGTGTAATAATTTATTTATTGTAATGTAAAATATGTAATTAACTTTTATGTTATTGAAAAAAAGTATTCATGAATAATAAGTCTGCGTTTAATAATTGTCTTTGTCATTCCTGTTACTAAATGTTTAACTTCGGGCTATTCTTTCGAAAAAAGAAAAGGCATCAACCCTATCCCTGCTAGAAAATGGTAGTGACCTATGGATAACCCGACCTAAAATCCTTAGTTAATAATAATGTTCCTTAAAATTTAAATAACTAAATACATGTTTCCACTAATTTGTATTAATATTTTTTAGCCAAATACTAGTGAGTTTATTTTTCTAAAATATAGAGTGAAAATATGTCAATATTGCTGTTTACCGCCCTGTTAATCATACAATATTTGTATTTTATATGACTCCGTATTACAATTTAAATAATTAAAGTCAAAGTAAATCAATTATGTTCTGATATTGTACAGAAAATACATTATTAATTACCCATTGCGCTAAAAACTTTATAAAAGCATATTCATGGCATTCTGAATAGGATACAGTTTTATGCTGTCGACCCAATAGCTCGGCAACATGCATATGCAGGGAAATGTTTCAAAGGTTTGATACTGCTGTGGGGCCGAACTGATTAATCAAAGATGAGCTTGGAATAGATTCAGAGCGGCTTTGACCCTAAATGGGGGCTTCGGTCAGGCCTTTGTTCCGGGAAAATAGTATTCTGACGGGATTCTAGAACCAATTAGCAATGCTGATGCCGCCAAACCCCGAGTTATTAACAACGGGAAGTGTTACGCATAAAATGGAAATATTGTTATGCGAATTATCGAAAAAGGCGCATTTTAAACATATGCCACATCGATTATCGATCAGCTAGCTACTCTCCGCCGCACAGTGGTCAAAAAGCGCCCAAAACTTGATTTTGTTAAGTATTTTCTCCGAACACATTGGCCGTAAATATATGTTAAATACCTCCTGGGAGTGCCATTTCTTGAGTTTTAGGCTCCCACCGTTGATTGCAGGACGGTGGTTAATCATTGAAGTACTAGAAACGAAGAAAATTTCGCAAATCCACATGTACCAAAATCGTTCCTTTAACTTTACTTGTTCAGACCGATTAGGTCAACGCATGTTTTTTTTTGTTTTAGTGGGCTGTTCGAAGGACAAAAAAAACTCTCTTTCATTTTTCGAATCGTCATCATGGACGGGGATAACTTCTGCGTCTCTCGGATTTCGGGCATACATAGAAAGACCCCAGACCGAAATTAGCTGCGTAAACCTGCGTACTTCGGTGCCCTGCGTACCTTCTGACTATTTCGATAATTCTCTGAATTCGGGTAAAGGGTCATTTAATAATGAAGTAAATATTGTTCAAAATTTCCCATAAATTGAATTTGTCAATTTAATTTATTTTATTCTTGCTCGACATGTTTCACACCTTAGATGCCTCTTCAGGAGCTAAAAAACTCATTAAAATAAAAATAAAACAGAATTGTAAGGCGAACCTTCTCGTACAAGGCCCACGCCTAAACTGAGGTTACTACTACGTATAGCGCCAATTAGTCAGCTTTGTAAAATCGAAAGACACAAAAAAAAAATATGTCACCCAGGAAAAGATTAGTCCTTTATAACAAAATAATCTTGTTAGATTTTTTCGCTAGATTTTATTAAATTGAAAACATGTTTAAATATTTGTTTTTTTATAAACTGTTTTCCCCGACTTTTATAATATTAGTGGTTTATTTTATTTTCCGCTTTTTAAAGTTTCTTTCATTTTCTAAAACATTTATTTTATTGTAATGGCCTCTTTTTCTGGATCTTTTTTTTTTTTTTTTTTACAACGGAAGGTTTTCGGTAAGGGAAGATTAGTCTTACAGCGATTAGGCTGTATTTATAGTTTTGTGGGTTGGGCGGTTTCTGAATACTTTAAAGACATCGTTTTCCTGCAGTACTGTGGGCATTAATGTCTGTTTTGGGGAGGAGATCGAACGAGCATGTTGATGCTATACCGGAGTTTAATAAGATCCAGGTTAGACTATGGGTGCATGGTATACGGATCTGCGTCACCTAGCTCTTTACGAATGTTGGATTCAGTACATCATGGCGGAATCAGAATTTCTACTGGTGCCTTTCGTTCTAGCCCAGTACTAAGCTTATGTGCAGACTCCGGAGAGCCACCTCTAAATTTTCGGCGAGATCAGCTAACTCTAAAATATTACATTTCTATCTTGGCTTCCTCATTCCACCCCTTAAATCAACAATTCAATAATTTCTTAAATCCATTGCACCACAGGAGTAAAAGAAAACATTTTTTAATAAGATCCCTGCTCATAAAAGAAAATCTCAAGATAGAAACGATAAACTTAATGAAAGAATCTTACTCAGTGAATCCCCCTTGGGAATTGCCCCCACTCCGTATCAACTTATCCCTTTCCAAATTCATTAAAAAACACACAACCCCAATACTCTTCAGAACCGAATTCACACGGATGTGTAACACTCTCCCAGCAGATAGCCATGTACATACAGACGGATCCAAAACAAATGATGGAGTAGGGGCTGCATATCTTTATGGCTCTCAGTCCTGTCAGTTTACTTTAGATCCAGCATGCTCAATTTATACAGCCGAACTAGTTGCTATACTTAAATCTCTGTCCATCGTAATTCCCGAGGGAAACGCCCTTTCCATATTTACCGACTCCCTTTCAGTTTTATTTTCATTAACCGTTCCATTTTCCACTCATCCTATTATTGCCGATATTTTCACCGCCGTATATAATCTCCATCAAAAGAAATCCCTAACTAGCTTCTCTTGGATTCCGAGCCACTGTGGCATTCCAGGCAACGAGAGAGTCGACGAATTAGCGAAGAGTGGTGTAAAGGAAGGAGTACATTATCCATTCATTCCACGGTCCGATGTTTTAACTCAAGTAAAAGACGGAATCTGGCTTCAGTGGGAAAGAAAATGGAGGGAAACTTCTGATAACAAACTAAGGGAAATAAAGGGAACCCCCAGGACTTGGAGATCTTCGGTTTGTCCAACCAGAAGGAAAGAGATTGTGTTAGCCAGGTTGCGAATAGGGCATACAAGGCTTACACACTCTTACCTCATGTCTAAAGATGAACCACCCAACTGTATAAGCTGTGGAGTCCTCCTCACGGTGAAGCATATACTTACAGAGTGCTTAGCATACCAATCTGAAAGGAATCGGTTCAAAATTGGTGGCACCTTAGACGAAATTCTAGGGGATTATCCAGAAAAAATCATTAACCTGTTTAAATTCCTAGAGGCTACAAATTTAACAGACAAAATTTAACATAAAACTGTATTTTGTTGATACAGAATATTCTAACAAAATACAGTTAACGAAATAATATAAGCGTTCTTGTGTTTCGATACTACTAATTATAACCGCATCTAGAAATTAATGTTATTCTCAACAGCTATTTTTATTTTAACCTGTCACTCTATATAAAATCTTTTATTTATTTTATTTTATTTTATTTTTTAATGATTATTTAACATTTCGTTTTTTTTTTTTTGTTTTTTTTTTTTATTATTATTTAATTTTTATTCTAATATCAATTTATAGTAATTGTAAATGTCTCCATATTGCAACAAACAACAACATCAATAACTACTAAATGACAACTTTAATCCGTTAAGTACCCTCTTGGGTCTTGCTTTCACAGGGTGACCATGACCCATTGTGGTTGATATTGCCCTTAAAACAAACAAAAAAAAAAAAAAATAATGTCTGTTTTGTATTCCATTCTCGTAGACCATCATACAAACCAAGCACTTAACTTTATTACAGCTCTTGAAGCACCAGTTTCTTATCAGTTCCTCTTCCCCTGGCAACTGGTCTGTATTATCTCCAGCTTCCCTGAGATCTGACATAGCGATACAAACAAAACCTCCCTGCTATATTATATCCCTTTCATGGTTAATAATTAAAAGCTTCCTGATGAAGCTTAAATACACCCTTTCGCGGAGAAATGCGAGGTTGACGTAGTTGCTCACATGAAATATTAACACGCGGAGAATTAGGACTTGCCCGGTTCCGGACCTTTGAATGTTTTATGAACCTCCTAAAATACAATGGAAAAAGAAAAGACTTCTCCTGTTGAATTCCTCTATTTGTTCTTGTC
This sequence comes from Gonocerus acuteangulatus, assembly GCA_946811695.1. Lineage (NCBI taxonomy): Eukaryota > Metazoa > Arthropoda > Insecta > Hemiptera > Coreidae > Gonocerus > Gonocerus acuteangulatus. The sequence continues at coordinate 49,831,496 of OX328129.1, forward strand.
TTAATTAAAATACTTCGTGCTTTACCCGCTAACTTCAAAGCACCATCGATAACGCCAACACAATTTTTGCTATTCAGCTGTTAATCTCGAAAAGGGGTTTAATTCGGACCCAAATTGTTACAATACTAACGGTTAACATTTTTATTATTTTAGGGTGCGTTTACACCTTACACTTCTCGCAGGAAATATATGTCAGGTGTCGGATAGATATTCTCTTGCATGTTTACATACTGACAGAAATAGCTAGACATTTATGTCATGATATGTATACGGCAGCTCTGGATTTGTTCAAATTGGCGATATATGGAGAGCTAATCATAGATCATGGCGTAAATAATCAGTATTTACATCTGTTGGTATAGAAGTGTCGACAATACAGCTAGTAGCCAAGATATTCATCTCTGACATTAAATTCTTCTCTTTATAATCAGTGTTTACACCTGATGGTATAGAAGTGCCGACACTTATAGCTCGTCATAGAAATATATATCTCAGACAGAAATTGTTCGCAGTTTTCATAAGTCACATTTTCTGTCTGACATAAATTTCCTGGAATAACTATCAGGTGTAAACGCACCCTTACAACGAAACCGAGTTTAAAGCTTTAAATTAGTTAATAATGTTCTTTATAATTTGTTATGATGCATTAAATTTTACATTCACTGATTTCAATAGGCGAGTAGTTAATTGCTTAAAAAAAAAAAACTAGTCAATAATAACATCGCTTTAAGTTCTTTGTCCCACCAATTTCATACATATGTCTACATTAAAACTATCAATTGATTTGTATAAAGAAATTGCGTACAGAATACTACTAAAACATGAAAATGCTAATGAAATGGTAACTTGAACATATGGGAACCCCAGCTGTATATAGGAGGAGTGTAGTAGGTAGGGGATAGGAAAGTGCAGATATAGAGGTGTGTGGTTCCCAAGCTACGATTTATATGGAAATTCCTAATCTCTGCTAGTTAAGGAGAATATTCCTTCCTTATCTCGGTGTACATGGACTGCATACAGGGGCAGTCAAATATTCAGATTACACTTTTATTACCTCTCAATGTCTAATAGGTTATATATATATATATATATATATATATATATATATATATATATATATATATATAAATATATAAATTTTTAGATGGAACGGCATTTTTCTCCAGCGGTGGTACTCCTCCTCACTTCTTCCCGGAATATTTCGATGGACTCATCTCCATCTTCTTCAGCCAGGTACTTGTTTCTTCCTCGGTGGTAGCCAAGGGAATGACATTTTTCTCGATCTGGGCTCCTTTTCTCCCCTCTAGCCACAGTATCGGCGGACGAATTGTGTTGAAGCTCCCTGGTGTAGTTGGGATTCTGTCCGTTGGCAGCGCTGATGGTATTGCGTCTTTTTTTTTTTTTTTTTTTTTTTTCTCCTCCTGCTTCTATTTTCCTCGCCGTAAGGTTTTATATGTTTGATGTTATTTTTCGTCGCTGGGATAGTATTTTTAGATGGAACGGCATTTTTCTCCAGCGGTGGTACTCCTCCTCACTTCTTCCCGGAATATTTCGATGGATTCATCTCCATCTTCTTCAGCCAGGTACTTGTTTCTTCCTCGGTGGTAGCCAAGGGAATGACATTTTTCTCGATCTGGGCTCCTTTTCTCCCCTCTAGCCACCATTCGTCCGCCAAGATGGAGATGAATCCATCGAAATATTCCGGGAAGAAGTGAGGAGGAGTACCACCGCTTGAGAAAAATGCCGTTCCATCTAAAAATACTATCCCAGCGACGAAAAATAACATCAAACAAATATATAAATGTATGTATATATATATATATATATATATATATATATATATATATATATATATATATCCTTATGGAGCGAGTTATGGGATTTAAGGAAGGAGCGGGTGGTTCTTATGTCTTTGTAGAGTAGGGGAGAATACAACTTCAACAGTGCGTACATTGGGCAGACTAAAAACCCAGTAAGAAAACGTATCAACAACCACAAAAACGATGTACGGAGTAAAGACATAAAAGAAAGCTTTAACTAGACATGCCATCACAGACGGACATGACTTTGGGTTTGACCAATACTCCATCCTTTCCACTGAATCCTACGAAGACAAACGCCTCCTCTCCGAATCAATTTTTATCCACCTAGAAGATAACCCAGTTAATGACAAAGAAGTCATCTCCTCTACCTACTCCAACATCTTCCATTTATTAAAAACTCCATCCTAATCCCCTATACCGCCTGCAATATAGCCCTTTATACCTGCCTCCCTTTCCATTAACACAACATTTTATGACTTCATGACACCTTACTGTACTACGCCGCGCCCGCCGCTCTTTCTTTTATCTTCTATGCTCTCTGTCCATTGGGTGGTCCAGAACCCCCCCCCCCCTCACCAACTCCTTTCTTCCTATGTTTCCCTGTATCAACTGCCAGAAATGATCCCGCATTTGTGAGGAATAGTTCTCTATCGGTAAGCCCATCTTGCTATTTTTATATCTAATCTAAGATGTATATCTATATCTTATATCTGTTCTCCTAATAATCCAAACACTTCTAGAGCACATTGTTCTTCTATATATTATGTTCTAGTATTTTATGTTTTTATGTTTTTGTCTTTTTCCATATATGTATGTATGTGTATTTATGTATGTAGGCATATATATATATATATATATATATATATATATATATACATATATATATACATATATATACATATATATATATACATCTATATATATACATATATATATACATATATATATATATATATATATATTTATATATATATATATATTACATATATTTTCCATATATGTATGTGTATTTATGTATGTAGGTATGTATATATATATATATATATATATATATATATATATATATATATATATATATGTGTGTATATTTCAGTATTACATCCGTCCTACTTGTTTTTTACAGCCCTGATGAAGGCTTGAAGTTCAAGCCGAAACGTCGGCACAATAAAACCATTTTTATGATAAAATGTAGTTTTATTAAGTAGCAGTGACCGAACCCCGACAATCCCTACCTTAAATGTTTTTGTTTTTTTAATTTAACAAGAACAATCACCAGCAATGGCTGGTCTCGTACAAGTGGTGATTGTTCTTGTTGGATTTAAAAAAAGAAAACTTTTAATTTTTTTTTTGTTTTTTACTATGTTATTAAATGACGACTACTATGTATAAGAAATGTTTGTCTGTGATGAGAGGCCAAGTTTGCCAGAAACTAGTCGACATTAATAAAATGGTTTAAATGAAGTTTTGAAGCAATTTTGTATTTTATGTATATTATTATGACATGATGTGTTACTATCTAAATAAAATATTTTAAATGAAATTATTTAAATCAATAATCTAAGATACATAATAATGTAATGGTCGTTAAAGAATTAATTTCAGAAAATGTCTTTTGAAAGGAAGCCAAAGAATTAGATACGCCTCAAGAAAAATAAAATATGATATAAAAAGAGGCGAAAAGAATTTTAGAACTATAAGGCTTTTTCAACAAAAAGAAAAAAGTATACAGAAAAGGTAAACAAATATGTAGAATTTAAGATGATAAACGTATATATGTTTGGACCTCCAGAAATTGCTTGTTTTAACAAAGTTATAAATAATGTTTAAAGGATTAAACTTCGAGTTTCATTTACTATTTTATAATAATTAAGAGTATATACACAATATAAATAATTTTATTGAGAAAATAAATATAACCCAGGAACAAAAATGAAGAGTTGTATCTCGCCGCTATATTGGCTGAATTGCAATGATGAGTTCCTAATGAGAATTCACCACAACCTCTAACTATGTCAACGGATGCAGATCTCAATCAAGCACGTTACCTATTGGTGTTTCATATTTGACGTTCAATTGACCTGCCAATTAAAACCCAGAATTCATATAGAACTCTCTGGCTACTGACCTCTTAATGAATGACATTTTGTTTTATATTTTTAACACTTTGGAAGGATGTATTGAAGTTTCACTAATGAAGCTAGTAGTGAGTGCCTAAACTAAACTGTTTGTTTGGACCGATGGCCGTGAGGGTTAAGGCGTGAGCACTTAACACTCTGAGCCAAAGGTCGTGGGTTCGATTCCCACTAGGGGTGGTGGCTTTTCTTTAGAAAAAAGAAAAGGCATCAGCCCTATCCTGGCTAGAAAAGGGTGGTAAGCTATAGATAACCCGTCCTAAAATTCCTAGTTAATAAATAAAATAAATATACTTATATTAATCTTGTATCAGATTGCAGTCTTTACATGGAAGATATATGGGGAAAAATACTATTTGGGGCTCTTATCAACGCAATAGTACCCAAAACAATGATTTTTAGAATTTTTGTCTTTTTGTCACTGCACGCTAATCTCAGAAACGGCTTATCAGATTTAGATGCGCTTTCCACTAATATATAGTACTTAGTAGGCTTCTCTTAACATTTAGTCTTTCTTTCATGTCAATCGGTTAATAAATAAAAAAGTTATGTGAATGTAAACAATCGCGTCGATCATTTGATGAACTATCATTAACACGATATACACCAGTTTTTGTTTTTTCGTCACGAAACTTGGAATGTAGTATTCTCCAGCCAAGCGATTGAACAAGTTCATTAACCAGAAAAATCGGTTAATCTGGAGGGGGGGGGGGATTTACCCTGGACCCAAAGTAGTTATTTGCCCATACCGGCCACAATTTTTGTTGTATTGCCACGAAACTCGGTATTCGTTTTGGTCGTCTTAATAGAAAAAATATTTGTAAAAATAAACTAAATCGGCTCATTAGAAGTTAGGATTTAATCTGTATTCCGTTGGGATTGAATTAAACGGCATGGTCGTCAGTTGTCGCTTGCACCACAAGGAGCGCTAAACATGGACGCCCTCTCCGGCTTCTGCTATACATTGCTTTGGCTGTTCATTACAAATATTTATTTGTTTCAGACCCGTAACTTTGGCGATGGTCTCTTTTCATAGGTTCGATTACAAATATAATAGAGAAAAACTATTCACGTTGTATATACATATATATATATATATATATATATATATATATATATATATATATATATATATATATACAATAAAATTGTAACGGATCGCTGTATGTACGTACAGCACCTTAAAAGAAAAATGTGTTGCAAAAATAAACTAAATAGGTTCATTGGTAGGGGGGGGTTTACTCTGGACGCAAATTACCAATTTTCCACAACCAGCCGTAATTTTTGTAAACTTCAACGGAACTCGTTATTCGTTGTGATCATCTAGAGAAAACAATATCTTGATCATTGGGGGGGGGGGGGAGGTTTACACTTCCCAAATGACTAATTTATTATAATTACACATATATAATATAATTATAAATATAATATTTTTTTTATTCCTCGGATTCCTCTCATTCAAAACAATTATATTTCGCGGGGGAAATTTCAGTGAAGTACGTTGGGAGTGGTGAGCATCTAGATTGACTGCTGTCTGTCAGACATTCCGTACACACAGGAGTTTAACAATCCCTAAGGGGACAGCTTTATGTGGCTCTGTGACGTTTTAGCAAACCTAGCAGCCTGTATGCTCTGATTCCCGATGGCTATACCTCTGATATCGTGTATAGAGTAGCATAACGGTAAAGTAGATTCTTTTTAAATACCCATACGAAGATGTTTATAATCCAAAATAAACCAAAAGATGTATCCCGAAAATGCTATCCTAAGTCACTATCCACGCGGACAAAGTCGCGGGCACAGCTAGTTTAATGTAAATAAATATTGGAAAGAATAAAACCCCAAATTCTCATAAAATAGGAGTAACTTTTAGGAAACCAATCCAAGAAAACTTCGTACCATTCGATATTTGATAGAGAAATGATTGTTCCAATCTTCGTTGAGTAGATATTTCCATCCTCCAACACATGGTAGGAGTAGAAGAAGGAAGATATCAAGGAAAAATCAAACCCGGCTATAGGAAAATCATCTCTTATGCGAAGCTCGACAATATTGGCTCATATCTCTATCGTATACATAAGCAGATGATAACAGATCAACTCTTAAATTTACATCAAGCCTATTCGATGCTGTAGATTTTTATGTTTATTCAAAGGTACTTCCTATAATTGCATCCTTAACAATGTTTCCATAATAAAAATTGGATGATGTTCTTTTCGTCCAACATTTATATAACATGGGGGCGAGGTTAGCTCAGTGGTTGAGCACTCGACTAATGAACTGGGGGACCAGGTTCAAAACCCGAGCGCACACTAAAGATTTTTCGTCTAGTGCTGCCTTTCGAGGGTTGGATTTGGGGTCCCAGATTGTCCATAGGCTCACCCAGCCTTTAATTAATTTAATTAATAATGGGTACCTTGGGTGCTAATGACTCTAGCAGTCGAAGCAGCCAAGGGGAAAATCAGGCGGCCGGAGCATAGTATTGACCACACTATCTCCCTAGTGTGCCGTATGGTCAAGAATCAGATACCTCTACAGTGTCTGCTCCTCTGGGCCCTTGTGGCCTGTTACGGCACTGATTTTTTTTTTATTTATATAACATACATTGTTGAGGATGTCACCAAAAAAATCAATTTTTAATATTTCTGGAGTAAATGGAGAACCTAAAATACATTCAGTGCATGAATGTTTACATTTTTTTTATGCGTATGAAAGCAAAAATTAAACACAAATAATAATAATAATAAATCAGGCTAAGGGACATGTTGTAAAATAACAACAGGTAGATTAGTAAGTTAGGTTTACTCCAGAAAATAAATTACAGAATTTTAATATTTTATTACAAATATAAAAGAGCAAAACTATTCATATTTCTTGCTTTCTTTATTTAGGTAATTTTAAACAAATTATTTAGGAATCCAACGTACCAGGCCGAGGAATATGCATGCAACTCCTGCGTGACGTATTTCTGTTATTTTTATCTCCAAGATAGCTGCAGATGTCTGTCATATCTTACAGATTCCTAGATATTTAACTTGCAGCGCGCATAAATGTGACGCACTGGATACATATTAATAGTTTGACAAATACATTTTTATCTCCAAGATAGCTGCAGATGTCTGTCATATCTTACAGATTCCTAGATATTTAACTTGCAGCGCGCATAAATATGACGCACTGGATACATATTAATAGTTTGACAAATACATTTTTTTAACTTGATAATACAAGTGCTATTTCTCTATCTTTTAGGAATATTATTGTAAAAAAAAAATAATAGACTCATGGAAAGTAAGCTATATTAAAGTTCTTATTTAACATTCTTAAGACTAAGAATTTTATCAGTTGAAATACTAAATGGCTTATTTATTTCTACTTCATTCAAAATTCAAAAAGAATAGTATGGTATTAAGCATTCACGAGTTTTACTATAAATTTAATATTTTCAGAAATATAATATTTAATTTTAGAGATCATTATTTTGGTCTAATACTATTTTAAAATCTTACAAAAAAATATATAAATCTGTACACACGTTAATATATATATATATATATATATATATATATATATATATATATATATATATATATATATATTATTGGAAGAATGCAAAATAGTATTAGACCAAAATGTACTAAACTTCCGCTGATCCGGCATCCTATGGTCCAGCACACTTGATAATCAGGCACGGCAGGGAGGTCATGGCCAAACCTGGAAAATCTTCACCCCAACAACCCCGTGGTTCATGACGGTAAAAAAATTCCTATAAACCCGCTTGGTGATCAAATACATACTCGTTGCCAGTTTAGTTTATAGCTTTCGCTCGACTGAGACTACATTCTTTAACGGGACATTAAAACTTATGTATATATACTTTTTTGTATTCTAACAGTGTAAAATTTTATTTTATTCATTTCACATTAAATATGAACTGGTCTTATAGTCTACATTTCGTTTAATTTTCATCTCTACCCATTTTTTTCGACGTGCATCCGATAATCCGGAATATTTGATAATCCGGTATGCTCCAAATCGAGAACGTGTGCCGGATTAAAGGAAGTTTACTGTAATGAACTAAAATTAAATATTATATTTTTGAAAATATTAAATCTATAGTAAATATATCGTTAATGCTTAATACCATTCTTTTCTCCGTTGCTCATTTTAATTTCGGTCCAATTATAATGGTGATTAAATAAAAATCTTTTAAAAAGTCTTCTTGCCATCTTTATTATTAACTATTGAAGTGGTGCGGTTCATTAATAGATTAAGTCCAGAAAGGCCTTGAACTTGATGGCCTAGTCATCGATTTATCACGTCTCGTTCGCCTGCATCAGGCAGTAAGGTCATTAGAACTTGCAAAGCCCTTCTTGAAGAACTTTTTAGTTTTTTTTTCTTGGCCACAAATATCTGGCACGTTGATAAACATAGTACGTTTTCGTACTTCATTTTGTGTGAGTTGAAGGTATAAATAGGGAGCACGAATTGGGGCAATAACTTAAAAAATTGAGCGTTTTTTCACTGCCTGAAGTCGTACGCAGTTAATGAAAGTTGGCGCCATAGACAATATTAAAAACTATGAGTTACCACATAGTTGGCAGTCAATGTGTTAATTCATTTAAGAAAATGTATCCTTAAAATATTTTTACTGTTTTTTGGATAGTGGTTGGGTTTGAGAAAATGTTGATGATTCACTATTCCTTTGTCCGGACAACCAGGATTTGACATATAATAATAATTTACCCATGAAAAAAAAAAAAAAATAAATAAAAAATAGAATTCCAGAACTTCATTGACAAAATTCAAGGAGTAGTATTAAATGAGCACATTTCTCAATAAGGCAACAATTACAATAAATCTAAAAACATTTGGTGTTTTAAAGCTAATTTAAATTATTTAAATACAACGTTTGTCATATACATAGACTACCTTTCATGACAACAATTATACATACTCACTTGCATAATTTTTGACCGATGGTAGCAATTACTTGTATAATTACACACTATAAAGATGTGCCACAACATTTAATCAGACTAGTTTCTTTTCATAAATTACTCTTATTTTTTCTTTTTAACTTTTTATTTATTTGAATTTATTTATTTATTACTAAATTTCATAAAATTCCATTAAAATTCCCAGGGTTCATACATGACTATTATTATCCTTGATTCATTTCTATTCATTACTAGCTGAATACCCGTGCTTCACCACGGCCGATAAGTATTTTTTATATTGAGTTAAGATATGATCAAAATTAACGCTACTACATAATTTTGTACATTTTATTATACCACGTCATACTATATGTTATTCATCAATTGAAAAGTAATTAATGCATAATGTTTCTTGACGTTGGGGCGCTCCGGACCAGTGTCAAGAAAGAGCTTATTATTGCACGGACTTTAAAGTTACCCAGGAAACACCATGTAGAGGTGGTAACCGTGCTTGTTTCCGTTGGAGAGAAATAAAAAATACAACAACCGCTTAAAAAGTTAGGTAAACAGAGACAAATATACGTTGCAAAGCATAAAACTAACAAATTTGAAGTTTTAAGCACTTACCTCTTCGATTGACATCGCCCCACCGCCCGGGACAACTGTACCCGGCTGTCCCTCCCATGTGGCGGCCCTGCCCACCGAACATTACAACAGAATCTTATTGTAGAGAATTTAGAGTTCCCAACCATTTTCGAGATATTTTAAAAAATATAAAGAGATCCGAAAACTTTGTATCACCATTCATACAATTTATTTCCATATACTTCGTTTCTGAAGACCCAAACCGAAAATTAGTTTTGAAAAGTATTTCTATCAATTTTCCTGTTAAATGGCTACAGAACTCGCTTAAAAAATTGTTTCATTCGTTTTCCTATGTTAAGGAATCCTTCGCACAAATTTCGCTCCAAAAACCATGTTCCAGTAAACGGAATCAACTTGAGTATTTGACAAGTATATAGTAGATTTTGTCTGAAAATTCTAACTGCTTAAAGAGTTGTGTTATCATACAACCCTTCAAATATGCAAATGACCTTCGTTCCGGTCACATTCCGATAGCAAAATGAAAAAATAGTTTGTTACAACCAGGGAAATATCTTGAATAAAAACCTTTTCCATCTCTCCAGTTTTGCAGATTTACAAAATAATCTTTTCTATTAGATATAGTATATCAAGAAAAATTACGGCGTTCAGATTCACAGTTAAATTTTACTTTTGTGTGTTTTTTTGATAAACTCACTCCTAAAGTATAGTTTGTTTTTGCAAAACTCTCTATTAAAATTATGTATATGTTATGAGAATGAAACTTACTCTTAAATTAACTTTGAAAGGTCCATTTAAATTTCCATGATCCTCTATTTTCTCCCTTGAGTTTATATGAAAGAGGTATTATCCGCTATACAGGCTGTACGATATGAGAAGCTGTAGTTGAGGAAATTTATTGGGTTGAATACCGACAGCGGAAAATATATATCTCTATTACAGGACCCACAAAGGGCGCATATTGTATAAAATTCCCATAACATCTGATGGCAGAAGTAAGATCAGGATAAACCGCAAAAATATTTAAATAACAGCCGTAGTGTACTAATGATAAATCAAAGATGAATTAGTGCAACATATTGCAAAACCTTTATTTTTCATTTAGCATAATATTGGCACTTAGTAAAACAAGGAATCATAGGAACTCGAAAACTTATACACAACCAAGATCTTTCAACCACAGGGTCATTTAATATTCGTTAAAAGTTACGAAAAGCATTTTGTCAACAAAAAAAAAATAAATAAATCAAAAAGTGAGTTATATATTATAAAAAGTGGAATTCCTCAATTCGACCCCCAACTTTGGAAACCATGTAGACTGGTAAGTTTTGCATAGGGAATTATGGCTATGAAACAGTTTCGTAGGGATGAGAGTACTGAAAGAAATGAAGCCAGTACCAATCTTGTAGCATGATGCAGTCCAAAGATAATCAATTTAACGCAAACATCTTTAAAGCGAAAAATCACTACTTGATTAACAACAAAGCTGGCCGCCACACGTAAACGATTAAAGATAAGATTTAAAAAAAAATCTGTTTTGGACTCCCATGTTGTGTAGTAAAAACAAAGCAGCAAATAAAATAATTAAAAAACGGTGAAGGAACCAAATTTTTTTTTTTTTTGGATCACTTCATATGGATTGACCCAAGGAGGTGATGTTTTATGCGCAGGAACCATAACTTTGAAAGGAAGGGGAAAGGGGCGCGATTCAAAATAAATCCAAGGTAATACAATGGTCAAGAACCACAACGATCTCATGTTTATGAATATGATTTAGATGACACTCTAGGCAAATAACACATGGACAATAGCTCTGACCTAACCGAGCTCTTAAGAGTTAGTGAACAGCTGACATCATGTGATCAGCTGGCTTGTAGGCACGACTCATTAGGTGTAGTATTTGAAATACGGGACAATGCAAGCTTATCTGAATACTGAACAGAGGCTATTAACAAAAGTTAACCTTTTATTGATTTCCTTCTTAAGAGAAAATATTTTGATCATGAAAAATAAATAAAAAACATAATGTACATTTAGGGTCTGCTTGCGAAGAGCACACCCAGTTACTTACGTGATTTTGGTACTTACTGATTAGTATACAGGTTCTTTACAGGTTATCTAAGGTTAGAAACCATATTATATAAATATAGTAATAAAAAGTTAATAAAGTAATGAAAAGTATTTAAAATCTCTGCAATCACTACTTAAAGTAACTTTTTTTGACTTCTGTATTTATATATCAGGCTGTACCGTATGAAATGTCAGTTTTGGACTTGCCGATTTCCTTCAAATATCTTGAAACTGTCATGGCTCCTACTCCGAGTTCTTTGGCATATTCCCTAGTGCTTTTTGAGGGACAAGCTTCAACCCTTTCTTTAAGGTGGTCATTGTCAAGCATAGTTTCTGGCCTTCCTCGCTCCTCGTTGTCAAGGTCAAAATTTTCACTTTGAAACCTGGAAAACCGCCGGTAAACAGTTCGTTCATTCACCGTTCACTCCCCGAACACGCCGTTAATGTTCATACACGCCTCAGCAGGGCTATGACCGAGCTTAAATTCATAACGAAAAATAATACGGATTTCCGTTGAAGTCATCATTTAAGTTTTATTTTTTTCTCAGAGGATCGTTCTCACAACACATTACGCAAGTTACTGATTAAATAATGGGAATAAAAGAGCTTTAATTCTATATGAATAACAATGATGTTTGTAAATAATGAAATAAAAAAGGGAAAGGATTAAATCGCAAAGTAAACAAAACTGACATTTCATACGGTACAGCCTGATAATATGGTTTCTAACTCACCCTCAGATAACTTGTATTAGTAAGTAATACTTTTAGGCTTGTAAAGCATAAGTGAAAATAAGCCGATTTTTTTTTGTCGGGATTTCAACAACATATTTATATTTTATATTTATTTCGCATTATGAGCATACGTGCAATGCGTTTCCGCTCGCTCAAGAAGTTATCAAAACTCTAGTCAATCCAACTCACTAAAATTAGTAGAGTTCTATTAATTTATGTGAGATGGATTGACTTGAGTGTTGAAGGTTACTTTACTACCAGCAACAATTAATAGAAAAGCTAATGAGTTGAATCACTGCTGTAATCACTAGAGATACTTCAGAAGTAACTGTAGAAGTAACTGGATGCGCCCTTCGCAAACAGACCCTACATTTATTTCAATAAATTGTACGTCTATTGCATATACCCGATAATTTACTTTCCTCTTTCACATCAGCAATATCCTGCAATGATTAAAAATCAATTCCCGCCAAATTACGATTTACATTTCCTACCACGATTAAATTATGGTCACGTGACCGATGACCCTCAGCAATACGGTCTTTTTCATGTTAAAATTTGTCTTATCAATAAGGCACACTTATGTTGGAGAAGACAATTTGTTTTACCAACATCCCATTTGAATCGATCCATGCAAAAACAGCTTCAGTCCATTTTTTCCCCAATATGAGTTCGGATAATATTTTCGTTAATATGAGTAATGGATTCGTTATCTCTGAACGTAACTACACATTTCTATGTTAAATGGACTTCAGTCTAATAAATAGTTCCCATAGAAACATAACGATAACGAATCTATCACTCATATTAACGAAAATATTATCCGAACTCATATTGGGACTGAAGCTGTTTTTGCATGGATCGATTCAGTTATTGTAGTACTATATCCACCGACCCAAAAGATTGAATACAAAAATAAAACGGAAAATCTGCTACTACTAATTTTTCCGGACTACTTGCAATAGAAGCATAAACAATAACATTAAATTGTACTAACTACTCGAAACAGTATCTACTTCTGCTATGTAGTAAAAGAGAATGTCCTTCTGGAAGCTGTACTATCTGTAATCTACAGACTTGTTGTACAATGGCCTTCACAGCGTTACATCGGTAATCTCTGCAGATTAAACCTAACTACTACTCCAGTAATGCGCACTAAGGATGCCGGAATTACACCCATTTCTTCCAGCATAATTTTCTTGATGTTGTATCAAGTAAACTTAAATTAACTACTTTTGTTCATGACGTACTTTATTTTACCAATTATTTTGTTCATACCATTAGTAACAATAGCAAGTAAATTTTTAATAAGCTGAATCTAATAATGTTAAATATTTATTCCAGGAGGGGGAAGTTATTTGCTTTCAAACCCGCTTACGACGTTCGCCCAAGTACACATTCCAGTAGTGCCATGCAAAATGTTGAAATTCCGTTACCCAAAGGTCACGAAAAAACGCTCAAATTTCTATATCAATCCATCCACCTATATATATGTTTACGGTCAAGTATGTACAGTAAACAGTTTTCCATTCATACAGATTCGATATGCTTTTAATAAGTACATATTTTCATATTTTGACGTTGTGTATCGAATAAAGCAAACTCCAAGACGAGTCTTACATTTACCATTTCCAATAAAAATTGAAAACTCTAGAATATTTGTTTCGGCAATTGAAAAACGACGTGCTCAATTTCGGTGAAGACGATTTATGAATTTATTTTTTTCCCATGGCTTGGGTTTGTTAAAATTTTGGAAATGGTTAAAAATTGTTCTAAGCGGATGACTCCAAATCTTCATAAATTTCCACGTAAATTCTCACGTAAATTTCGATGTGATCATCCTAGTCGGTGGTCAGATTTTCTTTTGCGTAGGTTCTATTTTTATTTCTCATATAAATTTATACAGAGCTACGTAATGATCTTAGAAAATAATTAAAAAGTTATTAATAATAATATATCTGTTTTACCTTTTTCTTCCTCTCATATATCAGTTTCTTCAGAAATATTCCTAAAACAGAAAATTAAAAAAAAAAAAAAAAAAAAAAAAAAAAAAAACATTAGTTATCTTCTTAAAAAAAAGTGTACTTATATTACTGATACATCATCCACTATTGGTTAATTATAATATTATTTTAACAATATAATAAATTGGCCCGATGCCCATGAGAGTTGAGGCACTCCTCATGAACATATGAGCACTCCTCATGAACATAAGATCGTGGATTCGATTCTCACTAGGAGTGGTGGCTTTTCTTTCGAACACACTCTATCCTAACGAGAAAAGGGTATTCTATTCCACGTGTTTCTGGCACAATTTTTTGGACATATACAGCGTAGGTCAAAAATAATTCTTCATTTTTCTATTTCTTTTTTACCACCAGACCTGGTACTGGTGTAAATGTCAATAACAAAAAATATATTTGTTACTAATATGTATAAAGTAACATTAAGTTCATTAATTTTTTCTTTACTTATAGCTACAAAAGCCATCAACATCATTTAGGAAAGCAAATATTATATGTAGTAGGAATTTTGAATTTAAATTGCACGACCAGTCAAAATGACTAGTCTGGTAAATCTAGTGTTAATATGGGTGGCAAGCTGACCACATGTGGGGCCCCTGAGGAGGTGGCATTAAGGCCACGAAACATGTAGGACAAAAATATAATAAAGTGGTACAAAAGAAAAAGAAAATTGAAGTACTAGTTTTGATCTACACTATATGTATATAGAAAAAAAGGGTATTCACCTGTAGATGGACTTCAAACATTTAAATAATTAGAACTAATAAAATAGTAAGCCAATAAATAACAAAACCGTGATCTTTAATTTATTGTACTTAAGATTTAATTTTCTAAAAAGCTGTTTGTGTACAAAATCTTTATCTCATAATTTCACTTTATAAGGGATGAAGGTAATGCACTGTAATAAAGGATTATTAACTCTCTTGGAGAAATTTCCACAAAATAACGAGGAACGAAGGATTATATAGCTAAAGGATGCTTCCCCGCCCCTGATAAAAAAAAATTAGTAATAATGAAGGAAGAAGTCCTGTGTAAATATAAAAATATAGTCGGTAGCCGTTGGCTTCAAAGTGATTTAATGAAGAAGGGTTTATTCTAGAGAAAAACCAATATTAAAGCAAACCATTAAAGCGAGAGGGGAGGGGGTTTTTGATGAGGAGGCAAACTGACTGGAGGGGTTTATCTTCAAAGGCTTCTCCAACTCCGTCTTGGCGGTGAAATTTTTCATCTCTGAAGGTCTTCAAGCCGAGGGGAGCAATTGTGGGGTCGGGGAGATTTTTTCCCTAAGGTTGAACATGTTAAAATGCATTTGTCGTATCCCCGGGCGTTGCCACAACTTGGACTGTTGATCAGCATTGGTGATGCATATAGAAAGGTTGCCAGCCCGGCGCTTAATATAGCCCAACACTCAAAAAATAAAACAAATGAATTGAATGCGAAAAGTATGCATATGTATGCTTGCTTTGGTGGTATAAATGAAACGACATTTAGAATTTGACTAGGAATTGTTTAGTTTTAAAATTGTTGAGTCCAAAACAAATCCTAAAACAGGAATGACACTTCATCAATGACATTTCAAAAATAACGGCGAACTTTTTGAAACTCACTGTTTTTATTCCAATAAATAAAAATGATTTTTTTTCTTAAAAATGAAAAACCTTAGGGAATTTTTAAATGTAAATCGTAAATATGAAATGTCAATGATGCCTCACTTCTAAAGTCATATGCAAATTTAATTGACTCGTCAAGAAGGAAGAGTGAAGAATGAATAGTTTATTAGTATGAATGGAAATTGACTGAGTCAATATTCCGCATCGCCTCCTCAGGTCAATAGCTTTCTGACGGATATTGACGACTTTAATCCATCTATTTACGACGAGCAATCGGCTCAAAGTTGCATCGTATATTACAATTGACTACAACACGAATGTATCCAAATAAATTATTTATTTATAAGAGCTTTGCAACGAAACCGATTAAATAATTATGATGAATATTAACATTTTGAACTGAAGGAGAGCTTCCTCAGCTACGATTTTCTTCAAAGTTTGCTCTATAACGTATTTTGATGCACTAAACACGAATCCGTTGAAAAAAAATCCCGCTCTCAACTAGGAAAGAAGTTATTAAAAAAAAAGTTCACTGTTATGGCGGTTATAAAAGAGGGGGTAAACAGCTTATATGTAAACACGCGCATGCGCAATAGTCCTTAATCACGAAGTGTAATTGAAATTCAGACTCACCTGTGGTAGCTGACTTGGTCGTAAACTGTCGCTTTTGGGCATACGTGCCAAGCGTTTCCGCTCGCTCCGCTCGCTCAAGAAAACATCAAAACCCCTAGTCAATCCAACTCGCAGAAATGAAAAGAATTCTATTCCCAAAAGTCGTCCTAGGCAATCTTCCCTAACCTTCATAACAGTGAACTTTTTTTTTAAATAACTTCTTTCCTAGTTGAGAGCGGGATTTTTTTTCAACGGATTCGTGTTTAGTGCATCAAAATACGTTATAGTGCAAACTTTGAAGAAAATCGTAGCTGAGGACGCTCTCCTTCAGATTTACCACATTTTCTATGAGATGTAAATAGTTAAAAATTTCAGAAGTACACATAGTAATTACTATCTTTGAAAAGTTAAGTATAAAAAGTAATTGTTCGGAAGAATGTAAGAAAATGAATATTGATTTCCGACCTGTTTCTAAGACCTTAAAATCATATATAATTATAGTCCAGATGTAAAAATTGCTATTTCCATAAACCATGCAACAATAATTATTACATATTTTGTAAGACACCGTCTAACAATTATGTATTATCTTACGCAGTGTAGCCTTAGGACATTTTTTATTTTACTTTATTTTGTCACCTGCATGACTAACTAGCTCCTAAACTCTACGGCAAGAAGTCTGGAAGCAAGGCTCGGAATTTTCTGTATAAAATAAAACACCTGTAGAAATTAAGTACACTTTTTTTAACTACTATAACATAATTAAAATATATGTATAAAAAAATCATAATGAGAAATTTAAACGTTTCCGGTTATCTCTACAGTTTATGGTAATTCTTGTTAAATGCATGCAATCACCAGTTAATTAGAGCGTTTGTGTATTCTTAAACGGCATAAGATAACTTCTTCTCTTCTATTCGAAGGCCATTCACCTACTGTTTATTTTATTACTGTATGTTTCTTGTCCAACGTCATCTACCACGATCTCTGCCAATTTTTCATATCTGCCTTTTTGGTTACTGTTTGCGTATCTTGGACATATACCATTTTTTATTCCCTCATGGTGTTGCCTTGTTGGTGCATTGGCAATTCTTTCCACTATTATACTTTGTTCTTATTTCCTCATGTCATGAATGAAAATATATTACCCCTTTTAAACACGCTGAAATGTTTTCAGCGTGCCCTTCATTGAAAAATGTCAATCTGTGACAGGCGGGAATCGAAACTACATTTCCTACATAAGAATCCTTAGTGACACTAGACCACGAAAAGGGCCACCGATATCTTGCTATCCATTTATTTGGCTCGCAATCTATTTTTTTTTTTTTTTTTTTTTTTTAACGGCGCATCAGCTATTTGGCTATTAGCGCCGGGCTATCTACAGGTTGCCACCCTTTTCTAATGCCAACAGCACGTGGTCGGTCAGCCATTCAGGTACTGACCACGCCCGACGTTGCTTAACTTCGGTGATCTACGGGAACCGGTGTATTCAACGTGGCTATGGCCGTTGGCCGCAATCTATTATAGTTTAAGTATATATTCCTTTTTTATGGCATACCGATAACTAAGCCATTTGTGCCAAACAATCCAGAGGTTGCCAACCTTACATATCCATGATATGATATAGCAGGGATTATTTTCAACGGACCCTGATAAGAAGAAACTCGCCCGAGACGACTCTTAATGCGTTTTCATCAAGCTGATATTAAAAAGTTGTTTAGAATTATTAACAACAAAAGTAATTTTGTTCATACTAAAGAAGTTGAAGTTAATATTCTCCTAACGGCTAGCAAAGTGCCAAACTCTAAGCGTATTAATTTCTTAATGAAAACAAAACTTTAAGTGGCTTTAAAAAAACAATTTTTTCAGGTAAGATGAAACATTACGGATGGTTAGAGATGGTTTAGGCAGGCCATCATAAATTTTTCCGAAACAGTAATTAATTTTTAAAAAAATATATCCTGCTTGGCTTCGATATAAACTCATATCCTCCCGTTTGATTTCGCTTTTGACCAATAAATTAAGTTAATGATAACAATTGTTTTTAGAAGTTCTTTGTATTTAGCGATATAAATAGTATATACTTAAATAAGTCCGTCAATCCGCAAGAGCTGCATAACTAAGCACATTTCTCAGAAAGTGCGTCGTGTAGGCTGGATTCCTGAATAATTTGTTTGTAATGAGCAGCTGGCTTAATTAACGTTTTAATTAATTTTCGTGAGTAATTTTGTGCATGCAAGGTACTTCACACCTTATTAAACACGTAGCTTTGCATTTTTAATGTGATTTTATTGATCTCGATGAATATTAAAAACGTTCGCGTGTAAAAAAAAGAACAGCCCGTAGTCCAACCGGATACAGCTCTTCGGGGCCTCTGATGGGATTAACAACCAATACCCTAAGTTTACAACCAATTTCAATTTGAACATAATAAGGAGTAAACTTCAACTTCTTGTTAACCAATTTTGTGTCTTTTTACACCAAACGTTCCTCAAGGATTGTGGATGATGTTTGCCAAGTAATAGCCTTTAAGAATAAATTTATAGTGTGGATCTTGGAGTAAACCCCTATTCCTCATGGACCGATTGAGTCTATTTTCATTGCAATATAACAATCTTTACTGCAGAAATGAACAAATTAGTAATTTGGGTCAAAATATATCAAGTTTCAGTACTTACGTACTAGTTGCACCGATCTCGAGAAGTGGGTCTCGTTCAGGGATCCGGATCATGAAATGAGAACGCAAATGAAGCATTTCTATTGGTTCATTCCTATGGGCAATTTCATTGGTTGTTCTATCTTCCGTACCAGTCATCGTTTTGTGTTCACTTACTTGGTTTGTGTTTTGACGAGTTATATTTATTGTTTCACTTCTTTGTGTTGTTTGTGAGGTAGTGTTCTTTATTTCCTTTGTGCTGTTCTTTCGGCTAGGGAAATGAGTACGTGGGATTTACCAACGACTGAAAAAGTACTCTTTTCATGCTATGTTAAATTGCATATCGACCCATTTTCCACCGAAAAACCAGTGAGCTATATTACCAACGATTTGGATCAACTAGTTTCGATATAACCTTGAGCGAGCGTAGCGAGCGGAAACGCATAGCAATCATGCAGTTAACATAATTGCTAATTTTGTATCCATAGCACTTCTGTTAATGGCATGATTGCTATACGTTTCCACTCGCTCAAGGTTATATCGAAACTCTAGGCAATCCAAATCGTTAAATATATATATAATATTAATAAATGGTCTTGGTGCCATAAATGGACGCCATATTGCCTAATCCGGATCACTGACTGGGAGCCTTGACGGGAGCCACTTCCCGAGATCGGTGCAACTAGTACGTAGGTACCCAAGTTTCCAAAAAGCAAAGTATATACAAAGTGTCCCAAAAAAAAGAAAGAAAAAACTTCAGGAATCCCTGCAGAATGAAAAATGCTTCGCTTCCGAGAAGAACGCAAAAAACTAAAAAACATTATGAAAAGGTAGTCTTTCATAAGACCTATATACGTGTAGTATCCAGAGGATGGCATACGTAGTAAATAAACTCCCACGCTGGAGGGATACTCCAACGTGGAAAACAAGAAAAAAATACCTATATAAAAATGCATACAGCATTAGAAATATCGGTTGAAAAAAAAACGTATTGCATTATTAAGCATAACGCTTTTTGAACTTTTCGTGCATTAAGGTATATATCCAAAAAGTGGTTTAGTAATCCATCAAGGAGTAAGGTGCTGAAGCCTAATAAATGCCCTAAAAAAAGGATTTTGGCATACCTTTCATTAAAACCCTTTAGTCGGAGTAAATGGTGCTTGAAATTTTGCAATAACTTTTTTTTTTAAATTAGATTGAAGGCAAAATATTTAGAGTTTTCGGAATAACACCAGGGATGAGCTTCGTATGTTAACAGTCTAAAATGATTTGATTTGAACATGATAACTCAGATTCTTGGAAATGCGGGTTGAATAATTCTTGGTAAGTTAATTGATTTTAGTTGATTAATGTAAAGTCCTCTGAAACACAGCTATAGATATGATATTTTAATATGCTTTCTGAGATTCCTCACGTCCATACATCCTGTCTAGACTAATCTAATAAAGATATCAAGGTAGAAAGGTGAGGTGAGGTATTATCTAACAAGAACAGGAAGTCTTTCATTAGTCTATTCCTGGAAGATTGTCTTCAAACCTATCTTATATGGAGCTATATTTGTTAGAGTACATTCAAAACTAGGGCTCTTTCCTCATCAAGTTATTTTTTTCTGCATGCTTTATGTTGTTGGTCTAAACTTTTAGGTTCCATTGTCACTGAGTCAAAATATTTCGTGATAACCCTCCCTCTCATAAACGCAGACAAGCACATACTCACTGACAATACATAGCACGTTGTGATTATAATTTCCTTAGGAAACAAAAAAAAAAAAACTGTTTTCTAGAACGTTTTGATACCTTCACACCTAAAGTTACCATACACGTTCAGTTCAAATCTCAAGGCCGTGACTGCAAAGTTTGGCCTCAAGGTTTGGACTGTACGGATCTAGCACACCCACTATAAGTTAATAAACCTCAAGGCAGGGACTGCACAGTTCAGTTATAGTAGATTCAGGAGATATTTGAAGCAAATATCCTCTTGTCTACACAAGACAAACCTGCACAGTACCGGGTCTCATTGGACAGTACAGTTCAACAAATAGTGTTTTCATTCTACTTTAAATGATTGTACAGTTGAACTCCGTCCTCAAGGCTGTCTCATACAAGAAGATGAATATCTCAAGTTTGGTAGGATGCACTCCAAATCTTGGGAAATTTCTCGGCGTTTATGGGCACATTAAGAATGCTCCGTATGATCTAAGTACCCATTCTTTCTTATGCTAATATATGAGTTGTTAGCGTCGGTTTCAATAAGAATATATTGGTATTCAAAATAAAAAATTGGTTATAGTCCAATGATTTACAAACAACTTTTTTTCCCCTCTGATAATATTTTATCATAATGAGTCCGCTCAACCATCTATTGAGTAGGCGAAGTCATTCTTAAATAATTAAATAAATACACATGCAATTGATACAAACGAGGAACTAAAACCCCCGGGTCTTTTTGCATTCAGCGCATGCGCATAACTTCTTTGCCTTCTTATTGGAGGATTCCGATGAGCAATTGTGCTGGTTCTTGCTGGGAGTGAAGTAACCTTCAACAGTGAATTAGCGTTTGTTTGTCAAAAAGTCCTGTTTACGTTAGTGAGAAAAATGGGTCTTTACAATTAGTTCGCAATGTTCCTGACAAAGAAAAAGCGATTGGTTTCTTACTCGCAAAAATTAATAGAATTCTATTAATTTTAGCGATTTGGATTGACTGGAGTCGCTAAAATTAATAGAATTCTAATAATTTGAGCGGGTTGGATTGACTAGAGTTTTGATATCTTCTTGAGCGAGCGGAAACGCATAGCACGTATGCCCATAATTCTAAATAAATGTAAAATATCCAAAAAGGGATAGAGAGAAAAAAGGAATAAAATATGTGTGTTTACAAATATCATTGTTTATGTTAACCTTCATAACCTGCAAAACTTCATAACTTTAATGCTTAATAACGTTTTTCGTAGTTGAGAGAATTTATTTCGATCATATTAACCTTTTTATTAATAAATATTGCTTGCCATTATGTAATATGGTTTATAACCGTAGATAACGAGTAAGTAGTAATAGATAAACAGCAAAGAACCTATAAGCTAATCAGTAAGCTTATCGGCGAGTATGAGTAACTGTTATAAATCACTACTGCTACTTTAGAAGTAACTGGATGTGGTATTCGCAAAAAGACCCAAATCCCCTTAATTTTATCTTGGGAGAATTTATCAATGAGTCGTTCTAAAGATAGTTTGAAGAACATAAATAATTCCTGTTCTGGAATTAACATGGAATTGAGGTTTCAGGAGTCCTCAAACCTGCGGCAACATCAAAGCCATGCAGTATTATCTGGAAGCAAACGAACCACCTTCCATTATTAAATCTAAACCTTGACAGCCCTTAATCATCATATAACACTAATTGTAGCTCTATCGTATGCTCTACGTAGGGCTTAATGGGCGATACTTCATTTGCTACATACTTGAGAGGAAATTACTCGATCTCTTGTACAAAAGGAGACCCGAATGTCATAATGGACGATTCTACATGTTATTTGCAGCTGAATGTAGTGTATATCGTCGATACAAATGCAAACTAACGAATATGAAAAAATGCATCGTTCATTGTCCATCTTTAATAATTCCTGCTGGACTTATTTACGGCAAATTCTTCAATCTGACTTCACTCTATTAAAGGGAAAGTATTCCACTATCAAAAGGTCAAATCTAACGAATATTTGACTGTCCAAAAAAAATTATGAATAAATACTTTTCCACTCTGAAAATTGGTGATTTTCATATTCGTTAGTTTGCTTTTGTATCGACGATATTATCATGCCCCTAAAGTTAAAAAAAAAAATAAAAAAAAAGTTTATATTTATATAAACGTATATATTTATAATGATTACTAAATGAAGGGTATTAATTAATAATACCAAACGGGTGAAGAATAACCCTTCAAAACTTTTTCAAAATATCCATTTATTCTCCCATCACTACGTTTCGGACACCCAGGTCCATCTTCAGGCAATCTACAATAGTATATTTATTTCAGACATTACATCCTCCAAAACTATTTACTAAATTTTATTGTCATAATTTAAACTCACCATGTCCTAGTCATACAATAACCATGTCCTAGTCATACAATAAATAAACATGATTCCTGTAAGGAACCAAGTCAAAAATTCCACCTACATCAAACACTCATTATCACAGCCATATTAGACTTTATCAAGCTTCCTAGGCCTATTATATTTGGTATAACTACAAACTAAATTAAAACATTAAAATTCAATTAGTCAAAATATATAATAAATTATGTATAACATATCACAGACAAATTGTGTAATCTCTACTTAACATTTGTTTTATTAACATATTTAATATACAATACACTGAGGTATGTAACCCAGATATTTAAACTGTGAAAGTAATCTGTTACACTGTCATCAAAAATTAATTTTATTTAATATGTCAACATAATGTTGTCCTATACCTTTAACATCTGTTTTGTAATTAATGGTTCTATTGATATTTTTAGTAATGTAAATTGATTCAGTAAATTTTCTAGCTTTATTATCACTAACAGTTTTTAAAATCTTAACATTGTCATAATCAAACTTATGCTGTTTGGTGATAGCATGATTTGCCAATGCTGTGGTATTGACATTTTTACTATTATTGCAATTATAAATGTGTTGTTTTAACCTATTTTTTAAATTTTGGGAAGTTTCCCCTATGTAACATTTATCTATGCATTGCTTGCAATTAATTTGATAAATCACATTTTGTTTATTTATACTATTTATTCTATCTTTCATATTACTTAATGCATTTGTTATTTTATTATCATTATAAAGACCAATCTTTAAATTAGTATGGTCATACTTCTTTAATCCTTTCCTTATTTTTTCAGTTAAACCAGGAATATATTTTAATTTATGAGCTATATTATTACCCATTACATTACACTGCTCTCTACTAGTATTTTCTCCATTCTCTTCAATAGTTTTGTTTAATAGTTTAAAATAATCAGTTATTAAATTAGGCTTATTATCATTGGATCTCACCTTAAATTTGCATGCTTGTGTTATTAGTTTCTCTTGTGATTCCTGTATTATGGTTGGACTACTCTTTGTATTATTACTAATTTTATTGAACCATAGTTTATTTATTAGCTTTAATGGATAAAAATTGTCCACTAGTATTTTATAAATTTTCCCTTTTATTTCTTTCAAGTATATACTATCTGTTATATTTATAGCTGTGTTAATCAAATTTTTAGCTGTATTAATTATTTGAGTTTTAGGATGATTTGAATTAAAATTTAAAATACGGGAGCTACAAATATCTTTTTTAGTCCATTTTGTTGTTATTTTATTATTTTCGAATTTAACCTCCATGTCAAGATATCTCAGTTTGTTATTCGTTGTACATTCATGGGTAAATCTTATTCTTTTATGAAAGGAATTGAACAGCTCTAATAGCTCAGGATACGTTTCTTTTATAGTTATTAGTAATAAGTCATCTATGTATTTAGTTATTTAATAACTGATTATTTTAAACTATTAAACAAAACTATTGAAGAGAATGGAGAAAATACTAGTAGAGAGCAGTGTAATGTAATGGGTAATAATATAGCTCATAAATTAAAATATATTCCTGGTTTAACTGAAAAAATAAGGAAAGGATTAAAGAAGTATGACCATACTAATTTAAAGATTGGTCTTTATAATGATAATAAAATAACAAATGCATTAAGTAATATGAAAGATAGAATAAATAGTATAAATAAACAAAATGTGATTTATCAAATTAATTGCAAGCAATGCATAGATAAATGTTACATAGGGGAAACTTCCCAAAATTTAAAAAATAGGTTAAAACAACACATTTATAATTGCAATAATAGTAAAAATGTCAATACCACAGCATTGGCAAATCATGCTATCACCAAACAGCATAAGTTTGATTATGACAATGTTAAGATTTTAAAAACTGTTAGTGATAATAAAGCTAGAAAATTTACTGAATCAATTTACATTACTAAAAATATCAATAGAACCATTAATTACAAAACAGATGTTAAAGGTATAGGACAACATTATGTTGACATATTAAATAAAATTAATTTTTGATGACAGTGTAACAGATTACTTTCACAGTTTAAATATCTGGGTTACATACCTCAGTGTATTGTATATTAAATATGTTAATAAAACAAATGTTAAGTAGAGATTACACAATTTGTCTGTGATATGTTATACATAATTTATTATATATTTTGACTAATTGAATTTTTAATGTTTTAATTTAGTTTGTAGTTATACCAAATATAATAGGCCTAGGAAGCTTGATAAAGTCTAATATGGCTGTGATAATGAGTGTTTGATGTAGGTGGAATTTTTGACTTGGTTCCTTACAGGAATCATGTTTATTTATTGTATGACTAGGACATGGTTATTGTATGACTAGGACATGGTGAGTTTAAATTATGACAATAAAATTTAGTAAATAGTTTTGGAGGATGTAATGTCTGAAATAAATATACTATTGTAGATTGCCTGAAGATGGACCTGGGTGTCCGAAACGTAGTGATGGGAGAATAAATGGATATTTTGAAAAAGTTTTGAAGGGTTATTCTTCACCCGTTTGGTATTATTAGTATATATTTATATAACAGGAAAACTGGAACACCAGGTCTTTACCAGAATTATTTCTTAGTTTTTAAAGAAACGCGTCTTTACTCTGGATAGCGAGCCTCTTTAGATCTATTCGATAGCCTTATTTCTAGTGAACGGATGTTCATGTATTTACATATCTTTTTCCGATTCTCAAAGCGAAATTTTTAAAGGAATTCTGCACATTTTAGTGATTTTAAAGCATTTAAACAGGTTTTTATTTTACATATTTTGTTAAAAAATCTATATTTTTACATATTTTGCCATAAATACATATTTTTGCTACATATTTTGACATTCTTTTTATTTTTTTATTTAAAAAATAAAAGGGAAACCGAGAAAGAATGCTTTACCCATTGAATCTAGATCACTGTGTCTTTTAGCACTTTCCTCCGAAGGAAAGTAGCTATTGAGGTTGGACTCATGACGGAATTTTTGAAAAATTTCTTCAAATCTTTATCGATCCTACCTAGTAGACACCGAAAATGACCCCCGTTAAAATTTATATATATCTATATATATATATATATATATATATATATATATATATATATATATATATATATATATATGCATATATATATATATATATATGTGTGTCTGTTAACACGATAGCGGCCAGAGTTTTTGTTTTTTCGTCACGAAACTTCGTATATAGCATTCAATTAGCAAACGATTGAACGAGTTCGTTAACCACCAAAATCGGTCCACCGGAAGGGGGGGTTTACCCCAAACCCAAAACACTAATTTGACCATTTCAGCCGTAATATTTGTTATATTTCAACGAAACTTGTTATTCGTAGTGGTAATATAGAGAGAAAAGTGAGATATAAAAATGAACTAAATCGGTTCATAAGGAGGGGGGGTTTACTCCAGACCCACAATACCAATTCGCCACTACCAACCGTGATTTTTGGTATATTTCGACGAAACTCGGTATTCGTAGTGGTAATCTACAGGTAAATATGTGATGTAAAAATAAACTAAATCGGTTCATTAGGAGGGGGGGGGGGTTTACTCCGGACCCAAATTACTAATATACTCATACTGGTCGTAATTTCTGCTGGGTGAACGTGGGTAACTCATGAGAAAGAAGTGTTATAAAAATGAGCTGAATCGGTCAATCGGAAAGGGGGGTTTACTTTGTAATATATTTCAATAGAAAAGCCAGCCAGACATAGGTCCACAAAGGCGCCGCAAGGAGCGCTAGAGGGACTGAATCCGGTTCCTGCGTTAGATCAAAATACGATAATATGAGGTGTTTTGTATTTATTACGTAGTGTAGTAGGTACCATGTGTAAACATAACTCTGGAAGCAAATTAATAATTTATCAGTTACTCATTACAAAATTAAAAGAGAACTATTCATGTTTTTATTTTATTTATGTAGGATATTTTAAGCAAAATGTTCTGGAAAGCAGTCTACACTACCCATATTCTGAGGAAAGTGCTTAGTTATGCAGCTCCTGCGTGACGGACTTTTTGTAATTGCAAGAAGCAAAGGTGACTAGCTGCCACGCTTCCCCGGCGGTAATGGTCTAGGTGCAGATCCGTTTTAAAAAAATATATAACAAATTATTATTTAACAATTGTAATATTCCTTTAATCTAATCTCTAAAAAAGTGAATAATCGAAAGAATCATGCCGATATCATTTTCCAAACTCGAGATATAAAATAATAAATTTTCAACCTATTTTATTTTATTTCTTAGCTCCTAAGACGCATTGGACGAAACGCTCGGACAACTGTCGATTATTTTTCGATGCAAAATCACCAGACAAAACTAGGCCTGATCGGTGACCCCACCAATGTATACTCCCCATATCAGATTAGACCGGCGTTATTTCACATTAGACAATTTAAAAATGAATTTTGTTGCATACAATTTTCCAAAATAATGTTCATCTTTAGAAATGTTCAACTTCTTTTTCCGCCTTTTAAAATGAGGTCTTCATTTTTAATTAAGCTTTTTTCCAATATGTTATAGAGTTTTAGTCATTTTGTTCTATACATTTTCAACTTTTGTTCTTTCCTTTATAATAACAGAGTTCGTACTAGTTATCTATGCTTTTCTTTTCAATATTTTATAGTATTTTTGGCATTTTTTACTACATACTTTCGATTTTTTATTACATATTTCATTATAAATAGTTAAATATATATGTACATATTTTGAATTTTATTTTACATGAACATCCGTTCCCTACTTATTACATTCGATGACTCAAGCACACTTCATAATGTACTATACTTGCCCGGCCACGATGACATCAGACAAAGTAATGCAGTAGACGAACAGGCTAAACTACCAACTCGACGAGCAGCACCAGACATTACATGACATACCAGGATATTCAATTCGTATCTAAGAAATAGGTAGCAGATAAATGGCAAGAATCCTGGTACAACACGACCGACAACAAGTTTCGAGAAATCAAGCACACTAAGTAAAATATTGGCCACCCAGTAAAGGCTGAAATAGACAGGAAGAAGTCATTTTATGCCGTCTCTGGATTGGCTATACGCGACTGACACACTCCTACATTATGTCAAGACAGGACAGACCTACATGTACGTACTGCAATACAGACTTATCACTAAAGCACATCACAGAGTGTAGACTCAGGAAAATGTCAAATTACCCTACAATTTGACCGAATGTTTGATGGTACCCAATATATTGATGAATATCTTTACTATCTATTACATACACATTTATAAAATAATATTTAAAAAAGATAATAACAGCTATTTAGTGTAATTGATTTTTCGTTGATTAACCCAACAAAAAGATAGTATCTTTTTGTTGGGTTAATAGAATAGAACTAACAAATAATAATTCGTAGATAGAAACTTTTGAAACATAGCCAAAAAGAATTTTATTCCTAGTTGATTAACCCTAGAATGATGATACATGATAAAGCTGTTGCATATCTTACAACGTGGGATCATATATGACCCCATCTGGTCTTTTGTAATTCTTTTAAAAATTTGGTGTTAGGTTTCTGAAATTGTATTTCTGTGAATATCAACATTAAATAAAACATTTTCTCTTTTAAATTTTGTCTTTATGACTGCTTGGATAAAAAAATACGATAATATGTAAAATTGGGATAAAAGGAAATACAATATAGTGACTTGAACGTATGCACATTATAATGATCAAAAATACATAAATATTGTTATGTGTTTATGCACTTCTCAGATATCCTTTGCCTGTGTTCGGCACACAGACTCTTACTACACTTTGCACAATGTTTTACAGCTTTCCTGTCTTTTATTACTATCACAATTACCACATCGTAAATGTGGCCATCCCCTTTTTCACTCTCATCACTTATTTCATCAATTTCATTGTCTTCACTATCCAAAATTACTCCAGACTCTCTGTTTTTCTCTTCTACAATTTGGCAAAGCAACTCATTGAGAATTTCATCTTTAGTCCAAAGTAATTTATCGCCAGACCTTCTAAATTCGATAAATAAAAATATTACGTAAACCACAACGTGGGGTCGCCCGTGACCCAAAGGCTTTATATACGTTCACAGGGATAGGGCTGACATCAGACTGGATCTCAATTATCATCACCATGTTAGGACAGGAAGGTACTGGATCGGACATGTTTATCATCTGAAATGTGTAGGAAATAACAAATATTTTCAGAACTCAGGGGTCAGGGGTGACCCCACGTTGTGGTTCCAGGGATAAGGAAAAGTCCGTCACGCAGGAGCTGCATAACTAAGCACTTTCCTCAGAATTTGGGTAGTGTAGACTGCTTTCCAGAACAATTTGCTTAAAATATCCTACATAAATAAAATAAAAACATGAATAGTTCTCATTTAATTTTGTAATGAGTAACTGATAAATTATTAATTTGCTTCCAGAGTTATGTTTACACATGGTACCTACTACACTACGTAATAAATACAAAATCCTCATATTATTGTATTTTGATCTAACGCAGGAAACGGATACAGTCCCTCTAGAGCTCCTTGCGGGGCCTTTGTGAGCCTATGTCTTGCTGGCTTTTCTATTGAAATATATTACAAAGTAAACCCCCCTTTCCGATTGACCGATTCAGCTCATTTTTACAACACTTCTTTTTCATGAGTTACCCACGACGTATACCGCGTTTCGTTACAATACAGCAGAAATTACGACCAGTATGAGTATATTAGTAATTTAGGTCCGGAGTAAACCCCCCCTCCTAATGAACCGATTTAGTTTATTTTTACAACACATATTTACCTGTAGATTACCACTACGAATACCGAGTTTCGTCGAAATATACCAAAAATTACGGTTGGTAGTGGCGAATTGGTATTGTGGGTCTGGAGTAAACCCCCCCTCCTAATGAACCGATTTAGTTTATTTTTACAACACATATTTACCTGTAGATTACCACTATGAATACCGAGTTTCGTCGAAATATACCAAAAATCACGGCTGGTAGTGGCAAATTGGTATTGTCGGTCCGGAGTAAACCCCCCCCCCCCTCCTTATGAACCGATTTAGTTTCTTTTTATAGCCCACTTTTCTCTCTATATTACCAGTACGAATACCAAGTTTCGTTGAAATATAACAAATATTACGGCTGAAATGGTCAAATTAGTGTTTTGGGTTCGGGGTAAACCCCCCGTTTGCTAATTGAATGCTATATACCAAGTTTCGTGACGAAAAAACAAAAACTCTGGCCGCTATCGTGTTAACAGACACACACATATATATATATATATATATATATATATATATATATATATATATATATAGATATATATAAATTTTAACGGGGGTCATTTTCGGTGTCTACTAGGTAGGATCGATAAAGATTTGAAGAAATTTTTCAAAAATTCCGTCATGAGTGCAACCTCAATAGCTACTTTCCTTCGGAGGAAAGTGCTACAAGGTATAGTTATATCAGCAAATGGTGAAAAACTAAAATAAAATGAAATAAATTATTACATTTTTTCAAATATGGGTTTTCCGTGATTTTTTATAGATCGATCTTATTCGGAGAACTCGGCGCTCAAAGGGAGTAATTTCCGCTTATGTTGTGGTGACCAAGATGTGGCTTCGCTTACAGATTTCATTTTACATTTTTACAAGTGTTTACATTTTTCACTGAATAATAATAAGACAAAACATTAAACTTTTTCTATTCTAAGCTTTCCAATAAGGCACTAGATATAAGAAGGAAAACGCGCTAAGATGACGGAGTTCATGGTACTCGGATTTTTTTTTTTTTTTATTCAGTATGAATATGTCTTAAACTCAAATTCGATATTCGTAATAATGGCCGATACAGATGAATATTTGGGGTGAATTTGTACTTGTAGCTTGTGTTGAAAATGGCGTTTACCAGCTGCACCACCAACCCTTGTCTCTGTCCACCGCATACAAAAACCCTGCGGCATAAATGGGTTCGATATATGCCTGGTATAGTGCTTTATTTCCCCGAGTTGTAGGGAGAGAGAAATTGAGTGTTAAAAGGGCAATTTTAAAATCCACTCCCGCAGAATTTAAAAAATAAAAGTAAAGTTCCGACACGCAGGAACTGTGTCATCTCTGGATTTTTTTTTATTTATACTATTATTTGAAAAAACATAGCATAGAAATTCTTAATCTTCTCATCAATAAAATTGGTCTTACCAAACTTCAATGCACCTTTTCTCTGACTTAAGTGGTCTTTCTAGGGCTTTTAATCCCCGGCTATCTACTGGTTGCCGCCCTTTGATAATGCCAACAGCGCGTGGTCGGTCTCCCATTCAGATACTTGTAACACCCCACGTTGCTCAACTTCAATGATCAACGGGAACCGGTGTCGTCAACGTGGCTAAACTACGTGGCCGTTGGCCTTAAGATGCCTTATCGAAAAACATGTCTGAACATATTTGTAGGAAATTTGAGTATTTTTCTTTTAATACTCGCATCTAATTTAATCTAAAGAAAAGGAAACTAACCGAGATTCGGAGTTACGGATACTAAACGAAAAAGACCAGCTGGTCTTTTTGCGAAGACCACATCCAGTTACTTTTGAAGTAGCAGTAGTGATTTATAACAGTTACTCGTACTCGCTGATAAGCTTACTGATTAGCTTACAGGTTCTTTGCGGGTTATCTATCACTACTTGACTCGTTATCTACGGTTATAATCCATATTAGATAATGGCAAGCAATATTTATTAATAAAAAGGTTAATATGATCAAAATCAAATCTCTCAACTAGGAAAAAAGTTATTAATCATTAAACTGTTTTGCAGGTTATGAAGGATAACATAAACAATGATATTTGTAAACACATATTTTATTCCTTTATTCTCTCTCTCTCTCTCTCTTTGGATATTTTACATTTATTTAGCATTATGGGCATACGTGCTATGCGTTTCCGCTCGCTACGCTCGCTCAAAAAGATATCAAAACACTAGACAATCCAACTGACCTGACAAAGAAAAAGCGATTGGTTTCTTACTCGCAAAAATTAATAGAATTTTATTAATTTTTGCGAGTAAGAAACCAATCGCTTTTTCTTTGTCAGGAACATCGCGAACTAATCGTAAAAGACCCATTTTTCGTCACTAACATAAGAAGAGCTTTTTCATAAAAAAACACACTGTTCAGCTTTTTCATAAACAAACTCACTGTTGAACAAATTCACTGTTAAAGGTTACTTTACTCCCAGCAAGAACCAACACAATTGGTCAACGGAATCCTCCAATAGGACGGCAAAGGAGTTATGCGCATGCGCTGAATCACTGATACAATCACTACTGCTACTTCAAAAGTAAATGGGTGTGGTCTTCGCATAAAGACCCAGACCAGGAAATGTATTAGGTTTTCGAATGATCACGTTTCAGTTACAGGATTTACCAACACTTTTCGAGATATTTACCAAAACACACAAGGTCTAAATCCCCTCGTATTTTAGCATAATAATTATTTCAACCTTCTCCCCTTTTCTGAACTTAATCAAAACTTATCACTGAACGAGACCCACTTCTCTCTAACCTGCTGAAGATAGTACTTAAGTACCTGAATTACCTATGAGGGTCGAATTGAACATGTTCTGACATAATTTCAACAGGGAAAATATGATTTTTGCGGGATTCACCATATTTGTCAAACACTGTTTACAAAAAGAGGGGTTAAAATCGTGTATAATTTACTAATGGACGTGCAGAATATAAATCAAGAAAAATGAAAGTTTTTATAAAAATAATGAACGAATTTGATGGAGTTTAACACAACAAGGAATGTTTGATTCCCGAATTCTCGGAACAGGAGTTTCCCTATGAAGACCATATTTGCATAAATTCCAAAACTATTTACATATCTGTGTTAAAATATTCATCAAAATGCGACAAACATAACCATCAACAACGCCAAGTACGATGCATTCGATAACATGTATTCTGAACAATTTTGTCATAAACATTTTTACGACCATATTTCATTCGGAGATTAATTTTAAACGTATATACTTTCCAGGAGGATTCTTCAAAGCCATGGAAATCATGGACTTGGGCCAGAAATTAGCAGATCTTATTCTATCGAATCAGTGGTTTCCAAATAGGTTCCAGATAAAAAGCTGTGGGCATCTTCATCCATCGCTTATGTTGTTTTCTAAAAAAATTAACTTTAAATGTCAAAATAAACAATACACAAAAGGAGAAATAAGATTTGATACTATCTGGCAAACAATGCTAGAGCGGAAACAACCGAATTGCAAGGAAGGCAAGCACAAACTTGCGAGAGATGCGTGGAATAGAGACCCAGGACCTAGACGACGAGATTTGATACTATCTGGCAAACAATGCTAGAGCGGAAACAACCGAATTGCAAGGAAGGCAAGCACAAACTGGCGAGAGATGCGTGGAATAGAGACCCAGGACCTAGACGACGAGATTTGATACTATCTGGCAAACAATGCTAGAGCGGAAACAACCGAATTGCAAGGAAGGCAAGCACAAACTGGCGAGAGATGCGTGGAATAGAGACCCAGGACCTAGACGACGAGATTTGATACTATCTGGCAAACAATGCTAGAGCGGAAACAACCGAATTGCAAGGAAGGCAAGCACAAACTGGCGAGAGATGCGTGGAATAGAGACCCAGGACCTAGACGACGAGATTTGATACTATCTGGCAAACAATGCTAGAGCGGAAACAACCGAATTGCAAGGAAGGCAAGCACAAACTGGCGAGACATACGTGGAATAGAGACCCAGGACCTAGACGACGAGATAATTAGATTTCCTCAGACTTCGTGCTGGACATACTAAAACCTAATTTGTAAGCACACAACACAAATTAAACAGCTGCACAGCATTCTTAAAAACGTCTAATCAAACTGTATGTATATATATATATATATATATATATATATATATATATATATATATATATACATATATACATTATAACTGTAATGGACTAATGACGTACGTATACCAATTATACGTATATCAATTATTTATACTTAATATAACATTAGATACATATATCTCTACAAACACATATAAATATATATGAGTGTGTACACACATGCACACACACATACATACACACACATATATATATATATATATATATATATATACAAGGAATTACACATAATAGAACAATAAAAAATTAGTACTTTTCTTATAGTAAGAGGGACTTACTGACAGAAAAAGTAAATACTAACTGTTTTAATTTAACGCCAACAATATACTTGAAAACTTACCCAAAAATACTTAAAAGAAAAAAGAAACAAAGCTTCCAATATCCTTATACCGCCTCCTATCTTCCTCCTGATCCCATCTTCCATACCACCTCCTATATCCTTCCTTATACCACCCTCTATATCCTTCCTAATACCACCCTCTATATCCTTCCTAATACCACCCTCTATGTCCTTCCTAATACCACCTCCTATATCCTTCCTTATACCACCCTCTATATCCTTCCTAATACCACCTCCTATATCCTTCCTTATACCACCCTCTATATCCTTCCTTATACCACCTCCTATATCCTTCGTTATACCACCCTCTATATCCTTCCTAATACCACCCTCTATATCCTTCCTAATACCACCTCCTATATCCTTCCTTATACCACCCTCTATGTCCTTCCTAATACCACCTCCTATATCCTTCCTTATACCACCCTCTATATCCTTCCTTATACCACCTCCTATATCCTTCCTTATACCTCCCTCTATATCCTTCCTAATACCACCTCCTATATCCTTCCTTATACCACCCTCTATATCCTTCGTTATACCACCCTCTATATCTTTCGTTATACCACCCTCTATAGCCTTCCTAATACCACCTCCTATATCCTTCCTTATACCACCCTCTATGTCCTTCCTAATACCACCTCCTATATCCTTCCTTACACCACCCTCTATATCCTTCCTTATACCACCTCCTATATCCTTCCTTATACCTCCCTCTATATCCTTCCTAATACCACCTCCTATATCCTTCCTTATACCACCCTCTATATCCTTCCTAATACCACCCTCTATATCCTTCGTTATACCACCCTCTATATCCTTCGTTATACCACCCTCTTATTCCTTCCTAATACCACCCTCTATGTTCTTCCTAATACCACCTCCTCTATCATTCCTTATACCACCCTCTATAGCCTTCCTTATACCACCTCCTATATCCTTCCTTATACCACCTTCTTTATCCTTCCTAATACCACCCTCTATATCCTTTCTTAGACCACTTTCTATTTCTCTCCTGATTACCGTCTAGGTCGTTTCCTGAATTATCGGAAAAAATCGTTGTGATTTAATTGCAGAATCAATTACGATTAATCAATTGTTAATCGCGAGAGTTCGCAACTACGATTAATCAATTGTTAACCGCCGGATTTCACTACAATTAAATTTTCAATCGTAATTGGGAGTTGGTGCGATTGAATTTTTAATTGGCAATCGTCAATCGCCTCTGCGATTAACCTTTGCCCAACTCCTGACTCCCACTCTCATCGCCGAACCTACCCAAACTTTACGTCATTAAAGACGTTTGAATCTGTGGGATTAATTGCGCCTGATCACGTAAGTTAACTAGGTAATTTCATTTTTTTTTTTTTTTATTTTTTTTTTATTTTTTTTTTTTTTATTTTTTTTTTTTTACAAAATTATCCTTATTAATTGTGATATTTAATCTTACTTTTTATAGATTATAGAATTAATTATTGAAAATTAAAGAAGCTGTTGTCTTGAAGTATGTCAGATGAGTTGCGCCCAAACGTGGGATTTATTTACTTTTTTATATTCCAAAATCTGAGGTAGGAATCCTTGGACGAATTTTGGGGGGAAGATTGGTGTGGAGTGGAACGGATTCATCTCGTTATGAATTTAAAGAGATTTAAATTTCGTGTAAGATGCGCTCGATTTGATGATATTAACACCAGAGAGCCCAGAAAAGCTCAAGACAACTTTTCTTCGATAATAATGATGATAATTTTAATTTTTAATTATTTTGAACTAGCTAAATACCCGGGCTTCACCACGGCCGATAAGTATTTTTTATATTGAGTTAAATAAGATATGATCAAAATTAACGCTACTACATAATTTTGTACATTTTATTATACCACGTCATACTATATGTTATACAACAATTGATAAGTAATTAATGCATAATGATTCTTGACGTTGGGGCGCTCCGGACCAGTGTCAAGAAAGAGCTTATTATTGCACGGACTTTAAAGTTACCCAGGAAACACCATGTGGAGGTAACCGTGCTTGTTTCCGTTGGAGAGAAAAAAAATACAACAACCGCTTAAAAAGTTAGGTAAACAGAGACAAATACACGTTGCAAAGCATAAAACTAACAAATTTGAAGTTTTAAGCACTTATCTCTTCCATTGACATCGCCCCACCGCCCGGGACAACTGTACCCGGCTGTCCTTCCCATGTGGCGGCCCTGCCCCCCGAACATTAGAACAGAATCTTATTGTAGAGAATTTAGAGTTCCCAACCATTTTCGAGATATTTTAAAAAATATACTGAGATCCGAAAACTTTAATAAAATTTTTTTCCATATACTTCGTTTCTGAATACCCAAACAGAAAATTAGTTTTGAAAAGTATTTCTATCAATTTTTCTGGTAAATGGCTACAGAACTCGCTTAAAAAATGGTTTCATTCGTTTTCCTATGTTAAGGAATCTTTCGCACAAATTTCGCTCCAAAAACCATGTTCCAGTAAACGGAATCAACTGGTTAATGAACTTGACCTTTTAAATGAGAAGAACGATTTTTGTACCAAATGTTTTGTATCAAAATCGGACTGTTTATGAGCCAATGAGGACCTTCTTAATAATTCAACCCCCCCTAAAAGTACTTAAACATTTGAATATCAAAAAAACCTTTCTTAGCGAGTGTTTACATTCTAAACGTATTGTCCGTGCAAAATTTCAAATTTTTGTGTAAAGTGGTTCGGGATATTATTACCTCGGATGGACCATCACCGGGGCGTAAACTCTAGGAGGGACAAAATCACATTTTATTTCTAATAATTCAAGGACTGCCATCATAGTTGAAATTAACCTCAATTAAAAATAAGATTATGAAATAGATAATGTACGGTAACAGCTGTTCTTTATCGTCCTAGCAACGCTTGCTGCCTAGGCTTGCATGCTCTAACCAACTCAAACTTTAAACCCCTCTAAAAATACTTAAAAATTCGAATATCAAAAAAATCCTTTCTTAGTGAGTGCCTACGTTATATAGGGAGTGTCCATGCAAAATGTCAAAATTTTCTGTCGAGCGGTTTGGGCTGGGCGATGATAGGTCAGTGAGTGAGTGAGTGGTATTTGACAAATATACAGTAGATATAAATCTACATGACTGTTGATCTAGTTATAATGAATATTTAATGAAAAGAATTAAATGGCAAATTTATTTGTACAAAAATGTTTTACATTTATAAAACTTGTTTTAATAAACAAGTTGTTTGTTGTTTTACCAAATTTTAATAAATGTTTTTATTAAATTAAAGTCTCTCACTAATATGTTTTCCTTATTACAATGAAATTTAATCTATGTTTGTGTACTTGATATCTTAGATGAAGTTATGAATCATATTGCACCTGTGAGAGGGTTAAAAATAAATAAATAAATACTGTCACTTTGCTAAAATAAGAGGTCAAGAATGGATTCATCTGATCCACGAACAGTTAAATAACAACACTACTGGTGGGACCATAACTCGCGGGAAGTTCTGAGTACCGTGTTCTATAGGATTGTGCCAGGAGGGATGTGTATTGTAGAGCAGGCTTGTTCTATGGATAGCAGGTTGTAGCTACAAGCCTTCTGTACAATACACCAATGGGACAACAAACATTGCAGTGTTCCTGTTTAGATGGAGTACAACGTGTACATGGGGATACAGATGAGAATATGGTGTTGTCTTGTAGGATCCAAGTGTGATAATACATTCTCTACAGCTTTGCATTATGTTTACACACACCCGTATATATGTATGTATATATATATATATATATATATATATATATATATATATATATATATATATATATATATATATAAATGTATGGGGAGGGGAGAGAGATAAAGAGTGAGAGATAGGAGAGAGAGAAACTGTTACCCTTATCTACTGCTAACAGGCAATTTTTCACATTTATAATGTAATTTCTGATTGAAGAGGACCTGTTTTTTGTTAATTAATTACAATTAATTAGCATTAACGGCTATTATAAAGGGGTTAGAGTTGCGACGATTTGCGGAAAGCCGTATCTTCCACAATCCAAGAGCAAAGATTCGATTCTGAAAAACGAGATTTTTCATATTCGATAGTTTCACATGGTAGGGACGATATCAGAACCTAAATCTGATTTCCAGTTCAATAGTCTATGAAGGTTAAGTTCTTTTAAGTTTCGTGTGATGATTCCAGTGGAGTCCAAGTATTTCCTAAAGTAGCTTACTTTGTCAGAAGAGGATAATTGTAGGTTATTGAAGTGTACTAGTGGACATGAGTTGCCTCCGAGGGTGCAGGTAATGTGATGTTATTTTTCTGTGGAAGTGATACGTGAATGTAAAGGGGAAAGTCCGGCTCCTTATCAAAACAATGTTTCTGTTCGGTCAAACCTCTGCTGGCCAGCTTATTGCTAGGCTCAATTCAGGTTCC
Source organism: Gonocerus acuteangulatus (assembly GCA_946811695.1). Classification (NCBI taxonomy): domain Eukaryota; kingdom Metazoa; phylum Arthropoda; class Insecta; order Hemiptera; family Coreidae; genus Gonocerus; species Gonocerus acuteangulatus. The sequence continues at coordinate 49,870,512 of OX328129.1, forward strand.
AAACAATGAAAAATATTTTGTTTAGTTAATTGTGATTGGAATGTACAAAATATGAATAATACTTCAATGAAATTATTCACGCAGAAATAATAATAATCAACCGCTCATGTTTTAAACACCTGGGCGCCTTCCTCTGTTAGACTTTCATGTGTCCAGCTTGACGTGGGCCTAAGACCTCTTCTGCAGGCCAGCGCTGCTGAGCTTGAATGAGTCGGCTCTCAGGAGAATATTTAAATGATTTTTAAAAAAATAAATGAAATATTGAAAAACTATATTATAAACTTCTAGATGTTATTGTACGATTTTTTTTCTCGCTTGGTTTCCATTATTTTTAAGCAGAATGGGAACGACGCAATAACATTAGGTTTTCTAACCTTGCGAAATAGGAAAGAGGACTTTATATAAAACAGGGGTACCAATGTACAGGTTTCGGTCAAATTCTAAATATAACTATCATAAACATATAGAACACACTCAGGAAGGTATCGTGTCACTTGGCATGCTAAACGTCAAGGTAGTATAATAGATATAAAAACTATCTAGATGACTAGGACGTTGCATTACTAAGTTTCATAGAAAAAATACAACAAAATGACCACTAAAGACAAATTAATGTTTGGCTCTGAAGTGGTAGTTTCTATACTAGTCAATATATCTACTATACTAGTCAGTATAGCCGTGCCCATTAACGAACTCGGCCTTTCGTTTGTTATCGAGATGTTGTATGTAAAATTTCGTTTCAATCGTATATGACCTGCTGCCGAGATCGTGTAAACAGACGGAGATTATGTGAGGGCCCCAAAAGTCAAGGGGTCTAAGTGACATTTTTGAAAAAAATAGTTAAAACAGGGTTGAGAACACTGCAATCTTGTGTGTGGTAAAGAGATTCAAATGAATTTCTTGATAGTTGCTGCCACCTAGCTTGTGTTCTATTGAGTATTGTCACTTTTATAATATTACGTCCAGAAGGAAATTAAGGAGTCTATGTTTGAATTCTCCAATTCATTTAATGGTGTAGCTCTTATGTATCATCGATAATAAACAGCTAAGGGCCTGAGATTTCGTCTAGTATAATCGGAACTGCAAAAATCTAGTTAATGCTATTACCAAATATGTTCAACTTTGACTCCATTTTCCTCAAAATATTTAGTTTGTTACTTAGACCCCTTTACCTCTGGGGTCCACATATATTAATTTGAGGGCCGTTTTCATTACCTAGGAGGTTAGAATCAAACATATTAGTAAATAATTCTCTCATAAATGCTTACATACTTCTGACACGTGCAAAAAGCACTATTAACTGCTCATTCTGTGATATCAGGATATTCAAGACAGCGTCGGATCTCTCCGCCGATAAAATAGAGGCATAATGCCCCGTAAGAACGTAGAACATAAAAACATATGTTATCACTACTAAATGGCTACTTACAGGATATATTACACTATCTCTTCTTTACAACCTTCCGGACTGTAGAAAAGCACTATTTCTAGGGAGCATAAAAACTCCAATAACACGGACCTCGGTGTTATGTAGCAATGACAGTAAACGGATTTTAACTATCGCTCCTAGAACAAGTATGCAATAAATTTCTTTATTCTTATTTAAAGGCATTGTCCTTGCTGCTTACGCCGGACGTATTCAGCGCATACGTTTTTTTTTTTTTATTTATACATTTTTTTAATGACATTTACACCATATTTTGCAAGAATAAATATGCAAAACATGTATTGGGTGGATGCGTAAGTTCAAGCAATAGTAGCAATTTTTTTTATAGGTAGTTTGAGTATGTTTATTTTAAAACACATGATTTCTTGATTTTGAAGGTATTTTTTTTTTGTGTGTGTGCATCTGCTGCCGAGGCCATTAGCACAGTCAAGGTATTATTTGCATATATATTTCGTACAAACGAATATTGAAAGACAAGATGAAATTTGTGAGAATTTAGTAGTAGGAAAGTAGGGATTCTGGCGCAGTCCCAAAATACCCTCAATTTTCCCAAAAAATCCGATCGCCGGGTTTTTGTCAATTTTCATTATTATTTTCTCAGACATCCAAAATTTTGAATAAAAAAATATATACCAATTAATTTAAAAACCACATGCAAAGTTAGAGAGGAATATTAACAGAATGACAACTCTTCAGGAATAACAAATTTATTTTATTTCTAACATATACTGTATATAGTAGAATATGGAGAAAAAAAGTCAAGTGACGTATATACTGTATATAGTAGAATATGGAGAAAGAAAGTCAAGTGACGTATATACTGTATATAGTAGAATATGGAGAAAGAAAGTCAAGTGACGTATATACTGTATATAGTAGAATATGGAGAAAGAAAGTCAAGTGACGTATATACTGTATATAGTAGAATATGGAGGAAGAAAGTCAAGTGACGTATATACTGTATATAGTAGAATATGGAGAAAGAAAGTCAAGTGACGTATATACTGTATATAGTAGAATATGGAGAAAGAAAGTCAAGTGACGTATATACTATATATAGTAGAATATGGAGAAAGAAAGTCAAGTGACGTATATACTGTATATAGTAGAATATGGAGAAAGAAAGTCAAATGACGTATATACTGTATATAGTAGAATATGGAGAAAGAAAGTCAAGTGACGTATATACTGTATATAGTAGAATATGGAGAAAGAAAGTCAAGTGACGTATATACTGTATATAGTAGAATATGGAGAAAGAAAGTCAAGTGACGTATATACTATATATAGTAGAATATGGAGAAAGAAAGTCAAGTGACGTATATACTGTATATAGTAGAATATGGAGAAAGAAAGTCAAATGACGTATATACTGTATATAGTAGAATATGGAGAAAGAAAGTCAAGTGACGTATATACTGTATATAGTAGAATATGGAGAAAGAAAGTCAAGTGACGTATATACTGTATATAGTAGAATATGGAGAAAGAAAGTCAAGTGACGTATATACTGTATATAGTAGAATATGGAGAAAGAAAGTCAAGTGACGTATATACTGTATATAGTAGAATATGGAGAAAGAAAGTCAAGTGACGTATATACTGTATATAGTAGAATATGGAGAAAGAAAGTCAAGTGACGTATAAAATACAAGGAAACTATAATCACCTTTAAATTGTTTCAGGCCGAACAAAGCGAGGTCGAATGATGTCACAGCTTTCTTCCTCCATATTCTACTATATACAGTATATGTTAGAAATAAAATAAATTTGTTATTCCTGAAGAGTTGTCATTCTGTTAATATTCCTCTCTAACTTTATTCAACATTTTGGATGTCTGAGAAAAAAAAATGAAAATCGACAAAAACCCGGCGATCGGATTTTTTGGGAAAATTGAGAATATTTTGGGACTGCGCCAGAAAACCTACTTTCCTACTTAACTAGAGTTAAGCACAAATAAACTAAAATCCATTGCATTTTAATTATTAATAATCAACCGTGGAATAAAATATTATCAGTATTAGTCATGATTAAACTATTATCGTTAGTCACAACTCAAGTTTAATCATTAGTCGTAGGTCATATTAATCATTACTCATATGCGAAATTATTCATGAATCTATCGTTTTCGTCAATCATTGATAGCCTCTGTAGTAATGATTGATATGACTAATGTTTTAAATACTTTTGGTATTAGGCGAATACCAAGATGTTTACAAATAATTCTTGGGGTTTAGAATTCCTTCATGAATCAGTTCTATTCTATCTTTCGAATAGTCTTTACAGAACGGTAAACATGAAAAATATGGAGTCTTGTTCCCCCCCAAAAAATTGACCTTTTTTATTTAAGTGCACAAAATACAAATTAACTGCACCTCTAACGTTTTGCCTAAAATTTGAACCTAATCTAATTGAATTGAAAGGCTAGGTCAAAATAGTCAATCAGATTAAATTTTTGTGACCGACCTAAGAATGTTGCACGGCGAGAAAAGTCTATAAGAGTCATGTTAAACGAGCAGAAAGTGCACATAAATCGATGATATCTTATATTTTCTATACTTCTAATACAATAAAAAGAAATAAAAGTAGTCACCAACGTTTGGATGATAATGTTTTACATTTTTTACTGCACTCCATGGCCCCCTTGAGAGTTGATGATTTTTTTTTCTTTAAAAAAAATATTTAATTTCATCAAAAGTTTTAAACACTGATAAAAGAATTAAAATATTAAAGCTGATAATGCGAGTAATTTTTTGAAGGCATTCTGGGATTATGCACGAATTCCGCCCACTATACAGCGTGCCTTTAGGCGGATTCTGCTTTTTAACGAACCTGACCTTTAAAACTAGAAAAAAGTATTTATGTACTTCATGTACTAAATGTCATCCAAATAGGTCCACTTTTGAGCCTGCGAGAGAGCGAAAAGACAAATATATATATATATATATATATATATATATATATATATATATATATATATATGTATGTATATAAATCACGTGTCTGTCTGTCCGTATGTCTGTTTGTTCCCTATACAAATCTACACGGGAAATCTCCTAGGCTAGGTCAAAATAGTCAAATTTAAAAATTTGGTCAAAAGGTCAAACGTTTTGTTCAAGAAAAATTGGCTACACTGAACCAATCAGATTCTGACGGCCATTTTGAATCGACAGCCATTTTGAATAATGTCTCAAATTTATTTGTTGGTGTTCTTGATAATTAGAATAACTCGAACTCATTGACGACTTTACATCGTTATGTAATCATTTAATGTAGTTTATTTCAATTTTATTTCAACAGTCACTGTCTAACTAAGGAGCGCTGGCCTTTCTATGATGAGAGCTATCTACTCGCAGACTTTGGTGCTGGCCTCTGTTAGCTCCATTATGAATTACTAGGCAGATATAAACAAATTTACACCGTTTGACCGATTTTGACGTAACTGAGTATACAGGTAGATCTTGGTACGGGGAGAGTCATAGACAGAAAGTAGGTGTAGCATGTCACACTGGGTAGCAGCTAGTATGTGTATATATATATATATAAATTAGAACTACCGTTATTTTCCTGAATTATGGGTTCTGTAACGTGACAGATTCTAATCGGCACTACTGGATTCCGTCATTGCGCGGACGTTATAAGCTAGTTTCCACCCTTTACAGGAAGTGAGGAAACGGTCTAATAAAGCTTCTTTTTTTCTAAATGTGTTATATATTTATTTCTCTCATAGCCTTCCTTCTAGTGCAGACTCTCTTGAGGTGCAATTCTGATAAGAATAGCTGAAGCGATGGAGAATATATGAGAATCCTTTACGATGATCCTTGGTAGATCTCAGCGATTCCGGTGATTCCAGAATAACAAGAAAGGGTTTCTACTGTCCCGAGGGAAATAAGAGGAAGAATTGGCTGGTAGATGGAACACATCCATCTACAAGTCAGCAGTCTCTTATTGTGAGAATAACCATATACTGTAGTGCATTGCCTTTATATTTTAAAACACATCTCTCTATGATGGCGTATCTTGTTAATAATAGTCCTCATAACTCATGAGTAGGGCACAAATCATCTAAATGATTGACAAATAGATTAAATTTCACTTATGTCTAATCAATCCAAGGATAAAATAAGTTAATCGCAATTGGAGTTAATCATTAATCATAGGTCATATTAATCATGTGTGAAGATAGTCATCAATCAATCGTTACTCATCAATCATTATAGTATGTACTATGGCCTAGACGTCGAAGCGCCGTAAAAAAATAAATAAATAAATAAATAAAATAAAAAAAAAAAAAACTGTCAATACATTGGGCTTTGGAATTCCTTCATGAACCAGTCAATCGTCAATCATAAATCAAGGCCTTTTTCTAGTTATTCTGAATAAGGTAAGTCAGTAATCACCAATCATTAGTCAAAGCATGTTTAATCATTAATCATCAATCATAGGCTAGAAAGCAGTTATTCGTCACTCATTAGTTATGGAGAAATATCCCGATTATATTCATTAGTCACATCCCGATTACTCATTCAATCATTAGTCATGAAATTAATCACAGTTTGCCCTACTTTGATGTTTATTATTATTAATTTAATCATAATAAATTAATTTAATGTATTATTATTAATTTATCTATGATACTCATGAGTCAATAGTATCATAGATTGGTAAAATTCAGTTTTTTTTACTTTGCGATTTAATCCATTCCCTTTTTTATTTCATTATTTACAAACATCATTGTTATTCATATAGAATTAAAGCTCTTTTATTCCTATTATTTAATCAGTAACTTGCGGACTGTGTTGTGAGAACGATCCTCTAAGAGAAAAATAAAACATAAATTATGATTTCAACGGAAATCCGTATTATTTTTTGTTATGAATTTAAGCTCGTTCATAGCGCTGCTGAGGCGTGTATGAACATTAACACGGCGTTCGGGGAGGGAACGGTGAATGAACGAACTGTTTACCGGTGGTTTTCCAGGTTTCGAAGTGGAAATTGTGACCTTCACAACGAGGAGCGAGGAAGGCCAGAAACCAAGCTTGACAATGACCACCTGAAAGAAAGGGTTGAAGCTTGTCCCTCAAAAAGCACTAGGGAATATGCCAAAGAACACGGAGTAGGAGCCACGACAGTTTCAAGACATTTGAAGGAAATCGGCAAGTCCAAAACTGATACGGTACAGCCTGATATTAAGTCAGTCAATACGTTTGTACGCATTGAAAACATAATTGGAATTCGCGTTGTCTCACTATTAGACCAATAAGATTTCGAACTTTTTGAAACTTGCCTTCGCTTGACTAATGTATTAGTCAGTCTGTCACCAATGTTTGTAAACGCTGGTCACATATTAGTACTTATAGAAAACATTCTTCTTGTGTTACGTTTTTATATTTTTGTGGATAATCTGTCAGATCTACAGAAATAAAAATTAATAGAGTACATTTTGAACATACAGTCAGTGTAGAGACTACCCTGAAACGGTTTAAACAATTTAAAGTTGGAGCAAGCATAATTAATGAAGAAAATCATTTAAGATGTCCAGTTAATTTTAACATGGACGTTCCTTGTGGAGTCAGAGCCACAATTAAATTTGTATCGGATTTTGATTATTCAAATGTTAAAAGTATGTAGCCATATCTGGTATATATTATGCCAATATATGGGCAGGTATTGTAGAGGTGTCTGATCCTTGACCACACGGAACACTAAGGAGACAGTGCTGTCGGAAGGATGCTCTGACCTGCGAATTTGCCCCATGTTGAAAACCGTCCTTTCTTATAAAAAGTACGTTTAAATATATGAATTCCCGATTGCATATATTTTATTTATGTTTTAAAGGAACTGGTTACTTAATATCTCAATGAAATAATAAAAATAATCGTTAGAATTTGATTATGTGTCCATTTATGAAATACAATAACTCATGCCTCAGTACTTACGATTTTAATTATTTTAGCATAAGTCGGTATTAACAGAATTGCCATGAAGTCTGGTAAAGTAAAGTAGATCTTAGCATTAATTGTTAAGTTTTCTTTGTTTGTGATGTTATATTCGTTTAGATTAGTTTATAATACATAGGTATATTACCTATCTAATTGTGTTTAATTGAATAATTGTGGAAGATAAATTATGGAACATAAGTAATATCAAAGCAAGAATCGTAAAGCTAGTTGGGCAAATATATTCTAAAAATATGTTCCCCAGAAAACGATTTGGATATATTTGAAGAGGCTGTGGAGTCAGGTGCAGATGACAGCCCTTAGAATCGAAAAATATGGAAGGGTAACATTTCATATTCGGGGGTGAACACTTATCCTGTCCGGAACAGCGAGTCATTTCCAACATTCCTCATAGAAAACCCAGATTCGGGAGAAGGATTTCATAGATTATAAATAAAGTGTTCGTGAATACAAAGTCAACTCGTAACCTATTGAACCTATTTTCACATTTACAACTTGGTATGACTCCCTCATCTGTCTAAAAGTGCACATTAAATGCAAAGTAGTACGGTGACAATATGCGGCCTGTTAAAATCCATTCGCTATATGAGGAGCTTAGTATGAAAGTTGGACAACTCCACTTTTGATTATTTTACAGGAGAGGTAAAAAACCATATCTACTATAGGGTTGCCAGTATCATGGTGATTTGTTTATATGTTATTCTCCTACGTCCAAAAAACATGTTTTCAAAGGCATTACAAAATTATATGAGTATTAAGGCCGTAAACACACTTTAAATAGTGGAGTTGTCCATGTTTGAAACCAAGTCATGGAGTTGTCTGTTTTTGAAACCAAAGGGAGCCATTTTAAAATTGAATCTATCCTCTTTTGAAACCAAAAAAAGTATGAATTCGATATGCACGGGAGTGTTTTAATATAATATAATTATGTCTAATGTATTAAAAAAAATCGTATTGTTAAAAATTACTTTAAAAAAAAAAATATTTAAATCAGTTTGACAAAATTGAAGTCTTTGAATTATTCTCACACCTTAGAAAGAACTAGTTCATCAAAATCTGCAATCAACACTCTCACAGTGTCCACTGTTGATAACATTAGCAGTTTCACTCTGTACTGTGAGGTTGCGGAACCACTGCAAACGGTCTCTTTTTTCATAATCCGGAGTACTTGGACAAGAGATTCTTAACATCTGCAAGTTTCTTGGGGTTGACGCTACAGCCGACGGGAATTGGTGCAGGGTTAAGTTCTAGAAGTGACTTGGCCTTCTTTGTTATGGACATAAATCTTTCACGTCAATTATGGTGTAGTATGGCGCACCGCACTTTGATTGTGCAGATAGATTGTAAATATATCTGTAATGAAACTAAATTATCCTATCGCTATCCTCTTCGCACAGTTTTACCTAAAAGTACATGTATTGAAGTTGCTGTCCTATACTTTTCATGGCCGTACTCAGCCATACTTGAGCACAGCTCATTAAAATTAATTTATCAATTAGTGATGCGATTATTTTATTAAAAAAGAGTTAACCATTATTATTTTCTGGAGATAGTTGTTGAAAAGTTTGTGATAGCAAATAACTGAACATTAACGGTGAGATATATCTAATATCTAATGTGAAACTGTCAATATTTATTTGTTATACGCGAAAATTTAAATAAAGAGGAATATGTCGAGAACAGTTACCAGTACCACATTAGCTGTTAATTTATTCACTTGAGGTCTTGAAAATACGTTTGGAAGGATACATAGATCTACCACTTGAGTAAAAATGATTTTCCTAAATTGAATAGTTGCTGTTTTTCACGGTTTTGTTATATAAAACCCGTTTATCATTAAAATAATTATTCTAAAGAATTGGAAGTGGTCTCATTCTACTCGGTACAGAAGAAATACTTCAAAAATGACACCTAAATAAGAAAGATTCAAGTAACTAGAGATTTTGTCTCAAAATCCAGCGTTCGGCACCGCAGTGTGCCGGATAATAGCTAGTTATTAATTAGAATCATCGCCAAATGCACTCATTACAAGTAACTTTAAACATTCAGCCATGATGGATTTGCAGTGCATGATGGGAGCAGATTGCATGAATGCAAGCTTCTCATTGGCTACTGAAGGAGTTGTCCTTTTTTGAAACGAAACTATGTTGGAATTGTCCATATTTTGATTCTGAACGGTGCAAATAAACGCTATTTTAACTATGTTCTATCTGTTTTTACGGCAAAACAGTTGTAAAACCGAATGCAGCATAAAAAGCTCCTAAAGAATTGACTAAAATCTCAAAACTGAAAAAAATGGAGTTGTCCAACTTTGATACCAAGCTCCTCATATAATAATCATTAATAATTAAACGACGTATTAGTCGGATTCACGAATTGGTGAAATAGGCGGAAGATCTATAAGAAATCAAAATACACTTTTTTTGTTTTTCCCTAGGAAAATACGTCACAAAGGCTTACAGACGAAACTCGGGGGTGTGGAAATTAATTTTATACATAGACTATCGAATTGCGGTTTTATCTCCAACACATTGTACTTATTCTGACAATGATCTGTTTACACATAGCCTTACTGGCGAAAACTGTGGCTTTTTTTATGTTTGACTAATTTTTTTAGTGACTGTAGAAATACTTACAGAAATGACTGAACATTTCTAAGAGGATAGTCAATTCATAAACACTGGTTTTAAATATTAAAACACTCATAGAATAAGGTTTTTATTTTAGACTTTTAGATTACTTCGTTTCGCAGAATCCAAAGAAAATTAATTTGTGTTCTGGTTGAAAATGCCGAATATTTTAGCATTGTGTTCCGATTTCTAAGTTTGTTGCTGTTAAATGCCAGTTCCAGTGAAAAGGACCAATAATGGAGCGAGTGGAAGGTCAAAGTGGTTTCATAATAGTATTAGAATATATTTGAAATATTAGTTTAAAAATTATATTACATATATAATCCATTCCAAGCTTATTAAATTTTCTAAATGCTTACGTGATCCTTTTTTTTTAACTAATATTTATAATATACTCTATTAGTATTATGAAATCACTTAAACATTATTATATAACTGATAAAATTTACAAATTCTGCAATTATTTTCAAACTACATTTGTATTTCAAAAGGTTTTCATAGGAAATATTTGTTTTTAAAATAAATTGTTAATCAATTGATGTATGATCATTCTGTAAAACATTCATTAACCAACAGTCTTTAAAGTTTCTTTAGTTTAATTATTTTTCGCCTTATTATTGATATTTATTATACAAATTTCTTTGGTTATAATTTGAATACCAATACTAAATGTTTTCTACTGATTATTTTATTTTCCTAGAGTTTACTTCATTTACACGTTCTGTTTTCTGAAATGGATTCGCTTGTACAAAAAGGAAAAAAAAGAAAAAGCTCATCGCCATCTATCTAAAGTATAAACGAATAAATAATATTATATAAAAGGAAGGGAAAAACCTTGAGAAAAGTTATGAAAGACAAAGATTTTCTCGGAAAAAATGCTACCACCAAGGATCTGAATATGGTCGACAAGTTTCTCCCTTTACCTGAGGAGTTTGAAAAATATCTCACGTCGCATTAAAGTGACAAGGCCATCTTCTTAAACCCTACCAATCCCTAAATCCCATTTCTCAGCCTTGCCCATATCGTACATCTCCTAAAATGGAGACTTGGAATCATTTTTTTCTTCTTTTACGTATGTTTTTATTCCCTACTTGAATATTGTTTCCTTTCAAATGTTTGTATATTATATATGAAGTTTGCGTTGTTCAAAGTTTACCATTTTATGAAAAAGGGATCTTATGTATTGTTTCTTTAACTTTTCCAAGTTTGTTCTGACTTATGGCCAAATATGGATGTAAATAGACATTCATTTTTTCAATGAAGAAATTATTTATAGAGCTAGCAAAATAAAGTTGTTTTTTTTTCTCAACATTGTAAATAACACACAGTTACTTAATTTCATCATCGTTCAATTTCTAAAAGTTAACTCTCCAGAGATATGAACAGAGCCCTTCTGCTCCTCGTGCTGACGTCTTAAGCATACAGGCAACCAGCCTTCATACCAAAGCTTAACATTAGATAACCTTAAACGGACCTTTTATGAGCTGTATTTACTCATATGTGTCATAAATAGAAGTATTTATTTTCTCTATGATTTTATTATATTATTTTGATCTGTTTTTATATATAGCTCTTTCTTTTTGTTGTTTACTTTGTTTCATTTTTCGGCGTATTAACAACTGGGCTATCAGTAGTGCTAGGCTGTCTACAGGTTGCCACCCTTTTATACCACAGCACGTGGTGGGTCGTGCCGACGTTGCTTAACATCAGTGATCAATGAGAAGCGGTCCGTGCCGTTTGCGTTTTGTAATATAAAATACTATTTTGCTGTTTTTGTAATGTAAAATTCAATTTTATATTACAAAACGAATTTTTAGGAGTTGGACCATTTTGTCCACAGTTATCCGATAATTTTTGAGGGCCTCTAATACATTCCGAAGTCTATTTAGTTACCTGACCATTGTTTCATAATTCGGACATTCCTGTATTATATGACATATCCTTAAAACTGGTGTCATTCTACACATGGGATGGCTATATTTCATATGACTATGCCCTATTCGAAGTCATCTTGTTACCACTTCCTCCTCTCGATTTCCTCTAACTGCACCGTATCATTTGTGTGTTTTTTACTCTTTTCAGCTTGCTTGTTTGAGGATGGTCATTCCACATTCTCACCTAGTCGTTTTTTCCGTCTGTCTGAAGGGGCTTTATATAAATGTGTAATAACACGCAAATGAAATAATTCCATTGTCAAACACCTTCACTTTTTTGAAAGGAAAATACATCCCGAGTATTCCTGAAAATATCCCTTTGAATCATCTAGTAGTGACCTGGGAGCCGTCACTGATCTAGAAATAGTGATTTGTGTAAATGTTTTCATACTAGAGCCGCCTTGAAAGATTGTTTATGGAGGGAATTCTAAAAGAGAGGTTCTGCAGGCAAGGCAATAACTTGGAAGCATCTTCTTCAATAATCTACATCTTATTTCTATCTCCTTTGAGGTCTTCATCAAAGAAAATTTAAATATGTATAACCTTGTACTAGAGTTGTTCCACGTGAGAACTATATTAACTTGTGGCTCCGGAGCAAATATTCTTCGTTAAATAAATAAGGTTGTTTATACAATATTAAATATTTCGTGAGGATTTATTAACACTCAACATCTGAGATCATAATCGCCTTTAGTAATTAATGACGGAAACTTTTATTTTAGGGTCTGTCAGTGTCCAATCAACACACATATTTTACCTCACCCTTTCAAATATTAATGAAATTTGGTACACTCAAAGTAGGGAGTGGGACAAAAACAATACAAACTTTTTTTGTATGGTCATGGCTCATCTCCTTTTCACGTTAGAAACATTGGGAAATTTCAATTTTTAGCTATATGCTCGTTCAAATGACATGTAACAAATGATGGGTTATAAGATCATAATTTTTTTTTAAATCAAAAATAAAATTTTCACTTAATTTTTTTTTTTTTCTTTTTACTTTAAGAGCTGCACAGCAATGGTGATCTGGCCTAAAAGAATTTATATAAATTTATATAAGATATAATAAATTATAAGACAAGGATCCGTAACAAAGTTAAAAAATAAAGGGTATGAAGAATGAATAATAAAATAAAAATAAAGAAAAAAAAATAATAATAAAGAAATATATAAGCAATTAATAAAATAAATAAATAGAGAATTAAACGTATAATTTTAATGGTAATAATAAATAGTAATGATAATGATATTTTTGCAGTTGAAATCTGAGGTATATTATCCTGAAATAAGAAACTTTGACTTGGGAGTTATGTGTGGTATAACTATATTTTATTATATGTCTTTGTCGTCTTTAAGTATGTCAGTATAGTATCAATATGTGGGCTCGTATCAGATAACAGTTCACTGAGGCTTCGAGAAATCTGTAAGTTCTCTCTTTTAAGGCAGTCTGTTAGTAAGTGTGTTACAGTTAAAGGTACGTTACATGCCTCACATAGCGGTTTGTGTTGTCTTGTGACGAGGTACGAATGGGTGAGTCGTGTATGTCCGATCCTAAGCCGTGTTAGTATTACTTCGTCGCGTCTTGTCCTTAGTTCTCCTGACGAATTAAAAAGAAATATAGGTCATACTGTACTAATCTGTATAGAAAGTTCGGTTGTGGGATTGCAATGAGTTCTCAGTCAAAATAATTTAAAACCGAAGGCGACTTTGGACTAATTTTACGTACCTATTTTTATTTATAAAAACATTTTATTAGATAATTGTAATATCAAGCCCAAAGTTCACCATTGCATATATTTTAAAAAAAAACATTTCAATTCCATTATCTTAATTACAAAGCTCGTTTAAAAAATCGTATAGATAAATAATTTGTTGTAATTAGTTCAATTTAGAATATTTGTCTAAGGCACATACCGATTTCTACCAATCCGACATCGTTTGACTGAAAACGGCCAACAGCAACCAACGTGAGTGTTCTTCACGCGGGGGTCAAGTACCGAAAAAATGATTTTTTAGTTAGTTTCTATGTAAGTTGAAAGTAAGGATGGGGAAGTATCAATGGATTCTTGAAGTAACTGGCAGGAGTTGCTCCCCAATATTGTTTGAAACATTAACTTATGTATATTTGTGACGTTTTGGAACTGTTTAGGTTCATCATCAGGCATCTTAAAATAAGTGATGTTAAGGTCTTATTAAATTTTTATGATTTCAAACTAAGGACCATAAATGTTGAATTATGAGAGTAAACGTTAATTCCGGGTAAGAATCACTATAATTTGATGAGTGGACAAGTCATATTCAAACTATGACTGCGTTAGTTTTTCTGCTTATGAGACCTGTGCAAATACATTCAGGTGAAAAAAATCGCCGCGAAGTTTATACTTTCCGAAGTTCATCTCTTCATTACTAGCTCCCATCGAGACGATGTAGAACCTTAGGAGAGGAATAACTCTTCTGGAAGAGAGCTATTTCTTCGCTGACTATGATGAAGTACTTCAATCTAATATTACTAACTTTATCAGTGATGAAGTAGCTCATGCTACGGATAGCTCTTCATCAACGCGTATCCCTTTTTCCTATATCCCTCCTAGAGGAATTTCGCTACACATCCGTCAGCTAAGCCGTGAAAATTTTTTTTGTAAAAATGCAGTAAAATATTTATCGATAGTTCTTTAGTACAAACGATTCCCTCAGTGAAATTTTTAAATACTCTCTCTCTCTCTGTCTTTATATATGTATATATATATATATATATATATATATATATATATATATATATATATATATATATATATATATATATATGGGATTGATCAACGATAGAGAAGTCGACTAATTGAGATCTGAATTCGACCGCTCACCATAGACGTTATGTTCATGTGTCGTCGTTTGAGGGTTGGAATCGGGGCCCCAGGCCCACTCAGCCTTTAATTAATTTATTAATGTCTACCTGCAAGGGGGAAAATCGGGCGGCCGAAGCGCAGTACTGACCGCACTATATATGCGTATATATATATATATATATATATATATATATATATATATATATATATATATATATATATGTGTGTGTGTGTGTGTGTGTGTGTGTTCCAGTTGTTACGTTCTACGCGCAGACGGTTCGTCGGATTAAAAAATGTCTAACTCTCTATGGAACAAAATGTCCTCTCTATGGAACAAAATGTCCATCGGATGGGATATTAAAACACGATTATCTCCATACGTATTCAAGCTAAGATACTGATTTTGGTCTCATGTTAAAGATAATTTAATAAGCTACAAGTTTTGTATAGGGGTGTTTTTTTCGTACAACGCTTCGTTTAAGCGGTAAATCGGGCTTTCTCCAAATAAAAAAACGTGTTTTTTTTTGCACTTTTCTCGAAACCGAAGCGAAAACGAGAAAATCGCCAAAGGACTTTTTGACTTAATTTGTGGATTCCCCATCGATATACGAAGTCGGTCGATTTAAGAATGAAGGTTGAACCTCAATAGTTAAGTTCCTTAGGAATGAGGTAAAACTTATCACTACCAAGTTTAACACACAATTGAATCTTCATACCATGTGCATATAAAAACATTATCCTTTTTAATATTTATATTTCACACAAAAAAGTATCTAATGTAAATAACAAAGGGGAAAAAGTAACTCTGAATATTTCTGCTGAATGAGTAAGCGTAGAGAATTGAGTTGGATGTTCGGATTCAAGATGCCAAGGTTTTTTTTTAACTTTTCAAGAGAACCTTTCCCCTTGAACTACTGGCATTATGAAGGAAAGCTAAAGAATAATGTTCAAAGGATTATGAAGAAGCGCAATGCTTTTTTCTAAAACAGCAAGCGAAATTGAAATAATCTAATTTCTTAAGGGAATATGAAATAGAATTATTTTGCATTAATTAAATGTTAAATGGATTAAATTTTTAAGAAGACAGTCATAATAATTTATTACTTTATAGCTGAAAAAAAAGAGTTTATTCTAGAAAAAATACACATTGCGTTTGTGGATGAAAACACGCAGTAGTAATTTTAAGGAAAATGCTTTAAGTGATAGTGGTAAATTGAGGATGTAATAACAAATTTTACCAGCAATAAGAACGCTTATTAAAAACTTGTTCCGATTCCTCTAAGAAGAAATAGATGAGGAAAATTCATTGTATCATATTCATTTAAGCCTTGTAACTTTTTTTATGAGCTAAAATTCTTTCTTAATTATTCAAAAATTATATTATAAACAAATTTTTAAATGGACAAAAAATACGATTTTCCGAGTAAAGTCCCAATGCCGAGTGAACGCGATGCTGATGCACAAATAATTTCTTGAGAGAGCATCGTTTCTTTTTAATTGTTATGATTTTTTTGAACTCTTTCAATACTTTTAAAAATTAAAACCCATTTTTTTTAAATCTCAGTTAGAAGAAAGTATGAAAAACAATTAAATAGGAAAACAATTAACATTTCAGAAATTTAAACTTAACATTAAAGTCCTTTGGAAACTTTAAAGTCAAATTGGGGTGCTGTATAAATTCATTTCATTAATCCTGTGAGTGTTTGTTAATTTACTTTGAATGTGGGGGAAAAGAAAAACAAAATTTAGTAATTCTATCTTTAAAAAAGTACATTTTTAGGGGGGATTTATATTTCATTAAATTTGCCAGGTGATATGAAACCCTCAATGATTTCCGAAAGAATAGTTACCGGCTGTTTAGTCCCGATTCGTATGATTGCTGAGAATCCCCAGGGAATGAATAAAAATTGATTCTGCGACAAGAGCTAGCCCAAATAAAATAATAATAATTTAACACCAACAAACCAAAGCAGTGCCAATGCAAATTTGTATTCCAACAAGCTTCACAAAGTGGACAAATCAGAGAGTTGATTATGAGTCAACATTGTAGAGAGTTATAAGGCTTGTGCAAGCTCTTTGTGGGTTGACTTAATATTAAATTTGATTGGTGTCGGGTAGCTGGTACTTCGCTCTCTGGAGTGCTAGAATATGGAATCGTAGATTGCGCAGAACGCCGTATTAGGTCTTAATGTTTTAATGAGAGACTCGGAATGCAATGCCGAGTACTAGAACTCGCTCTTAAGTAAATATTAGTAGATTCGATACGCCCACAACAAACTGACTTACTAACCCTCAGAACTATAATTTTTTAAGTTAATAGTATTAACACTTTCAGCAGTGTTTTTCAATCTGCTTTAGGGTCCCATTCACCATAGGAAAAATTAAATACCTAACGCCTTTTTAAATGCCAAGACATTTTTCATTTTTTTTTTTTTTTTTTTCAGAAATATGTTGAGAAATAAGCAATACCGACTTAGGTTGAGTCATTTTGTTTAATCAAAACATTAACAGCAAAAGATGGTGATATTTAATGCAATGTTTTATTTATTCATTAAAAATTATACTTTTGGATACAAATAGATTTCGAGGGATGAGGCTAATGTGGTTGTATCTATTTATTAACGTTCGGTTCCGTTTTTTTAACAACATTCTCAAATTGAGAGCGGCCTAGATGTCGGCTTTTTTTTTTTTTTTTTTTTTATAGAACTTCACTGAAGCCTACTTAACACGTTAACTGCGGTGCATGCCCCCGGGGCATGCCGCAGTGCGGTGCTTGCCCGTAATCCACGCTAGATTTAATAATAATAATAATAATCATAACTAAATGATAATGGATACTTATACATTAAAAAGTCCATCATTTGGTAGGATTTGATCTTTCGTTAAAGATATAAAATAAAATGTCAAAGAGAAGGAAGTTTAAGGCAACATACATTTATAATACCGAATGGGCCTGGAAGAAAAAAAAGAAGAGTCTGTATTGGGTGGTAACAAAATTTACGAAAAAGCATATCCAACAGGGAGGTTACGAAAAACGTCAGGCGTGTTATAAATTATTGTACCTCCCACCCCAATAATGTAGGGCTTTGCTTAGACTGTTTCAATAGACATCATAATAATTAGTGCCTTTATTAGGATGAATATTGAGAATTCGGGATCGATTTATTTGAACTAAATTAAAATAATTTTTTAATATTGAACTTTTTTGTATTGTATTGTTGTATAATGTATATTGCAATAAAGTTGTTTAAAGTGGTACTAATTTATTTACTTATTTTAGAACAATAGAATATTCCGTATATTTGTAAAATACATTTTTTTAATTATTTAAAATTTTTTATTTGATCATATTTCCAGATCCTCCTCCTGCTTTGAATGTATATTAACTGTTGTTAGATGCAATGTTTCTGCGAAAAATCAGTGAATTATCTCTTTCCTTCTGATTGGTAGATGTCGTTAAATAAGAGCATAAAGATAGGAAGGTTACATGCTCCCGGGGGCATGCACCGCATATGAGGAATAATGCTGTACATGTCCCAGAGGGTATGCACCGCATACAGCAAAAGTATGGCCAAACAACAGCCGCACTGAACGTGTTAAACCAAATAATAGGAATAATATCCAACGAGAAATTGTTGCACAATGTTACGAAATTAAGGTATATCTTAGTATTTTTTATTCCAATGGATTGTTGACAAATATTTATGAAGAATCGCTGGCTCCATTGGAGAAAGCCTTTTGATTCAGAAGACACGTAAGCTTAGAGCCAGTCATAATGAAAACAGCACATTATATTGGGAAATCATCATCAAACATCCGTGGAGTACCGAAATATTGAGTAACATTATTACACTGTGGTGAAATTACCAACTTATACTGCTAGGATTTTTTCATTTAACTGATACCCGCTTCTCCACTTTTCATTCCAAGCTATCCTTTCATCCCAATCCCCTTCCCCAATCCCTTTCCACAGATACCTGCGATCCCTTCAAATCCCCCGACGCGCCTGAAAAGAAAGTGGCCTAGGGACCAATTGTAATACTTAAAAGCATTATTAATTCCTTAGGGAGTGTCAGCAATGGCTGCCTTCTCCCCTCTGTTCTTCCTTGTGTAATAGTTTATGAGATATGTATTATATGTGTACAGATTGTAAATATTAAGAAAAAAAAAAAAAAAAAAAACTTAACTGATACCAAAAGGCCGAATTTTGCCCAAAGAGAACAGAATTATATAAACAGTATATAGGTTTGTACCAATTTCACCACAATGTACTAATGTGACATCATACTATGTTACTTTACATCCCACCTAACGTTAGAAAAAAAGGTGCACCTACTGGAAGATTATATATATATACACGCCACACACACACATTTGAACCACAAATATTTAAGTGATCTATGGGTTGCGAAACGTGAAATTTTCTAGTCGCTTCTTCCGGGTTGCGTCGAAAAAGGGAGGAACCGTGCTAAAAAAAAAAACTATTTCTTGTAATTAATGTCTCTATTGTGCCATAGTTAAAAAGAAAATAATTAAATTTAATATTTATTTGAGAGAGCCGTGTAGTTTCGGAAACAAAATGAAAAAGAACTATATAACATGCTTCATATAGGTGAAAGGATAGAAAAAAAAGCGATCACCTCGAAATAGTGTTTAGATAAAAGGGAGAGAAATAGAGTACCTTTAGTAAACAAAGCCTCCAAAGCAAAAAAAGGTATAAAATAGATCCTAAAATAAATAAAGTTTGTCGGAATAGAACCCAAGGCTTTATAGAGGAAAGGCGGTAAAAGTAGGAGAGGTTTATATGTCAAAGGGAAGCTAAGAGTGGATAGTTGGTGGCTTGGATAGATACATAACACTTCTGCTTTGTATGCTCTCAGGACAGAATCGTTCATAGAGAAGTGTCTTCTCTTTTATTCCACACAACTCCAAGCAAAATACACTTGGGGAATGACGTTCGTATATGACTCAATAGGCCAAAGAGCTCGAAATGAGCTTATGCGGCTTTTGTAAATCAACCTGTTTGACATTGAGATATTGGTTATAAGCATATTAACAAAATTTTGGCACTTTAGTTTTGTGTTCTGTTAAGAGAAATAGGTATTGTTTAATCACATTGTAAGTAATTACTATATATTACTATACGCCCAGTCCAAAGCACTTGAAAGAAAAATTTAAAATTTTGCATGGAGACTCCCTTTAGGGTGTAAACACTCGCTAAGAAAGTTTTTTTAGAGGGGTTTTTAGTTGGTTTTAAAGAGAGCAAGCGCGCCTAGGCACCATGCGTTTCTAGGACGATAACACGTCAGCTGTGATGGCAGACCTTGAATTACTAGAAATGAACTGTGATTTTGTCCCACATAGAGTTTACACTGTACCTGGTGATGGTCCATCATAGGTAAAAATATCCCGAACCCTTGCACAGCCTCCTCGCCCGTCAGCATCCCGAGTCAGAACACTTCCTGGTAATGCTCGCAAATATAATGGGTGTTTCCAAATGACATCTTGGAAACATAATTTTTTAAAATTTTAATGTACATTTATTATTGACCACGAGTTTTAACATGTACTGTTTAAACTCTTGTCACTGGACCTTATAGATAACGGGTTATCTCTAGGTTATCTGTTTCTTGACACTGGTCCGGAGCACCCAAGTGTCAAAAAATATTATACTTTGATTACCTAGCAATTGATGAATAACATATAGCATGATGGGAAACGTGCTATAATAAACAGTAAAAAATTATATAGTAGCGTTAATTTTGATGCTACATTATTTTACGCAATAAAATGACTACTTGTCTGCCGTGTCGAGGCACGGGTAGTCAGCTAGAAAAAAATAGTTATTAAATATGCGTAGCGCTTCTATAGCGATTTCACTCCTTTAAGAGTCAATGCGTATGATCTAATAAACCAGCTTTGTGACAAAACTTAATTTTAGCATAAATATGCTTTAGCGATGACTAAACTGAAAAAAGCATTACAAAAAATGTCCCCTCGCTTTCGCGCATGCGCGATTGTCTTGTACCTGTGGTTAGTCGGTTGGACCTAAAGCATATTTATGTTGCAGAAACGAAATACATTTTTTTTTTTTTCTTTAATTCACGGAAATAGAATGTTGTTGAACCTGACTTTATATTAAATTTTTAGTTGCACATAAGCTCTAGAATCACCTCCTAAAAGGTTGGTGTATACATATATTGTTTGCTGCTGAGTGAATCGTACCTCCATGGAGCGTACCTCTATGGCAGAACTAGAACCCGACAGGGTTTGATCCAGTTCCGTAAGACTCAGAGACGAGCAGTGTTTTCTTGTTGATTTTAGAGAACTGTCTTTCTCAGTGGAGCTCAATCTCTTTTTAGCACTTTCCTCCGAAGGAAAGTAGCTATTGAGGTTGGACTCATGACGGAATTTTTGAAAAATTTCTTCAAATCTTTATCGATCCTACCTAGTAGACACCGAAAATGACCCCCGTTAAAATTTATATATATCTATCTATCTATCTATCTATCTATATATATATATATATATATATATATATATATATATATATATATATATATATATATATATATGTGTGTGTGTGTGTCTGTTAACACGATAGCGGCCAGAGTTTTTGTTTTTTCGTCACGAACCTTGGTATATAGCATTCAATTAGCAAACGATTGAACGAGTTCGTTAACCACCAAAGTCGGTCCCCCGGAAGGGGGCGGGTTTACCCTGAATCTAAAACACTAATTTGACTATGTCAGCCGTAATATTTGTTATATTTCAACAAAACTTGGTATTCGTAGTGGTAATATAGAGAGAAAAGTGAGATATAAAAATGATCTAAATCGGTTCATTAGAAGGGGGGGTTTACTCCGGACCCCCAATACCAATTCGCCACTACCAGCCGTGATTTTTGGTATATTTCGACGAAACTCGGTAGTCGTACTGGTAATTCACAGGTAAACATGTGTTGTAAAAATAAACTAAATCGGTTCATTAGAAGGGGGGTTTACTCCGGACCCAAATTCCTAATATACTCATACCGGTCGTAATTTCTGCTGTATTGTAACGAAACGCGGTATACGTCGTGGGTAACTCATGAGAAAGAAGTGTTGTAAAAATGAGCTGAATCGGTCAATCTGAAAGCGGGGATTTAATTTGTAATATATTTCAATAGAAAAGCCCGCCAGACGTAGGTTCACAAAGCCGCCGCAAGGAGCGCTTTCTACCACTAGAGTGACTGTATCCTGTTCCTGCGTTAGATCAAAATACGATAATATGAGGTTTTTTGTATTTATTACGTAGTGTAATAGGTACCATGTCTAAACATAACTCTGGAAGCAAATTAATAATTGATCAGTTACTCATTACAAATTTAAAAGAGAACTATTCATGTTTTTATTTTATTTATGTAGGATATTTTAAGCAAATTGTTCTGGAAAGCAGTCTACACTACCCAAATTCTGAGGAAAGTGCTTAGTTATGCAGCTCCTGCGTGACGGACTTTTTTCCGCTTTTATCGGCTTCGAGTGATTGTGGGCGTGTTATGGTGTCTCAAAATTGGTGAGTGCAACATAGAGTTTTATTATTTATATTAAGCAAGGATACCGCGACTGCGATTTGGGCCAGCGCCTTGGGAAAACACCCCCTAAACGCAGTCCACTGCTAAGTAAACGGTACATATATATATATATTTATAATTTTAAAAAATATCTAACTTCAGTAAAATTCTTAATGATATCAATTAACAACGTAATGTATTTTATTTTTATTTTTATTATTTAAGAAATATATTCAACAAACAAGGTACAAGTATGTTGAAGCTATCCGACTTATACAGGAAATAAATAAGCGTAAAGTGAGTTTAAAAAGTCAAAAAGCCGAGTATAGACGAGACTCGAGATCTGTATAAGATCTGCCCACCCTGTAATCTCTCCATTGGGGCAGAACCTAATGAGATGCTTCTTGAATTGCAAACGAGGCATCTGCCTGTCTTAGTTTCGGAGATTATTGAAACTGGCGGCTATAAAGGATTTACTCTCTCAAGATCATTCCGAATGCTGGACATTATTCCGCAGATTATTCTATACAACGTTTCAGGGCTTTAAATCATTATGGGATAAACGGATAAATCCAATTCAACAGTAAAGTCCGAGAGCGAGCAACGCACTTTTCATGAAGTGTTTTATGCACCTTGAAATTTTTCTATAGAGTACCTCATGGGTAGATAAGAAGGTAAATATGTGTTTCCTGGACATACCTTGGAACACCAGGTACTGCGCATAGCGGAAAGGTAGAAAAAAAAAAATTTCCCAAAATAGAGTTTTAATCAGAAGCCAACTATCTTTAATGTAAAATTAAGACAATTTTACAATGAATAATAAATACGGCAGACACTTTTAAGGGGTATAGCACGTAAAAAAAAAAAAAAAAAAAAAAAAAAAAAAAATTAATTGTTTTTATTCTAATATTAAATGAGTTTTATTCGCGCTGCCATTAAACTGGAACAGCTGTACAAGATCATGTGAGCAAGAAACAATGAGAGCACAGAAAACAACCAAAACTGCGCGGTCGTCTCAAGCACTCTTACGGTTACGCGCAGTGTATTCCAGTCTATCATAGGCAACATTTATTTTTATGTTTCCTGATAATTAAACCCCACAAAAGTGTCTGCCCTTTTGCAATTATTTTCAAATATGTTTATTGAAGACGCTGTTTAAATCGCAGCTCGAATAAAGCACTTCATTTAATATTAAAAATAAAAACTAGGTACTTTGTTTTTATTTTTAAATTTACATTTTAACCCCCGTAAAAGTGCCTGCCTTATTTATTATTAATTGTAAAATTTCCTTAATTTGTAATTTTTTTAATTAATAATAGTTGTCTTCTGAATAAAACACTATTTTTGGGCAATATTGATTTGCACCTTTCCCCTGTGCGCAGTACCTGGTGTTCCAAGGTATGTCCAGGAAACACATACTTACCTTCTTATCTACCCAACAGGTACACTATAGCAAAATTTCAGGGTGCCTAAAACACTTCATGAAAAGTGCGTTGCTCGCTCTCCGACTAGTATTGCTTAGCTTTCGAGCTATGCTTTCCAAATGTCTGTTATTCACCAACTTTCAATAAAAATACTATTATGATCTAAGATTAAAAATTGTAAAGATATAACTATAAAAGTCAGACTCGCAGGAACTGCGTCATCTTAGCGCGGTTCCAGTTTTTTTTTTTTTTTTTTTTTTTTTTTTTTTTTTTTTTTTTTTTTTTTTTTTTTTTTTTTTTACGGCACATATACATCTAGGTCATTAGCGCCGACATCCAGGGTGTAGCGAGGAATTTCACCAGCGAGCCGTGGGATGATAAAATCCCACCATCTCCCGCTTATGAATCCAAGGCGCTAGCCATTAGACCACGGGAGACCCCGGTTCCTGTTCATATCCCTATTCTCATTTGAAAAGCATAGAATAGAAACAGATAATATTTTCCTCGGCCTTTGTTCAAAGGGTTTTATGGCTATACCTGGGGTCAGGTCCGCAAGACCCTAGAATCCTCTTCTACCGATACTTCATTTCATACGTTTCAATGAATTGGAAAATATCAAATATTTTCACACATTCCTGTGTTCTTTTACTATAGTAATAATTCTACAGATAAAATCAATTAAAAAATAAAATAAAAAAACCAACAGCATAAAGGCAATTGAAAATATTCAAAAGACGTCAACGAATCTTTTTCTCTTGGCAAGCTATATTTCTAACAATGAATTGTTTTTCTTATTTTGCCTAATCTGTTTTATTGTAATATACATTATCCAACTATAAGCAATTAAAAAATAACAAGGAATAAAAACAGACAAAAAGAACAGTTCGAATAAGCAAAATCAATTACTTTAATGTTTTAAGCACTTATTTCTCCGATTGACATCGCCTAATCAAAACTTTCATCAGAACCTTTTTTGTAGGGCATTTAGTAAGCTTTCTAATGGTATTGTTTTGTTTACCAAGATTCTCAACTTTTTTCGAGATATTAAGGAAAATATACAAAGTTACCAAAACTTTTTAAGTCTGTTAATAAAATATTTTATTCTAACCCTTCCTTAACTCCAAACGTAACCAAAATTTCAACATATTAGTTTTGATGAAAGTAGAACATGCAGAAAATGTTTCAACTGAATCCCATGATTCTAAGTACCCAAACCAAAAACGGTATTCAAAACATATTTTTCCAATTATCTCGAAAACGGTTAAAGCTATCGCCTTGAAAATGGTTTCATTCGTTTTCCTAGCCTAGGAATCATATAAAACGAGTACTTAGAAGCGTATGAACTCAAAAACGTAAGCGTTACGATTTTTTTTGCGCGAATTTCGCCCCAAACGCCATCTTCCAGTAGGCGGATTTTGCTGGTTAACGAACTTGACCTTTCAAATTGGACAAAGGATTTTTGTACCAAATTTCATCAAAATCGGACCATTCGTCTTCTAGCTAGAGAGCGAACAGACAAATATATATATATATATATATATATATATATATATATATATATATATACAAATTTGAACCACCGTTATTTTCGGTCTCTAGGGGTTCTGAAACGCGAAATTTTCTAGTCGGCACTTCCAGTTTGTTTCATTGTATCAACCCTATAAGCGGGGTTCCTCCCTATACCGCGCTAAAAATATTAATAAGTAGCCCACAACAAGGTACTTTTTATAAGAACATTGTCCGCCATCAAGGAAGAGGCAATAGGTAAGCTGATTTTAGTAATTTAATTTTTATTACGTCTACAAATTTCTGTATTATTTATCAAAATTTATGGTGGAAGGGGGTGTGAGAGTTGTATTCAATTAAGGTGAGTAGAGCCTTCCAAATTTTATTTTATTTTATGAAAATTGCAACGCCTATCGTAATTTAATAAATAAAGTTTATTAATAAATAATTTTAGAAAAAAAAATGGGAAGGCAAAAGATGGACAATAAGAGCCGAAAAGTTGCAATACACATAAAATATGTAACAATGGAAGGCTCTATCCATCATGGAATGCTATTATTATTTAGTTTATTTCTATTAGCCCTAGATTATATTCCTGTGATTGACGTTTAAGTAAAATAAGAGCCCAAATCGCAAGAACTGTGTCATCTGAGAGGGCTTCCATAACTTTCCCTGCGGGTATTTGAAAGGCTAGATATAGTTAATACTTTGTCATTATTTACTTATCGTGGTTTACTGGAAAAATCACTGCAATGATAATTTAAATTATAAAAAGAACAAACAATTATAAACAGAAAGAAAACTTACACTTTCGACTTTTAAGAGCCGATTAATCTGACTGAAATCGTTTCAGGAAATATTTCTCAGATGTTTTTGATGTACTTAAGAAAATATACGAAAATCTCAAAACTGCTTACGTCTATTACTATTATATATACTTCATTTGATTCACCAGACAGAATTACCCATAAAATATATACTCTTAAAAAGGCGATGGCAATACTATTTTTCCGCGCTCATTTCACTGACAAAAAACAGTAGGTAAATACTGCTAGTTAAAAAACTTGACCTTTCGTTTGAAACATTTCGAATATTTGAATTTTTATCTCCCTTCAGGAAGTGAGTTTAAATAAAAGGATGAAAAATAAATAAGGAAAAATCTATGCCGACAGAAAAAGAGAAATAAAAATTCATGAAAACTTTATAAATATAGAAGTCCGACCAATTAAAGGTTTATTCATTAAAGTTTTGAATTTAGCAGATTAAGTTAAAACCTAATAAACAATGTATCCTACAAAACTTCAATACTCATTCATTTCAAAATTCATGGAAATTATAGATTTCGTTAAATATTTATTTCAGGAAATTCGAATGAGATTAAAGAAGATCTAATAAACAAATTCAAAAAAAAGTAGACCCCCCCCAAAAAAAACTCAAGAAATAATTGAACAACAGCAAACAATTTTAGGAGATATAAAATAAATATTAGAAAGAATATAATTAAAAAACTATATTCAACAAAAAACGTTTAAGACATTCGATGCCTGCCATAAAATACTGACTGTGGAACACTTTATACTTTACTGTCCTACATTTAGAAAGGAAAGAGAAGCCCACGGAATCCCGAATAGCCTCAAAGAAGCTCTGAAGGATAATTTTCAAGACACTCAAAATGTAATCAACTTCATCAAAAAAATAAAATTACAATTGTAAATAACACTCATTGACCTGCCAATGACTCTTCATGAGTAGAAGCAGACAATCATGGACCAGCCAATGACTCTTCATGAGTAGAGGCAGACAATCATTGACCTGCCAATGACTCTTCATGAGTAGAGGCAGACAATTAAAATAAAATAAAATAAACTAAATAGAAAATGCATTGTTTATTTTCTTATTTATTTGTACTCTGAGGTGTCTAACGACGCGAAATTTGAAAACCACTAAAAATTATTTTATGAGAAGATGAAGTGTTTGAATGTATATTTGACCTTCCGACTTTTAAAATAAATAATTTAGGACAAGAGATTACAATCTTATAATAACATTCATTGTTGGGGTTGGTGACCTATTTCATGTCAGTCCGCGAATATAATAGGTTTAATTTTACATATGATCTTTCACTGATATGCGTTAGGAAAAGTATGCATAATGTATTCTGACTATAGAGTGAATTTTCGATCGTATTGATGAAAGCCAAGGCCGGTCCAATTATAGAGAAATATCTCTCTCGTCGGCGTTGTATGCACGCTAAGGCTCTCGCTGACCGCTCGGAATTCTGGCGGTCCCTCTCTAGAGAGGCTCTGGTGTATTATTGATAGTAAATGTATTGCCACTTTTCCGGAATTGTTGTTTATTATAGAAAATATCGACTTTGTCCTGCAGAGTAATTTCTATTCAATTTTGTTTATTTTTCTCTTTGACAGCGTAAGTGGTCCCATTATTTTTCCTTTTTGTTAATAAATCAGTGAAAATGCTACTATGTTGTATTTTTTTTTTTTTTTTTTTTTTTTTTTTTTTTTTTTTTTTTTTTTACGACGTATCTTCATCTAGGCAATTAGGGCTGGGCTCTTTATTGGTTCTCACTCTTTTTTAAAAATCCGTTTTGGAGCAGGGAACGTTTTTAATAGCGAGCCTAAAGATGAAAAAAGCAGGGTGCTGCAGGTGGGACTCGAACCAGCTCAGGATACCTCGGGGAATATGACTACTTTTTGATTTTAAACATTTTTCGCTTCCTAAAAATGAATTTATAATACCACATTATCGTTCATTTATTCAACGAACCTTTTGAAATCTCGAAAATTACTGTTAGTAAAACTTGGAGGAACTCTGTAACATAATTTAGAATATAGCGTACGATATTGAATTCGTAGAAGTAAATATAGGGTTGTCCGGAGTTGTTACGAAAATAAATTAGGGGAAAAATACTCCCCGGATCTCCCCGAGGTCCAATGGCTAATGTTTTGGATTCTCGTGCAGGAAATGAGAATTTGACTCCCGTCAGACCAGGTTGAATTTCTTTATGTCAGCATCAGTTGAAAAAATCCCTGCTTCGCCATTTTCATTTCAGGAACTGTTTTTTCCAAAAATCGCAGTCTTCGTGTCATAAGACCAATTTAAAACGCAATTTAGCAAACATCCCTTTCAAGTCTTCTTGCCAAGTCAAATATCCATTTTGACGAAGTAAACGTTTTTAGAGAAACCAAAAGCAGGCAGGATTCAACACTGCATCTTCTCAGGAATAGTCCGAAACCGTATCCACCTTTTGAACTACAGAATTACTAATAATAATATGTATATATTATTTTGTATTGTGGTCATAAGAAAGGAAAGTTTAATAAAATGTTTGACAAATCAAATTGTGTACCACATATCGTGAAACATATATAAATTATTTCTTTGAATAGAAACGTTGTCTGGACGTTCATAAAAACGTTTATTATTAAAATACTAAAACGTGTTAGTCCCATAAGAGGCCCCAAGGGCCCAGAGAAATATATATACTGCTCAGATATTTGATACTTATCAATACGGTACACCAGGGAGATTTTGTGTTGAGATTAGCGCTGTGACCTCCTTTTCTCCGTCGTATGTACTCAACGTTAGCTCGGAAAGCTCAAGGGCCCGCACAAATATCCAATCCTATTATCAGAAGGTCCAGGTACGCCAGGAGTACTGATTACATCTTAATGTCCACTCCAAAGAATCGCTTTCTGTATTTACAGCGAAATACCGTAGTGCTGTCCCCAAAGCACACACACCCAAATCAGTAGGTTTATAAACATAAATGGGAGGGGTCTGGTTAGCTCAGTGGTAAAGCACTGGACTAAAGTAGTGGAGTACCTGAGTTCAAATCCAGAAAGCACTAAGATTTCATCTTCTAGTGTCTTCGTTCCCAACCAGCCTTTAATTCGTTTATTAATGGGTACCTCCGAAGGGCAGCGTCATGCGGCCGGAGCGCAGTACTGACCTCACTATCACCCTAGTGCAAAATTTTCCGAGAAAATACGTTCTCCGTGGCGTTGGTGGTTCGAAATAATATAAGATCGAATTTCGAAGTACATTTCATAATTTTTAGCGATAGATATTAGACATGAAACTATACGACAATGTTATAATAATAAAATTTATTAAAATAGCAAAATGAAAAGAAAAAAATAGTATTATAATTAAATTGTATAATTTGCAATTATACAAACTGCGAAAGTTAAATACCGACACAAAATCAATGAGACACACGGCTTACTCGCTCACTTGATTCCGCAGGAGCAAATGACAAACCTCATCTCACTCGATCTTTCTCATTTGGAGTGAGTGTAAGTAGTTTAATATTATTTTTTTTAAATTGGGGTTTTCCAAATGTCTCGCAGGCCGCATCAAATCTTACAGAGGGCCAGGATATGAATGTATGTATGTTTATATATATATATATATATATATATATATATATATATATATATATATATATATTCTCTCCCGTAACTTGACCACTTCCTCTTATATTTTTCCTCTTCTTGTAATAAAGGCCTTATAGGTCACAAAATTGCTTCAAAACTTCATTTAAAATGGTTTAAATGAAGTCTATAAGGCCTGTATTAAAAGAAGAGGAAATACACACACATACATATACACACACATATATATATATATATATAGCCCAATGTACACCCCTGAGGAAATTGAAAGACCAGTGAGACATAATGACTGGATGCATCCTGCTCAGTATCCGTCGGTATCAATGGAGTACAATCCCGATGCAGATATTGATATTTACACAGACGGGAGTCAAGAGGGGGAGCAAGTGGGTTGTGCTTTTGTGGTTTTTAGGAGACAAGAATTAACTGAGACTAACAAGTACAGGCTAGGACGACTATGCACTAACAATCAAGCTGAAAAATTTGCGGTACTACAGAGTTTACTATACATACAGAGACAAGAACAAATTAGACATGTAAACATCTATACTGACAGTCAAAACACACTTCAATCATTAAATAATTACACAATTCATGACCCACTTACTGAACAAATACGACAAATACTTTACAATGTACAATTTCATGTACACTTCATATGGATTAAAGGGCATTCTGGCATTCTTGGAAATGAACTTGCTGACCTAGCAGCTAAATCAGCCTCTAAAGATCTAAGAATTCCAGAATGCTACAACAAAATAACTAAAACACATTTAAAAAGACAGTTACTGACAGATACAATAAGACAATGGCAAGAAGACTGGACATTAACTACAAAAGGACAACACTTAAAGATATTTATAACAGACATTACAGAATATTTTGACAAAACGTATGCTAAAACAAATTTTTACATGACACAATTATTAACAGGACATGGGACAGTTAATTCATACTTTTATAGATTTGGACTAAGCCAAGATGAAAGCTGTTACTGTGACTTCAATACAACACAGACATATCACCATTTACTGTACGACTGCACACTACTAACTGAAGAAAGAAAAACATTACAGACATACGTGACCAAACACATAGGACATTGGCCTGTTGCAGAAAAAATATTATTTCTTAAGTGTGAGAGGGCTTTACTAAAATTTGCAGAACATATATATACCAAAATGGGATACTGGAAAAATCATTATAGGTGAAAAAAAAAATCCTTTGTTTTTTTTTTTCTTTCTTTTTTTTTATCCTTCGATATAGTTTTGTTGTTTGTATTCTATTTCATTTTTTCTCTTTCTTTTATTTTGTTTCATTTATTCTCCTTTATGTTCTACATTTAGAATGTAATCATAAAGAATATAAATATTAATATGTAATCAATTACATGCTATGTACATTTGTCATGTACGGCACATGTAGAAAATAACAATAAACTCCCTTCCTTAAGGGTTACTTAGGGAAGGAAATAAATAAAAAATAATATATATATATATATATATATATATATATATATATATATATATATATATATATATATATATTTAGACGTTCCCAGACTGAGGATATGAGTGTCATGCACAATTTTCAAGCATCATACCAACTCTCATTAATTAATAATAAATGATTTAATGATTTTTACAGACAATGATATTTTATCTTTTAGTAATTCTTAGTATTACAGATATTATTGGTGGAATATCTTTGGAACATTTTTTTTTTTTTGTGAGTTAAATGAGGGCTGTTACAAATATATAAAACCTTCCGCAAAAAGAAACCTTGAAAAAATCTAACACAATTACTTTATGAACAACTGAGAGAAGAAAAGGCAGAATTGGTTGAGAAGTCGTAAGAAGTAATGGATTTCCATTAGTTTTCCGAGAAAAGAGGAAAGAAAAAATACTTGTCGTTCCGTTAAAGTTGTTGAAGATGAAGTTTCTTCAGAATTGTTCAGGTCAATGGAAATATAATTGATCAATAATTTGTTTTCCCAGAAAGAAGTTCCAATTTGTTTTGAACCAACAACTGAATGTTAGGAAGTCGTTCTGTCCAGGTTTCGCTCTAGGCATACTACTCAAAACCTCAACGGGAGGGCCGACCTACCAAAAGTTGAATGGCGGGAAATCAAGTATTTATTTTTTCATTATTTTTACACAATTTTTTCCCTTTTTTCTTTTTAAATTTAAAAATGTTTCACAATCTTAGGGCAGTTTTCCTCCCCTCCTCTTACACTTGAGGGTCTTTATACACAAAAACTTCTATCAGGGCGCAGGAAAGAGAAAAAAAAAGCCATTTGCCTTGGGCACAGAATATTATACTCTTTTTTGCCCCAGATATTTTTTAGGCGAACATTCTTTTTGGTCTTATGGTTTGGGAACATTATTAGCTAAACTTTTTTCGTGATATTTAGATTTAGTTTTATTAAAGAGAATCTAAATCTAAATATCACGAAAAAAGTTTAGCTAATAATATTCCCAAATATTAAAGAGAATCGCCAACGGCCATAGCCACGTTGAGTGCACCGGTTCCCGTAGATCACCGAAGTTAAGCAACGTCGGGCGTGGTCAGTACCTGAATGGGTGACCGACCACGTGCTGTTGGCATTAGAAAAGGGTGGCAACCTGTAGACAGCCCGGCGCTAATGGCCAAGATGTAGATGCGCCGTTAAAAAAAAAAAAAAAAAAAAAAAAAAAAAAAATTAAAGAGAATCGCATCTACGGCGATGACCTTTAATAAAAATCAATTAATGATAGCTTCATTTACATAATATTCATAACCTTATATAATATTTGGATTTAACAACAATAAATTATGTATGTATATATATATATATATATATATATATATATATATATATATATATATATATATATATATATATATGTCTCGGACCTTTCCTTTTATCAAATCCTTTCAAAAAAATTTATCGAAACAAAGATAACGGCTTATAAACCCCTGGGCTATTTGTGCCGGACTAGTTACGGGTTTCCACGCATTTATTTTTTTTTTTTTTTTTATTTTTTTTTTAATTTGTTTATTTGAAATCTGTGCATAAATCAATAGTACAATCGTCAAGTTTGTTGACACAGATAATATATACAAGTTGATTAAAACGGTAAAATTAAAACAAAATAAAAATAATGAAGAATTTGGTAGAAGCCAACCATTGTTGGTACTTCTTGAGGCGGGTAAACAAACGTTTTAATGATCAAAATAGGATCGGCTATGTGAGTTTATCTCGGGGCCACTGTCTTTTAAGCCGCCTGGGAGGATTGTCTGGATGGGATTGGGAAGATAAGGATAAACCTTCAGGATTAGGATGGTAGGACAATTTGGAGTGGAACATTTGGAATCGGGTTTTAGCAAGATCAAGGACAAATGGAATGTTAAGGTCGTTGTGTAAGGTTTTGTTGTAAGGTGGATACGTAGAAAGGGGCATTTTCAATTTTACGGAGGACTTTTGACTGGAATGCCTGTATTCTGTTGATGTTTGATGTTTTTGCAGTACCCCAGAGTTCAAGTCCGTATGTCCATATGGGTCGAATGATGGTTTTGTATATCGTAAGTTTGTTCTGTGTCGTTAACTTGGACGAGGGTCCAAGAAGTCGTCTAAGTAGTCCGTATCTTCACGCATTTATAATGCCAAGATCAATTGATATTTCCCAGGCGGTCACCCATGCAACCGGGAACTGGTGTATTCAAAGCGGATAAGGCCGCTGGCTAATTATAAACCTATTTAGGTTACATTAATGTGTGTGTGTGTGTATGGGCATGTCTGTGTGTTCTAAATCAACTTACTAAGGAATACTTGCATAAAAAAAGAAAGGAAAAGAGCGTTAATCAGAAACAGCTACAAGGAGTATGAGGCTTGTTAAATTTAGAAGTAAAATATAAATGTGTTTCTAGCGGACGTACAATTTTTGGTATACTGTAACCAAATTGGATGGCATTTATAATATAGGAAAATAATGCTCACAACGTACCCTTAAAACCAATAAAATCAGAATGTGATTTTTTTATGCTGCTCTTGCGTGACGGACTTTATTCCTTAGAAATAAATAGACTGGACGGCCTGAAAGTAATATAAAACCTTAGAACCTTTTATATTTATTGTGGTCGTTACCTCGCTGAGAAATGTTCTGAGTTTACGCAGCTCATACAGCCCTTTTTATTGCCGGTATACTTCTTGCGCTGAAAGCAGCTTTATATTGTGGCCTTTACCAGGTTCGATAACGCTGAGCGTTTATCTTGGGGATTATCCTCAGAAGGAGTTTAATCCGCATATCATTATCATTCATTAGTAATTCTTTAATTGGTCGCAGCTTTAGTAGGTTAAATTTGATAACTAATGACTAATGGTTAAATGAGTATTCGGAATGTGACTAATGATTGATGA
Organism: Gonocerus acuteangulatus; assembly: GCA_946811695.1. Taxonomy (NCBI): domain Eukaryota; kingdom Metazoa; phylum Arthropoda; class Insecta; order Hemiptera; family Coreidae; genus Gonocerus; species Gonocerus acuteangulatus. Next base: position 49,904,622 of record OX328129.1, read on the forward strand.
TTGATCAATCCGACGTCATCATGATTAATGAATAATGAGTAACTACTTCCACCGTATGATTAATGATTATAATAAGCATTGACTAATGACGAATGACACAGATTAATAATTGATGTTTTTTTAGTAAAAAAACAAACAAACAAAAACTAGATTTACTATTGAAAATTAACTTCATACAAATTTCTGAATATTATTAAAAAAAATATTTTGACTAATAGTTTCAGTCATGGGTAAATAGTAATCATATTTAAACCTGTAATCACAACTTTTGTAAAGAACAAGACTACATATTTTTCCTTAAAAGGACTTTCATTCGCATATCATTATTATTATTTAATAAATAATAATAAAGAATTACGAATTGGTAATTTGGATGGGAAATCCTCATAGGCGGCCGGCACACAATCTTCCTGTTTGTCGTATGTTGAAAAATCAGGTGCCACTACAGTATCTGCCGCTCTTGGCACTCGTGGCTTGTTACTGAAATAATTCTTCTTTTCGTATTACTAATGATGGGCCGCAACGAAAGCGATTTTTTACAAATTTAATATTTCACAAAATATTAACTACTTCAACTGTCACTTGCCTTCCAGTTCACGTATCCAGTCAAAAAATTCCTGTATCCAACGAAGTGTGCTACCTGGGACTACTACTGGACAGCTGACTCTCTTGGAGCCCACACATCCGACTGAAAAGGCAGGAACTCAACAGGAGATAGGGCCTCCTATGATGATTATTGGAATCTTCATCAAAGCTTACAAGACAGAACAACCTCACTATATACAAAACCTTGGACCTACGGACTTGAACTATAGGAACAACCAAAAGTTCAAATATTCAGAGATTTCAGGCATTCCAATCCAAAGTCCTAAGCAAAATAGTTAATCTACCTTACTACGGTTCCGGTTAACCCCTTCATCGTGACCTCAATATCCCTTTCACCCATGAACTAGTAAAATCCCGATTCCTAACCTTTCACTCTAAACTATCTGCCTATCCCAATTCCCGAAAAAACTTCTAGAAGGCTAAAGAGATCTTGGCCTCCTGATCAACTTTGTAATTAAAAGGACAAACAAAAGCTGTAAACTAGGATGTCAATAATAATTGGCTCCTTCCAAAGTTCTATCAAAGTAATTATATTGTATAATTATTTTTTATGTTTATTTTGTATATTATTTTCATTATTATATTTCTCTTTATCTATGATTTTTAATTAATTACAGTATTTATTTTACTGTAATTTCATTAAGTGAACTCATAAAAATATCTTTAATTATCATGATTAAGGAATGTACTTTATTATTTGTGGAGGTGTTAATAAACGTATTAAAAAACAAAACAAAAAAAAACTTCTGCTTTCCGCCCTCCCAAATGACAGTAATATGACGCTGTTCCTGCGAGGCTGACCTTTAAAGCTTGATTGTCTTTCAAGCACTATAAGGAAACATATCATGAAACGGGTTGATCCTATGCATTTTAATGATATGACAGTAATATGACGCTGTTCCTGCGAGGCTGACCTCCTTTAAAGCTTGATTGTCTTTCAAGCACCATAAGGAAACATATCATGAAACGGGTTGATCCTATGCATTTTAATGATATGACAGTAATATGACGCTGTTCCTGCGAGGCTGACCTCCTTTAAAGCTTGATAGTCTTTCAAGCACCATAAGGAAACATATCATGAAACGGGTTGATCCTATGCATTTTAATGATATGACAGTAATATGACGCTGTTCCTGCGAGGCTGACCTTCTTTAAAGCTTGATACATTGTCTTTCAAGCACCATAAGGAAACATATCATGAAACGGGTTGATCCTATGCATTTTAATGATAAAATTTCTATTTTATTTATATAGATTTTTTAACATGAGTTTATTATGTTTTTTGCAGGCGTTTTTTTAATAGTTCGTGAAATGGTAATACACTCCGCCTGCTGCAGGCAGGACTCGAACCCTCATCTCCCTCATGAGAATCCAAGGCGTTAAACTGGGCCACTGGGGAGACCCTAACTATGGGAAAGAGGCTTTTGATCATCTGGGTTAGGTATTTCGATTGAATAAAAACTACGTTTTATAGTTAAAATGAGTTTATTCATGCCAACGTTTCGGCTTGATATAAAATCCTTCTTGAGGGCTATGAAGGAGAGGGAGAACTGTCCCATTTCGTGGATGCTACATTTCTCAGATATCCTCCATAGCCCTGAAGAAGGCTTGTATATTAAGCCGGAACGTTGGCATGAATAAACTCATTTTAACTAAAAAATGTAGTTTTTATTCAATCAATAGACCGAATCCTGATGATCAGAACCCTCTATATATCAACGGTAGACTATATCTTCTCAACTATCTCTGATAACGTGATCAAATAAACATGGCCAAGTCAAGTACTTTATTATTCCTCATATTTATATATTCATAGCGCTAGTCCAGGAACCTGAAGAGAACAGACGTGTCAGCTCTGAGGGATTACGGCCAAGACACGCTCTACCCAGCTCGGTGTTAGAGCAGTTGAAAGTTTAGACAGCCTCTAGTCTGTCTCCCAGCTAAGTTTAGCATAAGTTCTAAACTATCTTATTATATTTTTATTTTACCTTATTATATCTATTCCTCAATGCAATAGACTAAGGGTGGCAGATGCACCATTAAAGAGAAATTTCATATTATTTTACATTATTTAATCATAATTATTATTATATTTATTTCCCACTTTCTTCAGCATTAAAAGAAACCGAGTATTAGTACTTATTTTAATTTTAAATTTACTCAATATCATATTAATAAAGGTTATAATAGGCTTAATTTTGCAATTTGGGGAAAACAGAATATAGTTAAATATGAATAAACCCCCAGACCCTCCCCTTAATTCCCCCGAAAGGAAAAAAGTCAAAAGAGTCTGGAATCAGATTCAAGAAAAAAAAATAAGCCCACAAGATGTTATATCTGTTAATACAAATAAATTTTTAATAGTTGAGTATGCAGGGGATGTGGATCTTTCAAAAGTCTCTCCCTTCTTGATAGCCAAAACTATTAGAAACCACTGTGGGGAGCCAAAAAACATAAAAAAAATTGAGAAATGGGACACTACTGATTGAAACCCTAAATAAAGAACAATCAGAGAAATTAATAGAGTTGACAAATTTAGGATCTTCTATCACAGTCACTGTTAAACCACATGAAAAATTAAATATAAGTAAAGGAGTCATCTACTGTCCTGATTTGGATAATTTGAACGAAAATGAAATTTTAGAAGAATTGAAAGAAGAAAAAGTAATTGAAATTAAAAGAATTATCTCCAAAAAATCCGGGATAGAAAGGAAAACACACTTGTATGTTTTAACATTCTCACTGCCAATCCTCCCAGAAATAATAAACATAGGCTTTTACAAAATCAGAATAAAATTATATGTACCAAACCCCGTTAGATGCAGAAAATGTTTAAAATTCGGCCATTTTTCAGACGGCTGTCAAAAAGAAGCTATCTGTGGCTTCTGTACTAAGCCCATCCATCCCGAAACTCCCTGTTCCACATTCGTTCCTAAGTGTATCAACTGTAATGATAGGCATCACAGCCTTGACCAAAAATGCCCTAAATTTATAGATGAAAAAGGAATCAAACTGATTCAATTTAGAGACAAAGTCACTTATACCTTGGCAAAAAAACAATATTTTCAGACTCTAGGAACATCGATGAGTTACGCTGCCGCTGCTAAAAATAAAAAGAAAGTTTCTAATGTAGGCACACAAACTGACACATTTATTCAAACAACTAATGAAGATAAGGTTATGAAACCTCCCATCTTTGATAAGCCTAGAACAGGTGGCTCTATTATCACTGACCATGTGCTTACTCTCCCTCCCGCGCTAGCCTCTCTCCCCTCCCCCTCCGAGGCTAACCTGCCTTCCCCTCCTGCCATAGCCTCGCTCCCCTCTATCTCCGGGGCCAGCATTTCTTCCCCTCCCGTCCTAGCATCTCCCCCCTCTATCACCCCTCCTCCTCTTACCCCTCCGGCGCCTCCTCCACTGCCTAGCGCGCCGGTGGGAAATCCAAAACCTCCAAGGCCTGGAGATAAAACCTCCAAGAAAACAAAATTATCTAGGAAACAAAAATGCCAGGAAGAACCTGCTATGGATATATCTTAGCTTACATCAACTTTATGACTAGTAAAACAACGCAAATCCATTCTCTCAATAATATATTTTTGTTTATTTTAGTATTAAGCACATTTGTGTTCCTATTAATTTTAAATTATTTATTAAGGTCTCCCAACTATCAAATAATGTTTAGAAGTAGATTTATTCTATTTTATAATTTTCTCAACTTTATGTTTAAGAAATATGTTCTTAACTTTTTTAGAAATATTTCTTGTTTAGAAATACTCTCCTCATTTATTGTACTGCAGCTGGTAAATTTATCTAATCAAAATGTCAATAATATCATGGAATTGTAATGGCTTACGTACACAATTTGAAGAATTTAAAATTCTTTTCCATAATCAAAACCCAGCAATAAGGACTCCTCCGGAGGCTCTGCCTAGTGTCTCTTTGTCTTTACGAAAGATTGTACAATTTTTAATATTAAAATTATTATTTGTTTTCAAATGGATTTCTTGTAGACATACTACAATGTCTACAAGAAATCCATTTGAAAACAAATAATAATTTTAATATTAAAAATTGTACAATCTTTCGTAAAGACAAAGAGACACTAGGCAGAGCCTCCGGAGGAGTCCTTATTGCAGTTAAATCCCAATTCTACTCGGAACTTGTAGACATGGACACACCCCTGCAGGCCATAGCGATAAGAGCTCACCTCGCTTTCCCAATCACCATCTGCAATATATACTTACCTCCAACTTAGCCAATAGACGAAACAGCCTTAACTCATCTTATTAATAGTTTACCATCTCCATACATCGTGACCGGTGACTTCAACGCCTCTCACCATTCCTGGTCACCATCTCCTACAAACTCCCGTGGCAATACTATGCATAGGATAATAGACACTGTTGACTCTATCTTACTAAATAATGGCAATGCTACATATATCAGCCCGGCCTATGGCTCTTCCTCGGCTATTGATCTAACCTTTTCTTCACCAAGTATCGCTAACCTCTTCATCTGGGACACTTGTGAGGATCAACATGGTAGTGACCACTTCCCCATAGTCCTCCTTCCAACTAGATCTCTACCATCTCTAGAGACAGTACCAAAGTGGATCATCGATAAAGCTGATTGGATTCAATTCTTGGAACAGCTCACACTATCTCAGGATGACTTACCTTCTGACATCCCTGGTATGGTAGAAGTCCTGTCTAAACATATTATCGAATCAGCCAGAGAAACGATCCCTAAAACAAAGGGCCGGCCTTCTAATAATCACGTACCCTGGTTCGACAACGAGTGTCGACAAATCATAAAAGAAAAAATAGAGCTCTCAAAAAGTTTCAAAAGTTTCCTACCACTGAAAACCTTATTAGTTATAAAAAAATGAAATCTAAAGCAAGGCAACTTATGAAGCAGAAGAAAAGAATATCCTGGGCCAATTTTGTAGAATCCATCAACATTAACACTCCAATAAGAAATGTCTGGGAAAAAGTCCGCTGCATGTCAGGATCTAAATATTTGGAATTTCCTATTGTTAAATTAAATAATTTAATAATATATGATCCACAGGAACTTTGTGAGATATTTGCAGATCATTTTTCGCAAATATCAAACTCCAATATAGAAGAAGACGCACCACCACAAACTCCAGAGCCCTCTGAAGAAGCAAACAGCACACACCGAAATAGATTACAATAGACCTATATCTTATCAAGAACTCAACTCGGCCATAAATGAACTAACGACGATATCCACAATGCCATGATTAAACATCTCACCCCACAAACGAAAACAGTACTCCTTCACATCTTCAATAAAATATGGGACAAAGCCATTCTTCCGTCACAATGGCTAGAGACAATAGTTGTACCCATCCTAAAGCCTGGTAAAAATAAATTACTTGTTGACAGCTACCGGCCAATATCTCTCTCAAGTTGCCTTTGCAAACTGCTTGAGAGAATAATCAACAAGCGCCTCGTATGGACACTTGAAAAATTTAAACTTCTCTCGGATGTACAGTGTGGTTTCCGAAAAAGCCGATCTACAATGGACCACCTTATTGCATTGGAAGCTGAAGTCCTGAATACTTTTGTGGAAGGAAAAGAAGCAATAGGCAATTAATTCCTTCCTCTCAAACAGGTCATTAAAAGTGAGAATAGGCAATAAATTATCAAGCAGCAGAAGAATACTTAATGGGATTCCACAAGGAAGTGTTTTAAGTTGTGCCTTATTTGCCATTGCCATTAATTCCATTACTGATCAGATTCCAGCTTTAGTCCGTAAATCATTATTTGTTGACGATCTGAAAATCTTCCTTAAATTTCAAGATATCCACTGGGCATCTAGAGTCCTGCAGAACACCATCAACAAACTGAATTCCTGGGCCAGAAAAAATAATCTAAATTTCTCTACAAGCAAAACTAAATGCATTTTATTTACAAGAAAAAGACGACCAAGCCTAACTCCTGATCTATTTTTAAGTGACCTCCGAATTTCATTCACAAACGAGGTCCGCTTTCTGGGAATGACATTTGACTCTAAGCTTAACTGGACTAGTCACATCAAACACCTCAAGGAAGACTGCTTTAAAAAGCTTAATTTATTGAAGGTTCTAGGCAAAACCACGTGGGGTGCCGACCGGAAATCACTGCTCCGGTATATGATGATTTATAAGAGCCTTGTGGTGTCAAAACTGGACTATGGCAGCTTAGTGTACGCCTCAGCTAAAAGCAGTGTACTCTCATGCCTAGACTCTATCCATCACGCAGGAATCCGACTATCCACAGGAGCCTTTAGGACAAGTCCGATCACAAGCCTCTGTGCAGAGGCAAGTGTGCCGCCACTTTTCATCCGGAGGCAACAACTAATTTCCTCCTATCTCGCTAAAATCGTTTTCCAACCCTCAAATCCTGCATATAACTATTTAGTTCACCCCAAAAACCTCGAACGGTACAGTCAAAAAATGAATCACCCGGCACCATTAGGCGTAAGACAAAGATATGTTATTGGCTCAATCCCGGAAATTAATCTTCAATATCTCGACGTTAATGAGCCACCATGGACGTACAAAACTCCGAATATTGACATGCGCCTTAGTTCAGCAAAGAAGGATACTCCAATAATCGCACTCAGGTACAAAGCGGAAGAGTTAATAAACTCATACCCAAATGGGCTGGTCATGTACACTGACGGCTCAAAATACGAAGATAACGTTGGTGCAGCAATAGTCTGGGACAACAATGTCTTAAAAAAGAAGCTCTCTTCACTAGCCTCCATCTACACCGCAGAAATGCTAGCAATTTCCACTGCCCTGTATGATGCAATTTCATCCCCAGAAAAAAATGTTGTAATATGTACAGATTCGCTGTCGTCCCTAAGAAGTATTGCAAACTATGATAAAACAGGCCCTCTAACCTCAAAAGTATTTCATTTTATTAACATCCTAAACTCTCAGTGCAAATCAGTAAACTTTATTTGGACCCCTTCACATATAGGTATTGCAGGCAACGAACAAGCTGACAAAGCAGCCAAGGAAGCAGCTGTTATGTCTGTACCTCCTGTAACAGCTCTCGATCCAAACGATATTAAAAGCTGGTTGAGAAGCAAGGCATATCAAGCTTGGGAAAATGCTTGGAGGTCCGAGCCAGCTGGAAACAAACTGCGGCGGATAAAGGATACCACCAAGGAATGGGCCACCTCGATCCGCGGAAATAGAAGAGAGGAAGTAGCTTTGGCTCGAATGCGAATCGGTCACACAAAGCTTACCCACGTGTACCTAATCAACAAGGACCCACCCCCAAACTGCAGTACATGTCAAGTCCAACTAACTGTCCAGCACATAATAGAGGAATGCCCTAAATACCGGCACCAATTTGCTGCTGAAGGTATTAACAGAAACCTCGCAGTGTGCCTTGGAAACAATCCCTCAGACGTTGCCAAACTGTTAAATTTTCTTAAAACTGCCAGTCTCCTAAAAAACTTATAATTGTTTTCTTTATATATATATATATATATATATATATATATATATATATATATATATATATATATATATATATATATATATATGTATATATATATTTTTATTTTTTTTTTATTTTTTTTTTTTTTTTACGTATATAAATGAAACCTTTTGTGAATAAATGTGTGAACGAATGTATTTTTCCTTGTTATAATACTGAATTTTTTTTGCTAGCTGAAAACTGAAATTTCGTCTTTTGAACTGTACCCAATTCAGAACTATATCTTTGTCATATTTTTTAAGTATGTTTATATTTAAGTAAGGAAAGGAAGATTAAAAAAAAAAAAAAAAATGAAAAAGAAAAAAAAAAAAAAAAAAAAAAAAACGGAAAAAAAAAAAAAAAAAAAAAAGGAGGAAAATGGGAAGAGAAAGGAAAAAAAAGAAAAGAAAGAAAAAGAAAAGAAGAGGAAAAAAAAGATATATATATATATATATATATATATATAATATATATATATATATAAAATATATATATAAATAAATAAATAAATAAAAATAAAAAAAAATTAATAAAATAAATAAAAAAAAATAAATAAATAAAAAAAATAATAAAAAAGAAAAAATATATATATATATATATATATATATATATATATATATATATATAAAAGAAAGGGGAAAAAGAAAAAGGGAAGGAAAAAAAAAAAAATGTAGCTCTCTGTTAATCCTCCCCACTAATATTATTATTACTATTATTATTATAATTGTACAGGTCTTCCCTTGTCCTTTTTAATCTGTATGAACCAATACCACCTAAGAGAATGGATATGCTAGTCATATAAAACAATGTAGGTTCTGGCGTAAAAACATGATAAAATGTTAATAGCCACTAAATCCTGATCCTAATCCTATACTCATAGCTGAAGTACCTTTATAAACCTATTAATCTTCCCTTAGGATAGACCCAATTCTCCTACTAAACTGTATTATAACACTAGCAATTAGCGCTCAGTGCTAGAATTTAATGGAGAAGAACTCCCTAATGTTCTCCTTAAACTTCCATCTTGAGAGTGAGCATTATTGCTCCAAGAATAAACGGACGCCTCTGAGATCTTAACTCATTCGAACAATGTCTCTACGTTTAGCTATTTTATGAATTACTCCCGCCTTAAAAGGGTAATTTAAGCGTTACATAATATTTAATTTTTTTTTTTTTTTGTTGCAAATGTTGTTTCGGAGCTTTCCGGTAAGTAAACTTTGTTATAAATTATTTATTTATTCGTTTGCGCTTCCTCGAAATTTTTAGCGCATGCGCGGAATATTACTTATTATCTTGCACTTTAAGAGACATGTAAGCATGTTTGAAACATCTTGAAGTTGGAATAATATACCTGTCACATTCAACTAAAAAAACTAGCGTTTATTGTTCTTTCCTTCACTGTTCTGTACGCATCCATCATTTACAAGCATGAAAAATTAAGATATATAATAAATTTTAACAATAAATTAAGAAATCGGCCTATTCATAAAAATTTGGAATGGTGCCACAAAGTAAAAACTTGATCATAAAAACCTGACTTATCCTTATTTTTCAAGGAAATGCAAGCCCAATGTTGAAATTAGTGGAATATGAGCAATTATAAATATTTATTAAAAAAAAACACTTTTCTTTATTAAACATCTTTCAGATGATAAAGTACAATCCCTAATTGACTGAGAGGGTTTTTGAAAATTGGCAGAAACAAGAAACAACTAGGGTATTTCTAGGTGAAATTAAATGCATTTCATTCAGGTAACATATCTGTTGCTTATTTCGGATTTTCGGATAGTCACAGGCTGTGGTTGGATGAACTAAGGAATTATGGATCTCTTGCGGAAGAAACTTAAACAAACTTTATTTATAGAACTCTCAAAAAATAGTAACATAAAACAGGTATACAATAGCCTATAGATGAGCGTGGTCTCCTGGAGGCATATAGAGCTGGAGGGGGCAAAGGTTGGGTGCTCTATATAGACAGATAGAGGAATGTGCTGGACAAGAGATATGATGTATGTAATCCTAAAACAAGGTAAGTCCCAGGTCAACCTAAGAATTCTTTGTAACAAGGAAGGTTTTCACAGTTTCGATCATGGGTTCGAAACTGTGAACCCGAAAAGATTTGCGTTCTTTTCATATTACTTATTTGGTTTCTAATTTATTTTTCCTTTTCTAGATGCAGAGAGTAGGTGTAGCATGGCACGCCGGGGGGTAACAGGTAGTATGTTTATAAATAAAATATATTTATATTCAAATAGGATGAAACGCATGCGAATGATTATAATTCTGTCGATCATAAAACATTTTATCTTAAACGTAAAAAAATAAAATAAAATAAAAATTAATACATATCCTTGGAACATTTTTTATTGAAGTTGGACGAAGGATATTAGAAAGAAATAATTCCTATTTACTTCGTTAGGAAGTAAATAGGAAACTTTCAGTAAATCAAACTCAATTACTTTATAAGAAACACAAAGAAGAAAAGGCAGAATTCGGTAGAGAAGTCTTCTAATGGATTTCCATTTGCTTTTTAAGGAAAAGAGGAACCAGCGAAAAGTTGCCGCTCGGTTAACTTTTGTTAAAGATGAAGTTTCCTCAGAATTGTTCAGGTAAATTGAAATATAATTGATGTTAAATTTGTTTGTTCTCTCAGAAAGGACTTGTGATTTCCTTTGAACGGAAATGTAAAATACATTGGTTCAAATATAAAACCAGAAAGAGGACAAATGAAAAGTTAAGAGCAAGCAATTTTGACGATTAAGTTTGAGTATATCTATCAAAACTTCAATGTAGGACTTTTGTATAGTTCTTTATTTAGTCTTTTCTATGGAACAATTTACACTTTCCGAAGGAATGAAGCTAAGAAGGTCACATTAATTTTTGATTTTCTAAATCTTCATCGATTCTACCGAATAGATCCCCTACAAAGAATAACCCCCGTAAAAACCTTATAGTATATATCCCACAAGAAACGGCCGGACTTCGGGAATCGATACAGGATGGAAAAACAAACAAAAAAGTCCGACTCGCAGGAACTGCATCATCTTATCGCGGTTCCATTCATATCCCTAGTGTCATTTGGTATACGTAGAATAGAAATAGTTATTACTAGGAACCGGATTCTTAGGTTTTAACGTATTTTTTTCCTTTCTCCTAAACATGATAAACATCGATTTTTTATATGATTCGCGTCTTGTAGTATAATTCATGCAAATTTGGAAGAACCTAAAAAAAAAAAACACAATAAATTTTGAGCATTACAGATAGCATGTTAAAACAAATTGTCTCTAGGCCACCGCCGCTTCAGCCTTCTATGAGGATTTTGTGGATTATGGTAGGAGGATAGAGAGTTTATCAAAGGATTTGGATGGCCGGGGAGATTGGAATGAAACTTCTGATAGACTGATTTGGCCAGGGATTGGATAAAGGGGATATTGAAGTCATTATGGAGAGTTTGGTTCGAGACATAGTAAGGAGCATTGGATATTTTTCGAAGGATTTTGGATTGCATTGTTTGTATTCTGTAGGAATTGGAAGGTTTAGTGGAACCCCATAGTTCAAGTCCATAAGTCCATATTGGTCGGAGTATGGTATTGTATATAAGTCGTTTGTTAGTCAATGAAAGTTTCGAGCGATTGTCCAGTAAGCGTGATAAAAGTCTAAAGCGTCTGTTTAGTTCCTGTCTTTTCTGTGTTATGTGTGGCTTCCAAGTTAAACGTTTGTCTAATATCAGTCCTAAGTATCTTACTTGTGATTTCTGTGGAATTTGAATGTTTTGGAGGGTTATTGGTGGGCAGCTTGATTTACGAAGTGTGAATGTTGCATGGCTAGATTTTTCCGCATTTACTTTGATTCTCCATTTAGTTAGCCAAGGTTGAAGTAGGTACAGGTGTTCTTGAAGGGAATTGGAAGCAAGAATTGGGGTTTGGTTAACAGTGAGAATAGCGGTGTCGTCAGCAAACATGTGGATGGAAGTTTGGGGATGGGAAGGGATGTCAGCCGTATAAGCCAGGAACAAAACGGGACTGAGAATTCCACCTTGTGGGACACCGGCACGTTGGGGGAAGATTGGAGATAATGAGGTACAATAGGATGTCTGGAAAAAACGGTCAGAGAGATAGGATTTTATTAGTAGGTAATATGTTGAAGGTAGGGTTTCTTTGAGTTTGAACAGCAAGCCCTGGTGCCACACTCGATCGAAAGCCTGAGCTACGTCAAGGAAAACGCCAGAGCAAAACTGCTTATTCTCGAAGGATGAGGATATGCTGTCGACGATACGGTGGCATTGGTGAATAGTGGAGTGGGAGTGGCGAAAACCAAACTGGGAAGATGGGATAATGGGATCCAGGAGTGGATAAAGGCGTTTGAAAAGGAGTTTTTCAAGGATTTTGCCCATTATTGTAAGGAGTGATATAGGGCGATATGACGAAGGTTGGTGAATAGGTTTACCAGGCTTTGGGATCATCCGAATAACTGAAAATTTCCAGAGGATGGGGAAATATGTCGTTCTTAATACGGCATTATATATATAAGTTAGGAAGAGAATGGCTTTTTTCGGGAGTTTCTTAAGGATTTTGGGAGTGATAAGGTCATATCCAGGGGCTTTTTTTGGAGGAAGATGTTGGATAGCATACAGGATTTCTTTAGGATTAAAGGCTTTTGGTGGGAGTGATAGTTGAAGAGGAGTGTCCAGTTGACTAGAAACAAGGAGAGTATGGTCAGGATCATTGATATCATGGTGAGGAGTAAAGACTTTGGTGAGGTGTAGGCCAAAGGTATGGGATATTTCTTCGTCAGTTTTGGCCCAGGAACCATCTTCTCGACGAAGGGGATGACGGGAGGATTTATAGGAGAGGATTTTTCTCGTAGCTTGCCAAAGTGTTTTGTCAGATGTAGTAAGTTCTTTTGTGTAGGATTCAAATTGGTCGTTTCTGTGTTTCCTAAGTTCAGTTTTTAATTCCCTTGTAAGTTGGTTTAGTCGAGTTTTGTCTGATGGATACCTCGTGTTTTGCCATATCCTTCTTGCTCTTCTCTTCTCATTCAGTAAGTTTTGTATGTTTGTAGGTAAGTAATCGTTCGTTTTAGGTCGTCGTGGTGTTTTGTAGAGAGTGGCCCTATGTAAGCTCTGCTGAATTGTAAGTGTGAAGTTATGGACTGCGTCGTCTATTTCAGTGTTTGTTTTTAGAGGAATGTTAAGGTCGAGGGTTTCTTCTAGGGTGTCATGGAAGGATTTCCAGTCAACTGGTCCAGGAGTGAGCGTAGGATAGGAAGGGATAGAATAAAGGTCAACATTAGAATTGAGAGAAAGTATAACAGGGCTGTGGTCAGAGGATAGGTCATCTAATGCTTGGACATCGCAAGGGATTTGTGAGATACCGGAAGTTATAAAGAAGTCGATGATATCGGGAAGTTTAGAACGGGATGTTGGCCAGTAAGTAGGGGATGAAGGAGCAATGACTTTGGATGGAATGAAGGAAAGGGTTTGGAGAAGAGCTCTTCCTCGAGGGTTTGCTGTTCTACAACCAAACGCAGGGTGTTTGGAATTGAAATCGCCACCGGAAAGAAAACGAGGACCAAGGAATTGGAAGAATGAGTGGAAAGTGGTAGAGGAAACAGATTTATTAGGAGGGCAGTATACGGCTGAAATTGTGATGGGGAATTTGGAAGATTGGAGAGAGATAGTTGTACTTTGGAAAGGATCAGTGGGAAATTGGTTTGGAAATGGGAAATGAGAAAGTGTTGCACGAATAATTATTGCAGATCCACCGTGGGCAGTCCCGTCAGGGTGATCGGTCCTGTATGTTTTGTATCCAGAAATGAAAAAAGTGTTACGTGGAGTTAAGTGTGTTTCGGTTAGTAAAGCTACGTCAATGTTTTTAAGTAACATAGTCAGTTCGTCGGTGTGGTTAAGTAATCCGTTTGAGTTCCACAGGAGGACAGTGAGTGGCCTAAATTGGGGATGAGTCATATTTGGGCAGAATGGAGGGGCAGGTGAGTGAGTTTTTCTAGTAGAAGAATCAAGGGCATTAGGAGTGATCTTATTTCAACGAGGAATACATTAAGGGAGGAAGGTAAAGATTGCAATTCGTCTAGGGATGAGGAATGAGAAGAAGATGAAATATCAGGAGATGAGGATGAAGGTTTGGTAGCTGAAGCATAAGTATGTAAAGAAAGACCTGAAGCAGCTGGACCGTCTGGTGTTTCGGGCTGTTGAGTAGTTTCTCATTGTTGGCTGGTTCTGGTTGGTGGTGGAACGCTGGAAACCTTTGCTACTGGTTGAAGTGGAATCTGCTGTGATGCAGAACTTGGCTGAGAGGGATTTCTTGATATGCGCTGTTCTTCAGTTCTGATAGAGCTATCTGTCGTGGTAGGATGTTTATAGAGCTGATGTCGTCTCCGGAGAAGCTCTTGATACGTTTGACAGCCCCTGTAGTTAGCCGGATGGTCTCCTTGACAATGTACACATTTGGCCTTCTCTTGTCTGGATTTTTTTGTACAGTCAGCTGTGAGATGAGGACCGGCACATTTTACGCATGCAGGATTCAAAGTACAAAAGTTCTTTGTGTGATTGAAGCCCTGACATCTTTGGCACTGTATAAGCCCTTCTTTTCTGTGTGGCTCTTCTACTACAACACTCGTATAGAGGAGTCTTGTAAGTTTGAATATGTCTTTACAGTTTGAGGCTGGCTCTAAGTCCACGAAAAACAAGGGCAACGGAGCTTTTGTCTGTGGGTGCAAGACATTTCTGGCATTTCTTGCTTTGAAACCAATCTCTTCCAGGGCTTGTAATATATCTTCTTCTGGCGTGGTTGGGTGTAAGTGCCTGATTACAACACGGAAAGACTTTTCTTCTTGTAGTTGGTAGGTGTAAAACTGTAGATCTTTGTTTTTCAGATATTGGATTGCTTTTCTTTATGCGTCTGGAGATGTTGGTTTGACGGTGATAACATCCATGTTTGATCGACAACTGAATTCGGATGGTCCAAGTTCAAGTTCTAATTCTTTTGCAAAATTAATAAAATGTGTAACTCCCCTTACATAAATGGCTGGGGGTTTAGGAATTGGTTCATTTTGTAGATCTTTGGGTGTTTGCAAAGGCTGGGTTGGTTGATATTCCTGGCGTAGATGCGTTGGCTGTGAACAGATCATTAGATTGGCTGACTATGGCTGGCGGTGGTAAAGGTTTGGCTAGAGATGACTGCGAGCTAGGCCGCTGATTGACTGATTTGTTTTGTTGTGGTGAGTTTTTAGGAGAATTTTCCTGTGAGCTGTTCGTGCGCTTCGCTATGGTGGGTTTTCTCTTTCCCATGCCTGCATGTATTTAATAATAATAATTGGCCAACAAAAAAAATATATATATATAAAAAATTTAATAATAATAATAATAATAAATATACATGGGCTCAGCGCAGTCTCGATCTTCAAATAAGGTGGTTATTAAAGTTATATAATTATGAGATACTCTTATCTCGGTGTACAAGTCCTTTGCTATAGCCCTGATCCAGGTATCCCAGCTTCCGTTCTAGAGCTTGAAGTTCGGGGGAAGGTCGGCTGGGCTCGGCTGAAGTTCGGTTGGACACGGCTAAACTCGGCAATCTTCGGAGAAACCCGAACTGTCCACGTTGTTGCCCGCCTTTAGGTTATAAATTACTGTTTTCCTTATTGAAAGCAATTATTACCACTAGATCTGGATTTATTCAAGTAATTAGCAATGACATACTACTACGAGGGAAGCTCTACCAAAAAAATTATGAAAAATAAAGAAAACGTTATTAGTTGAGGTCAGAAACAGCTCACCTTGATCTCACTAACTCTTCACTATATATTATGCCTTATTAGGCTATTGTGTCCAATAATATTCTATAGGTAGCTTGCAGCTTGAGAATACCTCTTCATACGAACAGATTTATGCAAATATGTCACTAAAAAACTCACTTTAAAACTAATTAAATCAGGAGCTAAACAACGCACTGTTTTCAATATGGCCCCGCGGGATAGCCAGAAATACAATTTAAAACAAACAATTAAAAAGTGAACTAAACAACTACGAAAACCCGTTCAAAAGAACACATTCAAAGTTTTCATCGCCGTTTTCTCCGATCGACTAATCGAAAATCTTCTCAGAATATTAGAGAAAAACAGTCATGTAAACTGACAGCTTCCTTATCAATCCAAGGAAAATTTTGTATTAAATTAATTTATTTTCTGCGTACAATTTATCCTTCTTGGAATGATAATCAGCTTGTGGCATATGTATAAGCCATCAGTTCGTTTCATGATTTATTTTATTTCATTAATTTTTTTTTTTTCGTTCCGAAGCACTTCTGATTTTTCTTATTATGTATTTTTTTTTTTTTTTTTTAGTTTCATATAGAGAATTTAGTAAGCTTTTGAATAGTTTCTATCCACTTATGACGATTTCCCAACTGTTTTCGAGATATTAAGGAAAATTCTGGGTCTCCCGTGGTCTAATGGTTAGCGCCTTGGATTCATAAGCGGGAGATGGTGGGTTCGATCCCCACCTCCGGCAGGAATTTTCTCATCTCAGGGCTCGTTGGGAAAATTCCTCGCTGTACCCTGGATGTCGGCGCTAATGACCTAGAAGTAGATGCGCCGTAAAAAAAAAAAAAAATAAAAAATAAAAAAAAAATAAAAAAAATTAAGGAATATGTGCGAAGTTCCCAAAACTTTTCATGTCTCTTAATAAAATATTTTATTCTAATTCTTCCTTACCTCCAAACGTAACCAAAATTTACACATCTTTGTATGTATGTAATTGAAACGTGCAGAAAATATTTTAACCGAATCCCATGATTCTAAGTAACCAAACCAAAAACTTGATTTAACAACTATTTTTCCGATTTTCTCGGAAACGGTTAAAGCTATCGCCTTAAAAATGGTTTAATTTGTTTTACTAGCCCAAAAAGCCTATAAAACGAGAACTTACAAGCATATGAACTCAAAAACGTAAGCGTTACGATTTTTTCTGCGCGAATTTCGCCCCAAACGCCATCGTTGCTGGTCATTTTGCGGGGGCCGGAAAACCGCGAACAGACAAATATATATATATATATATATATATATATATATATATATATATTTGCAAATTTGAACCACCGTTATTTTCGGTCTCTAGGGATTCTGAAACGCAAAATTTTCTAGTCGGCCCTTCCGGATTGTTTCATGAGATCAATCTTACAAGCGGGGTTCCTCCCTATGAAGGGAGGGAGGAACCACGCTAAAAGTACTTTCGCATATAACTCGTTTTTTCTTCCTTTCCGAGAAAAACGAAAAAAAAACAAATAAAAAACAATGAAAAGGCAGTATTTCAAAAGACCTATTAAAAATCATTAAAAGTATGTTTTATCCCCTGCCCCTTTACCACCACCTCCTCACCAAAAAAAAAAAAAAAATAGGCCTTATGGAAGACTGCCTGTAGTTTTCTCGGAAAGGAAGCAAAAACGGGATAATATACTAGGTAGCTATTATATTATAGTCCAATTGAGATTTATTCCGGAACATTATGAAATAGAAATATTAATGATATCATTATCAATACAAAAATAGCATTTGTTTAGTTATGCAGTTAAGTACACGGGTTTTATTTATGTATATGTATACATATACATTTTATATTGCCAAGCAAGTGCTAGGATATATTTGTATAGGCTTGAACATCATTAAAATATGGAATTAACAATTAGTCTATAGTAAACGATGCTGGAAGACGTGCGATTTGAGCTTATGAAATATTTGCTCGGTTTATAAATATTTCTAATTTTAAAAAAAAATTTAATAATTTAATTGTTGATTGGTAGTGTGGCCTGCTTCGTCAGCGAGCACACAATAACGTTCCAGAAAATAGTTAAAAGTAATTAAAAAGGAATGTGTTTCTGCATAAAAATTTAATCGAAGAGTTCACTTATAAATAGTATTTAGTATTCATGGAATAGTTTTTTTTAAAGTGCATGAGGTGATCAAATAGGACTATAAAGTAGTATGTTTCGAGGTAGGTAATTTAGTGTGTATATATCATCATTGCATAAATATTGTATCTTTCGAATGGTTAGAATTGCAAAGTCTCAGGTATTCTGTCAGTAGATGTTTGTCATAAGTTCTGGGCATATAGGTGTCTGAAGGAATTCTTGTGATAATGTAGCATATCTTATCTTTAGTCGAGAGAGAAAAGCTTCTTCACCATTTACTAGGCAAATAACTTAGAATTACGCTGCATTACCTTATTCTGCATATAATTTAAATTTGGGTGATGAAACCTAATCCTGAAATGGAAAAAGCTTTTAATGAAATGAATTTTCCGAGGAATAAAACGGCCTTAAGGTTTTTTTTCTAGTATTATCTATTAACCTAATGAAATTTATTTCTAATCTGCAATGCAATCTTAAGTCTTTATCTAAATTACCAAATAAACCAAACCAAGGTTGTGCACAGTAAAAAAACGATAAACTTTCGTAAAGATTCCTATTTTTCAAAGGTTTATAGAATTCACAACCGGTGTCGTTTTCATGTAATTTCCCGGAAGAAGAGAATGTATGTTTTTGGATGTTTATTAATTTATTTTTATGGGAATGACATTCAAAATTTTTACTGTTCATAAACGTTCGGTTGAGATTCTGTCAAAACATTATACAACAGATTAATAACAGTGTATCCTAGCTTACACCGTTTTCAAATGAAGTACAGCCGTCCAATTTGTTATATGAATAGGTAAAAGTCGGAGAGTGTTTTTTTGGGTTAGCATAGTGTACAAATTGAATTACAAATTACGTAGTGTTTATTAATGAAAATCGGCCACAATGTGGTTTTATCTCAATGCTTATATTCATAGTTTACTCCAGCCAGTAGAGTCTAGGGAGTTAATACATGTGGCAGGATAGTGCAGGCTTTTTTTCTTTTTTTTCTTTTTTTTAGGAAAATAAAAAGTGTTATAATTGTTATGTATTTACAAGTGTATTACTTAATAAACAGTGGTACCTATATACTATATATATTTTTTGAGGACAGATACATATATACTATGGTGGCTGTGAGTACTAAGGTGTGTACTCCGTGCCCAAGGATTCCCACTAGGGGGGATGACGATTAAAAAAAAAAAAAAATGATAACCTGGCTGGGTGGTTACCTGTAGAAAACAAGTACCAAAATTCTTTGTTATGGATGATGAAATGTAAATAATATAAGTATTTTAAATATTTATTCAAAATTAAAGAAATTGAACTTCGAAAAAATCTTTGTGTTTATGCCTTACAAAGCTGCATCTATTGAGCTATCCGTAAGTAATAAAAGTGTTATAAAAATGTGGGCATGTTTGACTTAACGTATAAAAGAAATTAGTTCATTAGCGGATAATGATTTGAAACTTAAATCACAGGAAGTATAAACCTTACCGTGTAATAAAACAAAGGATTAATAAGTATTAATTTTGGTTTATATTCCTATCCCATCATATATAGTTTCATGAGATGAAATAATTTGCCCTGCTGTGATATTAAGGCGGCTTTTTGTTCAAATCGGCGGCTTGCAAACTAATGTTTCTACAGTTAAAGTTCGGAATATTACAATTCAATATTTTGTATACCTTGCCATAATCAACAATATATTAAAAATACTACTTGCCAAATATTAAATCACCATAATTTTTAAAACTATATTATTGTTTTTATTATGTTTTTTCTTTAAAAGTGAGCTTAAATAAATAAATTGAGTTTTTATGAAGTCCACCTTTTATAAACATTACTTCCTTTGCAACAGACCAGAGATCTCTTTCCATGTATTTTTTTTTTTTTTTATTCTGAAATTCTCATCCTTAGAAAACCTCATTTTGTTGGATGGATAGAATCACTATAAATATTTTCGTTTCATTTCTGTATTTCTCGCTCTTTTTTTTTATTTATTTTTTTTTATTTATTTTTTTTTTTTGCTTGGGAGAAATTGTGGTTGCTTTTCCTATATTTTCCTCCGAGGATAGATTCTATGAATATTTTTCTCTACTTCATTTTAATGGGATTAATATAGGTATATTTTGTAAAATTTACAATAAATTTAATAACATGTTTTGATTTCATTTGCGGATTAAAATTGATTAATTTATTTGATAGACAGCATAGTTAAATGTTCTCAAACTTAATTATCGATATTAATTACTCATGTCAATTTGTAATTTTTTTTTATCTCTATGTAATTTATGTTTATTTTTAAATAAATACATAGATTTTGGACCAGTTTAAACAGTCTGTACATGGAGGTACAGAGGCCAGACTATAGGTACATTGTTTTTAACCGAAAAATCGTAGAGCCTATTGGGCTAACAGGTAAATATTTTATTGGCCTTTAGACTTGAAATGAAACTACTTTCAAGGCAATATTTTAAACCGCTTTCGGAATGTTTTGGTTTTAGATACTTAGAAACTAAATTGTGTCTTTAAAGTGAATTTCCGTTCTGTCTGAAGAAGAGAACGTTACATTTTTTAAGAGACGAGCAGTTTTGGACTTTTTGTATATATTTTTCAAACGCCTTTAAAACTGTTGAGAAATCTTGGTAAGAGGAATGTGACCAAATGAAAGCTTAATGAACTACTTACTAATATGTTATGTGTACAAATACCAATAAGAATGGTCCATGAATTTTCAGAAGTGTTGAATTACTCCTAGGGAAGCGGAAATATTATGAATGAAATTCTTTGCTAAGGTTTGCAAATCAATTCGAGAATAACTATTATTTCAAAATACCACCAGATGGCACATCGGTAAGATGAATTTTGGTGTCAAATATATGAAAAAGAATTAAATTAAAAAATAAAAATAAAACTCACGTGGAAGATAGATAGAAGAACAAACTTTGAAGAGACTCCTATTCCATCATCCTGAAAGAAAAAGAACATGTCTTATTGATGGGTTTGGATTAGAATGACAGGATCCTATGTCAGACAGAGGGTATGATATCATTCATGAAAAAGGTATCATGAATGAGAGAGTACCTTTCATAGCTTGTAGGAAAAACCTATATTCCACCTCTTATAAGTTGTACGTTTATTGGTTTTCTGCGTTTAATGTTTGTGAGTTCATTTTAGCTCGTTTCCGCCCTCCCTCCATAAGAAGGAAACCAGCATATGAGGTTGGCCTCATGACGCAATCTGAAAGTGCCGCCTAGAAAATTCCGATCACGAACTGAACAATGGTTTAATGTAAGTACAGTGGAACAAGGATAATTCGAACTTCGATAATTCGAAATCGTCTTTAATTCGAATATTTCTCCCGGTCCCTAGAATTTACGGCATAAACAATGTAAAAAAAATCGTGGTTAATTCGAATAATATTTTGGATAATTCGAATTTTTTACCAGTCTGTGCTTTCAATGGAAAGTGGACAGAGAGGCGGTCGATCTTAAATCTTGTGAAAATATTCTCCCCTGGGGTAAGAAGGATAGTAAGATACGGATGTAGGGGTTCCGGGACAAGAAGCGTGGCGGTTTCATAGTCTAGTTCTTGGACTCTAGGAGTTCTGCAAAGTGGTGGGTCGCTCTTCCTCCCTTCGGTTATAGTTCCACCCTGTCGTTTTATCCTAGAATTCCCTCTCATCATCCCTCCGTTCTTCATTTCTTATTCAGGTATTTTTTTTTTTTAATTTCATTATAAGGGCTTGGCAACTAAGGCTATGAGGCCGTCTTGTTCAGTTATGTCAGTCCTAGATCTGTTGTATTGTTTATGCCTTAATTTTTGGTGTACAGTGTAGTTCTGTGAGTTGTTGATTTTAGATGTCGAAGCCTAGAGGTTATAAAACTTTAACGTTGTCAGAGAAAATAGCTGGTACTAAAGAAGTCGAAAAAGGAATAAAGAAAACATGTGAAATTGCCAAGGACTTGACTGAAAAATAAATAAAAAATTCTTGCCCATAAAAATGACTTTTTTCCAAAACGATCAACTTTTATTTTCACTTTTTTGATCAATTATTTATTACTTATTTACGTAATCATCAATTCATGAAATGTTAGTTTTTCTTTAAGTAAAATGTATTTTCTTTAATTAAAAAAATGTGAAAATATGAAGTTCGATTTTTTAGCCCTTTATTTTCGAAAACTTTTTTAATTCGAACTTTTTTATCGGTCCCTTGGGGTTCGAATTATCCAAGTTCTACTGTATATGCAAAATAGGCTATACTGTAAAACACCTACTTACGGAGTGCAGAAGACGAAAAAACCTAAATATCCCACATGACATTTACGAATTATTGAGGGACAGCAGCCAGTACATAAACACAATACTTTCTTACTTGCAGGACACTAAACTATACCAGGCATATAACAGACATTTCCAAACCTCTGGTTATGGAAATAATTAAATTAAATAACCATCTTAATGCTGGTTCATTAGACCATACAGGTACTACCTTTAAGGAGTGAAATCGCAGTAGATGCGAATCACTTATAAATAAATAAATAATGTAAGTACGCATGCGCATATAATATATATATTATATTAGTATATACATCTGTTTGCTCTCTAGTCGGCTCAAGAATCGTCCAAATCTAATGAAATTTGGAACAAAAACACTTTTTCTAATTGAAACGTCAAGTTCGTTAACGGACTCCGTTTATGGGCGAAATTAGCGCGAAAAATCGTTGCGCTTTGGGCTTTTCGTTTTTAGGCGCCTAGGTATTTAAACAGCTCAGCGTCTTATTAATCTTTAGATCCTACAATATCAAAATAAAAATGAAATATTACCTTACATCTTCCACTGATAAAACATGACCTTTTTTTGCTTTTTTTTTAAAAGTTATATACCAGCCCGGGTATCCGGCTTTGCTCAGGAGATTGTGTGGTAGTTAAAAGAAGAGGACAAATCTTAAAATATAAACTCACAAATACTTCTATTTAGAATACCTTTTTAAGGGAAGAGTTTTCACTTTGTTATCAGGGATATAAATTTGGACCCCAGAGGTTAAGGATATTATACCCATTTTTTTATTAAATTGACTTAAAAACATGATCTGAATGTGTATTTTTCGATCCATATATAGGGCTCTAAGTCCTGTTCCCATAAGTAAAATAAGACAGTAAAAATAAAATCATGTCTGTTTCCATTAGAGGCAAAAGACCCCATGTAGAGGACCAAGGGGCCTGCAGTTTAATTATTAAATTACAGTTGAATGCACATAATCATTGCTTATAGTGAAACCCCCTAAAGAAAAACAGCCACTAGTGTTGAACTCCCATTTAACAAACCTTGCAGCAATAAAATGAATAGCTCCTACACTTGCTGAATATAAAGTGGATTATTTCGTCCTACTTCTAAACTACCCCAAGATAAAACGACCTTGTGTTATAACACGAAAAGCACGAGATGACTGTACGCTGAAGGAAATTAATTATGATAATATGTCCACAATAAAAACATTAAAAGATATTAATTAAATTATTTTGATATACATACCATTGTATATTATCTACTATATATTTGTCAAATACCACTCACTCACTCACTCATCTATCAACGCCCAGCCCAAACCGCTCGACAGAAAATTTTAAAATTTTGCATGGACACTCCCTGCATAACGTAGGCGCTCGCTAAGAAAGGATTTTTTGATATTCGTATTTTTAAGCATTTTTAGGGGGGTTTAAAGTTTGAGTTGGTTAGAGAAGGCAAGCCTAGGCTGCCTGCGTTGCTAGGACGATAAAGAACAGCTGTTACCTTACATTATCTATCTCTTAGTTTTATTTCTAATTGAGGTTAATTTCAACTATGATGGCAGACCTTGAATTACTAGAAATTAACTGTCCCTCATAGAGTTTTAATTGCTTTTCTTTTCTGCCTGTCCCCGTCAGATAGGCTTGCCATATTTTTGGAGAGTTAAACCGAGACACATTAATATGGGATGGGCATACCAGGGGGGGGGGGATAAATAGAGTACAAAATATAAGCAAAATGGTTGGTGAGTTTTAAGCCTAGCAACTAACGGGAAGGGGGAATCCTGAACTGTTAGCCTACCCAAACCTTAAAAATAAGAAGGGAACTTTTTTTGCTACTTGATTTTCTTAAAACAATCTCTCAGCCAAATAGTAGTGTCTGGCAGCTGGTAGCGCTGTGCAGGTAGTTCCAGCGTTTTACAGTTAGATTACTTCTCATTTCTTTGACACTGTGAGCAGTAGTAAAAATGTTAATTGTAGAAAAATAACCGATTTAAAAAAGATTCTTATAAACATGAATTCATTACTTTTTACATCTTACAGCCTTTTCCGGGACATTGATAAAACTGGGCGGGACACCGAAACAATTGCAAAATACCGGGACAGTCCCGGTCAAACCGTGATGTATGGCATATCCTTAGGTTTTCCAGGCGAGGTAATAATATCCGGAACCCTTGCACAGCCTCCTCGCCTATAACCTTGGTAATACTCGTAAATATATTGGGTGTTACCATATGACTTCTTGGAGACATAAACTTTTAAATTTTAACGCCCATTGAATAAAATATAGTATGACCGGTACCGTGCTCTAATAAACTGCACAGAATTGTATAGTAACGTAATTTTAATGAAACATTATTTAACGCAATAAAATAACTACTTATCTGCCGTGACGAAGCACGGGTATTCAGCTAGTGTAGTAAATATTTAAGTTTATGGCACAATAGCGAAGCAGTAAAAACTGAACCTTTCGAATGATCTAAGAAATCGTGTCCTATCTTAGGTGAATTTGCTGCCTGGAATTGTATTTTTTCCCCAAAAATATACACATTATTTGCCTTGTTATGTTCCTTTAAATGAATGTCCGATTTCCTGTTTATTTTTGTTTTTTTTTGTTATTTAAAATATTTTTTTGAATAAATCTTTAGGTAACATTTTTATCATTTTTTTTTTAAATTCAGCCAAAATGTTGATTCTTCTTCTATTTTAATTATTTTAGTCATTTCAATGACATTTTCAGAGTATGTCATTTTTTTTTTAATTTTTATTCGTTCGATAGTTTTTTTTCTCTCTCTCAGCGGGCCCTGTAATGAGAAAAATCCCTCCTGCAGGTGGGACTCGATCCCTTGTCTCCCACATGAGTATCGAAGGCGTTAGCCACTAGACTACGGGGAGACCCCTTCTTTCGATAACGATTAAAAAATTATAAGTATGTATAAAGAAAAAAAAAATCAGTCCCGTAACAGGCCACAAGGGCCGAGAGGGGCAGATACTGTAGAGGTATCTGATTCTTGACCATGAGTATGTATATTATAAAAGAATATTTATTGTTCTTTGCGCGTACCAAGAATGCCATTTCACAACTTTGGACTAAAAATGGGTTCTCAGAAATCTATTTATAATAAGTCTCATTCGCCAAAAATATGTAATGGAATAGGGATTATTATCAATCAGCAGTCGACTAACATTATTCAAGCATAACCTATGACTGGATTGGGCGAAGGACACACAGTATTTATACCCAGAATACTGCTCACCCCTGCTGGATAAATATTTAAATCTAGAATACTGCTTCGTCTGATCAAATTAGCATATACTCTTAAAATCATTAAAACTCAAAGACAAACTTTAAAATATTGCAGCATAAACCTGAAATAAAGGGTTAAAGGACACCATGAACAATGTAATTGTTCATGAGAGCCAATTTTCCATAAATTTGAACTGTTAAAATTTGTTTTTACTTATAGAAACGGTTTAAAGACCATTTTTCACATTGTTATTGGCATTGATAGGTAATTCGAAGCATTGATCATAGTCAAAGAAAACCACGTCCTCCACATGGTGTCTTTTGCCTCTAATGGAAACAGAAATGATTTTATTTTTACTGTCTTGTCTTACTTATGGGAACAGGACTTAGAGCCTTATACCATTATAGGGTCATTCCATGTCAAATCAACACAAAAAAACAAACATTTTCAACCTGACTATCTCAAAGATTGATGA
This sequence comes from Gonocerus acuteangulatus, assembly GCA_946811695.1. Taxonomy (NCBI): domain Eukaryota; kingdom Metazoa; phylum Arthropoda; class Insecta; order Hemiptera; family Coreidae; genus Gonocerus; species Gonocerus acuteangulatus. Next base: position 49,930,654 of record OX328129.1, read on the forward strand.
TATTTGGTGAGGAGGTAGCCTTAGTATAGACTAAGAAAAATACCAAATATTATTGAAAAATATCAACTGATTTGGAAATTACAGCTATGTAAAATTTCAAGAATTGTCAAAAAATGCCGGTACCTGAAATGTTTGAATTGCTATTGTGGCTCTTATATTTAAGCTAGAGAGCTGGGAGGGGTGCTATTGTAAAGCTCATTGTACGAACTTTCTTATGACATGCAACACCATATAGGTTAGGAGGGAAAAAAATTTCTCAAATTCAAAAACAAAATTTTATCTGTATGTATCTCAAAATGCGTATTTTTAAAAATTTTCAAAATTTTATATGTTTTTCTAAGTGTATTTGAGAACTTGTCCCTAATGTTTTATGATGGGATTCCAATGGGTTCACCATTTATTAATTCTTTTTTTTTTTTTAAGACGCTAATATTTTGGACGATATACAAAACAAAACCATATATGTATACATGTCATATTGCAATACAACTTCAAATCTCTTTAAAATGTTTACACGTAATCTTTTTTTATTAAATAAAATTGGTTGATTAATTAGAAATAATAATTATAATAGTGAAAGCATTTTTATTAAAAAATAAAATAAATCAGTACTAAATTGAACTTATATTATCATTAACTTTTCTAATAACAAACCTTAAACAAAATTGTACTTGCCATTAATAACAAAACTACTTTAAGAAGATGACAAGTAAAATTTAATAACCTATGTCACGCAAGATGAGTATGTAGAAACTGGAAATTTCTTAAGTGATAGTTTTAAAAAGGCATTAACAATGTCATGATTTTTTACCAGATGAAACCGTTTAAAAATCAAAGCAATGTATTTTTCTTTTGATCATAGCTTTGAAACTGTGTCTACTTTAAGATAATTAGAAAAACTATTAATAAAGCATGTAAGAGGTTACGTAAGTGCTACATACGACACTAAATGGTGTTTGGCATATGTTTTGTATAAAAATGAAGCTTGAGTTAAGGTCACCTTCTTGCACCCTGCTGGACCTCCTCCATATTTTTCATTTCCACGAAAACCTGATGTTTTCGGGATGCCAGTTAATTATAATGGACACTCAAAATTTAAATAAATAATGATATATTGTATCAATTTAATCCCGTTATACCAACTGGAAGAGTTTACACACAGAAAATGACACTCAAACATCAAATGAAGCTTTCCAGGATAAGACATAAGCTACTCAGCATTACTTTTCATCTCCTTAAAGTAGTTTTGTTGATGAAGGCAAGTAAAATTTGGTTTAAGGTTTGTTATTAGACAATGTTTATTTATTTACATTTCAACATCCATTATTATTAACTGAGAATTTTCAGATAGGTTATAAATAGGTTACCACTCTTTTCTAGCCAGAATAGGGCTGATGCCTTTTCTTTTTTCTAAAGAAAAGCCACCACCACATAGTGGGTATCGAACCCACGACCCTTGGCTCATAGTGTTAAGTGCTCACACCTTGACACTCATCGCCACCGGGCCTTCCATTACATCATTAGAAAATGTAATGATAATATAAGTTTAATTTAGTACTGATTTATTTTATTTTTTAATAATAATGCTTTCACTATTATAATTATTATTTCTAATTAATCAACCAAATTTATTTAATAAAAAAAGAGTATGTGTACACATTTTAAAGAGATTTGGAGTTGTATTGCAATATGACATGTATACATTTATGATTTTGTTTTGTATATCGTCCAAAATATTAGCGTCTTAAAAAAAAAACAAAAAAATTAATTAATGGTGAACCCATTGGAATCCCATCATAAAACTTTAGGAACAAGTTCTCAAATACACTTAGAAAAACATAAAATTTTGACAATTTTTAAAAATACGCATTTTGAGACATACAAATAAAATGTTGTTTTTGAATTTGAGAAATTTTTTTCCCTCCTAACCTATATGGTGTTGCATGTCATAAGAAAGTTCGCATAAAGAGCTTTAAAATAACATCCCTCCCAGCTCTCTAGCTTAAATATAAGAGCCACAATAGCAATTCAAACATTTCAGGTAACGGCATTTTTTGACAATTTTTGAAATTTTACATAGCTGTAATTTCCAGATCAGTTAATATTTTTCAATAATATTTGGTATTTTTCGTAGTCTATACAAAGGCTACCTCCTCATTAAATTTCATTTAAATCTGAGATGGTAAAGAAAAATCACTGTGTTGATTTGACACCCTATATGGATCGTAAAATCCACATTCAGATCATCTTGTTAAGTCAATTTAATAAAAAAATGGACTTGGTATCCTTTACCTCTTTGGTACAAATTTATACCCCGGATAAAAAAAAAAAGCAATGAAGGTCATGTTTTATCAGCGGAAGATGTAAGAGAATATTGATTTATTTTGATATTGCTTGTATCTGAAGATTATTAAGACCCTGAGCTGTTTAAATACCTAGGGGGGCTATTTCAGAGCAATAAGCCCTGTTATAATCCTCTATTTCAATTATCGGAAACCGTTAAATTCAATATAAATTCAGTGAACTGTTCATTGTGTATACTGCTTTCACCGGTAAAGCAAATCTACGAGATTATTTATATAAGGAGACATTGATCACATGAACCACTAGGATCATGAACTTTTAATAATCATTTTTCATGTACTGATAAATATTCAAATTCTGATAATAAAAAATCATCGTGAATGAATTATCAAACGTTGGGACTTGGGCTACCATTTTACAATGATGACGGATAATCAGAGCCAACAATCCACAAGATCCAACAAGATTCTTCTCCTTTCGTAGATATGAGTAAATCAGAAGAGCAGGATATTTGCAAAAGGATCTGAAAAACTGTTAATGATAACAAAGCTAGGAAATTAACTGAATCCATTTACATAACTAAAAATATTAATAAAACCATTAATTTCAAAACTGATGTTAAAGGTATAGGACAACATTATGTTGACATATTAAATAAAATTAATTTCTGATGACATTGTAATAGATTCCTTTCATAGTTTAATGATCTTGGTTACATACCTCAGTGCAATTTATATTAAATATTTTAACAAATATATGTTAAGTAATGATTAATAAAGTTATCTGTGATATGTCATACATAAATCATTATACATTTTAATTATTTGAAATGTGATATTTTAATGTAATTTTAGTTATATAAAATATAATAGGCCTAAGTACATAGGTTGATAAGGTTTCTAATATGGCTGTGTGATAATGAACATTTTTAATTGTCTTCAAGTGTTTTTGACTTGGTTCCTTATAGGAATCATTGGTTTTAATTTATGACGTTTGAAATGTTATTTTAAGTAGTGACAGGATATGGTGAGTTTATAATTAAGTAAATAAAATTTAATAATTGCATTAGATGATTTAAGGTTTTTGGTTGATAGTTATTATAAAGCTTGTTTTCGGCTGTTTCTAGTAATGAGTATACTATTGTAGATTGCCTGAAGATGGACGAACGGTCCGAAACGTTGAAACAAAAGTATGTTGTACAGCTGTGAAGGGTTATTCCTCATCCTTGTTGGTATTATTAATTAATACCAACATTATACCCTTCATCTAGTCATCAAAATTGATTCATTTAAACGAGGAAATACTATATCTAATGTAGTTTAGTGTGAGATATAGTGCCTACTTTCCTTCGCAGGAAAATAGTGGTCCTGGAAATGAAGGTGTTTATAACATTGAGGGATCTTATAAAAAGGCCTCTAAAGGGAAATCGTCATCAAATTAGATAAACCGTTAAAAATATTAAGACAGAGAATTTCAATTAACTTTTGCTGGGACATAAGAAAAGTTGTAGTATAGCAAGGGACGTAAATGTAGCACAATTAATAACTCAGAACTTCAGTTTAATTCAATTTCAAATCACCGAGTATTTTAATGAAATGTCACTCACCATCTCTGATTTGTATGAAACTTTGCAGGGTTGCTGATACTTATGCCCTAAGAATACCTATGAAGTTTTATTGTTATAACATGCAAACATTTTTTTTAATAGAAGTTTAAAAATATGAACAAATATGGAATCGCTTGCGGGGAATGAGTAATATTTGCAAAAACTATAATATTTCAGGTAATCATTAAGAGTTTGATCTGTAAAATTTTTCCACGATTTAACAGAAGTACATCATTTACAAAAATGCATTCAATTAAGTAACCATAGTATTAGAAAAAATTATTGAATTCATATTACGGTTTCCAAAACTAAAACATGGGTTAACAGAAACGCTTGTAACTTTTTTTCTAAACAGCTAGGAAGCTGGAAAAGGTGCCAATTTAAACTACGTTTAATAGCTTTTTATTTATATAATACTATTTTTTTTTTCGTTCCGTTTTTCAAATAATGCCATTTAGAATAAAATTGTGTAAAATTTGATTCCAATTGCTCATACCGTCCAATTTTTTGCATTTTAGCGCTCCCTGGTGGTGTAGAGATTATGTAAAAAAACATAGCCTATGTTCCTAGGTGTGATAATGAATCTATGTTGTAAATTCATAAAAGAAAATCTGACATCCGAATTTGTAATACAAATTGAAATCCACCACAAACAGATTCTCCATGTCTAGTAGAGGAGAATAAATGTTCAGCCTCAATAGTAAAATCGTTTTTGTGTTAGAACGAGTGAAAAAATTCACCCATCCTTCTTTTTATATGATTTTACTTTAAAAGCTGTACTTTTTGTTTGTGGTGCCCATAATAACTTAAAGAAATTAAATTCGAAATTAGTCTCATTAAAAAAAAAAGACAATGTTGTAGAATTTGATTCACTAAAATGGGTAATTATGCTCAGCACTATAAATTATCACAAAAAAAGAGAAAAACTTTCCCCCCGCATCTAAATACAATCACATTAGGTAATATGAATATTATATTGATTCTAAGATTTGATACAAAATACATAACGTTGGATAATATATAATTGTTCATAAATTTACCTTGTAAACAATAATTTGTGAATATTTCTCTTAAATATTGGGTGTAACTTATTAAAAGTAACTGAATAATTCAATGAGATGTTTGCTAAAGCATGGCAGTTCAATACTACAAATGACAAGGCCGTGGATAAAAACGGCAGAAAGTTTTTCAATGAATTTATTAAAACTTAAAATGAACCTTTACACTGCAATATTTCATTACTTCTCTTTACGCGGCACTTTTTGTTTTATACTATTCCTCGGTAGAGTTTTTTTTAAATATTTACTATAAAAATTCCATATTCCTGGTTCTTAGGATATAATTCCCACTACAGCGGGTTTCAACCCTTCCACCATAGAGTGGAAACCCTCTAATGTCTTCTGCTTATGTGTCGGTTTGAAATGTAGATATTTTATAACCAATGATAAGTCCTGAAAACATCGGTCGTTCTACAAAAACGTATGTCAATGTTTATACCTGGTGTGCCTAAGAAAGTGAAGTTTTAATACTCTTGTTTCGCCATCAATAAAATGAAACTCTACCGTAACCTCGAACACCATCTTCTCCGAATGAGGTAGACGAATCGAAATTTACACTCAAACCTTTTTGAAGAAACTTTACTATGCTTGCGAATGATCACCTTCCACTTAATTTCGAAATATTTAAAAGTATTCGAAAAGTCCAAAATATTTTATGACTTTTTAAAAATATTATTTATAGGTACTTCCTCTACTCTCATGTTATTAAAATTATCTCGCTAAATTTTTATTTCATTTTTTTTAATTTTTTTTTTTCTTACATCCAGGGTGCAGCGAGGAATTTTCCCAACGAGCCGAGAGATGAGAAAATTCTTGCCACCGGTGGGAATCGAACCCACCATCTCTCGCATATGAAACTAAGGGTACGTTCATGGTGAGGATTCATTCTGCGATGCTACGATAGCTACTCCGATGAGCGCTGCCCCGATGTAAAACAAACACATGTATTAAGGTGGGAGTGTTCATAGTGAGGATCCTTACTTCCGATGGTATTCTCGCATTCGCGCAGTGACCGCGGGGAAGAACAAATATTTTGTTTTCTCCTCGTAGTGAGGAGGGAAGCCGCGATGTGGGCCTGACTGTGATTGGTTCCTTCAAAAGGACTCTAGTGCGCAGGTCACCTACCCTCTCTCATTACTTCATCTTGTGTGATTATTCTTTTTTGGTTATTTCGTTGTCGAGATGAAAGAAAATTGGGTCTTTTTGCGAAGACTACATCCAGTTACTTTTGAAGTATTTATTTAGTTAAGTGATTTATAACAGTTACTCGTACTCGCTGATAAGCTTACTGATTAGCTTACAGGTTCTTTGCTGGTTATCTTTTACTACTTGACTCGTTATCTACGGTTATAATTCATATTAGAAAATGGCAAGTAATATTTATTAATAAAAAGGTTAATATGATTAAAATCAATTCTCTCAACTATGAAAAAAGTTATTAAGCATTAAAGTTGACTGTTTTGCAGGTTATGAAGGATAACAAACAACGATATTTGTAAACAAACATATTTTATTCCTTTTCTCTCTCTTTTTTTTTTTGTGGATCTTTTACATTTATTAAGCAATACATGATATGCGTTTCCGCTCGCTCAAGAAGATATAAGAAAACTCTAGCCAATCCAACTCGCAATTAATAGAATTATATTAATTTAAGCGACTCTAGTCTATCCAACTCGCTAAAATTAATAGGATTCCATTAATTTTTCCGAGTAAGAAACCAATCCCTTTTTATTTGTCAGGAACATCGCGAACTAATTGTAAAGGCTCATTTTTTCTCACTAACATAAGCAGAGCTTTTTCATAAACAAAAGCTAATTCACTGTTGAAGGTTACTTTACTCCCAGCAAGAACCAATGCAATGGTGAGTCACAGCATGAACACCCTCCATCGATGTAGAATACATCGGGGCAGCGCTCATCGGAGTAGCTATCGTAGCATCGCAGAATCAATCCTCACCATGAACGTACCCTAAGGGTACGTTCATGGTGAGGATTCATTCTGCGATGCTACGATAGCTACTCCGATGAGCGCTGCCCCGATGTAAAACAAACACATGTATTAAGGTGGGAGTGTTCATAGTGAGGATCCTTACTTCCGATGCTATTCTCGCACTCGCGCAGTGACCGCGGGGAAGAACAAATATTTTGTTTTCTCCTCGCAGTGAGGAGGGAAGCCGCGATGTGGGCCTGCCTTTGATTGGTTCCTTCAAAAGGACTCTAGTGCGCAGGTCACCTACCCTCTCTCATTACTTCATCTTGTGTGATTATTCTTTTTTGGTTATTTCGTTGTCGAGATGAAAGAAAATTGGGTCTTTTTGCGAAGACTACATCCAGTTACTTTTGAAGTATTTATTTAGTTAAGTGATTTATAACAGTTACTCGTACTCGCTGATAAGCTTACTGATTAGCTTACAGGTTCTTTGCTGGTTATCTATTACTACTTGACTCGTTATCTACGGTTATAATTCATATTAGATAATGGCAAGTAATATTTATTAATAAAAAGGTTAATATGATCAAAATCAATTCTCTCAACTATGAAAAAAGTTATTAAGCATTAAAGTTGACTGTTTTGCAGGTTATGAAGGATAACAAACAAGGATATTTGTAAACAAACATATTTTATTCCTTTTCTCTCTCTCTTTTTTGGATCTTTTACATTTATTAAGCAATACATGATATGCGTTTCCGCTCGCTACGCTACGCTCCACTCGCTCAAGAAAATATAAGAAAACTCTAGCCAATCCAACTCGCAATTAATAGAATTATATTAATTTAAGCGACTCTAGTCTATCCAACTCGCTAAAATTAATAAGATTCCATTAATTTTTCCGAGTAAGAAACCAATCCCTTTTTCTTTGTCAGGAACATCGCGAACTAATTGTAAAGGCTCATTTTTTCTCACTAACATAAGCAGAGCTTTTTCATAAACAAAAGCTAATTCACTGTTGAAGGTTACTTTACACCCAGCAAGAACCAATGCAATGGTGAGTCAGCATGAACACCCTCCATCGATGTAGAATACATCGGGGCAGCGCACATCGGAGTAGCTATCGTAGCATCGCAGAATGAATCCTCACCATGAACGTACCCTTAGGCGTTAGCCACTAGACCACGGGGAGACCTCATTCCGCCCTCTTGGGGTAGCCCAAACCAAAATTCTAGATTTTTTTTTTTTTGGGGGGTTTCCGAGCATCTACTGCTTAGGTTATACAAATTTTATTTTCCTTCGCTTTTTCAGAAGCAAATGTCGATATCGTGTTACATGCAGTTTCATTCGATTTCCCACGAAAAAAAAATCTCTAAAATATTTGAACTTGGAAGCTTATTAGGAAAAACGAAATTACCTCGTGATTCTTCTAATTTTACATGCATGTATTTGTGTGTATATATATATATATATATATATATATATATATATATATATATATTAATACCTTTCACATCGTGCCTTTTTTGCACCTCTTCAGGTACACTTCTACAAAAAGTTTTTTTTTTTTTTTTTTTTTTTTTTTTTTTTTATACGTCCAAATAAAAAAGTTGTTTATGAAAATTAATTGAAAGTTAATATGAAAATTATTGAACGCTCCCATAGATGGATGGCCGTCGTGAAAACTACATACCGTTGGTATTATTAAAGGGTGGCATTTAGATATATCCCGGCGCTAATATTCCGGAAGTAGATATGCAGTGAAAAAATGGAATACAAATAACTGAAACTTATTCAGATAAAAGGACTAAAATATTGCAATGATTCTTTGCAAGAAGCAGCTGTGCTTGCTGTATTCACTTGACAGAGGGAGCAAAAAGCCCTGACCAAATCTACTTTTTTTTCATTTTGGCCACTTGCCCTTTAGATCTGACTCCAGCCTCTGCTTTTATTGTTCATTCCGATTTCTGAGGTTGGCTGCGCTGTTTTTTCATTTATTCTTATTGTCTTCACAAATTGATACTTTTTATTGTGATTTCCTCCGAGTCTTTGACGTTATTGGCAGATTCTCGTTCATGGCCAATGTCTTCCTCAGAAAGAAGATCAAATTTAATTTCAATAATTCTTTGAGCAAAGTTTGTTTTTTCCGAAATTTCTGATATCTTAGTCATTTACTCGATTAAATAATAACACTTCAAATAATCATCACTTATGGAGTTATACTACCTTGCGTGAACTTTTTTCCGGTTCTATTTTTATTTTTTAAAAGCTTAAATTCTTCCTTAACAAAAACGATATCCAAGAGTGTTTATGGGACGGAACAGTTTTTAAATGTGCCAAAAAATCAATTGTTGAACTAAAGTTCCGATACATTTCAGAATTAGAAACCATGTTTTTTTTAACTTTAATTACAAGAAATTTAAAAAAAAAAAATGAACATTTCACAATATTATATTTAAATTTCGATTATCTAAAACTATGTTTTACAAATCGGACGATAAGCTAGTGCCTTCAATTTATATCCTATGAATTTCAAATTTCAACTGCAGCTTCCTAATGATAAGCACATAGGTACGTTTTTTCGAATCGTTCAATAACAAAGATTTTATGACCGAATTTCAACGAATTTTTTAATGAAAAATGACGAATGGCTCACCATTTTCGAAAAAAATTTTTTTGAAACTTCTAGACGTACTTTACTAAATATTAAGTTTTTCTTTCTAAATAATTTTAGTTTTTTGTTCTCTGCCGTTAAAAAAGAAGCATTTCCGTTCGTCAGACACAGCGCCGCCATTTTTTTTATCGATAGTTTTACATTCCATATAAAACTTATGATATAAAGAACTGAAAAATATCGATTTTTGTTTTGTTTTTTTTTTAACGGCGCATCTACATCTTGGTCATTAGCGCCGGGCTATCTACAGGTTGCCACCCTTTTCTAATGCCAATAGCACGTGGTCGGTCACCCATTCAAGTACTGACCACGCCCGACGTTGCTTAACTTCGGTGATCTATGGGAACCGGTGCATTCAACGTGGCTATGGCCGTTGGCCGATTTATTGGTTTTTCATAAAATGGAGAAAATGATTTTGATTTTGATCACACAGATAGTATTACCCCATGATTTGTTCTTTCTGTTCCATATTTCTACCAGAAATCATATAGCTTTCTTTTATTCATCTCTACTGAATGATTGGAATTTAGTGGATTCAGTCCAAAGAATTCATCAGATGAAGAATGATGAAGTGTGTTCCATGTTCTATCTTGTTCCCTCTCCAAATCCCAGGCGTAGTCTGGTAACAGCTTGGCCCACAATAGCAGGAAATGTAGAGATCAAACCCATCAATATCCAATGCTCATCAAAAGATCAACACCAGAAAATATATTAATCCTTATTTCATAAGACTGCATTCAGGGAAGGCTCATTCGGTCAGCAAATCATTGCATAACAATATCGAAGCCAAACCTACACTAATACGGTTTAGTGATTTGATATATTGATTATTTTTATAACTATAAGCAATAAAACTAACGTATAAGATTATCTTCCAATCGGAGTGTTCCTGTGTGGTCAGGAATCGACGTTATATGCAAAAAAATCTTAAATTTTATTTTTATTTTGAGAACGTTTTCTTACAAGTAGCTTCTAAGAAAATGCAATAGTTATTTAGATGGTTTTAGAAAAGAATCTTTCTTCTTTTCAAAGAGCCCAAGGTGGTAAAAACCTGATTATTTCAAGGCGAGGTATTGAATTTCAAAACGTAAATTAAATTTATCGCTTAGAAATCTTTACGCTCTTCCGGACTTGAAAAAATTATTATTTTTTGTTCTCGATGTAATTTGCCACATTATAATTTCATGAAATTCTGATATTAGATCTGCTATTATTTTTGGTATGAACTAATTTATAATGCTAGTTTACTTGAAAAGGTTGACATATTTTTAAAGTTACTTGACGAAATATAAATTATTGTTCAACGATTCAGTTCTTGAGATCAGATCTTTTGAAGGCGTCAAAAGATTCGTAAAGAATTCCCTAAAATGTTACATTATTCATAAATGTTAAATTCGATTCGCTTCTGAGCAAAAGAGCAATACGTATAAAAAAAGGGCAATAAATAGACATTTTCATACTTTTTGCTACTTTCATTGCGTTTAGGTACTCCATATTCCAGGAAAAAATGTTTAAATGTATAATAAAACAAATCATTAAATGTCGCTTAATTGAGGTATTAGCAAAAAAAAAATTAACATTTTTCAAATTGTTGCAAAATCTGAACAAAATGCTTTCAAAAACATCTTACAGATTGAAAAAAACAAACAAAAAAACAGTCAATTTAGAGAGCATCAGGATTTATTTTTAAATTTATTAACAATTTTATGTCTTATTATAAATTAAACATCTCTGCGAATTTTTAACCTAATTGAAAATTTGTTGAGATATTCAATGAAAAAAAAATCCTGAAGCCGATCTAATTGACCGATATTCAATCTGTTAAATGTTTTTGAAAGTCTATGTCGGAATTGGTGTGTTACTCGAGTATGTCCAATCCGTAATCGAGCAAGATCTATTCAATGTAGGATATATCAGCGCAGCAATGAAAGAGTGAATCCTGTTAACCGTAGAAATAGATAACAAATATAAATGATGCCCAAATCAAAATGAGTATACTAGCCTCGACAAAATAAATCAAGCTCCTGAAATAAATATGAGAACATGAAATTCAAATATCTTACAATGAATAATTACTCTAAATCTTCTCTACAGGTGGATTCCATTAATAAGACCTTGCAACGAATTTACCGAACAGTGACAGTAATGATTTCATCCCTACCTTAACGAACTAATCATCGGCAAAGACTCGTTATGATGGTGCTTTTTAAACAATGCTTGATTGGCAATGACAACAAAAAGAATACTCGTTGATTTGGGGTATTTTTTACCAGAATGTCTCGGTAATAATCCACTTCATACTTTACTTTTTTTTTTTTTTATACGACGGTGCTTCAAGACCGAGTTATCTATATGTTGCGACCATACCTAAACATCAAAACGCGAAACGCATCTCCTTAGGCAGAATTCAGACACGCTATCCATCAAACCTTTCATTCTTCCATCTTTCTAAAAAATAACCCGCAAGAATTCTGCTATCTTAGGGTGCGTTTCCACTAGGATAGTTATTGCAGGATATTTATATCAGAGAGAAATTCTGATTAATGTAAACCATATAGAATTTATGTCAGACATAAAGTTTACATGGTTTTCATTAGTTGCAATTTCTCTCTGATATAAATATGCTGCAATAACTATCCTAGTGTAAACCCACCCTTAGCTTTAATTTATGCAACCCTTGACGACGCTCCCCTCACTGTGGAACTCATCTTCACTCAATCCCACCAATTTTTTGAGAAAAAAAATGGATGCTACAAGGAATTTTATTTGAACTACTTTGAAAAAATTTAAGACAATTAAACAATTTTCTAATTTTTTTTTTTTAAAGAAGCGAATTTTTACAGATTCATATAATTATATTTGGACCCCTAATGACTTCGGTAGAAGCGGCGTAAAGTAATCAAATATATATATTAATATATTATTTTATTAAATTTTAACGTCCATTTATTATTATCTAGGAATTTTAGGACGAGTTGTCATTAGGTTACCACCCTTTTCTAGCCAGGATAAGACTGATGCCTTTTCTTTTTTTTAAAAAAAAAAAACCACCACCCCTAGTGGGAATCGAACCCACGACCCTTTGGCACCTCGGACGGGGCGGAGAAGACTTTATATGCGGGTTTCTCGGTCATAAGGGTTAGGAAGCGCAGCAAAAACACTTCGAAAAGAATAATCAGGTTTTACATTGAGTAATTAGTTATTCCTTATTACCATAAATTGGTTCATTAAAACACCCTCTTTAATGCACTAAGATATAAATTAGACCTCTTTGCTCTTACCAAGCAAAGGTAATTGCACAAATTACTGGAAAGAATATTTAGAAGCCCTCATTAACATTTTTATTCCATGAGTTATTTTATTTAGGCTTTTGAATTTTCACTTGGAATAACGAATTATATAATTTTGTTGTTTTATTAGTACTTTTTTTTAAACAATTACTTCAATCAATAATAATTTTTTTTTTTTTTTTTTTTTTTTTTTTTACGGCGCATCGACAATTCTTGGCCATTAGCGCCGACATCCAGGGTGCAGCCAGGAATTTTCTCAGCGAGCCCTGAGAAGAGAAAATTCCTGTCGCCGGTGGGGATCGAACCCACCATCTCCCGCTTATGAATCCAGCGCGCTAGCCACTAGACCACGGGAGACCCCTATCAATAATACTTATAATCATTTTTATGATTATAAACGTCTAATCAATTGCAGGCCAAAATTGTTTAATATTTTAATTAATCTATTCATCTATCATCTACTCTACGCATTCTAAACGCCCCCCAGGGATAAGAACATTTTTTAAACGCGCTAAGATGACGCAGTTCCTGCAAGTTGGACTTTTTTTAAAGTTTTCACAGAAAAATCATCTCGCCATTGCGCGCCAGACTGAGATTTAAACTCAGTTTCTCGTCGCTTCATATCGCTGAATGTAATCATCAACACTAATACTTTTTATTTAATTAACACGAAATATGTAAAGATTCTACAAAAATACTTCTTGCTCCCGTAAACTAGTATATCGGGTTTATTATTTTAAAATAAAAAAAAAAACTGTCGGAAAATTTAGGGAGAATTTAAGAAGAGATTCCACAAAGTAAAATATCAACTAACAATTCGTAATCAAATAATAAAACAATTTTTTTCGGAGTGTTCCGTGACGCTGTTGAATATAAAACACATTTCAATATGAATTTTAATTTAGGCGTTTCGGGTATATTTACAAGCCTTCATCGGCACTAAATAAACCTCTGACGGTTTATATATTAATTTAGGATCTTCTCGGTTTTAGTGATTCAACTGAATAAAAATATTCTTACCAATATGGATGAAATTAACGACATGGATGCTATTCAAATTCCAGTGCGAATGCTTAGTTCACATGTTAATATATATATATATATATATATATATATATATATATATATATATATATATATATATATATATATATATATGCGATGCGCTATAAGAAAATTGTTATCTGATTTATAATTTTATTACATTTACTATGTCAGGTGAAGAGAGTACAGTTTACCTATATACTAAGTTAAGTTAAAATGTACCATAAGTATCTCAGTAAGGTTTTAGGTCAGTGTAAGTATATTTTTTCATTTTTTATGTTATAGAAAATCTTGACTCTTTTATATATAAGTCTGATCTCTCTTCAGCTGCAACAGAAATTGTCCTATTTTTATCAAATTTGGTAATTTGAAAGGTCAAGTCCGTTAATTAACAGTATCCGCCTACGGGAACATTCGCTTATGGCGAATTTTTCCTTTGCGTTAAAAGCATTCCTGGTATACCATTTTTAGGTTATCTAACGTGCCGTTAGATAACCTATAACATATAATGAATAAAACAATTTTTAAGGAGATATACGTTTTCGATAAAAGTGTATAAAACAATGGATTCAGTTAAAACGTTTTTTTTTTTGTTTGTCATTCGTCCAAACTAAGATATTTCAATTTAGGTTACGTTTGGAGTTAAGGAGCTATTATGAAAAAAAAACAAAAAAAAAACATTATTTTAAGACGAGCAGTTGTGGTGGGATTTTGTTAGTCACTGAAACGCGTACTGAAGTTCCTATAAAAACGGTTCTGAAGTAATTTTTGACGGGACGATCTGTTTCGGAGAAATCGGAACTCAAATTTCGAGACTGTTCCGTTCTTTTGTACGGGGGGTTTGTTTCTACCTCAGTTTCTAATTGGTCGTTTTTTTATAAACATCTTCAAAATGCATTTTTCCAAATTAATACAATAACCTTTTTTTAATCAACTAAAATGAATTTTCGAAAGATTGATAAGTACGCTGCGTTCACAGCACCCCAAAACATTTGGGCAGCAAACTTTATTTTTTTAAATAAAGAATTACTCCATTTAATAGCAAAATGAGTATTTTAGTAAAGCAAGGTAAAAAAAAATGAGAAATAGATTAGTTCTTATAGTGTTTTCTTAGAGCGAAAGAGAAATTGGAGATAGTAATTTCCGCTTAGGATCCTCGTTTTTACATTTTTCACGGAAGATCAAAATATACTAATAACTTTTTTATTATTATACAAATCAACAGATGTTACCGCGTTTACAGATGTAAACGCGGTAAGGTGGCGGAGTTTCTGCGAGTCGTTCTCTTAGAGACTCGATGAAGATTTGTAAATTAATCTACAAGTTCAAAATTCAAAAAGCATTTTTTTAATAAGCATCCTTTTTAATATGCATCGACTGGTAAATATCTCTATATTAAATAAATTCGGATTTTTTTTTTTAATTTAGCTATTTTTACGGCGTTATCTGTAGCATTGTTGGAACTGTAAGACAAACTTTTTTTTTTCATTTTATTCTAGGCCATTAACGCTGGACTATCTACAGGTAAACACCCATGGTGAAGCAGGGAATCGTTTCAGTGAGCCCATCGCTGAAAATGTCAACCTACCACAAGCGGTACTCGAACCCACATCTCTCGCATGGTAATCCGGCGAGCTAGCCACTAGACCACGGGGGGGGGGACCATGCTGAGATGGTATCTCATAAATACTCATTATCCAACAATCTATAAAAGTTACATTATTAATTTATTTTTATATTTGAAGAATATATTTTGCTGACAACCACCACGAAGAAATCATTATTTAAATCTTAACGGCACTTATAAATGACAGGGATTTTGTGGTGTTTTATCTACTGGTTACCACCCTTTTCTAGCCAGCATAGGTCAGAGGAACGAAGAAATTAAAACAAATAACCAATAACATAATAATATTTCTTATTCATCCTGTAAAATAAATTGTCTTTATCAATATATTCTTATGATTAATTACAGCTCTTAATCGCTCAGAATTTATGGATTTTTCAAAAGCCATCAGGACCCTAAAGAACACCTCCTAACTACCAGGATGAACCAAAAAGCAGAGGTATGGTTTTTGTCCGTCAGAACGGTCCGTTTCTTCTGCAGGAGAGCATGTGCTTATTATCCTCAACAAATAAGGAAGAAGACAGGTTTCATACCCCAAACAACCCAAAAATATATATCCCTAACCTTTCTTATATAAAACAACATATCATTACCTTTATAAGTGTATTTCATTTCCAGAATACAAAGGTCGGTCTTACTAATTAATTGTTATAACAAAAAAACAATTTAAAATAATTTTTTATTTAACAAATTTCGTCTTGATTTTTACACCAATCTCATGGATATGTAGAGGGAAAGCTTTCTGTAGGAAAGCTATTTTTTTTTTTTTTTTTTTTTTTTAATTTATTTAGTTTAAAAACCATTTCTCGTCATAATAAATGTTTCAAAGCATAATATTTCTGAGTAAATTTTAATGCTTATGTGTATAAATACAATTATATGCTTATTTATAAATTTACTGGAGTGTACATTTCTCCTATTATTTTTAATTATACTATTTGCCAACTTACCTGGCAATTCAGACAGAAAAGATTTTTAGTACATTTGCAATTTTGAATAAAGAATTGATAAAATTGTGTTATGTTTCATTTTTTTGCTTTTTTCTCCTTAATTTATATGCTTGTATATTGTCCTTTACAGGCATTCAGAAATAATTCTACAAAATCATAGAGAAGTAGTCTATTTTACCATTTTTGTCTTTTAAACGGTTCAAGAAATGTGAATTTAATTTTCATTTTTATATTCACTCTAACTCTATTGAGAATTAGCTCAAAATACCAAAGAACACCTAGAAATTATATTCAAAATGTTTAAAAAATTGAAATTTTATTTAATTTCCAATTATTGAAGATATTTTATTATATTGCTGAACGCCAGAGCTTATACAATTTGCTAAATTAGCCACACAAAAGACAGTAATATATGAATTACTATTATTTAAAAGTTTTATATAATATATATATTTAATATTTTATATATGTCTCTTACCCTAATAAAACTGAAAACATTTAAAAACTTGCGAAAAATACTGAAAACAAGAATAAAGATATGATATAAAAATCCGCCATTTTGTTTTTGGAAAAATTTTAACATTTCATAATTTTGTAAACATTGACTGCCACTCACAAATTAACTTGTTTAAGTGTCTGAATATTTTAAAATATTGTAAAATTCATTACAATAAAGACTTAATTAATCATTTATGTGTATTATAGTGCATTAAAATAGTTTTTTCAAGATATGGTGAGAACTTTTCTAATGAAATGTTTGAATAATTTCTGTGTATTATTGTACATCTTCCTTATCAAAAATCTGCACATTAACAGTAAAAAAACATATATATTAATGATTGTTGAAGCTTACCTGGTGATGATGTTCGTGGCGATGTCGAGTAAGGACCGAAACGAGACGAACCGACAATAAAGGAAATAACCGGCCGGCAGATACCAGCATACTGAGGCTGGCTCCTTGGCTTGAGGGCTATATGCAGCGACGTCAGCGCCTCTTCTGGCAGAATCCATCACTACTGTTTATTTATTCCCTTTTAGCACTTTCCTCCGAAGGAAAGTAGCTATTGAGGTTGGACTCATGACGGATTTTTTGAAAAATTTCTTCAAATCTTTATCGATCCTACCTAGTAGACACCGAAAATGACCCCCGTTAAAATTTATATATATCTATATATATATATATATATATATATATATATATATATATATATATATATATATATATATATGCATATATATATATATATATATATATATATGTGTCTGTTAACACGATAGCGGCCAGAGTTTTTGTTTTTTCGTCACGAAACTTGGTATATAGCATTCAATTAGCAAACGATTGAACGAGTTCGTTAACCACTAAAGTCGGTCCACCGGAAGGGGGGGTTTACCCCGAACCCAAAACACTTATTTGACTATGTCAGCCATAATATTTGTTATATTTCAACGAAACTTGGTATTCGTAGTGGTAATATAGAGAGAAAAGTGAGATATAAAAATGAACTAAATCGGTTCATTAGAAGGGGGGGTTTACTCCGGACCCACAATACCAATTCGCCACTACCAGCCGTGATTTTTTGTATATTTCGACGAAACTCGGTATTCGTAGTGCTAATCCACAGGTAAATGTGTGTTGTAAAAATAAACTAAATCGGTTTATTAGAAGGGGGGGTTTACTCCGGACCCAAATTCCTAATATACTCATACCGGTCGTAATTTCTGCTGTATTGTAACGAAACGCGGTATACGTCGTGGGTAACTCATGAGAAAGAAGTGTTGTAAAAATGAGCTGAATCGGTCAATCGGAAAGCGGGGGTTTAATTTGTAATATATTTGAATAGAAAAGCCGGCAGACGTAGGTTCACAAAGCCGCCGCAAGGAGCGCTTTCTACCACTTGAGTGACTGTATCCTGTTCCTGCGTTAGATCAAAATACGATAATATGAGGATTTTTGTATTTATTACGTAGTGTAGTAGGTACCATGTGTAAACATAACTCTGGAAGCAGATTAATAATTGATCAGTTACTCATTACAAAATGAGAACTATTCACGTTTTTATTTTATTTATGTAGGATATTTTAAGCAAATTGTTCTGGAAAGCAGTCTACACTACCCAAATTCTGAGGAAAGTGCTTAGTTATGCAGCTCCTGCGTGACGGACTTTTTATTATTTAATTCTCAGCTGGCCTATGATCTTTCCCTAAAAGTACTTTACAGTTTCCTCTGTAATAAAAGGAAGAAATACAATTTTAAAGGGCTTTGATGCTTCGCTGAAAAAAAAATAAGAATTTAATGAATAGTCGTGATTCGGCTAAGAACAACAATTGGACTTTCGGAAAAATCTGTAATTTGAATGTCTGTTTGGTAGACATTTTCAGTAATATGTGTCAAGGGTATGGAGGAGGACCAAAGCTTTCTACAATTTCATTGTGGACCTCAAACAAATATCTTTGTTATTCATGGGCGTATATAGAAAATAATTTAGGGAGGGGCTGGGAAAATTGGGGGGGCTGAGAACATTTGGGGGTATGGAATACTAACAATCTAGAACTTGGAATAGTTAGCCAATTAAAACGCTATTACATCCAATAAAAACTATTTTTTTCTGAACTAAGTGATGTTATTTAATTAATTTTAAGGGTTTTATGATACATTTTACCTATTTCGGGGGGGGGGGGCTGCAGCCCCCCCCCTTATATACGCCCATGTTGTTATTCCTCCAACTTCGAGGCATTTATCGCTGAAAAAACATTTCCGAAGAGCATACTGAAACGTTCAAAATACAGAATTATTGTTATTAGCTGAAGCCCACCTACTTCTAGGCGTTTTTTCACCTCTACGGCTTTATCCGCAGAACATTATAAAAAAAAATCAGGAAGGGGGTTCCATAAAATACTCAAATACACCAATGACCAAACAGCAAGAAACTTACAGTTGAGCACTAGCGAAACACAAAATTTCCCTGAAACATTCATAAAATACCAACAAATGCAATTGTATATTTATTTATTAAATATACAATTAAATTTGTATATTTAAGTAGTTTTAAATAATTAAAACTACTTAAATTATTAAATAAATAATTTAAGTAGTTTTATTAAGTTTTTTATAACTTAATAAAACTAATTAAATATTATTTAATGTTCTAAGGTATTCTGAATATGATTGTGTGATTTTTATTCCCCACCCTCCAAGATTATTTCTATGTACATAGAGGGCTCCAGGCCCAACCGATGTTTCACAATTTCAATTGCTTCTAGGTAGAAAGGATAATCCTTTTGTCTGTGGTGCATACTTTGACTAGATCTTTGGTTTTAAAAAACTCTATGAAGTAGTTTGTGGTAAAGAAATGTTCTGCAACCGATTTTTCTTTATAAGTTTCCTTGATACATTTTATATATTCTTTGAATCTTGTAGAAATCAGACTTCCAGTTTGTCCAATGTAATACCATAAATAAGTGAAACCTAGAATCCTCTCTTTAGGTACTTAGTGCCACATGTTAGCCTGTATGACAGTTTCGCCTAGTTGCTTCATATAATGAATTACGTTGTTCCTACTAGAGCTTATTTTTTGGGAGAAGTTGTGAAGTATCAGATTTCTTAGTAGGTTCGCTACGTATCATGTCTACAATTATAATATTGGATGCTTCAAAGTGCTCCGACAAATTATCTCATAGCACCTTCTGCTGCATGTTCAAACCTGGGAGCAAGATTAACCTTAGCCCAGCTGTCAACAGGACTTCAGACTTGCTTACTATACGGGTGAAATGGGTCCGGTTTCTCGGCCAATATATTCCAAGTAACTTAAAATCAATGATGATGCCTAATTCGAATTGTAGCAAACAGTTTTGATATTTATACTAACCATTCCCTCGAAAAGGTATGTGCTTATATTACAGACTATTTTTAAGGAAATAGTTCATATACAATAATACCGGATATGCAATAAATTGTGAAGGAACCATCGGCCCTTGTGGTGAATATCACTTAATAAAGACATTTACTAAATGAGAGTTCATTTTACAGAAAATCACCATGCAGGAGAAATTAGTATGCTTTTAATGCGTCCATTAATGACAATTCCTAGCCTACTTAAATCTGGGTTTAATTTTCAATTAAATCTCCTCATCGCTCTAATTCTATTTAATTATTCCTCTTAACATTCAGTTCTTTTACATTGTTCACGTAATTCGTTGTTTATGCTTTTGCATCAATTCAATTGCCAGATATATTTGTTATGATTTAGTTTTTTATCATTAATTGATTAAGCATTGTAAATAATCGTGCATCATAATTAGCCCAATCAATTATAATTATTTATAAATAAATATATATATATATATATATATATATATATATATATATATATATATATATATATATATATATATATATATATATATTTCCACCACTTACTTCCTACTCAAAGTGAAAATTTAGAGTAGACTTCATTCTCTTGAGTCCTGAAAAACTTGCTTATAAAGTGGGTTCCTGCATTTACAGTTGGTAGAATCAATCAAATTCTTTAAAAGCAAAACCTTTTTTACCTGAAAGAAAAAAAAATATTATGTTAGGAAAAATTCCAAATGATCAAAGTCACGCTGATGAAAAACAAATTTGTTGGTATCTGAAATCACTAATTTTTAACAAAAAATAGAATAAAAATATGAAAAAAAATTAATGTTTGGAAATAAATGACAATATAATTAAATTACAAGAAATAATATATCAAAAACATATTTATTTACAAAACATTATCAATATAAATATAATATACAAAATATCCATTATTTTCAGGCAAAATATAGATCGCATGGCACATGCTTTGTACTTTATTGTTTCTATAGTATAATATATTTTTTTATTTATTTATAAACATTTTACTAAACAACTAGTCCTTTCAAATTTACTAATTAAATTTTGAATTATTGACTTATTTCCATATTGTCACCATATTTTCATGTTAACTAGTACGTCTACTGTTAAAGGAATTTTTGTGCAATTGATCTCAATGAGAATACATCTCAATGATAATGATAATAATAATTGTTTAAGAATAAGGAAATTGTATAATGTCATTGGGAAAGGAACTTATAGTTTCAATTCAAACTGCAATATAAACATTTAAACCATCCAGTTTTTGAGAATTTCAAAATTCCAATAATATTAAATTAAAAATTATTACAAATTAAATACATAAATAGAAAAGCTATTATTTCAAGTTACATAATTATCCAATTGACTAGAAGAAGATATTGCTTTCTTCTAAACTAAAATACAGAGTCACAAGGTAATAAAATTATAAATACAAAATATTGTCAGTATCTAATAATAATAATAGTCATGATTATTTAAATAGTACTTGTTCTTTTAATGATTTCATCTTTGAATTTATATGCTTATGGAAAATAATTTCATCAAGTGAAAATAGAGTTTTAGTAAATGATGTGATTATATGTATTTTTTAATTGTTATAACCTCTTTTTTATAGCAGCAGCACATTCTTCATTTATTAGTATAGTAGAGTCAAATTCGAAATCAAATATTTTTTTTTTCTATTTCAAATTTGTTAGTTGATAACAATCATACCTGGTGTATTTGAATAGTAACTGAAATGACGTACCAAACTTCTACAAAAACAAGAATTTTTTTCGACAAACTGCTTTCTACCACCGATAAAAATTTTTTTGAAAGATCCACAAAAATTATCCTGTTTGCTTTAATGGCTCAAATAACCACTTTATTTATTAAATAATAGATAATTAATTTTCATCAAATTCACATGTATTTGTTTTCAAAAAGTAATATCTGCACAATCAATAATTAATATAACAATAATCAACAATTATACAAGCAACAGAATGAAGTTAAGATGCAACAATGTAGATAATTATCAAAAATATATGCTTGTAATATATATATATATATATATATATATATATATATATATATATATATATATATATATATATACGATTGTTATCATAATGTGCTTTTCAAATAAGAGAGCTCATATAAGCTATAAGAATAGCTGATAAGAAGATTATGCTGAATAGCTGACTGATAAGTGTTATGCTTATCTTTTTAAAAACAATTATGCATATATGTCATAAATAATATCCAGGCATTAATTTATGCGATCATAATTAGTAGGTATTTGCAATAATCAGTCATCACAATTTTCTGCACCTATTTTTTCCTGAGACTTCTATGTATATATTTCTCTAACTTTGTGATCAATTCTAGCAAGTGGAATGAATTCTTCTGTAGCCGAAACGTCCCTGTTGTTCTTGATGCAACTTCTGCCAAAAAATGACATTTTCTTAGGTTTTGTTGGAAGCGGTCCTATTTCTTCATAAATATGGTCATCTCGGGACTCGAACATCTTCAGCTCTGGCATTAATTCCTAGTTACAGAAAAAAAATTGTATTTGTTAGATTCTATCTTTTGATGCTTTGGATTATTTAATTACAATCGTGTATTATCATGGGCTGAGGGGGCTGCAGCCCCCCCCCCCCGAAATTTTGATTTGATCAGTAAAAATGTGTCATTACCCATAGAAATAACTTAAATAAGATCACAAAATGTATTTTATTTTGGGTGTAATAACGTTTTACTTGGCTAAAACTATTCTAAGTTCTAAATTGTTAGTATTCCATACCCCGGAAATGGTCTCAGCCACTCCCAAAATTATTTTCTATATACGCCCATGGGTATTATAGACATTATGATATTATTTCTACCTAAAGCTATTAAACTTAATTTATATTTACTTTAGTAGTTTTTTAGAATTTATATAAATGCCTATATATATTTTTTTTATTTTTTGTATATATGGCGCAGGTCAAAAGAATAGTACTCCATTTTCTATGTACTACTTTATTGTTGGCACGCCCTACATGTTTCGTGGCCTTTATGCCACCTCCTCAGGGGCCATTAAATCCCCAAATGTGGTTAGCTCGCCACCCATATTACGACTGAGGTGTTACAATATTAAGATCATTCGTAATATGGGTAGCGAGCTAACCACACTTGGGGATTTAATGGCCCCTGAGGAGGTGGCATAAAGGCCACGAAACATGTAGGGCGTGCCGACAATAAAGTAGTACATAGAAAATGGAGTACTATTCTTTTGACCTGCGCCATATATATAAAAAATTAAATAAATATACGTAAATAAAGGTCAGAAATATGTGGAATTGAATATATATATATATATATATATATATATATATATATATATATATATATATATATTCATTTTAACTAATATGTCTAAATTTTGGTTGCGTTTGGAGTTAAGGAACTATTAGAAAAAAATGTTTTTTTATCAGACATGAAAAGTTTTCCAGTCTTCGTATATTCTCTTAAGTATTTCAAAAAAGGTAGGGAGCTCGTGGTAAGGGTAAGGTGACGATTTGAAAGCTTACTAAATTCTTGCAAAGTATATTCCAATGGAGCGATGTCAATCGGAGAAATAAATGTTTAAAACTTTGAAAGGGTTTTTGTTCTTTTGAACAGGCTGTTGTCTCTGTTTACCTCACTTCTTTTAATTGTCTTTTTTTTTAAATTGCATTTAACAGTAAACTGAATTTTTGAGTAAAACAGGTTAGGAAAATGAGAAACGTAATGAACTTTGAAAAAGATAATGGAGTAATTTCCCGTTAGGATACTGTCAGTTTCCTGTTGTTGTTCGTTTTCGTTTTTAACGCTGCATCAACTATTTGGCTATTAGCACAGGGCTATCTACAGATTGCCACCCTTTTATAATGCCAACAGCACGTGGTCGGTGGTCACCCATTCAGGTACTGACCACGCCCGACCTTGCTTAACTTCGGTGATCTAAGGGAACCGGTGTATTCAACGTGGCTATGGCCGTTGGCCCTTTTTCCTGTTGTTGTGACAAAAAAAAAAAAATAAATAAAATGCAATTTCAAAGAGAAGTAAGATTTTTGTTTCCTGTTGTTGTGACAAAAATCTTACTTCTCTTTGAAATTGCATTTTATATTATGCACGACATATCAAAAAATTATCAATAACTGAACTCCTTCAATTCCTCTACTAATGTTACAAGAGATATGAACGGAATCACGCTAAGATGACGCAGTCAAACTTTTGGTATTGAACTACACTATTTTAATCACCTATCAACTGTCAAAAAAGATTGATTGAAAAAATTGAGGCGTTGCGGTTACGAAGGGCGAACTCAACAAAAGGTAGTATTCGGGAAAATTGCGTTTGAATATGTTCTCCATAAGGACGAACTCAACTAGAGGACGATTTTTTTCGTTGTGGGAAGTGTCATTGTATGTTTATTAATTTATATTAGCAAACAAATTACATAATAATTAGTCTGATCTTCAATTTTAACAAAAAGAACATGCACAACAGGGTTGTGCAGTGTTGAGTTCCCTTTCGAATCCGCCTTCCTATGGGTTTACAGCCGGTTTGTTTTCATTCTCTGTGTATTTTGAGAGGGAAAGAAGGACAAAATCAACATGAAAAATATACCTGTAGATTCTCTGAAGTGTCTAGATTCGGATGGTGAGAAAAAAAATTGACCGGATGTTGAGTTCGCCCTTCGTATCAGCAACTCCTTAATTTTAAAGGTCAATACGCTCCGATACTCCAATTGAGATTTACTCAGGTTATTACCGTGGAAATAGGGACCTTAATTACTTACATATTAAATACTAGTAATTAATTATTAACCTGCTATTACTTAGGGATTGTTAATATAACAATTACCTGGTATAGGTGTTCTGTTTTATTAGCTGAGTAGTAAGGGCTGGGTGGCTGGTCCATGTTTAGTCCGAAGTCGAGTAAGCTGTCTATTTCCGCGATGTAGTTTCGGCTGTGTAACGAGGAGATCGCTGTGTAGCAACCATCGAGAGCCTAGAGGAAAATGTAGATATTATAAGATAGAGAAAATATATTTATTAATAACATATGACATGGACACAACACATATATTTGTTTTATTCGTTGGAAAGTCCGCTAAATAAACAAACACTGGCTATACCACGTTGAATACATAGGTTCCAGGGATCACCAAAATTAAGCAGCGTCGGGATTGTCCATTGGAAACTACATCTCAACAAAAATCTCACCGTTGGCATTATAAATAGGTGGAAAAGCTGTGGACAATACGGCACTAATGAATGTAATAAACACATTCCTCAATAAGACTACCACTTCAATACACATGAAAAGCAAAGCAATTTCGAATTTGACCAGCTGATTCAATCGCCTAAAATAAAAATTACGTCCGCTAAAGACACATTATTAATTTGAACCGGACTGTTTGATGAATTTATTCTCCTAATCTATCTGACCATATAATAAAATTTGAACGGATCACTGTCTGTACCTAGAAGATATATGGGAAAAAATACTATTGGGGGCCTTTATCAACGCAGGAATACCCAAAACAATGATTTTTAGAATTTTTGTCTGTTTATCTGTCCGCGCTAATCTCGGTATTCGTTGTGAAAATATTAATAGAAAAATGTGTTGTAAAAATAAACTAAATCAGTTCTTTATGAGGGAGGGGGGGGGTACACTGGACCCAAATTACTACCAGCCGTAATCTATCTATAAATATAATAAAATTCTACCAGTTTGCTGTCTGTACATGGAAGATATATGGGAAAAAATACTTTTGGGGGCCTTCATCAACGCAATAGTACCCAAAACAATGATTCTTAGAATTTTCGTCTGTATGTCTTCTGCCTGTGAGACACTCTATTATAACTAGGGTTTAGCAATCCCTAAGGGGTCAGCTTAGTGCCTCAGTCACGTTTTAGCAATCCTAGCAGCCTGTATGCTTGATCCCCGATGGCTATACCCTTAATATCGTGTACAGAGAAGCATTATTGTAAGGTAGATTTTTTTTTAAATACCCATACGAAGGAGTTTATAATCCATAATTAACAAAAAGATATATCCAAAAATGCTGCCCTACGTCAGTATCCACGCGGACACAGCATTTATTTTAAGTTGAGCACGACATACAAAGTGATTCGGTTCAAGGAAGAAAAAATAATGACAAACCCGGGCAAATTGATAACTATCTATCCGCTTCACTTGGAATAACTTATCTTATATTCTTGACAGGTTTTGCAAACATTCCGGAAATTGAATGACGAACAACAAAATACGAAGACCCCGGATGTTTTCATGCCTATTAATAAAATATTTTTTTTTCGAATACTTAGGGTGAAAACATAGTGGAGCGGCGAGGGTAGAGGGTAGCCGAGAGAGGTTTGACCCTCGCGGCTACCCTCGCCGCTCCACTATGTTTTGGCAAGTGTAAATGCATGCATTATTTTCAACCCTCTCGGCTACCCTCTACCCTCGCCGCTCCACTATGTTTTCACCCTTTCTTAACTCAAAATGTAACCAAAATTTATACATCTAAGATAAGTTGAATATCAAACATTTAGAAAATATTTTAATTGAATCCCATAATTCTTTGTGGCGCATCTTTCTGATCGAACACACTCATGCTCAAACAATAGTAGATGTGTTAACACAAAAACCCAGCTATAGGAGCACACACGTTAAGTCGCGTGCAGAATGGCAAGCTGGAGAAGAATAGCCTAATCCTTGATTGTAAGGGCATGGATTTACACCCGTTGCGTGTTGGATCGTGCCTCTTAATGTAGTATGTACCAGTAGTTGCATGCGACATGTACTGTGTATTTTTCACTAGTCCGTCGGGAAATAGTTGATAATGCAATAATATACGCCTGTAATATCTGACTAAGGGCATATTATTATTTTATGTTACAGAAATAATCGCTGGCAGTGGTGACTGCTACATTTTATTAATCATGTATTTAAAAAAGACAGAGTATTAAATTAACTCAGTAAATGTTTAATTCAACATGTGAAGCCTCTTTAAGAGCTACTTTAATATTTACATAGTCTCACCCAAGATGACCTTCCACAGCTACCCAAAATAAACATGGATAGTTTTGCTATTCTTTTCTAATAAATAATTGGCTCAATTTTAATTTTTGTTCTGGAGTAAACCCCAACTTGCAATATACTTTTTTAAAAACACGTGTCCCTTTTACGTTAAAGTTGTATTAGACAGTTACTTTGAGGCTAGATTACGTTAAAGTTGTATTAGACAGTTACTTTGAGGCTAGATTACGTTAAAGTTGTATTAGACAGTTACTTTGAGGCTAGATTACGTTAAAGTTGTATTAGACAGTTACTTTGAGGCTAGATTACGTTAAAGTTGTATTAGACAGTTACTTTGAGGCTAGATTACGTTAAAGTTGTATTAGACAGTTACTTTGAAGCTAGATTACGTCAAAATGTGAACTGTAGTTCATATCAAAGAAGTGGAGCATTGGGAGAAGCCATGAAATAGTATAGTTTGGATCATATCATTTCTTAAATAGGAAATAATCTGAAGTGCACGCCTGGTTTATTTATCTTAGAGTCGTAGAGAGCAAAAGAGGAAGGACGATGGTCGTCACGGACTAAGTAAAAACAAATAAACAGCGAGGGGTTTAAGGAAATAGATATTAATTCAAATTTGGATTAATTTAATTCATCTTATAAATAAATCAGCAGATTTCTTAAATCAATATTTTAAGTTGAAATTTAATGCAGAATGAGGTAATAGATGAATCAAATCGAAATCGGTGGCATTTCGATGTATCTAGATATTCTCGATAGAGGATCGATTGGTCCAGGGCGGAATATCAAAAAACCGTTTTTTTTTTTTTTTGTTTTTTTTTTCAATTGTAATTTTTCGAAAAACAACTGAAATCTGAGTAATTTGTTTATTTTTCCGGTGTTGCGGTTAACATCGATAGGTCGAAGGCGGGATTTCGAAAAACCGTTTTTCTTTTTTAATTGTAATTTTACGACAAACAACTGAAATCTGAGTAATTTGTTTATTTTTCCGGTGTTGCGGTTAACATCGATAGGTCGAAGACGGGATTTCGAAAAACCGTTTTTCTTTTTCAATTGTAATTTTACGACAAACAACTGAAATGTGAGTAATTTGTATATTTTTTCGGGATAGCGGTTACGATCAGCTTTAAAATGATGCTTCATTTATGAAAATTGATGAAGTATTAAGCAAGTTTTAGCGTACCGACAAAAAAGAAAAAGAAAAAAAAAATGGATTGTTTTATTTATACATCTCTTTCTCATGAGATGGGCATTACGCATGTAAAGTTTTGTTGCTATAAAAAGAAATATTTCAAGCGTTAGGAGCATAAAAATAATTCGGGTCCGGAGTAAAGCGGTCTTCTATATAAACCGATTTTGCTGGTCAACGAATTCGGCAAATGTGTTGACATGGGAATGCTATACAACAATTTTATTAGCAAAAGAACAGAAATTGTGGCCGCTGTCTTATTACCAGACACATGTATATGTGATACATATAATATATATGTAAATTTTAACAGATATCATTTTCGGTTTTACCTAGGTAGACATGATGAAGATCTGAAAACGTTTTCAAACATTCGGTCGTGAGAACAACAATATCAAAATAGAAGATATCATTTAACGATGATATGAAATAAAATAATAATAAAGTCTTGAGATATGAACAATATAATTTAGTTTAATAGGCAGCCTATTAGTTAGGTAATTTGTGGTGTACTCGGGAGAGGCGGTTCGCCATCACCACACACCACAACCACAAATTGGTTTGTTGTGCTTCGTGCTGGGTACATGGTCACTCATTACTGGGCCATTCCAAGCCAAATCATCCAGGGGTCGACACCCAAGGTTGGCAGATTTTAATGAAACTTGGTGAGTATATTCTAGTAATGGACATGAGTACAAATATAAAATTTTATGTTGTTATGTTTATTAGTTTCTGAAATGCAGCACTTTAAAAATTCTTCAAAATGTGCAAAATATCGTTGATCATACATCTGGCAACAATCTATACTTTTACAACTTTTGCTCTAAAACTGTTAATTTTAATGACAGAGAGTTAATTTTTTTTTTTAATTTGTTCGGAATTAAATTGTCAATGGAAATATATTGCTAGATACAAGATTTAGAGCCATAGAAATAGTTTAAAAAATTCTTAAATAGCAAAATTTAGATTTGTTTGAACATTGATATGCATCCATAAATTGCTTAATAACATGAGTCTACCTCCAAGAACACCTAAACCCATTATATCACCAAAAATTAGATTAAAAATGCAAAAAAATGGTGTAATAAAATTAGTGGGCTTTTGAGTTTTCAATAAGTTAAGAGTTGATCAAAGTTATACTATGAAAAACTACATATATCCGCTATTAGACTGCCTCTATTAACTCTAAAAATACCCCACTAATACATAGAAAAGTACCAGTATAATTTTGCTGGCTATTTGTATGATATTAATAACTAAAATAACACAAAAATATTCGTTTTGATAATGTAGGGCCTAAATTAGGGTTTTATAATAATAATAAAAAAAAAAAAAATACGAGTTTGTAATTAAAATCACTTTATGTTAGAAATAATGTCTGCACCATGATTAATTAAGAAAATTCAGATTTGGATAGTGATATTTATTTAACAGAGAGGAAATATTCACTTAACCAGGTGGGGGGGGGGGGCAACATAGTAGACAGAGGCCGCCAAGTATCCTCCCACACATAAGACTGGCTGTTCATTACAGCCTCTGCAATTTTTAGTAGAACCTCTAATTTCTGTTTTATATCTCATCATCTAAGACAATGGACTTTATTAAAACCCAATTTCCACATATAAACAGAATAGAGTTTTTTACAGGGGGATGTAGTGCCCAATACAAACATTTTAAGAGCATTATGAATTTGTGTCATCACAAAACAGACGTCCAGACGGATGCTTGTTGGTCTTGCCATACTACAAGTCATGGAAAAACAGTTTGTGATGGAATTGGTGGAACTGTAAAAAAAAACAGTTACTAAGAAATATCTTCAGAGTATTTATAAATCAACAGAAATCACAAATGTTACCAAATGCACTTGTATTTTAGAGGTCTCCTTTCTAAGATATCCTTCTTTTTTTTTAACCCTCCGTCGACCATGTGGGAGAGTTACACTGTCTATGATGCAAACTAATGAAATAGGAAAAATAAAAATGCATGTAAATAGTTATAAAAATATATATAAATATTTATAAAAAAAAAAAAAAAAAAAAAAAAAAAAAAAAAAAAAAAATTACGGAAGCCAACGTGAGGTCCGCTCAGACCTCAAAGCCGTTTTTCAACAAAACATAATCAATTTGAGGCGTGGACGTATGAAAAATTTGACATTGCCGTTCCCCGGAGCACTACTGATTAGGAAGCTACTCAAGGAGCAGGAAGGTAGAGAGAGATACGGTGGCTATAACGGAGAGGGTAATAGTGTACAGGGGGTCCGCCTAGACCCCACCTGGTCGACGGAGGGTTAAGTGAAGTAGAAATTCAAAACATTTGAATTAAAGTTGAAGAAAGATCTTCAAGTGGGAAAACCATTACAGGGACCTGACTTTTCTATTTTTTCAGTCCACAATCAACTGATGAAACAATAGCAAAATGCACGAGTCTGGATCCTGACATACGTATTTGATGGAATTATATTAAAGGCCTAGAAAGTTTAACAATTTTTCAGCGCTTAAAACCGTGTCTTCATAATTATACTATCTGTGTTCATGAAGAAAACTCGTGGATTGGACTGATCAGTCAACTGAACGAAGAAGAAGGTGACAACAAAATTGTTTTTATGCATCCACATGGGCCTTCTAAAACATTTTAATGGCCTAAACAACAAGATGATTGTCCTGTTCCTTCTGAACATATTTTATGACTGATTGAAATTAGCAATGAGTCTCTTTGAGTCAATTAGAGGTTCTACTAAAAATCCAATTCCATCACAAACTGTTTTTCCATGACTTGTAGTATGGCAAGACCCACAAGCATCCATCTAGAAGTCTGTTTTGTGATGACACAAATTCATAATGCTCTTAAAATGTTTGTATTGGGCACTAAATCCCCCTGTAAAAAACTCTATTCTGTTTATAAGTGGAAATTGGGTTTTAATAAAATCCATTGTCTTAGATGATGTGATATAAAACAGAAATTAGAGGTTCTACTAAAAATTACAGAGGCTGTAATGAACAGCCAGTCTTATGTGTGGGAGGATACTTGGCGGCCTCTGTCTACTATGTTGCCCCCCCCCCACCTGGTTAAGTGAATATTTCCTCTCTGTTAAATAAATATCACTATCCAAATCTGAATTTTCTTAATTAATCATGGTGCAGACATTATTTCTAACATAAAGTGATTTTAATTACAAACTCGTATTTTTTTTTTTATTATTATTATTATAAAGCCCTAAATAGCCAGCAAAATTATAATGGTACTTTTCTATGAATTAGTGGGGTATTTTTTAATAGAGGCAGTCTAATAGCGGATATATGTAGTTTTTCATAGTATAACTTTGATCAACTCTTAACTTATTGAAAACTCAAAAGCCCACTAATTTTATTACACCATTTTTTGCATTTTTAATCTAGTTTTTGGTGATGTAATGGGTTTAGGTGTTCTTGGAGGTAGACTCATGTTATTAAGCAATTTATGGATGCATATCAATGTTCAAACAAATCTCAATTTTGCTATTTAAGAATTTTTTAAACTATTTCTATGGCTCTAAATCTTGTATCTTGCAATATATTTCCATTGACAATTTAATTCCGAACAAATTAAAAAAAAAATTAACTCTCTATCATTAAAATTAACAGTTTTAGAGCAAAAGTTGTAAAAGTATAGATTGTTGCCAGATGTATGATCAACGATATTTTGCACATTTTGAAGAATTTTTGAAGTGCTGCATTTCAGAAACTAATGAACATAACAACATAAAATTTTATATTTGTACTCATGTCCATTACCAGAATATACTCACCAAGTTTCATTAAAATCTGCAAACCTTGGGTGTCAAAATTCCTTTTGGCTGGATGATTTGGCTTGGAATGGCCCTACTGCAGATATGAGCAATATTATATGCTGAAAAAGGTTGACATGTTTTCAGTATAAGAAGTCGTCTTACCACATCTTTGGGGTAGGATAAAACTATAAACATTGCTTGTTTTAAGAATATATATATTTTGATCAAAATAAAATGTTATTCTAAATAAAACATTATATTTTTTTTATTTCTTAAGTTTATTCAGTTATTATTTTGAATTTTATAGGTTTTCTTTTTGTTCCATTTTTCAAATATTATAGAGTATATTTATTACTTGCGTTTTAATATTAGAATTGCAAATTTAGATTTTATGTTCTATACATTTATGGAGTCCCCTACCTAATTAGATTTGCATCCTAAAAGTTTAATTGAGCAGATCGTTCATGTAAATTTTAAGTATATAAATTATTAAATATGAGACCATCCATTTTAAAATTACTTATGTTTATTTAATAATTTTTTTTTTTTGCTTACAGAGGATATAGCATTCTTGTGTTGCAATGACAGACAGTTGAGTGCCTTCAAGTACTTGAGCCTTTGTAGTGGTAGCAGCGCCCGCTCAGCATGCAGTTCTGTACAATAGCATATCGTACTGTCATCTCTTCTAGACCTAAGAAAAAAAACACAATATACCTTGCATAAATCTTTTTTAATTATTTTCAGGTCACATTCTTATTAAAAAATAATTATTCTACCTAATCATATTATCCTCATATTTTTTTCAACTCTTAAAAAACGTTATGGCCATTCCAACAATTATTCATAAAGAAACATTTCATGTGCAGGGGGTATTATTTTTATTTCTACTAAAAATAACACTGATATACTCTATTTAAAAATTTCATATTTATTCTGCGAGATTTACGTATTGGCAAATCGGGAAAAGTCTTTTTTATTGACGAAATTCGTGCGCAAAAAAAAAAAAATCTTAAAATTTACGGTTGAGCAGAGAAGGTTAGGATTCGCATTTCCTATAAACCTAAATCTTAGGCCAAGGATATTTAGATATACTGTCAACATTTCTGAGGTCTTCAATTTGCATAAAGTTGACGAAATTTAGTTAGGCATACTGCAAGACAACCAATCCGAAAGAGATGGGGGTTTCAGACTCCATCTCTTGTGCACCTGAATGTCGGCGTTAATGGTGTTGAAGTCGGTGAATCGTAAAAAAAAAAAAAAAAAAAAAAAAAAAAAAAAAAAAAAAAAAAAAAAACTTTAAATAAATAACTAGGTAATTTAAGGGTAGGTCCCAAATGTTGCAGAGCTCTTCTAGTTAGTAATTAGAAATAATTGATCACAAAGAAAATTCATTAATTGATTGCAATGTTATATAAAATGAAAAGAATATTATGAAAAAAAATAAATAAATAAATAAAAATTGCTTACATTTCTCTCCTGAGGAATTCCCTTAATTCATGAATAGTATCAGCATAGGCTATGCACAGCATGCTGTGCGAGAGCGGCATAGACTTCTGCAGTGCGCTGCACATCTTGTCTACTTCTGTGCAGTTGCTTAACATATAGGTCGACTTATCCAAATCTTTACACACTAAAAAAACACAATAATTTCAAATATAGATCACAACATAAAGAAAATTACTTGAGGCCCATATTTCCTTAGAACCAGTTAAGTATCATCTATTTTTTATTATGTGATTATGAAAGAGAAAAACTTCACATCTTTCAGTTTTGCATCACCTAAAAGGGGACAGGGAACGTGTTAAATTTCCCATCATGATTTACAGAAAAAAATACAAAATATTTTTCGGAAACTATTCTTGGTTCTTTCTTTAGTACTTTGGTTTGAATCATTCGGGAAAAAACAGTACTTGAAATTTCGTTTTGTAGAATTGGTTTTGATTTAGTCTAAGATTTCGAAATTACCAAGATTATAAAGGCATTATATAGACGCATGCTAAGAAACACAGTATCGGTGAACCTTTTAGCATTTTTCAAA
Organism: Gonocerus acuteangulatus; assembly: GCA_946811695.1. Taxonomy (NCBI): domain Eukaryota; kingdom Metazoa; phylum Arthropoda; class Insecta; order Hemiptera; family Coreidae; genus Gonocerus; species Gonocerus acuteangulatus. The sequence continues at coordinate 49,965,065 of OX328129.1, forward strand.
CGATTGTAGCAATTGAGTTTGCACTCATGTCAGAATTTTATAAAAATGTTATTTATCGTACCTACTAGATAGAAATGTGTGCGTGAGTGTGTTTTGGCATTCAACTACTCTTCAGTCGGCGTACACACCCCTCAAGTATGGCAATTTCATTCGGGACCAACCAGTATATATATATATATATATATATATATATATATATATATATATACAATTTGAACCACCGTTATTTTCCTGACCTATGTGGTCTAAAACGTGGGCTTTTCGCATTTGCCCCTCTGGTTTGGATCATAAAGTCAACCTCATTAGCGGATATCCTCTCTTTGGAGGGAGGGAAGAAACGCTCTCCACAAACAGGAAGAACAACAAGCATCAGGGGATAAAAACCCTATATCTCCCCGACTCAGGTCTTGAGATCCTGGGGTTTATTATTATGTATGTAAGGAGCTCGGAGAGGAAAGGATTTAGGGATTGTGAGAGAGAGGTTTTAGGATTAGGTGAATGTTCTTCTCGGAGATTTTGGAGATCATCCTAAAGCATTTCGGCTATTTACGGCTACAACATCCATAACATAAAAATCTTTTCAGGATTACAAGGCCTATTCCAAGTCTGGATAGCTTACTAGAAGCCCTATGCCTTTAGCACTTTCCGAAGGAATGTTCCTATTGAGGTTGCACTCATGAAAGAAATTTCATCAAATCTTAATCGATCCCATCTACTACATATCCATTAAAATCAAACCTATTTAATTTTATATGTCCATACTGACAAATATCGGTCCATTGATAATTACTTTAGAACTGATTTTGTACTGAATTTAGTAAGTCTTCGAATGAATAATTTCCTCGTACTGCGATTTCCTAATCCTTTTCGCCACACATCAAAAATGGAAGACCAGATCAGAAGGTCAACTGAGGTCAGGCAATACCTTAAGTCCAATAGGGAAGTTAAGGTAAGGTTGACCATCTTGGGAGGCTCGCACAATAGGACAGATGACCGATAAGAACAGCGGGTATGAGTCAGTAGCTAATCTAATCTTATCTAATCTATTAAAGAAAATATATGAAAACCCTAAAATTCTCTTGTCGATCTTTAAAATTTTAGTATAAATGTGCTTTAGCGATGATTAAACTGAAAAAAAAACGTTACAAAAAAGTGTCCGCTGTCGTTCGCGCATACACGGTAGTCATGTACGAAAAAAATACTGTATATTATACAGTACATTACATAGGTTTGTCGCTATTTTGCTAAAGCATATTTATGTTCCTGAGTTTGAACAGAACAAGTCTTCCGTGTAGTTGACACCATTTCCTCCACACTCGAGCAAAAGGGCTTGTGTTCCGGTGTCTTTCTTGACGTAGCTCAGGCCTTTGATCGAGTGTGGCTTCCCGGACTTCTTTACAAACTCAAAACATTCCTTCCTTTCCATTTCTATCTTATCCTAAAATCCTCCTCGAACCATTAAAGCAGGTGTCCCCCAAGGCAGTATCCAAGCTCCTCTCCTTTATTCTATATTTACTTCAGATATCCCAACAACCCCAAATATTGTCATGTGAACATTTGCCGATGACACTGCCTTTCTTATTTCCTCTCCCGATCCTAAATTGGCATCTGAAAAACTGCAAACCTACCTCAATGACGTCGAGAAATGGGTAAACAAATGGAGGATTCAAATGAACCCAGAGAAATGTACGCAAGTAACTTTCACCCTGCGACGAGCTGAATGCCCTCCTGTAAAAATCCACAATATCCCAATACCCCAATCTAACGAGGTTCGATATTTAGGTTTCCACCTTGACAAGCGACTTACCTGGAAAACCCACATAAAACACAAGAGACAAGAACTGAACAAACGCTTTGGACTTCTCCGACGACTTATTGGACCTAAATCAAAACTTGAAACAAAAAACAAACTGACAGCATACAAGAGATATATAAGATCGATATGGACATAAGGAATAGAACTATGGGGACCAGCTAAGCCATCAAATATAAACATTATCCAACGTTTCCAATCCAAAGTCCTCCGTAAAATCCTTAACGCTCCTTTCTACGTCTCAAACTTGACTATCCACCAAGACACTGGTATACTCTTTGTCCATGATTTAGCCAAATCCAGATTCCTGAATTTTTTCTCTAAACTCCCAGCCCACCCCAATCCTCTTGGCAGATCCCTCTCTTCCAATGTTATTCCTGATAATCCTCCTCGCCGCCTCCACCGCCATTGGCCACGAGACAACTTATTGCAAGAAATTGTGTAAATATTGTAAATAGTGTACATAGTTCAACCAATTTTACATTAAAATAAGATAAGAACATAATTGTCATTGGGAGTTGCAGTAATGTCTGCCTTCTCCCCTCATCTCATCCAGTGTGTTGACATTGTTTGATCAAATTTACTAATTGTACATATTTGTACAGATTGTAAATATCAATAAAGGAAAAATAGAAATAACGAGTTTGAACAGAAGGCACGAAACGAATTTATTTTTTATCCAAAAGTTATCATCAATTTTAACTCGAAAAGTTATCAAAATGTAAATATCTTAGTTAGGGAAATGACAAACGCATGGAAAAATTATCCGTATTTGATAACCAAACCGAAAATAATTTCTTAAAAAGATTAAAAATATCGCCAAAAAATAGTTGCATTCGTTTCCCTAAGCTGGGAAACCTTTAGAAAGAGTACCTGCAAGCCAATTAACGCAAAAACGAAAACGCTACGATGTTTGTTTCGCTCAAAAAGCAATGTACCTTGTGCTTGTTAACGAACTAGGCCTTTCAAATCAGGGAATTTATTCTTATAACCAATTTGATCAAAATCAAACCTTCTTTGGAACAGAAGCTAACAGACAAATATATATATATATATTAAAACACCATTATTTTCTGATGTGTGGCTTCTGAAATGTCGACGTTTCCCATGCAAAATCTCAAATTTTCTAGTAAACCATTTCGAAGTTTTTCAGTAATAAATATTGAATTAAAACAATATTGTTTCTTTGGTGAATTGGCTATCCAGCAGCCTCGTTAATGTATGAATTTGTTTTCATTTAAATTTTAAAGCCCGCTCAGACACAGATTTATTTACTGGTTAGCAAGGTTTTCTAACATCAGGAATGGGCTATTACCATTTTTTTCGGGAAAAAAGCAACATCCCTAGTGGGAATCGAACCCACGACATCCGGCATTATTACGCCTTAGCACTTACGGCCAACGATCCTTCAAATATATCGATAACTCAACTCCAACTACCTCAAAGTAAAAGTTCCTTACTAAAAGTAAAAGAACTTACTAAATAAAAAAGCGTCAAAACTTAATGTTATTTACCCAATTAGGAAAATTCGTGGATAAGTTAAATTTATCTGCTAAAAATTCCCTTCGGATTTGCTGAAAAGCCTCGAGTTTGGTGAGTACTCTTCCCCTTGATTTAAATTAGAGCTTGTTATGCAAAATAATTAGATTATTCAATTCACGAGGGGGGGGGGATCGATCTTAGCCTAAAATCAGGGAAGTCAGGGGCTCTGAATTTCTACGTCAATTTACTTCATACCAAGACAATTATATTTTCTTCCTCTGATGGCTAGGAAGGTTCACGAAATAAACTTCCTTCTCCGTGCTTAAATTTGTATTAGTTAAATGTTTAAATGAGACATTAGTGTCTTTGAACAGTATATTAAGGCGTTTCATCCTCTTTCTAAATGCAGGAAACCTGTTTATGAGGTCAACCCGATGACTGATAAGAAATATTTACGTTTCATGCCTCAATGTTTTGAAAATCGGCAGTTCTTAATTGTGGAAGAGTAAATCTTTCGAGTGCTCTACCACTGAGCTAACCTCGCCCCCAGTAAATCTTTGTATTGATCTTATGGGAGAACAATGCTTAAAATGACATGGAACACGAACGCAACATTGATATACCTCCGATGAACGACACTAAAAAGTCTTAACTATGAACTGGCACAGCTCAACAGAATGACTGATCAAGCAGAAGTAGTAATAACATCAGAAACACTTGATGGTAATCGACAGTCGATAGATTATTAAACAAATAGAATAAAAAATCATTTATAATTTTATTAGGTCATTAACCTGTAAAAAGGCACCTTGCATGAGTGTAATAAAAAAGTTCGTCAACAATTGTCAAAACTGAATTTATGCATCCAAGAACAGCTCAGAAAAAAATAGAACCTTCTAGTATTGCATTCCATATAACATTTTTTTTAAAAGGCTTGAGTTAATTTTAGCTTTAAACGTCTTATTTTTTTTTCTTGTTTTTTTTTTGACGATTTGTTTGCAATCGGTCGCATGAATATTCTATGACCAACTAACAGGTTACTAAATACGATATTTTTGTCAGAATTTCCGAAGTATTAATTAAACAATAAACATATTTTTTTAAACATAAAAATTATAAATATTTTTCTTTTATAGGAAAAAGAATATTCTCAATAGAACGAGTGAATATTTCTTTGTAGCTGTCCTCTTTGCGCCAAAGAAATTTGGCTGGATATTGTCAATAATTTAGGTCATAAAATTTAACCTTTTTTTTATTATATGAAGATAAATTCAGCCTTCTAAAGAATTTGTAATTTAAGATGAAATTGATACAGCTTCTTCCTTGAGACCATAATTAAAATGTAAATTTCTTTTTTCGAGATGTTTTACGCAAGAAAACTATTTGAGAGGTCAAGGAGTCTAAATAACAAACTCAATGTTTTGAGAAAAATGGAATGAAAGTTGAACATATCGTCGATACAAATGCAAAGTAACGAATGTGAAAAAATGCATCTTTCATTGTCAATCTTTACTAATTTCTGCTGGACTTACGAACGGCATATTGTTGAATCTTAGATCACTCTATTAAAGGGAAAGTATTCCACTATCAAAGGTCAAATCTGCCGAATATTTGACTGTCCAAAAAAACGTTATGAATAAATGCTTCTCCACTCTGAAAAGTGGTGATTTTCACATTCAATACTTTGCATTTGTAGCGACGATATGTGGTAATAGCAAAAACTAGATTTTTACATCTCCGATCATACTAGACCCTACTAGAATCCTTAGGTCCTTGGCTGTTTATTATGAATAATACATAATAGGAACATCAGCCCGTTTATGACTAATATGCAAAATCTGAGAATCCGCACATAGACCCCTTAATTTCTTTCTGGACTAAGTATTACAAAAGTGACAATACTCAAGAGAATACAAGCTAGGTGGAAGCAACCGTCAAGAAAATCACTTGGATCTCTTTACCACCCACAAACTTACGGTGTTCAAAACTCATTCCTGTATCTAACTTATTTTTTCAAAAAATGTTAACATTATAAGCTTTATGTTTTATGGCGTAAATTCCAGAAGAGGAGATATACTCGCATAGAACCCACACATAGGGGTTGTTAGACGAGAAGGGATTTGGAGGAACATCGACCCCTAGGATATTGTCCTTATCTGAGCAAGGGCAGAAAGCAGTGTTCTCCCGATTCGGTGAACTGGATGAGCATGTTTCACACTTCCCTGCATCCATACACGCAGTATAAGAAGGCCAATCAATATTCAGGCTTCGGTGCATACACTCCTGCATTATAAGAAATGCAAACAGCGTTCAAGGTGTGATGAATCTACAGGTGTAGTATACGTTGTGAAAGCGATATCCTTGCTTCGATAAATTCATAAGCGCGGTATAAAAATTGTAATTTTTATTTGTTTCTTATTTCTTAATTAGTCCTCTATCCTAGGATCATTGAAAATTAGAAAGTAGGCAAAAAAAAAAAAACCTTACATGGTAATAAGTAATTATGAACAGCTTAATGAAAATTAAAAAAAAAGTGATGCCAGAATAAATAAAAATAATAATAAAAAATAACTTATAATAACAATGATAACGAATAAGTCAATAACCTTAAAAAAATAATAACTTTTTGGATATCAGAAAAAAAAAACTAATAAAGTTGTAATTTTGGATATAGTTCTACCCAGTTTTTTGTTTTCTTCTTTGTCCCCAAAAATTTGAGCAATGGAAAACTAAATTCTAAATGATTAACTGGATGAAGAGTAATTCTTGCATGAGATTCAAAAATTGTTCATCGATTACAGTGAAATGTTTTTAACGCTCTATGTTCTGTACATTTAGTGTGTCAAATTGTAAAGATAGAAATGTGTATAAAATAGAAATGTAATTTTTACATTTATTAATTCAACAGATTCATAATATAAACTACAAGAAGATAACAAAGGAACTCTTGTCTTCTCTATTTGTATTTTGAAAGATTCTTATTATTGTTTTTCAATTTTCATGGTAAATAAATTGTTTAATTAAGACGAGTATTAGCGAAATAACTTATGATTTTGTGCAGGGAAGTTCAGCAAACAATAAACCCAACTTTACAACTCCTAAACTTATAACCTTAAAATTCGTTTAAAGAGAATGTCTCTTCTCTTGTGATTTTTATCGAAAATCACAAATGTGGATACCCTATTTTAACACTTAGTCTACCATGAGTATTATATTGATGCACAGTGTGAGTTCATTAAAACGCCATGCGTATCAAATTAACACGCAATTTAGGGGTTGGTTTGAGACCCAAATTATAATACATGGCCTCCTGAAACAGCAATGATTGGGAAAAAATATCACCAGTGTATACTATGATACACTCGCCATTTTGCAATTAAATTATATTTCAAATTAAATAATTTCCACAAAAGTTTTAGCAACCAATAGTTTTGGAAAAACTGAATGGCAAGGGAGGAAGTTCTATGATTTTGTGGCTGGCAGTCTCAGGGTTGAAGAGTAACGTCAAAAGACGTAAATTTCTACAATCTAGTAATATAAGGTGGTAACTCAATAAAAACAGAATTAGCACTCACAATTCATTTACTTTAGGAGCCAAAATATTTACTGCTCTACATATCGTCCCTACCATGTCAAACTATCGAATATTCAAAGCAGAGCAAACTAACGAACCAACATATTCTATCCATTGACGAAGTAATATATTGAAAAATGATTTTATTCGATACTTTATTTATTCAAATATTTATTATTAATTCAAATATTTATTCAAATAAATACTTTATTTAAGGCATTAAAGGCTATTCTAAAGGGTTTAGAGTTGGGACAATTAGCGACAAGCCGTATCGTCCACAATCCAAGAGCAAGGTCTCGAATCTGAAAAACGATATTTTCCATATTCTATAGTTCCACATGGTAGGGACGATATGAAGCCTAATTGTAAAACGGTGAGTCTTTCTCTGCAATGAAAAGCTCTCCAAGTATAAGCCAAGTAAGCCATATTATTTATGCTCTAGCTCCAGAAGAAGCTTCTGAAAGGATGTAAACATGTTAACTCGATTTTCATTCACTTTCCTTATTACTGATAAATAATATGAGAAGTTTGGATCATTATGAGATATTGATAATGTTTGATATTTGCTCTTATTAAACCCTACTAATACAGACTTTATTTTCACAGTTATTTGTATACTTACTCCGTTTGATTAAGATGAGCAAGTGTCTCCTATTAAACATGGGAAGAGGATCATCAGCAGCCATTCCTCGCCTCAAGATCTTCTGGAGGCGCCAAATCTCCCGCTTGAATTTGAATTCCTGTTCAATTATTTGTTTGACCGCACTGTCTTCTGGAACCACTCTCTCTCCTTAAAAATAAATAGATATATTTAATAAAATCAATAAAAACAATAGATAATGAACATAATACAAAAAAATGATTTTTGGGAGAATTCCGTCACTCTTGAAGAGTCTTTAGACTCCTTTGTATAAAATGTTTGGACTTTATGAAAAATATTCTAAAAAAAAAAAAACTATTAATAGGTTTTGAAGATTCTGTCTCATTGCTACTTATTATTGCCCTACTGTTATAAGTCTAACCCGACTGAAGGCAGCTTCTTATGTGCTGAAGATGACCCAGGATACTTGAAAGGCATAAACTCGATGAAAGTAAGTATTGTGGATATCGGTGAGCCTTGATGCAATTTACCACCTAAATATGAAAGAATAATAGTTTTAAAGTAAACGGTTTTTGGATGTAGGCCTTTTTAAATGGGTAATCTTACTTTTTTTTGCTCTCCGCATTCACTCCTCAAGGAATCTATAATTCTTTGAATTTCGGACACGAATTAAACAATGAGAAAATAAAACAGCGTTGGCTTATCATGCTATAAAATATTATCATCATTTCGACTTTGAAAACATTAGAATATGAGAAAAAGAAATAGAATGAAAAGAAAAATTAAGGAAAACATCCACATCATTAAAAATAGAAATAAAATGGTAAATGAAAAAAATGAACTGAAATACAGTAATAATATTTTCATTAATTTATCTAAAAGAAAAGGTGTGATTATATTTCGTCTGAAAATAAAAATGAATTTTAATCATTTGACATATCGATTATCGGCCAGCTGACTACTTTCCACCATATTGGATTCGTTCCGTCAATAACCAGTCTCGACGTGACGTTACTAGTGGAAGGCAGTCCTGATCAAGTTGAGACTGAATCTGTTGTATTTATAACATATTACCAACATATTAAATAAAATAAAAATTGTGAAAATGTATATTGAAGTATTATTGGCATTCCGCCTTTTCGATAATTCGCTATATTTGGTCCATGTTATTCAGAAAAATAACCAGTGATGAAAGACTTTAAAGAGAATTATTTTAAAAATGTTATTCTTTGTAGAGCCGTAGTGAAAATAGTTCGAAAATATTGTTTACTTTGAATATAAAAAAACTCGAATATAGCTTTAAGAGTGTTTCCGTTCATATCTCTAAAGCAATAGCGGAAGTTATTATATATACAATAATAATAACTGCTTTTCACCCCAAAGTGGTGCATCGTTAAACAAAATAAATAAAATATATTTACAATTGTGAACCACCATTATTTTCGAGATCTGTAGTTTCTGAAACATGATATTTTCTAGTCGGCAGTTCCGGAGTGCATCATGAAGTTAACGACACAAGCGGATTTCCTCCCTATGGAGGGAGAAAGGAACCGCGCTAAAAATGCAGGGGATGGCCATTTGAAAAACGTAAGCTAAACGGTTTTTGCTAACTCCTCTTCGGGGTAGTGTGAAGGAGACAGATAACAGGGAGCACGTGGTCAGCAGGTCATCTGGTGTCATGACAGCTAACAGGGAGAGATAGATTACCTCAGAGAGGGCAGAACCACTGGAGGGGTCAGCTCTTTGTCTCTGGTCTCTAGGGAAGGATGAGGCTGGAAGCTGTGTGGTCTAAGCTACCATTTTTTGATGAGTGAGGAATCGCATTTAAACATGGAGAGTATTTTAGCATAAATATGCTTTAGCGATGACTAAACCGGAAAAAAAAGTTTAAAAAAAAAGCGTTATAAAAGAGTGTCAATAAAAAGTGTCCGCTGGCATTCGCGCATGCCTGGTGGCTATGTACGAAAAAGAAGACTGTATGTTAAACAGTAGGTTACATAGGTTTGTCGGGTGGACGTAAAGCATATTTATGTTCCTGTATCTGAGCAGAAGGGACCCTCTGATGATTGTGCGTTCTGTCCGAAAAATTCCAGTAAATCTGTGTTGTTTTTTTTTAATTTATGGTAAGAATTAGACGTGTTAAGTTATTAAAACAAATGTCATTATTAAAAAAATCCTTGTTCTTTAAAAAATGTACAAATGATTATTAATGGTTAACAATTATTTTATATCACTTAATTGTTGATTTTACCCACTTTTTCCCCAAGCGGGATTGCTTCTTAAAATGGACTATTACCCCCTCATATACAGCGAGTCCTAGCCCTGTGAGGTATTGAAGACCCAGCATCAAAACCAATGGCTAATCTAAGCCTTATCTCCTCGGCCTTATTAATATTGAAAGGATTATTTCAGTGAACCTAGTCAGTCCCTTCCTACTCAGCATTAGCCAGATTACTTACAAAAATGAAAACATAAATCACAATCGGCAAGCAAACCAAAATATATTAAAAGTACCTACCCGTTTTCGCCCCATAAAGAATATTTAGGAAATGTATCATTTTCTCCTTTTGCAGCCAATAAAATGTGTAATTTTTTATGCAAAAGGAAAAAAGCGTTCCAATAATCTGCGTGAAAAAAGCTAGATTCATAAAGCTTATTTCTTACATAAAATGCTTTCATCCATTTTAAATACCGCTAGAACAAGGAAACGAAAAAACTGGCATACAATTTTATAAGGTTGGCCAGTCAGTTTGAATCAGTACTGTTTTTGTGCAGGAATTGCTTTACCCCGACTCTTCCACCACCTTTTATCCCTGCAAGTTTTATTAGTTTTTAAGTTTATGTATAAAATTCACAATTATTTTGTAATTTCAAAATTATTTCTATGGGACTTGTGTCCCGGAATAAGAATAAAACTTTTCATTTCATTTTTACCCCATAAGATTCGAAGAAACGACGAGTATGCACTACCGGCAGCTGTGGGCAGCGGAGCTTTTCGTGAGGAGGCAGGCAAGGGGGCGTACCTATCTAATTATAAATTTAACATAATAGAATAATTTGGAGGCGTTGGATTTTTTTTCTTGCAAAGGAGGCGGTAGTTTATAAAAGGTCGTGAATCTTTTTAGAGGATGGGGTTTAATTCGAGCTCAAAATATTAATTCTACTGTAGAAAATGTAATTTTATTTATCCATCCAACAAACTTGCCGTTGAGGACGCGAAAGAAATGAATGTATTTTACTATGAAAATAGCCAAACTTTAACCATTAAAAGCAGGGGTCTACCTAAAACCTAGAACCTCACACCAAATGATTCGCTCAAGAAGGTTCATAGGTAGGTGAAGGAGTGATTTGATCTTACCCTGGTGTGATATGATGGATAAAAATCATTTAGACAATGAATGGGTGGATAAATGGATTAGTAAATAATTATTTAAATTTATACTTTTACAAATAAATAACACAGATTTGAAAAACACTGTTTTGAGAAAACAACTTTAAAGTTCAATGTTTCTTTTTTTTTGTTTTTGATACTTTCTTGTAATAAAGATAAAAAAATGGGATTTAATTTTGAAATGTATTGAAGAAGGACCAAAAAAACTTAACAATTAAAAGCTTACTTAAAACTTAACAATTAGCTGTTAAAAACTTAACAAATAGCTCGCTCAAAAAAGTATCTTGAAATCACCATCGCGTTCACTCGGCATCCAGACTTTTGCACATTTAAACATTTTTTCTTCACATAAACAATCTATGATATCATTTTTGATTAGTTCAAGAAGAATTTTATCCCATAAAAAGGGGGAAAAGAAGTTACAAGGAAGTATTACAGGTTAGTGATACATACAACTACTCACCTTTAATTATGTCTGGTTCTGACGTCAATGTCTTGGAGCAATTCACCTGAAATAAGAATAATAACGTTTATAATATGAACATTTCCTACAAAAATGTCTGATAGTATTGACTTCTATCCAATTTTCATCATGGTTAAACTATGCAAATCGCCAAAGAAGCGTTGCATAAAATTAATAATAATAATAATAATTTTTTTTTAGTTTATTACCATTTGGCAATAATACCACATCAAAGGGTGGCAACCTGTAGATAGTCCGGCGCTATGGCCAAGTTGTAGATACGCCGTAAAAAAAACAACAAAAAAAACACATCTTCTTTAATGAATTGTGAATTAGTAATTATCTTTCTATAAGTTCATTCGCATTTGTATCCAGTGTTTCTGCATGTTCTGTTTCATTAAAAAAATGTGAATATCTGTTTTTTGGATAAATTAAAGGCAAATTAACTTCACGAAATCTTTTAATTTTTAAATATTCTTATATAAATGAATATGTATTAGTTATTCAATAAGCTCACATAGTAAGTGAGAATAATATTTTTTTTTTTTTTTTTTTTTTTTTTTTATATATTAGGTATTGTAATGCCTATACACTTAACCTCTTGTACTCGTGACAACCATACTAAACAAGCTTACATAGATCTACTTTACGTCTGCTCGCTAACAGAAAAATACAGGACAACATCAACAACTACAACTTATACTTTAAGCTTTTCGTAGGCTTACCGGGCACGCGTTTCTAATGGTAAATCTAAATTATAATTACTCTATAAACATGACAACAAAATCATTATCAAAAGTTCGTGAAATATTGACAATATCATCAGGAAATTGCAGATTGATGTGGCAACGAGTTTGTGAAACGAATCGCCAGTATTTACACTTAAGTGGGTCAAGTGCCAAAGAGATGCCCTCAGTGTTTATCAATGAACGTTTGTATAACCCCAGCTTCTACAAGCACATCCCTCAGGGATCGACTAGAAATAATATGAAATTTTCCCAGTACTATTATAACTCCCCTATTACATTATTTTTTGTTACTAACAATTTAAAAATTGTTCAACAATGTCGGCCAAGGATAAAAATTAATTAATATAAAATTTACTAATTAAGAACAATAAAGTACGAAACATCAGAAACTAATCTGCCCTAAATTAGAAATACTCCGTCACGCAGGATCACCGTAACTAAGCACAGTCCTCAGAAGTGACAGTGTACCCAGCATTGTTCATTAATTTGTTTAAATAGAAAATAAACATGAATAGTTTTGATCTTTAATATTCGTCGTTGTTTCAATTCCCACAAGCGATGGCGGCTTTTCTTTCGGCAGGTATGGACAAATATGTAATTTAGGTCCGGGGTAAATACCCCCCCCCCCTCTTCTAATGGAAGGATTTAGTTTGTTTTGTTAACACATTTTTCACTTTAGATACAGGGAATGTCGTTGAAATGTAACAAAAACTGTTACCAAAATGAGAAAATTACCCCCCCCCCCAACCTATTGACCTATTTTGCTTTTTAACGAACTGGTTCAACTGTTTCCCATGGGAATATATATATATATATATATATATATATATATATATATATATATATATATATATATATATGTGTGTGTGTGTGTATTTGTTCAGGAGAGCCTATTTGCCATAACTGAATAACTTTTAACTATTAAAATTTGTTTCTCCATTACTTATAGAAACAGTTTAAAGACAATTGCTTACATTGTTATTGATATTAATAGGTAATTGAAAGTATTGTTCATTGTCAAACAAGACCAAGTCCTCCACATGGTGACTTTTACCTCTAATGAAAACGGACATGGTTTTATTTATCACTGTCTTATCGTCGTTATTTTTGGGGACATGACATAGTGTGAACCTATACACATTATATGGATCGAAAAATCCACATTAAGAATATTTTGTTAAGCCAATTTAATATAAAAATGGACATGGCGTCCTTTACTTCCAGTGTACAGAAATATGCATAGAAATGTAATGGGGTAATTTTGGTCGTCAAGTAGGTAGATGAATATTTTTAGATTTTTTCACAAATTCTTTCATGAGTGCAACCTCAATAGCTACATTCCTTTGGAATGTGTTAAAAACGACCGTTGTAGATGAAAGCAGGGATTAAATGCAGCCTATAGAATTAACCTTCAAAAATAAAGTAATTTTGAAAATATCCTCCATGCCGGGAATGTTACATTGCTAAGAATAACATCATCACAGGTAAAATGTTTAACTGTAGAGTATTAAAGCATACAAGGATTTAGGTACTAACTGAAGGTCATTATACAGGTAAGACTCCCAGCTCTTTTCACAGGGTATCTGGGTATAACCAATAACTGACAGGTATAAGAAAATATGACAACTTACAAAGGACTTACCCCTTCGTTTATTTATTCACAATGTCCAGTCATTGAACTTGAAATATGGACATATATGCCAGAAACATATGACTATATATATTTTTATTTATAACTTATTAATTTAAATTTTAACGTCCATTATTATTAACTATGAATTTTTGGACGGGTTATCTATAGGTTACGACCCATTTCTAGCCAGGATAGGGCTGATGCCTTTTCTTTTTTCTAGAGAAAATCCACCGCCCCATAGTGAGAAAGGTGGTGAGTGTAAAGGTGAGTGTTGAGTGCACAACTTCGGAAAGAGTAACACAGCCCTTAACACCAAGAATCGAAAACGATTGGCTCAACTTCATAATTAAAAGCCTAGAGGGAACTGACTAGAAGCTTCTAACAGGCACGATACCACCAGAATAGGTATAGATGGTTTGACATGATCGCCAATGATAGAATAAAAATACATTTTCAAAAAAAAAAATTACAAAACAACAATTCTTTATTTATTCCCGGAAATTGAGGAGGAATTTCCCTCATAAAAAAAGTATTAAGGGATAGATATTAAGGGATGTATAATAATTATTTATTAAATTTTAACGTCCATTCATTATTAACTACGAATTTTAGGACGGGTTACCTATAGGTTACTCCCTAATATATAATATGTTATAATAGTATAATAATTATGTTATGAGTTATATTTTGAGTTATTATAAGATATGTAATTTAAATATTGTTTATGACAAAGCTCATTTGTCCTTAGTGATTATTTAAAACGTCATCCTAAGACGTCATGCTGCTAGTTTGGCAACAATGGAACCTTATAAGCTGGCCCGTGTAAACACGCTTTTGTCCACTCTTCTTGATGACAAGTCAGTGTCGCCGATAAACAGTGCTTAGTATCGATAATAAAAAATTCCTTTGAAGCCAAGGTGGTCAAATAAGATTGTGTAGTGCTGTGTTTTTATGGTTGTTATAATAAGAAATCAAATTAAAAAATGTATTCTTATTCCGGGACACATTTCCTCTTTTATTGAATTTACATAATCAGGTTAAAACAATGTTAAATATAAAATTAAATTGCTACTGCTTGAATATGAGCATGACGAGGATTTGGGTGAAACATGCAGGCAACAAGTGGTGGGAGAGTCGGGATTTTAATATTGCCATGCACGTTCAGTTCAAATCTCAAGGCCTGGACTGCACAGTTCGGGCTGTACGGGTCTAGCACACACATGATAAGTTAATAACCCTCAAGGTAGTGACTGCAAAGTCCAGTTATAGTAGACCCACTGTATGTCCCATGTGCGCAGTCCAAATCTTGAGCTATTTCTTGCCCTATGTGGGCACCCTAAAGGTTTCTAGCGGACAGACAGACGTAAGGATTTCCATAGTGAAACAAAAGACTTTTCGAATAATAGTTGTACGGTAGGAAAGAATAAAAATATCACTTTCACCTATGTACGGGGAATAGCATTATGACAGGACCCTCTGGTGTACAAGCTCTGGAGCTAGGTACAAACAGTTTTGATGGTTGATAAAGAGATATTTACGATGTCTTTCATAGCCATAACGGAAAAAACACCGATTTTTGAGTTGTGTCACTTTAGAAATACTAGTGCGATATGTTTGATTAGGTTGTGTTGGTACCCAGCAAAAGGAACAGTCACTTCTCATTGGCGGGACTGTGATAAGATGAAATAGACCAATGTTTGACATGTGGATCTACGAACTTACGGTCAAAAAGTTACTGACTGCCAGAGACGAAAGAATCAAAATTTCCCGAACGATATGTAAGAGCTTACAGAGGGCAGCTTAGAGCGAGAGTGTACTTGAAGAGCATAGTTAAAATTTTGCTATGCCAACTTACTTTTAATAGTTTCTATTCTATTTTTTTTTTTTTTTTTGCCAGCTGGTCCAATTCACATACATTTGGTCACAGATGTTTGATTTCATTGGTATGCTCTTTGTTTTCTCTATACTCTAGCCTGTAAGTAATGATAGCCAGAATATAAACCCTATACGGATCCATCTCAAGAACGGAACGTATTCGTTGACAGTTTACACATAAAAATATTTATCAATAGATTCCCAAGTTTGGCCAATCCCTTTGTGTAATCGCCAAAGAAGAAGAATATTCAATAAATAAATGAAAAAAGTGGATTGCTCATAAATGAAATCATTGCGAATGAATAATATACTCTGATTGAATTAGCATTAAAAAGTAGTACACGGATTAATAAGTGAAGATTATAAATGAAGACTAGCTGTTGCACTATGGCTGAGACCTGCAGGTTTCTATTACCTGCTGATATGGAGTTTTACAAGCATTGCTGCATCAGACACTCTCCAAGATAACTAACAACTACAGAAGAAGAAGAAAACTTTATTATGAAATAACAAAGTGGGCTGCCCAACTAAATCGGGTTGCTGGCAACACAGCGTGCTAATCCACCAATATAGGTATTAGTTTCTAAATTCGGAGGATGTTACATTTGTAGTCTCTTCTATTTCAGTGGTGAAAATATCCTTCAGGAATATCCTCATTATGGAAACACCATTTTTTTTTTCTTTCACTTCTTCTTTCTTTTCTCAAAGAAAACACAAGTCAGTAGATTCTCTTTAACTTAAAATAAATCAACGAAAGGAACGGGGCCTATTAATGACTATATGTATGTTGGTTAATAATGCCAAGCGAGTCAATGAGTATTGACTCGGCTAAAGCAGGGTAGGCTAAACTAACAAAACTAACTGTCATTTAGAACAATAGAAATATTAAAACAGTATAAAGCTAGTCTCTGAAGCTAGAACTAAAAATATCTAAAGATATTTAAAATATGAACGATTGTTACTATTGATAAATAAAATTATAGAACGAAGAACTTTTAATTTAAAATTAAGTATTTCAAATTTCGATTGAGAGAAGGAAGTCGTCATTATTTCACATTTAATAAATTTTTCACCAAAGCTCATGCTTGTAATTTTTTTAAAAATATTAAATGATTGGAAATTGTTTCTTTAAACTTTTAACATTTCCACATAAATATAAGTGAATCTAATAAGTAAATTAATTCAAAAGTAAACTAGCAGGTTTTTAATTAGTAAAGTATTTTAAAAAAGGTTTAGATACGTTAAGTGCACTCAATAATTATTAAAACGGATTAAACGCTTGATGAAAATATAATTATTTGCTATTATCTGTAATTATATGCTTGATATTTTAGCGTATTTACTTCCCATCTATAGGGAGGAAAACGTTTATGACTTCGTGCGGATAACGCAATCGGGAAGTACTAAAAATAAATATAGCTTTTCTTATGTATATATATAAAATAATATATTATTCACGCATTGGACAAGTTGAACGCTGTTTTGACAAGTTTGATCTTTGTGTGCTCAAACATATATAGATATATATATACATTGGCTAAAGCGAAAAATCAAGTTCATTGACCACCTGAGTCCTCCCATCTGTATTACTACTCTTAGAATTCAATCGTAATATATTAAACCCGGGCATGCTCAAAATTTGGAATCATCGCGATATAAGAATTTCGAATAACTCTCGAAATGAATAAATATATATAGTTCTGTTCGCTCTCTACGCAGATGATCTGTTTTTTACGCAAAATCCGTCCAACAGATCTTCTGCGAAATTGGCGCCAAAAAAAATCGTAACAATTCAAGTACTGCATTGCCTGTGTTAAAGGTGTAGAATCACATGGAAACTACTTGAAGGCAATATCATCAACAATTTTGATGAAAACGTGAAAAACTAAAATTTAAGTTTCATTGGCTCAAAATTGGCGGAAGGACATTGTCCTCATCCATTCAAAATAAGATAATTTTTATTGGTTCCGCTTGGAAATGAGGATGAATTAAAAAAATATTGTTATATTAGACGACGTGAACAGGTTTTGAACTTTTCGTACATTTTGTTTAGTACCTAGAAAACGGTTAAGAACTCATGATTTGAAGAAATTAGAGGCCTCTCGGTTTGAAAATTTAGTTTCATTCCACTAGAGACAAACCATTATTTATTTACATTTTATGGCCCATTATTATTAACTAAGAATTTTAGGGCGGATTATCTATAGGTTACCACTCTTTTCTAAAGAAAAGCGACCACCCCAAAGTAGGAATCGAACCCACCATTAGAGGGCAAACTATTACAGGTTAGAGAAACATTAATCTTTAGCTAAGATGACAAAGTGCCTGAAACTATAACTTTTTTAGATTTCAGGAGGTCCTTTGGGAAACGTTTTAAGAGGACGCAGTTCTATTGCGTTGGTTTTTTTTTTTTATAAAATGTCTTATTTTTAAACCTATTAGAAATATTACGCTGTTAGCTACATGATAGTTAAAACCATTGTGTCAAATTCATTTATTTGTCGATATTGTTTAGTGAATAGTATGAAGTTTATATTAACCATCAAAGGACTCCAAGAAAATCAATAAATCAAACTTACCCCCTGAGAATTTGCCGTGAAGATACAATCCTGAGGAAGAGCCACCATCATATCGTCCACAAGAGTACAGGAGCTAGATGACAAACTGAAGGTCAGCGAGAGACTAGAAGCGATAAGGGTACCAGAGCCAGTGGTGGGGATGGAACCACAGCTGGGATGTACAGCTGTGTACCCCTAGGGGTGAGGTATGAGGGGGCTACATTTACACACCCCTCCAGGAGTACACAAAGAAACTGATTCAGTCTTCACTAGGAGAGAAGGACACCCATTCATTGGTTAGTGTTTCCAATGCGCCGAGCTTATTCATAGGAGCACGTCGGTGTTGGTCCTTTTTGATGTTCATTAATAATGCTTGGTCAAGGGGTTATATTTTTTTTAATAATTGTAGGAAGTCGTTTTAATACTTCCGCCATTAAAAGAAAAGCTTTTGTTTTATTTTGTTCTTTGGATGTGGTACTTATTTATGGATTGTATATATTAAATGGCCCGCAAATGAAATATCTTTTAAACCGTTAGAGATATCGCAAAATCGCAACGTTAATTAATATTTGGGACAATTGTTCCATCGAAGCTATGAAAGTTTGTTTTGTATTAACCTACGATTTATGAAGCAAATCTATCAGGAAGGCAGCGAGGTGGGGGAGGTTTCCTTAGTTTTGCATATCCTGCGTGAAAGAACCGACTTCAATCTTGAACAATAAAGATTTTATATCCTAGTATTAATTTATTTATCAATAGGTTTCTGAAAAGGAGAAAACTGGAGCATGGTGCTGACCACACTACCTCCCTAGTGTGCCATTTGGTCAAGAATCAGATACCTCTCCAGTATTTGCCCCTTTAGGCCTTAAGGGATAATACTATCAAAAATGCGGCCAATTTCTTGAATTTTTAAATCACAAATACATCAATATTTTTCAATTCTTTATATCAAACGTTTTGTATGGGATGTTAAAGTATCCAAAAAAAATAAGACTCAATTCTTCCCAGACGATAGTCTACAGGCAACAATTTTTAATCTACAACAAACAACTAAAATTATTTCAAAAGAAGAAGGTTAAATCTAGTAAAGTACGTAGGAGTTTTAAAAAATATTATTTTTTTGGGAAATGCTGAACAATTATTCATTTTCTATAAAAAAAAAACGGTCATAAAATCGTTATAATTCAGTGAATCAAAAAATCCTACGTACTTTACTAGCAAATATCATTAGGAAGCTGCAGTTAAAATTTGAAGTTGATTGAAAATTGAAGACGCCAGAGTATCGCCCTACTTGAAAAACATAGTTTTGAACTTAAAAGTTTAATGTTCTGAAATGTTCATATTTTTCCTATTTAATTTTTTTTTTCATACTTCCTTGTAATAAAGACTAAAAAAACTGCGTTTTAATTTTGAAATGTATTGAAGAAGGACCAAGAAAAACTTAATAATTAAAAAGGGACCAATCGAAGCTCGCTCAAAAATTATCTTCTAATGAGCATCGCGTTCACTCGGCATCGAGACTTCACTCGGAAAATCGTATTTTTTGCCCATTTAAAAATTATTTATTCACATAAACACTCATTTTTATCATTTTTGATATCATTTTTGATTAGTTAAGGAAGAATTTTAGCCCATAAAAAAATGGTAAAAAAAAGTTACACTGCAGTATCACGCCTTAAAGACATTTCAGTGGACTTAGCTGCAACTAAAAAATTTTTTTACGATTTATTGGTTGTTTGTTTAAGTATGTTTATCACTAAAACCGAGAAATGTAGTCTTTTTTTTTCTTGTGTTTAACGGCGTATCAACACATGGGCTATTAACGCCGTATTAGTGATTATAATATAGTTAGTTTATTTATTTTATTTTATTTTTTAAGGCGCATCGACATAATTCTTGGCCAATAATATAGTTAGTAAATTCCATTTCACTAATTGTTAGTTTAATTAGGCACAAAACATCCTGTTTTAATGTGAAAACGGTATCACGTAATTAAAACAAAAATTTAACATTGCAGGAAGAGAGACCCTAACCATCCCTAACATAATTCTGTTCCTACGTGAGTGATTTTTTTTGTTGATAATTCAACAGTACAAGTTTTTTTTTATTGTACTAACAAATTACAAATATCATAGAGAGATGCATCTAAAAATACTTGAAAGCCATAAAGATTCATCTAAGAAATATAAATTTGTTCCTAAATGAAGTGCCTAAAGAATGTTTATCCTGAACCTAAGGAGAGGCCCTACTCCCTTATCAGACGGATTGTAGCTCAATCTTATACAAATAGTTTGGTTTATCAACGAGATAAGTGCTCTGTCTAACAATAACAATGTGGGATTGGGTGTGTTTATGGTCGAAGCCTAGTTGTCGAAGGATTATGCTACTGTCTCGGATGGTATAGTGGCCAAGTCTAATCCTTGTAGTATCAAATGTTAATCCGATAATCTCCTTTATCGACCATTCGATAGCATTGGGATCGGTTAATTTGAATTATGTGTTTATTGCAGGATTTGGATTCTAAAATTGATTCCTTCCTGAGGATTTATGGGTTTACTCGGTTTATCTTTCCATTTTGGTGGAGGGCCTTTTAAATTTGGAGACATTCTTTTCCTAATGACGGAAAATTAAACAATTGTCCAACTAGGACGAACTGCTCCCTTCATATCCCTTGAGCACCTACTAAAGGAATAGAAGCATTTATAAATAGGTTTTGATCCTTCGTGAAAAATATAAAACGAAATCTCAAAAAGAAGAAAGATTTTAGGTGCCACAACTAAAACTGACAGTTTCTCGTTTTCCAACCAAATTTTGCTAAAATACTTATTTTACTGTTAAGTGCAATTAAAAAAAATAAATAATAAATTAAAAAGTGTGGTAAAGACAGCTAAAATCCCGTTCAAAGTACCTATTAATTTTGTCGATTGACATTGCCCCATCGACTTTTTTTTGTAGAGAATTTAGTAATCTTTCAATTAGTCAAATTCACCCCTATCCTGGCTAGAAAAGGGTGGTAACCTATAGATAACCCGTCTTAAAATTCGTAGTTAATAATAAATGGACGTTAAAATTTAATTAAACAAGTAGTCACATTCTGCTGGCCAAATTTGATCAACATACAAATTTGAACGACGATTTGTGGGTTCTTTAACGTGATAATTTCACCTCTACAATAAAAACAGAAAATATTATTACTATTTATGTAGGTTATTTGAAACACATTATAGTGCATTTAGCCTACTGAGGAAGACCGTCTTCTAAGGAATATGACATTGGTTATTCAGCTCCTGTATGACGAAATTTCTTGGTAAGTCAAGAAACTGTCCCTAATGTGAATGGAAACCATCGAGGCTAGCATTGTTTCTTAAATTTTAACGTCCAATTATTATTAACTACGGATTTTAGGACGGTTTGTCTGGAGGTTACCACCCATTTCTAGCCAGGATAGTGCTGATGCCTTTCCTTTTTGTGGTTCGAAAAACCACCATCCCTAGTTGGAATCGAACACACGACCCTTTGGCTCGGAGTATTAAGTGCTCACGCCTTAACGCTCAAGGCCACCGGGCCTCCAGGCTAGCATTAAATTATGCTATCTCAAAATCGTCTCACAGACAATGGCGCAGGACACAAATAATTATTAATTTTGAATGTTATTTTATATTTCTTGAATAAATTATCATAACAACATGACATACGAGATCATAGCATTTCGCCTCCATCGTAATACTCCCATATTGATTCTTCGCTATTATAATCGGACGCATCCGTATCAAGAAGATAGGAGCTAGCATCCTCTTCCAAGTCGTAACCTTCCAATTCTGAGAGAGAATCGAATGACGTAGCGTACTCAAAGTCAAGAGGATAAGTATGTTCTGTGGTTACGTCGCTGGAGTTCCAGAGAACCGTAAGTTCTTCATCAGGATCATAATGATCGTGATGTGATGGAGAAGTGAACTTCTTGATGTCCTCTTCCGGCAGAGGACTACGGATGTCGGAAGTCTTCTTCAAAGCGGCTTCGGAACCAGCTATAACGTTTCTCATTTTTAAATTAAATCAAAGAAAGTATCTAGTATTTGTCGATTTTAGATAAGATTAGGTTATTACTTGTATTTTTTTTTATTATTATTTCAACATATGATTGATTATAATACAAACTAGATCAACATTCAACTTGGAGGCCTGATGCACGAGTTCCGGACTCGATTCCAACTATGGATGGTAGCTTTTCTTTCGGGTTAATGAAAGAACCGAACCCTATACTGGCTACAAGAGAAATTAAAATTATAATTATTGAATAATATTCCACTTAATTATCTTTTTTCGCAGAGACCTTCTTCCACTTCTCGTTTCACAGGCTTGTTCCTGATAACACCAAAATATGAGATGATTAAGATTTTTAAGAGTGTTAAAACCCGGGGTTTTAATTCACAAATTTAAGAACCGAAAAAGTATTTTTATTTAAATTTTAACGTCCATTACTATTAACTAAGAATTTATCTATTGTTACCAACCTTTTCTAGCAAGGATAAGGCTGATGCCTTTTTTCCTCTCTAAATAAAAGCCACGACCCCATATCGAACCCACCGGGCCTCCGAACCGAAAATGACATCCAAGAAAATTTTAACCCGGTATTAAAATGGACAATAATTACCGTAAATTGGGTAACGTTACAACAGTGTGTTGAAATTAGTACAAACCTTGAAATGGATTCATTTAGTATTTTTTGGAAAATGAAAACACCTACTGCAATCGCGCAGAAAAACAAGATTTTAGGCGCCACAATTGTCTGAAAACTGGAAGTAGTCAACTGTATTCGGAAATTACTTGCTACAAATCCTAACTTCCTTTCATTGAGAGGGTAATCGCTATTACAAACAAGCTTCTCATTTAAATAACGTCTTTTACAACAACAAAAATCTGTTTTACTGCTAATTGCAACTAAACAAACAACATCCAATTTAAAACTAAGGTAGAAACAAAAAAAAAGTTCGAAGGAACTAAATTGACACTTTCGAAAATCATCGTTTTTGTAGGGAGCTTAGTTAGAACCAACCACCAAACACCATGGTAGTGAATGACCACCACTCACTTAGATTAGAACCAACCACCAAACACCATGGTAGTGAATGACCACCACTCACTTAGATTAGAACCAACCACCAAACACCATGGTAGTGAATGACCACCACTCACTTAGATTAGAACCAACCACCAAACACCATGGCAGTGAATGACCACCACTCACTTAGATTAGAACCAACCACCAAACACCATGGCAGTGAATGACCACCACTCACTTAGATTAGAACCAACCACCAAACACCATGGTAGTGAATGACCACCACTCACTTAGATTAGAACCAACCACCAAACACCATGGTAGTGAATGACCACCACTCACTTAGATTAGAACCAACCACCAAACACCATGGCAGTGAATGACCACCACTCACTTAGATTAGAACCAACCACCAAACACCATGGCAGTGAATGACCACCACTCACTTAGATTAGAACCAACCACCAAACACCATGGTAGTGAATGACCACCACTCACTTAGATTAGAACCAACCACCAAACACCATGGTAGTGAATGACCACCACTCACTTAGATTAGAACCAACCACCAAACACCATGGCAGTGAATGACCACCACTCACTTAGATTAGAACCAACCACCAAACACCATGGCAGTGAATGACCACCACTCACTTAGATTAGAACCAACCACCAAACACCATGGTAGTGAATGACCACCACTCACTTAGATTAGAACCAACCACCAAACACCATGGTAGTGAATGACCACCACTCACTTAGATTTCGTGTTATTTAAAAAATTATATGGAAATCCTAAAACTGTTCGTGTCTGTTAATAAAATGATTTGTTGTAATACTCCCTTGACTCCAAGCATAACCAAAATTTAGATATGTTAGATTAGATAAATGTCTTGAAAATGTTTAAACTCGATTCATCATTTGTTAATCCATTTCTAGTAACCAAGAAGAAAATTCTAGTTATTCAAAAACGTTTATACATATGAACTTTAAAATGGTTCCATTTTAACTAGGCCAGTTACCAATAAAAGTAGTCCTCCACATGTTTCATGTCACCAGATCACCTCTTCAAGAGAAACTGAACTATATACATCTCTTTTCAGTCTGAATTTAGGAAGACCTTCCATTGGCAAGGCCTTGTCCTGACTAATAAAGTAAATATTGACATTGTCCATCAGCTTTTTAGCTGTTCATGGTTAAAAATCGAGAGCCTTATGGTTTCCAGAGAAAGCTTTTGACTTGAAATTCAAATATATCAACGATATCTAGAATATTGAAAAACGTATTTTTTTTTTGCTAGGATATTTTCATTTAATTGCTACCAAAGGGTCAAACATATAAGCATTATAGGTTTTTAACAATTTCACCACTCTGTATTAATGTAATTTTACGGCACCTAAGATCTCAGCATATAAGTGATTTCATCCTCTGAACTATGGGCAGATTGTAGTGACCGAGTTTAATACAAGAAGTGAGGGAGATATAACTGTCGAAACCGTGAAGAAAAATATCAACAACAGTTGGAGTTAATTTTTAATAAAAAATTGAGATTTGAAAATTAGGTCATTGATGGTGGACTCTAACACAAAATATAAGAGCAATTTATATCCAAGGAATATTATTTCACAAAATAGTGCGGAATATAGTGTTGGCGACATTAGACTAAATCCTCCACTCACTTAATGGTTACACGTGAGTGAATTTTGATCATCACTCGCTACTCATCTGGCGAGTCATCACTCTACACTCATGCACTATAGATGATTGGGTCATCAAATTAACTCATAATATATTTCATAAGTGATATCCATGATAATAGAAATCGTCTGAAAAATTTTCTGTGTTGTTTTTAAATTGCATTTTTTCCTAGTTTCTTTTTAACTCGTTCTTATTCTACAATTTATATATTGTAAAGTATTGCAGATAATGGACATCGATATTTATCAGTACCGATAATAAGTTGTCGCAATATCACCAATAAATGAAAGCTGTTTCAGAGTTGCAATTACCTCACCGAAATGAGTAGTGTTATGTCAACCTTGTTGATTTGGGAATTCTTTATTTGAAAAACAAATTCTTTGGAAGCCAAATTGTTTATCTAATCTTAAATTGTTATTTTAAATGCATGTTGAATTATAATTACATTTCTGGTATATAGTTGGCAAGAACGATGAAAATGCTAACAAGATTTTCTTGATAAACGAATTGGTCTTTTGAAGTGTCACTCACACTTTACGTTGGTGTCTAAAACTTTATATACCGTAAAATGGGGTCATATTAGTCCAGTTTGGTGACAAAACATACTTTATATATATATATATATATATATATATATATATATATATATATATATATATATATATATATATATGAATGTATTTGTCTGTTCGGACTCTTTGGGCAATGTTCGAACCTTTGGTATCACTTATTGAAAATAACATTACAGGTTTGCACGAATTTTACCACACTGTATTAAGGGGTGCGATTAAAATAATACTTTGTGCGATTAAAATCTATGTCATTTTCTCGAAATTATAAATAACAAATAAATCAATATTTTTCAATTCTTCAAAAAAAAAGTCCGACACGCAGGAACTGCGTCATCTTAGCGCGGTTACATACATCTCGAAGAAATGGAATAGATTAGCATCACAAATCACAGGAAACTGACAGTAGTCAACTTAAACAGAAGCGGATAATTCTTAATCTGTATAAGTCAATACAATTTTGTACTGAAAACGTACTTACTCTTTGGCTACTGCTAAGAAGGCTCTATTCTAAACAACCAAAAATTCGTTGAGTTTTTACGTTCATTGTTTTACTAGCAAATTTGTTTTACTGTTATAATCAACTGTAAATATGTGCTTCATGGCGAATTAAATTCCATTCTGTCGTGGGTTAAATCTTTCTATAAAATAAGAAATAACGGTAACCTCAGTTGGAGGCTATGAGGAAGGTTATATATGTAGGATTAATTCAAAACAACCTACGTTATTATGATTAGCCACTGCCATCATGATTACCACAGCCACTCCAAACTTATTACCAATACCTTTCTCCGTTTCTTAGCTTATTTTACTACAATACTAATTTTACTGATAAATACCATTTAAACCTAGAAAAAAACAATTAAAAAGTGAGATAAACAAGGAGAAAAACCCTTTCAAAACAACAAAACAAACACTTTTTAAGTTTTAAGCGCTTATATCTCTCATTGACGATCGAATATTGCTTCAGAACCTTTTTTGTAGAGCATTGAGTAAGCATTCGAATTGTCACTTTCTGCTTACCACGAATTCCCAACTGTTATCGAGATATTTACGAAAAATGTATGGAGATCCGAAAACTTTTCATGTCTATTAATACAATTTTTTTCCGCATACTTCCTTAAATCCAAATATAACCAAAATTTAAACATCTTAGTTGGGATTAATTTCCAAGATTTAGAAAATATTTCAATTGAATCCCGCGATTCTAAGTACTCACAAAAAAATAATAACTTACAAAAACATTGATTCCACTTATCTCAGAAACGGTTAAAGATATCGCCTTCAAAATGTTTTTCATTCGTTTTCTTATGTTAAGAAACCTATAAAAAAATACCTGCAAGTATATAAACTCAATAACGTAAGCGTTACGATTTTTTTTGTGCGAATTTCGCCCCAAACACTATCTTCTAGTGGGCGGATTCTGCTGGTTAACGAACTTGACCTTTCAAATTAGACGACAGATTTTTGTACCAAATTTCGTCAAAATCGGACCATTTTTGAGCTTGCTAGAGAGCTAACAGACAACCATATATATATAATTTGTATATATATATATATATATATATATATATATATATATATATATATATATATACATACAAATTTTAGCCACCTATATTTTCGTGATCTATGGGGTCTGAAACGTGAAAGTTTCTAGTCGGCACTTCCGGATTGCGTCATGAGGTCAACCTCATAAGCGGGTTCTCCCTTTGGAGATAGGGAGTAACCGCGCTAAAAAAATAATAATAAATCCTTTTTTAGCGCGGTTTCTCCCTCCCCCATAGGGAGGAACCCCGCTTATAAGGTTGATCTCATGACGCAATCCGGAAGTGCCGACTAGAAAATTTTGCGTTTCAGAGCCCATAGAAACCGAAAATGATAGTGGTTAAAATTTGTATATATATATATATATATATACATTTGTCTGTTCGCTCTGTAGCTCCCAGACGAATGGTCCGATTTTGATGAAATTTGGTTCAAAAATCTTTCGTCTAATTTGAAAGGTCAAGTTCGTTAACCAGCAAAATCCGCCTACTGGAAGATGGCGTTTGGGGCGAAATTCGCGAAAAAAATCGTAACGCTTACGTTTTTGAGTTCATAAGTACTCGTTTTATATGCTTCTTGGGCTAGTAAAACCAATGAAACCATTTTTAATGCGATAGCTTTAACCATTTTCGAGAAAATTGGAAAAATAGTTGTTGAATACCGTTTTTGGTTTGGGTACATAGAAGCATGGGATTCAGTTGAAACATTTTCTGCATGTTCTACTTTCATTAAAACTAAAATGTTGAAATTTTGGTTATGTTTGGAGTTAAGGAAGGGTTAGAATAAAATATTTTATTAACAGACATAAAAAGTTTTGGTAACTTTGTTTACATTCCTTAATATCTCGAAAAGGTTGGGAATCTTGGTAAACGGAAGAATACCATTAGAAAGCTTATTAAATGCTGTAAAAAAAAGGTTCTAATAAAAGTTTTGATTAGGCGATGTCAATCGGAGAAATATGAGCTTAAGACGTTAAAGTAATTGATTTCGCTTCTTCGAACTGTTCTTTTTGTCTGTTTTTTATTCCTTCTTATTTTTTAATTGCTTATAGTTGGATAATGTATTTGAAAATAAAACAGGTTAAGAAAAATAAGAAAAACAATTTAATGCTAGAGATATGGATTTCCAAGATATAGCTTTTCAACTGCCTAGCGTCCTTCTTAGGGAGGGTTGTTTGTCTTTGACTTTGGTACTTAGAATTATGGGATACAGTTGAAACATTTTCTGCATGTTCGAATTTCAACAACACTAATATGTTGAAATTTTTGTTACGTTTGGAGTAATGGAAAGGTTAGAATAAAATATTTTATTAACAGACAAAAAAAGTTTTGGTAACATTGTATACTTTCGTTGTTTTTTTGTTTTTTTTTCGTTTTTAACGGCGCATCATCTGTTTGGCTATTAGCGCCGGGCTATCTACAGGTTTACCACCCTTTTCTAATGCCAACAGCACGTGGTCGGTCACCCATTCAGGTACTGACCACGCCCGACGTTGCTTAACTTCGGTGATCTACGGGAACCGGTGCATTCAACGTGGCTATGGCCGTTGGCACTTTCGTTAGTATCTCGAAAACCGTTGACAATCTTATGAAGCGGAAGATTACCATTCGAAAGCTTACTAAATGCTCTACTAAAAAGGTTCTGAAGAATGTTTTTATTAGGCAATGTCAATCGGAGAAATAAGTGCTTAAAACTTTAAATTAATTGATTTCGTTTGTTCGAACGGTTCTTTTTGTCTGTTTTATTCCTTGTTATTTTTAATTGCTTATAGTTTGATAATGTATTCGACAATAAAACTGGTCAAGTAAAATAACAAAAACAATTTATTGTTAGAAATATAGATTTCCAAGATTCCAAGACCTTGTAACTAGTGGGACCTAGTGTCAGCCGACCCTTCCAGGTAAGATCGTAAATCATGACCTTTCAAGACCTTTCAAAACTTTACTACACACAGAAATGGCGTTAGTGACCTTAAGGGTTGACATGCCATTATAATAATTAATTTTAAAAAAAAAGACTGGTGGAACCAAAATAATAACTGCTTCTATTTTAATCTTTCCAAATTAGACTAGGGATGTGAACGGAACGCGCTAAGATGATGCAGTTCCTGCGAGACGGACTTTTTTTCACGGGCAATAGTCTGCAGACGTAAATTTTAGAACGAAAAAATAAAATTACTTCGAAGGAAGAATGTTAAATCTAGAAAAGTACGTAGGAAGTTTTATGATTTTTTTTTTTTTTTCGAAAATTGTGAAAAATTATTCATTTTCTATTAAAACATCCGTTATAATTCAATGAATCAAAAAACTTACATATTTTACGAGCAAATATCATGAGGAAGCCTCCAGAGTATCGCCCATTTATGTTTTGAGAAATCGACATTAATGATTAATGTTCTGAAATGTTCATTTCTTTCCTATTTATTTTTTTTTTTTTATACTTTCTTGTAATAAATATTAAAAAATTGGTTTTAACTTTGAAATTTATAAAGGAGGACCCAAAAAAAAAAAAAAAAATTATCTTCAAATCTGCGCCGCGTTCACTTGGCATCGGGATTTCACTCGGAAAATTGTTTTTTTTTTGTTTTTTTTGCCCATTTAAAATTGTTTTCTTCACATAAACACTCTTCGATATCATTTTTGATTACTTAAGGAAGAATTTTAGCCCATAAAAAAAAAAAGTTACAAGGTAGTTCTCCATTTTACGGTACTCTGCGATTGTTGACTGCTACAATCATCCAAATTTTCCAATTTACTAGTGTATTTTAGGACATTAACCTCTTCACCCTTAGCTATTCAAGATACTATCGACCTTCGAGTTAGGACAGCTCTATCATGAATGCCTTAGCAGAAATAGAATGTTCTAATTGGCCCTTTAGCTGCGAATACTTGTGAAGAATGATTTCACCGGTGAAGAAGGAAGTACACTTTGCCACATCACTATTTCATTGAGAATAAACACGGAAGGAAACGACAGCGGTTCAATGGACGCTATTTCAGCGCAGCTAGATGGTCCGTTCACCCGATCAATCGATATTTTATTAATGTTTCAAAGGTAAGGTTGTAGGGTCGATTCATTCAAACTTACGAGTGAGTAGTTCGTTCTTTACAAATAATTTTAAAAGAAATGCATGCATTTCAGAACAGACGAAGACTGGTGTTTGAGAATTGTAATTTGTTCCATATCGTGAGCTTACAAGTAAAAGACATAAAGCCATTTTTGTTCTTTTGAGGAATTTCATTTTTCTGGAATAAAACATCTGAGCCTGTTGAATGACGTTAATTCATATTAAGGCTTATAAAAACAGAAATTTACCAAATACAAAAAAAAAGTCACGTGAATAAAATTAGAAGAAATTGTCTTAATGTGTTTTACTTGTAAGCCAAAAATATGACTTTTTTTATTTTTTGTTTATACTAGTTGAGTGCTCTAAACGTGGTTTGACGAAATAGAAAATAACAAAATATTGGCCGGAAAAACTGTTTTACTGACTAATTTCTTAACATTATAATTTTATCCCTACTGTGAGTCCTCCTAACGTTATTCTAACGCGTGAACATGTTCCTAGCACTCGTAGAGTTAAATCCCAAATGAACCCCCTCCCCACTTCGGAAGAAAATTAATTATTTTAAAAATTATTAAATTTTAAACCATTATTTAAACAACATATATTTGAAATATGAAGAAAATAAGGCGTTTCCTTACTCCCTAAAAAATATATGAAATCGGGCCGAAGTAACGACGAAAAATACAAATAAGTAATTTTTTTTTTTTTTTTTTTTCACTCCTGGTTTCTCTAAGCAAATGCAAGCGCTCGACTAAATAGCATTTTCGTTTTTTTTAACATAATCTTATTTTCATATTTTAATAAATACACACACTTAAGCAAAATTCTTCTCAATCGTAGTTTATAGTAGTTAAGTTAGATAAATAGCTTTCTGACATTCGGAATCGAATAGAACAACTTTCAACATAATATCTGAGAAACTTTTAAACTGCTCGTATACGTTATTAACGATAAAATTCGGGACAAGTGGCACCATTTGCACATTATTATCACCAGTGGCACAATTTACACCATTGCAAATTGCTATAAATTGCAATGCGCAATGGTGTAAATTGCACCTACTTCGATGGTATAAAATGATGCTTCGACTTCCGGAAGTGTCGATTTCCACGCTTCCAGACACAATTTCTGTGAGTCTGACTCTTTTTAGCACATTCCTCCGAAGGAAAGTAGTTATTGAGGTTGCACTCTTGACGGAATTTTTGAAAAATTTCTTCGAATCTTTATCGATCCTACCTAGTAGACACAGAAAATGACCCAGTTAAAATTTATGTATATGTACAGTAGAACTTGGATAATAACTGGGGTACCGATAAAAAAGTTCGAATTATCCAAAATTCGAATTATAAAAGTTTTTGAAAATAAAGGGCTAAAAAATCGACCTTCATTTTTCTTTATTTTTCAGTTAATTGGTAAAGTGTTAGGAGGAATTCCAAAGTCCTTGGAAATTTCAGATTTTTTCTTTATTTCTTTTTCAACTTCTTGCACAAACAATGCAACAGATGTAGTCGCTGGTTGCCTTAACATAACTGAATTAGAAATGGAAATCGGAAATGAAATAAGTGGGAAGGAATTCTAGAATAAAACGACAGGATGGTGTATGTAACTATAACCCCTGGAAGGGAGGAAGCGCGACCCACCACTTTGCAGAACTCCTAGAGTCCAAGAACTAGACTATGAGATCGCCACGCTTCTTCTCCCAGAACCCCTACATCCGTATCTTACTATCCTTCTTACCCGAGGGGAGAATATTTTCACAAGATTTAAGATCGAGCGCCTCTCTGTCCACTTCCCATTGGAGGCACAGACTCATAAAAAATTCGAATTATCCAAAATTTTATTCGAATTAACCACGATTTGCTTACATTGTTTACGCCCTAAATTCTAGGGACCGAGAGAAATATTCAAATTAAAGACGATTATTTATTTAGTTTATTGACGTTCGAATTACCCATGTTCCACCGTATACATACATATATATATATATATATATATATATATATATATATATATATATATATATATATATATATATATATATATATAGTTATATATGATATATGTGTCCATTAACACGAGTATTCCCCAATCAAACGATTGAACGAGTCCGTTAACCAACAAAATCGGTCCAGCCGAAGGGGGGGGGGCGTATCCGGAGCCAAAGTAGTTATTTGTCAATACCTGCCGTCATTTTTGTTATATTTCAACGAAACTCGGCATATGTTGTGGTCGACTGAAGAGAAAAATCTGTTGTAAAAATAAACTAAATCGGTTGACTAGAAGGGGGGGTTTACTCTGGACAGAAATTACTAATTTCCTTACACCAGTCGTAATATCTCTTGTAAAAGTTACGAAACTCTTTATACGTCCTGGCTATCTAATAAGAAAGAAGTGTTGTGAAAATTAGATAAATCGGTCTATCGGGAGGGGGGGGGGGGGGTGTTACTTTGTACTATATTTGAATTGAATTCTTCCGCCAAACGTAGGTTCGCGAAACTCATCAAGATCAATAGATCAAAATGTGAAGCTTTGTGTATTAAGTACGTAGTGTAGTACCCTGATTACACGAAACTCTGGAAGGAAATTAGTTACAAAATTAATAATTAAAACAGCTGCTCCTAATAAATGCAAATGAGCAGAACAATTTATGTTTTTATTTTATTTATCTATATAGGTTATTTTAAGCAAATTATTCAGGAATGCACTCGACCCTACCCAATTTTGAGAAAAGTGTTTAGTTATGCAGCTTCTGCGTGACGGACGTTTTCTAAATTCTGTTCTGATAAGAGTGGATTTGTAGGTAGAATACTACCCCCAAAGGAAGTCACCCCACAAAGCATATAGGACAAGAGACACGTGGGCTGCTGAATCTAGCACAGCTGTGTTAAACCATCTGTAGCACGCAGCTGCACAGTCGTTCTGATGACCCGTAACTGCATATGCTCAGATTTGAGGGCTGGCCTTTTAAACCTTAGCATATACCTAGCAGGCTCTATCAGCTGAAAATTAGATTTCTGGCTATGTAGATAGCCCGTCTGGAAAAATCTTTGTTATTTATTAATGGACGTTGAAATATAGAGAAATATTTATTTATTTATACTATGAGATGATAAAATAATTTATAAGTTATCCTCATGCAGATATACGTTGTCTGAATCCATGCGAGTATGTATAAACCATTAATGGTGTAACAGCTACGCTTATTTATATAAATAAAGTAAAGGACTTTTTGTGCATTGCAAAGAATCAACCAGTTTTAAAAATCAAAGACACCATGTCCTTAAGGGTGGATATGGTGTCTTTGATTTTTAAAACTGGTTGATTCATTGCAATGCACAAAAAGTCCTTTACTTTTACATACATTTTTGTGTATTTATGTGTCCAATGAAATTTTGTCCACCATTAGCCTCAGCCGTGGCTAAAGGTTGATCTTTAAAATTTGGTAGGTATTTCTAAATAAGATTGATTTAAATTATAGGCATTGAATGAAAACACAATATTTAGTAGAACAAAGTTAAGAATGCTTGAGACAAATGTTTTGTCAAATCAACCAGGGTCGGGATGTTCTGACTCATAATGACTGTAAGTGCGTGAGCCTTTAATGGCGTATTTGTAAGCGGCTTAAGACAACATTGTAACATAATGGGCCGGGTGAATAAAAACGAGTAGGACGAGTATTTACTAACAAGTAAAGTGTGACAAGTATTAATAAGGCAAGTAAACCGACGTGAATAAAGTAAA
Organism: Gonocerus acuteangulatus; assembly: GCA_946811695.1. Classification (NCBI taxonomy): domain Eukaryota; kingdom Metazoa; phylum Arthropoda; class Insecta; order Hemiptera; family Coreidae; genus Gonocerus; species Gonocerus acuteangulatus. The sequence goes on from OX328129.1 coordinate 49,998,886, forward strand.
GAGTATACTCGTGACCGTTTACTACCGTTTACTTCCCAGATCGAGAGAATACTTGCAAGTATTTACTCGCGAGTCAGCCGAGTTCACTACAAACGCAAGTAATTACTTGTAGCGGCCCATGGCAACTCATCTTTCCTGGATTACGTAGTCGTTGCATCCTCTTGGCAACAAGACTCAAATCCTTTATTTTCTTGGTAGTCAGCTGTTGTACCTGGCTGTGTTTGTCATTTTGCTCTTCAGTCGTCAGTGACAGTCATCACTGTAGCATTGCTCTTCAGCATAATTGTGTCGTGTCGTGTCATTGTTGCCTAGTTGTCATCAGTTGTCATTGACGCCTTCTTTATTTGCAGCTATGAATGAAAGCGGTACGATTGGTGTTTCTGAGAGTAGGGTCATTTTTGTAGAATTATTAAAAAATTACAGCATTGTTTTAAATAAATCAATGTTGCCAAAAATGTCATCAGAAAAAGAAAAGGCTTGGGCCTGTTTAGCCGATCAATATTCAAAAAATTCTGGGAAACAAACTAGTGTTTCGCAAATGAAAAAACTATTAAATAATATGAAAACGGCAGTGAAGAAAAAGACTGATGTCAACGCAACTGGAAACAAACCAATAAAATTGATGTCATGGGAGTCCGATTTCCTAAAAATTGTGGAGTCAAACGAGAATCCAGTTTATTCTAAATTACCTGGGGCTTCAAGCGTTGGACTGGGAGCAAGTGTCAGTTCGCCGTCACCTGATCATAATGAGGCTGAAGATGAGACAGACAACATGAATGCTGTACACCAGACTGAGGCTGAAAGTATGGTTTACCGTACCAAGTTAAAAATAAACAAGAAATTAAAACTCTCAGCTGAAACAGAGGAGACCGCTAAGTTAACAACTGGTGAGCTGCAGCGTTTATTATTGCTAGAACAAATCAAGTTGACAAGGATCCAGGCTCAACGTGAACAATTGTTGGTACAAGAGTAGAACCAAAGAGCACAACAACACAAACAAATGGAGGTTGATAACCCAGAAGACAATAATGTTGTGGCTGCAGAAGAAGATGTGTTGACTGAATTTTTCACACATAAAATTCGAGCATCGGTGTTTTCATCGAGAAAGTAGGTTGTAATAAAATCTACACTTTCACTCTCCAACCTTAATAGTCTCTTTGATACATCAGGACTTATATCTCGCTGGTCTCTGTAATGTTTGACACGACGGAGGTTGAGAAATGCAGCCATCCCGATAGCAAGTACGGACTGGCAAGTCTGGGGTCAGGTAGACTTGCAAATCTACAAGTATTTACTCGCCACGGAAGTATTTACTCTCGCTTATTCACACCGATTCAGGGGGTTTACTTAGTATATACTTGCCGTACAAGTATTTACTAGCAAGTAATAGTAAATACTTGTTTTATTCACATCAATTTAAGTTTTTACTTGTCTTTTGAGACTCCACGAGTATTTACTCGTCCTACTTGTTTTTATTCACCCGGCCCATTATTATGAACAAAAATACACCTTAAAGGTAATCAAAATATTGAACGAGAAAATTGTGATTCACATAACATTAAGTATTTAATGATCCCCATATTTTCAATTCAATATTCCACCACCATGCATATATTACTGTGGTTCATAAATTATTCAGAGAGATAATATAAAAGCTGCTCATTTGATTATACAAACATGGACAAGGTTTTTCTCAAAGCCCTATTATTCCATCATTTCTTTAAAAGATTCAAACAGAATGCAATAGCTACATTCTGTCATCTGTGAAATCAGGTTTCAATTTATCAGAATATTCATTGGTAATATAGAATGGAATATTTTGTTACCTATGAATACTAAGTAAAGCAGCAATAGTAATAATAATAATAATAATAATAGTGTAACGGATAAAAGTATCAACCTTTCTGGAGGTGATCGTAGACCTGAAGTGGAACAAAAAAGTTCATATAAAGTATGGTTCAATACCCAACTAAAACAGAGTAAATTTAAACTTTGTATTATTTTTTAAGTAGATCATGTTTTTTATGAATAAGGAGTGATTACTAAAACCCCGTTTATTTTAAATAGAACCCAAATTAACCCTCGTAAAGTAGATGACAGTTCCTTTTACTGCTAGTTTTCTCTATGCATTGGAGAAAGATAGGATCCTCCAAGCTGTCCAAACTATTCAGCCTAAAAGATCCAATTTTTAAGATAGGAGACAGATGCAGGGCGTATCCATGCATCAATGAATCGAGGACACTTTAATTAACACGTAGGCAAATTCATAAAAAAAATAGTTCGAAAATGGAAGCATAATTAATTTATTTTACGTCATTTATTAAAATTACTTCAATTGATAGATTGCTCAAATAAAATATGGGGAGATTTTTCAAGGGTTTTGGGATTTTAAGGATTGAATCAGTTTAAGAATGACCTCCGAAGGCCTTGGGTCAATTTTTGTGAGTAAAAACTCAAAGATTTTATGTATTAGAAAACATATTAAAAACAAAAATAAAAGAAAAAAAAAACGATTTTTTAGAAAAAAATCATATATTTAAAGGGCTGTAACTTCCCTCAAAATCGACCAATCGAGTATGGTAAGGCATCAAAAAATTAATATTTTTAAGCACTAAGTGTCAGTATTCAGGAAAGAGTCGTTTATTTTGGTTAACGAGTTGAATAAAAATATTATAGTGTAAAATATCCTAAATTATGAGTTTATGGAGGGTGGGGCTTATACAAAAAGTGCAGGGGTTCTTCTGACTCCGGATTCGGATTCAGCGATCCCAAAAACATATAGTAAATAATGGTCTGCTCTCTGGGCACGAACTTTTTATTTTTGTGTGTGTGGCTATGTTATCATTGCCCAATACATTCTTGAGCCTCCCCCATAAGAGCATACTGGCTCAGTCATATCTGGGCAATACTTCCATCCAATCAAAATCCATGAAGTAAATACATGATAAAGTATCGGATTTTCCTTGGGTGGCCAACTTCAATTTGTAAGTAGCTTATATTATTATTTATTTCAATTGTAATTATTATTCTTTCCTATATTCCAGCTTAATCTAGTTAATTTCAACTCCCCGATTATGATGGTATTAATAATTCGAAGAAAGACACATATCAGTAACAACTGACAAAAACCGTCATTTCAATTCAACAACATTTTTAGAATTAGCATTCAAATAAAGAAACGTTTGCATAAGGGCGACGAAACAAGACATCAATGGTAGGGGATGTAATTTCGTATAACCTGCTGACGTGAATACGATTAATGTTTAAAGCATGAATACTCCCAGAAATAGAGCTCTGCGTAAAAGGGGGAGGCACAGAAATGCGAGATAATATTTCATCCTTTGCCGCGTGAACGGCAGAAAGGGTTCGATTGCTAGGGTCCAGAAAAAAACGTGCCCCTAGCTACACGTGGGTCCAACTAATGCTGACTGGAGGAAGGTCTTTCTCTTCTCTCCAGACTGCCGTTATGGGCACGGAATGATGGAGAGATTTATATAGCTACAGTCGTAAACCTTCTAGGACCCTTTTATTTCTTAGTGTTCAAGCCTTTTAACCTTACGTCCGCTGTGTCGATAAGCTCTTTTAGGTCGAGGTTCATTCACAGATCCCCATTCTAGAATAGTAATTTCATTTCCTACACACATAAGTGGGGCATAGAGACACTGAGAAATTTGAGCCAATCAAGTAAGAAAATTTTAGCATCTAAGAGCGCGGGAAATACACAATAGATAGCATAATAAGTGAAGGAATTGTTCTGGCGACGACTTTCAAAACAGTTTATATCCAAATCGTACAACTTACTTCAGGGTACACAAAAAACGTCTAAGCACATGGGCGTATATAGGAAATAATTTCGGGGGGGGGGGGGGGTGCCATTTCCGGAGTATGGAATACTAAAAATTTAGAACTTGGAATAGTTTTAGGCAATTACACTAAAAATAAAATATTTATTATGAACTAATTGATCTAATTTAATTTATTTTTAAGGGTTTTATGACAAATTTTTACCATCAAATCAAAATTTCGGGGGGGGGATGGTAGTCCGGGTCCTTGCAGCAGGTTCAGTTTCATCATTTCAGGGTCCGTTGAGAACAATCCCTACTCCACTATCGATGTTTAGAAAGGGTGGCAACATATAGATAGCCAGGTGCTAATGGCCTAAATGCTCAAGCGCCGTAAAAAAGAAAAACAAATGTACTGGAGTTGAGAACAGCATTGAAGGGTTGTTTTTATTGAGAAAGATCATATTCTTGTTCAAGGAATTTTTAAATGATTGAAAACATAAGTCAAAATTACCCCATGTTATATCATTTATTTCTATTGATTATTGTGAATTACAATGGTATCGGTGTCCTTGATGCCTAAAAATTAATAACACTCCTGTTTAAAATTAGACACAATCAGTTATTTATCTCACACACGGGCCGTCAAGAAAAAAAACTATTTTTAGTTTCATAAAATGATGATCTTAAAAGTTTTTAAAATTTTAATGATTCCAACCAATTCATTTTCGTGTTCATGTAGAACTTTCGAAACTAACAAGATTTCAAATTAAAAAATAATTGCTATACTCTGTGCGTGCCAAAATGACGGATCTATATGGAACCATGAAAGCCTGTTATTAACTGGGGGAATTTTTCTTTGTGTATTTACGTTGATAGATTTACTTTTTATTATTAAATAGGTAAAAATAAAATGAAAAGGATATATTATACTACGAATAGTTGAAGAAAAATCAACTTCTCAGTTGGTCAGTTGATTATATATAAGTAAGGATAACTTCTAAGGAGACGACGTTGCTGATTATCGACCTTTCGCAATCATTTGTTATGAGAATATTATATAGAACTTATGCTGGCGAAAGAACAAAAGTTTAATATGTTGTAGCCCAAACAGACGCACACAAAACATATAATATACATGTGTAGTGCAAAATATCACAAATGGTATTTTATATTTTTAATGAACTGCTGACTCAATTAGTATTTTTTTAATAATTTTTTATAACACAACTTTTAATAGTTAGCATATCAACTAATTCTCGATGCAAGGAAGTAAAAATTACGACCGGGACGGACAAATTAATAATTTGGTTCCAGAGTAAATGCCCATTCCTAATGCATCATTAGAGTTTTTACAACACAATCCAACCCACGACCGAAGACACTAGAAGATGAAATCTTTATTTCGCGAAGATAACACTCTTAAGATGTGCAAGGCTGTAACGCAACGAACTGAGACTACTGTGCAACGAACTTGTCTAATCGTTTGTTAAGGGGATGGTAGATCCAAGGTTGGATGTGGGCGAGGCTAGCTCACTGGCAGAATACTCGACTAATATGTTGGAGGACCTAAGTTCAAAACTTGAGCGCACTAAAGTCTTCGGTCGTGGGTTGGATTCAGGGCTTCAAATCGTCCCTAGGCCCACTCAGCCCTTTATTAATTTTTTAATGGGTACCTGCAAAAGGGAAAACACACGGCCGGAACATAGCACTGACCAAAATATCTATCTACTTTGCCGTATGATCGACAACCAGATACCTCTACATCTGCCCCTCTGGGTCCTTGTAATACACATAATGGGATACATTACCTGAATAGCTACATTACTTCGAAAAGTGCTAACATTTTGATGATATGTTTTAGCGTATTGATTTATCGTTTTTATTGGCAGATAAACTATTCAAAGAGGGCTTTAATATTCACTGGGGTCAGTTATTTAGTATCTAACGGCTATAATTCACTGGCTATTGTTGGGGTAAAATACTAGTATACATTCCATTTTATGATCGTAGTAACTGTTTGTCAGGCTGAAAACTATTTAGCCAGGAAATTATTGGAAACTTGAGAGCTCTTGATTGATTTTACAAATGTCAACGGTCAGAAAGTCGAGCAATTTATTAATGAACTGTCTTCTGATGAAATATTAATGTTCTTCGAGGCCATTTAATTACATTAAATGTAAGCGGCATATAATTACATTTCATGAAAATATTTAACTGACTTAAGAGAAGAAGAAAAGAATTAAATGAACAAACCTGGAATTAATTTCAGTATTTAGTTCAAAACGTTAACAATATATCTATGATTTCAAGTATTCTTCTAAAATTCGGATTTAGTTTAAAAGATTTCTTATTAGCTATGTTTTCCTAAATGGAATAGAGCTCTTTTAAACGAATATTACTACCTATACATATAGGTAATCAAACTGTAAAGGATCGCTGTCTGTACATGGAAGATATATGAGAAAGAATATTATTGGGGGCCTTTTTCAACGCTATACCACCGAAAACAATGATTGTTAGAATATTTGTCTGATTGTTTGTGCTAATCTCAGAAACGGCTTATCAGATTTCGATGCGGGGATCACTAAAATATTCTGGTAAACTTCACTTTAGTGTTTTTTCATGTCAATCGGTTCGTAAATAAAAAAAGTTATGCACATGCAGAAAAAGAACAAACCTCACGTGGAAGAACAAACTTCAGATCTGATATTTTATTTATTTTAAGAGCTTCGCAACGAAGGTGACTTGCTCTTTTTCAATTACAAAACAAAATATACAATACACAAAAGTAGAAACAACTTCAGATCTATAACAACGAAACCTGATAGAGGAAGAGGGTTTTTTCAGGGTGCGGAATAAATTATAGTGTTCTTATTCCTCTGATTTCTTTCGTTCTAAACGATTTTCCGTTTAGTATTGAACGAGTCCGCTTTGCAGTGACCCTAATTATAAAGGCCAAGGTCAGACGCTAAAAGTTGTGGTTGTGGATGTAGGTATTCGCTCTTTTTCGCACGGTATGCTTTGATCCCCAATGGCTGCACGTATAATATTATGTATAGAGAAGCATTGCTGGTTAGTATATTTTTTTTTCAATACCATAACAACGCCGTTTATAATCCAAAATAAATCAAAATATAAATTCAAGAAGTGCTGTCCGAAATACTTATTACACGCAGCTATTTATATATCTATATATATATATATATATATATATATATATATATATATATATATATATATAAATCACGTGTCTGTCTGTTTTTCTGTTTATTTGTTTGTTTGTTTGTTTGTTCCTTATATAAATCTACACCGTTTGACCGATATTGACCAAACTTGGCACAGAGGTAGGTCTTGATGCGAGAAATCTCCTAGGCTAGGTCTAAATAGTCAAATTTCAAAATTTGGTCAAAAGGTCAAAAGTTTTGTTCAAGAAAAATTGGCTACACTGAACCATTCAGAATTTCACGGCCATTTTGAATCGACTACTACTGGCCTCTGTCGGCTGTTAGATGAAGTTCTGTTGTGCTGGCCTCTGCCGGTATCATTATGAACTAAAACAAATTCCCATCGTTTGACCGATTTTCTTAACTGGGTATAGACAACTAGGTATCAAGTAGATCTTGATAAGGGGAGAGTCATAGGCAGAAAGTAGGTGTAGCATGGCACACTGGGTAACAACTAGTAAAATATAAAAAAAAAAAAAAAAAAAAAAAAAATATACGGTGACCAAAAAAAAAATGGAAATAAAATATTTGGATAACATATTTTCTAATATAATAGATAAAATTCAGCAATATTAATATGAATCGGAATTCATGGTCCAGTGAATATCAGCCCGAATTTTCTCGCAGGTTCGAATCCCGCCTGAAGCAGGTTGAGTTCTTATATTTGTAAGGGGCTAGTGAAAGAATTCCCTGTTCCACCATAGATGTTTACGAATGGTGGCAACCTATAGATAGCCTGGCGCAAATGCCTTAGGTGCAGGTGTATTATGATACCACGTAATTAAACTGGCATAAAATTATATAGGTCTTTTATTCTACACTAGTAACAATTAAATATGAACATGTTTAATACAAAAATTAAAGATCCATTAATTAAATTGTTCTCGATATAGTCTAGGAAAATTGGAGTCATTTTCAAATAAATTTCCGAGAAGCATTTAACAACTCTATAAATATTTTTGTTTAAAGCCGAGCTGAAGTAGTTCTATGATCTATTTAGGGTTATTGGAAACTGGATAAACTTTTTGACGAATGTCAGTTTTCAAATTGTATAACTTCTACACATAAATCCTATTTGAATCCCAGAACTTTTATACAGTTTTAAACTGAAATTAACCCTGTCATTCGAAATGGAACTTCTGATGAATCGCTCTTAAACTGATAGCAGCTCATTTTTATTCTCTTCATATAAAACCGATCACATTTGAATACTTACATTTCCGAACTAAAAATAAATTATAAAGGATTATACTTTGTCAAATCTAATAACAAAAAAAAAAAATCACAATTTTTATATGTAGAATCAGATGTGTTCTTAAAGATACGAAAAATCCTCCCTTTTGTAAGGAGTTCTAAAGCACCGACATCTGTAAAATAAGAACATTGTAATACCTCCAAATATATTTTATTAATTTTCCACAATATTCCTTAATTGTTTTTAAATATTTTTGTCGCGATTCCTGACTAATGAATTTTATTTATTGTAAATCAGGAGGCCCGGTGGCCGTGAGCGTTAAGGCGTAAGCACTCAACACTCCGTGCCAAAGGTCGTGGGTTCGATTCCCACTATGCGGTGATGGCTTTTCTTTAGAATGAAGAAAAGGCATCAGCCCTATCCTGGCTAGAAAAGGGTGGTATTCATAGATAGCCCGTCCCAAAATTCTTACTTAATAATAATGGACGTTAACATTTAAATAATAATGATATTGTATATCACTAAGAAACGGACATAAACATGCTATCAAAGGAAGTTTTACAAGACGGCTTACTGAAGACATTTCAATGACTAAAGAACAAGACTTGTCTCGAAACAGGTTGTAACGGCTCACGTACTTAATAAATGACAGACAGATAGGTGATATTTGTACGAGAACAAGCTTCGGGAGATAAAGCCATACACAAAAAATGGAACTCCAGATTTAGACGCGGCCGAAGGGAAGAAATCCTTACAAGACTCCGAATTCGACACACAATACTAACTCACTCTCACTTAATGTAAAAACAAGACATACAAATCAGTATAAAAAACAATAAGACATTTTATGTAAAACACTTACTAATGACCTGGGAAAAACGAAAGATCTTGAACGTACTAAATCATATGGATAAACTGATGACTGATGCTAGCTGACACATATCCACTATTTTACTTTTTTTTTACATAAGATAAACATGAATACAAAAAACAAAATGCTTTTTATATATATATATATATATATATATATATATATATATATATATATGTATGTGTGTGTGTGTGTGTGTGTGTGTGTGTGTGTGTGTGCCTTTCCTTTCCTCCTTCTCTTCTTCATTTGTATTTTCACTGGGCATTCCTTTCACATGTGTAAAATCGATGAAAACTTGAAATTATTTAGGCTTCCAACTTTAAGAGAAAATGTTAATTGGTCGTAAATCTATCAGAGTTCTTGAATCTTAAAGTCCCTTCTTCATGGAATTTCAGATGAATAAATAAATTAATCTCTGAAGGAGATTTATGTGACCCTGATTAGAAAACGTGGCTGAATAATTAAAAATTATAATTACTTTTCACACTATCTGTCTTTTACAAATTAATTTTCTTGAAATTAACTTTCAACTATCAGTCAGCCTTAGAGGAGTAATCAGAAAACTTTCATTAATTGAATATCATCATGAAAATACTTTAAGATTTAGTTTAAGCAATTTTTTTAAGGATTCGTCATGTATTTATTTATTTATTTATCGCACCGAATTTTTGGCGAAGTGCATTTTTTCGATACTTTTCAGTAGAGGGCGATATATAATAGGTTTAGTCTAGTATTTTCTTAAAATAGTGGGTGTCCTTAAATAACAATTTTAACTAGATATTTTGACTTGGTATTTACTTAGTAGTTTGTTTTAGAAGTTGTTGTAAATGTCTATGTCCTTTAAATGTTTGAGTATTGCATCAATGTGGTGGCTGTCATCTCCGAGGCGTTCTGTCAAGAAGAATTCGTCAATAAAAGGAAAATGTATTTGTCAGTAAATTAGGATAAGTAAAATGTGCTTTTTTACTGCTTTCGGTTTTGTTCTTTTGAAAGATATATTCCTCTGTTTACCTCACTTTTTAATTTGTTTTTTCGTTTCTTTTTAATTTATTCAGCATTAAAAGGAGTAATTTCGTGAGAAATATATTTGACATTTTTTATGAAAAATCAAAACAAACTGATATATGTTTCTATTCCTTTGCAAATGTTCTTATTCGGGATAAGAACGGAAACGCGCTAAGATTACGCAGTTTGGACTTTTTATTAAACCTCAAGATTGTGTAATTCCTTAAGGATCACTGCATTAATTTATTTTAATATCGGTGCATTAAAAATCCTTATTTACTTCCCTTTAGGTTGTTTTTTTTTTGACAACATGATCATATGAATGGTGCTAATGACCTAGGTAGTAGAAGCACCTTAATAATAATTAAAAAAAAATAAAAAAAAATGATCATATGAATACATATTAATGAATTACTTGATTAATTATCTTCTTAAATATCTTTGAAGACAAAATCCGAAAAAAATTACTCCCCTACTCCGCATTGAAAAAAAGTAATTTGCCGAGTATCGGAGGTAAAAAGAGCCCTACCATTGATGAGGGGATGTTTTTTGTCCCTAGAATCTTGTGATGTTCACCCGTTCGATCCATCCTATGGGAATCCTAGGAAGGGTGCTTGTGAAACCCGAGTATGTATTCAACATAGGATTACCCGATACCCTTTCCTTGTCTAGTATTGTAGGGATGGTCAGCCGAGGTTCCAATCCTATTGTAAGCCTTCCTCAACGATCAATGCATAGTTTTTTGTTTTTGTTTTTTTTTTTTTTTGCAAAAGAAAATAAGGAGAAATTGATTATAATTTGCTATTCGATATAATAAATACCACTCCGAAGGAAAAATATTAAATATCCAAATGAGCTATTTTTTTGTTATGACAGATCCTACTGCTCTTATAGAAGAAATCTACCGAAAATTATTATAATATTGATTTAAATTTTTTTCAACTTTCTTTAAGCGTTTGTTCGAATAATTTTACAACTATATGTGTAGTTTTTAGACCCCACAGGTTATGAAAATACTAGTGGTTCAAATTGTTGTTTTTTAGCAGGCTCACAAAATCGTAGGATTTTGATGAAATTTGGTTAAAAAATACTTTCACTTAAACAGAAGGTCCAGTTCGTTAAGCAGCCGAAAATTCCTACCGGTACTCTATTTTTTTCTTTGGAAATTTTCTTACAATATCTGTTATTTTCTTTATGGGTATACTACGTGTATTAAGCAACCCGATTTAGATGAGCAACTATACTATATTGTAATATATATATATATATATATATATATATATATATATATATATATATAATATATATATACATATATGTTACTAGTGTAATGACCGTAGTAAAAGAGGAAAACATTATTATAACACATAGTATAGTTATATATATATATATATATATATATATATATATATATATATATATATATATATAGTAGCGGTCAATTAAGTATTTGGAAATCCTAATTATTTGAGGATATTATAATATGTATTTTTTTTTTTTTTTTTTTTTTTTTTTTTTTTTTTTTTTTTTTTTTTTTTTTTTCTTCTTAACGGCGCATCAACTGTTTGGCTATTAGCGCCATCATTTTTAATGTTGCTTATTTAAGTAAAGTTTAGTAGAAACATTTATTTTCTTAGTAGAATCACAAGTTACGTAACATGTATGCCTTTGTTGACTTCCATTTAATGAAATACCACGAAAAAAATGATTGGCTAGCTAGAATGGGAAGGTTTTTTAGGAACTCTCGAGTATAGCTGCTCCGGCGTGTTCCGAGATCCGTCACTCTTTCCGAGACCACTGGATTAGAGAGAGCGACGGATATGAGAACGCCGGATAAGGGAGAGTATCCATTTTATATATATATATATATATATATATATATATATATATATATATATATAGATATATATATATATAAGGTGGTATTATGAAATGATATAGAAGGTGGTATTAGGAAGGATATAGAAGGTGGTATTATGAAATGATATAGAAGGTGGTATTAGGAAGGATATAGAAGGTGGTATTATGAAATGATATAGAAGGTGGTATTAGGAAGGATATAGAAGGTGGTATTGTGAAATGATATAGGAGGTGGTATTAGGAAGGATACGGAAGGTTTTATTGGGTAAAAAAAAATAATTGTAAGTACAATCGGATTTTTCAATTGATAATAATCAATAGCTTCTGCAATTAATTTTTAACAACATGATTCAGATGGTAAATTTATTGGTGTAATTAATACCGAACGTTAAACGTCATAAATAAATACACTATTTTATTTCTAATTATTAGTAATATTGGTTACCTAAAATAAACTCAGAATTGCATAAATTCTGTACATGAGAAACGGTTAAGGTTAAACTAAATGATCGTATAAGGAAAAAAAAGATAACTTGCACCTCTAGAGGCCAACAAAATTTTTTAATCTTGTAGGCTTCGCTAACTTAATACACTTTTCCATTGAATTTAATGAAAAACCTAAAACTCCAACCTCAACCTCCTAATAACATCCACAACTTTCCCCTCCATATTTCAGAGACAATAGGCCAGTAGGGGTGTTGTAATGCTAATTAAATATCTTTTTTCCTCTCCATACTCAGCATCCTTTATTCTTTTATCTTTATGCATATTTTTACAGGATTATTTCCCTTTGAAGAAATACTAGCTTTCTTCCTGTTGTTATAATTTTCACCTGTCTGCTCGGTAATCCTCTTGCATTGAAATAACAGCCTACTTTAAAGATTTCTTTATTTAAATTTTAACGTTCATTATTATTAACTAAGAATTTTGGGACGGGTTATCTATAGCTTACCAGCCATTTTTTTTTCTAAAGAAAAGCCGATACCCCACAGTGGGAATCGAACCCACGACCTTTGGCACGGAGTGTAAAGTGCTCACGCCTTAACCCTCACGGCCACCGGGCCTCCTAAATTACATTATTCCTCTGTTAGAAAAAAAATTAAAAATAAAAATAAATACTAATTAATTAATGTATTAATTACATTATTTTTCTATTGGAAAAAAATACTAATCAGACATATATTAATAGAATCATTTATTGTGCGTCGATTACAATGACACTCCTTTATTGTTTACCAGCCGAGAAACCAAAAATCATTTCACATTTGATATACAAATCATTACTAATGCCTTGTACCTTTTTAAAGTAAATAATCTCTGCTTTTGATTTTCGGATTTGAAGTATCGGATTTTCCTTGGGTGGCCAACTTCAATTTGTAAGTAGCTTATATTATTATTTATTTCAATTGTAATTATTATTCTTTCCTATATTCCAGCTTAATCTAGTTAATTTCAACTCCCCGATTATGATGGTATTAATAATTCGAAGAAAGACACATATCAGTAACAACTGACAAAAACCGTCATTTCAATTCAACAACATTTTTAGAATTAGCATTCAAATAAAGAAACGTTTGCATAAGGGCGACGAAACAAGACATCAATGGTAGGGGATGTAATTTCGTATAACCTGCTGACGTGAATACGATTAATGTTTAAAGCATGAATACTCCCAGAAATAGAGCTCTGCGTAAAAGGGGGAGGCACAGAAATGCGAGATAATATTTCATCCTTTGCCGCGTGAACGGCAGAAAGGGTTCGATTGCTAGGGTCCAGAAAAAAACGTGCCCCTAGCTACACGTGGGTCCAACTAATGCTGACTGGAGGAAGGTCTTTCTCTTCTCTCCAGACTGCCGTTATGGGCACGGAATGATGGAGAGATTTATATAGCTACAGTCGTAAACCTTCTAGGACCCTTTTATTTCTTAGTGTTCAAGCCTTTTAACCTTACGTCCGCTGTGTCGATAAGCTCTTTTAGGTCGAGGTTCATTCACAGATCCCCATTCTAGAATAGTAATTTCATTTCCTACACACATAAGTGGGGCATAGAGACACTGAGAAATTTGAGCCAATCAAGTAAGAAAATTTTAGCATCTAAGAGCGCGGGAAATACACAATAGATAGCATAATAAGTGAAGGAATTGTTCTGGCGACGACTTTCAAAACAGTTTATATCCAAATCGTACAACTTACTTCAGGGTACACAAAAAACGTCTAAGCACATGGGCGTATATAGGAAATAATTTCGGGGGGGGGGGGTGCCATTTCCGGAGTATGGAATACTAAAAATTTAGAACTTGGAATAGTTTTAGGCAATTACACTAAAAATAAAATATTTATTATGAACTAATTGATCTAATTTAATTTATTTTTAAGGGTTTTATGACAAATTTTTACCATCAAATCAAAATTTCGGGGGGGGGATGGTAGTCCGGGTCCTTGCAGCAGGTTCAGTTTCATCATTTCAGGGTCCGTTGAGAACAATCCCTACTCCACTATCGATGTTTAGAAAGGGTGGCAACATATAGATAGCCAGGTGCTAATGGCCTAAATGCTCAAGCGCCGTAAAAAAGAAAAACAAATGTACTGGAGTTGAGAACAGCATTGAAGGGTTGTTTTTATTGAGAAAGATCATATTCTTGTTCAAGGAATTTTTAAATGATTGAAAACATAAGTCAAAATTACCCCATGTTATATCATTTATTTCTATTGATTATTGTGAATTACAATGGTATCGGTGTCCTTGATGCCTAAAAATTAATAACACTCCTGTTTAAAATTAGACACAATCAGTTATTTATCTCACACACGGGCCGTCAAGAAAAAAAACTATTTTTAGTTTCATAAAATGATGATCTTAAAAGTTTTTAAAATTTTAATGATTCCAACCAATTCATTTTCGTGTTCATGTAGAACTTTCGAAACTAACAAGATTTCAAATTAAAAAATAATTGCTATACTCTGTGCGTGCCAAAATGACGGATCTATATGGAACCATGAAAGCCTGTTATTAACTGGGGGAATTTTTCTTTGTGTATTTACGTTGATAGATTTACTTTTTATTATTAAATAGGTAAAAATAAAATGAAAAGGATATATTATACTACGAATAGTTGAAGAAAAATCAACTTCTCAGTTGGTCAGTTGATTATATATAAGTAAGGATAACTTCTAAGGAGACGACGTTGCTGATTATCGACCTTTCGCAATCATTTGTTATGAGAATATTATATAGAACTTATGCTGGCGAAAGAACAAAAGTTTAATATGTTGTAGCCCAAACAGACGCACACAAAACATATAATATACATGTGTAGTGCAAAATATCACAAATGGTATTTTATATTTTTAATGAACTGCTGACTCAATTAGTATTTTTTTAATAATTTTTTATAACACAACTTTTAATAGTTAGCATATCAACTAATTCTCGATGCAAGGAAGTAAAAATTACGACCGGGACGGACAAATTAATAATTTGGTTCCAGAGTAAATGCCCATTCCTAATGCATCATTAGAGTTTTTACAACACAATCCAACCCACGACCGAAGACACTAGAAGATGAAATCTTTATTTCGCGAAGATAACACTCTTAAGATGTGCAAGGCTGTAACGCAACGAACTGAGACTACTGTGCAACGAACTTGTCTAATCGTTTGTTAAGGGGATGGTAGATCCAAGGTTGGATGTGGGCGAGGCTAGCTCACTGGCAGAATACTCGACTAATATGTTGGAGGACCTAAGTTCAAAACTTGAGCGCACTAAAGTCTTCGGTCGTGGGTTGGATTCAGGGCTTCAAATCGTCCCTAGGCCCACTCAGCCCTTTATTAATTTTTTAATGGGTACCTGCAAAAGGGAAAACACACGGCCGGAACATAGCACTGACCAAAATATCTATCTACTTTGCCGTATGATCGACAACCAGATACCTCTACATCTGCCCCTCTGGGTCCTTGTAATACACATAATGGGATACATTACCTGAATAGCTACATTACTTCGAAAAGTGCTAACATTTTGATGATATGTTTTAGCGTATTGATTTATCGTTTTTATTGGCAGATAAACTATTCAAAGAGGGCTTTAATATTCACTGGGGTCAGTTATTTAGTATCTAACGGCTATAATTCACTGGCTATTGTTGGGGTAAAATACTAGTATACATTCCATTTTATGATCGTAGTAACTGTTTGTCAGGCTGAAAACTATTTAGCCAGGAAATTATTGGAAACTTGAGAGCTCTTGATTGATTTTACAAATGTCAACGGTCAGAAAGTCGAGCAATTTATTAATGAACTGTCTTCTGATGAAATATTAATGTTCTTCGAGGCCATTTAATTACATTAAATGTAAGCGGCATATAATTACATTTCATGAAAATATTTAACTGACTTAAGAGAAGAAGAAAAGAATTAAATGAACAAACCTGGAATTAATTTCAGTATTTAGTTCAAAACGTTAACAATATATCTATGATTTCAAGTATTCTTCTAAAATTCGGATTTAGTTTAAAAGATTTCTTATTAGCTATGTTTTCCTAAATGGAATAGAGCTCTTTTAAACGAATATTACTACCTATACATATAGGTAATCAAACTGTAAAGGATCGCTGTCTGTACATGGAAGATATATGAGAAAGAATATTATTGGGGGCCTTTTTCAACGCTATACCACCGAAAACAATGATTGTTAGAATATTTGTCTGATTGTTTGTGCTAATCTCAGAAACGGCTTATCAGATTTCGATGCGGGGATCACTAAAATATTCTGGTAAACTTCACTTTAGTGTTTTTTCATGTCAATCGGTTCGTAAATAAAAAAAGTTATGCACATGCAGAAAAAGAACAAACCTCACGTGGAAGAACAAACTTCAGATCTGATATTTTATTTATTTTAAGAGCTTCGCAACGAAGGTGACTTGCTCTTTTTCAATTACAAAACAAAATATACAATACACAAAAGTAGAAACAACTTCAGATCTATAACAACGAAACCTGATAGAGGAAGAGGGTTTTTTCAGGGTGCGGAATAAATTATAGTGTTCTTATTCCTCTGATTTCTTTCGTTCTAAACGATTTTCCGTTTAGTATTGAACGAGTCCGCTTTGCAGTGACCCTAATTATAAAGGCCAAGGTCAGACGCTAAAAGTTGTGGTTGTGGATGTAGGTATTCGCTCTTTTTCGCACGGTATGCTTTGATCCCCAATGGCTGCACGTATAATATTATGTATAGAGAAGCATTGCTGGTTAGTATATTTTTTTTTCAATACCATAACAACGCCGTTTATAATCCAAAATAAATCAAAATATAAATTCAAGAAGTGCTGTCCGAAATACTTATTACACGCAGCTATTTATATATCTATATATATATATATATATATATATATATATATATATATATATATATATATATAAATCACGTGTCTGTCTGTTTTTCTGTTTATTTGTTTGTTTGTTTGTTTGTTCCTTATATAAATCTACACCGTTTGACCGATATTGACCAAACTTGGCACAGAGGTAGGTCTTGATGCGAGAAATCTCCTAGGCTAGGTCTAAATAGTCAAATTTCAAAATTTGGTCAAAAGGTCAAAAGTTTTGTTCAAGAAAAATTGGCTACACTGAACCATTCAGAATTTCACGGCCATTTTGAATCGACTACTACTGGCCTCTGTCGGCTGTTAGATGAAGTTCTGTTGTGCTGGCCTCTGCCGGTATCATTATGAACTAAAACAAATTCCCATCGTTTGACCGATTTTCTTAACTGGGTATAGACAACTAGGTATCAAGTAGATCTTGATAAGGGGAGAGTCATAGGCAGAAAGTAGGTGTAGCATGGCACACTGGGTAACAACTAGTAAAATATAAAAAAAAAAAAAAAAAAAAAAAAAATATACGGTGACCAAAAAAAAAATGGAAATAAAATATTTGGATAACATATTTTCTAATATAATAGATAAAATTCAGCAATATTAATATGAATCGGAATTCATGGTCCAGTGAATATCAGCCCGAATTTTCTCGCAGGTTCGAATCCCGCCTGAAGCAGGTTGAGTTCTTATATTTGTAAGGGGCTAGTGAAAGAATTCCCTGTTCCACCATAGATGTTTACGAATGGTGGCAACCTATAGATAGCCTGGCGCAAATGCCTTAGGTGCAGGTGTATTATGATACCACGTAATTAAACTGGCATAAAATTATATAGGTCTTTTATTCTACACTAGTAACAATTAAATATGAACATGTTTAATACAAAAATTAAAGATCCATTAATTAAATTGTTCTCGATATAGTCTAGGAAAATTGGAGTCATTTTCAAATAAATTTCCGAGAAGCATTTAACAACTCTATAAATATTTTTGTTTAAAGCCGAGCTGAAGTAGTTCTATGATCTATTTAGGGTTATTGGAAACTGGATAAACTTTTTGACGAATGTCAGTTTTCAAATTGTATAACTTCTACACATAAATCCTATTTGAATCCCAGAACTTTTATACAGTTTTAAACTGAAATTAACCCTGTCATTCGAAATGGAACTTCTGATGAATCGCTCTTAAACTGATAGCAGCTCATTTTTATTCTCTTCATATAAAACCGATCACATTTGAATACTTACATTTCCGAACTAAAAATAAATTATAAAGGATTATACTTTGTCAAATCTAATAACAAAAAAAAAAAATCACAATTTTTATATGTAGAATCAGATGTGTTCTTAAAGATACGAAAAATCCTCCCTTTTGTAAGGAGTTCTAAAGCACCGACATCTGTAAAATAAGAACATTGTAATACCTCCAAATATATTTTATTAATTTTCCACAATATTCCTTAATTGTTTTTAAATATTTTTGTCGCGATTCCTGACTAATGAATTTTATTTATTGTAAATCAGGAGGCCCGGTGGCCGTGAGCGTTAAGGCGTAAGCACTCAACACTCCGTGCCAAAGGTCGTGGGTTCGATTCCCACTATGCGGTGATGGCTTTTCTTTAGAATGAAGAAAAGGCATCAGCCCTATCCTGGCTAGAAAAGGGTGGTATTCATAGATAGCCCGTCCCAAAATTCTTACTTAATAATAATGGACGTTAACATTTAAATAATAATGATATTGTATATCACTAAGAAACGGACATAAACATGCTATCAAAGGAAGTTTTACAAGACGGCTTACTGAAGACATTTCAATGACTAAAGAACAAGACTTGTCTCGAAACAGGTTGTAACGGCTCACGTACTTAATAAATGACAGACAGATAGGTGATATTTGTACGAGAACAAGCTTCGGGAGATAAAGCCATACACAAAAAATGGAACTCCAGATTTAGACGCGGCCGAAGGGAAGAAATCCTTACAAGACTCCGAATTCGACACACAATACTAACTCACTCTCACTTAATGTAAAAACAAGACATACAAATCAGTATAAAAAACAATAAGACATTTTATGTAAAACACTTACTAATGACCTGGGAAAAACGAAAGATCTTGAACGTACTAAATCATATGGATAAACTGATGACTGATGCTAGCTGACACATATCCACTATTTTACTTTTTTTTTACATAAGATAAACATGAATACAAAAAACAAAATGCTTTATATATATATATATATATATATATATATATATATATATATATGTATGTGTGTGTGTGTGTGTGTGTGTGTGTGTGTGTGTGTGCCTTTCCTTTCCTCCTTCTCTTCTTCATTTGTATTTTCACTGGGCATTCCTTTCACATGTGTAAAATCGATGAAAACTTGAAATTATTTAGGCTTCCAACTTTAAGAGAAAATGTTAATTGGTCGTAAATCTATCAGAGTTCTTGAATCTTAAAGTCCCTTCTTCATGGAATTTCAGATGAATAAATAAATTAATCTCTGAAGGAGATTTATGTGACCCTGATTAGAAAACGTGGCTGAATAATTAAAAATTATAATTACTTTTCACACTATCTGTCTTTTACAAATTAATTTTCTTGAAATTAACTTTCAACTATCAGTCAGCCTTAGAGGAGTAATCAGAAAACTTTCATTAATTGAATATCATCATGAAAATACTTTAAGATTTAGTTTAAGCAATTTTTTTAAGGATTCGTCATGTATTTATTTATTTATTTATCGCACCGAATTTTTGGCGAAGTGCATTTTTTCGATACTTTTCAGTAGAGGGCGATATATAATAGGTTTAGTCTAGTATTTTCTTAAAATAGTGGGTGTCCTTAAATAACAATTTTAACTAGATATTTTGACTTGGTATTTACTTAGTAGTTTGTTTTAGAAGTTGTTGTAAATGTCTATGTCCTTTAAATGTTTGAGTATTGCATCAATGTGGTGGCTGTCATCTCCGAGGCGTTCTGTCAAGAAGAATTCGTCAATAAAAGGAAAATGTATTTGTCAGTAAATTAGGATAAGTAAAATGTGCTTTTTTACTGCTTTCGGTTTTGTTCTTTTGAAAGATATATTCCTCTGTTTACCTCACTTTTTAATTTGTTTTTTCGTTTCTTTTTAATTTATTCAGCATTAAAAGGAGTAATTTCGTGAGAAATATATTTGACATTTTTTATGAAAAATCAAAACAAACTGATATATGTTTCTATTCCTTTGCAAATGTTCTTATTCGGGATAAGAACGGAAACGCGCTAAGATTACGCAGTTTGGACTTTTTATTAAACCTCAAGATTGTGTAATTCCTTAAGGATCACTGCATTAATTTATTTTAATATCGGTGCATTAAAAATCCTTATTTACTTCCCTTTAGGTTGTTTTTTTTTTGACAACATGATCATATGAATGGTGCTAATGACCTAGGTAGTAGAAGCACCTTAATAATAATTAAAAAAAAATAAAAAAAAATGATCATATGAATACATATTAATGAATTACTTGATTAATTATCTTCTTAAATATCTTTGAAGACAAAATCCGAAAAAAATTACTCCCCTACTCCGCATTGAAAAAAAGTAATTTGCCGAGTATCGGAGGTAAAAAGAGCCCTACCATTGATGAGGGGATGTTTTTTGTCCCTAGAATCTTGTGATGTTCACCCGTTCGATCCATCCTATGGGAATCCTAGGAAGGGTGCTTGTGAAACCCGAGTATGTATTCAACATAGGATTACCCGATACCCTTTCCTTGTCTAGTATTGTAGGGATGGTCAGCCGAGGTTCCAATCCTATTGTAAGCCTTCCTCAACGATCAATGCATAGTTTTTTGTTTTTGTTTTTTTTTTTTTTTGCAAAAGAAAATAAGGAGAAATTGATTATAATTTGCTATTCGATATAATAAATACCACTCCGAAGGAAAAATATTAAATATCCAAATGAGCTATTTTTTTGTTATGACAGATCCTACTGCTCTTATAGAAGAAATCTACCGAAAATTATTATAATATTGATTTAAATTTTTTTCAACTTTCTTTAAGCGTTTGTTCGAATAATTTTACAACTATATGTGTAGTTTTTAGACCCCACAGGTTATGAAAATACTAGTGGTTCAAATTGTTGTTTTTTAGCAGGCTCACAAAATCGTAGGATTTTGATGAAATTTGGTTAAAAAATACTTTCACTTAAACAGAAGGTCCAGTTCGTTAAGCAGCCGAAAATTCCTACCGGTACTCTATTTTTTTCTTTGGAAATTTTCTTACAATATCTGTTATTTTCTTTATGGGTATACTACGTGTATTAAGCAACCCGATTTAGATGAGCAACTATACTATATTGTAATATATATATATATATATATATATATATATATATATATATATATATATATATAATATATATATACATATATGTTACTAGTGTAATGACCGTAGTAAAAGAGGAAAACATTATTATAACACATAGTATAGTTATATATATATATATATATATATATATATATATATATATATATATATATATATATATATATATATATAGTAGCGGTCAATTAAGTATTTGGAAATCCTAATTATTTGAGGATATTATAATATGTATTTTTTTTTTTTTTTTTTTTTTTTTTTTTTTTTTTTTTTTTTTTTTTTTTTTTTTCTTCTTAACGGCGCATCAACTGTTTGGCTATTAGCGCCATCATTTTTAATGTTGCTTATTTAAGTAAAGTTTAGTAGAAACATTTATTTTCTTAGTAGAATCACAAGTTACGTAACATGTATGCCTTTGTTGACTTCCATTTAATGAAATACCACGAAAAAAATGATTGGCTAGCTAGAATGGGAAGGTTTTTTAGGAACTCTCGAGTATAGCTGCTCCGGCGTGTTCCGAGATCCGTCACTCTTTCCGAGACCACTGGATTAGAGAGAGCGACGGATATGAGAACGCCGGATAAGGGAGAGTATCCATTTTATATATATATATATATATATATATATATATATATATATATATATATATATATAGATATATATATAAGGTGGTATTATGAAATGATATAGAAGGTGGTATTAGGAAGGATATAGAAGGTGGTATTATGAAATGATATAGAAGGTGGTATTAGGAAGGATATAGAAGGTGGTATTATGAAATGATATAGAAGGTGGTATTAGGAAGGATATAGAAGGTGGTATTGTGAAATGATATAGGAGGTGGTATTAGGAAGGATACGGAAGGTTTTATTGGGTAAAAAAAAATAATTGTAAGTACAATCGGATTTTTCAATTGATAATAATCAATAGCTTCTGCAATTAATTTTTAACAACATGATTCAGATGGTAAATTTATTGGTGTAATTAATACCGAACGTTAAACGTCATAAATAAATACACTATTTTATTTCTAATTATTAGTAATATTGGTTACCTAAAATAAACTCAGAATTGCATAAATTCTGTACATGAGAAACGGTTAAGGTTAAACTAAATGATCGTATAAGGAAAAAAAAGATAACTTGCACCTCTAGAGGCCAACAAAATTTTTTAATCTTGTAGGCTTCGCTAACTTAATACACTTTTCCATTGAATTTAATGAAAAACCTAAAACTCCAACCTCAACCTCCTAATAACATCCACAACTTTCCCCTCCATATTTCAGAGACAATAGGCCAGTAGGGGTGTTGTAATGCTAATTAAATATCTTTTTTCCTCTCCATACTCAGCATCCTTTATTCTTTTATCTTTATGCATATTTTTACAGGATTATTTCCCTTTGAAGAAATACTAGCTTTCTTCCTGTTGTTATAATTTTCACCTGTCTGCTCGGTAATCCTCTTGCATTGAAATAACAGCCTACTTTAAAGATTTCTTTATTTAAATTTTAACGTTCATTATTATTAACTAAGAATTTTGGGACGGGTTATCTATAGCTTACCAGCCATTTTTTTTTCTAAAGAAAAGCCGATACCCCACAGTGGGAATCGAACCCACGACCTTTGGCACGGAGTGTAAAGTGCTCACGCCTTAACCCTCACGGCCACCGGGCCTCCTAAATTACATTATTCCTCTGTTAGAAAAAAAATTAAAAATAAAAATAAATACTAATTAATTAATGTATTAATTACATTATTTTTCTATTGGAAAAAAATACTAATCAGACATATATTAATAGAATCATTTATTGTGCGTCGATTACAATGACACTCCTTTATTGTTTACCAGCCGAGAAACCAAAAATCATTTCACATTTGATATACAAATCATTACTAATGCCTTGTACCTTTTTAAAGTAAATAATCTCTGCTTTTGATTTTTTTTTTCAATACGGGATATTACATTTTTAGGTTTCCATGTACCTTTTAATAAAATTGAAATAGGCAACTATATTCTTAAATTATTCCGATTTGTTTAAAACTGGAAGCATTTCGCCACAAAAAAAAAAAAAAAAAAAAAAAAAAAAAAAAAAAAAAAAAAAAAAAAAAAAAAAAAAAAAAAAAAACTGTAAGCACGTCACCACATCAATTGCACGTGGGACGACGCCTCCCGACAAGGTAGAGGTGGCCTATAGATATTGTTCTGAAAAAATTTTCAACACAACATATTGACAACATTTTTGAGGAAAAGAAATAGATTACACAATAATAGTTTCTATTCTTAGAGTATTTTGGAATTAATGTATGTAATATATATATATATATATATATATATATATATATATATATATATATAAATCAGTCCCGTAAAAGGCCACGAGGGCCCTGAGGGGCAGATACTATAGAGGTATCTGATTCATGACCTTACAGCACACTAGGTAGATAGTGTGGTCAGTACCACACCCCGGCCGAGTGATTTCCCTATTTGCAGGTAGCCATTAGTAAATTATTTAAAGGCTAGGTTAGCCAAGGAACGGTCAAAGAGATCGATATCAACCCATGAACAAAGACACTAGAAGATAAAAATCTTTAGTGCTTGCTCGGGATTCGAATTTAGGTCCAGCTTATTATACCATTGCTCTAACATTGAGCTAACCTCGCCCAAGTTATAAGTATATATATATATATATATATATATATATATATATATTCACACATGCGGCTATGATACGATTCTTAGCTAAAAAAAAACAAATTTTAAAATTTCCTCGGGAATTAAGCTAAAAATACAAAATCTATTCCAAAGATCACAATATATTTATGACTTATTTATGCACACTATCTACCAATAGATTATTCATAACATTCGCCAATAATGGCCTAGATACAGATTTGCCGTAAAATAAAAAGAAAAAATAAATAAATTTTTTATTCTTATCTACACACGGAACCTAGTATTAATTTTCATCAATGTTGACAACAGATAAAAGCGAAACATTGAATTTACCTTGGACGAAATAATTTTTATTTTTACACCGATTCTAATGATTAAATCATAAAATATTCATTCATTTCCAGTACGAAAGTAGTTCGAGAGGCTGCCACAAGATGCTGGTAATGGTAAGGCCCCGCTAGTGCTGCTCCACAACGGTGGCCACCCCAACTAAATCCACATCCAGAACGTACAATATTGTAATGATTTAGTAAAATGGTTAACCACAATAGAGCATCAGCAATCCGCTCCCATCCTGACGCTCCATCATTTTTATTTGTTTATAATGATATTAATTTTCTTTAAGTTTAAAATGAGAATTAATAAAAAAAAGTCCGACTTGCAGGAACGACGTCATCTTAGCACATTTCTGTTACGATCTTATCCATAGAGTCATTTGGAAAGCCTTAAACAAATGAAGGCAACATTTTAGGAAAAATTAAAATATCTAATGGAATTGCTCACTCGGCCTCGTCGATTTTCGCTTAGAAAGATCTCTGACAAACAACCAAAATTTGTTACTCATTTTACCTATATTTCTTTAGGCAAACACAAAGGACCGTTCAAAGACACTAAACTAACACTTGCGGAGTTTTATTCATTTATTTCTCTGATTGACATCGAATCATCGAAAAATATTTAAGAATCGTTTTTGTAGAGAATTTAGTAAGATTTCAAATCATATATCTGAAACTAACATTGGTGACTTCCTAAAATATTCTGATGCCGTTTAATAATCAATAAATTAGTGGTTAGAAGATTTGTGAGTGTCGGTGAAGGAAATGAAGGTGCAAGGAAAATAAATAACCCAAGAAAGAAGAATGAGACGATTGAAAAAGCATCTTGTCTAATAGTTGAACTCAAATATATAAAAGTATAGATATTTTTTAACTGCTAGAGTGTAAAAATGGTATCTAGGAAGTTCCTGAAAGGTTATAGATCATGAATCAATGTATATTATATTTTAGTTAATTAGAAATACGTTTTTTCCTCGGACTGAAAATAATGATCTGTGTGACAAAATCCTTCTTTTTTTCACCAAAAAATAATTAATTTCTTCATTAATTTTGTTCTGGAGGGGACACCAATCTTGACTGTAAGGCTTATGATAGACAATGACTGCGGCTTCATAAAAATTTAATGGGTGTATATAAGGGGGGGGCTGCAGCACCCCCCCCCCCCCTCCGAAATTTTCATTTGATGGTAAAAATGGGTCATAAAAACCTTAAAAATAAATTAAATAAGATCACTTAGTTAATAAAAAATAGTTTATTTTAAGTGTAATAGCGTTTTAGTTACTTAAAACCCAAGTTCTAAATTTTTCATATTCCATACCCCGGAAATGGTCTCACCCCCCCCCCCCCCCCAAATTTTCCCAGCCCCTCCCGAAATTATTTCCTATATACGCCCATAGAATGAGCTATTCGCACCGCACATTCAGGACTTAATGTTCTTTAATCTATCGATAAACTTCTTAGATATTATAAATCCTAAAAGAATTAAAAATACCAAGCAGAATTTATTCTATTTCACTATGTTTTTCATTGCAACTAATGACTCTTGTTACTAATATCTAAAACAAGAACATAATATTACTGCTCCATAATGGTAAGAACATTTTTTAGTGTCCATAGTTAAAGAAAAAACAATAAACAAAATTTCAAATAATAATCAATAAATGGCGCTAATGGCCTCGTTGTCGAAGCGCCGTAAAAAAAAAAAAAAAAAAAAAAAAAAAAAAATGAAGTGTTTGTTGGCTGGAAATTAACATCTGTAAATATCATTATCAGGAACCTGATATATTCCACTCAGTCGATGATAATAATAAGATATACGACCCCCCATCCCGAAAACTCCTCCAATACCGAGAGATACCGGAGACTGCTTGTTTTTTTCGGAGAGGAAAAAAGTATTAATTTTGTTTACCATGATATTATGATACTCTCTAAAACAAATGAATTGGCGAAAGAATCATGTCAATATCATTTTCTAAACACGATATATAAAATAAAGCATTTTCAACCTATTTTATTTTATTTCTTAGCAACGTGTATTGAACGGAACGCTCGGACTATTTTTCGATGTAGAATCACCAGAAAAACAGTTGACCAAATCAGTGACGTTACCACTGTATACCCCCTTGTTAAAACATTAGAGGTGTACTTTGGAAGAGTGGTTTCACCCCTTAAACGTGTGATAGGGCCGATATAAAAAAACTACATATAGATTATTTTTACGTGTTTAATAAATATACAAAGTTTCATAAAAATTTGCTCCAGACACTCGGGATTTCCCCTTTTTAGTTCCTTTAGTTTAACATTAAAATCAGGAAATAGCATTGATAAACTTTTTTTTTCTTTGAAAATAATGATATTATATAGATATAGAAAAAAAAAAACCTTTTTCTTGTCTTTTTACTGGTTCTTCTTTGCGAGACGCAGTTTTTCTAGATGTCTGACTACCTCTCGAAAATTTGCTATTTTTCCTCTCCTTGGTGGATTCTTCTCTTCGATCAGCCACGAGTGTCTCAGTTTTGTTTAGCACACTTTCTTTTGCCAATATCTTGGTTTCTTCTGGGCCAGGAGGAGCTTTATCTTGTTCAAGCTAAACTTCTGACGCAGCATGAATATTAGTACCGGGAAACTTTAACAGAGCGAGCTTTTCTAGTCTTTCAATCCTTTTGAATATCATTTCTGCTGAGCTGAGAAATTCGCACATACCTTCACTTTCTTTCTGTATATATTGTCCTTTTCTTCAGAAATATGTTTTACTGTGGAAGTAGGAAAATCTTGCCGTCGTTTTTATAAGGATATTGATTCTCGGTCTGCAGTAACAGAAAACGGGGTTTTTAAATAGAGTAAGCCGATTTTTATGATGTTAGAATTTTCTTTACTGGCTTCAGATGACACAGAATTAATATAGTCATGGTCTTCTGTCTGATTTTTAGTATCGTCAGGACATATTTATTTGGATATAAATCCCATGAAGTAAGTTGAAACGGAGAACACCTCTCATGGGCGTATATAAGGGGGGGGGGGCTGAGGGCGCTTTTGGTATTAAAAAGTATTTGGTGGTAAACATGTGTCGTAAAAACCTTAAAAATGAATTAAATAAGATCACTTAGTTAATAAAAAATAGTTTATTTTAGGCGTAATAGCGTTTTAGTTGCCTAAAACTATTCCAAGTTCTAAATTTTTCATATTCCATGCCCCGGAAATGGTCTCAGCCCCCCCCCCCCCGAAAATATTTCCTATATACGCCCATGACACCTCTCCCTATAATAATAATGATAATCTGTGAATAATTTTACTATTGCCGGCCACCCCCTTCCATGATATATATCTCGACAATAATTAAACACCATTAGCAGACTGTTTGAGAATTAT
Organism: Gonocerus acuteangulatus; assembly: GCA_946811695.1. Classification (NCBI taxonomy): domain Eukaryota; kingdom Metazoa; phylum Arthropoda; class Insecta; order Hemiptera; family Coreidae; genus Gonocerus; species Gonocerus acuteangulatus. The sequence goes on from OX328129.1 coordinate 50,026,944, forward strand.
TCTGGGAGTATTTATGGCGTAGACCACATTTTATCTGCTAAATCGGTTCTCGCGACGAGCTCCATTAATTCCTCCCGAATCTATTTGTAATTACATCACGTATTGAACGGAACAGTAATTTTCAATCGACTGATTTATGGGGAGCTTAAATTCAGCGTGTAATCGGATTACAAACCGCACTTCGACAGACCAATTATAGAACATTCGAGCAGTATTAATCATTCATTCTTTTACTTTCAGGCTTGAATATATGATTTTTTTTCTTTGATACTTTTAAGAAAGTACCAATAAATAAACCAACCAAATTTTTTAATAAAAGTATAGAAAAATATTAGATAAAAGTGTAAGCTCATTTAAGGATTAGATGAGTTATCAGGCAATTTTACATTGCCTTCAGCCAAAAAAAAAAGCAGAATGTAGCCAAAAGTAATCAAGTCAAAATCTTGTAAATGTACATACACAATCGATTTTGTAAAACACACTTGTTGGTTTATAAAAATATAAAACCACTTAAAAAGCACGCCCCAGATATCACAGGTAAAGATTTTCCCATGAACGAGATAACTCAGGCGGTGAAAGTTCTAAGGATATTTAATGCACATGTATGCATATAAGTGCGTTTTTCCGTGTTTTTTTACTACAAACCTCGGAAAAAAGCGGGTTTGCGCTAATTGGCTCATCATAGATTTTTAGAAATCAATCGCGAGGAATCGAAATAATCCACTTTAACGATATTATCTTTAACCCTTTTTGAGACAAATGGGAATGACTTTCCTGTTTTGAGCACTTCCAAACAAAGGATTGGATTGAACATTTTTTCTATGTTTTGATATTCATCTTAACTAAAACGTATAACGTAAATTTTACGAATGTAGCTATAATCAGGGGTGGGTCTTGGTATATTAATAAAACTAAATTTTTTATAAGAAAAGTTCTTTTATTTTTTTCCGACGTTTCGGCTTTAAATTCAAGCCCTTATCAGGGCAATGTGAAGAGGGAGAACTATGGTTAATGGATGTGCAATAATGTTTAATGAGAAATTATTGCACATCTGTGAAGTATAGTTCAGAAAAAATAAAATGCATTTTCTTATAAAAATGTAGTTTTATTAAGATACTAGGACTGAACTTAACTATATCTACACCTGCAATTCCACCGACCACAGATCTTTTCTCATATATATCTTGCTTACGTTTTGAGAGGAGGAAGACTTAAAAAAAAATAAAAAAATAAAATAATTTAGTCTAGAGATTTCAGTAATTCTGGAATTTTTGTATACTTTCTAAAATATCTCGAAAACCTTCAAAATCTTAATACATTTTTCACATATATTTTTAATACACAATTTAAATTAGGCGATCAAATAAGTATGTTGGTTCTTTCCTTTAACAAGCCTATCACTTTGCCCGAGTTTTTCTAAAATACTTTTACCTGTAAAAATAATTTGTTATGATAATCAAGTATACACAATTAAATGGTGTTGGAATTTTGATTTTTCTGTAATGTCCGGTTCTTTTGGAAATTGCAGTAGTCTAGAAACAGTGAGAGGTAGCGGGTTTCCACAATGTCGCTTTTCCTTGAGTTTTCAATCCATAAGGTATTGAAATTTATAAAATTAACTTATAAATGAAATATAAAATTCCCTGCATAACTAGCAAGGCATTAGGAACAAAATATTAAAAGTTTCTATTTTAAATAATTATTTCAAACCATACTAGAAATAAGGTTTACATCGAAACACGCTGTGATGACGCATTTCCTTCCAGCCCTTGAAATAAATAGTATTTCAAGTGAATATTTCCAGGCTTCTAGTGTAGAAAGAATATTGAATGATCATTGAGAATTGGTGAAAATTTGAAGAAAAGTAAGTTTTGTAAGTATGAAGAGAAAATGAGCGAATCGAAATAAAGGATCCCGACAAGCATTCATGAAATGTTCCCCAAGAGTAGGATAAAGCTGGAATAGAGATGGGAGGCAAAAGCAATCCTTTGTCTTCCCTCTTCTCCTTGTCAACTTTTACAGTTTTTCTAACACAACTCTCTACCTTCTCTCTTACAATAGCCACTAGATATCGTCCTGAGAATACTACTTTCCTCTTAGTTATCTGATGAACCTTATCTTTAGCTCTTATTAGTTCACAATCACTCAGTCCAGGGCGCACCTGCAAAAAGCTGGATTTCGAGAGGAGGCACGGTACTTTTTGTAGGAAGTTCTTCGGATTAACTCAAATTTCAATAATTGTACGAAAAATTCCCGGAACATTTCTTTTTTATTCGAAAAAAGTACTCTTTTTTAACTTCTTTTGCTCATAACGCTGAAAATATTCATGCTAAAGATTTGCACGTGACTTTTTGTGTAATGGCCCATTATTTAGAAATGTTAAAGGTTTTTCGCTGCCTTGCATTAAATATGAAAAAAAATACACTTTTATATCATTCTTTTCTAGAGCCTAAAATATATTAAGTAACTTCACATTCCAGGAGGAAAATGATGTTTATATAGTAAAACAACCCATCAAACTTCGTCTAAATCGATTAGTTAGAGGGCAGGCTATTTTTTTACCATTACACGTGTAAAAATGAGCCCTTATCGGTTGCTGATGCAGCAGTCAGCAACCGATAAGGGCTCATTTTTACACGTGTAATGGTAAAAAAATAGCCTGCCCTCTAACCTGGGGCCTTGGGCGTGCATTATAAGACGCTGAATGTGCAAGCATCTTATCAGAGTATGCACATTTAGCGTCTTTTCCCACGCGCTCTTGTCACGTGGTATCGTGTCAGCGTCGATCCTGCTAGTTTATTGATAATAAATTAATTATTTAGGTATTAGCGAAAAAATTAATATTTTTCAAATCATCATTATTTCCAATATTTTTCAAATTATTCCAAAATCCATTCCAAATACGTGACATGTTTGAAATATTTTGTAAACAAACTAACGCATTAAAGATTTTAAATACATTTTTAAAATATTTTACTACATTAAGTAAAATATTCTTACTTTGCGAAACTTCGCAGTTTCTTTTTGTGGCACCTTAAGTGTCTTTGAGATTTTATTTAATATTTTTCACAAAAACTATTTACAAAGAATAACTGCTTCTATTCCTTTACTAATGGCACTAGGGATATAAACGGAAACGAGCTAAGATACGCTATATACATATTTTTAACGTCCTTTTAGTAAATAATAACACAATTTATTTGCGTGGGTTACCTACCTACCCTTTCGTAGGTGTTGATGCTCAACATTTTTTCGAAAGAAAATCCATTTCCCCCATCTACATCCCTAGGCGAGGAGTGGGAACTCCTTACATGGGCGTATATAGACAATAATTTCGGGGGGGGCTGGGACCATTTCCGGGGTATGGAATACTAACAATTTAGAACTTGGAATAGTTTTAACCAACTAAAACGATATTGCACCTAAAATAAAATATTTTTTATGAACTATAATAATTTTTAATTTATTTTTAAAGGTTTTATGACACATTTGTACCGATCAAAAAAATTTGGGGACTGTAGCCCCCCTCCTTATATACGCCCGTGACTCCTTAACACTCACTGGACCTGAATGGTAGTGTATTTGCACGCTCGAAACACAAAAATTTAAATAATAATTTTTCCACTTTTCATGTACTCCTATTTAATGGCTTTTTCAATTAAATTTGACTCTTTAATTTTTTTTAATAATAAATATATATATATAAATATAATATTTAATAATTATTTTTAATATATATAGAGGAGAAGGTGGTATTATTAGCCCCCAATTGGTTTTTCCCTTTTTTTCTAATTGCCTATGAAGTTTTTTTAGAATATTCGATCATAGCGTTAACTACAAAGTTTTGTGAACATACTTATAAAATATAAACTTTTTTCGGTAGCTTTAAGTATATGAAAATAAAAGAAATTTGAAGAATGTCAATTTGTTAGTAAATCATTTAGTGCTGGTAATATGAGCCCCACAGAAAGATAAATAAAATTACTTATGTAATTTTCATTGTAATTTGAAGGCACATTTTCATTTATTACAAAATCTTGAAAATGCATTACAACGTAGAAAATAATTTAAATTATCTTACAAGACCACTGCCGAACTTGGAAAGCGTCATTAAGGAACCATTTAATTGCTTTATGACTATTCCGTCTATTTGCAAAAATCACAAACGTAAACATCCTTGTCAGATCCAGCGCAGTCATTGTGTGCCCTCATTTCGCAGATTAGGCGTTGTACCCACAGTTCTCTGAGGTTATCAATGAAAATAGGCCCATGTTTTTCCGTGGGAAAATCAAGAACAGAGGTACAAAAGTTCTTTCCTCTCAATCCGCCGGATTTTACTTTGAACAACTGATATTCCAGCCTCATCCACATTAAACACCCTATCAGCTGGATAGTTGTGTTTGGTGTACTCAGCTTCTTGTCGGTCAGAAATTGTCGACAGCTTCTTTGTTAAATCCATTAGCTCTTGAACACGATGTTGCAGCTGGTTTCTAAAAAAGTCCGACTCGCAGGAACTGCATCATCTTAGCGCGGTTCCGTTCTTATCCGAAGTGCGATTAGGAAAGGAATAGTAGCTGCTATTGGTAGGTTTTGATCTTTCGTTAAAAATATAAAATAAAATCTCAAAGACAAGGAAGCTTAAAGAGCCACATGTGGAAACTGACAGTTTTCTAAGCGGATGGGACTCTCCCGTCATCGCGACGCTCACTCTAGGAAAACTCTATTACCAAAATGATTCTTATTTTCTCAGTTTTAATGAAATACTCATTCCACCGTTAAATAAACTTAAAAAACAAAAGTGAGGTAAACAGTGACAAAAACCCGTTTAAAATAACAAAACTAACACTTTCGTAGTTTTAAGCACTTACTTCTCCGACTGACATTGCCCCATCGAAATTTGCTTCAGAATCTTTTTTTTTTAGAGAATTTAGTAAGCTTTTGAATGGTTACATCGTACTTCCCACGATTTCTTAACTGTTTTGAAGATATTAAGGGGGGGGAATGGTGCTAATACCTACCGATAGCTGCTATATTCCTTCACTAATCGCACTTGAGATAAGAACGGAACCGCGCTAAGATGAAGCAGTTCCTGCGGGTCGGACTTTTTTTTTGGCAGACAAATTAATGTATTATGTTTATATTATAATATAAATATTATGTTTATAAGAAGAGCAAATCACTGTTATTGCGGTTTAAATATTGTTGCTAGCTAAATCTAAGTATTATATAAGCTCATAAGGAAAAAATGGTGCTAATGACTCAGATTTCGATGCACCATAAAAGAGAAAAAGAATTAAGGACAATATACGAAGATTCCAAACCATTTCATGTCTGTTAATAAAATATTTTATTCGCAACAATTTAATATATTAAAGTGTAAATAAAAATATTATATTTAATATAATATATTTAACGCAACACTTATACACAAATAAACTTTTTTTAGGTACCTATTTACCAATTCGTATAAAATAAGATTATAATGAGCAATCCGCTGTGGCATACACCAAGTACTACCACCGTGTGGAGTGCAACTAGTATAAACCGGTACGTCAGTACCACTGTGGTATGTAAAGAGCGGCTGTTCTGATACTGGCAAAAATTAGAAATCCTACATTCCTACAGTTGTTTGGAGGCTTATCTTTATGACCCTAGAAAGGAACTTACAGATGACAAGGGTACACTGGGCGATACCTGTACTGGGAATGCCCTCCACCCTAAGCCTCCTAGCTCCTCACCTTCGAATTCATATGATTTCGTTCAATGAATTTAAAAAAAAAATTAATAAATAGATAAAAACTCCTGAAAATAGGGAATACCAAAAACAATTCTAAAGAACGAAATCAACACGAGTACAGTAATCTAGATATTCATAGGGCATCTTCGAATTCCAAGATACCGTTGAAACAAAATATTGTTTCTATATATACGTACCCTGTTTTATTGACTAATACATTTGACTACTATAAGCAATCACAAAAATAACGAGCAGTGAAAAAAAACTGTAGGAAACACACAAAAAGATTCGTTCAAATGATCGAAATTACCTATGTTTTAAGCACTTATTTCTCCAAATATGACCATCCCATCGCAAATGTCTTCAAAACATTTTTGTAGAAAATTTAGTAACCTTTCGAATGGTAACCTTTCGCTTCCCAAGATTTTCAACCGTTTTCGAGATATTAATGAAAGTATACGAAGTTCCCAAAATTTTCATTATTTCTAGCAACAGAAAATTGGTCTCATTTTTCCTATCCTGTTTTACAAACAAATACATTTTTCTAACATAAGAAATTACAAAAATATAAAACCAAGGGAAAGAGACAAAAATTACAAAAAGAACGACAAAAACCCGTTCATAAGAACAAAACAGACGTATTTGAAGTTTTAAGCACTTATTTTTCCGATTGACATAACCTAATCAAAAATAGTTTTAGAATCATTTTTGTAGAGAATTTAGTAAGCTTTCAAATAGTTTCTATCCACTTACCACGATTTCCCAACCGTGTTCGAGATATTAATGAAAATATACGAAGTTCCCAAAACTTTTCATGTCTGTTCATAAAATATTTTATTCTAACCCTTCCTTAACTCCAAACGTAACATAACTTTCAACATATTAGTTTTAATGAAAGTAGAACATGCAGATAATGTTTCAACTGAATCCCGTGATTCTAAGTACCCAAACCAAAAACGGTATTCAAAAACTATTTTTCCAATTTTCTCGAAAACGGTTAAAGCTATCGCCTTGAAAATGGTTTCATTCGTTTTCCTAGCCCATGAAACCTATAAAAAGAGTACTTACAAGCTTATGAACTCAAAAACGTAAGCGTTACGATTTTTTTTGCGCGAATTTCGCCCCAAACGCCATCTTCCAGTGGGCGGATTTTGCTGGTTAACGAACCAAATTTCATCAAAATCGGACCATCAGGGAAGCCAGAAATGAGCGAGCAGGCAAATATATATATATATATATATATATATATATATATATATATATATATATATATATATATATTTATATATATATACAAAATTGAACCACCGTATTTTCGGTCTCTAGGGGTTCTGAAACGCGAAATTTTCTTGTCGGCACTTCCGGATTGTTTCATTGTATCAACCTTATAAGCGGGGTTCCTCCCTATGGGGGAGGGAGGAACCGCGCTAAAAGACAAAACATTTTTGCGGTATTTCATGAAGTGGTCAAACCAAGCTCTTCCAACTAACCCATCTCCTGTGAATAGGTGCTCAATTCAATTTCTTTCACACAGTTGGTAAGCCACTCTGTCTATGTTACAGAGCATTTAATTTCGGGGGCTCATATTGAAACCCTTGGAATGTTGGAATTTGAAGACATAACGATTCATTGGTACTTTAAAAAATTACATTGTATCTACACATAATTAATCTCTGAAATGTCCTTTACACTATTCAGTAAGGAACTAGATTGATTTTAAATGGACGTATACTGTAATTATACGCAAATGACATACCTCTCAAAGTTTTTCAGATCAAGAAAAAAAATAAAACATTTTTACGCACAAACTATCAGCTGCAGTAGCGAGAGCCTTTACTGAACTATCATTTCAAATTATCACCGCCGAAGTGAGCGGGCTATATGCATAGATATTGAGGGGGCTCATAATACCACCTTTACCTATATATATATATATATATATATATATATATATATAAAATATTTAATTATATATAAATAAATATAATTTTCTTTTTGACTATGAGACAATTCAACCACAAGTCATTTTGCCTATGTATGAACTGTTCCTTTTTTAAATACTAATTCATTAATTGTATATTTTGTATGTAAATTCATACTCTTGTCAAAAATAAGACACTGTGGGGCTCTCGACAAGTAGCTACGACAATAGATACTCATGTGGGAGATGCGGGCGTTCATCTCGCTTCCGGCGGGCTTCGCTCAAGTTATTCTTCCTTAAAATTACAATAATGTCAAAATTTATACACACCTTACCTAGTCTCGTCATCGAACCGAAATAATTTATTTATCTAAGATGATTGTTGGAAGGCAAATAGATTTCAAACGTCTTTCATCAGTTTAATTGCAATGAAAAATGAGTCCTTTATTGGTTTAAAAAAATATATATAAAAAAAAAAAAAAAAGTTTTCATTAATTCACAAATTCTTATTCAATAGAGCCATTTCAACCCGAGACTAATCCGAATTAAAATCATCTCAAGAGTAAGAAATGCAAACTGTAATTTTCTCTTGTTGATGAAAGTTGGAGAGAGAAAAATGAAGAGATAAGATGTTGCTAATGAGAGAGTATTCAAGCCGGAGAGAGAAAGAAGCCAGACTTCATCCACAACTAGCAACAATTATCAACTTCTCATTCTTAGCAACAATAATTCACAATACTTTCTTTCAATGTTTACATTTTATCTCTTCTATGATAAAAAAAAAAAAAAAAAAAAAAAAAAAAAAAAAAAAAAAAAAAAAAAATCTCATTTGTCAGTTTATCTCAGAGATTATTCATTTACTTGGCATTTCTAAATCTAAATACAGGCAATAATTATATAGTCACCGTTCATTAATAAATAATTAGGCACTCAAATAGATTCCGTTCAAATATTCTGAGGCAAATATTTCCGATGGTTCCGCCTTTCGCAAATTACCATTTCAATGAAGAATAAACTACGTGAAACTCAATGAAAACGGATTATGAACGGATCGGACCAGGGAAGGCTTTGAGATTACAGACAAGCTGATTAACTTTTATCAATACTCAGGCTGAAAACAATTTAAAATATAAATTTGCCTGTTCAAATGGATGAAAATTAGCGGAAAAAAATTCTCTTTATAACCTTATCACTAGGAGGTATAAAACGTTTTTACCTTAACTTTTGCTAAGCATTCATAACATTAAACATTATCTCTAGTCTTAAACGAGACATAATCAGTTTTTATAATGTTTCACTCATGGTGTTGTTCTTGAAATGTTTGCAAATGGCAGAACCGCCAGGAAAATTTCCCTCAATATTTCAAGCATTCGGAATTGAACATTTCCGTCTATCTGAATAGTCTATGAGCTTCAAATAATTTACAAAAAATTATTATTTGATTTCGGATAGAGCCCCTAATTGTAACAAACTGATTTTGCTACATATTTTCACGTTTGATTCATTAATTTGCCTGAATACATAACAAGATTCGTTGTTCCAAAGGAAATATTTCTTTTATTTTTGTTAGTTCTTTCTTTTTCTTTTGTTTTTATTAGTTATATATATATATATATATATATATATATATATATATATTCAAATTCTTTTTTTTCCTAGTAGGCATGGGGTCATTAAAGCAGTCTTCCCTTTTTTTATACTACTTTATTTATTGAGCCCGACATGTTTCGTGCGTCTTTTCTTCGCACCTCATCAGGGGCACTTCTAGAACAAAATAACATTTTTTTGAACATCACAGAAACCTTTTTTCTATTATATTAAAACTATCAATGTTCCACAAAATGCATTACAAAATTATCATGCTCCCTTAAATATTACCCCTACCCTACATATTGCAATAATTATAACTAAATTACATATTTTTTATAAAAAGTGTTAAGTTCTACCTTGCAAGGAAGTTCTCTCGTTCCCAAGTACTCCCTCTGGAGTCCGGCTTATTACTAACCCTGTAAGTGGATTGCCAAAATGGCCCTATCGTTATCTGTCCTTAGTCTACTCGTCAAATATTAAGTAAAGAAAGAAATACCCGACGAGTAGACTTAACTAGGAAAACAACTAAGGACAGATAACGATAGGGCCATTTATTAATAATTAGGTTTTGGACTGAGTTTCAACCCCTAATGGGCCGATTTTGCTAATATTTCTAGTGCATCTCTCTCATTATTTCTGCTTTTTTATGCTTTTGTCTCGTTGCAAGGAAACAAAAAATGTTGGGTGGGCGGCACACTAACAAGTTGGTCTAAAAACTGGGGAGTTTCAGATGAGTTTATCCAATGATTTGTTGTATGCCGAGGCCCGGGGAAAGATAACTGTGGCCGGTGACCTGTCAGCAAACACATTTGTGTGTGCGTATGTTAAATTTTATATATATATATATATATATATATATATATATATATATATATATATATATATATATTAGTTTATTTATCATGCCAAGATGAGGACTTTTCGATGCTGCTTATGTCCGCAGAGCATATCCTCGGGCATGGGCGTATAGGAAATAATTGGGGGGGGGGCTGAGACCATTTCCGGGCTATGGAATACTAAAAATTTAGAACTTGGAATAGTTTTAGGTAACTAAAACGCTATTACAAATAAAATGAAATATTTTTTATGAACTAAGTGATCTTATTTAATATATTTTGAAGGGTTTTATGACACATTTTTCCCATCAAATAAAAATTTCGGGGGGGGGGGGGGGGGGGGCTGCAGCCCCCCTTATATACGCCCTGTGTTTTTTAGAATCGGTTTTCGGTGTTTTATAAAATTTTCCAATAGGACATTGAGGATTAAGTTTGATGCCTTGAAAGTACTTCGAACATTAGAAACTCTTCAAAAGAAAGGAAGGGTTGACATTAAATTACGTTTTTGTTACTTTTATGGATTATGTGATACAATTTTATAAGGGATGAGAGGAGATGGATTAATCTACATAAATTGAATATAAAACTTCATGCGTACCAGTAAAAAAAAAAAAATACCTTTTACATTTTGCGTTATACAAATCATCAAATAACCTACAGAACCCGTCTTTCTGAATATTATTATTATTATTATTATTTTATACTACATTCCAGTGATTTTATAAGAAATTCCAGCGGATTAGAGTATATTAATAGGTCATTAAAACTATATAAAAATTACTATTTTATTAACGAGTTATATGATCTCAAAAAAATGTACTCCCATTTTTTTTTTTATACCTTAGAAAGTTTTTTTATACCTTAAAGAAATAATGAAATAGATCCTTTTTTTTTTTTAAAATAGAATACTAACTTGTAAAATTCTAAACATTATTCTGACGAATGTTGCAATAAAATTTACAGTGTAAAGCGAATAAAAATTAAAATTGAATATTCATGAAAAGAGTTAATATTATTGCGCCGCTCGTTGAAACCAGGCCGCCATTTCTTAGGGAAAACAGCCTTTTGAAAATTCCCCTAGGGGAGTATTTTACCTCAAACTATGGCTTGAAGTGGCTAAAGAAATTTCTAAGTATTTTCCTCGGGGGAAAAGAAAGATTTTAATCTACTCATAAACTTTTCACAGTTTTTTCTTTTAAGTGAAAAATCTCAGTACCATCTTATAAGTTGTAACATACTTTTTCTTCTTTTTTAACATATTCTGTATTATGTTCCTTAAGAAAATACCCGCCAAAAAGAAAAGTTTTTTTTTTTGTGGGGGGGGGGATACCTCAATCAGCAATGAACGCAAATTTTCTATCGATTAAGCATTGGGCTAGTATATTAGAAATATAAGATGAGAAACATATTAGTGATAAAAACATATTTTTATTTATCCTACAAAATTTGTGAATAACTTGAAATCTAATGAAGTCATAAGTTGTACATTATTATTCATTTAAAAAGACTGCATCGATTAGTTCTGATAAAAATATCAAATGTCAAGCTAGGAAGTTTTCCCGCTGCAATCCAGCCTTGTTTAAATAATTTGTACTGAACTCTTATGACCTTCAACAACTGAAATGAAATATGTTAAGTGATGTTGCCTACATAAAGTACCTTCCATACACAAGACAAATAAAATTGTCTGACGATAAGGAGCAATATTTGTTTATTACAAAACATGTTCCAAGAAACATTTTCTGTGTTTTCAAATATACATTTTCTGTTCAAGAATCAAATTGGTCGGAGAAGATCAGACGCCGTTCTATAATGCATTAATATGTGTAGCTTCTTCAGATACACTCACGATGATGATTTTGACGGAAAGAGAGCCAGAAGACGACTGAATTTTGAAATAATTGTTTTTTTTTGTTTTTTTTATTCTTGCATTTTGTTTTGGTATTTTCATATGAGCTCCATAAATAAAAAATTTGATTCAGTGCCAAAGGTCGTGGGTTCAATTCCCACTAGGGGTGGTGGCTTTTCTTTCGAAAAAAAGAAAAGGCATCACCCCTATCCTGGCTAGAAAAGGGTGGTAACCTATAGATAACCCGTCCTAAAATTCATAGTTAATAATAAATGGACGTTAAAATTTAAATAAATAAAAATTTGATTAAAAGCAAATTTTGTTCATTTCAATAGATTTTTTTTTTTATTACAGAACTGGCACAGTAAGGAGGCAGTTTCAAATCTTTAAACTTCAAACCACCTCAAAAGGGTAGGATATGGTCCTTCTGGACTTACTTTCATAAGTAAGTGGCTATGTTAAAAAATGAGAAACAAAATTGAAAACAATATCAAATAACTAGATTTTAAAACTTTTTTTTAAACATGTGAAAAAACTTTAAAAGTTATAATTGAGATAAGTAACAGTTTTTTTCAAAAAACTTTTTTTATGTGCCGAAAATGTGAAAAAAGGGGCTGCATCCTTATTGTGGCACGCCCTTCAATTGGCAATATAAAGATAAAGATAAACGTTTTAGAGTTTATGATCCCTAGACCATGAGCGAATATGCCGCCGTGAAAAGCAGTGCCCCCACCGCTCTAGAGGCATATTATATGCATCTAGAGCGGCGCATATATGTAGGGGGTCGGGGCATAATAGTGCCAAGCAATATTTTTAATAAAACTTAACTTAACTTTAACAAAACTTAACAGTAGCTGCTATATGTTGGATTTTATGTGGGTCACAGAGCTTGTGATCATGTTTTAGTATCGTTTACATCATAGATTGATAGTCCCATATAATATCCAACATATAGCAGCTACTGTTAAATTTTGTTAAAAATGCTGCTTGGCAACCCATCATATGATATGGGGTCTTGGTTCTGCACTCGCTCATATTTTTAGCGCGGTTCCTCCCTCCCCCATAGGGAGGAACCCCGCTTATAGGGTTGATACAATGAAACAATCCGGAAGTGCCGACTAGAAAATTTCGCGTTTCAGAACCCCTAGAGACCGAAAATAACGGTGGTTCAAATTTGTATATATATATATATATATATTTGTCTGTTCGCTCTCTAGATAGAAGACGAATGGTCCGATTTTGATGAAATTTGGTACAAAAATCCTTCGTCCAATTTGAAAGGTCAAGTTCGTTAACCAGCAAAATCCGCCTACTGGAAGATGGCGTTTTGGGCGAAATTCGCGCAAAAAAAATCGTAACGCTTACGTTTTTGAGTTCATAAGCTTCTAAGTACTCGTTTTATATGATTCCTGGGCTAGGAAAACGAATGAAACCATTTTCAAGGCGATAGCTTTAACCATTTTTGAGAAAATTGGAAAAATATTTTTTGAATACCGTTTTTGGTTTGGGTACTTAGAATCATGGGATTCAGTTGAAACATTTTCTGCATGTTCTACTTTCATCAAAACTAATATGTTGAAATTTTGGTGACGTTTGGAGTTAAGGAAGGGTTAGAATAAAATATTTTATTAACAGACATAAAAAGTTTTAGTAACTTTGTTTACTTTCCTTAATATCTCGAAAAAGGTTGAAAATCTTGGTAAACGGAAGAATACCATTAGAAAGCTTATTAAATGCTCTAAAAAAAAAGGTTCTAATGAAAGTTTTGATTAGGCGATGTCAATCGGAGAAATAAGAGCTTAAATCTTTAAAGTAATTGATTTCGCTTATTCGAACTGTTCTTTTTGTCTGTTTTTTATTCCTGGTTATTTTTTAATTTCTTATTGTTGGATAATGTATTTGAAAATAAAACAGGTTAAGAAAAATAAGAAAAACAATTTAATGTTAGAGATATGGATTTCCAAGGTATATAGCTTTTCAACTGCCTAGCGTCCTTCCTAGGGAGGGATCTTTGTCTTTGATTTTGGTACTTAGAATTATGGGATACAGTTGAAACATTTTCTGCATGTTCGAGTTTCATCAACACTAATATGTTGAAATTTTTGTTACGTTTAGAGTAAAGGAAGGGTTAGAATAAAATATTTTATTAACAGACAAAAAAAGTTTTGGTAACTTTGTATAATTTCGTTAGTATCTCGAAAACCGTTGACAATCTTGTGAAGCGGAAGATTACCATTCGGAAGCTTACTAAATGCTCTACAAAAAAGGTTCTGAAGAAAGTTTTAATTAGGCGATGTCAATCGGAGAAAAAAGTGCTTAAAGCTTTAAATTAATTGATTTCGTTTATTCCAATGCTTCTTTTTGTCTGTTTTATTTCTTGTTATTTTTTAATTGCTTATAGTTGGATAATGTATTTGACAATGAAACTTGTTAAGTAAAATAACAAAAACAATTTATTGTTAGAAATATAGATCTCCAAGATTCCAAGACCTTGTCACTAGCGGGTCTGTTTCTAGTGTAGCGGACCCTTCCAGGTAAGATTGTAAATCATGACCTTTCAAGACTTTACTACTCACAGGAATGGCGTAAGTGACCTTAAGGGTTGACACGCCATTATAATAATTAATTAAAAAAAAAAAGACTGGTGGAACCAAAATAATAACTGCTTCTATTTTAATCTTTCCAAATTAGACTAGGGATATGAACGGAACCGCGCTAAGATGATGCAGTCCTGCGAGACGGACTTTTTCTTATTCCTTCCCTCCAAAAACGTCTCCAGGTTAGGCACAAATTCCTCATCAAATAGTAGGACGAAAAAATTTATTTTTGAACAACTTTAAGTTAGGAAAACGGTATCGAAAGAACGCATCTCACAGTTACGGTCCATCCTATGGAGACGCTCGTCCCGCAAGACATTAAACGGTTATAAGGCTAGTGACCAAGAGAAATGTAGAAATATAACTAGGTATAAACAAATTTTTATTTATAAATGTCCTGACATTATAGCAAATGCCAGTAGTAATGCCCTATCCGTTAGGTTGGTATAATTATTCTGTTCTAGTAATGGCTACTCCCTCAGTTCCGCCCTTGGAGATGGACACGCGACCACGATTAGGGGCTTTATACTGATCCGATACAGATAAACCTTTTTAGGACCTACTGAAATCGCTCGTAGAAATGGACTTCATTTTTTGTCGAATTAGGGCAACTGAAATGACGATGTTAAAGGATCATTAGTGAGTTCAAAAAGTTAGATTGGAATAAATATTGCCCCCCCCCTTTTTTTTTTACTCCAAAGGTCATTAAAACGGAACAAATAATAAATAAAGCTGTAAAATTGGTGGAAGGGTATGTTCATATAATATGACTAAATTAAAGGTGGGTAGTGAATGTTCCAAATTATTTTTATTGACCAATTAAATAAAACGTTTTGGACTTTATTGTCCTTCTTCAAGCATAATACTGTAATTTCATAATTTTTTACACAGACACACAAAAAGAAAAGTGGTATTTTCCAAGGACACCATACATATCGTCGATACAAAATCAAACTAACGAATATGAAAATCAACGCTTTTCAGAGTGGAAAAGTATTTATTCATAACATTTTTTTGGACAGTCAAACATTCGGCAGATTTGACCTTTTGATAGTGGAATACTTTCTCTTTAATAGAGTGAAGTCAGATTGAAGAATTTGCCGTAAATAAGTCCAGTAGAAATTATTAAAGATGGACAATGAAAGATGCATTTTTTCATATTCGTTAGTTTGCTTTTGTATCGACGATATATTCTTATGTATTTCGACACGCTGAATCTAAATCCGGACCCCATGACCTCTGGTTTAAGACCTTTTGAAGCTTAAACTTCGTATGAAATCGTTTACCAAGAAATAAATAGAGCTTCAGTGGTTTTGAGGGACGCTGAATCTGAATCCGGACCCATGACCTCTGGTTTAAGACCTTTTGAAGCTTAAACTTCGTATGAAATCGTTTACCAAGAAATAAATAGAGCTTCAGTGGTTTTGAGGGACGCTGAATCTGAATCCGGACCCATGACCTCTGGTTTAAGACCTTTTGAAGCTTAAACTTCGTATGAAATCGTTTACCAAGAAATAAATAGAGCTTCAGTGGTTTTGAGGGACGCTGAATCTGAATCCGGACCCATGACCTCTGGTTTAAGACCTTTTGAAGCTTAAACTTCGTATGAAATCGTTTACCAAGAAATAAATAGAGCTTCAGTGGTTTTGAGGGACGCTGAATCTGAATCCGGACCCATGACCTCTGGTTTAAGACCTTTTGAAGCTTAAACTTCGTATGAAATCGTTTACCAAGAAATAAATAGAACTTCCGTGGTTTTGAGGGACGCTGAATCTGATTCCGGACCCATGACCTTTGGTTTAAGACCTTTTGAAGCTTAAACTTCGTATGAAATCGTTTACCAAGAAATAAATAGAACTTCCGTGGTTTTGAGGGACGCTGAATTTGAATCCGGGGTTTGTTTCACCCCATCGGCACAAAATAAAGGTCATTTCAAGGAAAAATATGTCTATTTTGCAAAAAAAGAATTTTTACTCTAGATTCATTTCTGATGTTTATTTAATACCTGGAAAAGCCCTTTTCCCAACATGCTTTTCAAAAATATTTTTAGACCAAAAATGATGAGCTAAGATGACTCAATTGGTTCTAGTCAGTATTTTTAAAATGACCCACTAAACACATTCAATAAGTACATTTGAAATTTTTGAATCATCGTTTTCATGAGATGTGCACTACTTTTGCCGAGTTTCGTTCCAATGTAAGATACATTATGACTAATAATTTGGGTCCCGAGTAAACCCAAATTTCAGATGGACCTATTTTATAGGATTACAAACTCGTCCAATTATTGGTTTTGGGAATGACAATTTTGGGAATACCAACGTTACAGGGGACAAAACAATAATTACGGTCGCTAATGTGTTAATAGACACCCTACATATAGATAGATAGATACTTATACATATATATGTATGTACGTGTATATATATAGGGTCCTACTAGCTTAACACGCTTTAGAGACTTGTCCAATATACTAAGTTTCCATCTAGCACCTTTAAAAAGGACTAGTTTTGTATATGTTTCAATAACTGCCTTAGATTGGCTAGACAATCGAAAGACAAAAGTAAATAATGCAAATCAGTAAAATAACTAATTATAAAGGAACCTCTTTTTTTAATCTAAATGACGTTTCTCGCTGAGAACTCTGCCTTCGAATTTACAAAGACAAGTAAATTATTATAGGACAAACATGCAGTTGAAGTCAATGCACTATACCTTTTCTACAATTTTAATGCGACAATGTCTCATGGAGAGAGCTATTTTTAAGCAATAAATCAGAAAGAGCAATTTGGGCTAATGCTGTGAGCGAAATTCTTCCCCAAATAGGCCTTGGGGTATCAGCTATTCCATTAGCCACAGATGTACTATCGATCAGAGTCGATGAATGGGAAAACTCTATGAATCATTCCGAATCGTTTTCCTTGTCTGACCATCGGCTGGCGAGTCCTAAAAATGTCATAACAATTTGTTTCCATCTAGCCGCGATATAAATGTTACCCAAATTATACCAATGCCCATGACATTTTTCATTTGACACATAAACTCAATAATGCACTCTCACACTCACAGGGAAATATAAAGACATTTCATTATGTCCTGGCCATCTTCCATTAAATATTTTCAATCGATTGCTTCTTTCTGAATTGAGAAGTTTTGTAGCAATAAAATTATAAGCTTACAAGAATGGAATAATTTAATATATAATCGCAGACAGAGTGGTCTCTTGAACAAATCGCACTGTTTTCGTTTAGGTATACATATATTATTGCTCAACTTTCAAATTTGGCAAAGAACAAACATATATCATCATATTCAACATTCTAGGTTGCTGCTATTTTTACGTGTACTTATGTATGTATTTATAAACTATTTTTTTTTTCTGCTGGAGTGAAATGTCCAAAAAAGCCAGTTATATTCTCTAAACTGCTGTGAAAGATATATATACAGAAGAGTAATACAGAGATAAACAAGTTTCACGACCACAATCCCATTTAAACTCTGATTTCTCTACAGAGAGCGTCCAATTAATAGTTCCAAGAGAATCTTTTTTGTCGTTACTTTAACTACGAATCACCACGATTTATCAACTTTCCCAATATTTTAAGAAAATATATTAAGTTCCAAAACGGCTCCTATATGCTCAAACTTAACTAGAATCTGTACAGATTTGTTTTTATGAATGTAACTTGTGTAAAATGTCCAAGTTTCACCGGCGTTTTAAAAACCAAAACCATAATGTTTTTTTTACAGTTTTCTTGAAAATACCGCCTAGAAATTGTTTCATTTTTTTCCTACTTACGTATTTGTGGCATATTGACACAGTACCTTCTACTTATTTTTTTTTATCGTTAATTTGGGCGACAGACGATTTGGACAACTCTACAGACTGTTGAACCGCAAATCACATTTAAGTAATCATCATTTACAAATCACTACTGCAACCCATTTGGGCATACGGTTCAGAACTCTGGGGAACTGCGAAAACATCGAACATCAGACGCATTCAAACATTCCAATCCAAGGTCTTAAGAGCAATAGACAATGCTCCCTTCTACGTTTCCAACCTCAAACTCCATAAAGACCTCAACATCCCACTCGTTAAAGATGTTGTATTTTCCAGATTCCAACGTTTCCATCCTAAACTTTCCACTCATCAAAATCCTGAAGTCCACTCCCTATCAAGGTCACCCACCCACTCTCTACTCGGAGGCGACTCAAAAGACATTGGCCTAGAGATCTGCTGCAGTGACCAAGTGAAGAGCAATGGCTTTCTCTTTGTTCAAGTGCGACAATTTTCTGTGGCTCACCGATCTCTCTTCGACTCCAGCCACTGTTCGGAGCAGAAGGGAGCTTATGTAGGCCTTTCTCAACGTCATCTGAGCGTCTTTCTGACGTTAATCGAGGATGAAGTTGGGAGGCCTTGAGCACAGAACCTTCATATTGTATCATATATCATATTACCAGATGTATTTATACACAGGATGTAATAATCAATAAAGAAATATATATGTACTAAAAAATAAATAAATTGGGCGAAAAATCATTGATTCTTTTTACGTCTTTGTAAAAAGAATTTCCAAACTTTTTTTCAATAAGGGCAGTTTCTTAGTATTTAGGTGGTATTTATTTAGTAGGATTACAGTCTTTTATGAATTTTCGAAGACTAAAGCAAACAGAAATAGATGGAGTTGAGTCCCTGCAAGAGCAGGAATAAAGAATGTGTGATGTTATGACTGTTTGGAGTCAATTATTGATGTCAATTTGTGTAATTGGGTGTAGCGGAGAATGGCCCAGAGAGACCCCGCCTTTAGTGGGACAATCCTCCGTGAAACATTGATAACAAATCGACCAGAAGCCTGTTTAGGTCGATAGTTCTAGGCGCATAGTCCTCTGTTTCCTCCGAGCCTCAAGAAGACACATCTCGGAGAACTCTTAGCAGATTATGCTGAGCTAGGCTTCTGCCACTATCAACTGCTATAATAGCAATCCCCGATGTTCCCAAGGATCCTCAAGTGGGTAATGCGGGTACGAGTCCCGATTGCAGGAGGTTTTCATTCACCTATGGGGCCGCTGAATGAATTCCCTGCTCAACCATTGATGGTTAGGAAGGGTGAACCCCTGTAGATAGCCCAGTGATAAGGCCCTAGATCCAGATGCGTTGTAAAAAAAAAAAAAAAAAAAAAAAAAAAAAAGTATTGAAGGTATTGTTGATCCTTTACTTACCACTTCCCCTTCTTGCTGCAAGGCCTAGGAAAACACTCGCCTGTAATAGTCTTGCAGATTTCCATGAATACCTCTTAAGTCACGAAGAAAAAGAAGAACTTGACCTTTGATAGCCCTAGCCGTATAGGCCTCTGCTATCTTCAAGCCTAAGCGCAACACTTTTCAGGTGCATGCTAGTAGATTGACTTGAAGGCAGCTTGAGACACAAGACACATTGTCAATAAATTGATCACAGGTCTCTATAGTTCAATAGCTGCAGCCACGCCCCCTTCGTCTTCCAAGTACCTTCGATGCAGATTTCCTGCAACTGCCTAGCAGATTATATTGAAAACCTTCTCACCCGTTTTTGAAGTCGTCAAGAACATATGTTAGGGCGCGTTTTTGCAGGCTGTTGTGGTCTTCAAGTGGTAGACCACTTCAGCCTTCTGTAATATAAATACCTCTTATCTTTCAGCCTACGAGTACGTTTTTTTCCGGTAATTCCTTCAGCATATCTTTGGAACAACTGAAATAACAATAATTGATAAATATTAAAAAAATCGCAAAAACTGCGTATTTTACAATTTGAAAACAGATCGATTTGGACAGCTTCAGGATTGTTTATTTATTGGTGAGTTCCGGGAATTACTTGAATAACGCAGATCACAATAATTTGTATTTATGTTGTTTCGAAGATATTCCCGCAAACATTGGCAGTGCCCTCTCTCAACATCCAACGCAAAACAGATACGTCCTGGACTAATACTCGATATCCATTCTTGACTTAGGTGGCAGGTTCTTTTGAGGTACCATGATTTTGGTCAGGTACAGCTGTCTTTTATGTGCCCAAAACAACACGTTCTACAATTCCCTTCTATCTGAAAAATACAGCGAACATATATTTCTTTACACGTAAAAATTATAATTCTGTAGTATCCTCATCATCAAACTTTGTTCTGAGCCTTGGTCGGCACATGGAGTTTTTCCTTTATCAAATTCATCGTTTTGGCGCTATATATGTATATTTTGGCACTAACTAAAATTTGCTGAATTTTCAGAAATATATTGAAAAAAATATCAAAATTTGTATTTTGAGCTGTACTAAATATTCTAGAAATTCGTGAATTTCTAACTTCAGCCAAAGTGGATATTTCTGAAGTTCCCAAGTTTTTTCTTTTTCTCTCAATTATGGGAAGAAAATAGAAAATAAGGCCTTTGAAGATTTTCCTTCTGATTTATTGTCCGTTTTGGTGTAATGTTATGATGCTTTCAGGCCGGCTGACAGTATCTTCCCCTGTAGTAGTGAGGCGTGGAGTTGATAATGGGAGGTCGTTCTTGGCCTAGAAGCAGTCACGGCAGGAAGGGTCCACTTCTACCGACCGTTTCAAAACCATTCTCTAACTCCACTATACTACTACTATAGCCAGAGCACTCTACCAAACGCTAATGTACTATCTCGCCTCGCAGGAGTTATCATCACATGTGTGTATTCCATTACTACATAATGTATGTTATTGAATGTATTCATTTCATTTTATGAAGTACTTTAGCATCAAGGAGAGGCGTCTAGACTTTAGACTTCATAAACTAGAGTTCCTCTATAGACTAAATCTAAAAGAAATATTAACCTAGATTCAGGAAGTCTTTTAAATATCTAGCTGACAACCCGTGGTCCGCCACGGCAGATAAGTAGTTATTTTATTGCGTGAAATAATGTATCATCAAAGGGTCTTGCAGTGTTTCCACATGAAATCTGCACTGGCTTTCTTGACTTTCTTGACTTTGATGTCATTATTTTATTTCTAGTTCCTACGAATAATTTTTCGTCAATTATCAAACCTCTTACTGTACTCGTTTTGAGGGAATAAGGGTTGAAACCCCAAACTTCAAAGTCGTTGTTCTAGGAAACTATACTAGATATTTAAATGAAACTAATATGAATTGAAGCTATTGATTAGGTGTACCTTGCGTATTTTTTTCATAATTTTCGGACCACTTATAAGATAAGAAAAAAAATTGTGAAGATTTCAAGGGCAGTTTTCCCTAACTACCCCTCCAAGTACACCTATCAAAAAAATCACGTAAAATCAGTAATTTCTCTACTATTATCCGTAAAAGTTTCATAGATGTGTGAAAGGTGCATCATACATAAAAATTACAAAAACCCTATATCCATAGCTAAACACTAAAAACCAGATGTATCGAAAATATCTCCAGTTACTCTTAGGACGTTTTTGTTATTTAAATATGAACCCTCACATTGCTCAGTGCATAATCTGTATTATACAGACCGAAAAACTATTGTCATATTGCAAGCCACTAAAATAATAAATACTAAAAATATTCATTTTCTGCAAAAGATAATTAATCTTAATCACTATTTTCCCTTATAGTTTTGCTAAGATTTGTAATATGAGATGAAACTGGAACAAATGTTTCCTCGCTGTTCTATTAGACAGCAATAAAAACGATATTTATGTTGAGTACTTATAAGAAAATGGCAACATATTAAGGATTAAAGTTTTTAGTATAGCACAGTTCCCGTCATACTATATGTTATTCCTCATTTTATATTTTATTCATTGATAAGTAATCAAAGTATAATGTTTCTTGACACTGGGGCTCTAAGGACCAGTGTCAACAAACAGATAACCTAGAGAAAACCCGTCATCTATAGGTTACCAGTAACACCAGTTTAACCAGTACAGATTAAAATTCGTTGTCAATAATAAATGCTCGTTAAAATTTAAAAATTTATGTTTCGAAGATGCCATTTGGAAACACCCATTATAATTGCGAGCACTACCAAGAAGCTTTAGACCATCACGAGGTATAGAGTAAACTCTATAAGGGAAAAAATTACATTTTATTTCTACTAATTCAAGGCCTGCCATCCTAGTTGAACTGCAAGAAAAAAAAAAATAATAATATTATGAAATAGATACAGTACGGTAACAGCTGACCGCTGGTAGTTGATAATAGATTCAATAACACTGTTCTGCACGAAAATCCTCCTTCAAACCAAAACATGCTTTCTTACTGTTTTCAAATGTGCTGAACACGAATTTGAAGTCAGATTCTGTCTATCACGCACAGTTTCTTGAGAAATTCTAGTTTTTTATCCAAAAATTTGAGTTTTTTTGTAAATTTGACGAATTTTTTTTGGCATCAAAACATAGTGAAAAAAATTCAAAAGCCCGATGATT
Source organism: Gonocerus acuteangulatus (assembly GCA_946811695.1). NCBI lineage: Eukaryota > Metazoa > Arthropoda > Insecta > Hemiptera > Coreidae > Gonocerus > Gonocerus acuteangulatus. Next base: position 50,049,882 of record OX328129.1, read on the forward strand.
TTGAGCGCAATGAAGTATATTTGAACGAAAAAAAATTTGATGGGAATATTACAAGTGGTTGAAGAAATATGGCTAAAAGTGTTTTTTTCAGTTTTTGATCTTGAGGACCTCATCTACTCAAGGACCTCACTTTTGAAGCAAAGTTAAATACTACTAAAAAAAGGCTTGGATTGCTTTTCGAGAGGTATGTGCTAAGTTTTTGGGTACGAAAAATCTAGAGACTACCGAAAAATAGTCCAAGAACTGCTTACTTCATATAAAACATTGGGATGCAATATGTCCTTAAAAATACATTTCCTGCATAGTCACCTAGACTTTTTCGCCCCAAATTTGGGTGCAGTTTCGGACGAACATGGAGAACGATTCCACCAAGACATATCCAGAATGGAAAAAAGATATACTGGCAAATGGAATGAGATGCTGGCGGATTACTGCTGGACACTGCAGCGGGAGACTTAGGAGGAAGAGTACAAAAGAAAAAAAAATACTCATTGACGATGTGTGTATATTTTTTGAGTTGTGTCATATCTAGTATTATACCTGATAGCATGCAGGATTCAATTAATTATATTTTACCGTTGAAAAAGAAAAAAAAAATCTGTTATAATAAAGACAATAATTTTCAAATACAATTTTTCATTTTTTCCAAGTTTCTCCTCTTTTCTCTCAAAATCAGAGGGTGAGAACATGAAAACATGAGAAACAGGCAAAATTGTTCAAGGGAGGGGAGAAATTTTTTTTTTTTTGCAGAACAGTGTAATTTATCTGACGTCTGTAAATCCATTTTTTTTTTTTAATTTTTATTTTAGAACATTCCTAAAAAATTCAATGTTTTGAAGTTGCACTCAGGACAACAGTTTTGAAAAATATATTCAAGCGTTCATCGATCTTATCTTTGTCTTTGAATATTTGTTTTTGCTGATCCATACCTAATGCAGTGAAAGTAGCTAATTGAGTCATATATATATATATATATATATATATATATATATATATATTTATTTATTTATTTATTTATTTTTGATATAAATATGGCACAGGTCGAAATAATAGTACTCCATTTTATGTACTATTTTATTTTTGGCACGCCCTACATGTTTCCTGGCCTTTATGCCACCTCCTCAGGGGCCACTAAATCCTAAAAATTTTTAACAAATTTTAAATAACACATTTTTCAGTTTAATAAATCCAATAATTTTTCAATAATAATTATAAACAGAGTAACATTACATTTTCTATACTAACTCCTCACCTTAAATCTATAGGTAAAATACAATAAAAATATTGCTACATTGTACATACCCCATGTGTGGTTAGCTCAGTCCAAGGGAAAAAACAATAGTACAGGCCTTTATAGAACTTATCGTAATAAGCTGATTACTAAGCCTCTCGACGCAGGTGATTTAGCTAGCCTCAGTCTTAGTATGGGTGGCGAGCTAACCACACATAGGGTATGTACAATGTAGCAATATTTTTATTGTATTTTACCTATAGATTTAAGGTTAGGAGTTAGTATAGAAAATTTAATGTTACTCTGTTTATAATTATTATTGAAAAATTATTGGATTTATTAAAATGAAAAATGTGTTATTTAAAATTTGTTAAAAATATTTAGGATCTATAGTATATAGAGATACATAGTCTGTTGCCATTAATTAACTTGTAAATCAGTGAGAAAAGGTGGGAGAATATTGATGAAGGAAGCTAATTAAATGCGAGTGCTGATAATGTGATTACTTCAAGTATCGACCCTGGGAAAAAAAACTAAGGAGAAGCCAAACAACTCTATCTACTGCTAAACAGCTTCGGGCAGTCCGACTCAGGGGGAATTTCTAGAAAGAACTGGCTAGATAATGATTCAAATATACCCTTAAGCATAGAAATTTATTACTCAGAAGGGAATTAACAACTTATAAATATAAATAATAAATGAAGAAACCATTGAATATGTCAAAATGAAAAAAAGGACAACTCGCAGGATCTGGTTTCCAATTTTCATTCATATAGTAAATTGAAAAGTTTAAATTACAAACTGGTATTATTTAGTGATTTTCCGTTAAAAAAGAAAACACCTACTCAAAGAAGAGCAGTATTCTAAACCGAAAATACTAATTTAGTTTTAGTACTTCGCTCGAGGAAAATACATTTAATTGCATGGTTTTACTAAAATATTGACTTTACTGTTAAATGCAATCAAAAAGAAACAATTAGAGACCAAAACCACGACAAATAACTGGTCAAAGCAAAGAAATCGATGCATTCGAATTTTAAGAACCCATTTTTCTGAATTCGTTCAACGTTATCAAAAATCGCATAGGAACCCTTCTTGTAGTAATTGTACAGGAAGGGCTACTTGTGTATTATTATAATGAAGCAAAAGACTGACATTTCGGCTACTTCAGGCAGCTAAGCAAACAGTATACCCATGCGGTCCCTAAGAAGCACTTTCAAAATGCATGACGTTGGCCAGCCACCGCCATATTTTATACAACATAACAACTAACTGATGTCTCAATAAAAACGTGATATTGCCTTTAGATCCAGTCCAAATGTTTCAAATTATGTAAGTTTCATATCAAATCTTAGATTGTGCATAGTCTATGGTAGGTCGGCGAAGGTCTAACGTGAAGTTCAGTTCTTTGTATATTCGTGCCTTGGGAGTAACTTTCGTATCTAACTAGCAATGAGCGTTGGCTTGATGGTTTCGTTTAGTATGGCATTATGACTTCTTCAATCCGTCTAGGAGTGCATGCGCTGTTCATAGACGTAATGTAAAGTTTAAACAGTTTAACATACGTCAGAACTGCAGAGGAAGTTCTCCGCATTCCACTTGGAGACTGTTGGCCGGGCTTGATCTAAAGGCTCCAGTTGCAATCCGTAAGCCTAGATTCTGTAACGGGCCCAGTATTGTAAGTGTACTGGGCTTGGCAGAAGAGTACGGAACACTTCCGTAGTCCAGAAGGGACCAGTTATATGCATGGTATAGTGTCAGAATGTCTGCTCCCCACTTCGTATTCCATAGAATCCTTTCTACATATATAAATGTTGTATGAGAGTATATAAGGGGGGCCTGAGGGGGCTGCAGCCTCCCCCCCCTCCGAAAACGGAAAAATGTATCATAAAAACCTTGAAACTAAATGAAATAAGATCTCTTAGTTCAGAAAGAATAGTTTTTATTGGGTGTAATAGCGTCTTAATTGGCTAACTATTCCAAGTTCTAAATTGTTAGAATTCCATACCCCCCCCCAAATGTTCTCGGCGCCGTTCGAAATTCTCCCAGCCCCTCCAGAAATTATTTTCTATATGCACCCATGAAATGTTGTTCATACACATTGACAAATATATGTACAAATGTTGACATACAGTAGTCAATATCCTCTACAGGAGAGATTCCTGGACTAGGACCTATTACCCATTGGACGTGCCTAGACCTATTCGCTTCTCCTAAGCACCTCCGGAAGAGAGATGGATAGGAACAGAAGAGAAATGAGTGCTGACGAAAAGCACTCAGAGATTCATGCGATCCCAGCTCTGCCTTCCAGTATCTACTGATAACTTATTCAGCCTCAGTATCACTCCACGGCTCGACATGAATTCTTCACGCTCTTCTGAGTGGCCCCTCAATTTTTACACTCAATATAAACTTTTTCTCTTATTGGTTCTTTGATTCGTTTTATACTATTTTCATAAGGATCTTATATTTCTACATGACTACTATTTCTTATGGAATGGGATCCACTTTCCTTCCAATAACGTTTAATTTCAGACCTGCATTTGATACCCACTATCGCAATAAATAGTAAATGAGACCAAAACTTTTGGCATTCCTGTCCTTTGGGATGTAAAAGGACACAAAAAACATACATATATATGACTTACTAAGAAAGTGGATTATCTTTTAATAAATAAAATGAAGGTTTTTTCCTTGTGTTTAACAAAGAATAAAACATATATTTACAGATGCCTCCTCTGAAGGTGAGGACCTCGACTATATAGAAAATAGGGGAACAGAAATTGTCCTGGCTTGGCTCAGGATCAGGCGGCTCTAGACAAACATTTCTAGGGGGGGGGGGCTAATTTAGAATGGGTTTACCGCCGTGCCTAAGGGTATAGAATCAAGTTTTTATTACAAGACACCTGAAAATCATTAAAGAAGTATTTTATAAACTAGGAACATACATTAATTAGAGCTTATTACCATTAATTTACCTAAACAATTTATTAGTTTAACTTAACCAAAAAAAGATTGTGAATTTTCATTTTGGGGGGGGGCTAAGGAAAATTTTTGATATTATCTTTTTTTATGGAACGTAAATTAATTACAAGGGTAACGAAACTAGGGTACACTTGATATCTTTACATCAGCCCAAAGTTGACTTCACTTCCGGACAAACATATTTTTTCCTGGAACACGAAACGCCTCTATATTCGTGACATACAGGCCCTTAAAACGTGGAAATACTTCGTCGAAACCTCTAGATTACATCAAAGGTTCGGCGTAGCGTATGTGGGTTTCCTCCCTCTGGAGGGAGAAGGAAAAAATGCTAAAAATGTCACCACCTTCATAACGCAAGGAACAAATTTGAGAAAGACATTTTTATTGCTTGTCCACATTCGTGGTTAAGAACTTGACTCTTCCATTTGAAGAGAAACTGGAAATATACAGTATTGTATCGTGGTTATCATACTTCCTCTGAGCGCCATATTGAAGTAATAACAACGCCAAATATGAATGTTTCCGTACCAAACCCTTCATATCCTCAGAAGCAGAAGAAAAGATTACTGAGATAGAAATGAAATTGGATTCTATTTGCGGAAAGAATTCATTACAAATGAAAAGATAAAAGGTTGGCTATACTGGAACTAAATGTTTCTTTAATCATCAAATTTAATCTCTATTCATAATCCTCCATCAACCTTAGCATCATTCATCTTCAAGGAATAGCATCCATTACATCAAACAGATTCTAACAAAAACTCTCTTTACAAAGGGTTTTATATTCTTTCATTTCCTTTAATTACTTATATATAACATTATAATTGAGATGTATACTGTCGAAACTACTTCTTATCAAACTGAGAGTTATCAAGAATTACTCCTCAGACATTGGTAAAATTTACTAACATTTTATCATAATATGATTCCAGGCACCTGAACATATTTGACTCAAAGAACATATTTTTAAATTTCTATCATAAGTTGGCCATTCACGTTCCTACTTGCAGTACGACTTATTAGGACTACTAGTTGCATAGTCGAGTTATACAGAAGATCATGACACGAAAAATTCATATTAACCAGTCGTGTGACTCACGAGTGACTACCATTTAAGACAGAAGCTTAATGTACCAATCGACGTGACATAACTCCTCGGAGATGACAGCCACCACATTGATACAATACTCAAACATCTAAAGGACATAAATATTTACACCATCTAAAACAAGATATCAAGTAAATACCAATCCAAAATATCTGGTTAAAATGTTTTAAAAGTGTTACTTAGGGACATCTATTATTTTCAGAAAATAATATATTATATCCTATTTTATATCCCCCTCTGGGTCTTTTTGCGAAGACCACATCCAGTTACTTTTGAAGTAGCAGTAGTGATTGTATCAGTGATTTAGCGCATGCCATAACTCCTTTGCCTTCCTATTGGAGGATTGGGTGACCAATTGCATTCGTTCTTGCTGGGAGTAAAGTAACCTTCAACAGTGAATTAGCTTTTGTTTATGAAAAAGCTCTGCTTATGTTTGTGAGAAAAATGAGTCTTTTACAATTAGTTCACGATGTTCCTGACAAAGTAAAAGGGATTGGTTTCTTACTGGGAAAAATTAATGGAATCCTATTAATTTTAGGGAGTTGGATAGACTAGAGTCGCTACAATTAATATAATTCTATTAATTGGGAGTTGGATTGACTAGGGTTTTGATATTTTATTGAGCGAGCGGAAACGCATAGCATGTAATGCCTAATAAATGTAAAATATCCAAAAAAGAGAGAGAGAAAAGGAATAAAATATGTTTGTTTACAAATAACGTTGTTTGTTATCCTTCATAACCTTCAAAACAGTCAACTTTAAAGCTTAATAACTTATTTCATAGTTGAGAGAATTGATTTTGATCATATTAACCTTTTTATTAATAAATATTGCTTGCCATTATCTAATATGAATTATAACCGTAGATAACGAGTCAAGAAGTAGTAGATAACCAGCAAAGAACCTATAAGCTAATCAGTAAGCTTATCAGCGAGTACGAGTAACTGTTATAAATCACTACTGATACTTCAAAAGTAACTGGATGTGGTCTTCGCAAAAAGACCCCCCCCCCTCTATTAACCCTGGAATCACAACGTGGGGTCACCCGTGACCCCTGAGTTGAAAATATTTGTTATTTCCTACACATTTTAGTTGTTAAACATGTCTGATCCTCTACCTTCCTGTCCTGACAAGGTGATCATAATAGAGAGTCAGGCTTTTCTCATTCCTATCCCTGTGAACGTATATAAAGCCTTTGGGTCACGGGGGACCCCACATTGTGGTTTATGTAATATTTTTTTTTATCGAATGTAGTATGTCTAACGATTTATTATTTTGCATTGAAGATGAAATTCGCAATGATTTGCTTTGGCAAATTGTAGAAGAGAAAAACAGAGAGTTTAGAGACGTTTTGGATAGTGAAGACAGTGAAATTGGTGAAGTATGTGATACGAGTGAATAAGCGGATGACCTCATATATGATGTGGTCATTGTGTTCGTAAAAAAAAAGACAGGAAAGCTGGAACACATTGTGCAAAGTGTAGTAAGAGTCTGTGTGCTAAACACAGGCAAAGTATATGTGAAAAGTGAATAAATGAATAACAATATTTTTTTTTTTTTTTTTTATCATTATAATGTCCATACATCCAAGTCACTATATTTTGTTCCCTTTTAAACCAATTTTACATATCATAGTATTTTTTTTTTTTTATTCTAGAAGTATTAAAGACAAAATATTATAGGAGAAAACATTATATTTAAATTTGTTATTCAGAGGACAAATATTCAAATAAACTTATGTCTAAATTTGTGGTATTTTGATTTTTGATTTCCCACTCCCCCATTTTACAATTAAATAAGATTATTTGGTTATAAATTGGGTACTTACGTATTAGCGTCAAAGCAGGTTAAAGAGTCGGGTCTCAGAGAGCTGGATCAAGGAGTCAAATCAGTTTTTGCCAATATGGCGACGGGATTATCAACGATTTTGGTTAACTAGAGTTATGATATAACCTTTAGCAGTAAAAACGCGTAGCACTTATTTTAATAGCATAATTGCTATGCGTTTCCGCTCGCTCAAGGTTATATCAAAACTCTAGTCAATCCAACTCGTTGATAATATAGATCAATGATGGTTTTTCGCTGGATAATGGACTGATAAACGATTTAGCATCGCTTCGAAACAGTAGCTTTCATCCTAGCTATTCTGTTGTCGCTAACTCGCAAAAAAACTGAAATCGCGTAACAAAAAAAAACAACAACAATTGCGTGGGTAAATAAAGCACAAATGAATTGCGTTAAAAAGACAAAGGGAACAAGATGGCTACTATAAACACAATAGATGATATCTCTGATAGTGATTGACCAATAGAAATGCGTTATCCATGATCCAGATCTCTGAACGAGACCCTCCTCTTTAACCTGCTTTGACGCTAATACGTAAGTACCATAAATTGTTATATTATACATGGTAGTCATCTTAAAATACCATTTCAAAAACCTAACACCAAAATTGTAAAATAATTACGAAAGACTAGATGGGGTCATATATGACCCCACGTTGTGAGATTTGTTAAACAACTTTTATCATATTGTGATTCCAGGGTTAAAAACTATCGAAAAAAAATGCAATTCGCCAAAGATGCGGTGCATAAAACCAATAATAAATATATATTCGTCGACCGCTATTGTTGAGATCTAAATTCTTAACAATATCATGATCTATATGGTATACAAGGATGTAAGAATAAATAGACTCGATTGAGTATTCGATTCTAGAGGAATTGTATAAGTGAAGGACAGGACACTGTCTGCTAGACATGTAATTACAGGATATTGGTTCTGGAAGAATCGCAACACTCACTGTCTACAGCCTAGATATAGAGCTTCCGGAATGAATTATACAACATCCGATAAGCAGACTAGCAATCCCTCTATCTAGGAGAGATGGGACTTATTTAAATGATTATTTACTCAAACTCATCACTTTTGAGAGTTTAATGTGTAACAAATAACTCACAGAGATTTAACAACTACATAATTGACCACAAAATGTAATTGGCAACACATATGGACACAACTAACTTACAATAAATTTCGGTACTTACGTATTAGCGTCAAAGCAGGGTAAAGAGCCGGATCACAGAGAACTGGATCTACACCGTGTCAGAGATCTGGATCAAGGAGTCATATCAGATTTCGCCAATATGGCGACGGGATTATCAACGATTTAGGTTAACTAGAGTTTTGATATAACCTTTAGCTAGGGAAAACGCGTAGCACTTATATTAATAGCATAATTGCTATGCGTTTCCGCTCGCTACGCTCGCTCAAGATTATATCTAAACTCTAGTCAATCCAACTCGTTGATAATATAGATCAAGGATGGTTTTTCGCTGTATAATGGACTGATAAACAAATTGGCATCGCTTCGAAAAAGTAGCTTTCATCCTAGCTATTCTGATGTCGCTATCTCGCAAGAAACTGAAATCGCGTAACAAAAAAAAAACAATAACAATTGCGTGGGTAAATAAAGCACAAATGAATTGCGTTAAAAAGACAAAGGGGACAAGATGGCTACTATAAACACAATAGATGATATCTCTGATAGTGATTGACCAATAGAAATGCGTTATCCATGATCCAGATCTCTGAACGAGACACGCCTCTTTAACCTGCTTTGACGCTAATACGTAAGTACCTAAATTTCGGACCATAAAAAATACATTTGAGGAATGGCCATTCAGTCATCCCGACAATAGAAGCGAAGAAGTAGTTCTCGCTTGATACTAGACTAACCCAAAAATTTCTTATGACAAGACCTCACAGACCAATACGCAATATATGTAACACGGAACTTATGATTAAACATTTACTGACAGACTGCCAGAGAAAAAGAAGAGAATTACAACATCCCGAATGATATGCAAGAACTCCTAGGCAATGATAGCCAGTACATCAAGACTATACTGACTTGACTCATGTATACAGGCCTATACAAAAAGGGTCTTTTTGCGAAAACCACACCCAGTTACTTTGAAGTATCTGTAGTGATTTGATACAGTGATTTTGGTACTTACGGATTAGCTTACAGGTTCTTTGCGGGTTATCTATTTTGTTATTTACAGGTCATCAAAGGTTAGAAACCATATTACATAAATAGTTTAAACAAAAGGCAATATAGTAATAAAAAGTATTTAAAATCACTGCAGTCACTACTAAAAGTAACTTTTTTTACTACTATATTTATATAATATGGTTTCTACCTAACCCTTAGATAACTTGTATTTGTAAGTAATACTTTTAGGCTTGTAAAACATAAATGAAAATGAGCAGAATATATTTCAGCTTGCAATATTTATTAATAAAAAGGTTAATATTATAAAAAAATCAATGGTAATTGTGAAGTTTAGGGGCCTCCTCGCCGATTTTTTGTCCGGTGGTTCTATAACATATTTATATTTTATATTTATTTCGCATTATGGCCATATGCAATATGCGTTTCCGCTTCCTCAAGAAGATATCAAAACTCTAGTCAATCCAACTCGTTAAAATTAATAGAATTCTATAATATTTGCGAGTTGGATAGACTTGAATGTTTAAGGTTACTTTATTACCAATAGAATTGCCCATAGGAATACGCCAATAGAATGGTAATGAGGTATAGGGGTGCGCTAAATCACTGTTATTATTACTACAGATACTTCACAAGTAACTAGATGTGGTCTTCGCAAAAAGACCCCACAACCTTATTTGATGGGTTGAGAAGCCAAGGGATACAAGTGACGTTATAGTCATTTTGAGATATCACTGTTTAAAGTTAAATCGTTTTTGTAAATTCCCTGATAAGTGTAAATCTGTATAATGTTTTAATTATGTTTCTACAATGCATCAATTGAATTTTCAGTAATATAGTTTAAGAAAAAAACTAATTGTTAATGTATATTATCAATTTATAAGACAGCCACACACACAAAAAAAATAAAAGTCCGGACCCAGAAACCAGACCATGTTTCCTATTTGTTTCTGGGGTTCCTGAATCCGAATCAGGGGTCAGAAAAAGCCCTGCGCTTTTTTTTATGGCCCCACCCCTCAAAACTTATAATTTAGGATATTGTACACTATAAAATTGTTATCTAAAATAAAAGACTGTTTCCTGGGTACTACACTTAGTGCATAAACATACCAATGTTTCGAGACTTCAGCGAACTTGATAGGTCAATTTGGAGCGAAGTTACAGCCCTTCAAATATAAGACTTTTCTAAAAAATTCGCGTTTCTGTTTTGCTTGTTGTTTTTTGTTTTTGTTGCTAAGCAAACTCGCTTTTTTTTAGGTAAACATGGATACGGTCTGCCTGTGTCTCTCATGTTAAAAAGTGGATCTTTAAGGCTAAATATCTCGAAAAGGAATAACGCTTAGAGGGTCCTATCTTTTCCCAATGCATAGAGGACTCTGTAATTAACATGTAGGCAAATTTATAAAAAAGTAGTTCGAAAATGGAAGCTTAATTAATTTATTTTAGGTCGTTTATTTAATTTACTTCAATTGATACATTGCTCCAATAAATTATGGCGAGATTTTATAAGGGTTGTATTTTGGGATTTTCAAGTCCTTGGGATTTTAAACAATATACAACCAGAACTTAACACCATACCGGCTTTGGTTTTGGCCTCCTACATTGTCACTGAACATAGTTAATTTTTTAACTGTCGCTGGAAGAGTATTGATAAACTTCAGCAAACCAGACAGTATAATGAGGGCTATGAGGCCTGACCTTCATGCCACGTGTACATAGAAGCATTGCCAGTCCCTACTTTGTGTACACAAAAGTCGTAAATCTGCTGGTATCGTGAATAATAAACATTTGAGCAAGTCACAAGTTGACAAGTGTCACTTGTACCCCTTGTGCACCAAACAAATCTGCTCATTTTTAAAGTAGTTGATTTTGTTTCCGCTATTTCTCAGCAAAAACCAGACATTTACTTATATCCCTTTGCCGCCAACATTTCGTATGTATTAACTATCCAGAACTGCACTTAACTCGATTTTTTTTAAAATGTCACTTGTACCCCTTAGCTTCTCAACCCGTCATTTGATGAACGTCTGCAATGTTGGCTTATAAGATATTGTTTTTCTAAGCACTATTTATCGGTGAACCCTTCACCTTAAAAATAACATAACTACAATAACCATGCTGGTTTCCTAGAATAGCTAACAATAATTTACATTAAAAGCTAGGTGTGCCTGGGAAAGGTCTCTAACCCTGAATTCAATCTCAGAACATTAGCACAAGAAGGTAAAATCTTTAGTCCACAAAAGAATTTTGAACACAGGTCCTCCAGCATATTAGCTACAACTGAGAAGGGGAGTATACAGCGGTGGGGTCACCGATCTTGACCATTTCTTTTTCTGGTGATTCTGCGTCGAAAAATAGTCGACACGTGTCCGAGCGTTCCGTTCAATGCGCCTTAGGAGCCAAGAAATAAAATAAAATAGGTTGAAAGTGCTTTATTTTTTACATCGAGTTTAAAAAATGATATAAAAATATATTTTTCCTTTAATCTACTCTATAAAACAAATGAATTGGTGAAAGAATCATGTCGATATAATTTTCTAACCTCGATATAAAAAATAAAGCATTTTCAACCTATTTTATTTTATTTCTTGGCTCCTAAGGCGCATTGGACGGAACGCTCGGACTATTTTTCGACGCAGAATCACCAGAAAAAAAATGGTCAAGATCGGTGCCGCTGTATACTCACTCCCCTTGTGACTTATCTCGCCATATACCATCTGATTATTAGAGTTTTTTACTTTTTATTTACTGTTCATTGGTCGAAAGGACATTACATCAAATTAAATCATACATCGGAGGCCCGGTGGCCGTGAGTGCTAAGGCGTATGAACTCATTGCCTAAGGTCGTGGGTTCAATTCCCACTCGGGGTGGTGGGTTTTCTCTCGAAAAAAAGGCTTCAGCCCTATCCTGGCTAGAAAAGGGTGGTAACCTATAGCTATCCCGTCCCAAAATTCTTTGTTAATAATAAATGGTCGATGACATTTAAATAAATCATACATCATTCAGATAAATTTTCATAACAGACGAAAGTTAATTTGACGGTACTTAAATACATTATTTCAAAGGGTTGAGGAGAGGTTTCTTTATTTATTTATGTACATTTTAACAACAACCTTGCTCCGCTCACAGCACTACATCAGTCCCGTAACAGGCCTCGAGGGCCCTGAGGGGCAGATACTATAGAGTTATCTGATTCATGACCATACGGCACACTAGGGAGATAGTGCGGTCAGTACTATGCTCCGGCCGCCTGATTTTCCCCTTGGCTGCTTCGACTGATAGAGTCATTAGCACCCAAGGTACCCATTTATTAAATTAATTAAAGGCTGGGTTGGCCTAGGGACAGCCAGGGAGGCCGAATTCAACCCATGAACGAAGACACTAGAAGAAAAAATCTTTAGTGCTTGCTCGGGATTTGAACTCAGGTCCTCCAACTTATTAGTCCAGTGCTCTACCACTGAGCTAACCTCGCCCCTTCTCACAGCACTACAAGGTATAAATAATTCTTCAAAATTAGACAAATTGTTTGACTTTATTATTATATAGGTGTACCGTCGTTTGGGGTGAGTTCGGACACATTTTCGAGGTTTTCTCGTAATACCAGAAGACAGATTTTTTTGTAAAAATCTGGAAAAATGAATGTATGAACCATTAACCTTCCTCTATCGAATAGTGTATTTTGTTTTTTGAATATCTCAAAATTTTTCATTTTTTTTATCGCTAAAATGTGTCCGAACTCACCCCTACGTGTGGGGTGAGTTCGGACAGCCTTTAATTTCTGTAAAAATCTTAACTTAAACTATAGTTGGAGTGCGCTCGGTCATAATTGACCATATTCTCAAGAGGAATATTTTCCATAATATTTTTTAGATTAACAAAATATTCTTTAACTTTTTCCATATCAACTTCTGCTCTACACCTATTTATGCTTTGTGCAAGGCGTTCCATTAATGGCTAATCCTTTTCATGAAGCCGTAACACCATTCCAGTCTAGGCTTGTTGTCTTAAAATCTTGCGATTTTTTTCCTGACCTATCTAAATATGTTTTAATGATTATCTTCGGAATACCTTAATTGAGTTAATGGAAAATCACATTAAGCTGCAGGAAAATTCTCTTTGGTATTTTTTTTTTCTTCTTTACTAAATTTAGTTTAGTCACCACTTTTTTCTGGTGGGCATTCCTCTAAATTTATTATTTAAAGTCGATTTATGTATTTTGTTGTACAACAAATTACATACATCGATCCGCTGCTTCTGTGAGTCTTCTTCTTGCTTTTGACATCGTCGATCAGACTTTTCAAAGCCTCTTTGGAATAAATACTGTTTTCCTTTAAGTCAAGAGGACGCGGGTATAATTGATGCATGTCCGAACTCACCCCACGGTATACGAGTTTTTTACTTAAACGAGAAAAAAAAAGCTTTTGAACAAAAAAAATAAATATATTTATTTATGCATCACTAGACAACATATAAATCTACTATACAATAAGAAAAAATAGTGTTAAATTACTTACACAGACGTTTGTTTCTAGCAATTCGAAAATCATGGAAATTACAACTCACATTAAAATATTTGTTACTCACTTCAAAGTGTTCTCACGGGGATTTCGGCTTAACTGTATGGGGAAAATGGAATATCGATCGTATTTGTAGAACAAATTATGTCCCTAATGAAAAAAATTGCTCAAGGTCACGTGTTTTCCTGCGCCATGCACTATTGTCCGAACTCTTACTACCTGTCCGAACTCACCCCAAACGACGGTATAAATAAATTACGGATAATACGTTATTTTTAATAACAAAGGTATCAAATAATAATTGAACATTTAAGAGAATAAAGACAGAAATGAAATTAATAAAAATAAATGTGATGGTTGAGATGAGGTGTGGTTAGGTATATATTGACAAAACGAAGCACATTTTCAAAGACCTAGGAGACAGAACCTAAGTCAAGGCTAAGTTAAGGCTATCAGTATTTTTAAATGAAAATGAACTTAACATTCAGCATGGCCTATAATGTAAAGATGTTTAACCATCCTAGGACTCACCCCAGCGTATGTGTGTGTTAGGTATTATAACTCCTGGATTAATTAAACCAGAGTATAGACATTCTATAAATTTTGTATATGAATTACATATGTGTAAGGAGAATAATTTCTTTGGTTTACTCAACATTTTTGTTAATAATGTTATTCTAAAATTTGTGAAGGGGATGACAGCTCACCCCACCTGGGTCTAGAGGTGTGCGGCCAATCCCAGGGGTGACCTATGGTCCTTTTTATGAATTTATTAGATATTGGAGCTATCAATTCGTTTGTCTTATAAGCGAGAGTTCATCCTTAATGGGAAAAATCACGTTGGGATCGTTAGGCGATTATTTCTTCTCGAGCTAGGGAAGCGTTTGGTAGAGCCATTAATAAAGATCAGGCTAAATAATGCTACTACTGAAAAAAGATTTTCCAGAACAAAACTTGCACTAATAAAATTATGTTTGTCTAAAGAAGAAGAAAATCCTAACCATCAGCCCCACAACCTACAACAGCTCTAGTAAGAGGAAGATGCTTCTTGTGTCTAAGGAAGAAGGATTCTAAATTGTAATGAAAATGTTCAAAATTTGTAATAACAATCTTTAAAATTTTTATTCTGTAATGACTGTAGAAAGAACAATTAGGTAATTTATTATTTCCTACAATTTTTTCATGTTCATTTATGTTTCAAATAATTGTTTTTTTTTTTAATTCTTAACAAATTTAATTGGTTTACCATCCTGAAAATTAATATGCAAGTATTGGAAATTCTTCTGCAAGAAATAAACATTTAAAAGTCCAAAAATATTTTTTATCAGTAGAAATTACTATTTTTTTTTTTTTTGCCAGGGGTGAGAACACGCCCCACCCAAATCTCCAATCAAATCTCTTAGTTCTTTACCATTAAACTCCTATTTTTGATTGATATAAGATTATATGCACGAAGAAGCGTTGCAGTAGAAATTAAATATAAAACCATTTCCAAAGTTCTACACATCATTCGAATTCTACCTCTCCACCACCATTTTCAAAACTTGTATTAATTAATATTTTAAAAGTACTATTACAATGCAAAAATGATAATCATAAACAGACTCACCTGACAAATATTCTTCCACTTTGAATGTTGAACACTGACTGTGGGATTTGAGTTGAAAAAACGCCATTAAGCAGTGTTGCCCTTGCACCGATATCGCTAGGAGCGCTTAAAAATCATTCATAATTTAATCTAATTTTGCATAAGTGATTTTGCATGGAAAATCGTATACGGAGTTCTTTAAAAGTATGTTTTAACTGAAACAGATTTCGTTAGAGGTATTGATAATGACAATGAATGATTTTAATTACAAACAAAATAATTTTATATTTAAAAAATGTTTTTCTTTTTAATAGCTATTGTAAATAAGCGTGAGAAGAACATAATAAAAACAGAAATTCATCGAGAGGACAAATCCATTCAGTAATACACCTGTTTCACTAAAATTAACATTTTTGTTTAGAACGGCCATAAAGGATTGGTACATAAAAGCCCTCTTGAGAAGACAACACTGACTGCCGAAGAACTAGGTGGGTATTCCCTCCCGTGAGGGTGGCAGCACTGCAGTCCCCTAGCCAGCTTCAGTCTGAGCCAAACTCCCGCCAAGTGAAAACCTCTTCCGCCATTGTTATTAATCGTTTTCAATTTTTTTTATTTATTTTGTGAAATCACAAATCCGTTGTGTGTGTTGTGACTAATTTTCGGTAGAACCTGATTTTTTTTTCTTTTGAGTGGACTTCTTCATTGACGTAAGTTAACAAACAGTTTCCTTTCAATTTTTTAGTATCACATATATAGGATATATGTTATTGCATTTTTATTCTTTTGATCTTTTCTTTCTCGTATTAATTATATAATTTATTATTATAATTGTACAGTACTTTATATGGCATGGGAAAGCAGTATAATAGGTTTTATAATAGTTTGATTTAATACTAGTTTTCTAACCAATAGATATCAATTACTACTCAACTCATTTATTAGTAAAACCATTTCAAATAATTTTTATTAATACATAAAAAAACTGACATCAAATATCACACGTAATAAAAATAAATAATGTTTATTTTAATAAGGGAATTTAATAATACCAGCAGCTTTAATAAGCAACATCAAAAAACTTCATACAGTAATAAGCCACCTTACAATTTATATTTGTATATATATATATATATATATATATATATATATATATATATAGAGAGAGAGAGAGAGAGAGAGAGAGATATATAGATAGACAGATAGATATGTATTTGTACTTATATTTATGTATATATGTGTGTGAAACTCCAACAAAAGAAGTAAAAAAAACTAAGAACTCTTAGGTGAAATATTACAGAATAAATGTTATAAATCTTTTGTAGTTATTAGCACTATATTCCGAAACTATTTTTGAACACATTTATTACATTTCTGAAGTACTAAATAACTACAAGAAACCAACATTTAATTTACTTTAAAACACAAAAAAGGCTCTTGATCCCTTACTGAGTATCTTATTCAAACTAAAAATCGAATCTATTCAGTAAAATAAAAATAATCTGTTCGATGACTCTTGAATAACACGAACCTAGAAATTTCCTATATAGTATACCTATATAATTTGTGACGGTTGATGAAAAACTTTCAAATATATGACAAAAAAAAATATCTACCTAGCATAGAAACGAATTTGAATAATTAACCCTCTATTCTGATTGTTTGTCCCAAAAACAAATATACAAACTATTCTAATTAGTATATTCAATTTCTTCTTCTTCTTATTTTTTTAAAAAAACTACTGATATCACTACTTCAGATAAAAGTATATAGGTACTCCCTATTAGTTAAATTAAAATTCAATAACTCACTTGTATATTTTTAATATCTCTGTAGTTACTTAATTAAGATCAATTATAAATGTGTGTGTGCATATCAATCAAAAATGTATATATATATATATATATATATATATATATATATATATATATATATATATATATATATATATTTGTTATTCTTAATTTTGTTGGCTAAAATTACCAATTCGTATTGCCTTATTTACATATTATCCCTATATTTACTAAAGTTCAGATCAATTTTTATACAAAATGATTCATTCTTTGAGCTATATTGTATTCTTAAGATTTGATTCTATATTTCTTTACTTTTCACTATTTTTGTTGTTTTACTCCATTTATTATACTTTGGTTCTACAAATGTTTGTAATTTCTTGCAACAAACGATTCTTGAAAGAGCATCTGCCCCAATGGATGGCGGATAATAGTTTTAGATCTTGATCATTGGCGTATACAGGAAATAATTTCGGGGGGGGGGGCTGAGACCATTTCCGGGGTATGGAATACTAACAATTTAGAACTTGGAATAGATTTAGCCAACTAAAAGGCTTTTATACCCAAAATAAAATATTTTTTATGAACTAAGTGACCTTATTTAATTTATTTTTACGGGTTTTATGACACATTTTTCCCGATCAAACAAAATTTTGGTGGCGGGGGGCTGCAGCCCCTTCAGCCCTCCCCCTTATAAGCGCCCATGATCTTGATATAAATCTTGTGTTATTACCCTTTCTTTAATAGATAATTATATTTAGCATTTTGATAAAATGTGTATTATGTTTTGCAATTTAGAAATATATTATTAAAGTATATAATATTATTCTCTCAATGCATAACAACTTATACTTTTTCATACATTGCCTGGATATTATTTTTGGAAAATCCTGTCATATATTCTTGCACAAATATTAACCATTTAAGAGGTATTCCTATTATTTGGGTGTTCACTAATTCCAAGGGTTTGCTTAGCTCTACTCATACCTACTACTCATGGAGTCGTTTAAATTTAGTTAGGCAACGAATGAACTTGAAACCATTTCCCAACTAAGAAAAGCGTGCCTAAATAACAGGTATGCCTCAGTTTTGATAAAAGTGGAAAATGCCGACAAAGGGTTAATCCCATCAAGGACTCGAAACCAAACATTTTATCAAAAATTAATCAAAACTGAAATATCTCTTTATACCAAAATGTAAGATCTGCTTTTTTATTACCTGTAGCATTCCTTATAAGCGGGTCTGAACACTAATAATTTAAAAGTTTATTTTAAATCCTAATTATTAAAAACGTAAAGAAAACTACCCTAAAATTACTATCTCTTTTCAGAACATTGTTCTGAAATATACAAGGAAACTTCAAAAACAAAATGTACCTAAAAAAATTAGGCTTCGTTGAAACTTTTTTCTGTCATCTGAAATCACTTTGTGTTGCTGGAATATTTTTTCCCTAAAATACCGCCTGAAACAGGTGAATTCATCGGTGGAAAAAGTTTGGCATTCCTGGAAACTCAAGAGGCCATATTATTCTGTAAAAATATCTTGTTTGTTGCGTTAAAAAAGAGGTAATTTGTTTTTCTTTTAGTTTTGCTTGAACAGAATTAGCGGAGTTATTCTTGGAATCCGTGTTTCTTCTCCACCAATTTACTTTCCACTTTTTCCATTACTCTCGAAACGAGAATAATTACTCAATTGAAGAAAATGGTGTCAGATCATCTAATATTTACCTGCTATTGAATAAACTTTTATATATTCTAAATTTGCTAAGGAATTGATTTAGACTTTTACCACTTATCGTGCCCACGAACGCAACAAGAAAAATTGTGTTGGGTGCCACTGGTTTAGAATGGTACGGCTCTACCTCCCTAGTAGGTTAGAAGCGGTTTTTCTGTACATCCTATATTCTTGAAGTTTTTTTGAATCCAACTTCAATTTTTTATGACTCCAAATACAGACCTGGCTGAAGAGAACTCTGCCACTAACCTGTGCCTGAAAAATTTCCACCCACCCCCCAATAAATTTGTATTAAATGTAAGGTTCAATTTTATGGGCTTAAATGAACTTCAGACCTTCATGTTCCAGGTAGAAAATATTGATTATATTATAAAATAACTTACAAAATTTCGATTAAATAGTTTTTGCAAAATAATTTTGCAATTCAGGTGTCACATATTTTTATAAAAAACAGCAACTAATGCACAATAGCTTTAGAAAACATTTTGCAGAATGAAAATCGGTCTCAAAAGTTTTGCTTGTAAACAAACTGAATACCTCCAAAAATTTACGGATATAATGATACTAAATCATTAGTAATATATACGTTATATAACAGCCAATAGTTCGAAAGCCAAAATTATAAAACGCTTTTGAACGAAACAACATTATTAAGAGGCAAAATGAATAAATTATCTGATTCATTCCAATTTATTTTTAATTGAAGCTTTGGAGAAATTTTGTATTATTAATTACAGAAGGGTCAATACGTTTAATAGTGTTATTATTCATTCAAGAAAGGATGGTAGAAAATAACCATAAACAATTCATGAGATAAAACTAGTTACTTCAGGTAACGGTGACCTACATAGAAGTTAAAACGTAGAAATGGTAAACTTACTGGAACAGAGGAGGGTCATTCCATGTCAAATCAACACACTTTTCGGACTTGATGTCTGAGATTTTCATGAATTTTGGTATGCAGTAATATATAATAGACTTATGAAAAAATACCAAATTTCAGTTATGTAGCACAATTATTTTTGAAGTTTTTAATTTTTAAAGATATGAAATTTTATGAAAGTGTCATATTTTGGCACATTTGGATGCCTATAGGCTCGCAACCAGTGATGATATTACCCTGGGAGTGGTCTCATTTTAAAGCTGTTGAATTGGGCTTTAATATGACATGCCACAAAATGGGGGTTACAATTTTTAAAAAGTTAAAAATTTTAAAATGAAATTTTAAAATTTAATTTTCATACCAGAATTAGTGTCGTCGAAACAACCACAGAAGAAAGTAATTACTAATTTACTTTGGTTCCTCATTCTAATTTCAAAAATAATTGTGCTAACGTACATAACTGAAATTTGGTATTTTTTCATAAGTCTATGATATATTACTGCATACCAAAAATCATGAAAATCTCAGACATCAAGTCCGAAAAGTGTGTTGATTTGACATGGAATGACCCAGGACTAATAACAATAATGCTATACATAAAAAAGAAAATCGCCGAATGGCCTTCCAGTCACATACAAAATAGAAGAGAAGTATTACTAACTAGACTGAGAATTGGACACACACGAATACTCAATGACTAGGGAACGGATGTTCATGTCAAATAAAATTTAAAATATTTACATATATATATATATATATATATATATATATATATATATATATATATATATATATATATATATATATATATATATATTTATTCTTATAGATGACCCAAAATTCTTTTTTATCCTAGGAGGCATGGGGTCATTAAAGCAGTCTTCCTTTATTACACCACTTTATTTATTGGGCCCGACATGTTTCGTGCATCTTTTCTTCGCACCTCTTCAGGGGCACTTCTACAACAAAATATAATTTTTTGAACATCCACACAAACCTTTTTTCTACTATATTAAAACTATCAATACGATCTTTGAACTGTTCCACAAAATGCATTAAAACATTATCATGCTCCATTAAATGTTACCCCTACCCTAAATATTGCAATAATTATAACTAAATTACATATTTTTTATAAAAGGCGTTGAGTCCTACCTTGCAAAGAAGTCCTCCCGTTACCACTTACAGGGTTAGTATTAAGCCGGACTCCAGAGGGAGTACTTGGTAACGGGAGGACTTCCTTGCAAGGTAGGACTCAACACCTTTTATAAAAAAAATGTAATTTAGCTATAATTATTGCAATATTTAGGGTAGGGGTAACATTTAATGGAGCATGATAATGTTTTAATGCATTTTGTGGAACAGTTCAAAGATCGTATTGATAGTAGGGTTCGGGGTAAACCCCCCCTTCCGGTGGACCGACTTTAGTGGTTAACGAACTCGTTCAATCGTTTGCTAATAGAATGCTATATACCAAGTTTCGTGACGAAAAAAACAAAAACTCTGGCCGCTATCGTGTTAACAGATACACACACATATATATATATATATATATATATATATATATATATATATATATATATATATGCATATATATATATATATATATGTGTGTGTATCTGTTAACAAGATAGCGGCCAGAGTTTTTGTTTTTTTCGTCACGAAACTTGGTATATATATATATATATATATATATATATATATATATATATATATATATATATAAATTTTAACGGGGGTCATTTTCGGTGTCTACTAGGTAGGATCGATAAAGATTTGAAGAAATTTTTCAAAAATTCCGTCATGAGTCCAACCTCAATAGCTACTTTCCTTCGGAGGAAAGTGCTAAAAGGGAAGAACAATGGTTGAAAATATGCAGGGTGTCCCGCATTGAGATGTCATAACTTTAGGGGTTTATACTGCACCTCATTCTACTACTCAAAATTCTCAAAAACTCTCTCCTGCGGATAAAAAGCGAGAAAAATAAATTTAAATGAAAGGCACCCCAGATGTTACTTTAAAATGTTAACTCGTTTTCCTAGAATAAATCTATAGAAATCTATAGTTAATATTTGGAAGATGGGCTTGTGCAATAAACGTCATGTAGTTTGGGAAGAAAGGGACATCACCATCATCCTGTGAAATTTGTTCAGAATGGCTCCTTCACGCTAAAGCACATTAATTGGTTTTGACTTAGAAATCAGAAGAAAAAAAAAATAGATTGAAATAATTTTTTGTCTTAAACTAGGAGGTACCATTCTGAAGCTTATTAAGCGATGCAACTTTTGAGGTGGAGGCAAAGTTTAAAAATCTCAATGCGGGACAACCCTGTATAGAACAAAATTATTAAAACCCTATGACATATTGAATAATAAAGCATAACTAATAATTAGGAAAACATTTTAAACGGTGAAAAAAGAAGTTGAAAATTTCTACAGAAGAGCATTATTATGGAAAATTGTTTGCAACAACATGCATTTTTTAATTGTCAAACCTGAAATGACGCCGGTTTGATCTCATATGGGGAGTATAAAGTGGTGTGGTCACTGATCAGGCCCAATCTGGTGATTTTGGACACGTGTTGACTGTTTGAAAAACAGTCAACACGTGTCCAAGCGTTTCGACCAATGCAACTTAGGAGCTGGGAAATAAAATAGGTTGTAGATCGTAAGAGTGCTTTCCGAGTGGAATTCGACGATGCCTTGTAAGTATTTTCTATTATTATACCAATGTCAGTTTTGTTCTTTTGAACGTTTTTTTTCTCTCTCTGTGTTCACTCTGTTAGCACTTTCCTCCGAAGGAAAGTAGCTATTGAGGTTGGACTCATGACGGAATTTTTGAAAAATGTCTTCAAATCTTCATCGATCCTACCTAGTAGACACCGAAAATGACCCCCGTTAAAATTTATATATATATCTATATATATATATATATATATATATATATATATATATGCATATATATATATATATATATGCATATATATATATATATATATATATATATATATATATATATATATATATATATATGTCTGTTAACACGATAGCGCCCAGAGTTTTTGTTTTTTCGTCACGAAACTTGGTATATAGCATTCAATTAGCAAACGATTGAACGAGTTCGTTAACCACCAAAGTCGGTCCACCGGAAGGGGGGGTTTACCCCGAACCCAAAACACTAATTTGACTATGTCAGCCGTAATATTTGTTATATTTCAACGAAACTTGGTATTCGTAGTGGTAATATAGAGAGAAAAGTGAGATATAAAAATGAACTAAATCGGTTCATTAGAAGGGGGGGGGGGGGTTTACTCCGGACCCACAATACCAATTCGCCACTACCAGCCGTGATTTTTGGTATATTTCGACGAAACTCGGTATTCGTAGTGGTAATCTACAGTTAAATATGTGTTGTAAAAATAAACTAAATCGGTTCATTAGAAGGGGGGGTTTACTCCGGACCCAAATTCCTAATATACTCATACCGGTCGTAATTTCTGCTGTATTGGAACGAAACGTGGTATACGTCGTGGGTAACTCATGAGAAAGAAGTGTTGTAAAAATGAGCTGATTCGGTCAATCGTAAAGCGGGGGTTTAATTTGTAATATATTTCAATCGAAAAGCCCGCCAAACGTAGGTTCACAAAGCCGCCGCAAGGAGCGCTTTCTACCACTAGAGTGACTGTATCCTGTTCCTGCGTTAGATCAAAATACGATAATATGAGTTTTTTTTTGTATTTATTACGTAGTGTAGTAGGTACCATGTGTAAACATAACTTTGGAAGCATGTTAATAATTGATCAGTTAGTCATTACAAATTTAAAAGAGAGCTATTCATGTTTTTATTTTATTTATGTAGGATATTTTAAGCAAATATTTCTGGAAAGCAGTCTACACTACCCAAATTCTGAGGAAAGTGCTTAGTTATGCAGCTCCTGCGTGACGGACTTTTTTAAGTTACAATGAGTATTTTAGTTTAAAAAAATGAGAAAAACTTCTGTAATTGTTCATGAATGATCAGAACAAACTAATATATTTTCCTTTACAAATGTCACTAGTCATATGAACGGAAACCCGCTAAGATGTCTATATATAACTTTCCGAGGGTTAAAGATATTCAAAATGTTCATTTTTATCTACCTTGCTCTGCCTTAAAATCGTCACTTCAGGTCTGGAAAAGCTTTGAGGATCTTTAAGGATTCGGCATTTATCCGTAAAAGCCTTTAGGAAGTGCAAATGTTAATATAAGGAATGCCAAGAATTTGATAAACTTGGTTTCAGGCTTATGAGAGTTTTGTAAATATGGCAGAACAAATGGAATCCCTGTACTCCTGCCAATTATATAACAATGAGAAATTGCCTAGGATCTTTCTTCATTTTGTGAGAGAACTGAACTGACACACTGAACAATAAAGTGATGTATGAGTGAGACTGAAGCTTAGGCAAGCTTTAGCAGACGCCTCCTGTATCTTCATTCTTCTTCAGCCATTCCTTACTGAATCTGCCAGGGGTTAGAGGCTTAATCTTAATGAATAGTAAAATGCGGTGTTCAGACAGGTCAAATCGTCACTTCCTGAATATGATTCAAGTTTCAAGACAAATAGCCTAGAAATTTTGCTAACTAGTGTGGCTTCTCTACTGATATATCCTAAGCCTTGTTTACATTAGTAATATAGTAGTTTATCTATCGGACTACGCTGGTAGAGTAGGTACTTTCCCGCCAGTAGCATAATGTAAACAGTTCTTGCTAGCAACGATAGAGTACTAAAGATAGTCCAGAGTAGAGTTGAGTGGATGGTACAAGTGAAATACTACATAATTTTACTCTACTCAATCAGTTTTTCGTTAATTATACCAATGTAAAAAGGGTATCTTCAGTAAAGCTGAGTATTTGCACGTGGTTTGCACTTTGTTCAAACATTTTAAGATTTTGTGTGAGTATCAAGGAAAATGAATAGGGCAGAAGGCGAAACTATGAAATTGACGTCATTATAAAATGATAAGATGTGCATATGGAGCAGAGTTGGGCAAACGTTAGCGCGCGCTAAAAGCTGATACCTCTCCGCTAATTTAGCGAAACTGTAGAAAGCCAGCGCTAATAATTAGCGGTTAGCGGCGGCAGTGCGCTAACCGCTAATCTATTTATGAAATATCGTAATTGCTAATAGCCTAAGCTATAGTTACAACTTGTAACTATAGCAATTACGATATTTCATAAATAGATTAGCGCTGGCTTTCTACAGTTTCGCTAAATTAGCGGAGAGGTATCAGCTTTTAGCGCGCGCTAACGTTTGCCCAACTCTGATATGGAGTATCAGTAGGCCTAATTTTCTTCTTCAATAATGTAATTTAATAAAATTGCAAGCAGCAGCAATTTTATTAAATTACATACTAGGACAACGGTTCGGTAATTCTGTGGTGGGGCTGAGAGAACTGCAGCCCCCCCCCCCAATTTTCAAAATTGTGTGAGTTTTTTCTTCTTTTTATTCCCCTTACCATAGTATCCATATGGTAAGTGATTTTATTTTTCAGCACAACATGCCATTCAGCATGCCATTTTTGGCACATCTTTTGCGTATTTTTTTTTTTTTTTGTTTATACATGTACAGTAGACTCTCTCTTTTCCTGCGGTCTCTGAGTGACAGATCTCGGCACTCGCTAGAGCTAGACCGGCTGGAGGGTTTCTAGAAAACCTTCCCTTCCTAGACAGATAAACATTCGTTTCGTGGTATTTCATTGAATGGAACTCAATGAAGGCTTATATATATAAATATATATATATTTATTTTTTAGAGGAAGGAACTTGTGTTTCTACTGAGAAAATAAATGTTTCTCCAAGACACCTGCGGTTGGATTGCCAGTCTAGTTCGAAAAGTCATCGGGAGTGCAGTCACGGGCGACTATATGAGGGGGGGGCTGCAGCTTCCCCTGTAATTTCGATTTAGTCGGTAAAAATATGTCATAAAAACCTTAAAAATATATTTTTTTTAGTGTAATAGCGTTTTAATTGGCTAACTATTCTAAATTCTAGATTGTTAGAATTCCATACCCCCGGAATTGATGGATAAGTATTTCGTTGACAAAGTAGTACGGGCTAAAGTGAACAGAAGTGTTCATATTGAATCTGTACCTTTCTTAGCAGTGGGCTGTATTTTAAGGAATTTACTCTATATTGTACAATGAGTATTAATAAGGCGCTGGGTCAAAACGGCGAATGGAAATGGTATGGTACTATGGTATATCGTAATAAGTGACTGTTGTACGTACGATTTTTGAGGCACCATATCGCTTGCAGAGTCAACCGCGTGTGAAACAAAAAGACGGAACTCTATTCTTAGCCTTGAATCAACGCCTTGACAATTTGGAGACACACTTCTCTCAAAACACTACATAAAGAAATATGTCACTCTGCTCGCACTGAGTCTTATGGCTCGGATGCTTAGGACCGCACTGATAACCAGATTACATCCGGTCGGGCTCTAGTTCCGCCATAGAGCTATGACACAGTACCAAACAACTGTTACAAATAATTTTGAAAACAGTCTGTAATGAATAAATCCCAGTTGTAAATGGTAAAGAATGGTGACGAGGTATGAAAGATGAAAGGCGGCGAATTGGCAATAGAGTTGGTGATGTTGCTACATTGTGAAAGACATGAATAGCATCGATTTCTCTGGGTCTTCGTCCCGAAAGGTAGTTCGAGACAATGAGAAAAATATAATAGATTTTTGATCAGTACATGAAAGGCAGCTAAAAGTTTCAAACCTCCATATTCGCGCCATTATTTGGGCGAAAAAACTTTATATATATATATATATATATATATATATATATATATATATATATATATATATATAAACATAAACATAAACAGGTCAATCGCTGGATTAATAACGGGTCTTTTTGCGAAGACCACATCCAGTTACTTTTGAAGTAGCAGTAGTGATAGTATCAGTGATTCAGCGCATGCGCATAACTCCTTTGCCTTCCTATTAGAGGATTCCGATGACCAATTGTATTGGTTCTTGCTGGGAGTAAAGTGACCTTCAACAGTGAATTAGCTTATGTTTATGAAAAAGCTCTGCTTATGTTAGTGAGAAAGAATGGGTCTTTTATAATTAGTTCGCGATGTTCCTTACAAAGAAAAAGCGATTGGTTTCTTACTCGGAAAAATTAATATAATTCTATTAATTAGAGTTGGATTGACTAGAGTTCTGATATCTTCTTGAGCGAGCGTAGCGAGCGTAAACGCATAGCAAGTATGCCCAAAATGCTAAATAAATGTAAAATATCCAAAAAGAGAGAGAGAGATAAAAGGAATAAAATTTGCGTGTTTACAAATATCATTCTTTATGTTATCCTTCATAACCTGCAAAACAGTTAACTTTAATGCTTAATAACTTTTTTCTTAGTTGAGAGAATTGATTTTGATCATATTAACCTTTTTATTAATAAATAGTGCTTGCCATTATCTAATATGGATTAAAACCGTAGATAACGAGTCTAGTAGTAATAGATAACCAGCAAAGAACCTGTAAGCTAATCAGTAAGTACGAGTAACTGTTGTAAATCACTACTGCTACTTCAAAAGTAACTGTATGTGGTCTTCGCAAAAAGACCCTTAATAACATTTTTATTAATGTGGATATTTATTAATTTAGAGAATATAAATGAGTTTTTATGTTTATTCTCTATCGGAATATTTAAACATCTGATTTTATGCATGTGGATGTTTTTTCAGGGCGTAATGTTTCTAGGAGGAGATTCGTCTACGTTAAATTAGCGCTTACTAATTTTTAGGCTCCCGAAAAGGCATTTTAGGAATTTAAGAAAATTGTAAACACCTACTCTACATGTTGATGAATTGATGAACATGTTAATTTAAATTGTTCTTTTATTATAAATTAGTAAATATTTTCCTATGAATCTCTCGTCTTTGAATTTTTTTTTTCAATTATGTGTAATTTAAAAAAAATTCTTGTTAGAAACGTTTTGCCTTTGACAACATACTTAGGAGATTTTACGTTTTATGTTATTTTATTTTACATCCTTATTGGTGAAGTACTTAGAGCATCATCGTGCCGCCTGCAAGACCGGTCCCCTTATCTAAATGGCCTGATAAATGCGCTTGCATAATGATAGGAAGTGGTTGTACACTACGCTTCGTTAACCACAATATGTTTTGCCGAAGTATGAAGTTGTGAAGCGTAAGCTACAAACTCAAACTAAACTTCACTTAGTCCTTAGATTTCTCCTGGATTAAGGTGAATGTAGTCAATATTTAGTAACGAGATTTTGTTAAGTAAAGGCGTCACTTTATATAAATATTCACGGAAACTCTATCATTTTGTAGTTGTTCTATCTAAACCTTTATTCCTGATTTGAAAGGCTTCATAATATGACACCTCCAATAGAACAAAACCAAAACATCGGAAACTTAAAGCACCGCTTTATCCGGCCTATAATGATGTTAATGTATTGTGCTTTCCAGTTGTCATTTCACAGTTGTCATATCACGACAAGCAAACCGTTTTCAAAATATCTTAACAAAAGAGTCCAGACTTCTAAAACTGTTTATCTCTGTTGAGGGTTTTTAACTAATACTTTGTCTGATCCTAACATAACTAAAATTCAACATTTCTTATCATAACTTCCGGATTGTCAGTGTATCAATGTCTTAAATGGATATTTCCACAAGCACAAATTGTAACATGTATCTCATGCAACAAACGATTTGAACAAGAGGCCAATTCCAAAAATCTGTGCTGTACTCGAACGATTTGAATGCAGTAAGCATAACTATGATTACACTCATTGTAATTTGAGTTTTCTTATATTTATTGACTTGTGTTTAAAGGAAAAAAACTCTAAGGTTATCATTGACCAAAATTTGAGGTGTTCCGATTATATTTCATCGAAAATTAACGTAACCCATCTCAACAGCCAAGTTTTGCTGTTTTACGGGCTAATATGATATAGGTTAATGTGATGATAGCTCTCCACACAGAATATTTCTGGACTTGGAGAGCCTGTTGCTTGTCAAAACTCTTGCCTGCCACACCCACTGGACTTCATACCGCCAACACGGGCAGTCCTTATTCATATTAATCCTAACCTGTCACTCTTCCGACCTGTCATTCTATTTCAAATTAATCTTCTCTCAAATCCGTATACACGTGTTTAAGTGGTTTTTTGGTTGGAATTAAATGCATTGTATATAAAACTATATGCGGGAGTTTCAGGAAGAAAACTGTCAAGCAGGAGCTGCATAATTGAGACATTCCTAAGTAAGGTGGTTAGTTTACGTCCCATTTCAGAAAAATGTGGTTAAAATAACATATATAAATAAAAATAAATAATTTTAATATTTTATATTTGTGATGGAACAGTCAATCATTCATTTTTTACTAATTCGGTTCCAATACATCAATTTCGTTTTGTTTTTTTTTCTCTAGCAAATTTTCGTCATTAATTGAGCATGATATCTACAGAGTTTCATTGCATGGATGTAAAAATAACGACTGCCACTCGCAAATTGATAATTTGGGTCCGGCGTAAACCCCCTTTCCTAATAGACCTGTTTAGTTTATTTTTACAACAAATCTTTTTTTTTTTTTTATTTTGTGTTTTTAGACATATGTCAACCACATGGGTCATGGATGTCTCAGTTAGAAGACTCCTTTGATCTAATATATCTCAATTGGCATAACAACACAACTTTCTCATTAGATGACCGCGTTCGAGTTTCCTTGCACTATAACAAAAATTACGGCCGGCAATGGCGAATTAGTAATTTGTGTCCAGAGTAAACCTCACCTCCTGATGAACATATTTTGCTGGTCGAAGAACGCGGCATCATGATATTATTGCTTTTTTTTTTTTTTTTTTTTTTTTTTTTTTTTTTTTTTTTTTTTTTTTTTTTAAGATAACTGTACCCAAACAAAACTGACGTATCTGATACGGTCCAATATTTGTCCCAAAGTTGATAACCACTCATAATGTATCCCCTGGCAATTTTGCTCTTCAACAAACAGTAACTTATTGTAACGGCTATCTCCTCTCATTTTAACATTAATATTTTTCTTGTTTTAAATAGTCCGTACTGAGACTCAACAAGCACAAACACTCTTACATTTGTATATAATATACTCTCGGCATCTAGCAGTTAGGGGCTATGAATATTATTCAAAAATTCTTTCATAGTGCAACCTTAAGCGATAATTCTACCTTGTGTGGTCAAAATCAAAGTAATTTTCTCCAATCTATGGATAACAAATAAATCAATATTTTTCTATTCTTTTTGTCATAAGTTTTAGGTATATAAAATGTAACCCCCAAAAAAATTTAATTCTTCGAAAACAAAATGGTGGCGCTGTGTCCGCCGAACGGAAACCCTCTTTTTTCACGGGGGCTAGTCTGCAGGCAAAAATTATTAACCCAGAACAAAAAACTAAAATTATTTTGAATGTAAAAGGTTAAGTCTAATAAAGTACGTAGAATTTTTAAGAAATATTAATTTTTTCGAAAATAAATTCTTCATTTTGTATTAAAAATATGACATAAAATTGTAATAATTCAATGAATGGAAAAATCCTCACACATTTTAATGAGTGGAATCTGGAGTTAAAAATTGAAGTTGATCGGGTGAAAATTGAACTACGTCCGATTTCAAGGACATAGTTTTGAGAAAATCGACTTTAAAGTTTAATGTAGAAAGTAATTTTTCTATTTTTTTCCACAATTTTAAAAATTTTGAAATATATCAGGACATTAGTTGAAAAATCGAATTTTCGGCACATTTAAAAACTGTTCCGGTACATAAACACTCTTGGATATTATTTTTGATTAGTTGAGAAAGCATTACAGCCGATAAGTTAGTAGTACTTTCAATTTAGTATTACCACTTAATAGGTACATTCGTCCTAAGTGGTAACGTGCTAAATGATAGGTAAATAATCTAAGGGGTCCGCCAGTAAGTATAATGTTGTATACTGTTGGCATCGGTGCGAGTACAGTGGGCGAGCGCTTTCGACGTATGTAAAAAAAAAAAAAAAAAAAAAAAAAAAAAAAAGAATCCGTCCCGTAACAGGCCACGAGGACCCTGAGGAGCAGATACTATAGAGGTATCTGATTCATGACCATACGGCACACTAGGGAGATAGTGTGGTCAGTAATATGCTCCGGCCGCCTGATTTTCCCCTTGGCTGCTTCGACTGCTCATTAGCACCCAAGGTACCCATTATTAAATAAATTAAAGGCTGGGTTGGCCTAGGAACGGTCAGGGAGGCCGAATTCAACACATGAACGAAGACACTAGAAGAAAAAATCTTTAGTGCTTGCTCGGGATTTGAACTCAGGACCTCCAACTGTGCTAACGTCGCCCCCTTCGACGTATGTAGTACGTCATTATCAAACAAGTGATAAGTTAGTACTAAATTTTGTTTGTAATGTCAGAGTATTTATATTATTGTCTAGCGTTTACGTCGGTGAAGGGACGTCCAGGTAATTTGTTTATCTGTACTCTGTGCAGTTGTTAGTTCAGGTAAATATAAATAATCTGACATTACAAACAAAATTCCGTACTAACTTAACAGTGGCTTGGTAATGACGTACTTACGTCGAAAGCGCTCGCCCATAGGACTCGCACCGATGCCAGTGACGACTGCCTTCACCAATAGGTAAAATAATACTTAGACTTGCTAAGGTACGATAATGCTGTATTGTGAATATACATGTTCTATTCGACACTCCTCGCTGAGAACATATAGCATGTGTCGAATTTGACACTCCAATCTAAAGAAAAAAAAAATGGATTTATAGCTTGTTTGAATAAGTCATAATATCTCGAAGAAGCTTCGCCCAATCGATTTAACACTTGTTGCATTTGATTTAGGTTGCTCAGGAATAAATATAAGCTTCGTCGTATATCGTCTTTTGTGACTTAATAAATTTAAATTCTACTCTGATTTTTAAAGCCATATCGTTATTTTACTACAAATAAATATAATGAAGCACTGACTCACTTAGATGGATTAACCTGCCAGGCGATATTTAACCGTGTAAAGCAATTGACTAGACATCATAGAGTCAATCTTTCTAAAAAAAAAAAAGTATCAATATCTTGTAGTGATCCAAAATTTTTTAATCAAGTTTATGTCAAGAAAATAAAATAATAATGACAATTTAAAAAAAAAATAAAAATCGGCCCCACATATTTCACCGCCCATTTAGATGCCTCTTGAGGAGATCAAATTCTCAACAACAAAAAAATTCTCAGATTCAGACAATGATGAAAATATTATATTTTGTCTGTAAATAAAGAGATATACTCTTTAAATACTTTCCCTTATTTTTTTTTCTTTATAATATATTTTACTATTTTTTTTTAAATATTATAAATGTTTTCATTCAATTTTGGGCTTTTTCAGATTTCCTCCTTTTCCAATATTTTTATGTTTATACATAAAAATAATGCATTATGGAATGATTTTACTAGGGCAGTTTTATTCCCCATATTAGGTATATGCATGTATTTTACGCATGAAGTATATGGGAATCTATTGCTTGAAAAAGTCAAAAAATTGAAAATATTCATGAATTATGAAACCATGTCACGAAATTTCAGTTTTAACGTCATCTTGGGACTTCTGCGCATTCTGTCCTCTTCCTCTGTTAGATTATTTTGTTGTAGCATATACACATCAATGGTGAAGTAGCTGAACATCCAAAACTGCGAAAAAAATGAAGGATTGGCAAAAATGATTAAAGACATTTTCCTTTATTCAAATATATTTTAATTTTTCTTTATTCACATTCAGAATTTTTCATACAGACTTAAATATTGAACAATTGAATAAATCAAATTGTACACAATATTTGTACAACTTTTTACTGCTCATTAAAAAGTTCTGACAACGGGATATATAATCCCTCTTCAGGGGAAAAAGCTATTCTCGAAGAAAATACTTCAGATCTTGTAGGAATTTTATGTTTAGAATTTAATGATCTTTAGAAAACTAAAATCCAAATCTAAAACCCTAGGTTGAACAATGTCCAATTCATGTGTCTTGGAAAATATTTACACTCTCAAGTTATGAAATTATTATAAAAAAATATTACCATGCATGATGTGTTTTAGGGTTTTCTTAAATATATCGAAAACAGTTGGGTAATCGTTAGAAGTGAATGGTTACCGTTCTAAAACTTATTATAAAAATTCCGAATCGCAGGAACCGTGTCATCTTAGCGCGTTTCCGTTCATAGCTCTAGTGATAAATACAACCAATTAAAATGTGAGTTAAACAGAGACAAAAACACATTCAAAAGAACAAAACTAGCACTTTCGAAGTTTTAAGCACTTTTTTCTTCTATTGACGTTACCCCATCGATAATTGCTTTAGAACCTTTTTTGCAGAGAATTTAATAAGCTTCTGAATGGCTACCTTCCAGTTATCACGATTTTCGAGACATTTAAAAAAATATACGGATCCCAAAAATTTGCATGTCATTAATATAATAATTTTTTCGAATACTTCCTTAACTTGAAATGTAACCAAAATCTAAATATCTTAGTTTAGATGAATGTCAAACACGCGAAAAATATTTTAATTAAATCAAACGATTGTATTGTTTCCAAACCGAAAATTAGACTGAAAAACTACTTTATCTACTTTTACTTTCTACTAGCGGTTACAGATATACCTGGAAAATGGTTTCATTAGTTTCCCTACAAAGGCACTGATTTAGATTTTAGAGAACTTATAATAAGAGTGGGGGCGAGGTTAGCTCAGTGGTAGAGCACTGGACTAATAAGTTGGAGGACCTGAGTTCAAATCCCGAGCAAGCACTAAAGATTTTTTCTTCTAGTGTCTTCATTCATGGGTTGAATTCGGCCTCCCTGACCGTCCCTAGGCCAACCCAGCCTTTAATTAATTTAATAATGGGTACCTTGGGTGCTAATGACTCTAGCAGTCGAAGCAGTTAGGGGAAAATCAGGCGGCCGGAGCATAGCATTGACCACTCTATAGTATCTGCCCCTCAGGGCCCTCGTGGCCAGTTACGGGACTGATTTTTTTTTAACGTTATGATTTTTATCGCGCTAATTTCGCCCCCAAAGCCATGTTCGGGTAGATGGATTCGGCTGGTTAACGAGCTTGACCTTTGAAATTGGAGGAAAGATTGTGTACCAAATTTCATAAAAATCGTACCATATTTCAGCCTGTGAGAGAGCAAACAGAGAATATATATATATATATATATATATATATATATATATATATATATATATATTTGTTTGTGGCATTTTTTGGCGAAAGAACCCCACGGTCGTCATCGCCCTACCGTGCAGATAGCTACACAAATTACTCACCGCATGCTCATGAAAAAAAAAAAAAAAAAAAAAAAAAAAAAAAGGGGAAAAAAGAAAAGAAGAGGGAAAAAAAGTACCGGGTTTAATGGTTAAAAAAAGGAGTTAAAAAAAATAATAAATAAATAAATAAAAAAATAAAGCTAAAAATAGAAAAGGCAAATGGCTGAAAAAATAAAATAAGGGGGAAAATTAGGAAATAAAAGAGTACCGGTTGTAAAAAAAAACAAAAAACAAAAAAAAAAACAACTAAGGATAGATAAATAGGTAGAAAAGTAAAACAAATAAATAGAGATAAAAAGACACCTAGAAAGATAAAATAAATAACTAGAACTTATGTATACCTATCATTAAAGGATATGAACTAAATAAACACATATACCTAAACAATCACAGTTATTATATAAGACGATTAAGTCCAGTTATTTTTAAAAATTTGAGCACCTTATCAACTGCTGCTGAATTATTACCTAGTGCCTCCTCCATCTTTCTGGGTATTCCAAGCCGTCTTAGCACCATTGTATATTTGCGGCATTCTTCAAAGATATGTTGTATACTGAGTAGTGTCCGACAGGTAGCGCATCGAGGTGGGTTTGTTCTGGACATGAGATAGGAGTGCGTGAGACGATTGTGACCAAGCCTGAGTCTCGCCAACAACACATCTTCTCCTCGGTTTGATCTGGCCGATGACGCCCAAGGGAGGCAACCTCTCTTTACCATCTTAAGCTTGTTAATGCCTGCTTCCTTCCACATTTCCTGCCACCGTTGCTTAATTGTCTTTAACAGCGGTGAGGCGAGCTCGCTTGCCGTGAGAGTGGTGGGTGTTATAACTGGCATGTCATGCGCAGAGGACGCTTTTCTGTCTGCCATCTCATTCCCTTTTAATCCTCTATGCCCAACAAGGTGCAAAGTTTTGCCTAAGTCACGCAGCATGGTGGAGTATTGCAGCAGTTTGATGATCCCTGGATTGTCACTGTACATGTCGTGGATATTCATCAAAGCGCTTCTGGAGTCGGTACAGATCACTACGTTGGCCTCGGGAACTGCCATCCCATGATACACAGTCACTGATAAAGCAAACAGTTCCGCGGAGTAAATACTGCTGATTCGATGTAATCTAAATTTATACTCATTTTGTCCATCTATAAAAGCGCATGCGGAGGAAACACCAGTGTGTGACCGTATATATATATATATATATATATATATATATATATATATATATATATATATATATATATATATATATTGAAACAACGTTAATTTTGTGATTTATGAATTCTGAATCGTGAAATGTTGTAGTCTGTATTTTCGGATCGCGTCAACCTCATAGGCGGGTTTCCCCCCTTTTGAGGTAAGGAGGAATCGCGCTTAAACGATTTTAAAGTGATGGAAACGGTTCACAAGTACGTCATGATGCGATCTCAGTCGCAGAAATAACGGCTTAAAACTTGGAAAGTGTTGATTTTTTTGTTTTTTACGATAACCAAACTTTATTAGTCTGGTTATTTGCGAGTATTTCCTTCAGGTTTTCATTTTATTTTCGTTTTGTCTATTGCTTTTAGCTGTAAAATTAATTTTACTCCACGAAAAGCTGCGTATAAGAACGTTCTGGAAACTTTCTAAGATAACTAAGTTTCGGTGATTCGGACTTTATTACAGTTGATCCTCCAAGAGAGTGCCCAGTATGCCTAATTAACATTCTGTGTAATTGCAACTTCAATTCCCTTTATATTTTATTCGATCTCATTTCTCCCTTAGATTAACGTTTAACATTCATAATGATCCATTTAGGTACAAGTAATATTTCCCATTTCGCCGATCTTTGTTGTGAATGTAATACTGTAAGTGAATAGTAAGATCAATAAATTGTATTGCGCTAGAAATAGCCAACCTGTTTTCCGGGACAAGTCCTACATAAAATATGCAGAAGTAACCCAGAAACTAGGTCCAATAGGAACGATCTACTTTCTAGAGACAATATAGACAAACATCTATACTTAAATGGCCGCGTTTCATCTAAAGTATACATTTTATTAAAATTTGTTAAGTAAAAATTTATTTTGGTAAACATATACATTTTTAGGTGTCATTTTATTTTCATTTCATGTGGAGTGTAACTAGCTAGGATGTGTAAAGTACTTAATTGGTAATATGTTGGTAATTGATAACTAGTTGAGTAAGAATAAAACGTTTGCCCGAGCTTAGTTTCAAGAGAAAGTGGTCGTTCACAAGTTAGTGCACAATCTAAGATTTGATTCGGAACAGAAAAAATTTAAAAAGAGGAATCCCTCATCCTCACATGCGTGCGCACCAGAATAAACTAAAGATACGTTATTCATTAACATGGATGGATCTAATATTTCATAAAGCACGCGCGCAGCAGCTGTCATTGATAAAAAAAAAACAAAAAAACCCGTCAGCATTAAAGAAGCAGGTGTTCAGCTGAACTGCATGCCATTCTATACATAGACATAACACAAGTCAAGATAAGTATATGTACTGTCTCACTCAGCGCAACAACAGGACTACAGAACGCTTACAATCCAAACCCACTTAACATACAATTGAAAGGGGCAAAATAGTACCAAGCAACATTTTAACAAAACTTAACTGTAGCTGCTATATGTTGGATATTATGTGCGTACGTCAATCAATAATGCAAATACTACTAAAATGGGGCCAACGGCCATAGCCACGTTGAATACACCGGTTCCCATAGATCACCGAAGTTAAGCAACGTCGGGCGTGGTCAGTACCTGAATGGGTGACCGACCACGTGCTGTTGGTATTAGAAAAGGGTGGCAACCTGTAGATAGCCCGGCGCTAATAGCCAAATAGTTGATGCGCCGTAAAAAAAAAAAAAAAAAAAAAAAAAAAAAAAAAAACTACTAAAATGGGGGTCTCCCGTGGTCTAATGGCTAGCGCCTTGGATTCATAAGCGGGAGATGGTGGGTTCGATTCCCAACCTCCGGCAGGAATTTTATCATCCCACGGCTCGCTGGTAAAATTCCTCGCTCCACCCTGGATTTCGGCGCTAATGACCTAGATGTAGATGCGCCGTAAAAAAAAAAAAAAAAAAAAAAAAAAAAAAAAAAAAAAAAAAAAAAAAAAAAAAACTACTACAATGTGACTACAAGCTCTGTATGCTACTTAATCTTGTTGCCCCTAACCATTTTAACTGATAGTCCCACATAATATCTAACATAGAGCAGCTACAGTTATGTAAGTTTTTTTTTTTTTTTTTTTTTTTTTTTTTTTTTTTTTTTTTTTTTTTTTTTTTTTTTTTTTTTTTTTTACGGCGCATCTACAACTTGGCCATTAGCACCAAGTTATGTAAGTTTTGTTAAAAATGTTGCTTGGAAATATTTTGCCCCGACCCCTTCTATTAATAAAACAGATTTACGACACGAAGAAACTGATAACAATATACTGGCTCCCAGGACACGAATACATTGATAACTGTCTGGAAGCAAGATAACGAAGTTCCTGTGAATAGGACTTTCGTTTGGTAGTAAGGTCTATTTCAAAAACGGGTTGCCAGTGATTTTGTTTAATAACTTGTATATATATTAAAAAAAAAAAAAAATACATTTTAGAAAAGTTATTTATTTTTATAAATGACCTGAAAACATTAACAGTACCACCGGTGGAGCGTTTTCTTTGAGCCGTAATTCCTCGAAATGCACTTTGCCGCAAACCTTTGTACTCGGTATGATCCTTTTGCTCTGTAGAAACCTAGGAGCATTGTCTTCAGACCTGATATGCCCACTTAACTGAAATATATTCATTACGTTTTTGTCAAGATCACTAATGAAACTATAACAACAACATTCGGAAATTTGGTGAGGTTACCGGAACATATCGCACTAGTATTTCAAAAGTGACACGACTAAAAATAAAACTCAACTTAAAATGTAACACTCAAGCCTATGTAGGGGAATATCATTAAGACAAGAAGGGTGACACAAGTGCCTTCTGGCGTTCAAGCTCTGTTGCTAGGTACATACAGTTTTGATGGTTGATAAAGAGATATTTACCCTGTCTTTCATAGTCATAACTGAAAAACACCGTTTTTTGAGTTGTGTCACTTTCGAAATACTAGTGCGATATATATATATATATATATATATATATATATATATATATATATACATATTTTATAGTCAAAATTATTTTATTTAAGTAAATTAATCACAGTAACTGATAAAATCACTAGCACCCCTTTTCCGAAATAGACCCCTTCATTAACTTTCTAAAACAATTCACAAACCTTTATTAATCTTGGAGGACCTTCTGAGACATGTTAAAGTATAAGGGATCTTTTGATTGGCTCCCTCAAAGTGTTTAGATATGAAAGTTCTAATCCTAGAAGACATCTCTTCATCTCCCTAGAGTTCCTTCTCAAAGTGAATGAGTAAATAGCCCTCACTGCTAAGCTGTGCAATCTTGGAAGGCATAATCACTTTCTCCTTCGAAGAGCCTGCAAAAATCGTTATCTAGGCTAACATTTTTTTCTGCCGCATTATTGCTAGCTTCTATAATTTAGTTAATTATTTTCCGTAGGTGCCAATGCTGTTGAGGCACCCCAAAAATGATAATAATAATAATAAAAAAAAATGTATTTGATAAATATTTGCGGAGTGATAATCATTCCAATATGATTGATAAAGAATGTTGCTAACATTAATGGGTAATTCTACCTTGTAATACCCTAGCGCTTTCACCCGATCTACTACTTATTTTAACTGCATATTCCTAATGATATATAAGCTAGTATAGTACTTCCATTTATTGATTTAATACGATTTTATGACCGTGTTTTTTCATAGAAAATGAAGAATTTTTTTTTTATTTTTTTTTTGCGGCGCATCAACATCTAGGCCATTAGCGCCGACATCCAGGGTGCAGCGAGGAATTTTCCCAACGAGCCGTGGGATGAGAAAATTCCTGCCGCCGGATGGGAATCGAACCCACCATCTCCCGCTTATGAGTCCAAGGCGCTCGGACCACGGGAGACCCCGAATTGTTTACTATATTCGAAAAAAAAAAAATCCGACGTCATTTTTTTTTGTTGCATCGACTTCTGAGGTTATCAGCACCATTAGCCTTTTTTTTTTTTTTTTTTTTTTTTTTTTTTTTTTTTTTTTTTTTTTTTTAATTTATCTGAAATCTGTACAAATTATAAAGTGTACAATAATCAAGTATGTTGATACAAATATTGATATGTACCTACATATTGATCAAAAACGGAAAAAATAAAAGAAATGAATACAAAATTTGAAAGAAGCCAACCATTATTCACTTACTTCACTAGTTGTTAAAGTAAATATTTCAATGATTCCAGAGGGATCAGGTAATTAACATATCTCGGGGCCACTCTCGCTTAAGCCACCTGGGAGGATTGTCCGGGTGGGTTTGTGAAGATAAGGATACCTTCAGGATTAGGATGGTGAGACAATCTGGAATGGAACATTTGGAAACGGGTTTTAGCAAGGTCAAGGACACATGGGATGTTAAGGTCATTATATAGTGTCTTGTTGGATACATAGAAAGGTGCGTTGATAATTTTACGGAGGAGTTTTGACTGGAATGCCTGTATTCTGTTCATGTTCGATGTTTTTGCAGATTCCCAGAGTTCAATTCCGTATGTCCAAATGGACCGAATGATTGTTTTGTATCTACTAACAAGGGGAGTATAAAGCGATGGGGTCACCGATCTGAACCAATTTTTTTCTGGTGATTCTACATCAAAAAATAGTCGACACGTGTCCGAGCGTTCCGCCCCATGCGCCTTAGGAGCCGAGAAATAGAATAAAATAGGTTGGAAGTGCATTATTTTTTTATATCGAGTTTAGAAAATGGTATCGACATGATTCTTTCACCGACTCATTTGTTTTATAGAGTAGAATAAAAGAAAAATATAATCATTAACCAATAATTTATATTTCGTCAAATATATTCAAAAATATGGTTACGTTTTCAGGTAAACTAGTATTATAAATTTTTTCATACCGAAAATAATAGCAGATTTAAAATCAGCACCCCAAGAAACCCTATAATAGTGAATCTCATTGAAAACAAAAAATAATGATTTTTCCCAGTCTGGAAGAGGCTAAATATTTGTAAGCGAAAAAGTAATGTGACGTTTTGGAATTCAATATCTCCCCTTGAGATAATCCGATTTTTACGTCATTGAAATCTTTCGAAAGAAGAAAGACTCCTTTTTCTAGCCATATAAATGACTATTGTATTATCTCAAAAGGTACTGGCGAAAAATGGTTCTCAAAATAAAAATAAAATGTACACTTTTTTGCATATTTTTTTTTTTTTTTTATTAACTTATTTATTTGAAATCTGTACAAATTATTATATGTACAATTATCAAGTTTGTTGATACAGATACATAATGTAATAAATTGAACAAAACGGTTAAAGTAAAAAAAAAATAAAAATAAAAACCATACAAATTTGGAAGGAGCCAACCATTGTTGGCACATCCGTGGCTGTCTAAATATCTATTTCAATGATCATGATACGGTTAGGTGAGTAAATTGTCACGTGGCCACTGTCTCTTGAGCCGCCTGGGAGGATTGTCTGGTTGGGATCGGGACGATAAAGATAGACCTTCAGGATTAGGATGGTAGGACAATTTGGAGTGGAACATTTGGAAACGGGTTTTAGCAAGGTCAAGGACAAATGGAATGTTAAGGTCATTGTGAAGGGTTTTGTTTGAGACGTAGAAAGGGGCATTTACAATTTTACGGAGTAGTTTTGACTGGAATGCCTGTATTCTGTTGATGTTGGATGGTTTTGCAGATCCCCAGAGTTCAAGTCCGTATGTCCATATTGGTCGAATGATTGTTTTGTATATCGTTAATTTGTTCTGTATTGATAATTTAGATGAGGGTCCAAGTAGCCATCTAAGTAGTCCGTATCTTTTGTTCAGTTCTTGTCTTTTCAGTCTCGTGTGAGGGTTCCATGTCAGTCGGCTGTCAAGGTATAATCCTAGATATCGAACCTCGTTGGATACTGGTAGTGGAGTGTTATTGAGATGTACAGAAGGGCATGATCTCCGGTTGAGAGTGAATGTAACCTGCTTACATTTTTCCGGGTTGATTTTTACTCTCCACATTTCACACCAATGTTGAATAGCGGTAAGATGTTCCTGCAGATGTTGGGATGCTACTGAGGGATCGGGGGAAGTTGATAGGATGGCAGTATCATCTGCGTAGGTTGTTAGAAGGGTTTGGGGGTGTGTGGGAATATCCGCAGTGTAAAGAATGAAAAGGAGAGGACCAATAATACTTCCTTGAGGGACTCCGGCATTTATGGGGCAGGTCGGGGAAAGAGTTGTTCCTTGCTTGACTTGGAAGGATCTGTTTGACAGGTAGGATTTGAGGATAAGGAAGTAGGTGTGTGGAAGTATTTGCTTTACTTTGTAAAGTAATCCCGGGTGCCAAACCCGATCGAATGCTTGAGCAATGTCGAGAAAGGCACTCGTGGAAAAACTCTTACGTTCAAGCGAGGAGGAAATAGCATCTACAACACGTAAGCACTGTTGTATGGTGGAATGATGGGAGCGGAAACCGAACTGATGGTTGGGAATTTTCTTCGAGGATTCTATAATAGGGAGGATTCTTTTATAAAGGAGTTTTTCGAATATTTTAGACATTAATGGGAGAAGGCTGATAGGTCGATAGGAAGATGGGCAATCGGGAGGTTTATAGGGTTTGGGAAAAACAATAACAACTGAGAGTTTCCAGGGATTGGGAAAATGGGTTGTTCTTAGGATTGAGTTAAACAGATATGTGAGGAATGTGAGGGCCTTCTGGGGGAGTTTTTTGAGAATCGTGGAGGTGATAAGGTCATTACCAGGAGATTTCTTAGGGAGGTGTTTGATGATGTGTTTTACTTCTGACGGAAGAAAAGCTTTGGGAGGGAGGGACAAAGGTAGAGGAGAATTCAGGTAATCTTCGATGTTTTCGTCGTGGGAGGGGCTGGTTTGAGGATTAGGGGAAAATACTGTAGTTAGGTGTGTGGAGAGAAGGAGCGCCTTTTCTTCATCGCTTCTGGCCCAGGTCCCATCGCTTTTTGCATATAACATTAATTCCAGAAACACCCCAATTGGACGGAAATGTGTCACATTATGGCTTTTATCCACCCTCGAAGTTTGGTTTGAATCGGGTAAATATTCTTTGAAATATAGCCGGAGTCTTGAATCGTTATCAAAATTTTAAGGGTCCCCCCCCCTTAGCGAAATTGAAAATACACTTTTTTTTATTTTTGTAATATTCCCAAAATTTCAATTTAGGGGGTTTTCAATGTGCTAAAAACGAATCTGACATCTGTTTTTATATCAAAATTTTTTTTATAATCAATAACTTTTTAAATGTATGTACATGGAATATTTTGGCAGAATAATGACTTCTATAGAGTCGAGTATGTAAAACAATTTTTGATTTAAAAACGGACGTCATATTCGTTTTTAGCACATTGAAAAACCCCTAAATTCAAATTTTGGGAATATTACAAAAATAAAAAATAAATGTATTTTAAATTTCGCTAAGGGCGGAGCCTTAAAATTTTGTTAAAGTTTCAAGAATCCGGCTATATTTTAAAGAATATTTACCCGAATCAAACCAAACTTGGAGGGTCGATAAAGGCCATAATGTGACACATTTCCTTCCAATCGGGGTGTTTCTACGTATTTGGGGTGGGTATATTCGCAGTGTAAAGAAGGAAAAGGAGAGGACCAATAATACTCCCTTGGGGGACTCCAGCATTTATGGAGCAGGTCGGGGAAAGAGTCGTGCCTTGTTTTACTTGGAAGTGTCTATTTGACAGGTAGGATTTCAGAATTAGGAGTATTTGCACAATTAAATTATTACTGTACAGTTTCATGATTCTCTCCATACTGTCCATTGTTGCCACTGGAGTCAGTATGAGACTAGACGTTAAGTTAAGCCAGCGGTGAGAAAGTATACTTTTTGAAAAAGTTGGAAGTTGAATGTTATATTAAATATCACTATTAAAAGTCGGTACAAAATAAGAAAGAAATTTTATTTTAATTCTAACGTCCATTTATAATTAACTCAGAATTTTAGTACGGATTACCTATTGGTAGAAAGAAAACCCATCACCCCTAGCGGGAATCGAAGGCACAACCTAGTCACGCAGTTCTCACGCCCTAGTTCTCATGGTCACCGGGTCTCCTAAAAACGTATATTTATTTATATTATTATATATTTTTCGC
Source organism: Gonocerus acuteangulatus (assembly GCA_946811695.1). Taxonomy (NCBI): domain Eukaryota; kingdom Metazoa; phylum Arthropoda; class Insecta; order Hemiptera; family Coreidae; genus Gonocerus; species Gonocerus acuteangulatus. The sequence continues at coordinate 50,093,354 of OX328129.1, forward strand.
GCGGTTGTATAAATTATACATGCACAATACACACCCACACACAAACATATATATATATATATATATATATATATAAAATCGATATTCAATAATCAAGCCTCAAAACTAAATGATGAGAAGGAAAGGAAGCTTTACTGCCTTGAAATTTAATGAATAATTTCGTAGGTATATAGCTAAAGACCTTTGAAGTCCTTTCCTGCCTATATATTATTAAAGGAAAGTCTCCTTTTCCAGGACGAAATTCCTCTCCCTTTTTAATTTTAAACACAGCCATTATCCCTTCAAATGTTTTTATGACAAAAATATAAAAAAGTAGTTTTTTTTTCAAGAAGAGATATTTTCAGCCATCTTTTGAGAGACTACCGTAATATTGTCTGTTTTGAGACTACCGTAATATTGTCTGTTTTGAGACTACCGTAATATTGTCTGTTTTGAGACTACCGTAATATTGTCTGTTTTGAGACTACCGTAATATTGTCTTTTTTGAGACTACCGTAATATTGTCTGTTTTGAGACTACCGTAATATTGTCTGTTTTGAGAGACTGCCGTCATATTGTCTGTTTTATTTTACATTGATTCTCTAATGGATTTGTATATATATATTTTTAGGTAACTGAGTTTCTATGTTTTGCCTATAATTTCTTACCTAACTGCATTCAATGTGCTTATTTAGTCTGAAAAAAGCTGAAAGAGCTCACGTTTCCATACACATGTTCAAATTTGGAAATCACCATTGTTAATTGAAATTAATAAATAATAAGGAAATTATGATCCAGACCGTAATTAAAAATTAACAGCTATTTAATATGCACCAAATAAACCAACAGACTAATGACGATGTACAAATTATGCGTTGATAATTAACATTCACTTATCAAAATACAAATTGGAAACTGCTTTCCCGTTTTTCCCATAAAAACTGTGTTTTAATAGATGGTTTTGAAAATAGATTGGTTCCGTGCTGAAAGGCATTTTCTCCTGTGGAAAATGAAGTCCGCATCGAGACTGCAGAGCAAATTCTGCATAATTAAACAAATGGTAAAACCGCTGAAAATGTTTTGACATGCGAAGAATTTATTTGCGCCGCAGCGGAATAAATTTCTTGTTAATATTTAATGGAATCTACATTCTGGGTTGTATTCAGTTAGTCGTTATTGTTCCACCAGTCATTATATTAGTCATTTGGCATTACAATTACCTCACAATAACTATAGGAGCCTTGAAATAGTTAATATTTTTATACTTGTTAAGACTTGTCACCAAACTATTTGATGCAACAATATTAAAATAATTTGAATTTTTAGTTTAAGTTAAACCTGCACTCCTGGTACCTGCACGAAAATCTAAGAAGAACAGCCAGTATGAAAAATATGTTTAGAATTCCCACGATAAAACATCTACTTACAAATTGACTTGAACATATCATATTATTTAAATTAATTTCTAAGAGAAGGTAGCAAGTACATGGACTCTCAATACAACATGACCTAAACAATAATAATAGAGGGTGCAACTTCCCTCAATAGCAACTATTCCGAACTGTGTATTTCGGTATATTTATGTAAATCGTCTTGAAATTAAAAAAAAAAAAAAAAAAAAAAATCGTCTAATTTGAAAGGTCAAGTTCGTAAACCAGCAGAATCCGGCTGGCAGAACATGGTTTTCGAGCGAATTTCGTGGGAAAACAAATCCTAACGCTTACGCTTTATATGCCTGCAGGTACATACTCGTTTCCATAGGTTCCTGAACGTAGGAAAACGAATGAAACCATTTGAAAGCGATATGTGCAATTGTTTTTGAGAAAACTTGATACAACTACTTTTCCAAACTAATTTTTAGTTTGGGTATTCAGAAACAATTGACTCAGTTGGAACTTGCTCCAGACTTTAGACATCCATCTAATCTCACATTGTTACATTTTGGTTCCCTTTGGAGTTAAGGAAGTACTAGAAGGTTTGGGATTTTCTTATATTAATTAAAATATCACAAAGATTTTGTTGGGAAATCGTGATAGGTGGAAGTAACCATTCGAAAGCTTAATAAATCTTCTACAAAAAAGGTTCTAATGTAACTGTGTAAGGGGCGATGTCAATCGGAGAAATAAGTGCTCGAAACCTCGAAATTGTTAGTTTTGCTCTTTTGAACGAGTTATTGTTATTACATTTTAATTTATTTTTTTACTTGCATTTAATAGTAAACTGAGTATTTTAGTAGACCAAAGTGAGTAGTTTCCGGTTAGGGTACTGTCAGTTTCCTGTCCGGGCACCTTATAAGAATGGCAATAGGGATATGAGCGGAACTGCGCTAAGATGACCCAGTTCCTGTGAGTTGGACGTTTTAACATGCGACAAGAGATATCTTGATACATAAGGATACTTAAAAATGTTATATACAAAAGCTCTTGAAGAAAAATGTAATTTTTATTGGTTATAGTGGTTGGAATTTGTTTCGTTGTTTGGATTGACAATTTTATGTATGGAATTTGAAATTCACACGCATACCACTTAATGATGGTTTATTAAACAAATCTTCTTGTTGATCGTTAATTTTTAATGCCCGTACACTTTAAGTCTGCATTCTACCTTTCCCCTTGGGCTTCAAAAATAATTTATAGCAAAATCACGGAATTATCTCATGTTTATAGTATTGAAGGATCTGTGATTCTGCGGCCTAGTCGATTCCATGTCAAGCATTCTGATAAAGTGGAGGGTGTGTCTCTGCTGTATCGTGACCTGATCGCATGTGGGGAAATGCCACATAATTTATCATTAATATAACAGGATTTGTGTTCAAATGCTCAGGGAAAAGAGATTATCAATAAATTAAAATGTACTAATAGTAATAATTACAGTAATAAAACAAATTGTTAGCCAACGAATGTTTCCAAATGCGCATTTTTAGCGTGTTTTCCTGTTACGTTTATTCCTGTTGTAATGTTGAAAGTTTAGATTCCTCTAGTTAGATACCAATTAAATTTACGTCTTAAAATTGTTTCTCAGAGATTTTTTAATGAATACGGATAATAAGATCGTTTAGGGGTCTCCCGTGGTCTAGTGGCTAGCGCGCTGGACTCATAAGCGGGAGATGGTGGGTTCGATCCCCACCGGCGCCAGAAATTTTCTTACCTCAGGGCTCGCTGAGAAAATTCCTGGCTGCACCCTGGACGTCGGCGCTAATGGCCCAGATTTATGTCGATGCGCCGTAAAAAAAAAAAAAAAAAAAAAAAAAAAAAAAAAAAAAAAAAAAAAAAAATAAGATCGTTTACAACGATTTCTAAACGTTTTTACAAGATATTTAACGAAATATACGATAAATTCAAAACTGCTCAAGTCTCTTAATACATATATTTATTTTTTTTAACTCGTAGAATTTAAAGGTCCAAGTCATCACAAACATTAAGTTCTTCCGGTTTTTACAGTGTCATCATTTTCTTCACCAACGTTTCATCAGTCATGCTTTTGGCTTTCTCAGGGTTATGTCTGAGAATCCCTATTTTCTCAGACGTATCCCTGAGGAAGCCAGCAGTATGACTGGCGAAGAAAATTATTACAAAACAAATGATGAAACCCGAAGACCATAATGGTTGGGATATTATTTTGTCTTTACTACTTCCTATTTTCTTAAAATGTGCAGTTAATGCAGTTCCTCCCTCGCTTTGACAGGAAAATGTCATATGAATGGGGGTATCCAAATTGTGCGTAAAAGATTAACAGAAGTACCGGGAATTGATTTTGGTGGGAAATTAAAATCGTTACGTGGCGGGAATGGCGGATTTTTGACGTAAAAAATAATCTAAATTCATTTGTATATACAATGAATGGACAATTTATTACAATATATGAATAACTGGTTAACATTTACTTCCCAAATGACATTTTCATATTCAAAATATTTTCCTTTAGAAATAGATATAGAGTTTATTTTTTTATCACTCGAAACATAAATTCTACTTTTTTCCAGTCTTTATTTGATTCTCCGCTTTAAAAAACTACAGTAGATCCCCGCAAATCCGAAAATGCGCCTAATCTTAACAGGAGAGGGAAAAATATTTTTTATTAAATTTCTGAAAAGCGAAACACAAAGAAAACACGTTTATTCAAGTTTAAATTAAAATTAAATAAAATTTATTAGGCATAGCTCCTGCATACCCCGAGGAAGAAACACGTCTGATGAAGCCCAATAGGATTTGGGCGAAATATAACGGCCGAACAACGAGCACCGCTGGAGAAAGAAGCCGGGAGACGATGAAGACGATGCCTCAGCGAAGAAGCCTAAAGGAGAAAAGTTACTAAATGTTTATTGTACATTTAAGAATTCTTCAATATTGTAATTCTTCAATTTCGCCTCAAGATTTCCTTACCTTGTACGAGACAGCCTTGGAGTTTGTATCTGCGTGTTAGTGGAATGCGAGATCGAGTTAAATTCCAGGGTTCTCGAATATGTAATTTCGTTATTTTTTTTCTTGACACTTCAGACGATTAATACACTTCACAATGTGAATATATGAACCGGCACATGACAGAAATCGTCTTAATCTTAATATTCGAAGCTTCTTCGTTGATCATAGAAATTCATTTTTTTAGATTTTTGTGCGAACCCTATACAAAAGGATCTCAAAATATCAATACTATTTGAGCAGAGTTATATTTGGTACTTATTATATAGAACCCGTGAAGATTTAAGAAAACGTTTTAAGATTCCTTCTTGAGGTGGACCTCAGTGGCTTTATTCCTTCTGAATATCCGTAAAAGATTCCGATAGACCCGATGAATCTAACATTCTTACAATTCGATGGATATTTCTAGAAACCAGAAATAATTTTCTTGGAAATTGAGGCCGCAGTGTAAACGTATATCGAAATTTCAGTGGGATTTATAAACATCCTATTGAAAGGATAAAGTGCAGATGAGTATAAACACATTCCCAAACCTATAAATAGGTTTATAAACATCAACATCTGTCCCATTACTGTTTGCTCCTTCCATCAGATATCTTCTGATTTAATTCTAAAAATACATCCATTTATATTGGAGCCGTGGTAGGTTTTATCTTGAGTGAAGAAAAAGAGATTGACTCTCCAATCCGTAGAAAACAATTTTTTCAATGGACCTGCAACGGCGCGGGAACTGCGTCATCTTGCTGCGCGTTTCCGTCGTTATTATTAGTTTAATTTAGAGCTTAGAATAGAAACAGTTTGGTTAGTGTCAACCAAGGTTTGTCTTAATCTTTCGTGAAAAATGTAAGGACATGTAAAATTATAAAATGAATCTCAAAGCGAAGCAAGATTTTAGGCGCCACAACAGGAAACTGGCAGTATCCTAAGCGGAAATGACTCCATTTAAGGAACAGTTTCCCCGAAAGAGAGCGCTCTATCAAAATTCGCGAAGGAACCGTTTTTGTATGGAATATAATACGCTTTCGAATGTTTAATTTGCGATTTAATCCTTTCCCTTTTTTATTTCATTATTTACAAACATCATTGTTATTCATATAGAATTAAAGCTCATTTATTCCTATTATTTAATCAGTAACTTGCGTAATGTGTTGTGAGAACGATCCTCTGAAAAAAAAAAATAAAACTTAAATTATGACTTCAACGGAAATCCGTATTATTTTTCGTTATGAATTTAAGCTCGGTCATAGCGCTGCTGAGGCGTGTATGAACATTAACACGGCGTTCGGGGAGGGAACGGTGATTGAACGAACTGTTTACCCGTGGTTTTCCAGGTTTCGAAGTGGAAATTTTGACCTTGACAACGAGGAGCGAGGAAGGCCAGAAACCAAGCTTGACAATGACCACCTGAAAGAAAGGGTTGAAGCTTGTCCCTCAAGAAGCACTAGGGAATATGCCAAAGAACTCGGAGTAGGAGCCACGACTGTTTCAGGACATTTGAAGGAAATCGGCAAGTCCAAAATTGACATTTCATACGGTACAGCCTGATAAAGTGACATGTTGCGTTGCGGTGATCCGATCAGATTGCTTTTGTAGATTATAGCTGATTACCGTATCAATTATAGCACTGCACACTAAGTCCAAAACTGACATTTCATTCGGTACTGCCTGAAACGATCCCCCAACCGCTTTGAAGAAGACATCCGAAAATCCAGAGAAAAATCTAGTTTTTTTTTTATTTTCCTTGGTAAAATAAAAATGATCTTGGAAATGGTTTCATTAGTCCAAATACTTATATAACGTGTTCCTATAGGCCCATTACCGCAAAAACGTAAGCGTTACAATTTTTTTTTTCGCGCATTAGGCATAGCTCCTCCCATAAATCAATGTTCCGATAAACGGATTCTGATATTTAACGAACTTGACTTTTCACATTAAAAAACGTATTTGTGCCAAATTTAAATAAACTCGGTTCATAATTGAGCCAGCTCACATATATACACACGCACATTATACACATACTTACAAATTTGAACCGCCGCTATTTTCGTGACGGGTTCTGAAACATGAAATTTTCTAGTCGGCTAAAGTTTTTTTTTTTTTTTTTTTTTTTTTTTTTTCTGTTGTATTTAATCAAAATTTTCGTTTAGACAATATTTCGCAGGAAATAAACATTTCTGTTTTAATGAGTATGGACTTTTATTGAATTTATTATTTTCATTTAGGAAGTAATTCTAAAATCAATATAATTAATCACATAATTTAATTAATTATCTTTGCTTCTCAAACGCTTTATAAAGTTGTCTTTGTTTCAACTACTAGAGCTTGGCATATTTGCATGCTGTAAACTGTACTATTTACAGCCAACGATAAAAGGACTCATCTTCTTACAATAGAAACTTGTGGATGTATCCGACAGAGCTATGAGTTGACTATTTCTAGCTTTATGAGCCAATAAAATCAAAATGTGTTAGCCTAAAATACAGAATAAAACTATTAAAAAAAACATATGGAATTTTATTGCTACATTATAACGAAGGGACAAACTGGGATCACATTTTCCCCTCTAATGCATTTGATTGATTAGGACAGGTAAGAAAATTAAAAAAAAAAAAATGAATATCCAGGAGGTAAAACAAAATTCAGTCTTCCACTACCGGATAACATCAGAAATGAATACAGCTTGTCGGGCTTCTACCGGAACAGCTTTATGCTGTAACAACACAAACGAACATGCAAGTCAGCACCTGATGATGGCACATTTGTGTTGAAAGACCTACAGAAAAATAAAGAAATTTTGTGGGAAGACTGAATTTGGTTTTCCCTTCTGGAATTAAGCAACCCCACTACCGGAAAACATTATATATATATATATATATATATATATATATATATATATATATATATATATATTTGTCTTTCGCTCTATAAATTTCAATTTTAATTAAATTTGGTACAAAAGTTCTTTTTGTAATTTGAAATGACAAGTTAGTCTACCGGAACAGGTTTTTTTTTTTGGCGAAATCCACACGGAAGCGTTAACGCGTTTATGTGTTACTAGGCTTCCCAGTACGTTTTATAATTAATTGGGCGCGAGGAAATTTAATAAAACAATTTCCAAGATCATATCTATAACTGTTTCAGGGAAAATGAAAGACAAAACAAAACAAAAAAAAAAACAAAAAAAAAAAACCTTGAAACCTGCTGGGAAATCGTAAGATATGTAAAGCAAATTGTTTCTTAAATGGATTAATTTTCGCCCAGGGTACTGTCAGTTTCTTGTTGTGGTGGATAAGCTCTCGATTCTATTCTCTTTCTATTCTAAGCTGTCCAAATGACACTAGGGATAGCCACTCAAACGTGCTCAGATAGCAAAGTTCTTGCGAGTCGGAATATTTTTTTTTTTTTTTTTTTTTTTTTTTTTTTTGCTTGTGAGGACTTTTTGCTCAAACATTTAAAATTCTTTTCTTTTTTTTTGCATAATAATTATTTTTCATTTTGTAACCTTCTCTTATATACTGGGGAATTCTTTGTCTCTAATTAAAAACAATGATGGAATACCTATGTTTGACTATAGATTATTTGAAACCTACCAAGAACCTCAAGTGTATATCAACCTATATGTGGTTAACATATATCCTCCATGACAATCAGACTATCCTAGCGTATTGACAGAATCAGCTGTTAATGATCGGACTGTGGCCAGTTCTAAGCATACATAAGATCAATTAACCGTACATTCCTAGTAAGCCATCAATATCTCTGTAACCGCAGATAGTTCCACTTGTACTAATGAACATCAGTAATTACCTTCCGATTGATACAATGATCTTAGTAACTAGTCATTAAATATGGCTCCCTCAAAATCAGGTAGTTACCTGAAGTTACCGTAAGGAGTATGTAGGAATTGGCGGACGTCCAACAAAAAACGCATATTCGTATTCATTACTGTCCTTTTTTTAAAAATAAAATAAGTCTGATTCGCAGGAACTGCGTCATCTTAGCGCGGTTACGTACGTCTTCCTTGTGACATTGGTAAACCTTCGAATAAAAATGAACAGATTTTTTTTTAAATATTTCATGAAAAATGTCAACAGATTAGGCATCTCATTTTGTTCCTGCCAAAAACAATTCTTTAAGTTTAGAGCTGGAAGCCTTTCAGGTGTGATCTCGTGTAAAAAGGTTTTATCCTGAAAAATTAATGAATTGTTTAAGGATTCTTTCAAAACTATTAGCAGCTAATGGAAGACTGACGTTCAGAAGTACATTGGGTTCTCGAGCTTAATCTCCCATAATGTGCCATTGTGCAGTCTGTTATAGTCTCATCTGAGTCCAAGTTTTGCGAACTGGGGATAGATCTTGCAGGCTCAACTGGAACATAATTGGAATCTAATAATTAATCATCGTTTTGAGACGTAAATACGCAGCTGTTATGCCAAGCCAATGCCTAAAAACGGGACAATTTAATGATGGTGTAAAGACCAAACACCTTTAAGTGCGGAAAAGTAATGAAGCCAGTTCGTGAAAATTGCGTGCCTAAGATTCATAAATCAACCTAACGTTGAAGGAGCCGTACAGAAGCATTTTCACGCTTTTTTGGAGGCAGGATCGTGATAGAGACTTTTTTGTTCACTCCATGTTACTTCAGTTGTGAGCCTGTATTTGATATCAGGAACTATTCCTTTCGTTGGGACCACCTCGAGTCGGCAACTTCAAACGCTCACCTTGACCCAATGCATTCACATAATCTTTTACCAACATCCAGGATTTCTATCTACCTCTTGAAATTATCTGCTTATGTCGAAGTAGACGTCTGTAACTTCTTGTATGTAGAATTTGATAGTACGATTAAGTTCCTTATCCGTGGCTTATTTCCAAGCAGTATTTATACTTTCGCAGGGGTTCCACCTTGCCTAGTTTTATTGCATTGTTGGATGCAGGAGACACTGCGCCTGAAGAAGTCGAAATGGGACCCCGTCGAAATATCCCTCGCTTCGCAGAAGAAACAAGCTGAGATAAAATTATTTCCATCTACAATATTTTAAGACATTAGGGAGCTATTAAGGAACTAGGAAAAGTGCTTCTCCTACTCATTAAACATTTATAGCAAATCGATTCAGGGAAGAATGACTAAGTAAAATTTCTTCTTTGTGGCCAAACCACAATTCGCTCGTAGTAAAACAAAACTTCCAATTAGAAAAGTGTCACCTCTAATTTCTGGATATATTATATGGTTACCATTTGTCAGATAAAAATAAGGAAACTTGTAACATATGTTTTATGTAGGTATTCATAAACTACCTATGTAATTTACAAGAAACGTTTTTATACATAGTTTTGTACATAATTAGATTTCGCTTGCACATACTCACTCGCAATCCACGCACCAATACACTTTTTATTATATTTTATATTATATTTAGTTTTTCTATCACCCAAGTAAGTTCCTTCTTAAAATGTCGTTATTCACTCAACCCATGCCGCATTCATTCTTACGTTGTAATTACTCCATCTGTTTCATACACGTCTTTACCAAGAATGTGGCATGCCTCTTCCTGGGATGCACTTTGTCTTATCCTAGGATTTGGCAAGTCTCTTTCAAGGATGTAGCACGTCTCTTACTACTGTACTGCTTGCCTCTTCCTTGTGGATGCGGCAATTATCTTCCTTGGATGTGTGACGTCTTATCTTAGGATGTGGTAAATCTCTTTCTAGGATGAGACACGTCTCTTCCTAGGATGCAGCACGTCTCTTACTACTATGTGGCTTGCGTCTTCCTTGAGAATACGGCAAGTATCTTCCTTGCATGCGTCACGTCTTATCCGAGGATATGGCAAATCTCTTCCCAGGATGCGGTAGTCCTTTTCCAGGACGCGCCACGTCTGTTCCTTGGATGAGGCAAGCCTCATCCCTGGATGCGTCACGTCTTATCCTAGGATATGGAAAATATCTTCCTAGGCAGTTCATTAAACAACAAGCACAGACCTAGACATCTGAAGAATTTTTTGAATCCAGAAACACTCATTCTTGCAAGGGTATGATGATTCTGATTATATTCCTGAGGTTATTCCATTAGCTCAGGTCTTTCACAATCTCCTCTTTGCGTTCACTATGTAGAATTCACTGAATTCCTCATATCGTACCTTCCTCCTTTGATCATATTTTTCCCCCTGTATAGAGTTTTCCTTTGGGGTTTGTTTGCCCGACGTACATGATTTATGTACAGTATTGTATGAAGACAGAAGAATACTCTGCTGTAAAATGAACAGCATGTATCGTCTTTCGAATTTTTTCTTGTCTTGTGAAATTTTTACAATATATTAATAAATTATATTTTCCTATTCGATATAAATGATATGAAAAGAATGTTGGTTACAGCTGGTAGGAGTAAGGTTTATGTTAGTACTGTATTTGTTTGCGTGGTTACCTTACCGACAGTTCTATTTACAGCCTATTGGAATATCGATCTAGCCTTTCCCATTAGCTGTGGACATCATCTTAAGGCCAGGTTCTTCCTTATATTTTATATATCTATGTTTCAAATATAGAAAGGCTCATTTTCATAAAGTTTTTGAATGAAGAAATAACTTATGAAAGATATTTATCATAGTAAAGAAGTTCTTGTTGCGATGCGTGGAGCTCCAACAACTTCACATGCAAGAAGATGTATTTTCCTATAATTTTGAAAATCAAGAGGAATAAAGTTATACATGACCTTTTGAATATAAAATTCCTCTTTCTGAGGTAAAACATGCATGTTTATTGCTATTAGTGTCGGTGTTTTAGTTACCGGCCTATGCTTTTAGTATATAATATTTGCATATTTCAGCGTTTTGACACTTTAACTAGAGTAGTCTTCAGTTATGGTTCATAGGTATAGTGTTAGGTAGGTTGTTATAATCTTTGACATTGTTCAACATGTGAAACTAATTTTATTAAATAGACTATTAATAACAACAGAACACCAATCTTAAAATCATTTGGAAAGTTTTGAATGTCTCAGACACCTTGTTAGTAAAGTGATAAGAAGTAATATGGTAGCATTAATCCTCGACCAATGCGAACAAGACTCTGTAGAATACTCGAAATTAAAAATAAGTTTCGAAACACCAAACGTTCACTTTTAACAAAGAACCGTGGGTCTCATTTCGAGTTTTTGTTTTTTACTTTTGACCATTGTGTATTAATAAATCTGAAGATGTTTGCCAATCAAAGGACTTATCCCCCATCCTACCAGGTAATTCAATGACCACAATCGTTCCTGTTTAAGTCTACAAAGGGCAAAATACATTTTTTCTAAATTCTGTCATTAGTACAATAGCTTTCCGTTTTGAATTTTCACAACTACATTCCTTCTCAACGTCTTAATAGGTTTGAATATGGAATTTTTTTCCAAATAATGTGAGCAGTACTGTAAATATATTTATACGCTGCATGAAGGCTTTTCATAAATATCTAAAATTTAAAAATGTCTGAGACGCAGGAACTCCGTCATCTTAGCGCGTTTCCGTTCTTATCCATAACGCTAATTGGAAAGCTTGGAATAGAAACAGTTAATGTTAAGTCTTGACCTTTCGTGAAAATGTAAACCCACGTAGAAATATAAAATGGAATCATAAAACGAAGAAAGATTTCAGGAGCCACAATAGGCAACAGATTATCCTAAGAGCAAATCACTCCGTTAAATACCATTTCTCCGGTTGAGAATTCGCACAAGAACCGTATTTATACAATACTTAATAAGCTGTCCAATAGCTGCTTTACATTGTACGATTTACCAAACAGTTTAGACATTCATGGGATTATTTTATATATATATATATATATATATATATATATATATATATATATATATATATATATAACTAGGGAGAGGGGGGAGTTATACGCCCAGTAGTCACATATGGAAGCGAGGCATGAGTACTATCCACAGAGTACATGAATGCTACAAGTCTGGGAGCGGAAGGTACTCAGAAGGATATACGGCCCGGTAAAGTGTGGTGACTTTTGGAGAATAAAACCCTATCAGGAGCTTAAAACGCTGTATGGAGACCCAGAAATAATTTCTTTCAACGTCAAAGGCTTAAATGGTTGGGACACGTCGAGAAAATGACCCCTGAAAGATTGCCTAGAAAGCTCCTTTATGGAATGCCGGGTGGCAGAAGAAGGCGGGGAAAACCTCGATTGCGCTGGCTGGACGACGTGGAGAAGGATTTAAAGGAAATGGGAATCCGTCGTTGGAGGCGTTTTGCGACAGATAGACCTGCCTAGAATGAGCTGTTTGCTGAGGCCTTGGTCCTTCACGGACTGTAGTGCCCTTATATATATATATATATATATATATATATATATATATATACAAATTTGAACCACCGTTATTTTCGAGATCTATGGGCTCTAAAACGTGAACGTTCTTGTAAACACTTCCAGATAGCATCATGAGGTTATAAGATCATAATGTTTCCTCCCTATGGAGGAAGGGACGAACCGCAATAATAAAAATGAATATATAATTTATGAAATTTGATTAGCATTTATCGATACTGACAAGAGCAATGCGCTAATCGTTAATATTCTAATTGTATATTACATTCAGGTGGAAGTCATCTGATAATAGAGAAACACATTTCCTTAAGGAGAGAGAATGTACGGCGGTAAAACTAAGGAAGTGATGTCAAGATGAATGGAGAATAAAATTTTAAGAGGTAATTTCACGAAATATTTCCTGTCCAACATGGTCTATTTTATTTTCCATTCAAATCCATGTATTAAACTTGTATGGAGTTTCCAAAAGTCATAAAATTCACTATATTTTCCCTGGACCAGGATAAGAGAAATCTTCCCACGTCAGCTGTGGAGATAATAAAGTGTCTCGGAGCCCTAGAGCATCATAAATGGGAAAAGTTGTAAAATCCCTGAGGAAAATAGGCTGCTGGTGGGGATATTGTTCTTGGTACAGGGGTCGGATAAAGCCCCCATGATACTCGCGGATGGGTTGCAGCTATAACTTGTGGGTTCTGTAATGAGGCTTGTCGTATATTTTCAGAAAACATTTACTCTTCCGAAAAAGATCTTGGGATATATCTGTTGAAAGCTTTATGTGGCTTCTTAAACCTCTTGAAAAATGAGCTACCGTACGCTTGGACACTCGGAAGACGGTGTGTCTGATAAGGCCATTTCCTTCCTCCCTTGTGCAGGTAACCCCTATAAGACGTCGAAGAGATAATATAATCCAAAAGAGCTTATGAAAAACGTTGTCCTCTTTGGTTTTTATACTTCGCATTATAGTAACTTCAGAAATTGCCCAATTTAAATAAACTTCCGCCCTAAAATACTTTTTTTTTTTAAATTCCTTAACTTTTTTCCTGTTAAAATAGTGCGAAATATATCTTGACTTAAACTCCTAAGCGATTGTGTATTCATAGGCCTTCAGGTATAATTTTTATAGGCGACACTTCAACCTGTATACAAAAAGTTCAAATCGCAGGAACTGCGACTTCTTCGCGCGATTCCGTTCATATCCCATTGAAGGAATGAAATCAGTTATTGGTAGGTTTTGATCTTTTGCCGTTAAAAATACACAACCCCTTAAAACGCTAGGTAAACAAGGACAAACCCCCGTTGAAAAGAACAAAACTAACAATTTTGAAGTTTTAAGCACATATTTCTCCGATCGACATCGCCCCATAGAAAATGTGACTAGAATGTGTTTTATAGGGAATTTAATAGGCTTTTGAATGGTTAATTTCCACTTACCACAATTTCTTAACAGTTTTCGAGATATTTTAGAAATACATATGTTGTTGTTTTTTTTTTCTCCATTTGTCCTTTACCTCCAAACCCAACCAAAATTAAAATATATTAGATCGGATGAATGCCAAACATCTGGAACAAGATTCAAATGAACCAATCGTTTCTGAATTCTCCGACTGAAAATTATATTGGAAAAGTAGTTCTATCAATAATCCTCCTTTTGGTTCGTTTTTTTTTTTTCCTACGTTTAGGAACCTATAAAACGAGTAAGTAGCAAGGACTGGAACTCGAAAACGTAACCGTTACGATTTAACTGTGTCAAAATTGCATCTCATGTCATGTAAAGCACATTAAAAGAATAGTGTAGAAAGTGAGTGTTTTTGTTCGAATTTGACCTCCGAAATATATTAGAAAAATGGGGTCACCATCTTATAATAATGTTATACACTTTTAAGAGTCTATTACGCCATTAGTGCTAAGGCATGAGCACTCCCCAAGGTTTTGGATTCAATTAATATTAGGTGAAATGATATTAATTTGAAAGAAAGAAAAATTAATTCTACAAAGGGCGATAACCTAAAAATATCTCGTCCGAATTAATCTTAAAATTTAAATAAATAAGTATAAACACTCATATCTACTGTAATAGTCTGAATAGACTGTATTTCTTCCACTGCTTTTCCCTATACAAAAAATATAAATTAAAAGAGACAGAAATAACATTTAAATTAAAAAAATGTTACGATAAGTTGAACCACTTGAGACATTCACTTAAAAGCTACCTCGCTTTTCGGAGACATTCCAATCAAAACTTTGGATGGTACTTGTGCTGCTTACTTTGTACAATTCCAACAATGGCCTCAACACAAGGACTTGTCGTAATTGCCTTATTCTACCTACAGACATAACTTGCCCTTTGTCAAAACTTGCTGTAATAGACGGGAGCTGACTTTCCTTGGTTGTCGTAGCAGATATATCCTTTGGAATGTACTCATGTAATAAGGGTCTTTTAATTTGTGTTCCTTTTAGTTTTTTTTTTCTTTTACTCACCGAAAATAACGGTAAGAACGGAGGCGCAAAATGCCATTCTCTCCTGATCATCAATTTTCCATGAATATCGTCGTAGAATTAATAAATGTTGGTAGCCATCACTCAAAAACATCCTCAGCGGAGCTAGGACAAGTTTTATCCTGAGATGAGCTTATCAAAATTCAGATGTGATCCTGTTATGTCGCTTTCCAACTGCCACCTTACACTTACCACGATTTCTCAACAGTATTTGAGATATTTAACTAAAAATATAAAAAGGTCAACATCTCTCATGTTTATTTCTAATTTTTCTGCTTCACCAAACGCTCTCAATCGTCTTCCATCAATTTTGTGAACCAAAAAACCAGGTCCTTGGAAGAGTAAGGGCGAATCAGAAAAATTGACCTTTTTGTTTATTTTATTATCTGATTCAGGATGATCTAGGAACATGATGGTTCGCCTTGTTTCTATGGTTCGCCTTGTTTCTATGGTTCGCCTTGTTTCTATGGTTCGCCTTGTTTCTATGGTTCGCCCTGTTTCTATGGTTCGCCTTGTTTCTATGGTTCGCCTTGTTTCTATGGTTCGCCTTTAGTTCTCTCATAGTTTTAAGATAAAGTGAATAGCAGCATCATCATGGAAAATTCAATGTCCTATTTCAAGAGCAAATCTCGGGTCTAAAACGTCCCTCCTATCATTTTGTTACCCAAAAATCACTCATTGGATTTCAATTGCATAATTTTTCAATCGGTTTTATAAATCAGCACTCTATAGAGTAAACATTCGACTTTGCTATCCTGAAGCCCTTCTAGAACATTGATTTCCCAACATCCGGATTTCGTCCAATATGTCCAAATATTTTGTATTTTTAATGAGTTGGATAATGCAATATATTTACTGTCGTCGGGAAGTATTTCGTTAATGTTTTGTGGTAAGTTACTGTTTTGTCTGATTATGCAGTCTGTCAGTAAGTGCTGTATTGTAGTACTGGCATATTGGTCCGTCTTGTCCCGTCATAAGGTATAATCGAGTCAGTCGTGAATGGCCTATTCTAAGGCGGCAGAGGACCACTTCTTGCCGTCTGTTACACGTGTTGTCTGAGAAGCCCATTCTCAAACTGTATCCTTGATCTCCCTTATTTTTTTTTATTTTTTTTTTTACCTCTAAATATATATTTTTTTGCTAAACCAGGGTTCTCGCCATATTTTCATTATTCTTACCTTGATAATTATTCATTATTCTTTATTATTGACATTGATATCATTGATATTCATAAATGAAAACATTTCATAATTTAATTGTGTTATTTTAACAGAATACTTCTAATGGGCGTCAAGACGATTTTCGGTTTTGTATTTACTCTTGAGGAATGTTAATTGACAAGGAGACATTGTTCCTCCTGAAAGATTGAAAGGTCAAGGATTGTTCAATATCTGACCAAATGAAGAGCTTAATCGGAATTATGTACGGAGTCGTTGACAGGAAAATTGATATAATGATCGACTTTATAATGTCCCTTTGTTTCATATGACCCATATTATAACTTTCAATATAAATCCTTCGTCATTATGAAAAATTAGAAGCCCGCAGATAAAATTAGTAGTAGTTTTGTTTTTCTCTAAAATTAATAGTTAATTCAAATATGTATTATATTAGTTAAATATAAGTTTATTGGAAGATATTTCTACATTTTATCTACTCATACACTTTCTTAGCTTCTTTTAATATATTTTTTTTCTGATAACGTTATTAAATTTTATATAATTGAAGAATGGTTATTTCATGAATTCGTTTCTTCTTTCAGGGATGTGAGGTGTCATTTATGGAAAGGAAAGCACTTTATCAGGTAAAAATTTTATTGTACGTTAGAATTTATGTATTCTTTTTTTTTTTACATATGTATGTATCAATTTTAAGAGGACAAATTTGCGTAACACCTATACTGGAACGAATAAGATTAGAAAAAAAATTTGAAACATTTATTATGGAATCCGTCTCAGTAGTTATCGATATGTCTTAAAAGGAAGAATACTCTACAAAATTATAAACGTACTAAGGTTGGAATTGGCAGGGTTCTTAATAAAACTACATTTTACATGTAAAAATGGTTTTATTGTTTGCCAACGTTTCGGCTTGAAATTCCAGCGTTCATCAGGGCTGTAAAAACATGTAGGACAGATTTAATACTAACACACACACACACACACACACACACACACACACACATATATATATATATATATATATATATATATATATATATATATGCAAAAAAGATTTAAAAAGAAAAACAAAAAAAAAAAACAAACAGAAAAACATAATACATAGCCCTGATGAAGGCTTGAATTTCAAGCCGAAACGTTAGCACACAATAAAACCGTTTTCACATGCAAAATGTAGTATTATTGAGAAATAATGACTGAACCCTGACAATCTCTACCTTCGCATCATCAACGGTCTACGATCTCCTTTGAAAAAGCGTATTAATATTTCTGCGGACCGAAATATGCTCTTTATGAAGTAACCTGTCGTACCCTCTAGAATGACTTTGATATTTAAAGCTATTTGTATAAGACGAAGATCACTTCGAGCTCAGGCATTTCCCTAGCTAACCATCTAGATCGAGGCTAATGCTGATGTCCTCACATTATGCAGAACCACACGTCCTCTCGGGGCTCCATTAAGCACGCCCTCAAGGCCGGTTTCATTCCGTGTGCTGTGTTCCTACTATCAACAGCTGTTCCAATTCTCTATGAACTGTCGACGGAGATGAACTGAGGACTCCGTTTCATCTCTATTTTCTATTATTTGATACGCTAACTAAATTCTTTAAAACATTATCAAAATGTTTGAAAGTAACTGGCTGAAGTTGCTCAGAAAAATTGCTTAAAACATTACCTTATATTTGCGACGTTTCGGACCTGTTCAGGTTCGTCATCAGGCATCTTATACTAAGTTGTGTTAAAGAATTAGGTCCATAAATATTGAATTTTGAGAGCGAACGTTAAATCTTGACACGAACTCTGTAGAGTGAATATATCTTGTCCACTCAACAAGTCACGAAGATTTTTAACCGGATTCACTTCTTTTAATTTCAAACCGAAACGCCGGCAAATAATGAAACTCGTTTTCTTATAATAAACTAGCTGTTACCCAGTGTGCCATGCTACACCTACTTTCTGCCTATGACTCTCCCCGTATCAAGATCTACTTGTATACCCAGTTACGTCAAAATCGGTCAAACGGTGTGAATCTGTTTATATCTGTCTAGTGCTGTCTCGTGAAACAGCCAACATAGGCCAGCACCACAGCAATTCATATTACAGCCGACAGAGGCCAGCACCTGAGCCTGCGAGTAGATAGCTCTTATCAAAGAAAGGTCAGCGTTCCTTAGACAGTGACTGTTGGTATAAAATTGAAATAAACTGCATTATATGATTATATAATGATGTAAAGTCATCAATGAGTTCGAGTCATTCTAATTATCAAGAACATCATCAAATAAATTTGAGACATTATTCAAAATGGTTGTCGATTCAAACTGGCCGTCGAAATCTGAATGGTTCAGTGTAGGCAATTTTTCTTGAACAAAACTTTTTACCTTTTGACCAAATTTTGAAATTTGACTATTTTGACCGAGCCAAGGAGACTTCCCGTATTAAGACCTACCTGTGTACCAAGTTTGGTCAAAATCGGTCAAACGGTGTGGATTTGTACATAGAACAAACAGAATAACAGACAGACACGCGATTTTTATATATATATATAGATGTAGTTTTATTAAGATACCACGTACTAATGGCCTAGGTAGTCAAAGCACCATAAAAACGACCGAATCCTGACAAATTCTACCTTCCAAACATGAAAAATACTGTGCTAAATGAAAACTTTAGAACATTGAAAATAAATTGATTGAAATTATTTCAGTATCGGCATTCATATATAGCCCGTTCAGTTAGATGGTATTGTTCTAATCCCGCATGCGCGAAATTGTGAAGTGTTCCCGACGTAAATATTCCCGACGGTTCCGCCATTTGCATTTCTATTGTAATGAACAAAACGCTACTTCAAACTCAATAAAAACTGATTATGTCTTGTTTGGGACCAAAAAAGGCTTTGGAGAGATCAGGGAAGGAAGATATTAATATTTATCAATACTTAGCCAAAGCTAAGACTAAAAACAATTTAAGCTATAGCCAATTTTAGCTAAAAACAATTTAAGCTATAGAAAAATGGCGTTGTCTACATTCCCCTTGTAAGAAATTGCTGGTAAAAATTCTCTCTGTTAATAACCTTATCATTAGGAGGTTTATTAAGTTTTCAGCCTTAGCTTTGGCTAAATATTGATAAATATTAGACACTATTTCCTTCGTCTGACCTCTCAAAGTCTTCCCTAGTCTTTAACGAGACATAGTAAGTTTTTATAATGTTTCACGTATTGTGTTGTTCCTTGAAATGGTAGTTTGCAACTGGTGGAATATTCCTCTCAAAATTTCGTGCATGCGGAATTTAACTTATCCGTCATTCTGAACAAGCTATAGTAAGTGTTCTTATGTGTGCACTTTGTTAATATCGCTTGAACAATGCATAGAATGTTTCTCGTAAATATTAATTTCACAACTATGCCAGGAGAATTTGAGCTAAAATAGAGAGTGACTTTAGGAGCTGAACCAGGGCTGAACAGTAAGCATCTTATCTATATCGGATATCTCTCCCTCTGTACAGCTCCTCAGCACAGTCACTAACTCCTCAGCGCTCTCTGCAGATCCGGAAAATAAGATCAAAACTATTAGAACAGGAAAACGTATAATCTTCCTCACAGTCTTATGATAATTATTGAACACATTGTTCTATCAGTCGACAAATCAATAATAAAATGTTTATTATTTTTAAATAATTTTTATTTTTATTTTTGGAGAGCCTCGAGACGCAGGTAATTTAAACAACAATACGCAGGTAACAAACGCACAATATGTATACACTTATGAAAACACAATTGAAGGCCTCAATGCCAAAGGTGACTAAACCAAAATTAGATCATGTTAATTAGAAAGGAACAAAGCGAAAATATCAAGATTCATAGAAAATTGCTCTTTAAGTTCCAATATCCCAGGGATTAAATTAATTATTCTTGTTTAAGTATTTTGTCGTCAAACTATACAGTATTTCCTCAACTATTTTCATCGTGTTTCTATTTAAAATAACATTTCTTACAACTAAATAGCTTAAAGTAAGGCGCTTGGTTCCTTTCTGATTAACGTGATCCAATTAGAACAAACCGAAAAAAATGGAGTTAAAGTTAAAGGAGAATCTGAGAAAAAGTAGTGTTGGTGTTAGAAATGATTTTAATCGGACCATTTAAAATCATTTCTATCACCAACACTAATTTTTTTCAGATTCTTCTTCACTTTAACTCCTTTTTTTCAGTTGGTTCTAATTGTTGGTTAGTTATAGCAAACAAAATATAATAAAATAAAACAAATGATATGAAATTAATCTCAAAACATATGAAACAAAATCAATGGAAAAAAGTCAGTCACGCATGAGCTGCATAGTTAGTAAACTTCTGTATCCTATTAACAGACATATTTATAAATGTTAACAGGTGTCACTTTCAGTATCTATAAATATATCGGTAGCATCGATAAATATTTGAGATAATTTTTCAAAAATTCTTTCAAATACATTTTTTCAATATCGAGTTGTTCTCAATTTATAAAAACTGCTACAGAAAAAAAGGCCGTAGCGCAGGAGCTGCATAACAAAGCACATTCCTCAGAAGATGGGTGGTGTAAACTGTATTCAAATAATTTGCTAAATATGCTTTCAAAAGTTCTGTCGCGAGTGCAACTTCAATTATCTTTATTTAATTATTCATATTTCAAATGATTTGCCCTTGCACATTAGTCCTTAGTTTTTGTGCAGTCAGGTTTTGCTAAAGACTGTTGGTCATTTCTAATATTTCCTCAGATCATTTGAGGCCAGAAACATCTTGCTTTACTTGAGAGCTTGTACCTTGCTGCGAATTAAGAGCTGATATATGTCTCTCTCAGTCAGTTATTTCACTATTTTCAATCAATCCTCTATGTTAAAGTGTTCAGCTACAAAAACTAGGGACTAGAACGGACACTCGCTAAGATGACGCAGTTCCTTCGAGTCTTTTCTAAATTGTCGGTGGCTAAAATTTTTTGGAAGGAAGATGTAAAACGTTAAGTATTCTACGAGGGTTGGCAGAAATCGCCGTGCACATTTTCAGCAACTCTCGGCACGTACAACATCGGCCGCTTAGAATGCAAAAGTTTAATATTTGTACATGAAGTGGGATTTTGCTAGCTCACTCCTAATGGACAAAGTTCGTTAATTTTAAGAATTTATTTGTATCATAAGATATGGATTTTCTAGAACGAAAACGAGAGAATTATGGCCACAAGATGGAAATTAGCATTTTCTTTCAGATCGGTATTTTGAAGTACTCCTATAGAAAGCCCGATTTTAATTTATCATGTCCATCTTAAAACGCAGATTTTAGGATTTGACATCTAAAGGCCTAACGCCTTTGTTTGTAAGGGTGGGGATTGTGAGCTACTACATATATATATATATATATATATATATATATATATATATATATATATATATTTAAATGTTTATGTAGATGTATGGAGTTCACTTTTGGTTCCTAGGAGGTAGGATATTATATTTTTAATTGTTACAGTACTTCAGAATTTGTTAAAATAAATTAACATGTGTATTTCCCACGTATAGCAGAGAAGTGTTGATTTAAAACAATAAATTTAGCATTACATTCATGCATATGGTCGTATCCATTATTGAAATGTTCATTATTAAATGCAGACATTTCAATCAAGTCAAGTGTAGGAGAGAAAGAACGAGGGGTTGATTGTTGATCGAACCTCATCCCTTGTTCATATTCCTCTTCAATACTAATTGTAGTGGATTGATTTTACACACGTCAATTAGGAAGAATTTAACAATTACCAGTTCTCAAATATTGTAGTATAATAAGTGTGGGCGTATATGTATGTTACATGTTTATTATAAACATGTAACATACATTTCTATTTCTAATAGTGTTACATACTGTGAGTCTGTCCGGGCTGCATCGGGCTTAAAAATGGCTAGATTTAGATGAAATTTAGTGCAAAAATACTTGAAATAAAAGACCAAATTCGTTAACCAGCCAAATCCACACGATTGGTTTGGCGAAATTCGTTTGTATAAGCTTCAAAGTACACCTTATTATATATTTTCATATTTTTTCATGTGGGAAATCAAAAGAAACAATTCCCAAGACTGTAGCAGCGCCTTGGAAGAGAAAGGGCGAATCTGAAAAATCAATTTTTTTTTTTTTATATTTTATTTTCTGAGTCAGAAATATATAGGTAACATGACGCTTCGTGTTGTTTCTCAGGTTCGTAATTAGTTCTCTCAAAATAACAATAAATATATATATATATATATATATATATATATATATATATATATACATACATACATACATACATACATCTCCCCCCCATATCCCTCCATAGGGAGGAACCCCGCTTATTAGTTGACCTCATGACTCAATCCGGAAGTGCCGATTAGCAAACTTCGCATTTCAGAACCACTAGAGGACGAAAATAAGGGTGGTCCAAATTTGTATATATATTTGGACCACCGTTATCCAAATTTGTATATATATATATATATATATATATATATATATATATATATATATATATATATATATATGGACCACCGTTATTTTCGTCCTCTAGTGGTTCTGAAACGCGAAATTTTCTAATCGGCACTGCCGGATTGCGTCATGAGGTCAACCTTATATGCGGGGTTCCTCCCTATGGAGGGAGGAAGGAACCGCGCTAGAAAAGGAAAGTATGTTGTTTTTAAAAGCTATTTATCGAAATGTTTTTGCAGGGGTTGCTTAAATCTTCCACGAAATATTAAAAAAAAGGTATTAACCGTTTCTATTCTATGTTTTACAAATGACATTATAGGTAAGATATATGCTCATAATAATATGCTCAGGAGAAAAATATTATATCTCGTAAGCCCTGTTGCATAATCTGCTTTTTGAAGCGCAAGTTCCCTTTATATTTTAATTGAAGCGACTTGAAAAATGTTGCATTAACATTATATTGTATCACTATGATCAACTGCTCCTTTTAGCACTTTTCTCCGAAGGAAAGTAGCTATTGAGGTTGCACTCATGACGTAATTTTTGAAAAATTTCTTCAAATCTTTATCGATCCTACCTAGTAGACACCAAAAATGACCCCCGTTAAAATTTATACATATAAATCAGTCCCGTAACAGGCCACGAGGGCCCTGAGGGGCAGATACTATAGAGGTATCTGATTCATGACCGGACGGTACACTAGGGAGATAGTGTGGTCAGTACTATGCTCCGGCCGCCTGATTTTCCCCTTGGCAGCTTCGACTGCTAGAGTCATTAGCACCCCAGGTACCCATTATTAAATTAATTAAAGACTGGGTCGGCCTAGGGACGGTCAGGGAGGCCGAATTCAACCCATGAACGAAATATATATATATATATATATATATATATATATATATATATATATATATATACGAAGACAAGGTATAGTTGGGATTCGGCTAGGAGAAAAACGTCAGACTTTCAGGAAGAAATCTGTATTTGGACATTGGCAGCCTTCTTCAGCTAAAAAATACAACTTATAAGTAAAAAAATAAATATACAACTTGTAAGTAAAAAACAGGCAGAAATGAGCGTAGTATATACATCAAGACAATACATTAACCAATCTTATTTTTAAACAATGAAAATACGGTAGTTGGAAAGTAAACAGCATGTAAAAAGTAGTAAGTAAACAGTACAAAAAAACTAATCAGTACAAAAAAAGGAACATTATTCATATAGTGTGAAAAAACAATCTATACTATAAGTGAATACAATTTATAATAATTAATATATAGATACGTACCACTAGAGAATGCCTAGGGGGGGAGGGAAACGTCCAAATACAGATTTCTTCCTGAAAGTCTGACGTTTTTCTCCTAGCCGAATCCCAACTATACCTTGTCTGCGTATCTCTGCAACGGCTAACTATCTCCATCTCCACTATATATATATATATATATATATATATATGTGTGTGTGTGTGTGTGTGTGTGTGTGTGTGTGTGTGTGTGTGTGTGTGTGTGTGTGTGTGTGTGTGTGTGTGTGTGTGTGTGTGTGTGTGTGTGTGTGTGTGTGTGTGTGTGTGTGTGTGTGTGTGTGTGTGTGTGTGTGTGTGTGTGTGTCTGTTAACACGATAGCGGCCAGAGTTTTTGTTTTTTCGTCAGGAAACTTGGTATATAGCATTCAATTAGCAAACGATTGAACGAGTTCGTTAACCACCATAATTGGTCCACCGGAAGGGGGTGGGGTTTACGCCGTACCCAAAACACTAATTTGACCATACCCGCCGTAATAGTTGTTATATTTCAACGAAACTTGGTATTCGTAGTGGTAAGCTAGAGAGAAAAGTGAGATGTAAAAATAAACTAAATCGGTTCATTAGGAGGGGGGGGGGGTTTACTTCGGACCCACAATAGCAATTTGCCACTACCAGCCGTGATTTTTGTCATATTTCGACGAAACTCGGTATTCGTAGTGGTAATCTACAGGTAAAAATGTGTTGTAAAAATAAACTTAATCGGTTCATTAGGAGGGGGGGGGGGGTTACTCCGGACCCAAATTACTGATATACTCATACCGGTCGTAATTTCTGCTGTATTGTAACGAAACGCGGTATGCGTCGTGGGTAACGCATGGGAAAGAAGTGTTGTAAAAATGAGCTAAATCGGTCAATCGGAAAGAGGGGTTTACTTTGTAATAAATTTCTGTATTACAAAGTATTGGACTGTATCCTGTTCCTGCGTCAGATCAAAAGTCGAAAATATGAAGTTTTTTGTATTTATTAAGTAGTGTAGTAGTTACCATGTGTAAACATAACTCTGGAAGCAAATTAATTACAAAATTAATAATTGAACAGTTACTCATTACAAAATGAAAAGAGAACTATTCATGTTTTTATTTTATTTATGTTGGATATTTTAAGCAAATTCTTCTGGAGAGCAGTCTACAGTACCCAAATTCTGAGGAAAGTGCTTAGGTTTGCAGCTTCTGCGTGACGGACTTTTATTATTAATATTACAGAATGTATCGAGGTTAAAAAAAAAAAAATAATAATGGAATAAATGGAGGTCCAAAGGGAAGAAAATATCGGAAAGTTTTATAGATAGAGTTTGAGGAAATCAAGAAGGATCAGCTTTTCCAGGCTCCAGGGAAACTGAAGGAAACTGGGAGGAAATAACCTCAGAAGAAGGAACTTCCAAAGGTTTTTATGGATTTGCCAATCAAGGAAAGAAAGACTTTTACTTTTGCTTCACTCGACTCGGAACCATTGTTCATCTTAGTACTTGCATCTATGTCATAAAGCGAAAAGTGATTATTATTAACATTAGGCCAATGAAAATAATGAATTTAAAACAATGTTTGAACAAGGTGAAATTTGATGCGTTTGCATATCGGGTTTATTCCTAGTGTCATTTGGCAAACATAGGGTAGGAATTCTTGACAGATTTATTTTCTACCTTCTTTTTGGTCATGAAATGATAAGGAGAAAACATTTAATGTTATTTAAGAAGAATTTGATTAAGATTCACCTCCTGTGATGTGAGTTTTATTCATTTTCGAAGATAACTCACTAGTATTTCTAAAGTGAAACAACTAAAAAGTCGGTGCTTTTCAGTTATGTCTTTGAAAGACATTAGCAAATATCTCTTTATCAACCATTCAACACTGTTTGTACCTAGTGCACTTGTATCACTCTTCCTGCCTTAATGCTATTCCCCCTACATAGGCAAAAGTGACACATTTTCAGTTGAGTCTAATTTTGAGTTGTGTCTCTTTTGAAATACTAGTGCGATATGCTACTTTCTTAGACAAATATGTACTCCGTTCATCGACAAAAGCGTGGTATATTCACTGACATACACGTCCTACATTCATTGACAGAACATTTGAGATATTTATGGGCAAACGTAGGCTGTATTCATTGACAAATATATGTTATATTTATTGAATCACTTCTGTATTCATTGCCGAACATAAGCCCTAATTCTAAGAAACATGTGCTGTATTTATTAAAAAAAAAAAAAATCAGTCCCGTAACAGGCCACGAGGGCCCTGAGGGGCAGATACTACAGAGGTATCTGATTCATGTCCATACGGCACCTAGGGAGATAGTGTGGTCAGTACTATGCTCTGGCCGCCTGATTTTCCTCTTGGCTGCTTCGACTGCTAGAGTCATTAGCACCCAAGGTACCCATTATTAAATTAATTAAAGGCTGGGTTGGTCACTAGAAACGAATAAATTAAATGAACGAAGACACTAGAAGAAAAGAACATGTGCTGTATTTATTGACACACAAATGCTATATGCATTCCCAAACATGTGCTAAATTCATTAAAAACACATGTGCTATATTTATTGACAAACATATACCACAATAATTCATAAAAGTGCACAATATTTATTGATCAACATATGCTACATTCATCGACAAACATGTGATATTTATATTGAAAATACATGTGCTATATTTATTGACAAACATATACCACAATAATTCATAAAAGTGCACAATATTTATTGATCAACATATGCTACATTCATCGACAAACATGTGATATTTATATTGAAAATACATGTGCTATATTTATTGACAAACATTTACCACAATAATTCATAAAAGTGCACAATATTTATTGATCAACATATGCTACATTCATCGACAAACATGTGATATTTATATTGAAAATACATGTGCTATATTTCTTGAGGAACATATGCCTTAATTACTGCAACACAAGTGCTATATCCAATGACAAAAACTTGCTATATATATTGCCAAACATAATATATGCATTGACTGACATATATAATATTCATTGAGGGTCATAAGCTCTATTAAATAAACTTCCTGCGTAAACCGAAGGGTCATCTCATTCTTCACCATTTTCTATCTCCACCATTTTTGAAATATTTAGTAGAGAGGAATACGTACATACCTAGAGTTACATTTCCCTGTTCTGATGTTCAGCTTCCTTATATCGATGTCTTACTCAGTAAATTCTGTCACTTACTCAATCCATATAGCATGCAGTATGATTCTTATCTATTGTATATTGTCAGGTCAAAAAAGACTGGGCCTTCTTCCACAATATTACTAATTTATATATTTAAAAAATGTAATTTTAATCTTTGGATCTGAAAAAAAGAGAAAAAAAATTATATAAAAAAAGGTAATTATGTCGTTTGATATAATATTTTACGCCAATTTCCAGGTGATAGGAGTATCTATAAACAACTTTTATATGTAAATTAATTCATAAAGAACAAGTGTGATGGAAATATTTTGATGTGAACGGATGTATAGTCCAATTTGAGTATAGGGTTGATTGTGCCGATAGTTGCTGAACAAAACAGCCAATTTAAACAGAACTACCAGCCACAGCCTCCATTATCAATTCATTCGAAGCCGACCTGCAAACAAGAGATGCATTAGGAGGTAAAGTCGCAACTCTGCTAATTCATTCATTTCTGGTTCAATTGTTAGGTGTGCGTGGGTCAGCCAATGAGAAATGACCACGTTTTAGAAATCATAGATAACGAATATACCTTTGGTTCTTACATATATATATATATATATATATATATATATATATATATATATATATATATATATATATATATTGTCTGTTCGCGCCAAGTTAAAAGTTATCTGTTTTTAATGACAATCGATACAAAAATAATTTGTCTTATTTAAAAGTTTCAGTCAGTTCATTAACCAGCAGAATCCGCCTACGCTTTTGCGTTTAAAGGTTTATGTATGTACCTACGTTGTGTCGGTTTTTTGGTGGAATCGAATGAAATCATTTTCAAAACGATATGTTTCGAGAAAAGTATATCCCGTTTGATTTCCGGTTGGGCTGCCCAAAAACGAAGTACCTATTAAGTGTAACATATTTCTATGCATTTTACATTCATGTAACCTAAAACATATACTGTTTGGTTAGGCTTTCTGGGAGTTAAGGAGGGAGCGATAGCTAATTTCTAAGTGGTAGAACACTTGTCTAGTGGTTTCACACTAAAGATTTTATCTACTACTGCCGTCATTAATTTAATGGGTACCTGCTAAGGGGGAGTCCAGGCGGCCGTATATAGTAACCACTATCTCCCTAGAGTGCCGTATTACCAAGAATTTGATATCTTTACAGTATCTGTTGCTTTTGTTGTTCGCTAAGGTACTCACTCCATCGAACAACTGTTCTGTGAAAGTTAATTTTATTTTTATTTTATTATATCAATTATTGTGCATAAGCTGCTGAGTCCATGAGCACACTTTGAATTCAATCTAGTGAAACGAAGACAAGGTATAGTTGGGATTCGGCTAGGAGAAAAACGTCAGACTTTCAGGAAGAAATCTGTATTTGGACGTTTCGGCTGCACATTGGCAGCCTTCTTCAGCTAAAAAATACAACTTATAAGTAAAAAAAATAAATATACAACTAGTAAGTAAAAAACAGGCAGAAAAGAGTGTAGTATATACATCAAGACAATAAATTTTAACCAATCTTATTTTTAAACAATGAAAATACGGTAGTTGGAAAGTAAACGCATGTAGAAAGTAGTAAGTAAGCAGTACAAAAAACTAATCAGTACAAAAAAGGAACATTTTTCATATAGTGAGAAAAAATATTTTTTTTTACGTTTTACGTTTACTTTCCAACTACCGTATTTTCATTGTTTAAAAATAAGATTGGTTAAAATTTATTGTCTTGATGTATATACTACACTCATTTCTGCCTGTTTTTTACTTACAAGTTGTATATTTATTTTTTTTACTTATAAGTTGTATTTTTTAGCTGAAGAAGGCTGCCAATGTGCAGCCGAAACGTCCAAATACAGATTTCTTCCTGAAAGTCTGACGTTTTTCTCCTAGCCGAATCCCAACTATACCTTGTGTTCTTATCTCTGCAACGGCTAACTATCTCCTTCTTCAATCTAGTGAAAGTTAATTTATCAATATTACGAAATGTTCTAATTAATTAATGATAATAAATAAATATAAAGAAAATTAGCACATTCCTTTTATAGGTTAAATCTTCAATAAATGTACATTTCATTTTTTATATTTGTTAAAATAAATATTTTTATTTAAAAATCAAAACACGTAAAAGCCATTCTATACTGATCAGATTTTTTGAATTTCGTTCAAGAAATATATAAATTACAAACCCTGGCGATTATTTATGTTTTAGTTTTGATTCTGTCTCTCATAATGGTAAGAATTCTTACTTAAACAATACACTTGTTGCATTAGATTCTAAAAGGAATACAAAAAGTGAACCTCTTAAGTCTATTTTTGCCTAATTTCACCAGTCATCGGTTAGTTGAGAATCATTTGTAGCAAGTTTTTTGAATGATACAAAAATTACTGCTCAATTCCAACTCTTGATAGTCTGATTTTGCCTTCTTTCTATAATCACTTTTGTAGCAAGTTTTTTGAAGGAATACAAAAAAATGATTAAATTTTTAAAAATTATTTAAATTAAAAATAATTCAGTAACTAACTAAACAAAAAACGGTTCCTATTTTGTAAGCAATGACTACTCCAGACAGAATCATCATAGTAGCCAACAAGTCAAAGGCTGCTGAGGAAGTTTAGTACTTGGAATATAATGAAACACTTTGGTGAGCTGAACAGAATTCAGAACCATGTTGCAAGTCTCCCGGCAAATTAATTGTTGAGAATAGTTTGCTCCGGGCGTTTTCCTCCGAAGGAATTACAACTTGTAACAGTATTAGAGGAACTTTCAATGCAAGAATCTTATATCAATTAGGAGAATTTGCTGTGGGGCCAATCTATAGAGGGACGTTGGGGAATTCAGGAGTTGTTTGAAGGAACTCTTTCTCCCTTGTGGTCGTTCTACGAGACGAAGGCTCAGATTGTGTGGTAACTTCCATAATTGTACGACAACACATAAAAAATAGTAGTATAATTAGCTTCCGTAAATATTTTCACTAATACTTACACCAATTGTGAATAAGATACAATTATAATGACAACTACCAGGAAACGAACGACATTATTCCATAACCAGTGCTAACATAATCAGCAACTTGTAAAGATAGTATTGACATTTAACAACTAAATTCGTGAAATTTTACCCACAATAATACCATCACGTGTATTAAACCTCGGACGGAGATTACCTTGGTTGGAGGAAATTCTGGTTCAATACTTGAATAAAACATAGTTTTAAAAAGGTTTTTATTGATTAGCGTTTTGGTTTGTTTTTCATGTCATCATTGGGAAAATATATTAACAAAAAAAAAAAATAAGATAAAATTATATGGTTGTAAAATAAGTATTGTGACACACAGAAATTGTAAACTGGGCAATTAGTTTGTCTGGGCTATTAGCGCCGGCATCCATGATGGAGTGGGGAATTTTCTAACCTAACATTACTTATGTTAACGAATTATGTTAATTAATATGTAATATATGAACAATTTATTCATAGAATTATTTATCTGGTTTTTATATAATATATTTCACAAATGGCAATTTCACGATCAGAATGCGGGTTTGTTTTTTTTTTCATAGGAAATCTGTCCATACCAGACATGTCAGTGGTTTCTGAAACTGCTTCGCTTGTCCTACAAATCATAAATTAAGAATAAAGTGCCCGTAGTCCTCGATGTGGAATTTCGCACACAGTTTTATTGTTTTTAATTTTATTTTACGGCGCATCGACTTTTCGCCATTAGCGCCGGAGTATCTGCAGGTTGTCACCCTTTCTAAACATGAATTGTGTTGCAGGAACACTTTTGAGCGAGCCCATCTCTAAAAAAAAAAGTCAACCCGCCTCAGGCGCGATCATCTACCGCATGGTCCAGTCCACTAGCCACTAGACCACGGAGATGTCATTTTGCGTGATTTTTTGAGGGGAGAGCCCGGTGCATCCATGGCTATGGTCATTGTCACCATTTTGCGTATTATTGCAATTTTTTTGTAGCACAGCTTGAAGCTATTTTTTTTTTTTATAAGGCTTCAACCACTAGGGTCATTGGTGCCTATGTGTAAATAGTACGATTGACAATAGTGCATTGACTTAACTAAGCCAAAGAATGTACTTCTGGATCAAAATATTTAACCAAATCGATATATACCTATTTATTAAGTACCTAATTTTTAAATAGCCAAGATAACGTAAAGATTAAAAAAGGTTAAACAATTCTAAAATAAATGCATTGTAAACGCACACACCTTGGATAACGCGCAAAAACAGCCCCACACACACACACGCTTACAGACTGGCACAAACAACCATCTTCTAATTGTACTTCCCCTATTAATTTTAATTATCATTTATATTTTTGTAAACAGATCTGTAGCTCTAAGGAAAGTCAATGTTTTCTGACACAATTCATCGTCGTCTCCAAGTATATCAGAGAGAGTACCATGAATTTCCAGTTGATTTCGAATCTCCTCGTAGGCTCTACAGTCCGTGAAAATACGTTTAATTGTTAGATCTTCACCACACACTGTAAATTCAGGCCCTTCTTCCCGCTTGAATAAGTAAGAATAGGTGAGATTAGTATGGCCAATGCGTACTCTCGACAGAACCACCTCATCACGCCTGCTGTCTTGGGACGAGGTTTTTCATGCCGAGGTTGTGGACTTTATCTCTCTTAATTTGTTATCTCTATTTCCAAGCCATTCGTATTGCCACTTTGAGTGAATACGTTTTTTTTATATGAGCCACAGAATCCGACCGTAGGATGTGCGAGTAAGGAATGCCTTCTTTTACTGCTTGTCTTGCTCCCAAATCCGCTTGAAGCATCTTTAATTCGATGTCTTCTTTATTATCTCAAATCGTGTCGTTCCTCATCTCTTGTTTATGTACCATGTCTCCTTTATACCAAATTAGTTTGAAACAAGGGCAGATCTTAAAAAAAAAAAAAAAAAAAATAGAAATTTCCGTATTACAAGAGAGAAATAAAATCTGAAGAAATCTTCTAAGGACTTTGTTGGCATTAGTGAAAGGGTGAGTTTAACGAAGCCCAGACTTGTATCCGGAAACCCTTCAAAAGTCTCGGATAGAGTCAGCCTTGGCCGGGGTCGGAGCTGTCGATCCTTACTCTCGTCGACAGTGATTGATACCCTGGGGCTTAACTCTCACTCTCAAACTCCACGGCAAAACAAACACAACTTTTACTCAATAAAGAAAAAAAAAAAAAAAGGAAATGCGATAAGAAAAGCTCTATTAGAACTTACTTCTAGACTTATGACACATCACTATTGGGCCAATGGGACTCACTTCATTTTAATAATTCGGGCCTTGGAAAATTCTCTTCATATTGAAATAAAGAAACATTCAAAATATGGACTTGAGAAATAGCCCTACTCGCACAAAAGTGCATAATCTTACCTTGTTTTCATATGATGCTTACATCTGGAATGATTCTGAAAACTTACTTAAGAAGCTCTTAAATTACAATATGTTGCCTTAAATTGAGCGTAATCATTAAATACTTTAGAAGCTTCAATCGTCACTTTTATCCAATTTATTCTTGATCCTGTTCAGTAGAAAATTTATTGGGGTTATCATACACAAGCGACGATTTTATTTAACCGCTATTCACGGCAGTAGTTTTTTTTTAATACATATATATATACATTTATATGTATATATATATATATATATATACAAATAAATATATATATATACATATATATATATATTTATATATATATACACATTCACACACATATGCATAATTTTATACTTTTAATTAACATCTTTCACACGTCCAGAAACACAACTAAACAAGCACCAACTACATTGTAACTAACAAAGAAAAAATAATATGGAACATTAATTGTCGGTCAATGATAACTATTTTCCGTAACGAGTTGATTTCCCTAAAACCTCATCCAACCAACCATCGCATGAAAAGTGTCTTTCTCGCTCTGCAGAAATAATTTAAAAGCATTTGATACAAACTGCAAACAACACATTCAATTTGCTCCAGCCTTATTTCGAATTCATAGAAAGATAGAACACTTTATTAAACTTAGAACGGGGCTGTCCAAATTAATGGGATTGCTCTGCAACACAGCGGACAATCAATCTATGGACAACAAGTTTTACCAGTTTTCTTGATTTTAGAGAGTGGGTTACCTCTGTGGATTTGAAAATTGTTCACATACCTTTGGTACTGTCCTATATGGTGATGAACTCTATAATTTTTCATCTTAATTGTTTAACCGTAAATATGGCGGTTAATTATTCCTAGCGAGTCTACTAATATTTGTTCGGCTAATAGCGGTAGCGTATTCATATCTAGGCCGAGTTCTTCAAAGAAATCGCTCGTTTCCTTAGGTATGTTTCCTCGAGCTCCGAACCATTGCCCATTAACAACGTATTTTCGTCTGCCGAATTGCTCTAGAATGCCTCGTGAATCAACTTTTTTCTAGATTTATTTAATTTGTATGCTCGCTTTTATTTGCTTCGAACCTCACAGTGGGTTCAATGTTATAAGCGAGTTCGCTTTTTGTTTTAAATGCGACAAAAACCGCAAACCTAGACGATCTTTCATCTTCAATACAGTGCACCTCTTCGAAGCAGTGATAGCGCTTTTCCTCTAGGAGTTGAATTAATTTGTGCTTGACGTTATGGTGGCTACGACTGGTGAGAATCATGTTATTAGTCGGAGAGCTGGTAACGCACTTTTCATGAAGTGTTTTATGCACCATGAAATTTTGCTATAATGTACCTCTTGGGTAGATAAGAAGGTACGTATATGTTTCCTGGAGTTACCTTGGAACACCAGGTTTTGCGCATAGGGGAAAGGTGCAATACAATATTCCTCAAAAATAGTGTTCTTTCCAGAAGCCAACTATCATTAATGTAAACAAATTGAAAATTAAGGCAATTTTACAGTGAATAATAAATAAGGCAGACACTTTTAAGGGGGTTAAAATGTAAATAAATAAAAAACCTAAGTACCTAGTTTTTATTTTTAATATTAAACGAAGTGCTTTATTCACGCTGCGATTTAAACAGTGTCTTCAATAGACACATTTGAAAATAATTACAAAAGGGCAGACACTTTTGTGAGGTTTAATTATCAGGAAACATAAAAAATAATGTTGCCTATGATAGACTGGAATACATTACGCGTAACCGTAAGAGTGAATGAGAGCACCGGGCAGTTGTGGTTGTTCCCTGTGCTCTCATTGGTTTCTGCTCACAAGATCTTGTACAGCTTTCCTGGTTTAAATGGCAACGTGAATAAAACTCTCATTTAATATTAGAATAAAAACAATTATTTTTTTTTTAATTTTAGACCCATTACATTGTCTGCCTTATTTATTATTATTGTAAAATTGTCTTAATTTTACATTAAAGATAGTTGGCTTCCGAATAGAACACTATTTTTGGGCAACATTGTTTTGCACCTTTCCGCGCATAGGGGAAGTACCTCGTGTTCCAAGGTATGTTCAGGAAACACATATTTACCTTCTTATCTACCCTAGAGGTACATTATAGCAAAATTTAGGTGCATAAAACACTTCTTGAAAAGTGTGTTTTGCACCTTTCCGCGCATAGGGGAAGTACCTGGTGTTCCAAGGTATGTTCAGGAAACACATACTTACCTTCTTATCTACCCAAGAGGTACATTATAGCAAAATTTAGGTGCATAAAACACTTCTTGAAAAGTATGTTTTGCACCTTTCCGCGCATAGGGGAAGTACCTGGTGTTCCAAGGTATGTTCAGGAAACACATATTTACCTTCTTATCTACCCAAGAGGTACATTATAGCAAAATTTAGGTGCATAAAACACTTCTTGAAAAGTGTGTTTTGCACCTTTCCGCGCATAGGGGAAGTACCTGGTGTTCCAAGGTATGTTCAGGAAACACATATTTACCTTCTTATCTACCCAAGAGGTACATTATAGCAAAATTTAGGTGCATAAAACACTTCTTGAAAAGTGTGTTTTGCACCTTTCCGCGCATAGGGGAAGTACCTGGTGTTCCAAGGTATGTTCAGGAAACACATACTTACCTTCTTATCTACCCAAGAGGTACATTATAGCAAAATTTAGGTGCATAAAACACTTCTTGAAAAGTGTGTTTTGCACCTTTCCGCGCATAGGGGAAGTACCTGGTGTTCCAAGGTATGTTCAGGAAACACATATTTACCTTCTTATCTACCCTAGAGGTACATTATAGCAAAATTTCATGGTGCATAAAACACTTCATGAAACTTGCGGTTACTGGCTCTCGGACTGTATGTGGACATTTTCCCAACACATTTGCTGGCGTTTCGCTTTTTTCGCTACATACTAATAATAATTATCTAATTATTATTTTAGTAATACTTTTTTTTCATTATTTTCCCTGTTGAAGCTTTTGTTTAATTTTACGTTGTTAATTTATTTATTATTTTGACCTAACAAATACATGAACAATGAGCTTGTAGCCTATCTTGCAGAACTCAATAAATAAAATCAACAAGCTAAAGGGTTTCTGATCCTTGCAATAAGAAACCTTATTCCCTTCTTATCCTAAAGCCAAACAAATATAAGAGATTGGACAAGCCCCCCTAAGCCTGTCTATTCTCCCCTAGATTCCTTGATAGGAGAGTTAATTAATGTCTAGACTATTCGGAGCTGCAATAAATCATTGACTAGGTAGATGGCTTCTCCATTCCTAGTGGCTGCCTTTACAGGAGAAGATTAATCTAGTCTCAGCTTGAAGGGAGGGACCTCACTACATGGCCTCTTCTTACACCAGATAACATGGCATTTATTCTTATCAATTGGTTTTGGATGTTTGACTATCATTTAGAGTAGGTGATATCAACATCTTTGACGCTGAAAATCTCGTAGAACTCTTTGCGAAAACTATTACTCCGGATAGCAAATACATATGAAAATAGACCATACTTGCATTATAATGTATTGGATTGGGAAATGCAGTAGAACCTCTCATATCCGACCATCCCATAACCGACTCCTCCCGATATCCGACCGTCTTTGATTCACCGTACCTAACAACATTTGAGAAGAAATCGACTCGGATAAAGACGAATCCATCAATGACGACGTAGTGAGTCATTCTGCTGCTAAGGACACCTTCGACGTAGCGATGAAATACATCGAGCAACATCCAAATGCAACCCCAATGGATGTAATGTGGGCAAAAAAAGTGGAGGGACACTTCCACAAAGTCAAGATTAACAAAATTAAAACAAACGTCCATAATTGAATTCTTCAAATAAAGTTTGCTTAAATTTTGTTCATCTTTTCAAAAGAGTAAATGTTTGAAATGTATATATCTATAATTGCACAATTACAATAAAGTTGGATTACAGTATACACTGTACATTATAGCTATTTTTATAACTTTGAAAGGTGGCTTTTTTGTATCTCCCGATATCCGACCTTTTGGCAGTTCCGACCATGGCCCGGTCCCGTCATAGTCGGATATAAGGGGTTCTACTGTAAGTACTTACGGATTTTCTGGTTTTTTTATTCTTCGATTGATATATATATATATATATATATATATATATATATATATATATAATGATACACTTCTTTAAGACGAATTAAAGGATTCTGTTCTAGACGTGACTAATCCACAATTAGAACAAACTGAGATAATTGGAGTTAAAGTTAAGAAGAATCAGAAAAAAAAATTAGAGTTTGTGGCAGAAATGACTTTATTTAATTTTTTTCTGATTCTTTTTAACTTTAACTCCAGTTTTCTGAAAAAACCGAAAGGACTTTTTTGCCAACACAATACATTTCTTTAAGCCTCTTTTGAAGGAAATCTATCGTTAAGGGCTAATAATCTAATGTAGAATGTAGAATTGATATCTTATGTTGAACTTCAAATACAAAATAATGATAAAGGAAAAAAAAAGTATTAAATAAATCAACGGCAAATGTATTTGAGTGATAAATTATTATTATTTTATTTTTACGATACTCCACATCATTAGTGAGTAGCATCGAATCGTTATTTTGCACTTAAGTGCTGCTCATAGTGATATTTCCAATACCAAGTCAGTAAATTATCTAAGTAAAATATTTAAAAATAAAAAATAAGTAAAAAAATAAATAAAGAAAAAAAAAGAATTTATAGAAAACACAAGAAATAAATTAAACATTAAAGAAACTAGCCTAAAATTCTTTATATAGTGATAAATTAAAAGTAACTGATAAATGTTTAGGTCGATACAAAAGTATATGTGTGTACCATTGCACAGCGGCATAAATTGGAACTAGCAGAACTTTTAATTAAACAGTGTGTGTGTATTTATATATATATATCAATTTGTAAAGCTATTTATGTAGTTTATTTTAAACACATTATTCATGAATACGTCGCCATGTTGAGAAATGTGTTTAGTTATAGAGCTGCTGTGTGACGGGTCGTTTTATGATGATCATAGCCAGTGACAAATAAAATAAAATATAGATAAGTATTTATAGATTTTGGCCGATGTCATTTCTTTCTGCCTGCCATATAGAAACGATAAAGATTTGTGGGTACAACATTTTTCATGAGTGCAGTTCGAAATGTACTAAAAGATCATTGCTATGTGAGAATGTACTATGCTTTGTTAAAATAAGGACACGTTTTAAAAATTTCCTTAATCGTTTTTTTTCAAAATTAACGTTTACATGTATTTTTACAACAGATCTCTTATCTAAATGCCAACACTGCTTATTAACCCCCAGGTCGTTAGACTTTGTCGGTTTGTACCTCAGGCTACTGTAAAGTAATTAATTTAAGTTATAACTTCCTTTAGCAAGGAGGTAACACGTACTGATGATAACACTCGTTCTTTCTAATGAATATGTTTTTATAACAAGATAATAAGATAAACGGAATAACAAATTGAGCAAACTGAACTCTAATGAGTACATAAAATTAATTTATTGGCAGATAAATTTAGAAGTGGAAAAAATATGGATTTTATTTGGCATCTTGTGGTCTAACTTATTAGTATTATGTAGAAATATTATGCCTGTAACTGCTACATTTAGCAAGATTCCTCCCTTCATATGGAGGAAACCCGCTTATAGAGATTAACCTCATGAAACTATCCGGAAGTGCTACCTTCATATTTCAGATAATCACGAAAAGAACAGTGTTACAAATTTGTATAGGTATATATATATATATATATATATATATATATATATATATATATATATATATATATATATAGTCTGTTGTTTGTTTTTTTAATTATAGCTTTACTACCTTAATTTATGAGCTCTTAGTGAATTAGTCGAAGTGTATTTTTTATTTCACTTTTAACGATTTAAAAAAGAAGAAGTTATACATTTTAAAATCCGTTAGTTTGATATATATATATTTTTTACGGCGCATCGACATCTAGGCCATGAGCCCCGACATCCAGGTTGCAGCCAGAAATTCTCCCAACGAGCCGTGAGATGAGAATATTCCTGCCGCCGGAATCGAGCTCACCATCTCACTCTCATGAATCTAATGCGTTAGCCACCAGACCACGGGGAGACCCTGTTAGTTTGCTATTGTCAATTTTTCCAATAAAGTAGAAATACGTAAGTTTTACATTTTTCAACCGACAGTTAGCAAGAATGGAGGTATAGTTTTGATATTTTTTTGTCTGAAATGGCAAAAATAACAAAACCTCTGTTTTGTTACACTCACACACACCTTGATGACATACCCATCAATAATATTCCTTAAAACAAGTAAGATGTTGAAATGAATCAGTCCAGTAAATTACTCCGAGGGCACAGAGGACAGATACTATACCGTTATCTGATTCCTGGACAAAAGGAACACAAGGGAAATAGTGTAGTCAGTACTATTCTCCGGCAACCTGATATTCTCCTTTACAGGTTCCCATTAAATTAATTAAAGGCTGAGTGGGCCTAGGGACGGTGTAGGACCTCTAGTCAACGACGACACTAGGAGATAAAAACTCTTTTGTGCGCGCCCAAGCATCGAACTCAGGAACTCCAGAATATGTGTCAAGTGCACTACTATTGAGCCACTTTTACTTAATAAGAATATATATATATATATATATATATATATATATATATATATATATATATTATTTATTAATGCATAATAGGAATGTCCTCATTGCATGAGAAAGGACTTATATAATATGGATTAGTCTAATATTATTAAGATTAAATATTTTTAAGCAATGCTTAATCTGATGAGAAATTACAAATATAATGCACTAAATACATTTACTTATGTTAGATATTATAATAGCAAAAATAATAATAAAGAATTACAAATTTACGAAAAAGTGTGCGTTTATTATGTTTTGTATTGCTTAATCTAGATTATTCATAAAGAGCTCTCTAGTTTTTAGTGCGCGAGACATAAAGTTGTATATGTTCATGTATGTAGATTGGTTTTTGGAGTTGAACAGTTGAAAGAAATCTTGCTCCATAGAATTTGGCCTAATCGTCAAAAATTGATTTCTAAATTTTTCATACAACTCACAGTATAA